>OY253756.1:10536912-12007153 GCA_958009045.1 Oxytorus armatus
CAAGTATATACCACTATACACTGGAATGCATATATACATATAAACATAAACGCATATACGTACGAACAATTTTACATATTTCGTGTACGTAGCACGAAAGCATTTTTACTCGTTTTTCCAACCCCCCCCCCCCCCCCCCCCCCCCCATTGACGCCAAAGCTTCTCTTCTTTTTTTCTTTCGATTTTGTTTATTTTCTTTTATTCTCTCCTCCTGTGCCTTTGGGAAAGACGCGTCGAATGCAAATGCAAGACGCGCGCGCTTCGGAGGCGAAGTGGACTTGCCGGAATAATTATTCAGCGTTGCGAGCAGCCGTCTCGCTGCAACAAACTGTAAGGCAGAGGGAGAGAGGAAAAGCAGGGACTCTTTTGTGAGTTAAAAAAAAAAATTATATATATATATATACATATTATATATACATATATATATATATATATAATTGCTCACGCGAGCTTCAACAAATTTAGCGTGTAATTCTCGTCGCAATTAATTTACGCCCGCGCGGAGAACCAAGGAAGCAGAAAAAAAGATAACAAAAAAGAAAAGAAAATGGTAAGAGGAAAAAAGAAGGGGAGAGGGAACGAGGAGGGGAGCGCAGACGCATCAATTACATAAACCGAGAGACCTTACACTGCTTTTCTTCGTCCTCTATTTACTTTATTTTCTTCTTTCATCCACATGTCCCCCCACCCCCCTTCCCGTCTGCCTAACAGGTCGAAAGAAAATGTTTACGACTATTTTACAACGAAATATAAAATCGACATTTTTTAATTTATTTTAATTTATCTGCTTTTCTATAATTGTTCTCGATGGCTTTTTTTTTCTTCTCAAATTCAACATACATATTTGTAAAGTACGCGTGTTAAGAAATTAGTAAGAAAAATGTTTAAGAGTATTAAGGTAGTAGTCTGGTAACTTAAGCCGACTTTCATGTCTTTTTTGGAGGGCGTTTTTTTGTAGGAAAATAAAAATGATTCGTTTTGGATATTTAGGATGTTTTTATTTACATATTAAAGATACAAAAAAAAATTTGTTTGAAAAAATTTAATAGTTTATTATTATTATTATTATTGATCGAAGTTGGCACCTCGAAAAAAAAGCACGTGGGTGGCCCCGGTGATTTTGGCTCTTGATGTTATCTGAAATAAAAAATTCTTGATAATTCTTAATCTATAGACATGTCATTCTGGTCGGAACTACTGAAGTTAAATTTCATGGATAAATAACAAAATGGCGGACATTGGAAAAAAAAAAAATGTTTTCCAAATTCCGCAATGGAAAAAAAAAATTTTTTTTTCCAAAGTCCGCCATTTTGTTATTTATCCATAAAATTTAACTTCAGTAGTTCCGACCAGAATGACACGTCTATAGATGAAAAATTATCAAGAATTTTTTATTTCAGATAACATCAACAGCCAAAATCACCGGGTCCACCCACGCGCTTTTTTTCGAGGCGCCAACTTCGATCAATAATAATAATAATAAACTATACAATTTTTTCAAAAATTTTCTTTTTTGTATCATTAATATGTAAATAAAAACATCCTAAATATCTAAAACGATTCTATTTTATTTTCCTACAAAAAACGCCCTCCAAAAAAGACATGAAAATCGGCTTAAGTTACCAGACTACCACCTTAAGAGTATTAACGAGGACAATTTTCCATGGCCATTTCTGAAGTTACCGAGGAAAGTTTTTTTTTTTTATGCTCCTTACAGCCGAGGGTATTTTTATAATTAACTGTTGGAGTTATGACTGTTATTTTTCTTTTCTTTTTTTTTTTCTTTTTCTTCGCGAGCGAACACGCTCACTTTGCTTATGCAATTATGATATCAAAGATATACTCGCATTCAGAGTTTTCATTCCTGGCAAATACGAGGCATTTTTTTTTTAGTTTTAATATAAAAAATTCAAACGAGAAATTCATCGACCATTTTTCAGTTCAGTTTTTATTTTCGTTCTCCCGTTTTGCATTTTTCATCGCGTTTCTACTTTTTCAATGTTTCATTATTAAATCCGCAGCCATGTAATATAACAGCTATTTCTCGATACGGAATATTCTTTAATGAATTATTTAAAATATTCAACGGACGAATATTTGCTGTGAACACAATGTGGACCTTTAAATTCACTGGCCAGCAAATGGAATCCAATATGAATACACCGCCGGTCGTTGATAAATCGATGGTCGAGAAACTTTTTACTTTTTTGCTTTTCTTGAAATTCAGTAGAAAATATATTTTGATCTTCGAAATATGTGCGTGACAAATTCGCCTTAAGAAAAGCTCATAATATCGATGGGAGAAAAAAGAGAAAATCGAAAAAATCACATTTTGGACGATTTTCAACGGAATTTTGAGTTTCTCAAGGAAATTGCTACGAAAATTCGTGATCAGCGGATCAAAATACGTCGATATAACGTCCTAAAAGAAAATTTAAAAAATTAAAAATTTCTTTGCATTTTTGTCAAAACGAAGTGGCTGCACTAAAATCGTGGTAACGGTGCTTCCCGATGAAGTTGCAACCCCATTATGTGCTCATTCTTTTCGTAATCGTTCAACCTTTGAAATGCCGCTTTTTTCAACTTTTCACAGATTTTTGAAGTCGGACCATCGATTTTTGCGAATTTTTCCATACACCTTCTCATCTTCTTCGTCGATTTTCAAGGCGACACTGCGGCCACAATAATTGAGATATCGGGATAAATCAAACGGCATTCTCTAAGTCTACTCGAGAGGTTTTCAAAAACCTCCTTAAAACCCAAAATCGTTTAAACGGACACATAGTTACAGCCATTTGAAATTTCGACATTTTCAGGTTTCTGAAAAAGTGGGCAAAAATTGACAAAAAAATTTTTTTCGTTTTTTGCAATGTTTCGATACCCTATTCGATCAGAAATTTTCCGCTGATTACGAATAACACGGAGTTTTCGTCGACAACTTAGAAAATCAATGGGAAAATCCGAAAGAGCGCCAATAACTGTGAAATGTAAAAAATGCCATTTTTTCTACAGCTTTGTATATCAACTAGAGAAACGTACTTTTCGTCCCTTTCACGTAATTGTATTTCGCCAATTTCCCATCCCCGTCTTTGCCTCCCTTTTGCATCCTCATTTTTCCATTATCGCGAACAGCCCTTGGCTGCAAAAGCAAGCAATAACTATAGATCACCGATACTTTGTTATTAATATCCCGATTGAGGGATATTGAAATTCCCGCGAGACGAGAGAACGTTTTGTGTCAGATGCAAATGTGCCCTCAATATCGATACTCTTTCTCTCTCTCTCTCTCACTCGTCGTTCTTTCCAGCTTCTTGCATATACGTTTCTTTTTTTTATTTTTTTTCAAAAGCAAGAAAGCAGAATGAAGAATAATTTTTAGAGTACAATTGTCTCGTCGATAAATCGATTCTGGTGTCGTCATCGACAATATTGAAAGATAAAAAGAGAACGTACCGAATTGTCAAATAGCACAAAATATCAAATAGAAAGTAAAGGAACTTACTGACACTCCTGAACTAGAAAATAGAGATGAAATTATCTTTCGCAAAATGAAAAAAAATAAAACACTTTGAAATTTAATCGTCAAAATAAAAAATAATAAAAACACTTCGAATTTTAATCGTTAAGTCACCTTGACTTGACGATTAAAATTCCAAGTGTTTTATTTTCTTTGTTTTTTATTTTATTTTCATTTTTTACTTTACTTTACTATTTAACGTAATAATATTTAAAAAGACAAAGAAGGTTCGCTGCATACTTCGCCAAATTTCGCTAACAGGAATGAATAAATGTCCGGAACATTTATTGCGAAACACAGGAAGCAGATAATATCCGAAAAGTATCTATAGCAAAGAGAAAAATCGTGATAATTGAATCCGTCGACTGACTTGCTCGAGACTTATTAAAAAAAATTAAGTGCATTAATTAGCGTATGATAGGATAATTGATATATAATACCTTTCACTGTTATATATATTAATATATTCTCGACTCTCTTCCTATAAACGATAGAATTTAATTATCGATCGTTTCTTAATGATAATAAAATCTTTTGAACGATTAAATACGTTTATTTTGCTCCATCGTAAAGAAAGCTCTGTTCTCATGGCACATTTCTTTTTTTATCTTTATACGTCGATATATATAAGATTGTGCCACAACTTCGGAAAATCACATCTAGAAAAAATGTCCGTGTGAAATTCCAAAAATTTCATTTATTATAGGTTACGGAACTAATTTCTACGTCAATTGGGTATTATGGGAACGATATATAAGTCGGGTGAAAACCTCGTTTTTCAAGAATTTTTCGTAAAAAGACATTTTAATGTATTAACGTAAAAATTTATATACATATTCTGGTAACGTTTAAGTTTATTTTCATATTTTTTATTCGTAAAAGAAATGATTTTTAAAGCTGCTAAAGCCGATCTCCGGGAGCTCCTCTAAAAAAAGACGTCGAACGGTGAGCACGATATCTCTGGAATGGATCATCCAAAATGAAAAAACAAAAAAGATTTCGTTAATATAAGGTATTATCTAGTATTTAATTGAAGGAATAAGCAAAATATTAATTTTTAACAAAATGGCGACTTTTCGAAAAAAAAATTTAGATTTTCCATAAAAATTTTCGCCTTAGATTGTTTCTAAAATGAAAAATATTTATCGACGAGAAAAAATCTTAGATTAATCACTAAAGAGTATATTTATGAAGCTTGTGTGAAAATTTGAGACTGATCGATTCAGCCGTTTCCGAGAAATCTTGCACACCGACTTTAATAACACAGTTTTAAGGGAGACGCATGCAAACTTTCAAAATTTAATACTTCCAAACGCTCCGAGACGTCTCTACAAATATGCGTGTAACTTCGAGAATATTTCTCGGATTGACATGAAATTTTCTGTGTACGAGGTCTGTTCAAAAAGTATCGCGAATTTTAAATTTCCGCGAGCTACGTATATTCGATATTCGATTTTTTCGTGGCGTTAGGTTGGTACTCATGTCCCTCACTTATGCTGAAAAAATCGGCCATTTAGAATGTTTAGTTAATTGTTGACAGCTGTTTTGGTTAGACGTGTGTTGGCTTGTCTTCGATTTTTTCCTATTCCAAAAAATGGATCAAAGAATCTGTATCAAATTTTGTGTGAAAAAGAAAATTACTATCTTGGACCAAAGCAACGTTTATCGGTGGTACAGAATGTTCTCAGAGGGCCGAGAAGGTGCGAACAACGAAATGCGTTCCGGACGCCCGAGCACATCAACAACAGACGAAAACATTGATGAAGTGAAGAAAATAATATTGGCCAATCGTCGAATCACCGTTAGAGAAGTTGCTGAGGAAATAAACATATCGATTGGCTCGTGCTATTCGATTTTTACCAATGATTTGGGCATGAGACGGGTCGCCGCAAAATTCGTGCTAAAATTGCTCAATTTCGAAGAAAAACAGTGTCGCGTTAACATTGCTAAGGAGCTGTTGGACTCGGTCCGCGACGACCCAAATTTGCTCCAGAGGGTCATAACCGGTGACGAATCATGGGTTTATGGTTATGAGGTGGAAACCAAAGCTCAATCATCGCAATGGAAGCTGCTTTTTTGGAATAGGCAAAAATCGAAGAGAAGCCAAAACACGTCTAACCTTTTGGTTAGACGTGTTTTGGCTTCTCTTCGATTTTTGCAGCTGTCAACAATTAACTAAACATTCAAAATGGCCGATTTTTTCAGCATAAGTGGGGGACATGAGTACCAACCTAACGACAAAAAAAATCGAAAATCGACCATACGTAGCCCGCGGAAATTCAAAATTCGCGATACTTTTTTAACGGACCTCGTATACACTTAAATATAGATACATTGAAAAAATGAAATAAAAAAGAATAGTTTTTTGAAAATCCTGACTGCGTATAGCCCCTTAAGGTGGACGGAGAGGAAAATGGTGAAAATTCTAATGTCCTCATTGCTTTCTATTATTGGGCCATTTTTGTACGGGCAGAAATGTTTCTTTAATTCAACGAATTTTAAATTAATAATTGAAGAAAAAAAATAGAGATCTGGTATGTATCGTTGATCATTGTAATTGGTAGTACTAAGAAAAAAAAAGCTGCACTCCCGTCTCAAGAGTATTTGGCGTTTATTTTCGTGACACGTGTAACGAATATTAAATTAAATATATATACTTATATAGAGCGTATATATCAATGAGTTGGCTGAAAGAGAGCGCGAAGCAGAATCTCCGGTGGCTTGAATGATGAGGGGCAATATATATATGAGCCATTTCAGACCAAATCGTCAATTTCAATAGTCCATCCATCATTTTTAATTATTTTCACTCTAGTACGTTGCGGTACTGCACGAAAAATTTCACTTGTACAATCCGACAAATCTTTTATATTTTTTTTACAAAAATTGATTTGGTCATGTTTAACAAAAAAAAAAAACAAAAAAAAAGGCGCGTGCAAATGAGGCGCGTCATGGATGTCTCCTTGTTTTCATCCCGTTCACCGAAGTCCCTCTATGATCAATTTTTCAAATTTCGTTCCTTGACAAATTAAATATTCAATTCTGTCGTTAAAAACGCCTAAAATAATCAACAGAGGCATGACAAAATTCATGTACACTCTTTATTCGTGTCAGTCAACCATAAAGAAAAGGAAGAAAGAAACATAAAAAATGATGATCCCTAAATGCCCCTATTTTACCTAGAACGTCCTATATAAACGCCATACAATCGTTCGATTTGCACGTAGCGTATATAATCTGTAAAATCCCCCTCTCGTTTCCCAATTGCTCTTTGCATTTCCACCGAATCCTGATGAAATAGCTCCTCAGGAAAGTGAGAGGAAATCGCATCAATCATCGAGTTGGAGGGTTGGAGGTGGCAGAGAAGAGAGAAAGAGCAAGTGAGAACTCTTATCGATCGAAAACGTTACCAAGGAATGTGTGTATCCTTTTTTTTTCTCTCTTTCTCTATTTCTCTCATTCAAATCCATCCTCCCTCGCGCTCGAACAAGAAAAAATAATAATAAACGATATGCGGGCTATATCGTGAAAACGCAGAAACACAATAATTTACTATAATGAAATGTGTGTGTCTTTCTTTTATTTCTATGTCAGAGGTGAAACGACACGACGCCGTTCATCGTACGTAGACGCGGAGGCATAGAGTCGGAGGGGGAAAAATTGAATGAACAGAGTACAATTTCAATAGGGGCTCTGCTAAGAGCTCTCTATTTGCTTGTCCTTGCGTGTGTGTAATGAAACGTTTTTTGTCTTTCTTTTCATCTAGACCAAGCTCTCGGTCGCACATCCGGGCGAACACAAGAGCCCACAGTAAAAATTGACCCGAGCGCACATAATCGGAGTATCACAGGGAAAGTTTTGTTATCCATCGAGCGCGACGCGTCGCTCTTCTTCGGCCTCCCTATCTCGCGTCTATGACGAAAATAAGAAAAAGAAAAATGTAAACCTTTATCCCAAATATTCTTATCTCTCCGTAAGCTTGAATATTTTTCAACGATAGAAACGAAACGAGCAACTAAATGAATTGATAAATTGTAAAAATCGTTGAGGGGGGAAATAGGGTTAGACGGTTCAAAAAATCGATTTTTTTTTATTTCATAAATTGTTAGTAAAACTATTGAAAAATATGTTCCCAAAATTATAATAAAAATTCCGATTCGTTCTATTGTTATAAGCCATTAAGAGGGGAAATAGGGTTAGGACAGCGTTTTCACAATGATTTTCATGAATTTTTTTATAGTATAAAAAATGAATATAATTTATTGAAACTTTGAGAATATTTTATACATATATTTAAGTATATACTATAAAATTTGTATACATATATTTAAGTATATACTATAAAATATTAGCGACCCCGTGTTGCTTGTTTTTCTTGGTACTATTTTTTCAAACGCTTTTTTTCTAAAAACGACTTTTTTTTAACTTGCGTACACGCTAGGTTGAAAAGTTTTCGACCAATCGTTTTTTAAATTGGCAGTTACTTTCTTCATAGTATTGCGCTCTATATGAACCTAAAATCGGAATATTATCATTATTTAAAATAATTTTTTTTTTGCAAATAAAGTTGTAAAAAATGGCAAAAAATCATGCTTTTTTGTTTCGACCCCTGTAAAAAATTCAATTTTCTATTTTTTTTTTATAGCATTTAGGTTCATGTAGAAGAGAGACATATGATAAAAGTAAATTCCAACCTCGTTTGATTTCAGATGAAAATTGCGGCTTCCAGAATGTACGCAAAATGCTGAGTCTGATTGTGACCTGCGATATGGGGTCGCTAATATTTTATAGTATATACTTAAATATATGTATCAAAAATTTTATAGTATATACTTAAATATATGTATAAAATATTCTCAAAGTTTCAATAAATTATATTCATTTTTTATACTATAAAAAAATTCATGAAAATCATTGAGAAAACGCTGTCCTAACCCTATTTCCCTCCTTAATATGAGGAAAAAAAAAGAACGAGGCAAATTAAAATTCTGCCGAAGATATGAAAGAAATAAAAAAAGCGTCGCGAATGGATAACCTATATATTCGTAGTGAACAGGGGTAATGAACCTTGACAGTGTTGCCTCGAAGCTTCGCTACCAATTGAAGAAAAAAAAATACAAGAGAATCATTGAAAATACTTAATTCGCTAAACACGACGACAAAACGCGCTATCAAGTTGTATCGGATGATCTAGGATGAAAAAACAAAACGGGGGGAAAAAGATTGAAGATGGTAGAAAGGTCGGAACGATTGAGAAGAAAAAAAAAGAGAAATTAGAGTACACTGACCGCAATGCAGTTGCTTCCACGCCAGAAACATGCAGGACTTCCCTCCGCCGTGAGACTCGGGAAACGAGGGTTGTATGCCCGCCGATGTTTCATGTGACAACCACCGCATAACCAAACGTCTCTTCTCGCAATACTGCTTTTCTTTTCTTCTTTTACACCACCATATTAATAACGGGACAAAAGCCCGTGAAACACTTTTTTCACATTAATAACACTTCGTACGAGATTAACGACAATTTCAATGGGAAATCGCGTTTTTTCTTTTTTCTTTTTTCTTACACGAGCGTCGGCTTATTTTTTACGCTTTCTTTCGAACCCCTCTGCGCGCCTGTCTCCTATATTCATTCGTTGTTTCGATCGGTAGCTGAATAGCTTCGAGTGCCTCTTAACCCGGCGCGCGCCTCTATTATTCTCTCGGTTTTTCCGTTTTTTAAACTCGTGATACGGAAAGGAGAAGCGAAAAAATATTTTCTCTTCCTCCTCTCTCTTTCACCGGACTACCCGACAACGAATTTTTCGGACACGCTGGGGGGCCTAACCGAATCGATGTGTGGGATGTTACTACACACTTCCCACCAACTGTCTTTTTTTATTCTGCGGATGTCCCCGCAACTTAACCGCCACCTGGCGGCCCGACGGCCAAGCCTTTTGCCCACTCCAAACGCGGGAATATTTAAATTTTCTTGCCGGGATTACGAGTTTTTGTTCTTGTAATGGTTTTTCGATTTGTTTTATTAGTTTTGGGATTGTTGATTTTAGGAGTCTTGGGTTTGAGGTTTTAGAGGACTTTTTTTTTTATAAAGAATTATATTTAAGGGGAATTTCGCATCGCCGTTCGAAAAATTGAAGTAAAAATCGGTTGATAAATAATATTTAATGAAATTATTGGAGAACGTTTTTTTGTGTTTATCAACAGTGGTCATTGCAGTGTTCAAGATTATGAAAAAAATGATTATTTTGGAAGAAACGTGAAGTAACGAGTGAAGGAACGGACTTTAGAAAATTCATTATCGATTTGGTCATTTAGTTTATTATATATTTAACTAAAGTTACGGACGTTCAGAGGCACTGTTGGGACCCGGTGTGTTTTTACGAGCTTAGAAATCTTGAAATTGATAGATACGAATTACAGAGCAACTTATCGCAATTAAATGAATTATTATCGATAAAAAATGGCGAACAACAATGCGCTGTAACAGAGTCTCGATTCTCAGTCAAATACAAACAAATCCCATTTTTAGTTTGCTCCCAAATTTGCGCTATTTCAAGCGGCACTATGTGTTTAAAAAAAATAAAATCCGTTAGTAGAATGGAGCAAGATTGGGTCATACCCACTGCTCCCATCTAGGGTCGGTAATGAAGTGACTAATGAGAATTACTATCGGTAAGATAGTGCCAATAATGAAGAACTCTGAAATGCATCGACAAATTAGCGCGGTGTTTTCTCTCGAAAAATTTTCATCGACAATTTATCAAATCATCACCTCGTTCATCCCTAGAAATCACGATTCTCAATATTCATGAATTCAATATCGAGAATCGAGAATGGAATTTTTCTTTTTCCGGGCTAACGAGGTTTTTAAGGACTTTTTTTTGGCAGAACAAAAATTTGAAAATTACAAGTAAAATTCATTTGATAAATAACATTTCATCTAATTATTATTGAACTTTTTTATTTTATCAAATATTCATTAAACTCTAAAGTATTTCTTATTGCATCGTCAAAGCAACGATGAAATAAACTGTACGACCGGTCATTTGCAGTTTTTAAATACAATTTATTTCGTTATAATTCATGTGTCGAAAGAAAAAAAAAGCACAGACCCGATTTTTATTTCTGTCAATTAAATGTACGCAAATGTTCATTCGTCGTCGATCAATGTTTCATAACCAAAACAAAGAAAGAAAAAAAACGATCTGTCTCGATAATTATGACAATCGCGTTTTTAACAATTAATAATTGCGATATACAGTTGCCTATATTTCTGCAAACGTTTTCGACTACAGCCTTATACAATGTAGTGAGAGGACCGCCAAGTCCTAATTGTTTGTTTTTATTAATATTCTCGTTCATTTTTGGCTTTTTTTTTCTCAAATTATCGTTATTTATTCTCATCGTAAGATTATATTTACATGAATGCGAATTAGAACGCGATTCTGGCCTGTAGCTGAGGGAATTTTTGTTATTTTTCGTTTCGACGAATATAATATACTGTTATTAATTTTATTGCCGCAATATTCTTTGATCTCGGGGAGAGACATGAGAAAATTAACTTAGCGTCGGGCGAGAGTCGATAAAAGGGACGAAAAATTGTTTAGAATTTTTAACGCTTTTGCATTTAAAGAAATTAATTGTTTACTCCTATCTAATGCGTTTTTGTCTTTTTTTTGTTGTTGTTGTTAATATCAGATAAAAAGCAGAAAAGCTTATCACGTTACTATCCTCTATTATATATATATAGTTTCATATGATATTACAACTTCAAGAAATAAACCTAACGCCAGGCAAGTAATTTTCTTTTCTTTTTTTTGCAGGCCACATGGTGTCAGCGAGACGACATCGGTGCTTTTCATTTGTTTCCATCATAATATATATACATATATATATTTTTGTTTATATTAATAATAAAAAAATCCCCACCACGATCAAATCGTGGAAGATTTCCTCGAAATGCATATCGCTGCAGGGAGGGGATGTATGCTTAAATCGAAAAATGTTTGTTTTCTTTTCTATTTATTCGCACAACGCAGTTTTCTTTCTTATATTCCAAATATAACAATATTAATCCCTCACCGAGTTGGCTTCATCGCGTTAACGTCGTGAATTAATCGTAAAAAGAAAGTTCTTTTGAACGAAAGAGAGAACCATAAAAGAAAAGACTATACAAGAAGACGCAATGGGTCAAAAGATGTTTTACAATGACCGTTTAATTATTAATACAAAAAACGGATGGAATGTGTATCCGTGACTTCGTCGACACTCCTCTTTCTCTCTCTCTCTCTCTTTCTCTATTTATTTTCTCCGGCAAAGTCACCCAAAGCCAATTTTTTTTTCTTTCCTTTTTATCTAACTACATTCTCCTTAATTACCGAAAGTGGATATACTTTCATCGGGGGGGGTGAATGGGAACTCTCATTTTTGTTTTCGGCACTTTTAACGAACGGATGTTGTGAGTCAATTGTTGTGAAACAATCTGTACGTTATTTTTTTTATCGACCCCACTCCGACAACTCGTCACTCAAACAAATTTACACTTTTTTACACAGTACGTATCGTTACGGAATTTTATCTTTTTTTTTTGTTTCTCCGCTTTTTCGTCGTGTCAGCGCCGTCGTTTAGAATAAATCATCTCGACTACTAGAACAAGGTTAAAAAAAATGTTCATCATCTATCAATGGACGGGACAAGTTTTTTTTTCTTAATTTTTTCTTTTAATTCACCATTGGCCAAAACTCTAAATTCAAAATTTGACAAAAATAAAATAAACATGGAAATGTAACATTCGTATACTGCCTGGATGGGGGTCTGGTGAAACACTTAATTATTTCTTGTCTGTCTCTGTCTCTCTCTCTCTCTCTCTCTTTTAATTATTCTCTGTTCTAGAAATTTGCCATATAAAATATTTGTTTGTTTCTTTTTTTTTTACATCTTCGTTGATTAGCTACGGTTTCACTCAAACCACGAATGTATTTACACGGACATACCCTTATAGTTGTCGTTGATATTTGGAAAGATTGCACTTCGTGCTAATTCCAAAGGTCTTTACGCAAATTTCCAGGAATCGAAGAGAATAAAAACAAAAAAAAAAGTAAACGCGACGATCACGAACAAACGTGGTCCTTATAATCCACACACGAGACCGAGAGGGGAGATACTAATTTGATATACACCGCGTCAGTTACGTTACAATCAGAGATTGCTGTTGTTTTTTTTTCCCGTCTCACGAACGCAGTTTAAAACCATAAATCCGTTGTTTTTTGTCTTTTCGTTTTTTTTTTATAATATTGATGCATATACTCGTTAATTAGCGTATCATACTTGACTAAAGTTTTTTAAATTCATTATAACAAAGTTATTTACAATTTTACTCGCAATCAGCATCGTCTTGTTTAACATGCACCTGTCTTTACACACTCTCTCTCTTTCTCTCTCTCTCTCTTCATCGATGATTCTCGACTCCTGTCTCTGTACAAGTTAACGAATTTTTCAAAGGCAATAATATCGTTGAATAATACAATTAACGAAAAACAAGAACGATGAAAAATAAAAGAGAAAGGAAAATTCATCGAAACTGCATAATACATTGGAAATCTCGGAATAATTATCCATTGCCCGATACGATCGTTGTCAATTTACGAAGAAATATTTTCTTTTTTTTGTTTTCTTTCTTGCGTTTTTATATAGTATGTATATCGTGCTAAGCGTGATAGAATTAATCAATATTAAAGACGGTACATACAGATCGTCACATATATATAGGAGATTCCACGTGAAATCGATCTGGCTGTGATCCTTACCCTCTGCGACTTGGTTCACAATTTTTCATATTCTCGTTACAATCACAAAATGACATACAGTTTTATTTTCAAATTTTTACATTAAACCTAGCCACTTGTTTTGGGTGAAATTTTGTTTCTCAATCTCATTACTAAATAGCGATTGGCGGAAAAAAATTCAATGGCTTTTAAGAATGCAACAACATTATGAAAAATCATTCACCAAATCGCAGAGGATACGCGTCGCAGCCCAAGATCGATTTTACGGGGAATGACCCATATATGTACATCCATATATCTCGTACGTGTGGATGTATATATGCGTTTATACACATTTCTTTTTTTTTTTATATTACAGGTATGGTAAAAAATGATATCTCGCGCTAGTCAACCCCCGCGAAACCTTGAGAACCCTCGATAGCCTTTATTAACTTGTCCCTGAGCTGTTGATAACTCTCGTACGGCGGTAGATCTATTCGGTTGAAGCTGTGTAAAACGGAGAGAAAAAAAATTTACGATAAAACCGCGAAACACCCGCTAATCCGTTCGCTCGGTGCTTCTGCGAGGTCTATTAAAAAAATATCGCGAATTTTGAATTTCCGCGGGCTACGTATATTCGATTTTGGATTTTTTTTTGTGGTGTTAGGTCGGTACTCGTGTCCCTCACTTATGCTAAAAAAATCGGCCATTTTGAATGTTTAGTTAATTGTTGACAGCTGTTTTGGTTAGACGTGTTTTGGCTTCTCTTCGATTTTTGCCTATTCCAAAAAAGCAGCTTCCATTGCGATGATTGAGCTTTGGTTTCCACGTCATAACCATAAACCCATGATTCGTCACCGGTTATGACCCTCTGGAGCAAATTTGGGTCGTCGCGGACCGAGTCCAACAGCTCATTAGCAATGTTAACGCGACACTGTTTTTCTTCGAAATTGAGCAATTTTGGCACGAATTTCGCGGCGACCCGTCTCATGCCCAAATCATTGGTAAAAATCGAATAGCACGAGCCAATCGATATGTTTATTTCCTCAGCAACTTCTCTAACGGTGATTCGACGATTGGCCAATATTATTTTCTTCACTTCATCAATGTTTTCGTCTGTTGTTGATGTGCTCGGGCGTCCGGAACGCATTTCGTTGTTCGCATCTTCTCGGCCCTCTGACAACATTCTGTACCACCGATAAACGTTGCTTTGGTCCAAGGTAGCTTCACCATATGCCACAGTCAACATTCGGAATGCGTCGGCGCACTTAATTTTCTTTTTCACACAAAATTTGATACAGATTCTTTGGTCCATTTTTTGGAATAGGCAAAAATCGAAGACAAGCCAAAACACGTCTAACCAAAACGGCTGTCAACAATTAACTAAACATTCAAAATGGCCGATTTTTTCAGCATAAGTGAGGGACACGAGTACCAACCTAACGCCAAAAAAAATCGAAAATCGAACATACGTAGCCCGTGGAAATTCAAAATTCGCGATACTTTTTTAACAGACCTCGTATCTTAAAATTTCGCTATTTTCTTCCATTCTAAATTAAATTTTCAACTCACCATGTATGTGCTCGAGGATAATTTTCGGGTGTGCCCCATTTCTCAATGGTGAACAATTGCGGACCATTGCTGCCGTATAATTCCTTAAAACCGTTCATCGGTACTCTCGATGTTCCCGTGACAAATTGCAAAAGTCTTGCGCGCATCTCATTACTGAACGACAGTACGACGCGCCAGAACCACTGTACGGTTATATGATTCGCGTGATAATCACCCTTGTAAAGTGTATTTTTCTTCCAATCCTTCACATCGATATGCTGTATACCGCACATCAGTAGTTCCAGCTCGTGCTCGTCGAATATCTTCACGAGTGTCAACGGTACAAGGGCATTGAAACCTTCGAGAAAGGCATTCATCTGATCTTGTACACGCGAGACAAACCTCCATTGTATCACGAGACTAATATACTCGTCCTTGTTGTCATCGGTCAGCGGTACGTTTGTACCATTTGGCTTTAATTCACGCTGCGACGTATGACCAAAACTTTCCTCGTCGACGCAAAAAGTAAGTTCCAATTCGCTCGGGTCGTTCTCCTTTATCCACAACAAAGAATTATAATACTCGGAATCCACGCTCTCCATGTCCTTGAGATCGATCGTTTTTGATAGCATCATTTTGTAAAATGGTCGTATGAAGAAGGCTGAGAGGAAATTGAAAAAAGTTTCATCGAAATTCAATTATACGTCAATTTAGACAATTGCCTCCTTCACAGATGAACGTTTGTTTCACATCGGAAGATCACATTTAGAAAAAAATGTCCCGACGGATGTATGTGAGTGTGTGATAGGAGTGAAAAATTGAAACCGTAATTTGGAATTGATTTGAGTTTTATCTCTTACCGTCCAAAAGCTTTCCATGATAAACCGCCATTCCAGCGATACGTCCGATGAATTTAAAATAATTGAGATGTTCCTCGTTGCATACACCCGAAAATGGATTTATTTGTAGCGTGTAATTGTCCCTAAAAGCCGAAAAAAAGAATTTGCTCCTCATTTTTCACACCGAGATTCCGTTTACGGGGGCAAATAGAAAACGTTTGATCGTAGCGTCATCACTTACATTGCCGAATATTCAAAGAGTCCATAATATGGATTAAACATTTCTTTGGATAATAGGAAGAACCATTCTCTCGCCAAACCACCATAATCCAATCCAACCTCACTCTCAAATTCGACCCATAATTTAGTCTTCAGTATCTCAACTCTGTTCACCGAGCTTATAATACGATAAGAATCCTCGAGAATATTGCTCCTTCCCACTTTGATCTCAAATTTGTTCGGTACGCTACTCTGTAAATAATATTTAAAAAATCGAACATTGTAATTTATCACTTCCTCATAGAGCTATATTTTCGTTTTTTTTTTGGCCTCCTCACAATAAAAAACTTTGTTTTCGTGAAGGAAAAAAGGAAGCACAGGTCGAAAGTTTTAGTTTTCACCTGTTTTCTTCTTTCCCGGTCACTTAACGTTTAAATACTTTAATCAGTTATTTCATCGTCAAACATTTTTCTTTACACCGAACAATACTTACGGGCTTTCTGAGTTGTGATTTCAAATACTCGTACTTTAGTTTGTAATCCCTGGAGTAAGGTACAGCCTGTGACGAAAATAACAAAACAAATAAAATACGATTGTCGTTTCGATCGAGGAATGTCGTGGGGAGGAGAGTTACACGCTGTCATTGTGGGCATAATCAATAACGGTTGGCAGAAGGGGAGCACAAAAAAAACAAACATACCGGCCCAGCAATTTGTGGATTAGACATACGAGGATCCTCCCACTGTGTCGTTCTCGTATCTAAGGAAACGAGGAGTGAAAAAAAGAATTAATAAACGCTCACAGGTAAATTTTGCCACACAAATAAGTGTACGATGATTTTTTGTTCTTTTCTGTTTTTTTTTGTTCACCAAAATTCATTAAAACTTACTGTGATCGATGAAAAAGATTCTTCCGTCGGTGTGCACCCTCTCCTCCCATCCCTCGGGCAAAGGACCAAGCTGATCCAAGTCGCTTCTCGGTGTTGCCGAAGGCACGTTGTGACTAGGCATGGGGCTCGCTCTACCTGTTCTCGGATCGACCCACGTTGTCGCTCTCTCGTTATGATCAATAAAAAACATTCTACCGTTCGGTGCCAATTGCATACTCCAACCCGGTGGCAATCCATCGCCGCTCGGTATTGGAAACGTAGGCTTTGGAATTTCAGTCTTGAATAAGTAACCAAGAGATTCAAAAAAAAAAAAAAAAGTGCAAATTCCAATTTTTTCCCCATAATATGTTTTTCGGACATTCGCAAATCTTCGTCTTTTTTTTTTTGAATTTTGCTTCTTCTTAACAACGTGCAACTTTCGATATGTACTCTTGTTCTTTTTTCTTTTTTATATCTTAAAGTTTAACGAAAATTAGAACGAGAAGAAAACATGAGGAAAGAGAAAAAGTAGAAATTCTTTTGACGCAATAATACGACACTCGCTATGTAACAATCGCGTGGCGGCCTTGACGATGGGGGGGGGGGGGGGGGGTTCTTTTGGCTTTCATGAATATTTAGTATAATGGAAGGTATGGTAAGGCGTAATTTACCTGTTCCGAGGAACGCCTTGAACCTGTCGGACTGTCCACATTATCGTCACTCTGCGAACACCCAATGAAAAATTTGTTTTTTTTTATCGCATTGTTATCAACTTTTTACAACAAAAACAATAATCTCGACTAGGATTCAACGAAAAAAAAATTAATAATAATGAAAAAAAAAATGCGATATTAGTTCAGTTGCAGTTCAAGCGAAAAAAAAAACATAAACGGGAGCCGATTTATCGTGCCGACCTTGGGAAGCCTCTTGTGGCTAAAACTATCTTCCTCATAGTCTCAATTAACGAACTGACAATTAACACGCAATAGTATTTGAAACGTGCAAGCGTTAATAAAGCGTGACGAGTGTGCTAAAAAGAAAAAAGCGTTTGTTGTTGTTTGTTTTTTTTTCATTTCTTTGTTTAATATACCTGTTCGTCTAATTCGCCGAGATAACCACGCTGATCGACGGTATTCTCGTCGTCCGAATTGTCCCGTTCCCGCCCAACGCTCTCGTCATAATCCCTCGCGTCCGAATTCTCGTCCTCGTCCCGCGGCCCTTCACCATCCTTACACATACATGCATATGTTTTTTTTCCTTCTACATTCCGCATGCCGTTTTATATATATACAATTAAATTGTTAATCACGGTTTTTCCTTCTTCTCTCGTTTATGTTTTTTTTTTGTTGTGTGTTTTTTACATCGTAGGAACCTATCGTATGAATGTTTTTTCTTCTGTTAATTCACGTCAATCCTCGATCCATTCATTTTGCGAACTAAATTTTATATCGTATGGCATCTCGATCGAAAGATATCTCGATTTTTTACTCTAGAGCTTCAACATTTTCGTTAAAAAATAAAACTTACATCTTTTTAACAATTACTGCTATCAATAATTCACATTGATCAATTCATAATCTTTGAACGAATGAAATGAGCTATTAAAAAAATGATAATAATAAAATTCGGTAGGTTTGGATTTTTCGTAGAAAAAAAAATTAGCCGAAAAATCCAAACACTTTAAAAAATTGGCCAAACCCATTGAAATTTGCAAATAATTCGATCTTAATATTTTTGTAGCTTAAGAAGTACCGCCGCGGCGCAATAACACTATGAAATAATCTCTAAAAGTTTGTCAAAATAATTTTGCATAATATACCACTAATTCTTGTTCACGTTATAGGTATAGGCACTGTAACTGGCTCAAATACTCAGGGTACAACGTTACACGATCTTTGCATGCTCTTTCTCGGCAAAAACGTTGAGAAGTCAACGTCCATATAGGTATATATACACATGGTATCCATTCAAAACCATTTTCCTCAAACTCACCTGATTGATAACCGAGCTTCTGTGCTGTCCTCTGCTCTCGGCGTCGTCGACGCTTATGTGAAATCTACGTTGAAATTCCGTCGTTGCCGTGTCGAGATTTCGCTGCTCGTTCGTAACACCGCCGGTCGGCACAACGTTCCTTAATCGAGACAATATTGCAAAAAAATTATTAATATTTTTTGCTTTCTCATAGAGGAAACTTTGCTCTGGCGAAGTTTGATTGTTTTTTTTTTTTCAATGTCACGATGAATTTTCATCTTTCGTTACTTACATTGCCGTGGGTCGTTCCCATTGTGTGAATCTCGCTATATGATTTACGTAATACGTTCGTCCGTTGGCGTCCTGTCGTTCCTCCCAACCGTGTGGCAAAGGTCCGTTCGTTGATGCCGTTTCGCCGCTTTGCTGTACCGGACTGTTGTTCGACGTGGGCGTTGGCCTGTCGAGTAATTCCCAACCACCGGAATCGGGTGCTGTGTCAGGATCACCCGAATCACCGCCCGACGAGTCCGAGATGTACGCATGATATATCTCCAATGTACCCTTTATCTTTGCCCTTTGACTCCCGTTACTGCGACGAGATAACGAAAAATTATTCATTTCTTTATCGTAATAACAAGCAATTACTCATTCGCTACTTTACTCCAAATATATTGTATCTCTATACGTACCTACGAGGACGTAATATATATTGCTTGGTTGGAATGGTTCTGCCCTCTTGTTCTTTGGGCAAATTAATCAGCGTAAGTTCCACCATACCTAGAAAATCATCCCTGGTCAGTCTGTTTTCGTCGAATACCTGAAGAACGAGCTTGTGCTCTATTGGTTTGACCTGTCGATCATAAATTGAGAGTTCATAAGTATTCACAAACATTTTTGTAGCAAACAGAAAAAAAAAATGTGTATTTTTTTTCATCCGAAATCCCATACTCACTCGAAATATGAATTCTTCCTCCCATGTGGGATTGAGAGTCTTTTTCTTGGTCTTTGTAAGTACAGAGTCAACCGTAGAGTCCCCATTAATGGTGTTTAGATCGATGCGAACGTAAGGATCGCTCGCGCCGAATATGTCCTTTTTGGCTAACTGATGACCGGCTATTACCTTGAGCCTCAGCCTGCTGGTCGCTTCGTCCGCCTTTAAAGGAAAATGGTTGTTTAAGGAATCTACACCGATCAAAAGAAATAACAAGACTAGAAGTAAGTTATAAATTTGTTCCATTCGTCAATGGCTACGTAACATTTGGGAAAAATTTTTATATCCAAAGATCCATAAACTGTTTGCCCGAAAGATTATTTCCATAGAATGTCTTGATACACCGTTTGGACCGTTACAATCCGGATACGACCGTTTCAAAATTTGTGTCGCAAGCCTATAAAAATGATGCGTCAATGTCGAAGTTCAGTTTCAAGACATTGTACCTGAAGTAGCATGTAGCACATAAAAAAAAATGTGCCACAAAATCACAACGGGCTATGGCAAGTAAGTTAAAATAACAAAACGGCGTAGAAGAAAACTGAAAAGTCAAACAATCATTTGTACTCTCGGATCTCCGAGAAAGGTTTCAAAATAACATAACATTTGCGATTGTTCAATTAACATCACGTCCTAAAAACTTAGTCACCAGCGACTATTGCGTTACAGCGTGAACAAAAAAAAGAAAAAATTACGTTTGACATTTATCCTCGGTGAACGTTATAGGCGAGTCACTCGCTCATAATCGTCACGCGAGGCGAAGAAAAAAAAAAGAAAGTAAACGAAACGAAGCAGGAAAATAAGAAACGCGGTGTAACGAGAAATATAATCTAATCGATGTTCTTGAAAGCAGAGAGAGAAAGAGAGAGATAAAGGAGCGAGAAGAAAATCCGTTACGACGAAATCCCAACCTGTCAAACTGTCAAAAAAAGAAAATAGTTGGAAAAAGAAAAGAGATTGGATTGAAAAGTTACGTACACACTCTCCATCGACACCGGTCGTCGGATAATATCCGTATACATGTTCCTCTGCCATTAACGTTAGCGCGTTATTATAATCAGCGTATTTGGATTTTTATTTTTCCTTCTCGCTGTTTGTGATTCCCCTTCTGATGGGCGCGCGCGCGGTTTATCCTCCCGTTATACCCCCCCCCTGTGTATCGTTATAATCCGCTCGGAGGGAATCCAGAGGAATCACAATTTTCCGTGTGCCATCGAGCGAGCGAAAAAAAAAATACTTATTTGCTTAAACCCCACTCCATAATCCCATGTATATATTTATAAATGTGTCACCCCCCCGACCGTACGCCGCCGCCCCCACCGTCACTGATGATTGCACGAGACGGACGGATGTGACATACTCGGCTTTCGTGTTATAAAGATGGCCACAGCGTGAAATTCACCTGCTTCCTTTTCGTATATACATTCAAACAACAGCACAACATGCATTTATGATTCTTCTCAATGTCGCGAATATTGTCACCAATTGTCACGCAACTTCTCGATTGTCAAAATTTTCTCTCGACGCTTACGGTTGCTTTGACATTGGCGCGCGCGCGTCTCTGTGTTCTGTGTTTATGTATCAAAGATTTGCGCGCTTTTATTTACCCCGACGTTGTGACGTTTTTTGCACGAAAAAAAGCTTTCGAGATTGGCCGCATTGTTCGAAAGAAAAAGAAAATAAACCAAAGTCTTAATGCTCTGTATATTGTTTGTTGTGTGTACGGCGTGATTCGAAAATCTGATCATTGTAACGACGTGAAGTGGGTCAAAAACAACTTTGTCACGTTTGGATAACTTCACATTGATTCTCTAACTATTGTCTGAAATGTTTGAATCAACAATTACTCTCAATATACCGAATACCGTGTGTATATTTCGAAAAAAATGAAATTCTTAATTTTTCTTTAAGCGAGGAAATAGGGTTAGACGGTTCGAAAAATCGATTTTTTTTTTATTTCATAAATTGTTAGTGAAACTATGGAAAAATATGTTCCCAAAATTATAATGAAAATTCCGACTCGTTCTATTGTTATAAGCCATTAAGGGAGCAAATAGCGTTAAAACAGCGTTTTCTCAATGATTTTCATGAATTTTTTTTATAGTATAAAAAATGAATATAATTTGTTGAAACTTTGAGAATATTTTATACGTATAATTGAGGTAGTAGTCTGGTAACCTAAGCCGATTTTCATGTCATTTTTAGGGGCCGTTTTTTTGTAGGAAAATGAAAATGAATCGTTTTGGATATTTAGGATGTTTTTATTTAGCTATTAAAGATGCAAAAAAAAAGTTGTTTTTTTATGAAAATCTGTTGAATTTTAAACGCGTTTTTCTCAAAACAGTGTTTTTCTAGTAAGCCCGGGTCCTAACTTTTTTTCTACCGAACCGATCGCTTTCAAATTTTTACAGGCTACTCTACACACTTATAGTTCTCGTCGGAACTACCGAGAAATTTGTTCACCCCTAACTTTTTATTTTACAACCCCTTCGTTGCTAAAATAAAAGGACTTTTTTTTCCAAAGTCCGTCATTTTGTTATTTATCCATGAAATTTAACTTCAGTAATTCCGACCAGAATGACATGTCTGTAGATTAAGAATTATCAAGAATTTTTGATTTCAGATAACATCAAGAGCCAAAATCACCGGGGCCACCCACGCGCTTTTTTTCGAGGTGCCAACTTCGATCAATAATAATAATAATAATAAACTATTAAATTTTTTGAAACAAATTTTTTTTTGTATCTTTAATATGTAAATAAAAACATCCTAAATATCCAAAACGATTCATTTTGATTTTTCATCAAAAAAACGCCCTCCAAAAAAGACATGAAAATCGGCTTAAGTTACCAGACTACCACCTTAAGTATATACTATAAAATTTGTATACATATATTTAAGTATATACTATAAAATATTAGCGACCCCATATTGCTTGTTTTTCTTGGTACTATTTTTTCAAACGCGTTTTTCTGAAAACGACTTTTTTTTTAACTTGCGTACACGCTAGTTTGAAAAGTTTTCAACCGATCGTTTTGAAAATTGGCATTTACTTTCTTCGTAGTATTGCGCTCTGTATGAACCTAAAATCGGAATATTATCATTATTTAAAATTATTTTTTTCTCGCAAATAAAGTTGTAAAAAATGGCAAAAAATCATGCTTTTTCGTCTTGACCCCTGTGAATAATTCAATTTTCTATTTTTTTTTATAGCTTTTAGGTTCATATGGAAGAGAAACATATAATAAAAGTAAATTCCAGCCTTGTTTGATTTCAGATGAAAATTGGGGCTTCCAGAATGTACGCAAAATGCTGAGTCTGATTGTGACCTGCAATATGGGGTCGCTAATATTTTCGGTGTTCTTCACGGAAATTCTTCAAAAATTTTATAGTATATACTTAAATATATGTATAAAATATTCTCAAAGTTTCAATCAATTATATTCATTTTTATTACTATAAAAAAATTAATGAAAAATCATTGAGAAAACGCTGTCCTAAGCCTGTTTGCCCCCTTAAATGCTCATTAACTTTGAATCATCTTATCTGTGCAAAGATGATCCAAAACTGCTATCGTCATATTGCAGTAAAGTACGTAAAAAAAGCTTTCTTTTTATATGGAATAGTTCAATTATCGGTTGGAGGAACACCATATTATTTAAATAAATAATTACTTGAAACCTATTGAATCGGAATGGAGATTAATAAATGTTGAATCCCTCCCCCTGCCCATATTATTGTTACGAAGGGTAACAACGATGGGAAGAGAAAGACCGATTGAACTATTTGCCATTCCGTAACTACGGGCTCTTCGTTATCCGTATTACAATCTAAATTTTATCTCTTTACGTTCGGTTAATAAATCGTCTCGTTTACAAAAGCCTGCGGCACATATCACGTGCTACACGTTAATTCTCATAATCTCTTCCTTAATTCCCGAAATTGAACGTTACAAAAGCTTTTTGCGACAGAGTTTTCGTTCGCGGCGGCTGAAAGAACGAAAATAATTTTTTGTTATTTTTCTCTTCGTTAGATTCGAGGAATTTTTGTTTTCTTTTGGCATAAATCTAAACGATAGGTCAATGTTTCGTCGAATAATTTCTTACAAAACCGTTTTGCACGGTACTTTTTCTCTTGGTAAAGCAAAATTACGAGCAAACCCGTGTATACATGAGACTATATAAGGCGAGGATTAAGAAACCAAACGTATGCATGATGTTTCACACTTTGAATGTCACACAGAGATCACAGATAGTTGTTATTGCGTTTTATATAAGATTCACAAGCGTGCGTATGAGCAATAATTTTTTTCTTTTCAACTCTTTGCAACGTCTAATTAGAAATGCTTTTTTTTTTACAGCTGTAGTTACTTTTATTTCTACTCTTTGGAGATGCTTAATGCTGGAATCAAAAGGTTCATAGTACGCAATGTTGAATATGTTGGAGACGCCAGGACACTGTTAGTCCTCTGTTTGATTCTTTGTAAATCTTAATGCAAAAGCAACAAAAAGAGAAGCCGTTACTCATTCGTAAGTTGCCCACTTCCTTTTTTTTTTTGTACTTCTTCACTTTGTAGGATTAGAGATAGAAAAATATGTTTGAGAAAATGTTTTCAATTACAGGTGGTTCGGCGAGGGACAGTCTTCCAGGTCTGTGCGCAACGATATCACGAGATCTTCTTCTCTGAGCGCTCCAAGTATGAGACCTTGGCCTGTGTTGAGGATATTCCACTCCTGCGTACATTGGATACGTCAGGGTACCCGGCATTTTTTTCTCAAAAAGAAAAAATTTGGCAAACCTTTAGCCTCGTATTATTCTTCCGTATCTCTGGATAAATATCCTTCGAACGTCGTGATGATAATCTATTTCACGAATTTCCATCCGAGAACAACTTTTTTTTCACAGTATTCAAAATTTTTCCTATCACGATACAGACTATCGTCGAACACAAACACTGCAGTTCAATTAACTTTTTTTTTTTCAATCTTATTCACCAATCTTGATCGTCTATTGGAACGACTCGTAAAATTTACGATATTCTCGTTCCACAGTCTCGCGCCGAAATTAACGATGATTCCAAGTCCATGGGTCGTTGTTCTATTTTTATTTTCACAAAAATATTATCATTCACCATGTCGTAAAGAGAAATTTCGTAAGACGTCTTTTCGACATAAATTATTCGGGGAAAATTTTCTTTTTTTTTTCTTCTACGTAGCACTAGCTTCTCTCGGCACTGTAGGAGGAAACTTGAAAATTTTCACATCGACTCTCACGAGAGATAAGAGACGCCTCAATTCGTGTGTGTGATAACGCACAGTCGGTGATCACACGTCGCTAAAAAAAGACCGAGAATTTAAAGAATAATAAAAAAAAAAAGAATTATGTGCATTTGAAATCGAGATAATTTCGAGCCAATGTGTCGTCAGCAAACTCGAGTTAAACGCCTCCGATAATCTAGACAATTGTAATAAAAGAGCTATGTATTCGATATGTAGAATTTACTGATTTCCCTTGTTGGGGGGGACCGAGAGCGCATATCATTGTTATCAAGGTCATCGAATATAAAGAGAATCAATCGAGCGGAAGTGGCCGAGGCACCGAAAGAATACAAAATGATTTTTCTTTTTTTTTTTGTTCGTTCTTATCTTCTGTTTCAGAGTTAAACCAGACTCATTTATACGTTTAGATGATTTTTATAAAAGAATAACTTTTGTAAAGAGCGACACTATTCGAATTTTTTTACTTACAAAATATTGAATAATATAAGTTTGTATATGCTACCTGCGTAAACTCGAGTAAAGTGTCACGCGTTATCTCAAAATAAAAAAAAATGAACAAAAAGTATTATCTCGTAGATCGAAAAACTGCTAATATTTTTTTTCTCGTCACACTAGACCAAGATAGTGCAGCTCGGTACCCATTTCATAATACACACAGTGAAACAAATATGGCAGAACCGATTTAAGTAATTAACGAAAAGTAGTAATCGTAGCTGGTAATTTAATTACATTTATTATAGACCATCAGTCAATGTAGCATTGAATCCCGTACAAGATGAGAAATTTTTCTTTGTTTCTTTTTTTTTTCTCAATAAAAATTAGGCATTTTATCCTGTCTTTTAGGGGGACAATGTAAAATTAGTTAAGTCACGGCTATATAACATGATTCGTTATTTTTTTTTTTTTCGTAAGTGAATTACCAAAATTTACAAATTCATTTCTTTATGCTTTTCTATATAAATAAGTTATTCAATAATTACAAATAAATCGAGCTCGATCGATTTTATAGCAACATTATTCTTCTTTAAAATGCAACATGGCATTCGTGATCGTTACTCTTTAAACGCAAGTCTACTTTCGCTGTGATTCATCTTTTTTTTTTCCTCTTCAGATTTAAAGACGCCTATGGAAACAAGTGTTTCAGAGTTTTGTATGTAAAATATTTAGCGCCTCTTATGTAGAAAATTCGTCGCAATCGAGAATGAGTATACAAGTCGTGGAGATACATAAAAAAAAAATTCTTCCGAATCTCGATTATAAACTTCAATAGGAAAGTATACTACAATTAAGCGAAGGAAGATCGCGGATCTTCGGAGAATGTTTGTGTTTTTTTTTCTGCCGACCGAGACCCCTTATCGTCTAACTCCAATAATTGTTCATTTCGATATCGGCGATAAACCTAACAAGTATATACCTAAAAGTTACTATATTAAAAACATGTTAACTCCGTTGACATGGAAAAACTATCGGATTACGTGTATTTATACTTTTTTTTGCATCGTTTTGCCTCGCGAGGAAAGTAGGACCATCATCGTTATCGTCTTATACATCGTCGTATCTAACCGAGAGTTTTTTTTTCGTTCATAGACTCAACATTCACTTTTTTGCTTTTCTTTTCTCGATATTTTTTTTCAATAATATAAACAGCAGATACACAAGTGCACTTTTAAGGGGGCGGTAGTCTCTCAATAATTCACGTGATCATCGTCGTAGCATCGAGACGAAACGCGAGTTTTGTAAATTTTCGTAATTTGCTAAGAATTATTGAGATGAAGGGGAATAACGAATTTCGGTCCAAACGGCGATTTGTACGTTATACCAACTTCGGCAAATACTTTGTTAGGAAGTGCGAGATTACAGAGGTATAAACGTCCGTTGTCGGGACTATGTGACAGTGGTAACGCACCAAGGAGACTAAATTTACTCGTTATACCGGGCGTTCCGGCCGATGGTGGTTCAATCGCTAGTACAGGTGCGCGATTATTGTTAACCCATTTTGCGACGGCTGTCGTTGTTCTCGATGAATGCTCTTCGGATAGTGCAACGAGTATAAGATCAACGGCTGACGATAATTTTTCAATTTTCGTCTCTACCTTGTTTCCCGTTAATTTATACAACGATAATTCCTGTAGTAACGAAACATTTTCCGAATTTTCAACATAAACGACAGTTTTAACACCGTGACTAGACAATTGACGAGCGCAATTAACACCCGCTGCACCCGAACGATGAGGTCCACATAGAGCAACGACCGTTGGCCATTGATGAGCATTTTTTGGACTCAGTCTGTGAGCACCACCGAGAAGCTGTAATATTATCTCGGCACCGGCTCTTCCCAATAATTCCACCTGTTGATCGAACGAAAATTTGAAAAATATTTGCAGCTTTTTCTTTTTCTTCATTTTTCGAATCTCTTACGATATTTCGAGTACTTTTTTGGCAATTGTTTTGAGCAGAAAACTTAGAACTTAGATTGTTCCGAGAAGAATACATAGAACGAAAAAAAAAAAATTATAATTATAAAGGATTGAAGATACTTAGAGAAGAAAATCTGTATCTAGAAAAGACTGATGATACAGAAAAACAGTTATTTCGTGGCATAAAATTTATAAATTTTAACTTAAAATCATCAGAACAACAAATCTCTATTGATACTTGAAGATAAAAGAGAAAAATAAGCCGAATGAAAGACGTCTCACCCTTCTCTCCCAACTTATTCCTAACCGATCGGCCGCACCGATCAACTGACGATGAAGATCGAGCGTTATGCTCGGTATAACCAGTCCATCGTCGGTCACGTATTCCTGCTCGTTGGCGCACGGTACGACAATCTGACGATACGCCGTCGGTTCGGATTCTATTATATTCTCGTCGTGACGATATTTTCCCGTGTTGTTCTCCGTCTGACGTATCATATCTTGCTTCAGCGAATTTATTTCCTGCCAAATAGCCTAAAAAATTTAGAATAAGAAAAAAACGATATACTCATATTCCTATTCTACATATAAATTATTCCCAAAAATACATTTAGCTTGCGCGATCATAATCTATCGATGTGTCTATTTCTGCGCAAAAAATTCAATGGCACTCAATAACGCACCTCTTTGTTGAACAGCGCCAGATTAGTCTCGAAATCAAAATCTTGATTGAGACTCTGATCGATGGGTGTGCCAAAAGCTTGTTCGTCTCTCTCCTGCCATCGTTGTCTCTGCGATATTCTCTTTTGATTGGGTTTGGCGTTCATTTCCGTTACGACTGTCTTACCGTTTGAGGAGGGTTCAGGCTTTATGGCTACGGGCTCTACGGGCTTTTTTTGATTTGTTTGAACCTGGCTGGCGACCGTTTGCGCCGTCGGCGCTGTTGATTCCGACACTGATCTACTTGCTCTCTTTGCTATCGGACGTTTTACCGACACTTTGCTGCGTGTCTGAGCTTCCTTCGCCGACGCAGCAACCTCCTCAGTGGCGATTATTTGTAAATTCACAATATCCTTTGCGCTGCAAAAAGTTATACACGTGATTGTTCACAAACTTAACGGAAAATAATGCTTTTACTTGTTATTCTTATATTACTTTATGACAACTTGAGCCAGCTGATGAGGAACTCCGTTTCTGAAGGGTTTCGCGAGGGTCATTGTTTGCCTGTTAAAATCGAGTATCTGACCCTGATAAATGCCCAAATCGTCGACGCACTTTACCGAAACGGTGCAACCGACAAATTGTTCCGACATCGCGATGATTTCTCTGCATACATCAGCATAAGATCCAATACAAAAACAAAACAAAAAATGTCGTGTAAACGTAAAATTTCACGTACACAGCGAAACACTAACACAAGGATTATGAACGTTACTAACAAGGCATATGAAACGATACTCACGAACAAAAAAAATATAATCGGGATGCTCTTTATGTTGTCAAAAAATCCGTTGTTACGTTGAATAGTTAAACCTCCGTCAGGCTCCTTTGATCCCGCGCAAACTCATTTAACCTTTTTTTTTTTTTCGCGAGACGAACGATATTGTAGATACAACTGTTTTTCTTTAATATCCGACTTCGATCGAACTTTGCGTGGTGTATTTTCGGCTTTTTCGCGTTAATCCTCCGGCGAAATGATCCAGAACGTTGCGCGATCAAATTTTTTCAAACAGATGCGTGTGCGTCTTTTTGAAGATTGTAAATTGTGTATATAGATATAATGACAGATGGAGTACGTTTGGTGATTTAGCGCGAGCAGGTTGGCATTATAGTGAAGTAAGAGCCCTGCTCTTGCCTATGTGAAGTTAGCCGGACAATTTAGGCTTTACTAATTTTCATGGGCTGAATTCCGTACTTGTCTACCGACAACTATCGGTGTCGTTAGCGAGCGACAGCCAATTGCAAGGAAGAATCCAGCGGAAAGGCGCGACGCTCATAGGCTATCGCTCGCTAACGACACCGATAGTTGTCGGTAGACGAGTACGGAATTCAGCCCCAGGTCTAATAAATCGTTTGGTGGTCGTTTGGTGGTGATTGGTAGCGTAATAAAAAGGTTTGGTAGTCAATAGTTTTTTTTATAATGTTAAAAACAAATTTTGGTGTGAAGTTAGCCGGACAACTGAGCATTTATTAATTTTAGGTCTAATCAATCGTTTGGCAAGACCAGTGCTGGGGCTGAATTCCGTACTTGTCTACCGACAACTATCGGTGTCGTTAACGAGTGACAGCCAATTGCAAGGAAGATTCCAGCAGAAAGGCGGACTCTCATAGGCTATTTCGGTTTTGCGTCAGACGCTATGATATTACGCCAGAGGAGCGATTCTGTACCAGACGCAATATCATAGCGTCGGAGGATTGTCGGAGTATCGCATTTGCCATGGGCACAGGGAAACTGCGGAAAGCCCGTGTGAATATAGATCGTTTGGTTTCAACTGAGTTTCAGTTGTATTTGCTACATCAGAAATTCACTAAAATTGCCTGCCGCGCAACAGTCGGCGTGCCAGTGCACATGTGACGTCGCCGCAAAATTACTATATCGCGAAACGATCGACAGCGACCTGGGGCTAAATTCCGGACTTGTCTACCGACAACTATCGGTGTCGTTAGCGAGCGTAGTCTATAAGAGTCTCGCCTTTCCGCTGGAATCTCCCTTCCAATTGGCTGTCGCTCCCTAACGACATCGATAGTTGTCGGTAGACGTGTACGGAATTCAGGGCCTGCTATCGATAGTCGAACGATTCGCGGTGCCGCGGCGGCGATATCCTCATCAGTTCAAATTGGAATATTAGAATCATTACATTTAATAGCTCTAACAATTTTTACCGAGCGATAGATTTAAGAAATGTATATATATTTTGAAACATAAAAAGGAAAGGTCTTATTTACGATGCTCAGCCCTCGCGGACGTTGAGCAGATAATCCGTTGATTTATTTACGACTTAACGAACAAAAAACTGTACGAGGAATGTACGCGATTTCGGGGCATCTGGAAACAGTAAAATTATAAACCCTTCTTGAAGAAGTTTCACGTTACGTCGATGGGCCGGACGATTGACAGATGTTTTACGACTCGCTCTTAGAGAGGGCTAGTCGGTACGCTTCCGGACTGAGGGATCCCCCCCCACGCCTGTACGTGAAAGTACTCGCCTCCTTACTTGATGCTTGAGACTTCGTCTCGGTCATCTTCCTCTGTCTCTGTCTCTCCCCGGAGGGAAAGCGGGAGAGATGGAGAGGGTGGATAGCGATGGGGTTGGCGCGTGGAGGGAACCCTCTTGACCAATCGAACGAGGCGTTTCATGAAGAACTACCCCCGTTCTCTTTTTCTTCAAACCCGCGAAAAGAAAATGCTCCGAGGTCGCGTCGTCAAGGACAGTCAGAGTTCTAGTTAGTTGTCGGTCGGAGGTGCCACCAGGTGCCACGAACGCGGAAATCTGCCGCTTGCTCCGCGCTCTGCGCCATATATTTAAACCACGTATTTTTCTTTACAATTAATCAGTTAATCGATATTAATAAATAACTATAGTGCTCTCCTAATTTCATCTGCAGTTCTACATTTATTTTCGTCTATTGACGACGAAACACCCTTTATCCTTGTATCCTTCAGAGTTTCCACCAGGGAAACTATTCGTTATCTTCGAGAAAATCGCTGGAGTGTCCACCAGGAGGATGAACATTGGTGGCTAACGGGCCCACCGTCTTTCAAATTCAAACGGTTACGTTTTTCCGCTCGCCGAGTGGCGTCGCTAGCGTCCAGGACGTAACACACAGCTAAGCGGGTCACCCATCCAAGTAGTAATCACAACCAAAGCTGCATACATGGAGCCTAGAGTAAAGGAGTGCAATCTCTAATGGGGAACGGCCGAAAAAAGCGACCTCAAAAATTCAGCAAGAAAGGTGTCGCTGCGGTCGCAAGTTGATCCGAGTGAAGTGAGCAAGAAATAAACTGTACGTGGAACCTTGCTGAAGGTTGACACCTACGGTCAATATACACATGACCCTTCGGTGTAATTGAGTGTAATCACGCGTCATCGTTAATATAACAGTTTTATGAAACTTTTAATTCCTGCCAATCTGTAAAAGTAAGGACATAGAATAGCATTATATCGATTTTATAATATACTAACGAAAAGAAATGAATTAGTTTCGTAAAGGTTACAAAAAAAACCAATGTGGTTTATATTTAACGAAATTTAAAGTACAATAAGTGAGGAGATTGTGCATTGATTATTCCAGGATCAATAAATAACTATAAAGACATCCCAGTTAAAAAATACAGACGATGAGCGTGTAATAAATAATGAGGTAAACATCGGGTTTAGGCGACCCTCCTCCGATTCCTTTCGTAATAGGCTCATCCGCCGCGCTTTCGCACGCGAAACAACTTTTTCCTCTGACAAAATTGGGGGACGTTATTTATTTAAAAGTTATTAACAAATAAAGTTAATAATTCATATAGCTATTTTCCTTATACCAGCCAGTCCCAATCATCTTGTCCTTCACATGTGTTGTTAAGAATACCCCCTGAATAACATACAAAAAGTTTTATCCGTCGCTCATTGTTTGTTAAAAAGTTATTAACAAAAGAAGTTTCATAAATCAAAAATGAAATACTTATACTAGTGGATAGTGAACAGTACACGTATGAGCGGGTTCGCTGCGCCCCCCGTGCACCCCCTACACACCAGCCCAAAAACAAACCAAAAACAAACAAACAACAAACCAAAAACAACCAAACCAAACCAAAAACAACCCAAAAACAAACTACAAACAAACCAAAACAAACTAAAGACAACCCAAAAACAAACCAAAAACAAACAAACAACAAACCAAAAACAACCAAACCAAACCAAAAACAACCCAAAAACAAACTACAAACAAACCAAAACAAACTAAAGACAACCCAAAAACAAACCAAAAACAAACAAACAACAAACCAAAAACAACCAAACCAAACCAAAAACAACCCAAAAACAAACTACAAACAAACCAAAACAAACTAAAGACAACCCAAAAACAAACCAAAAACAATAAACAACAAATTAAACAACCCCCATACGCGACCCACCTCCACCTCACCTTCCCACCCTCATTTACTCATGTATATTTGTATTCATATGATGAGCAGCATACGTATAAGCAAGGGATATATGTGCTATTTACTATACTTACGGGTTGTTTGGATTGTTTTCGGTTTGTTTGGTTTGTTTTTTAGTTGTTTTCGATTGTTCTTGGTTTGTTTTTGGGTTGTTTTTGGTCTGGTGTGTGGGGGTGCACGGGGGGCGCAGCGAACCCGCTCATACGTGTACTGTTCACCATACACTAGTATAAGTATTTCATGTTTAATTTATGAAACTTCTTTGTTAATAACTTTTTAACAAACAATGAGCGACGGATAAAACTTTTTGTATGTTATTCAGGGGGTATTCTTAACAACAGATGTGAAGGACAAGATGATTGGGACTGGCTGGTATGAGGAATATAGCTATATGAATTATTCACTTTATTTGTTAATAACTTTTTAATAAATAACGTTCCCCAATTTTGTCAGAGGAAAAAGTTGTTTCGCGTGCGAAAGCGCGGCGGATGAGCCTATTACGAAAGGAATCGGAGGAGGGTCGCCTAAACCCGATGTTTACCTCATTATTTATTACACGCTCATCGTCTGTATTTTTTAACTGGGATGTCTTTATAATTATTTATTGATCCTGGAATAATCAATGCACAATCTCCTCAACTATTGTACTTTAAATTTCGTTAAATATAAACCACATTGGTTTTTTTTGTAACCTTTACGAAACTAATTCATTTCTTTTTGTTAGTATATTATAAAATCGATATAATGCTATTCTATGTCCTTACTTTTACAGATTGGCAGTAATTAAAAGTTTCATAAAACTGTTATATTAACGATGACGCGTGATTACATTCAATTACACCGAAGGGTCATGTGTATATTGACCGTAGGTGCCTAGCTTCAGCAAGGTTCCATGTACAGTTTATTTCTGACTCACTTCACTCGGATCAACTTGCGACCGCAGCGACACCTTTCTTGCTGAATTTTTTATGCCGCCTCAGAATACGGAGATTGCACTCCTTTACACTAGGCTCCAGGGTTGCCAGATTGGGCGACTTGTCGCCATTTGGGCGATTTCGACGGCAAATCGGCGACAAGAAATGGAAGGTCAGTCGCCTGTCGTCCAATTGGGCGATCTGACTTTTCCATCGGCGATATTGGGCTACTTGGGATTCACAGCCCTTTTTCCATTAAACTTCTGGTTATTCGAGTTTTAGTAGTTAAGAATTAAGAATGCCGCACGCGTTCTGCAGAATGTTGAAAGTGTTGTTAGAGGATTTTAAATCACGCGGTATGCTTATCACTTCGCACGGAAACACCTGTCGCCTCTGACGGCAGAGATGTTAATTACGTAGTTTGCCGCGCCGCCAAGTTGATTTTCGACTCTTTATTCCTCCGTTTCTCTGCCAAAATATTTCAGGTTCACAGTAGTATACACACAGTTGTCTATACTATAGTATAGTTTAGCATCTGTAGTACATACAAAAGCCGTATAACACTACGTGAGCTGTTGAACATATTTTCTGGTACATATCCTCTTGGTGCTTAAATCTTCAAGTACAAACTCTCAATAAGCTACTAGACTGCGATTATTGAAACATCGAGGCCAGAAACATGGGAAAGTTTGGCAAATACGAAAAGAAATATAACAGAAGTTGGGAAGATTTGTCTTTGTTTAAAGGTATGCGTGAAACGTGAGCAGATACAGTATACAATGTATTTAATGGGTAGACAATGTTCATATATATCTTTTTTGTTCTTTCGATAATTTTGTTATTTAATTGATTGAACCGCATGTCCACTACTGCCCGTCCAAAGTGTTATAATATTCTCGGTTTAGCCACTCAATTAACCCTTAACAGAATTCGCCGGATTTTATATTGCTTTTTGCTTTCATTATCTATAGGGTGGTTACAAAAGAATGGCGAAGGCAATAATTTTAATCAAGAGGCGTACTGCAAAATTTGCAATACCGCATTACGTGCTCAAAAGTATGACTTGGAGAAGCACAGCAGGACAAAGATTCATCGCGATAATGCCTCGAAGCTTGTGTCGCAGAAAACGCTCGAGTCATGTCGTATCGCCGTTGTATGGGATGAAAATAAAAGGATCGACATAAAGCTTGCCGTATACGTTGCAACACATAGTGCGGTACTCAGCATTGACCATCTGAACGAGTTACTCCGCGATCTTGGCAAAAAATCTATGCTCGAGTCGTTGCAGATTCATCGAACTAAATGTTCCAAATTAATAGCCAACGTCATCTCTCCGGCTCTGTTGATCATTCTGGTGAACGATGTCGGCGAGGAGTCGTATTCTCTAATCATTGATGAATCGACGGATATTTCGACTCAAAAATAAATGGCGGTCTGCATACGATATTTTAGCGTAAACAAAACCGACATTGTAACTGAATTTTTGGGTATTATACAGATCGTCGAGACCACTGCTGTCGCATTGTACGAGCGCCTCACAGGATTCTTGACGAAGATCAGCATACTCATTACGAACTTGATCGGTATAGGGACGGATGGAGCGAGTAATTTGTGTGGCAAAAATCATTCGCTATACACGCTTCTGAAGGAACGCGTGCCGTTACCGAACCTTCAGATCGTTCGATGCGTATGCCATTCTTTGCACTTATGTAGCTCAAAGGCATCTGAGACTCTGCCGTCTTCGCTCGAGTTCTTGGTACGAGAAAGCTGGAATTGGTTCGCTCACAGTGCACTGCGACGAGCGCATTACGCTGATTTATCCAATTTGTTAAATGACATTGATAAGTCATTTGTTAATCTCGTTCAATTATCGCTGACTCGATGGCTAGCATGGGAGGGTGCTGTAAAACGAATCCTATACCAATGGCTAGAGCTGAAGACGCACTTCGAGACGATAGGCAACGGACAAGAGAAATGTTACACTGCAAGGACGCTATCTAGCATGTACAAAGATCCGGCAAATCACTTGTATTTAATTTTTCTTAAATCTATCCTCCATGATATCAACCAGGCGAACATCTTGTTCCAAAGCACTCGGGAAGAAATCACAAACCTTTACGAAACGCTGTCTTCGCTCGTCTTGTCCGTTGCGACTCGTATTATCAAGCCAGCATTTATGGATAAAGCGCATAAACGGTTTGAGTACGTCGAAGAGGCTCTTCAAAATGACTTGTCTTTGCAGCCGGCTGATATGGTAGATCTTGGCACATAATTCAAAAATACGGTTGCCGCGTACAATCTGCGGTCGGACCAGTTAGACGAGGTCAAACGCAGATGTCGTGAATATTTAATCGTCCTGCTCGCCGAACTACTAAAACGTCTCCCTAGTAACATGTCGATACTAAAATCGTCGTTGAAACTATCCCCAAAAAACATATTGACAACTGCACGAAAAGTTGATCTTACGGACTTGCCTTTGATCCTACTTGACAGTTCCTCGGATGTTTCCACGGTTGAGAATCAACTCCGGAAGATTCCGTTCATTGAGTGGACGGAAGTTTTAACGGATGAAGTTATGGGCAGCTCGTCAACCTTCTGGGCGAACGTTTACGTCCATAAAACCTTTGGTGGCGCTCAGCCATTCAAAGAACTAGCTCGTTTTGCTTTAAAAATACTATCATTTCCGCTCAGCAGTGCTGTAGTCGAACGGGTTTTTTCGATTATGAATGCTACGAAGACGAAACCTCGTAATAAATTGAGTTTTGAATTGCTCGATGCGATATTGAGGATTCGGTCGCACTTTCATACGACCAATACGTGCTGCAAATCTTTTGTACCATCGCCGATGATGTATGAAACGTTCAGATCTGAAATGTACGATCTTAAGGTTTCGGCCATAGATCATATCCAAGGAACTTCAGCGAAAAATGACTCTGCGGATGAGCTAGTCGAGACGATGACGCTGTTCGGCGAAAAGGACGCGTGAGGGCGGAAGAATATTGCGAACAATAGGACATTCATCCCAAGCTTTACTTTACCAAATATTATAATATAACATAATATATAATAGATAATATATAATATATAATAGAAAACATAATATATAATAGAAAATTATTACTATACGTTATACGATACTGAATCGTTCCTATGTTTTTTTTTTAATAAATTAATATTTCATATCGTTTCTCAATTCGCGCCTTTTCATTGAACGATCCACGATTGGTCACCGTCCCCCAGCGGCGACATTTGGCGACTTGGCGGCGGGATTGTGGCGACATTGGGCGACTTGGTAAGGGGATTTTGGCGACTGTGCTCTGAGAGTATCTGGCAACCCTGCTAGGCTCCATGGCTGCCTAGCTTAGGTGATCGTCAGCAAAATCGTCAGAGTGCGTCAGAGCCACACATCGACCGACCGTCCACTGTTGTCTGTTTTTGGATACACTAATAATATTTAAAAAAAAATACCACCCAATAATATTAATGACGGAATGAAAAGGGAAAAATATTTTTCAATCAATATTAATATTTTATTTATAAGTCCAATCCGAAATATTGTTTAGTTGTCATACAAGACAAATCCTTCGACGGTCTAAAACATGTGCACTTCATTTACTGAGTGTGAATTTTTTGGGACAAATATATTTTCCAACGTCATAATGATAATAATAGAAACGGCATCGATTCACCGACCATATTTTGGTCAAACCCCCTCACCAAGATCGTCTTACTCATCGTCAGACAGCTCATCATCCAGATCGTCGTAAGCACGGTCTTGAAAACCCTTCGATGCTGCTATGCCTGCATATAATGTTTATTTGGTGTAGATCACAGCACGGTATTGTGATCACAGTTTTTTAGTGATGACTATATTAATAATGACGAATCGGTGTGTGGTGGCACATTGTAAAACTGGTAGCAAAATAGACAAAACATGTTGTACATTCCGAGTGCCTAAGAACATTGATATGTGGAAAAAGTAGGAACAATCTATTCCAGGCATTATAAAATTACAACACACGAATCGTGTATGTGACATTTTAACAATAAAGACATAGTTCGCGAATGGGTCAAGCTCGACGCAAATGGCCAAGTAATTGCACGGGTAAGTTTAATGAAAAGATTTTAAACATAGTTTGAGAAGATAGTTACTCATATTGTATATTTTCAATATGTAAGGTCCCATACAAAACAATGCGACACAAAGAGTTTGCTGTGCGAACAAGATTCGATGACATCTCAGTAGAAAAGGAAAATTGTGTGCCAGAGCATGGATATGCGAAACAAGTTTCGAATTCTGAAAGAAATTCTCCAAGCACTGTTCCGTCCTTCAGAGTCACGAAATCGTAAGTTTCCTTAACAGAATGTATCTATTGCATTGTTAGTATATAAAAGAGATGAAACAAAAGTAATTTAAACATACATAAATTTCTTCTATTGATATTTCAGATATCCCTGAAGTTCCGTCAAAAATATGAATCCTGTCCAGTGTGTCAAGAAGCTGTGAGTTTGAAAACCAGCTGCGGATCTTCAGAGTTGCAACTGGTGCAAATGAAATCATGCGGTGGCCTGATTCATGCAAATCCTCATTTCTTTCATCTGATCCGTCATATCGAAGCATCATTTACCAAATATTCCTCTCGTATTGATGTCGTCGATATAACTCTAGATGAAGTATTTAATTCATACACCTTCACTTATCCCTGTAAAGAGCATGCATCTGAAATCTTATCGGATGCGATAATTAATTAACTATGTAAGATTAAAAATGAGGCAATATGCGCAACAGGAAAATTTTAAACTGAAATAGAATTTTGTTGTTAAGAAAAAATCGTTGAAATTAACTACTGAATAAATCTTATGTTGAGTTTTTGCAAGTGTTCGAGTTTTCGAAATCAAGGAAGTATGACGAAAAATAAATACTTGAATTTTTATCTTCATTTAATTTTTGTCAATATTCCGAAATGGACAGTATTTAGTAGCATGCCAAAAAATAGTAGATTAAGGTAAGTAAAAATCAGCTCTTTACTTTTTCTTACACTTTATTTTTTAGGTTTTTGAAAAGTGTTCCAGTTTTCAAAATCAAGTAAGTATGGATGAAAATAAATTCTTCAACTTTTATCTTTATTTGAGTACCTGCAATTTTCACAAAAATATAATGAAAAAGGATCAAATTAAACAAATGAAACGGTTCGATGTATTTCTATTTTTGTAAATGAAAATTTGTGTTTATTTTATAGGATTTAAAAGAAAGTCTAACGGAGATCGATCCATCAAGAGGTAGACAACTATTTCGCCTAATGACAGATATTTACCAATAGTTTATATTTATCATGCTCGGTTAACAGTTAGAATGTTTAAAACCCGATTCAAATTAAGAGCATATTTATTCAGTATATTCATTAAAGATGACGGGATAACTTAATAACTTATAATTACATATAATAAATATGTGTAACGCGGTGTCCGTTAGTGGGACGGAGACAGACAACCGCGAGAACTATCGAGGGGTTTTCAGGTCTTGTTCGATCAAGGAACGTTTATGAAACGTGTTATAGGGAATAAGGAATCCTTATTCCTCAAGGAACGACTATGAATACGGGCATAAAATACATTCTCCTACACAAGTATGGATGTACAAATGTAACAAGAAGTTTTAAAAAATAAAAACAAAAAATTTTGCCATAGTTGGTTTGGTCCACGGTCTTGTATACAGGACCGTGGACCAAACCAACTATGGCAAAATTTTTCTTCCAATTGAAAGATATTCTCATGGAGACTGATCGCTATATTTATATATATATGTGTGTGTTTGTGTGTGTGTGTGTACACATGCGTACGCACGTAAACATAGGGTAATACATACATTTAAGCCGCATAAAAACGCGTATAAACATAAACGTGCATAATATAAATTGAATTTCGCTCTCGATGACCGAGTCATATGCGGGACGAGCCTGCGCACGTCACGATAACGAAAATTGTACCCTATCGAAGTTGCCCGCAAGTCGAATCTCGATCTATCTATAATCGATCATCAATTATAGACAACAATCGGCCAAGTTCAGCGCTGTTGTGTACAAATGGCGACCATGGCTACGTTTCGAGGAAAGTGACATTCTTGTGATTCCAATGTGTGTTAAACCACACGTTTAAAACGTAATAATAAGTATTGGCCCTGTACATATTCAATTAGGACAGTTATTAAGAGTTATTTACGAAATTTCGTGAACAACAAATTTATTGGATAATGGCGGTAAACGCGAACGTATTGTCGAGTGACATTAGCCGACGTAATCCGCAGGACGAGTATGAACTCATTCAGAGGATAGGAAGCGGAACTTACGGCGATGTTTATAAGGTATTTTTCTATTTTTTGATCTTCAAATACGTTCGAAAATCATCGTAATTCGCCCAATGTATGTTTTACGATGCCATTAATGCTTCGTTCTCGGCAGGCCAAAAGACTATTTATGAACGATCTTGCGGCTATCAAGGTTATTAAACTCGAGCCAGGTGAGTGAAATTTGCTAATCTGTATCGCCAATCACAGCCAATCCTTGCCAATTAGCAATTGTCGTTTTTTTCTTCGTTCTTTATCATTTTTCCATGAAATTTAGCGACGTTTTTTTTTCTAATTTAACGGTTTGTCTTTCAGGCGATGATTTTGCTATAATTCAGCAAGAGATTTTGATGATGAAAGATTGTAGACATCCCAACATTATTGCTTATTATGGCAGTTATCTGCGACGAGATAAGCTCTGGATTTGCATGGAATATTGCGGTGGCGGCTCGCTCCAGGATATATATCACAGTGAGTTTTTGTCTCTGGATAATACGAAAATGTATGCTTTAGAACAAAGGATTCGTTGCAAAATTTTAAGAGCATAATTATAGACCGTGTTTGCCGATAATAAATAACGATAATGATATTTTCAAACGTGTTTTTCTCCTCATAGTTACAGGACCATTGTCGGAGATCCAGATAGCGTACATGTGTCGCGAAACGCTTCTTGGTCTGGCGTACTTGCACAGTATGGGAAAAATGCACAGAGATATCAAGGGTGCCAATATATTGTTGACAGAGGTCGGCGATGTGAAACTCGCTGATTTTGGTGTATCCGCGCAAATAACAGCGACGATAAACAAGAGAAAGAGCTTCATAGGGACTCCTTACTGGATGGCGCCTGAGGTAAATTGCATGCGATACGTATGGGGAAATATTTTTACATGTCTCATGGGGAAAGGTTATTTTCCGAATATTTTGAGATATCCATGCCGGACCGCTCAACATGTTCCACTACTGATTTTACGAAGCGATAAAAAATTCGCCTTTACGCGTTACAAAGACAATATAACTGACACGTTTTCATAGATTAACGACACTGAATACTTTTTGGTGGATTGGAAATTTTCATCTCTAACAAAAACAAAATATTTGATAATAAACGAACATTTCACTGGGCTCATACTAGCCACCTTCCCAAACGAAAAAAACATTGATGAGAAAAATGTTTTTTTTACCCTAGACTATTATTAACGGAACGTTTTGAGAATGCAATATACAGAGTTTCAGTTTAGTAGCCACAAATGGTTATCCGGACAAGGCGTCTGTAAAACCTTGCTTTTTTTCCCCCAGGTTGCCGCTGTCGAGAGAAAGGGTGGTTATAACCAGTTGTGCGACATCTGGGCGTGTGGTATAACCTCTATAGAACTGGCCGAACTTCAACCGCCAATGTTCGACTTACATCCCATGAGGGCATTGTTTCTCATGTCGAAATCGGGATTCAAGCCTCCGACATTGAAGGATCGTGACAAATGGAGTCCGACCTTTCACAATTTTGTCAAAGTATCGCTAACGAAAAATCCTAAAAAGCGTCCAACGGCGGAGAAGCTACTGCAGGTAATTCAGTCAAATTTTCTGATTATCAGCTTACTCCTTCTTTTTTTTTTTTTTTTAATTCAAATATATTTCGTTCAATTCGTGCGATATGTTTATGTTGCAGCACGCGTTCTTTCAAGGGGACATGAGTAAAAGACTAGCATTAGAGTTATTGCAAAAGGTTTCAAACCCGAGTCACATGTTTACAGAATTAGAGGCGGACGAAGACGGAGCAGTGCCAAATGTACCTCACAGAATAGCGTCGAGACATACAGCGAGGTCCAGACCAAAGAGTCCAACGTCTCAATTAGACAGTGACGGTAGGCTTTTTCGTAATTGCAAATTTCGTTTAAACAATATAACACGATATGAACATTTAAAAAAGAAAGAATTATTTACACACACATATACGGCCATCCGGATACATCCAGATTTAATAGATATGTATGGCTGAGATGAGCGATGGCCCAGCGGCTTGAGTTTACACGTAGTGGGATCGGATATGATTCCCAATTGGCACCAATGGACATTTCTATGTGCTTTTTTTTCTGTGATCCTCGGGTGGTTCGGAATACACCTTTTGAAAATAGGTCCATGTCCCTCCTCGGCGTGGAGAACCTGGCGAACCCATCGCCGGGGGGTGGGGGGGGGGGGGCGGTGCCAAGTGTCTAAAAGAATCCCGAGACACGAGGTGGGACACTTTAGGGCACGGGTCGGGCAATGAGGATACAATGGGTCCACGCGGGCCCGAGTGCAAGCAGGGGCTGAAACAAGCGCACTGAACCTCGAAAGCATTATTATTATTATTATATTATATATGGCCGAATTTACAATTCTGGCTCGAGCCATTCGGGACGAAAATTTCGATTTGTCCGCCATTCTCACATCTCATTGCACGTACGCTGTGGAAAGGCCGTGAAAAATTGCAGCCCCAAACGTTCAGGGGCTTTTACGAAATAATTTAATTCGCATTTCCACGATCTACAAGATTTCCTTTTCTGCATTACTTCCGAGACATGCCGACGACCTGGAAAAAAAAAATTACAGTCCTCTACGAGGAAGGCAAAATTGAAAAATTAACTTGCCCATGAACGGGGATTTGCTTTCTACCTTCTATTGCTGAGCCCCATTAACATTAAGACAGAGGCACATACGCTCTGTTCGCGTTTCGAAAACGCCAACAGAATGGAATCCTTATGATTGCCGGAAAATCCCAAATATCGTTTGTCAGTTATCTCTCTCGCGCTCATACGTCACGTCGTACATGTGTGCTTTCGCTTTAACGTGTATCAAAGATGAAATCGCTGTTATACCGGGTATTGTTCGAAATGAGGGGAACTATAATTATGAACATAGGACCTGAATCTTTCTTTTTGTTTGCAATATTAACAATAATATTTTCTTCTTACCTTCAGATCAAATAAATCTCGACGATGGCACGTTACAAAGAAATCCGATTACGCCACCGGTGGATGGTAATACGGCTTGGGATATCATGGATATCATGAATAACGTTAAGGTGAGTCCCGTTCATTGAGCGTAACAAAATAAAAAAACAAAATCAAGATCGATCATTCTGAATTTCTCATCGTGTCGTACGATTTCTCATCGATTCGTTCTTTTGTCACGCAGACCGTCCATAACTGTGATGTACATCCTGACTGCGGGACCGGTAGTGCTTTCGAGAGCGTACAAGAAAAGTAAGTGATTCCATAATCGTAACGAAAGAACGAACAAATTTTTATGAGATTAAAGTCGTGAAAAATGAAAAAGTATTCTCGGTAGTTGCGAACGACGCTTTTACCATTTGCCATTTCTACTAATGCGCTAATTACCATTTCGCTTCGCGCAATTTACGCGACGTCTCGAAGTCTTATCGATTGCTCGTAACGGTCGACTTACGAGCGATTTTTAATATCGAAATTTTTTCGAACATAACGAGAGCAGACGTTTGAAAAACACGCACGGCTATGTGTATATACGTACGCGTTACGAGTACGTTACTTTTTCCGTCGCTGATTTTACCGATATTTCATCCACTTGCATGGCAATGCATAAGAATTTGGGAAGATTCGTGTTTACCGTGCGATCCTGGTGGCGTGATGATTGTAAACGATTCGATATGTTCCGCGCGAAAGTAACTATACGCGTCGAAGCACATGACGAAGCCCCGAGAATTCTCAACGAAGATTGGTCCCATTATTGTTGAAAAATTATTTATTAATTGTTCTAGTACAATAATATTTATTATTATTATTATTGAATAATTTAACGTAGTTTATATTCCCGTGTGCCGAGTTTTTGATGTTTTTTCACGGTACCACCTCAAGTCGCCAGGACTACGATCGGTAATCCGTCTTCCTAGTAACGTTTCATTTTATATTCATTAAACTATCGTAACAGTCGTTCGAATTATTATTTTGAGGAGTACCTTCGAACCACCGAAAATCCACTTTACGAGTATTTTATTTATTTTTATTTCCTTCGTTCCAACGCATACCCTTTCGAGTTTTTACGTATGACCCTTCTCAAATTCATTTTTTTTCCATTTTTCCCGCAACCACTCCATACCCGCTAATTTCAGTTCGTTAATCGCGGTTGTTTTCAAAATATCAAATTCACGACGCACGAGTGTGAGGTCGGTAGTGACCAACTTTGATGAACAATATCTCTGGTTGTTATCAAATTTTTTATGGATATTTTTCTTCTTTTAAATGCTCTCAAAGCGATAAATAATAATTTGCATAAATTTGAAATTATTCTCATGATTCATTGCGTTGTGATTTTGATATAATGAAAAAGTCGATTTTGGCCGATTTCAGGCTAACCACCTCCCTCAAATTCATTGCCTGTTTTTCGAAATAAGCTCGAAACTTTGTTTGCAAAGCGTGCACCGACTGCACGAACAACAGCTAAGTAATTTCATTTTTTGTCTTTATTTCTTTTATTTATTTATTTTATTTTTTCATCTTTTCTTCGTGTAACTCGCCCACATTGAATTAACGGTTAGGCATGCCGCGCAAGTTTTTGTAGATCCTACCCGTTTGCATCTTGCACATATATCATATTATAACGAAACTACGCCATATGACATTGGTGTGCAATTTTTTTTTTCTTTCGATTCGCCCAGCATTTTGGCTATTGTAAAAAAGTGTATTTTTGCATTAGTATCGTCGGAACTAGTGTTACGGGAGATAGTAGATTGTCCCGTCGAAGCAAAACTGGCAGCGAGATATTCCGTATGAGTCTAAGGTAATGCAGGGATATCTCTTTTTCTTTTCTTTGATATTGTCTTTATTGGCTTGGTGTGCGACTGAACCCTTACACGATAACACCGCGAAACTGTTGAATATAAGAAATTTTAACAGTCAATCGGAATATTCTCCGAAAACCCCGAAAAAACTCACTTCTTTTGTGTTTTTCTTTAATTCAGATGATAATTCAAATTGGATAATTAATTAAAACCGAAACGGACGATATTTGGAAAATGTTTAACCCGTAAAACACGTAACCCCCGGTAATTCCTGTTTTCATTGAGTATTCTTCCGTTTCTATTTTTTTTTATTTTTATTTTTTTTATTATATATATAATATATATATTATATGAATACAAAATAAATAAGAAAATATTTAATGTCCAGGATATTCATATTCACTCCTTGCCAAGGTGGAAGACTGCCAATCGAACTGTATTTGACGATATCGAAATTCCGGTTATCCTTTAGTAATAGTATATGTAACGTTTCTTGTCGAACAATCAAGGGAACATTCCTGGCAACGTAGTTTGATGAAAGAGCTGATTTGTCGCATTTATTGTTTTTTTCTAAATCACGCTTAAAAATTTCCCGTCACGTGTAATTCGAGCGCATTATGGTTTTATATCAATTTTTGACCGAGTATAAAATTTACTCTTTTTCAAGTAAAAAAACAAAATGCAGAGATTCGAAAACCAAAAAGAATGACGATGACAATTTTGTAAGCAAACACTACTCGAGTGGTATTTAATTGAAGTGATTTTATTTAAACTACTTTACGGGGACGAGGATGAGGGATTTTTTAAAATCAATAATTCTCGAAAAACAGTTAATTGTAAATGCGGTCTTTTTTTTATCATTTGAATATAATTTAATTACTTTTTAATCGTGGAGGCACGATTAAATCATTTTTCATTCGTATTATTACCATCCAACGATTCCTCGATCGATCAAACACGATAGCCGATCGAAACTGGATTTTTTTCGCAAAAGAACATTCTCGGCGCAACATTCGAGGGGCCTATCGGAATAATTTTTTTACGAAAAGCGCGATAAAAGTGAGAAAAGATATTTCTGTTCTATTTCCATGATTCGATGGGGACCGCGTTGCCGGGCAAGTCCCCGCTCAACTTCTCGTGCGATTTTCTATTATTTTATAAAAAAAAAAAAATCTTTAATTCTTCATCGACAGCGTGATTATTTTCTTTGATCATTTTTGTAATATCGTTAATTTCTCCCAACAGGAGTCTATTGCAGTACATTGATGAGGAGTTGTTGCTAAGGTATTGGCAGGTAACCTTTTCCCTTGCACCTTGCACTTACGCTTCCTAAATCCGTGTGTGAAATACAAATCGAGTAAAGCGAAATTTGTCACTCGACAGTCGATTCTTTTCTGTGTAGATCTTGTAGCATTTTTTAATATTTTTTCCACTCTTTTGCAAGCTTACATTTCGCTATGGTTATTATATTTATATTCATCGTTGCTTGGGCATCGTGTCGAAAGTCAGTGATATTTGGTAGTCGGTAAATGGAAAATGGTAACTAACTACGAACGTAATTCACGAGCTAAAACTCTATCGTTTTATAAACACGTCCATTCGTACATTGTTATGTCGTATGAGATTTATAAATATGCAAAGAAAAAAAATCAAACAAACTTTTTCTACCGTGCCTGACAAAAAAACTCTTTTTCCAAGATCCCATTTTCATTGTTTACTTTTTTTCTTACCGATCGTACACTTATTAATCCTTGAGAGTCGGGTAAACGCGCGACGCAACATTAAGATTGCTGTATCTAGAGAAATTTTGGTGATTTGAAAATTTCTACTTAAAGTGCGATATCAACACTGGCATTTTCACAAGGTGGCAATCTTCTTTTTTTTTTTTTTTATCATTCTTCCAATACGAAGCGTTATTTTTTTTTACGTATGAGGGGCTTCGATTAAATGATATTTTGTGTGAAAAATTTGTGATTCTGTAGTTCGTACGTGATGATAGTTTTATATGTGCAGGCGAAATGCAATGTCGATGGTCGATGGGCATTCCGACCAGCTGTACTCCCTGCAGTAAGTAAACGTCACGTCTGAAAAAAAACGAAACATTATTAAAAATTATGCACCCTGGTGTCTTAAGTTATTCGCTTGATTTTCTTTTGTTCTAAAATCAGTAAAATTTCGGTTCGGTAGATGCATTAGTTGAATTGAATACTTCGCGATTTTGTTGAATTGCCGGTGCATACTAGTGCAACTTGGTTTAATATTTTGCTGGAAAATCATTGCAATTGGTAGGGTATATTGCAAATACCGTATTATAAAAGTCGTAGACGTAAAAACAATTTTTCGTCATCGCTTGAGCCAATCAATTTACTAATAACTGGTACTGTTGGGTTTTATTTATTTATTCATTTCTCGTAGCGATAACATATCAATGTATCTTTTGCATAGCACGATCTCGTATACTCGAAGAAAAAAAAACAAAACTTATACTAACTCGAATGCCAAAAATTTTCGTTCTATTTTCATTAAATAATCTCCTCCTCTCTCCCCATCTCCCCCCTCCGCCCCCCGCTCTTTCTTTCTTTCTTTCTTTTTATGTCTTCCGTGTAACATAAAAATAAATTGCGAGCAAAGTATTGGAAGTAACTAATTTAACAACATATATAAATATACAGGGTGTCCCAATAACTATTAGCACCTTAGATATCATCGAAACTATAAGGTTCACAGAAATATTTGCTGAATCAAAATTGCACAGTACGAAGGGTGCCATCCAATGATACCAAAGTACTCACCCCCACCCCCTACGCTGGGGTGGGGCAACTTTGAAATCTTAAATGGGAACCCCCATTTTTTATTGTAGGTTCGGATTCCCCATTAAAAAATACGTAACTTTTGTTCAAAATTTTTTTTTCGATTCGCGATAGATGGCGCTGTAATCGCAAAAAAGCCCCGAAAGTACAGAAAGGCGATAATACTTACAGTTTCGGTAGTAAATAAAATTACTATGTTTATACTAAGTGTTCGAAATGACGACCATCGGTATCAATGCAATATTGGATTCTTTTTTCGATTGATTGACTCGCAAGTTTTATAGCGTCAGAACTTATTGATGCTTAGGCTGTAATAATTCTTCCCATTCGTTCCCATGCAATTCTTGGTGAAGACTAACATGGTACGGGTGAAGTTTGTGACGGTGCAAAATGCGATGTACGCGAGTCCTGCCAATGCCAGAATCATTTTGAATTTGTCGCATGTTACAATGTTACAAATGTTACAATGTTTGTTACATTTCTTCGACAGAAAAGTACAGAAAGTACAGAAAGGCGATAATACTTACGGTTTACTTTACTGAAAATAAACACTGTTTCAAGGACACTTTAATAAGTTTGCAGGATAAGATAAACATGATACGATTAGTATCGATAAATCAGTCAATCGAGTGCAATGTATCCGTTTGAAGAGCAAGTCGATATGCTTCTCATTTATGGCGAATGCCAACAAAATTCTGTAAGGGCAAAAACCTTGTATGGTGAACGATATCCACATCGGTCTCAGCCTTCGCGTCAAACATTTAAAAATGTGTGTGATAAACTTAGGCAAACCGGTAGTTTAAGCGTCCGTAGTAGTGTACGCCAGAAACGTGTAACGAATGAAGAAATGGAAATCGGTGCGCTCGCAAGTGTGTAGTATCGAGATCCTCACATTAGTTCGCGACAAATTCAAAATGGCTTACTATAAACGTAATAATTTTATTTACTACCGAAACTGTAAGTATTATCGCCTTTCTGTACTTTCGGGGATTTTTTGCGATTACAGCGCCATCTATCACGAATCGAAAAAAAAATTTCAACAAAAGTTACGTATTTTTTTATGGAGAATCCGAATCTACAATAAAAAATGGGGGTTCCCATTTAAGGACTTACATACGTCCAGCGGTACCGAAAACGTACCAAAAGAAAAACTGTTTTTAGGAGGGATAGAAATAGAAATTGATAAAAAAATTCTTACATATTGTTTATTACTGTGTTAAGTTTGTAAAAAAATTTATTTCAATTTTTTTTTTCAAAAATTACAACATGAAAAATCACATTTTTTGAAGCACTGTAAAAAAAAAGTTGCTCCACGGTCGGCAGTATTTCTTCCTCAAATGTTGACGGATCTGCAAAATGTAAAGAAATTCTTGTAAAATAAGGTAGTAGTTACAGTCTGTCGAGCCGGATTTTTGAAATTCGAAAAATTAATCAATGTACGGTAATTTAAAAAAAATGTTAAGTTTGTGTAAAAAAAGTCACACTTTAATTGTTTTTATAAAATTTTCTAATTATAATTTTAAAAATCCGGCTCGACAGACTATAGAAAAAATAATTCCGAATATTAAAAAAAAAAATCATCAAAAAATATTAAAAACCGTACGAGTTATTATGCCGACCGTGTCAGAAAAAGTAGTTTTCAGAAAAACGCGTTTAAAGTTTCAAGCGCGTTTCGCTCGAAGTCGCGCGCGGCTGGAGCAAGAACTTTATGAATTTTTTTAATTTATTTAGTTAACTTACGTCTAATCTCCCATTCCAGCTTCATATTGTACGCCTTCCTTGTCAGTAAAAAATTGTTGTTGTTTATTTTTTTCTAATCGACGAATTGTTCTGGCCTCTTTTGTTGCTTTGGTAGCGTTGATTCGAGCGTGTTTCACATTATCAGGCAGTCACATTATCTACAATAACTTTTGAACTATGGGGAATTTTTACAATCAGCTTACACAGAAATACGCCTAAGACTATAAGGAATAATAATCTGTAAACAAAAAAAAATCGATTTTTTGAAAATTCTCGACGTATGTAAGGCCTTAAGATTTCAAAGTTGCCCCAGCCCCAGCCCAGAGGGTGGGTGTGGGGGTGAGTACTTTGGTATCATTGGATGGCCCCCTTCGTACTGTGCAATTTTGATTCAGCAAATAGTTCTGTGAACCTTATAGTTACGAAGATATCTAAGGTGCTAATAGTTATTGTGACACCCTGTATATCTGTGTCTCTGATGAATCACAGTACCCTTTGTGAATTGAATGATTTAATAAATAACCGAATCTTGTTTTTTTTTATATCTTTTTTTTAGAGCAACCCTGCCTCTTGGAGAATCCTCAAGCGATTGCGAGGTACATCGAAGCTACTACTCGAGCCTCACGGGTAAGTAACAAAAAATAAAAATTAAAGAAGCCACATTCACGTTCCTGTGTGTGTACGCGTGTGTGTGTGTCAGAGACAATATTCTTAGAAGGTTTTGTACAGCTCTAGCACAAGAAATAGAATTTTATCAATACCGCCGATACTCAACTTAATCTCGATTTTTTTTCAAATATGTTTTGACAGAAAAACTCATAGCGGAGTTGTAAAATTTTATAAAAGGACATAATTAATTTTGATATTTATTTTTCGTACGGTGCACAACTCTGATTTTGCTCGAACCCACTATAAATTAGCACGTAGCGAGAAATAGTGCACGCTCCGTTCCATCCTCTGCAAAGTCATAAACGAAAAGACTCGTAGCGTGCCTTTCGACACTCGTCCGAACATTATATTTAGTGCCGAAAAACTATTTACATTTATTTGTCGTCGTGCTGTTGTGAAAAAATATCAATAATTTTTCTCCTCATCACGAAGTACATCGATTTGTATTCGTATCAGGGAAAAAAATGGTCCTGGCAAAAAAAAAGCGCCGAGGGCAAGGTATGGTCGCGGAATTAAGGTAGTAGTCCGGTAACTTAAGCCGATTTTCATGTCTTTTTTGGAGGGCGTTTTTTTGTAGGAAAATAAAAATGAATCGTTTTGGATATTTAGGATGTTTTTATTTACATATTAAAGATACAAAAAAAATTGTTTGAAAAAATTTAATAGTTTTTTATTATTATTATTGATCAAAGTTGGCACCTCGAAAAAAAGCGCGTGGGTGGCCCCGGTGATTTTGGCTCTTGATGTTATCTGAAATCAAAAATTCTTGATAATTCTTAATCTATAGACATGTCATTCTGGTCGGAACTACTGAAGTTAAATTTCATGGATAAATAACAAAATGGCGGACTTTGGAAAAAAAAGTCCTTTTATTTTAGCAAAGGGGTTGTAAAATAAAAAGAAATTTAACTTCAGTAGTTCCGACCAGAATGACATGTCTATAGATTAAGAATTATCGAGAATTTTTGATTTTAGATAACATCAAGAGCCAAAATCACCGGGGCCACTCACGCGCTTTTTTTTCGAGGTGCCAACTTCGATCAATAATAATAATAAACTATTAAATTTTTTCAACAAAATTTTTTTTAAATCTTTAATATGTAAATAAAAACATCCTAAATATCCAAAACGATTGATTTTTATTTTCCTACAAAAAAATGCCCTCCAAAAAAGACATGAAAATCGGCTTAAGTTACCAGACTACTACCTTAATAGCCGATCGAGAAAAAAAATGGAGTTTCTATTGCTCTTTTGAGTTTTGTTGGCTTTTTTCGTGTCTCATTACTTTGTTAGTCGTGCATTAGTAGTCCTGCCGTTAGAGTTTGTTTCGGTTGTTTCAACATTAACGTTTTTTTCTTTCCATCGGCCTTTTTTTGTCCTCGGTTATTTTTTTCGAAATGAAATTCGGTGTTTTACACCTTCGGAGCTTTGAAAGTTCGGAACTTCAGCACCACCCCATTTTTTTCACGGCCATTTTTTCCTAGATCCACTTGTATTATCGTCGACGCGATTATCTTCGTGAATTTGGAAAAAAATATATATATACAAGTGCACAGAAAATAGTGGTAACAAGTAGGTTGGGTGTAATAGGATCGGAAGCAAGTCCCAGGCGTCACAGTTCTTTGGACGAGTTGTATGGGCTTCTGAGCGGCGGCTCCATGTCTTTAGCTGCTGTCAATGGGCCACGTCAACGCTCATTATCGGACAGTGGGCCTAGAGACGAGTCCCCGCGGTACAATGGTAGGGAGCACGCATCTTGAATCTAGAGCATGCTCGTATTGGTTGAAGAAAAAAAAATAGTAACAATAGTAATAATGAATAAATATTTTCAGCACATCCAACGACCTTCCTTGATAAGTAGTGAAAATTGCGTCAAGATTAGAAAAGCTAAAGTAATCCGCTGACTTTGTGCGAATATAACGGGAGTTTAGTCAAGCTTTTTTTTTCCGTAAATTATTATTAGACTTTTGGGTGAATAATATATGCACCGTTCTTATATTCGATAAAATAATATATGCCCCGTTCTTATATTCGTTCATTGTTCGATGAAATTTCGACAATTTCACGCTGACTCGACTATAAAATTAACGATTGTGTTCAGGCGACAAGGAAATACCGAATAACGGAGATGGCGAAGATATGGAACCGGATTTACTGTCGGACACGCCACCGGTACCGCCGAGACGAAGGGACAGAAGAAGGCATACCCCACCACGGCCAACCAGTAACGGTTTACCACCAACTCCAAAAGTTCATATGGGAGCTTGTTTCTCAAAGGTACGATTATTATTAAGTTCATTTTTCTATTATCTATTCTACGCCATGCACCGCCCATATTTTATTACTGTAAAAATTAAGAAAGACTGTTCCGCTTAGGTCTTTGACCTTTGAGCGTTGTGTCAAATTTCGAGGAAGCAATTTGCAAGTTTCAACTTGCGGCATTTATTTAAATACTTTACGCAGACATTTGATCCAAACACACCTTTCACGCATTTAAATTCCTTTTAAAAATGTGCGCGAACCATCTTTTAAACCCGATAATTCATTGACAACGACTCTGAACGATGGATCGATGAACCGAAAAATGATTGTCAATTGAAAAGGTATTCAACGGATGTCCATTGAGGATACATTGCACGGCAAGTTGGATCCATCCGGATACGAGAGATCAGCATTTATTGATCGCGGCTGAGGAGGGAATATATAACTTAAATTTAAACGAACTTCACGAAACCGCCATTGATCAGTTGTATCCGAGACGTACGATCTGGATGTACGTCATCAAGGACGTTCTAATGTCGTTGTCCGGTAATAACGCCTTTCGTTTGTTCCATCATTTTTGATCCTCGTATTCCACTCGAGGATCGAACCGTTCTCCTTTCGTTCGAATTTAATTTTTTTTTCTAACCCTCCGCGTAATTACAGGTAAAACGCCTCAGTTGTACAGACACGATCTCTTGGCTATGCAGAGCAAACAGACGCACAGGTTTTCTCTGCACATGAACAAAATACCCGAGAGATTGGTGCCGAGAAAGTTTGCCCTCACGACAAAAGTACCGGACACGAAGGGTTGCGGCAAATGTTGCGTCGGTAGAAATCCTTACAATGGGTGAGCTATCCGGAAGATTATCCATTGAGAGTTTTTTTCTTGCTGCCGAAAAATCATGTATTGTTATGTTTTTTTACAGGTACAAATATCTCTGTGGCGCAATGCCAGCTGGAATATTTCTCATGCAATGGTACGATCCGTTGAATAAATTCATGCTCTTGAAACATTTCGAATGCACATTACCGTCGCCTCTTAACGTGTTCGAAATGGTTATCGCGCCGCAAATGGAATATCCGATGGTGTGCGTGTCGGTTAAACAAGCGTATCAGCAGAACAAATTGAAGCTCGATCTAATTAACATGAATTCCGGTGCGAGCTGGTTCCACAGTGACGAATTGGAGGACATGGATGGTTCAGGTAATTGAGACAATGTGAAAGATTCAAATTTTCCTTAACGACGAATTACAAGTCTGATAATAAATATATATATATATATACATATACACATTCACGTATATTCACAGCCACTGTCATCCCACGACGAGAAAATCTCCAGGTCATTAGTGTGACTCAACTGGAGAAAGACGCAATCCTCATTTGTTACGACAGTGAGTAGCTTCACGATTAAGGTTCTTACAGCATATACAGATATTCCCGGGGCGGGGTCGGAGTTTTGAACCGTAAAAGCTTCGACGGTTCAAAACTACGAATTTATGTGGGACGATCTTAAAACTTTTCGAAATTTTTAAAATCCGTCCTTTTTAAAACAGAAATGTCATTGCGAAGAATAGTTACACATCGAGGATTAAATGACAAGAATAATTATGGGACCGACCTGCAAAAGTATCGAAAATCAAAAATCCTACTACTTAAAAAATCGTATTTTAATGATTAGAAAACGTAAAGTTCCAAAAAATTGTGGTGTTAGAAACTCGAGTTGCCGAACGGTCAAGTTTTATACCTGAAGAGGATGAGAAAAAAAAAGTTCGAAGCCAAATATATTAGAATTTGTATGTCCCGAAAAGGATAAACAGACGACAGTGTATTAACTCGACGGGGCAAAATTCCGACAGGGCAAAATTTCGACAGAGAGTAAAACTCTCGCTACTAGGGGGCTCTGACGCTCGCTCGTGAAAAAGGTCCATAGGACATAACACCAGTGGTGCTGCCATCTAAACGCACGAATTGCAAATTTCGGAATTTTGCCCCTTCGAAACTTTTATTTTCGGAATACTGCATCGTCGACGCCGTAATTTTCGGAGTCCGAAAAATTCGTATACCCGAGAATTCTTTTCTTCAATTTTTATTACATTCGCACTTTCCGATAGTTTCTTGTTCGATAATATAATCTTCGGAACTTTGCGGATCTCTAAAAATCACCAATTCGGAATTTTTCAAGTAGTTACTACTGACCGTTCGATAAATTGCTCTGTCGTCTGCGTAATCTTTCGAAAAAATATTTACTCGACGATATTAAATTCGTATCATTTTTGGTATCGATTCATACGCGTTCGATGTTATTTACAGTCTATGAACTGTAATTCGTCGGAATGAACCATGTAATTCGTACTATTTAAATTCGGAGTTTTGCACCGTCGAAGCTTTTACGGTTCAAAACTTCGACCCGGCCCCATGTTCCCGTTCGAAAGTTGAAAAAAAAAAATGCAAAATCCATCGCAAAGAGATAAAAAATCTTGTAAAAAAATTCAACTGGCTACAAAGTTATCAAGATATTAAGTTTCAATGGCGATAATTATGAAAAAATTATTAATACGATAGTTAAAAAGAGTTTGTTAAACAAATATGAAAATGGATTGATATTTTTCGATACACACATTAAAGTAGTTCAATTTATATTTATTGGTATACAGGGTGGCGTGTATATAAAAAAAAAAAAAATTTTAATACCCAGGAGGGACGTTGAAATTTTCGCAGCGCGTTCACGTACAAAAATGAAACGTAGTACGAGTTTAATGGGTGAACTTAATGGAAAAATATGCACATTTTCACGATGGTCTCTATATTTTACGTAGCTTATCATTAATACGTTCATGATAATTACACATTTTCCGAAAAAAATATGCTCTTTCTTTCAGATGTCGTGAAAGTCGTAACGTTACAGGGTAAACCGCGTGTCAGCAAGAGACAAATGTCGGAATTACATTTTAACTTTCACATTGAATCAATCAGTACGTAAACGGAATACTTTCGTTACGCTTTACGAAACATAATAATTATTATTATTGCAAATATATTTGTGTGACTGACGAATGTACAATTTGCAGTTTGTTTGCCGGACAGCGTGCTGGCATTCCACAAACACGGGATGCAAGGAAGAAGTTTTAAGAACGGCGATGTGACCCAGGAAATAAGCGATCCGAGCAGGACATACAGGCTGCTTGGTTCGGATAAGTACGTTCAACATTGATTTATTCGACAATTATGTATAATTTCCTTCTTTTTTTTTCAATATATATACCAAAGGTGTTCGCCCCGCTGAGCGCTTCGCACCCCGCCCCCTCGCTCGTATCTCCACCCGCGCAGGACCCAACTTCCCAATTCTTGTACGCGGCGGCGCCTAGATATTTATATAATATATAGAGAAAATGTTTCCATGCGGGTTGCAAATTGACAGAATTTTTTAACAAGTCATGCCATAAACAGGCAAAAAACTCGTACAAATTAGAAACTTCTACCGTTGGCTTCCTCGTTATTTTATCGAAAATTGATTAACAAATCCGACTTCATGAGTAAGTTAGTTCGTCAATTGTGAACGAGATCAAATAGTGAGGCAGCAACGTGCAAGTTTCTTATTTACATTTTTTTTTAACAACCAATTCGGTTCAGACAATTCCAAGGTACCACGGGTTGTAAAGTTTGAAAACGATTCTTCATTATTATTCTGCAAAATTTACTAAAGTCAGAGCGATTCGCTGACTTTGCGAAATATATAAAAGTCCAAACGTGCAATTTTTTTAATTTTCTTTATTCCAACGTATACCTTTTCGGGATTTTCCGTATGACCCTTGCCAATTCCATTATATCCATTTTCCCCCTATCACTACTCCCTACCCGCATTTCGCTGAGCCAACCTAAGTCAATGAAGAATGTATCCGATACGGGATTTTGGCCGAATAACCGAGTACGTCGGGGCGGTTGCTGTAATCTTCTCTTCATAAAACGCTATTGGCAAATTTTTAATATCGATGCTTTACTGTGTTCAATTAGGGTTGTGATGTTGGAGAGCCACTTGGTTCATTCGGGAACATTGACGGAGACCGAGGGCGCTGATTTGTACATACTAGCCGGACACGAAGCCAGTTATTAGCCTTCGTTAGTCTAAATTATCGGCGCAACGGCGATTTTGTATTATACCGAGAATGACGATTCGAAGCGCCAAGTAAATGAACAATTATTCATTATTTTATATTTGCACGTTGAGTATCGTCGATTCGAACGAAAGAAAAAACGTACATTTTTTTCGTTACCCTTTAAGCTATCGACTCTTTCTCATTTTACGTTTTATTCGGTTATTGTGTATATATGATATACGAAGATGAGAAAAAGCAAAAATGAATGTGTCAATCGTGAAATGCACAACTCGTATAACACGCGGTTTATATCCCGTCACTCACATTCATTGTTTCAGTTTTTAAAAACTTTATCGACGTTATTTCCGTACCATTGAGTTTTCGGTAGAATTTTTTTGTCCTTCAGCAGAGATCCAAAATGTCTGGTGTACCACGAACGTGTCGGGTTTGAATTTTTGTTATTTTTTAAAAAATCGAAATGAAAAAAGGGATATTCTTTTTATCGTCAATTTCAAGACTGGTTACGAAATGTAATTTACTTGTGATAGAGTAATCCTTTTATTGACTGGAAGTCAGAAAATAATTGTTAAAAAAATTTTACTCCCAGGCGTCGACTCCCGTTAATTTTACGTTTATGTGCTCATATACCTCATCGAAACTAGAATATCTCAGAGCCGAGAAACCACAGAGTCACTACGAAAACTCCTAAAATTAATTAAACGATTTCTTTTTTTTTTCAAAATAGAACTAGATTGATGACGAGAAATACGACGATAATCAGAGGACAAAGTAGAATTGTAATTTATTCGTCGGCGATGATCGAAGACGGATATGAAGTTTCTCGCTAAACTCGGATAATTAATCATTAAAGTGTCTTGATCGGTGTAAAATATTTTAGGATTAATAGGAATTCCGGTTCAATCATTGAAAGACTACCACGATTATATATTTAAGAAAATGAAAGGAAAACGAACAAAAAAAACGACACATTCCCAATCGGAAACATTTTCAATAATAAAACACTTGTCCGCTGTTAGAGATATCTTTTCCTTTTTTTCTCACCGTCTCGATGTGCTTCGGATATTACATATACAACGGTACACTATAGGCGAATGAAAGAAAATCTTTGTGGGAATTTTTAAAAAATGTTCCGCGATCCGGTTTTTAAGGTAAAGTAAATTAAAAAATATCCTCTGGAATAATTTGTTCGAACGAGTACGAATGCCGAAGAATCTTTGTGTTCTTGATAAGAACGCGAAAAGAAAAAATGATAATCGATATTGACCGACGCACAAATTTCGATCGATCTTTTGATCGTCCATCACCGGACTGTTTTTCTTAATATTTGTCGTCATTTCGTTTTCTCACCGACATCATTTTTAAGCGCCCTGACGAAAATTTATTTTTGGAAAAACAAAAACAATAATTATAACCCGAAATAAATTGCCTCCGCGTAGTCTTGGAAGTACCGAATCCGTATCCTTTTAGCGGGTATCTTAGCCAAAACAGTTAAAATTCGAGAAACCAATAATCACTTTCGCGATTCAGAATATTCATTCAACAAAAAACGTTATAAAAAAATCACCCGTCGTAAAGATTTAGCTAATCCGTAGAAGCGTCACGAAAATTAAAAAAATACAAAACTAACTCGATACGTAGAGCTCTTCAACTTATTTTTCTTTCTTACTGTCACATTGATCTAGACGAATGAACGATACCTTTAATTTTTTCTTTCTCGTACATCGAAATTACTGGGGAGCAAGATGTATTCGATTTTTTTTTCTCTAATAGAAAAAATAACGTTGTCATTTTTAACAAATGTTCCGCCGATCGAATACGATTCGCAGGCGTTTATCGATCAGATTCGTGACTAGAATTTGGAAAACTTTCACGAACCTCATCTATTTCTTGTATGTAAAACAAAACAAAATGCAAAAAAAAAATGATAGAACTACAAAATTGTAATTCCTCATAGAGGAAAAAAAAAGAGTACATTCCTGAATTAGAATGACTAGTACAGCGAGAATTGTACCTGCCCGCATTGACCAGACGTGGTTTTGCCTCGAACACGAGCAACGTCATTGCCGAATTTTTAATCGTCTCAATCGCGGGAAACAAGAAACAATAAAGTTTGCGTCTCGAGGCGAAACCATAATGTAACAAAAAAAGCACGAAGAGAGAGAGAGAGAGAGAGAGAGAGATAGATAGAGAGAAATATACATATTTATATTTAATAAAGCTTCATTATGAAAGGAAAGAAAAAATGAAAATTGTATTTCGAGAGAAGATTACGAGACAAATATACGATAATAATAACGCAAGATTCTATTAGGTCACAAAGTTGAAGACTTTCGAATTTATCGTCAGTATATCTAAATAACATATAATTAGTCAAATTTATGGTGATCGATAGGTGTCACTGAATAGAAATATTCTTGCAAATGAATAAAGTCTTAGAGTTATTTAGATGAAAAAGAAACGATAAAAGAAAAACTCGAACTTGAAAGGCAACGGGATACGTTTAAGAGTGAAATATGAAACTGAAGTAATAGAAAATCTATTTTCTTTTACGCGCAAACGTCGATAACACCAAAAGATAAAAAAAAAATTGTTTAAACGAATAAAAAGAAAACGAGATACGCACGTTTTTAGTTTTATTCATTGTACAATTAGGTCTCGTGAAAAATAAAAGCAGTGATAAGACACATTAGTTATACCATAGCGAAATCTCGTCTTAACGAATAAAAAATAATAATAAAAATACGCGTTCATAGCAATTGTACATAATGTGTAAAACATGTAACGCACTCCCCCCCCCCCCCCCCGCCTTATTTCTCTCCAAAATTTTTTTCGTTATAGGAATTTTTTTTTACAAATACAATATTGTTAAAATAATTTATTATAATGATCGATTATTTATTTACTTATATGTGTAAAACGACTAGCCAAAACTTATGTAAATAGACGCCCTAGTAATAAAAACGTACGCAAGACTATAAACACTCGTGGTGATTGTTGTTGGTCCGTTGAAATTGCACAAAGTCCTTTAGAATTGATGAGATGCGATTGGTCGTGGATATCGGGCAATATTTGATTTCAAGAAAGCCATTTACGACTTTCAACTTGCGGCCTTTCAAAATTGTCGAAATAACATGAATCATGATAATTCACAAGTTATTATTATTAATAATTTTTTTTCAAGTTCAACACGGTTTTAACTGCAATTTATCTTTCCGTGATATTAAAATCCTGAGTGGAAAATTGAGTTGACATTGCTTTGGGTGAAATATCGTGCTTAGTTCACTAATAGAGACATTCAATTTCTTTTTCCATTCTACTCGACAATTGTACCAGTCGTACAAAAGCTCAATTCTCCTTAAAAGACAAAAAAAAAACATTAAGTAGAGACTAGCGTGCGATTAAGTCGACGAGCGGAAATTCGATTACGATAGAACAACGTCCGCGCGATCGTGCAGTCTTTTACCTAAAACTCGCCGTATATTTTTCTTTGTTTTATTTATTTGATTCGTTAGTCAACATCACGTTTCTACGTGAGCTTGCAACTGGCCCACCATTTTTCGTACCCATCCCGCCTGGCTCTGACCAGCCGAGACGTCACTACGATCCTCCGTGACCGTCGTGTCGGTCGTACGGTCGCTCGTAACACCGGCATCGACGGTCACCAAATTTCGCCGCGATTTTTCATCGACCACCGATAATTTAACATTTGCATTAACCCCGTTCCGTTCGCTCGCGATTTTTCCACGTATCTTAAGATGATTCGGTTTGCGAGCGACAGCGGGCTTGTACCTGGATGCGTCCGACGTTGCGCCCGTCGAATCAATAGAATTTCTTAATTTTCTCTTTGCCGGCACGGGAGGCGCAATTTTTATTCTCATCGACGAATTAACATCCGCGTTCGCGCGTCTCGTCGTGATATAATCGTCGTTATCGCTGAATATCGCACTGTCTCGAAAAGCACCGTCACCATCAGCGTCCGCGTAATTCTCAATTGTCTCGAACGATCTCTCGTAAAAACCGTCCGTTTCGCTTTCCCGTTGAATCCTCGATGTTTCCATCGATCCCTCGTTACTTTTCGCGACGTCAAGCGCCTCGGCCGATGCAAGTTCGGCTCGCTTCGATTCGGAGAATAAAAAAGACGGATCCGCGTAATCGGATTGCGCTATACGCGCGCCCAAACCCGAGCTTCCCTGTTTGTAATACGAGGCTGGAATATTAAAATTTCCACTGGGCGCCGATGAAACGCAACCAACGTGCGAGTGATGCTGCTGTTCATCGACATCGGACGATGATTCTCTCGACAATCTTAATTTGTACTTTTTCTTCGTTCTTCCATTGCTGAACGATCGCGAATATTTCGTTCTCTCGAATTCCTCGTTGCTCTCGAGCGTCTCTGTGCTCATTGTCGTTCTCAGACCCTGTAGCGTAATGCCGGCTTTCGACAGGACATTTTTAAACATCGCGCTACCGCCGACGTTGGCGCGATAAATTTTGTGATCCGGATGAACGTTGGTCGACGTCACGGGCGCGTGTGTCGCGGAATAGGCATCGGTCAAATTTTCATCGACCGTCAGAAAAAACGTCGACGACGATGTCGCGGGTATCGTTGGAAATTTTGCTATTCTTCCCTCTGGCTGACAGGACGAGGCGTATCTCTCCATATCCTCCAAATTTATCTCCGCCGGTTTGTCCGACGCTATCGTAAACGGTCGTTCGCTCATTGGTTTGCCGTCCCTCTGCAAAAATCTCGATTTCGTTATTGACACTTCGGAATTTGGATTTATTTGGAAGCTTCGGGGCAGCGAACCGGCTTTTTGCGGTGACAGAGGCAAACCCTCGCACAATTTCGTCAGCCATACAGCCGGTCTCGTTGGACCGTCATTTTCCTCGGTTTTCTCCTCGTTAAAGCCCTCCCAAATGTGTTGCAAATTGTCGTAATTACCAAAACCCTTTGTGTCATCAGCGATCCTCGTTATATCGTCGTATTTGCCGATTTCGTTTATCGGCCTCGACGTATCGTCCGACGAGCGCTCGGACGTGTGTTCCAATTTTTTCGTCGTCACAGAATTTTCCTCGTTCGACGAATGTTCTCTTATTCGGAGAGCAGTTTTTATGATTTTACTGTCGGTCACGATGCTCTGCCTCTTGAAGGCCTCGAAGATTGCTCTCTTCTCGTAAACACGATTGCCCTTATTCGTCACGCTCGTCTCGTTCTTCGGTGACCGCGTCCTGTCGTTTTCCGCTCGTAAATTATCGTAACGCAGTTGCAAAGTTGGGTGTACGTCACGGGGTTGAGGCGACGAGAAAGCGTTCCAAGCGTTGTTCGTACGAATTAATCGTTGCTCACGGCGATTCGAGCGGACATAACGATTGTCCTTGTTGTTGTTGTTGTTGTTGTTGTTGTTCTTGTTGTTGATTATATTGTTCGTAACGTCGGATGGATAATTCGTATTGTCGGTGTCACTCTCGTCCGAGGTATCGACCGATGCGTGCTTGTTGAAACGTTGCTGATGTCGCACGTTTATCGTACTGTTGTTTCGTTGTTTTTCGAGTAATCGTTGAAATTCTTGATTTTGCATTAAAATATGACCGACAATTTGCTCGACCGTTTGTGTCTGTGCTTGTTGTTGCGGTTGTTGCTCATTAACGTCTTTGGTTTCAGTCGATGATGAATTTTCTATTTCTAAATTAGATTCGGATAAAACGTCATCGTTTTCCAACGGATTCCCCGATTCCTGCTCCGTCATCAATGCTTCATCGTTCGTGAAATTTTCCTTCTGCTCGTCGTCCGACCGATTGAACGAGACGTACGACTGAAAACCGGGCTCAGACTTTCGTCTCCAATTTGTAAAACGATCCTTGACCTTCGACGCTTTTGCGTCTAACGATCTGTTCATACTTCGATCCCTCGAGTCATGTATACTCGACGAATCTTCCGGATTCCTTCTGCGCTGAGAGGCCGGAGAATTCTGCAATTATTCAATTGTCTTATCTTACTACTATAATGAAGCTGGAGAGTTTGTTTGTTTGTTCATCTGTTTATTCGAACGTGCTAATCTCAGGAAATACTAATCCGATTTGAAAAATTCTTTTTCCATAGATAGCCCGTTTATTCGGGAAGGCTTTACGCTATATAACTTCGCGTTATGAACCTAAGGAGCGGCGGCGGCGCGTTAAATCGGGGGACGAAAATTTAACGCGAGGCACAGTTCGTTTAATTGTAAAGCTATTAATATGTCATAAATCAAATTGTCGACTTTAGACTGAAATTTTGCGCGCGAGAAAAACAGTACGTCCGCATTATTTACCGCAACTTTTGTAGAAATTTATGGACTTAGTCGGATTTTATGAGTCTTTGAAATTTTCGAAAAATGTCCGTACGCACTCTAGCTTCCGCTAATTTATGATAATTTTTGATGATTAAAAAAAAAACGAATCATCACTGGCCGTTCTTACCTCCGTCGATGCTTTTGAATAATCCAATTTTCCTGAATTCTTCTTCAATTTTTGCCTCAAACCAGTCTCGGATCTTCTTCTCTCCTTTTCCTGTTTTCGCTTCTCGAGATATTCGGGCGGTGCGGAATACTGCTTTTTAGCGGATCCTTTGTCCACCGGCGAATCTTCTGCAATTAGTCCGATTGACGATGATTACTCGTCGGAATTCAAACTTTTCTTCTTTCATTTTTGCTTTCTCATGGAGGTAGTAAAATAGTTTTTTTTTTCACTCTCGCCCCACGGTACTTGATAAAATTTTGTTTTCCTCCTTTCCAAAACTTACCATCCTGCTGACTCTGACCAAGCTGAAGTACCAACTGCCGCGCGTGCGATGGTATTACAGCGTTGTAATTTTCTAGTATCACCCTCTTTATTTGAAGAGCCCATTCTCTCTTTTGTTCGACATTCCGAGCCTTGAAACGACAACGAGCCAATATTTAAAAGGTCAGCAGAGAAAAAAATACACGGTCAATCGCGATGAAAAATGAATTGAATATTTGGTTTTTTTTTGCCTAAATACGAAAACAGAGAAAGATTTATTTATCGGAACTTACCGCTCCATGCAAACTGTAACATTACGTTTATACTTTTGATAGTGCTCGTGTGAATTTCATTTGTTTTATTTTCTATAATTAATTTTTTTATTATTATTACCTGAAGAGTATACTGCAGACGCGGATTGTCGAAAGGTATAACGTGAAAACTGCACGACTCGCCGGGAATACTTTCGATGAGCATCAAATTCGAACACTGCGAAGTAAAGTTTTTACATTAATAGCTCGCACGTATCACGTTCCGCGTCAAGTTGTGGGCAAGGTAAATTTTGCGAAACGGCGTGAAATTCGCGCGTTAGACGTCATAATCGTCCCTACTTCTTTTTCACATGATTTACGAGAGACTCAAGAAATTAACTATTTATGAAGAAAATCATCGCGTCATAACGAAAAAGTTACTCTGTTGGACTATATTGGCTTATACAATATTTTCGTGATGAATAGGGAAAAAGTTTGATTAGCCAAGAACCTTAATGGATTATTCGTGTGGATCTTAAAATGTATTATTTCGATCGAACAAAGCATTTTTTATCTGATACAAAATATTTTCTGGAAATGGACATTCTTATTCGTTTCGTACTGTTTCTGGACGACCTAACGAGGACATTCATTTTTTTAGAATAAACATTTTTATTCGTCCACTAGATAAATAATTTACCAGAAAATACTTGTTATTGGACAAAAAAAAGTTTTATTCGATCGAAATAATAGATTTTTAGACCGATATGAATAATCTCATACACGATTTGTTCTCTATTGATCACGATAACATTGCATGATCCAATATCTGGAGTAACTTTTTTTGTAATGACGCGATGATTTCCTATGATAGATATATATCGCGTCAAACTGCACCACGGACCTTTTTTTCAGTCGAGTCAATTGAAAATGAAGATAACACGGGACGGAACATTATCACGGCGTGACAATGTTTGGAGTTATTATATTTTTTATTTACAAAGTCGTACCATTATGTGAGCTTTGTACACGAGTAATCCGTCCTCTTTTTTTTTCGTCAGTAGCAACATTCGTTCGAAGAGAAAGGCGTGCCTCGGCGCTTTAGCACCGCGGATACGAAATCTTCCCTCGGCGACCAATTCACCGCTCGTCGTTAAATCCGGTCCCGGCCAACCGTAGAGCAACGATTGAATTTCTTGTACTCGCACCGCGTGCTCGTGTCGTCTCTTCATCGCGTTAATGTGTTTAGCGATACCGGTCATCGCCTCTAACGCTTCCTCGATCGCGTTTCGTCCCTCCGCCTCTTTTCCATTTTCTTCACATCCGGCTACGTATTCTTTTGACAAATTCTGCGAGTAATAATTTTAATTATTCTACATATCGGAAATCTGTTTCGCTTTAAAAAGGGATGCTTATTCCGGCATCACTCAAAGAGTCGAGTTGATATTTAAACTTAAAACGAAATATACCAATCCCAGCAATATGATTCCTCCCTTGGCGGAATGTGCCATTTATTGCCATTGAATTTCCATTAGGTCGGACGCAATGGCAATTGAGACGCTTTTGCCCGGGATGAAAACTCCTTTCGAAACCTCAATGGTGCATAAACGGTTTTTAACAGTCCCTGACCCCTCCCCGCCAAATTTCAAACAACGCTCTCCCAGTGGGTGCCCGAAGATTATCGTGCAAATGTGTAACAAAACGCTTTGTTACAGCAACGATATATTAAATAAAAATCGGGAGAACGGGGACGATGAGTATGAGATTTTTAGAAAACCGTTTTATTCGCGTTGTGTAAACGAGAAGCGGGACTGAGAAATATACGATAATCGATGGTTTATTACCGTTCCCCGTGCCCCGTTGAATTTACCTTCACATTTTTGTTGCGCACACGCGCAATTCCGATCGATTAATCTCAATGGGGCCCCCGTTTCGTTCGAAAGATTATCGAGTTTCCTTGAATGTACTCGTACTTTCTTAAGATATTGAAATTTTCGCGAAAATCGGCGGATATCCGCGTTTCACTTCAAATGCCCAGCACCGTATAAAAAATATATGCTTTTCAATTCAAGTCTAAGACGAACAACATCTCGTTGTATGTATAACGTTTAAGATAATGGTTCGTAATTAAACGATATAATTACCTCGAGAAGAAGATGATATTTAAGAATTCTCTGTACCGGTTTGAGCAAGAACGAACCAAGAGGCAGCGCGTGTCCCAAAGCCGCTTGTCGTTCTCGAAAAGCATCGGCGGTCACTTCCCGGCCCATAAGATCGGTGAGTACGGAGACTGTCCTGCGATTAAACGGAAATACATACGATCGTTGTGTACCGTCGAGCGAAAAAAATATTCTTTTTCTATCGTTTTCATTTTTTTTCTCTATTTTCCATAACTCACCTTGGATAATTGGTGCAGTACTCGGTGTACACTTTGAATCCTGCATTATGCTTAATGAATGTGTTCGCGACGCAGATCGGATCTAAGCCGCAGGTTTCTATTTCTTTGAGGAACTCTCTGTAATTAATAAATGTACGTTTGCCATAACGTTGTTGAACGAAACATTTCTCGAAGTATACGTTACTCCTCGAAATTCAAAGTTAAAAAATTGTCGGAGGATGATTAGCATTGTTTTGTTTTTTCCTTCGAATAATAATGCGCGTACGACACGTCCGCGTACCTATTAAACTCGAAAATATCCTCGATATTACTGAACAGATCGTTGAGTTGCAATTGCCGTACCAAGCCCGCAGGGTCGTCCCGCCAGAATATAAGATAGCCCTGAAATAATATTTATTTCGTTTTATTGTACGAAATTTTGACATTATATATCAATTGACGTCAATATTGACGCGCGAATAGCATCTATATTAATAATTAATATGTTCTTTATCGAAGCAGTTATATCGCTTCGGTATCCATCCGTACGGAGCATTATTAAAATGGCCTAATTAACCGGATGTTTCAGATAGATTATTTACATCCGCGAACAGAAGGGTCACTCGGGTACCGAGAATAACGCGTTTAAGGTAGTAGTCTGGTAACTTAAGCCGATTTTCATGTCTTTTTTGGAGGGCGTTTTTTTGTAGGAAAATAAAAATGAATCGTTTTGGATATTTAGGATGTTTTTATTTACATATTAAAGAGACAAAAAAAAATTTTGATGGAAAAATTTAATAGTATATTATTATTATTATTATTGATCGAAGTTGGCACCTCGAAAAAAAAGCGCGTGGGTGGCCCCGGTGATTTTGGCTCTTGATGTTATCTGAAATCAAAAATTCTTGATAATTCTTAATCTATAGACATGTCATTCTGGTCGGAACTAATGAAGTTAAATTTCATGGATAAATAACAAAATGGCGGACTTTGGAAAAAACGTTTTTTTTTCCAAAATCCGCCATTTTGTTATTTATCCATGAAATTTAACTTCAGTAGTTCCGACCAGAATGACATGTCTATAGGATTAAGAATTATCAAGAATTTTTGATTTCAGATAACATCAAGAGCCAAAATCAAAATGGCGGACTTTGGAAAAAAAAACTTTTTTCCAAAGTCCGCCATTTTGTTATTTATCCATGAAATTTAACTTCAGTAGTTCCGACCAGAATGACATGTCTATAGATTAAGAATTATCAAGAATTTTCGATTTCAGATAACATCAAGAGCCAAAATCACCGGGGCCACCCACGCGCTTTTTTTTCGAGGTGCCAACTTCGTTCAATAATAATAATAATAATAAACTATTAAATTTTTTCAAAAAAATTTTTTTTGTATCTTTTATATGTAAATAAAAACATCCTAAAGAACCAAAACGATTCATTTTTATTTTCCTACAAAAAAACGCCCTCCAAAAAAGACATGAAAATCGGCTTAAGTTACCAAACTACTTACCTTAATTATGAACGCGGTATTGGGGTATTATTAGGGTCGAGTGTATTCGGAGCTAAAACAGAAGCTTTAGTTTTTACATCGTCGATCAAAGTGTCCCTTCCGTGCTATTAAACGAAAATCATAAAACTTTTCCAACGGGTGGTATCTTAGAAATGTTTCAAGATCGAAACGAATGACAAATGAAAAAACGTGTCGAACCCTCTCGTCATTTGTACGTTACCGAGTTTACAGGTTTGTTGAATCCGGAATGTTCCTCGCGTTTATCACCGAGTTGCCGTTTACCGTCGAATTGTTATTTCCGTCCGAGACGCATAGCGATCAACAAAAGTCACTTACTTGAATGACCTGTCGAAGATGCTCCACGTAAATGGCCTCGGTATCGACTATCTCCAACGAGACTCTCTCAACGGGATTCCGATGAGGATCGCAATATCGTGCTCCGTGATAAATCGACGAATCAACCTCGGAGCTGTTTCGCCGTTGATCGCCATCGACGTCGCGAATTCTACGTCCGACCTCTGAAATCGTAACGACCCCGCTGTCACCGGAGCCTTGCGGGAAAGAATAAAATTTAAAAAAAGAGAAGAAAAAAAGAAGAAAAAAACTGAATAAATAAATAAGGAAGCGAACGAAATTTGACAATTAATCGTAAAATTCCTCTATTCTCGTTTTTGTGTGTGTCTTTTCAGCGGATTAATTTTAACGTTTCTAGACAAACGATGCCGAAGTTTGCGACGATTGAAACGCGTATACCTTGAGAACTCGCGCAAGTGTCGGCCAACGATTCGACGGACGTCAAATATGGATTGGCGGCTCTTGCATTTCCCTGATTGCTGCAACCGCTCGACGATGTGCTCGAGGCGATTGAACTCGCCGATAATGGTCTATCGACGATGCCACGTCCGTCGCAACGTCTCGCGTATCTCAATGGCGTTTGACGAACGTTGTTATCTCGTCGATACAACGATTTTTCATTAATAATTTCATTTCTCGTTCCGGCAACGTCAATGACCATTGGAATTTTTCTCTCGTCCTCTGTTCCGTTTTCTCCAAGATCTTCCATCTCGTTGTCGCAACGAACGTCGCTCGTTACTTTGGGATTTTCGATATTTTGGTGAATCTTCGTTGGGTTCGTCTCGTTCGCTCCACCGCTCGTCGTTTCCGTTTGCGTTCTCGTTGGTACGACGATCGCGGTCGTCGTCGTCGTCGTATCAACCGACGAGCAGAGTTGACCGAATACGGAGCCACGATGGGAATGCGGTACGAGACCGAGGCGTTTCCGTATCGCGACCGGTACGTTGCGGGCTCCTCCCGACTCTGGATCACCGTAACAACGGCCCTTATCTCGACGCGCCAGGTCGTCGAACATTCCGAGCAATTGCGGCACCAAATCCTCGCTCGATGTACCTGTCGACGGAAAATAAAATATACTTTAATTTAAAAAATGCATGGATCAGTTTCGCTGTCTTATTTTAACGCGTTAGGCCACTGTAGAGGCCGAAAAAAATAGCCTTTTTTGGGGATTTTTTTTTCAGAAAAACTAGACAACAAATCGAAATTATAAAATAGGGTGTTTATCATACATATCAGTGACTGTACACAATAATTTTTTTTTAAGTGATTAATCTCAGAATGGCGGCTGTGCCGCGTTTATTTCAAAAGTGCATTTTTCAAGTTGGCCGGCAACATAACTCAGACAATTTTCAACCGATTCACTTGAAATTTTGAATATAACTTTAAAAATACATTGTCTATGGAAGTACGTAAGATTTTTTTTATATTCTACAATTCATTTGTTATTAACGATTTTCTGACGATTTTTTAAGCAAATTTTTCACTTTTTACTTTAGTAGTGCGCCATTTAGCCAAAAATCGATATAATGGAAAAAATGTACGCACTTCCATAAACAATGTATTTTTAAAGATATATTCAAAATTTCAAGTGAATCGGTTGAAAATGTTTATCATACATATCAGTGACTGTATACAATAATTTTTTTGAAGTGATTAATTTCAAAATGGCGGTTATGCAGCGTTTATCACAAAACTGCATTTTTCAAGTTGGCCGGCAACATAACTCAGACAATTTTCAACCGATCCACTTGAAATTTTGGATATAACTTTAAGAATATATTGTCTATGGAAGTACGTAGGATTTTTTTTATATTGCATAATTCATTTGTTATTAACGATTTTCTGACGATTTTTTAAGAAATTGTCAACTTTTTACTTTAGAAGTGCGCCCCATTTGGCCAAAAATTGATATATCGGAAAAAATTTACGCACTTCCATAAACAATGTATTTTTAAAGATATATTCAAAATTTCGAGTGAATCGATTGAAAATGCTTATCATACATATCAGTGACTGTATGCAATAATTTTTTTGAAGTGATTAATTTCAAAATGGCGGCTGTGCAGCGTGTATCTCAAAAGTGCATTTTTCAAGTTGGCCGGAAACATAACTCAAACAATTTTCAACCGATCCACTTGAAATTTTGGATATAACTTTAAGAATATATTGTCTATGGAAGTACGTAGGATTTTTTTTTATATTGCATAATTCATTTGTTATTAACGATTTTCTGACGATTTTTTAAGAAATTGTCAACTTTTTACTTTAGAAGTGCGCCCCATTTGGCCAAAAATTGATATATCGGAAAAAATTTACGCACTTCCATAAACAATGTATTTTTAAAGATATATTCAAAATTTCGAGTGAATCGATTGAAAATGTTTATCATACATATCAGTGACTGTATGCAATAATTTTTTTGAAGTGATTAATTTCAAAATGGCGGCTGTGCAGCGTTTATCTCAAAAGTGCATTTTTCAAGTTGGCCGGAAACATAACTCAGACAATTTTCAACCGATCCACTTGAAATTTTGAATATAACTTTAAGAATATATTGTCTATGGAAGTACGTAGGATTTTTTTTTATATTGCATAATTTATTTGTTATTAACGATTTTCTGATGATTTTTTAAGCAATATTTTCACTCTTCACTTTAGAAGTGCGCCATTTGGCCAAAAATCGATATCTCGGAAAAAATGTACGCACTTCCATAAACAATGTATTTTTAAAGATATATTCAAAATTTCGAGTGAATCGATTGAAAATGTTTATCATACATATCAGTGACTGTATGCAATAATTTTTTTGAAGTGATTCATTTCAAAATGGCGGCTGTGCAGCGTTTATCTCAAAAGTGCATTTTTCAAGTTGGCCGGAAACATAACTCAGACAATTTTCAACCGATCCACTTGAAATTTTGAATATAACTTTAAGAATATATTGTCTATGGAAGTACGTAGGATTTTTTTTTTATATTGCATAATTCATTTGTTATTAACGATTTTCTGACGATTTTTTAAGCAAATTTCTCTCTTTTCACTTTAGAAGTGTGTCATTTGGCCAAAAATCAATATATCGAAAAAATCCTACGCACTTCTATAGCTGTTGTTATATATAAACGAAAAAAATTCATTGGCTCATCGTAATTAAAAAATTACAGGAGCTGTCGGTCCGGCCGTGAACCCTGGAAAAACGGAGACGTCGTCGCAAAAACACTGCACAGCCGCCATTTTCAAATTAATCGCCTCAAAAAAATTATTGTAGATAGTCACTGATATGTATGATAAACACCCTATTTTGTAATCTCGATTTATTTTGTAGTTTTTCTAAAAAAAAATCCCCAAAAAAGCCTATGTTTTCGGCCTCTAGAGTGGCTTAACCACTTAATTACGGGCTCGATCTTTGTCGAATAATCGAGGATCGAAGGCCCGAGTAGAATTTTGAAGAAAAAAAGAAATCTCTTCTTTTGCCTCTCTCGAAAGAATATAGTTTCAATAATATCGTCTTGAAACATCATTATCGTTTCAAAGGCCCGGCGGCATCGTACGTTATATACCCGAGACGCGAATCATACGCGGATCCGATGGTTCGCGCTCGACCGATTGACTTTTTATTTAACAAAATGGAATTTCTTTCGTGTCCTCGTATCGCTATACGAAAAATCATACGGTTTCAATTATACGGATACGTTATATGGGAAAGTCGAAAGTGCAACTCGGGGAGGAATGGAAAGAGACGCGTATAATTCTTCATTCAGCGACGACGAGAATTCACTGAGAAAATGTTTCAACTTGTGCACATACTACGGCGACGAGGGGCTCCGGCGGCAGAAGTAGAACCAGAAAAGCACGCGTCAGCTCGCGGCCGCTGCGCCGTACTTGGGTGCATTGAACTCGGCTCGCACGGAGCAGAGAATATATACGTATTGTATATTTATACACCTTTTTTTTTTATTATCGTTTAGTTCGGCTCGAACCCAAAACGGCAATAGTCGGGAGCGATGAAAGTTTTTTTTTCAAGACCGCGTGCTCGAAAATTCCAAGACCGGAAGCTTCGGCGCGACGGCACACACGATCGATGACCGAGGAGGGATCGGCAAAGATGCTTTTCTCGGCTCCGTACAAGTCTATTTTTTTTAAATACGACACAACGGAAGAGAGATTAGAAAAGTGGAATAACCAATTGCTCGGCCCTCTTTTCCGGTTTATCCACGGGGTGTAATCGCAATAATTTCTCGTAATTTCCCAGTAGCAGTAGTAAAATGTATTAATTGACACAAAGTTGCATAACATGGTTACAAACATAAAGTGCCAATAGGCCATCGACCGAGGTTTTTCAGCCTATGATTTTCTTAGGTGTGGTTAAGTACTCTTATTGTTCAAAGTGTACACATAAGTTTGGATTTTGTATTTTTATTTGAATGAGAGCATTATCGGTTAGCGCTGTGCATGTAATGTAAGTTTTGGAAAATAGTATGCTTCGAAAATTTGTGTTTCGGTGTGGTGTCCGGTAATCGTTGTATACATAATGGTTTAAGGGGGAAAATAGGGTTAGATGGTTAAATAAATCGATTTTTTTTTTATTTCATAAATTGTTAGTAAAACTATTGAAAAATATGTTCCCAAAATTTTAAATGAAAATTCCGACTCGTTCTATTGTTATAAGCCATTAAAGTGAGTAGTTCTCCTTCAGGCCCCGAGCGCGCCACGTGTATAACCGAGCGGTCACTATTTTTTCAAACGCTTTTTTCTGAAAACGACTTTTTTTTAACTTGCGTACACGCTAGTTCGAAAAGTTTTCAACCAATCGTTTTGAAAATTGGCAGTTACTTTCTTCATAGTATTGCGCTCTATATGAACCTAAAATCGGAATATTATCATTATTTTAAATAATTTTTTTTTTGCAAATAAAGTTGTAAAAAATGGCAAAAAATCATGCTTTTATGTTTTGACCCCTGTAAAAAATTCAATTTTCTATTTTTTCGATGGCATTTAAGTTCATATAGAAGAGAGACATATAATAAAAGTAAATTCCAACCGCGTTTGATTTCAGATGAAAATTGCGGCTTCCAGAATGTACGCAAAATGCTGAGTCTTATTGTGACCTGCAATATGAGGTCGCTAATATGGGTCGGTGTTTTTCAAGGAAATTCTTCAAAAATTGTATAGTATATCTCTCTATATTATATAAATATTTCGCCGCCGCCGCCGCCGTGTACAAGAGTTGAGGGGATCGAGCGGGGGCGTGGGCGGCGGAGGCGTGGGCGGGGGGGGGGGGGGGGCGAGGCGCGCAGGGGGGCAGAGCCCCCCTAGTACTTAAATATATGTACATAATATTCTCAAAGTTTCAATAAATTATATTAATTTTTTATACTATAAAAAAATTCATGAAAATCATTGAGAAAACGCTGTCCTAACCCTATTTCCCCCCTTAAGATAGTCTAGTTCTTCTACTGAAAACTTTGAGGCGAGGGTCTGTATTCTGTTTGTTATTGGTGTGATGCCTGTTTTTTTCATATATAAGTGAATTGCGCGGGTATAGAGAGGATTTGTCGGGTTTCGGATACGTGTGAGACGTCGGAGTGCACTGGTTTCTGCAGTTCTAATTTTCTTCAGTGCTTTTTCTCTGCGGTTAACAAAAATTGGATGCCCATATTCAATAATTGGTCGACAGATACATTTGTATATTTTCCCGACTTGTTTTGTACGGATTTTTTGCTCAGAGAATATGCTTCTGAAGTGGGAGGCTCTGTTTGTTAGTTTAATCTTGGATTGCTGGAAATGGTGATTGAAGTTCAGCTCGTGGTCTATTTGTATTCCTAGGTATTTTGCTACGGGAGATGGTGAGCAATTTCCTATTTTTCGATACGAACTCAAACGGCTAAATTTCAATCAGCCGAAAGAAAACGATTTATCGATTAACCGTGATTGTCTGTCTTGAAAAATGTTGCGCGATTTAAGGTAGTAGTCTGGTACCTTAAGCCGATTTTCATGTCTTTTTTGGAGGGCGTTTTTTTGTAGGAAAATAAAAATGAATCGTTTTGGATATTTAGGATGTTTTTATTTACATATTAAAGATACAAAAAAAAATTGTTTGAAAAAATTTAATAGTTTATTATTATTATTATTATTGATCGAAGCTGGCACCTCGAAAAAAAGCGCGTGGGTGGCCCCGATGATTTTGGCTCTTGATGTTATCTGAAATAAAAAATTCTTGATAATTCTTAATTTATAGACATGTCATTCCGGTCGGAACTATTGAAGTTAAATTTCATGAATAAGTAACAATAAATATCCATGAAATTTAACTTCAGCAGTTTCGACCAGAATGACATGTCTATAGATTAAGAATTATCAAGAATTTTTTATTTCAGATAACATCAAGAGCCAAAATCACCGGGGCCACCCACGCGCTTTTTTTTCGAGGTGCCAACTTCGATCAATAATAATAATAATAATAAACTATTAAATTTTTTCAAACAAATTTGGTTTTGTATCTTTAATATGTAAATAAAAACATTCTAAATATCCAAAACGATTCATTTTTATTTTCCTACAAAAAAACGCCCTCCAAAAAAGACATGAAAATCGGCTTAAGTTATCAGACTACTGCCTTAATCTCCTAGCTCCCAACTGTTAGGCATAAAAAAAGGTTTATTCCCGAAACCTCGCGGATTAAGATATCCGCGCGCAGCAGCCAATTTTCTAGGGTAGCTAAACCCCGTTCGGGATTTTTCAGAGAATCCCTATCGATAACGAAACTTGAAATGTATAAAATTCAAGTTTTTGGTTTGGGTGATTGGACTTGATATAATTTTCCCGTAAAATATCCATCGATTATTCCTTCAGGATTTCGTCAAAGAATTATCTTCTTCTTTTTCTTCCGGACCTCGAAACTCTGCTTATCCGGTGAGTGTAAATGTTGGAAAAGACGAAAATATACGAAAATTTCCATGTCCCACGAGAACAAATGTTGTCTAGAAAACAAACATTTCTTTAATGTCCGACGATGGAAAAATTTGTGCAAGTCCCACGGACGTGATTTTTTTTTTTCTATGCCCTTTCCTCGCGAATATCGTACAAGTTCCTATTGAATTCCCTGTGCGAAGTGGCTAAATCGTGAAGTTGGGTCGGTGAGCGGCCGCAATGGGTCGCATCCACTCGAACGGGCGGCTATTTTTTATTTTATTTTCTGGCATCCACTTTGAATCGGGGATCCCTACCGTCAACTTCCAAAGTGGTTATTTATAATATAAGAGGGAAGAAAACGGGAGCGAGCATCGGCGATCATTAGACTTCCCGTTTGGTACAATCTATAGGCGCCAGTGAAACGATCAATTCACAAACGCGGTGGTATACCGTAGCGATTAATAATACCGTTAGACGCGTGAGATACGGCATACATTATATAAATAGAAATATCCGTTCTATATGTTAAGAAACTCCTCTCAATGTATATACTTATATACAAGTGTTTATATAGATATGTATATACATGAGATTGTGTCGAGATTGTATCGAGATGGTATCGAGACGAAGAAGAAAAAAAAACGTGGGACGTTGTTCAAAGTGGATACAGACGCGCCGAGAGCCTGAAACTTCCAGAGTGGCTCTCGACGCGCGCAAAGAACGACTCGGTAACGCGTATTTTCTCCGTATCTTCTCCACTGTTTCGGGAGGCGAGGGGCGAAGAAGACACGCGCGGTGAATCACTAGCGGCCATTGTTCTTCTTAGTGACGCGGCACGCGGCGCCGGCGTGTACGTTATATAGTATTCTCGCAGTCCCGACGCACCGCGACATCGACCCTCATCGTCGGTAGTTCTCAGCGATCGTGGAATTGAAATATTTTCATTCTTCAACGCGTTTTGTTTTTGTTTTGTTTTTTTTTCAACGAGCGACCGCTATGAAGTTTCTGACATCGCACGGACCATAAACTCGCACCCATTTTCTATATGCCTCCTAAAAAGTTAAGCAAAGAGAAGATAAATCTGCGAGTTGCTTATATAATTTTATTATATAATTATATAATGTTCAATGTTGACTTCCGCGCGAAGGTTTGAGCTTTGCGAGAGATTTCGAGGAAGCAACTGGCGAGTTTCAGCTTGCAGCTTCTTTTCTTCCCCGCGCGTCTCTGTAAATCTCAAATTTTTCGAATAATCTAAAATTTCACAACCTCGCAATCGTTCAATCGATTCTATTAATCATACTTGCATGACGTTTCAAAGCATACGGTTTAAATACCGTTCCGGAAACCGTCGCAAATGCCATACGTATATTTTCAGTAAGATAGCCGATGGTGCAGCGGCTCGTAACGAGACCTTGGGGATCGCCGTGAGTCAATCGGTCGAGAATGAAATTCCTTCGATTTCTAAACGTTGACGTCAGCTCGATCCGGCTGGGCTCTCGAGCGCGCGCTCTTCCAATTCCGAAAGCGCGAGTGTACCTCGCGAGATTATAGTTACGGGTATAACGAATACCTTTGTAAACGTACACAAATATAAAATATATATTTATAGACCCGTAACTATTGAAATTGATATTAAATATAGTTTGAAAAGAATCGTTGAGTCGACATTTTGGATTTAATTCATGTCGATCGACTCGATACAATTTCAATATTGTTCATTCAAGCCCACGGAGCTGGTGTGGCGAGTAGACGGGTATCGTTGTAACATTTGCTCACAGCGATTTTTTTCTGTATATATTAGGGCGATTTTCAAACATTTCGATTTTTCAACAAATTCCCGGAAAGTTACAGCCCTTCATATTAATTCTAAGTACTTTCCCTTAGCGTGAAAAGATTTTCCATCTAAAATACACGTAAATCGAATTTTTGTTTTTTCAAAATTCTGTAACTCAGCCGCATTTTATGCTATCATATTGTTCTTGGTTTCGATTTACTCAGAATACAACAATCTAGAAAAGTGCCTACTGCGGCGAAAGTGTAAATTGTACTGGTGAGTTGGTACGGGTCACTAAAGTTGATTTTTACCCAAAATTCTCGTTTTTTTTTGCTGTTATCTCCGAAACAATTAACTTTACGAAAGAAATGTGAATGAAAAATTTGTTGGAAATTTAATTTCCTACAAAAAAGATCCTATCGACCCAATTGCTTGGATTAATATTTCTTGAGATATTGAACTTAATTTTTTTTAATTTTTTTTATTATTTAATATTTCATATTTTATAAATTTTATACTACTCATAAGTTAAAGTTTTGAGCAAATCTGGATCGTCGTTGACATCATTCAACAGTTCCTGAGCGATGCTCATGCGACTGTTCTTTTGGTCAAAATTTAGCAATTTCGGAACAAACTTCGCTGCCACACGTTTCATGCCCAAAACATTCGAAAAAAAATTGCATGACACGAGCCAACCGATATGCTGACATCTTCAGCAACTTCTCTAATAGTGACTCGACGATTCTCCATAACAATTTTCTCCACTGCTTCAACGTTTTCATCGGTTGTTGTCGTGCTGAGGCATCGAGGGCGGGCCTCATCATTAAGGCCGTAGTCTGGTCTAGAGCGAGATTTTTGACGTCATTTCTAATGTGCAATAACGTTCAAACCGTTGAAGTTGTCTTGATGAAAATTTACACGTGCATTTATTGATCCTTAGAGAATACTTGTACATAAAAAAAAAAAATTATTTTAAATATTTTCATGTAGTTTTTTGCCTTGTTGCAACACGGTGCGCCGAAATCGGCGCCCACTCTGGACGATGTTGTATGCATCTAAAAAAAAAAAATATATATATTCTCAATCTGTATGAGTATTCTGAGCACTGGTAGCAGAATTGGTACTTAAAAAAAATTTTTGACAAAATGGCGGCCTGTTGAACTTTCATTAATGATATTTCTTACATTTTCGGGTATTCGACGAGTTATAAAATGTCGGCAAAATTATTGTTCGACTCAATAAAAAAATTTTTTAAGTACCAATTCTGCTACCAGTGCTCAGAATACTCATACAGATTGAGAATATATATATATATTTTTTTTTCAGATGCATACAACATCGTCCAGAGTGGGCGCCGATTTCGGCGCACCATATTGTAACAAGGCAAAAAACCACATGAAAATATTTAAAATAATTTTTTTTTTTCAATGTACAAGTATTCTCTAAGGATCAATAAATGCACGTGTAAATTTTCGTCAAGACAACTTCAACGGTTTAAACGTTATTGCGCATTAGAAATGTCCCGGCCTTCCGTGAAGAGCTTGTACAACTTCTAACATTTTTTTTGTTCAAAGTAGACTCGCCAAATGCCACGGTCAACATTTTAAGTGCGTTGGAGCACTTAATTTTATTTCTCACACAAAATTTAATACGTATTCTTTGATCCATTTTTTCCAATAGCAAAAAATCGCCGAGCACACCAAAACAGGGCTAACCTTTATATCTGCAAAAAACAAACTAAAAATGAAAATCGGCTGATAATATCAACATATGTTGAGGATGTGTGCCAATGTAAGAAAAAAAAAATTCGAAAATCGAATGTACGTAAAATTGAAATACATATCTCTCTGTATTATATAAATATATCGGACGCAGCGTTACGAGCTTCACCAACGAGAGATCCCGCCAAAGACACGTACAAACCTAAACATTATCTTCCCTCACCTTTTCATTCGTCGTTAAACGTATAATCCGTAATATATATCATCCGATACGTCAGATACGTCGTGAATCATCGCGTAGTCACGCGCCTCGAACCTTCCGCCGTTACAGCTACGAAAATACCACACTAATTTACACAAGGGACACACCAGTTTCGTTTTAACGACGTTATCAACATTGGAATTACGTAATTTTACTTATAACACGGTCTAAGAATAAGAAAAACCACCTTCGATCTATCACTTTTCACGGATCGTTTAACGGGAAAAATATTTAAACAAAAAAGCAAACGTTTGTCGAGACTTCAATCAAATTTAACAGGTAAATTATTTTAAAAAATGTCGCCAACGCATTTCCCAGCTCGATGAATTTGTTAGTTTGATCGTTGAGTATGTGGAAGGTAGGTGTTTCGAGCGCGGGATCGAAACGGTCTGGGGAAAATGATACGTATCCCTTTCCCGGCGCCGCGAGTCTTTTCAACGTTGCTCGAACGGCGTAGACACCGCTTGACCGCTCGAACCAGCTCGAATGCTTCCGAGTCACTGAGGTTGCGTAGCCTAAGTAGCCCAAGTAGCTTAAGTAGCCTTGGCTGGATAAAACTCGCGAGCACCAAAGAGACTCGAAGACCGTGGCGACGCGTACCATCTCCGGGGCAAGGACGCGAGAAGCCGCGTTATCACTTGGCCGGAGGAGGTTTCGCGTCGCGATGCTTCCACACCCGGATTACGTATCGTCGGCTCGATCGCGTTGATACGCGACGAATCCATCTTTGTCCCGATAAGGATTTATCAAGACAACGAAAACAAAAGCGACTTTTTTTGTCTATTTTTTCTATAATACGAGGGGGACCCAAATAAACGGGAATTTCGTCATAATTTCTTTATTTTTCAATATTTTTACACCAAATTTCGATCACCTTTAAAGTATTCTCCTCTGACCACAACGCACCTCTGCAGACTATCCTACCAATGTTCAAAACATTTTTTAAACTTATCGGGATGTTCTTTGGGCCTTCAAGCGATTTTTGTTTTACCTCCTCCACAGTGGCAAAACGCTCGATTGCTGCTTTGTTTCGGGGTCGTATCCATAGCACCACGATTCATCACCAGTAATCACCTTGGAAAAAAGTTCAGGGTCCTCTTCGAGCTGATTTTGATGTTCAAAGCATGCCTGAAGTCGACGCTCCCTTTGCTCGTCTGTGAGAAGGCGAGGGACAAATTTAGCTGCAACTCTGCTCATGTGCAAATCTTTGGATAAAATCCTCTGAAATGAACTCCATGATATCCCAGACATCTCACAAAGTTGATCATGTTGGATTTCAAGAAAGAAATTCTATGCAAAAAGGTTAATCTCGCTAGAGAGAATTTTTCTCTACAGCGTTTACGACTGCAAATATTGTTTTTACATCAGAGGATCCTTTGTCGTAATCTCTGCCTCTAGTTTCTTTTATTTTATGACGAGTTTTCTCCGGCCTTGTTATGATCCTCTTATTTACACAGGTGAACATTTGTCCGGCATGGCAGGCCCCGTTTATGACCCTAGATGGGTGTCTACGAGTAGATTAAGAAACACACGTAAAAGGACAAAGAGAGCCTTATTACTTTAAAGGTCCAGAGGACTGGTCCCTTGACTTTTTTAGTTTAGTCTTCGTTTGACAAAGCAAGAGTACAGAGCTTGATGCATCTTCCGAGTGTTATCACAATAAAGAAGTAAAGTAGCATTAATTCATCGATTGTAATTATTTATCCACCCTATATCCTAATACGGTCTACACGAATGAGAGCATTGATTTTGTCGAGGTTTTTGTCACTTCCTGACGTTGAGGGGCGTCCTGAACGGGGTTGGTCTTCGATTGACATTTCTCCATTTTAAAAACATGAAAACCACCGTTAGACTCTGGTTTTACTTAGTGCAGCATCTCCATAAGCAGTTTCAAGCATTACAGTAGTTTCCGCGGCCGATTTCCCAGACAGGAAACAAAATTTCACAGCCGCGCGTTGCTCTCGACAATCGGCCATCACGTTTTCGCCGAAATGGAAAAAGTTGTTTCGCTACAAAAATTCCCACGGGCGAACCGATGCACTCACGGCGACGGAACTTCGCACACTAACTCAGGAGACGTGTCCCCAACGGACACCTGGTCGAGCACTGGGTTCCCCCACTTTCCTTCCCCACCGCAGCGCAATTCCCGTTTTTTTTGGGTCCCCCCTCGTATTTTCACGTCGAAAGCGTTGATTCGAAAAAAACATTCGTTCGATCCAGACAGCGATGTTCGAAACGAATGAAATTTCATCGAGTAATGAGGTTTTAAAAAAATGACGCAGATCGAAAATTGCGTATGTTTCTTTCCTTTCTTGTCGTTTGCGGTGCATATACAAACCTTCCTTTACGAGCAACGGCTTTTTCAATTTTCCTTTCATCAAAGAGAGGACTTTGTTTATGCGGGAAATGACGAGAAACAACAAGGAAGTTTCAACGTGTACCATTCCGCTTCCTCGTGTAGGACGCTTTCTTCTTGTGAAACAAAACAACTGGCTTTTCGAGTTTTGGGACAAAACGCGTTCGTTGTCCACGATCGTGCGATCTCAAGTGCGGGCGTGAACCAACTTGAACCACGACATCGACGGTCAATAATCGTATCAACGACGACCGGTTTTGGAAATAAATATCACATATCCAGATATTTCATGACGCACCAGTCTTCTGGGGGGGGGGGGTATTCGGGATGTATGGAAACGTTGGAGAACGTTGGAGAACGTTGGAAAACGTTGGAGAACGTTGGAGAACGTTAGAAAACGTTGGAAAACCCACATCAACAGAACATCCTCGGACGGACGGATGGACGTATGTATATTTTTTTCTATTATATAAATGAATCGGTAATGCGGAAAGATTAAATATAGTTGATTATATACGTTAATTTTACGCCGCCGAGATCATTACGAGCGTCCTCGCTATCCGGGGTTGAAAGTAACAAATTAGTCTCCCCGGTAAACGTCGATTTCCCGTGTGGGGATTGACCGCGGTCGGTACCGGGACGGGGGTGACCGCTTGGACATGCACTGGCTCGCACGATGACCATCGATGAATAGGCAGTTTTTCCGAGTTTCCGATGCAGAGACATGGATTTTCCATAGTTTCCCTGTGCCAGCACGGCCAATGGGATACTGTGTAGCTACAAAGCAGCTGCGGATGGTACGAAAGTTAGATTAGCTCGGTATAGCGCGACGAGCGAGTGTCACGCGAGGGAAAATTCGTCGAAAGCGTATATACGTTGGCACGCACAATAATAACAAAATCTCTCTCTCCGGGGAAAGGAGTACGGTAGGAAAATTACTTGGGAATGCGGCCATGACCCACGAATCTTTTTCAATATACCGTGGATAATTATTATCTACAGTCTTGTTAGTGGTCTACGCGCGTTTAATTGCCCCGAAAATCAATGTAATCGAAATGCAAAATGCTTTCTCCCAATTAATTGAGAAGCACATCGCGATATCCTTGAGTCTGCCCCGTTGGTCGAGAAAAAGTCGATCGGCCAGCAACTCGAGCGAGTGCGCGCGAAAAGTTCCGGTAGCGTAAATGCGCTTGCACATTCCCGGCGCCATTGATCGTTCCAAAAGTAGGTGATCGAGTCCGCGTTCCAAGGTAAAAGAGAAGGCAAACTCGCGCGAGAGTTTAAGCACGAAAGAGCGGACGGCTCGTTTTTCAAACACGTGCCCCGGTCATATTATATCGTATATCTGCATATACGATATAATATCGTCAGCGGGTTCGCACAGTCGCAATGAAGTTCCCGTTATCAAGAATCCTCGTCACAACGAGTTCCTGGTGTGTGCGGTAGACGTTTCATTGAAACAATAAACTGATTCTCGTTGGCAGGTGCTTCCTGTATACGAAGTTTGTTCAAAACAAAAGGTGGGTTTTCAAATTTCGCGGGCTACGTACATTCGTTTTTGGAATTTTTTTTGTTGCTGCCACACGTATCCCCAACATATGTTGACATTATCAGCCCTTTTGCATTTTTAGTTTGTTTTTTACAGATATAAAGATTAGAGGTGTTTTGGTGTGGTTGGCGATTTTTTGCTATTGAAAAAAATGGATCGAAGAATCTGTATTAAATTTTGTGTGTAAAATAAAATCAAGTGCTCCAACGCACTTAAAATGTTGACTGTGGCATTTGGCGAGGCTACTTTGAGCAAAAAAATGTTTATAAGTGTACAAGCTCTTCGCACAAGGCCGGGAAGATGTTAATGACAATGGCCTGGACACCCCAGCACGTCAACAACCAATGAAAACGTTGCATATTTAAGCGTATCGGTTGGCTCGTGCCATGCAATTTTTTCGGATGTTTTGGGCATGAAACGTGTGGCAGCGAAGTTTGTTTCGAAATTGGTAGATTTAGACAAAAAGAACAGTGGCATGAGCATCGCTCAGGAGCTGTTGAATGATGGCAACGACGATCCAGATTTGCTCAAGAGGGTCATAACTGGTGACGAAACATGGGTATATGGTTACCATGTCGAAACAAAAGCCCAATCATCCCAATGGAAGCGGCCAGAAGAACCAAGACCGAAAGAAGCACGCCAAGTTCGGTCAAATGTGAAGGTTTTCCTCGCTGTTTTCTTCGATTCCAGTGGCGTGGTGCATCGTGAGTTCTTGCCAGAAGGTCGTACAGTCAGTAAGGAATATTACCTTCAAGTTATGAACGGGTTAGACCACTCTAGAGGCCGAAAGAATAGGCTTTTTTGGGATTTTTTTTTTTTTTTTCTGAAAAACTACAAAATAAATCGAGATTACAAAATAGGGTGTTTATCATACATATCAGTGACTGTATACAATTTTTTTTTTTTAAATGATTAATTTCAAAATGGCGGCTGTGCAGCGTCTCAAAACTGCATTTTTCAAGCTGGCCAGAAACATAACTCAGACAATTTTCAACCGATTTATTTGCAATTTTGAATATATCTTTAAAAATATATCGTCTATATTTTTATGAAGGAAGGAAGTGCGTAGGATTTTTTTTATATTGCATAGTTCATCTGTTATTAACAATATTCTGACGATTTTTTAAGCAAAGTTTTTCACTTTTCACTTTAGAAGTGCGTCAATTGGCCGAAAATCAATATATCGAAAAAATTTTACATACTTCCATAGACAATGTATTTTTAAAGATATATTCAAAATTTCAAGTGAATCGGTTGAAAATTGTCTAAGTTATGTTTCGGGTCAACGAAAACGGAGACGTCATCGTAAAATGCTGCACAGCCGCCATTTTGAACTTAATCGCTTCCAAAAAATTATTGTATACAGTCACTGATATGTATGATAAACACCCTATTTTGTAATCTTGATTTATTTTGTAGTTTTTCTGGAAAAAAAAAAACAAATCCCTAAAAAAGCCTATTTTTTCGGTCTCTAGAGTGGCCTAACTTTTGAAAGGACGGAAATTTGCCACGATTGAGGGAGATAAAGAGCGGATCGCTGGAACAGCTCGAGGCCATACCAGAAAGCACATATGAGAAGTGCTTCAAGAATTGGAAAAAACGCTGGCACAAGTGTATTATATCTAAGGGAGATTACTATAAAGGGCACAAAATAGATATTGATGATAACCGACAACAGTGGACGCGCGGTCGATGCGCGGCTTCGGCGATCTCCCATGTTAAGAAGTATTGGCAGCGGTCAGTACTGGGATGGGTGACCGCTTAGCCGTGCACTGGCTTGCACGCCGACTACTGAGCGGGAGGCAGTTTTTCTGAGTTTCTGATGGTAATACAACTGAAACTCATTCAAAACAAAAAAGCCGTCTGTATCGGCACAGATTTTCCGCAGTTTCCCTGTGTCCATGGCAAATGCGATACAGTGTAGCTAAGACGTCTGCGGACGCAATGGAAGTTAGATTAGTTTAGCGAAGTGCGGGTAGGGAGTGATAGGGCGAAAAATGGAAAAAATGGAATTGGGAAGGGTCATGCGTAAAAACCCGAAAGGGTATACGTTCGAACACACAATAAAAATAAAAAAATAAAAATAGATATTGATGAATAAATAAATATTTTTCGAAAATAATAAAAAGTCACCTTTGTTTTCTGAACAAACCTCGTATCTCGTCTAGCAAATTTTCTTTTTTCCAGCACGCGCTAGAATCGGTGTACGCGCGCTGCCTTTCATTTTCTTTTTTACTTTCTCGAAATGTGACAAGATGCTTTAAAAAAAAATATAAAAAAACACAAATCAATTGTGATTCGACAAATTATCATCGTGCAAAATCGTCTTTTCCGTCAGGGAATTTACATTGTAGATTACAACAAAATCGATAACGATCGAATGAACGGGTTTTATTTTTACGACGCGTCAACTTTCGAAAAAAATCTCATAATTCGTGCCGATCATTTTCTAGTATCGCTCCTTATTAATATAGTCGAAGCATAAAATATAAAGAAAAATTGTGAGGGTCACAGCCGGGTCGATTTCGCGTGGAATGTCCCGTACATATGCATATATACTCACCTTTGGTGATGCGTGTGATTAGTATTCGATCGGGTATCTCAAACGAGACGGTCGATTGAATATTAATCACCCGCGGATACGTATATCTATGTCCAATACATACGAGGTCTGTTCGAAAAGTATCGCGAATTTTGAATTTCCGCGGGCTACGTATATTTGATTTTCGATTTTTTTGTGGCGTTAGGTTGGTACTCATGTCCCTCACTTATGCTGAAAAAATTGGCCATTTTGAATGTTTAGTTAATTGTTGACAGCTGTTTTGGTTAGACGTGTTTTGGCTTCTCTTCGATTTTTGCCTATTACAAAAAAGAAGCTTCCATTGCGATGATTGAGCTTTGGTTTCCACGTCATAACCATAAACTCATGGTTCGTCACCAGTTATGACCCTCTGTTAACGCGACACTGTTTTTCTTCGAAATTAAGCAATTTTGGCACGAATTTCGCGGCGACCCATCTCATGTCCAAATCATTGGTAAAAATCGAATAGCACGAGCCAATCGATATGTTTAGTTCCTCAGCAACTTCTCTAACGGTGATTCGACGATTGGCCAATATTATTTTCTTCACTTCATCAATGTTTTCGTCCGTTGTTGATGTGCTCGGGCGTCTGGAACGCATTTCGTTGTTCGCATCTTCCCGGCCCTCTGAGAACATTTTGTACCACCGATAAACGTTGCTTTGGTCCAAGGTAGCTTCACCATATGCCACAGTCAACATTCGGAATGCGTGCGCGCACTTAATTTTGTTTTTCACAGAAAATTTCATACAGATTCTTTGATCCATTTTTTGGAATAGGCAAAAATCGAAGACAAGCCAAAACACGTCTAACCAAAACAGCTGTCAACAATTAACTGAACATTCAAAATGGCCGATTTTTTCAGCATAAGTGAGGAACTTGAGTACCAACCTAACGCCGCAAAAAAATCGAAAATCGAATATACGTAGCCGGCGGAAATTCAAAATTCGCGATACTTTTTTAACAGACCTTGTACATAGGACATTCCACGGCAAATTTTCGTTATTCTTTTGATACAGTTGACGCAACACCATCTCGAACGGGAAATCGAAAGAAATTCTTTTATTCGATAATCGTAATACGTTTTTTTTTTCGTCTTTAAATTCCCAAAGCCCTAAATTCCTATTCATTTCGATTATATATATTTATTTTAAATGATTGTGTGTTCTAACGTGCACCCTTTCGAGTTTTTACGCATGACCCTTACCAATTCCATTTTTTTTCCATTTTTCCATTTTTCCATTTTTCCCCTTATCACTCCCTTCCCGCACTCCGCTAAGCTAACTTAACTTCCATTGCGTCCGCAGATGTCTTAGCTACGCTGTATGGCATTTGCCATGGACACGGGGAAACTGCGGAAAACCTGTGTCGATACAGACGGCTTTTTGTTTTTGAGCGAGTTTCAGTTGTATTACCATCGGAAGCTCAGAAAAACTGTTTTTTTTTCGTCTTTAAATTCCACAAGCCCTAAATTCCTATTAATTTCGATTATATATATATTTTTTCTTTAATTATTGTGTGTTCCAACGTTCACCCTTTCGAGTTTTTACGCTTGACCCTTCCCAAATCTATTTTTTTTCCATTTTTCTATTTTGCCTCTTATCACTCCCTACCCGCACTCCGCTAAGCTAACTTAACTTCCACTGCGTCCGCAGATGTCTTAGCTACGCTGTATGGCATTTGCCATGGACACAGGGAAACTGCGGAAAACCTGTGTCGGTACAGACGGCTTTTTGTTCTCGACTGAGTTTCAATTGTATTACCATCAGAAGCTCAGAAAAACTGCCTCCCCGCTCGGTAATCGGCGTGGAATCCAGTGAACGGCTAAGCGGTCATCCATCCTAGTACTGACCGAGGCCAATAGTGCTTAACATGGGAGATCACCGAAGCCACGCACCGACCGCCGCGTCCACTGCTGTCGGTCATTAATCTCGATTATATATAATTCCGTGGAAAAATATCCGATTAAAGCCGTTTTATAGATTAGCAGATCGGCACGAATGTGTGTGTGTGTGTGAACGAAAAAAACAATCAAAACATTAGAACGATAATTTTGTAATAATATCCGGTGTTATTGAATGTATGGGAGAGAACCAACGAGTTTAATGGCAGAGAGTAAAAAATAGAAATGATTATTCATTTTCATAAAAATGACAATTGTCGCTGTCGTGATTCACATACATGGAAAATATATATATACTAGCCCCCCCCCCCCCCCCCAGCATTCCATTCAGCGTCCCGCCCCCCGGGTTTTGCTGGGTTTTGTTTGGTTTTGTTGGGTTTCGTCCACTCTTGTACACGGCGGCGGTGGCGAAATATTTATATAATATTCAGATATACATATATATATATATATATATATATATATATATACACCCACACGCACACACACACATCTATATATAAATATTAATGCGCATACATACGTGTATACGTGTATGAGCGGAGCGCTTCTCGCGTGACCGAGACTGTGGCATGCCCAAAGAGAACTGCCTATCTCTCATTCGTGAGTCTCGTACGGTCTCAAGGGGGAGATGCATCGCGCCACGGTTATACCTCTCGAGCGAAAGACAGAGAAAGTCATTGGACCTCCCGCTCGGGTTATAGTTACGTAGGAGCGTCACGTATCTCGTAGTACGAGAATGTATACTACGCGATCTCTCGCGCGGGCACACCGGACCTACGGGGTGCGGCTTGCTCGCGACGCTGGCACTTGTACATGACCAACTACCGTTTGGTATATCTGTACATTATGCGACGAATAAATATATACCAGGCGCGTGTGTGAATGCTCTGACTCGTAAAGAGTACCGGAATAAGCCTCCGGCGGCCCCTAACGGCAGAAAGTAGGTATTATTTTATATTTCAATTCTAACGAAAATCCCGACCATTCTTTTGTCTCGCTCGTGCACCATGGCCGCATCTAAGTCACGACGGCCAAGTGCCTGGTCGTACTTCTCTTAAAAGTCATTCGGGCCCTTTGTGGGTTAGCTTTTTTTTCAGGTTACCATAACGTAGTGTAGTTTTGTAAAAAAATATGAACGTACGAAACCCTAAACGTGACGGAAATGTGCGTTCCCATTTGCATTATGTAAACTACGGTAAAAGTACTCAAACAGCTATTACGGTGGTAGATATATAACAATGGGAGTTACGAAGCCGCGTATCACGATAATATCTTCCTTCGTGCAGCTCGCGACGACCATTTTCATCGACGAAGAGACAGCCATTTTGAATGAATCGAAAATCGAATTGAAAATGCTAATCCCGTTAAATATCAATTACATTGCAGTACATACACTAGGACCTCGATTTTAAGAAGTTGGATTTTAAGGAAAATTCCCACTCTTTTGCCTCGACTGTGCACGGAGGCGGCGGAAGGGAAGAAAGACGCTATACACACTTGAAGTCTGCAAGGAAAACGACTGAACGGATAAGTGGTTCTGTTCACCGCCTTCTATGGCAGCACATATACGATTACACTGTGGCTCTTATACCGTATACATTTTGTTGTAAAAAATAATATGAAAAACAAACAAGCAGAAACGTCGAGAAAACGTCCGAGAGACTCTTTTCTTGTTTCTCGAGGAGCTGCCAACAACCGAGTAATAATATCGGACGACTGACGGGGACAGAGATCCAAGAACACTCCGAGTCCTCATCTTCTGCTTTTGCGCGATGCGCTAACCGTGCATGGATCTTCCATTAAGGTTGATAAAACCGGATCGCCGGCAACGAGCAAAGACAGAGGCTGAAACTAAAGAGCACAACAGGGAAAACGGTAAAGAATTCCTTAAGGGGAAAAGGAAGGCTTAAAATCTCAAAAATTCGTATTTTTTGTTATTCGCATATTAGTACATTGTTTTAGGAACATTTTCGCGCAATGAAAAATGAAAAATTCGCAAAATTGTGGTTGGCACAGCGGAAAGTGTACGAGCGAAATGTGCAAGTGCGCGGCAGCTTGGTCATTCGTTGAAATCAGAAGAAAAAAAAAGAAAGAAAAATATGCTGGCATCAACAAAAGAACCAACGTTCCGCGATTGTTGCGCGTAAAAGTCATTTTACAGCGCGGCTAATTTTTCAGGTACATAACGTTACGGTTTCCTACGGTAATACTACGCCACGGACTTTAAACGCATGTTTCTCAACACAACATTTTTTTATTAGTTTTCCCGCGATAACTCAAGAATGCCCGAAGATATCGGCTTGGCCTGGTAGTGCGAGACTCTTGAAACAGCAAACGGCCTTTCGCTGCAAAATCGAGTTTCGCCTTGGGGCCGTTGCGAGCGCACTCTCGATGCCAAGTTCGTACGTGACGTTACGTTCAACCGTTCAATAGAGTCGTTGCACTCTCACGAGAGTTTTGTAGCGGCGCGGGTTTTCTCGCACAAATTTATACGTGTCCGTATTAGAACAGTCCGTTGGACAGCAGCAATATACGGTGCGTTGTGTGTAACGCTTTGGGGATCAAGTTCAATGCGAAGACCGTTAATACCGCGAGAATCCGATTTTACATCCCAACGACATCCAAGCTTTTCGCGATGGATTTATTTTTTTCCCGTAAATACCAATTTTAACAATATCACGTTTCCTTATAAAAAATTAATTCTGACGAACATCGGATCTCACCCGAAGAGATTTGTAGTGACTGACGAAATTTCGCGTCGACATTTATACATTATTGTGCTGGAAATCAGATGATGTTGAAGTTCGGATCGTTGGAATGCAACGAAAAAAGATTTTTTACACCATTAATCCTCATTATGGCACCAGACCACGGTGCGCGCGCTGTACGAGGGTGTATTTTTCATAATTTTTTTTCGAGCAAAAGATGAATGGTTTGTTTTTTTATTGATACTAATATTCAATATATAGATATACAAGATACTACACACATTTTTTTATTCGAATCTTAAGTATAGTTTGCGGTGTTGCTGCTTGATGGTTGACAGCAATTAAGTCGTACGGTTCATCAGAAAAATAGAAAAAAAATATATTTATAAACTAGACATATCGATTTATAGCATCACGTAGGGGAATTTCGATATCTAAAAAAAAATTGCCGGACCAGCGAATTTTATTTCCCATTTTCACAGAAAATTTTCAGCGTTTATGAAAAAAAAAAAAAAAAAAAAAAAAAAAAAAAAAAAAAAAAAAAAAAAAAAGGACTGAATTTTCGAATATTTTAAAACTTGGTACATGCAAATTAGATGAATAGTTTTTGATATATGTTGTGAACCAGGTTGAAAAACGTAGTTTCAAGAGAAATGCGTCCAAAGGACAATTCGACGTACAAACTAAATTTTCAAAATGCTGTATCTCCGTCAATTTTACGAATTTCTTTACAAAATTTGGTGAGCATTCTTAACGAATGCATCTTTCAGAAAATGAAAAAAAGTTTTTTTACCGTGGTCTGGTGCCTTAAGATTCGATTATGAATGACAAAAATCGTTAAAATGTTGAATTGTGATGTCCTACAAAGACCTGGGCCTAAACAGGCACGAGAAGAGCAATATTGAAAATAAACATTTTTAAACCTATTTGCGTTGCGTTCCAACGACGCAAACTTCAACATCATGAAATCAGTCAGGTCGAAAATCTTGGGATTGTCGTTCGGATAGTACAATTTTTGCAGTCCTTAACACCCAACCTTTAACATCCCAGGGTGGTTTCTGGTCGATTAAAATCATTGAAATTCTTTTCAGGGTTGGCGATTAGGGGCCTAAGTCCAAAATATGCGACAAAACCACGAGCAATACGGAAATATAAATTCTTTTTGAGAAATTTCTTTTCGTTGCGGTTCCAACGATGGAAGCTTCGGCATCACGTTAAAATTACGAACGTACATAAACGTAAACACGACGAGAAAGGGCACCCCGATCATACACGCGATGATACGGTACTGGTCATAAGCCGTGTGAGTGGCTGTTCGCGTTATAGGGACCCCCCCGGCCAGCCTCGACCGTGATCCACGGCCCACTCGACTCTACCGGGATGAACCAAACATATGGACCCCAATGACTCTTAAGATCGTTCAAGTAGATGTGCCCCATTTTCCTTAAAATCGAAACGAAACCTTAGTAAACGAGGTCCCGTTGTAGCGAGAACAAGATGAAAACTAGAAACTTGCGGGTTGCCTCCTCACTATTTTATCTTCCTCATGGACCAAGCTTTGCGAGCGAGATAAAATCCCATAGCAATTCATATCCGGTATATGTAGTGATAATAAAATTCTGGAATTGCAAAACTCTCTCGGGGATCCTAACGAATGAGTCTCGAGTGTTTCTGGGCATGAAACAGAAGCTCCGTACATAAATCCCAAAACCCATAATCTTCTCGCTTAATCCCCCTCCATGAGCGAATCATCAATTCTTAAATTTTATCTTCCTCATGGACCAAGCTTTGCGAGCGAGATAAAATTCCATAGCAGTTCATATCCGTTATATGTAGTAATAATAAAATTCTGGAATTGCAAAACTCTCTCGTGGATCCTAACGAACGAGTCTCGAGTGTTTCTGGGCACGAAACAGAAGGTCCGTACTTAAAACGCAGAACCCATAATCTTCTCGCTTACGCACCACACAACGCTGCGCGCGTGCAGCACACATATTCATGCGTTTCACAAACATATATAGTTATTGAGCAGTAAAAAACAGCGTGCGACGATGCGAGAGATGGACGCCACGCTGTTCATATGCGCGCGTACGCCTGCGGATCACGATGGAGGCTCCTCTAAGCCTGCATCCGGCAGAGCCGGTGGTTTTTTTTTGTAACTCGCATTTACATCGGATCCTCGACGAGTTCTCTCGAGGCTATAAGGCTTCAAGAATTTTATACTCTCGAAATTCAATGCCCTAAACGGATCGTAATATATACGCGTAATTGCGAGGCGCCCAATCGATGTGCACGGCTATAACAGGCTTGACACGAGGGGTCAAAAAAAAAAACCCTCAATGGGTTTCAACGATGCTATGTTCGGCATCATAAATCTTGAGCGCTCGAGCGATTTTCACCAAATTCAATACCAAACATCCGCTTCTCCGAATCCTTTTATGCAAAAAGTTTCGACACGATCGATCAACATTTACGAAAGTAATAGGGAACGCGAAACATGTTTTCGAAAATAATTAAGAACCATCGTGCAATTTCCTAATTTACATCTTTTATTACTTACACATCCCGCGAATCACGCGACAATCGTGGACGAGCAGTTTCATTGAGTCGCTGATGCGATAAATAAAACTGAAACTCGGTCGGTAACAAAGCCGTCCTTATCGACACAGGTTTTCCGCAGTTTCCCGTGCCCAACCGCAAATGCGATTCTGCGTAACTGAGACGCCCTCTGGCGTAATGAAAGTTAGGTTAGTTCAGCAAAGAAGAAAAAAAAGAAAGTATCTCTGCGATACGATCGTGATGTTATATTATTTCGTAGTCCCGCGTTACGTTCCATCAGTCTAACATTTATGCAACGGTATTAGAACCGTATTTCCTTAATATCGTAAAAATATTCTTTTCCGTCGGACAAAATTCATCAAAAACCCATTATTTACGATGTTTCGAAGAGACAGAACTCATCGTATGTGCTCTTGTACGGCCGATGTTGGATTATTCCTCAAATAATATAATCGGGACGAAAAAAAAACAAATTCGTAAAAGTGATACATAAGTGTGAAATTGATACATCATATTTTTTCAATCGACAATTAAGTAATGAGTATATATATGCTTTATAGTTATATATATTACTGACCGAAAAATTCTTCCCAGCTGACCGAACCGTCGGAGTCGGCAGCACCAGCGGCCGCGCCATCAGCGTCTCCAGCCTCGCTTCCCATCTTTCACAATGACAAACAAGACTCACAAAACAGAAAAAAACAACGGACGAACGAGAATCGATTCAGCTTTTAACACGTCCGTTCGATTCCCGATATATTTACGCACGCAATTCACATTAATCCCATCACACCATGGTTCGTCGTTGTTATTTTTTTAATCATTATACAATCTTTACGAAATTCCCAAGTAACGAGATTATCTGGTTAGGCAAAAAAAAACCGTAACGAACAACTAGTTACACGTCTTTTTATCATATCCTTCGTTAGACTCGTTGAGCGTTCTTTTTTTTTATCCCAGGCTGTAACGACGCGAAGTGAGACCGGGAGAAGAAAATAGAAGAACAAAAAAGAATATGGATGGACGCAACACCACGAGGTCGCGTCATCACGTGCCCGACCCGGAGTAGAGCACGAGGCGAGACGCGGATGTCGACGACCGTAGCGTCGGTCGAACACTGAACCTCGAGCCCTCGCGGCACCCGGCGTTCAACCGGCGAGAAACGCGGCACGAACGTAATCAACCGAACCGGAGGCCCATAAAACGCCACTCGGATCGTACACAACGCGTATATATAGGATGTTTCAGGCCGAGGTGTAGGAACACTCATATATCTGCATAGTACATTAATTGGATTTGTATTTTTTGGGATTGATTAGATGTTTTTGTTTTCTCCCCGGCCATATACGTATCTTTTCAATACTGTAATGTATATATTATAGTAGAGGATCCGTATTAAAATCGACCTTCACCCATCGCGTAATTGGATGAAAGTTTTTTTATATCAAATTTAGTATGTTAGAGAATATAACGCAGAGTTGGTTGCCTACAAAATCCTGGGATAACTTTGATTAATTAACAATTCAATTATGAGTTTTTATTCAACATTGCAGTCATAAGTTTAACGAATAAATTTAATATCAACCGAAAGTATAAAGCCTATAGAATATGCAAACGTTGGGTTGTCTATTTTTTTTCTGGTCTAACTACTGGGTTGTTAGGTATAAACAGGTAAGTCGAAACTAACTGTCTTCAACCATTTGTTTACTAAATAAATCTTATATCAAAATAAGCGCTGTTTCATTGCAAACACGACGATATAGGGTTGTCTGCAAAAAATCTGGGTTGAGAAGAGAGGATATAAGAGAGTGCGCACTCTCTTATATCCGGTGCACGCGCCGCGCGCAGCTACAATGATGCGTCCTCTTCTATCGCACGGGATACTTTGCTCAGACCTCTTTGTCGCACATTCCATTCGCATCAAAATTTCACTTTTCAAAACTCGACAACCGCCATTCAACCCACATTTTTTGCAGACAACCCTATACCATCGTGTTTGCAATGAAACAGCGCTTATTTTGATATAAGATTTATTTAGTCAACAATTGGTTGAAGACAGTTAGTTTCGTCTTACCTGTTTATACCTGACAACCCAGTAGTTAGGCCAGGAAAAAAATAGACAACCCAACGTTTGCATATTCTATAGCCTTCATACTTTCGGTTGGTATTAAATTTATTTGTTAAACTCATGGGTGAATGAAAACTCTGATTTTAATTGTTAATTGATCATACTTATCCCAGGAATTTGTTAGGCAACCCACTCGCGATATGTTTTCTAACATACTAAATTTGATATAAAATCTTTTCATCCATTTACGCGATGGGTGAAGGTCGACCCTAATTCGGATCTTAGACTATTAGGGTGTGCCATTTCAGGGCAACTTTTTTTTTCTCCAGGGACCAGGTTGTATACTTCCAGGAAGGTGAAAAAATTAGCCTGTTCAAATTTCAGCTCTTAATATTAATATTTAGATGCGCCGCATCGCGAATTTCTATTTCCCATTTAAATAACTTGGGAAAAAAATTTTGTTCATATTTGGAATTTTATACGTCGGTAATGGCATATTGTTCGATGGCGCGCATGATATATTTTATAGAGAATTGAACGCTCTACAAAAAAGATATCCTGCAGTTTTTCGATAAACGGAGCCGTTCCGATAATATCCGAGTTCAAAGTTCAAAATGAACAAAAATTCATCGTTTTTTTTAAATATTACAGCGAAACTATTGACTCTATTGAGAAATTTCAAATGACTTTTTTGTAGTTCATTAAATTTGCCATGAAAATTGTCTCATTTATGATTAATTAATATCGATCGTTAATTGTTCAATGCTGTAAAATGTTATTTTCTGTCAGAAAACTGGTTCTAGTGGGCTAGTATTTAACACAATAGTTACAAAGAGGTGGACAAAATACTCACGAGTAAAACATCTTTCATGAGTCATGAGAATACTGTAGTTGTTAGAAAACGGCACATAGTAGATAAAAACGAGCTAGAAATGATATTAAATGAAGATATTATTGGATTTGTTTCGAAGAATTCAGCTATTTGAAAAATTTGACTTGCCGTATGATTTTCTCGAAGAAAATATAGTACTGTGGCCGAATAACGAGAGCTACAAAGAAAATTTGGAGTTTTTCAAAAAATTAAAAGTTGTCAATGACGCTGCAGAACGTGGAGTGGCATTATTGGAAGAATATAATGCATGCTTAACCAAAAATGAAGAGCAGTTTCAATATTTGTTACGAATAATGAAAGAGCACCGTCGAAAATATCCACATTGCCATAAAAAAATACTTGAATAATTATTAGTGCATTGGCGAATTTGTTATATTCGGTATAACAAGACTTAAAATAATTGAAACAAAAATTAAAAATGTTCACACTGTAATAAATTATTGGATATTTATAATTTTTCATTAATACATTTATTTAGAAAAATTAAATGAACCATTTCTTTTCACTCTCATTGAGAATAAAGAAAGATGTTTTACTCGTGAGTATTTTGTCCACCCCTTTGTAACTATTGTGTTAAATACTAGCCCACTGGAACTAGTTTTCTGACAGAAAATAACTTTTTGCAGCATTGAACAATTAACGATCAATATTAATTAATCATAAATGAGTCAATTTTCATGGCAAATTTAATAAACTACAAAAAAGTAATTTGAAATTTCTCAATAGAGTCAATAGTTTCGCTGTAATATTTAAAAAAAAGATGAATTTTTGTTCATTTTGACCTTTGAGCTCCTGTATCATCGGAATGACCGATTGTCGAAAAACTGCTTTTTTCATCTTTTTTGTAGAGCGTTCAATTCGCTATAAAATATGTCATGCGCGTCATCGAACAATATGCCATTTCCGAATTATAAAATTCCAAATATGATAAAAAATGTTTCCCATGTTATTTAAATGGGAAATAGAAATTCGCGATGAGGCGCATCTAAATATTAATATTAAGAGCTCAAATTTGAACAGGCTTCTTTTTTCACTTCCCTGGAAGTATACAACCTGGTGGCCGGAAAAAAAAAAGTTGCCCTGAAATGGCACACCCTAGTATATATATATATATATATTTTAAAACATTCCTCTCTGCTGCCGCTTTCATTCTAACAAAATGATAATACATGTAAACAAATGATATAAAAATAAATAAATAACAATGAATAGAAAGTCGTCGAATGATATCAGTACATCGGTCACGTTTGACCGAGCGTCGAATGTTTACCTTTTGCTCCCGGCGTAATTTTTCAAGGGCGATTGTCCCGCAAGAATAAAAGATCCCGAGCACGAATTTGAGGTTAAGAGAAAGATGCGCATGTACCACGTGACACGTAGATGCGAGAGATGAAGCTGAGAATTGTTATCGGTACTTTCTCAACAAAATGCCAACAAAACGGTACAACCGTTCGGGATGAAAAAAAAGCTTAGCGACTTTTTGCCACCATACTCCAGCGGCTGAAGCTTATTTCATCGAAATCGGTTGTGTCCTTTCAGAGAAAGTACATTTCGCGTTTTCGAAGTGATAGGCGGGTGTGATACATCCCCTTATGGAAACATTTCCCAACTGTGAAACCTGTTCGGTTAACAAAAAAACAAAAAAAAACGATAATTGCGCAACGGCGGATTTTAATTTGACGGAAAGGTAATATAGTCCGGTTGTAAAAGTCACAAATTTGAATAGTAAAGAGTCGTTTTAATCCGGTGGGGTTTTGTTCCAACGGGTCCTTCACCTCGTCAGGGTAATTGATTTCTTTTTTTTCTTTCTTTCTCGTGCCTCGAACGAAACGTAAAAAACATAAACATTTCTTGTGTAAAAATTAATTATCACAAACAAAAAAGGAATAATTTTAAAAGCGATACATACTGCGATAGTGCTCAATGCACTATCAATTCGTAATTTCACGTAGTACTTAGATTTAAAAAGAATTCAATTATCAAGCGTCAATCATAGTGAAGAGAGTGGTGTTTTTGTCACTCGACGGTTCGAGTAGCATATATGAAATTGCGCAAATCGATAATCGAAATTTATACTTTTCACTTTGTTCTGTCTCTTATTTTGGCGGCGACTATTTATATATATACCGAATGGATCGAGTGAAAGTAGACATCCCTTAAGCGCACGCGCAAGATTTTCGAGGTTCTCGAGTAAGTAGCCGGCCGCTATTTTGTTTTTCGCTCGACCGGTGTGTTTACAGACGAGATGAGGTGTACTGGCGGCGGGAAGCAACGGCCAATGAGATTATAAGATTTTGAACTTCTGGCGCGTGCGCTTCCGGGTCGTTTATTTTTCGCCGGTTCCACTCGTTATGTTTACGAATACGCAAAAGCGCGCTTACTTTGATCGCATAAACAAAAACGTTAATCCGATTCGCTTGGACGAAAGTATCAACGAAATTCGGTGATTATTACAATTGTACTATTTCGTCCAAGAAGTAAAATCCGAATCGTTACGAAATCTTAGAAAAAAAAAAATCGCATCGCGCAAAAGCATGTTTTACGTAACGCATATATATTGTTTTTCTTCTCCTTATAACTAAGCACGACCATCCGTAGGATTTAATCGTTTTGATCGAGCGTAACCAAGTACGCGCATTATTGAAATTTCTTAGAAACGTTCGCTACGAATGATCATTCTGATTTCTTCAATAGTCGACAGCTTTTTCAGTCCCCCCGCCAACTCTCTTTCTCTCGTCCCCAAAGTCTATATTATTTCATAGCACTTAGAACATGGAAGTCGATGATCTAGTGCATACTGTCATCACGTTAATTAATATTCGCTGTCTACGGACTTAAATTTAATTGATTGCAGCAATTGCGCGTATATATATACACATTTAGCGAAGACAATAATAATAATAATAATAATAATAATAATAATAATAACTGTGACGACAGGGACAGTCTTACGAAAATTGACGAGACAAGGAGTGTCTGGCTTTTTTTTCACTTAAACATTACGCAGTTATCCTTCTTACAGGAACGTCAAGAATTCTTTATATTCTATTTCGTCGAATAAATTACGTATTTATGTGTGTTTATATATATATATATACATGCATATATATATATATATATTAGACCGGGCCATTTTTCGGCAACTTTTTTTTAATTTCCGAACAGATTGTATACTCTCAAAAAAGGAAAAAAAGAAGTCTGTCAAAATTTCAGCCATTAATGTTAATATTCAAAGGTCGCTCGTCACGATTTCCTATTTTCCATTTATATTGAGATGGGAAATAGGAATATTTAGATGGGAATCTATAATAACATAGGACATTTTTCTTTATATCTGTAAAATTGATGAGCAGTCTCCGAATATTAGTATTAAGGGCTACAATTTTGACAGACTTCTTTTTTTCCCTTTTTGAGAGTATACAATCTGTTCGGAAAGAAAAAAAAGTTGCCCAAAAATGGCACGACCCAAGATATATATATATATATATATATGTATATATATATATATATATATATATATGCACACATACACACAGGGTCAAAATTCGGCGGTAGCCATATATTTTTTAACGACTTCAAACGACAAATCTCACTGGGTTCACGATATGGATCTAGAATGGTTTTTACTGCTCTTATCGGGAAAAAAAGGAAAAAAAAACGGCGATGGTGTAGGAAGTACAGTTTTCGTGGTAGACAAAAGTTTTCGGTAAAATAAAAATGAAAAAGTATTTTTCATTTTTGGCAAATAAAATTCATTCGATTCTAAACAGAACCGACTTCCCAATGTGTTAGTTTTGCGATTATCTACCGTGTAAAAAGAAAAAAATTAATGTTGCCGATGAGTTGATCGAAAGTCGATAAAATGTTAACGTCAAAAGTTACTAAACAGTTCGCTCAAAGTAGATTCAACACCTCCGTTTACCACGAAATCGATGCTTACCATAACGTTGTCATATGGTTTTTTTTTCTTCAAAGAGAGCACAAAAAAACCATTCAAAATCCATATTCTGGAGTCAACGATATCACTTTTGATATCAGTGTAAACTGTTAAAAAATACGTGGCCATCCCCGAATTATCAGCCTACATATAATAATTATAGGAATAGGTCTACGACATGATGATTGTTCATGAATCTGCTAGTCTCTACACGATACGATTGAAATCTAGCGAAATAATGAATTTAACGTAAAATTCGACGGGTTATCTAATGAGACGGCGCCTTCTTTTTCCTTTGAGCTCCTTTCCCAGCGTGCGAGTCGACCGAATCTCTCTGAACTTGATCGTCACTCCCGAGTCCTGAATATAACGCGAGAAATCATTTTTCTTTTCTGAATTTTCCGTTGTACTTAATTTATATAATTCATTGATTTAATAAGATACAATTGCCCTGATAGAAAAAAAAATGCAAAAACGGTGTCTTTTAGAAATTATTGCCTCAGGTGCGTGTTCGGACTTGTCAATGAATTTTTGGAGAATGTATTTGAAAATATCACAATGATCGTTAAATCACTGTCATCGTACGCAAATTTCGAGAAACACACACACGCACGCACACACGCGCGCGCGCGTACAAATAAGCCTTCCAAATTAGAGACTTTTACACATTCTCATTATTATATCTCGTTCGCAAAACTACCTTTATTCGATGAAACAACGTAGTAGAGATTTATGGAAATGTACGGTAATTGTTGATTGTAAATTGTTTCGCTAATGTTCAATCGTCGACGAGACTTAATTTGTTGGATATCAGACATTTTTCAAAAATCATATACCATTGTTGGCAATTTTCCGACAAATCGCTCGCACGCCCCTTGATTTAAAAAAATATGTCAGCACGGTACGTTACGATATTTCTCGGTTATCCGATTGACTTACGTTTCAAATGGGCGACACGCGAACGGGTCAAACGCGGAGCTGATATAATGGAAGTCGATTTCGACGGTTGGCTCAGTGATTCGAGAGATTTTTTCCTCAATCGTGCCACTTCCTCCATCGCTGGTGTCATCCATTTAGACTTTGGCTCGTTACTTTGATAGAAAGAAGAAAATAAATTATAAACACTCACTCACCGACAACGGTGGACGCACTGCCGGTGCGGGGTTCTGACGATCACCCAAGTGAAACGGCTTTGGCCGCGGTCACTACTTGGATGGGTGTTCGCATAGACGTGCACCGGCTGGCGCACCGACCGTTGAGCGGGAGGCACTTTTATTGAGTTTCCGATGTAGTAAATACAACTGAAACTCTGTAAAAAAATAAAAGCCGCCCGTATTGGCACGGGTTTTCAGCGGTTTCTCCGCGCCCACGGCGGATGCAATAAGGTGTAGCTAGAAAGCAGCTGCGGATGCTACGGAAGTTAGGTTAGCTCAGCACAGTGCAGGTGAGGGAGTGATGGGAGGAAAATTGGGAAGGGTCATACGTAAAAACCCGCAAGGGCATACGTTGGAACACACGATAATAAAAAATAAAAATAAAATATATATAACGAGTGTAACTCTATAAACATTGTATGGATGAAAGAAAAAAGAAAAAAAAAGAATATTTTTCTTCATTTCGCACTTACTCTGTGGATTTACTTTTTTGTCTGTAGATACCGGCTTGTCTGTCCCTCATTCGTCGCATAACATTGAGCATGGCGTACGTCGGTAAGGACGGTGGCGGCGGCGAGGGAGGTGGCGTCAGTGGCGGTGAGAGTGGCTGAATGCTCACTTTAGCGAGTTTATCCGGATGACGTGCCAATACCTCTTCCCAGCTGAAATCCGTTTTCTCTATGATCGCTGGTTTATTTCTCGTTATTCTTCCCTGAGAAAAAAAAACGAAAGAAATTTCAATCGATGCGAGACTCGAATACGACGCTTCTTGGATCGACGTAACTACCGAGTTAACGTAAACACTGGTCAGAGCGAGTGGTGAATTTTGTTAAATTTCTTTATCAAAATAATACACCAAGTGCGTTTCCCAAAAATCTCTATCCACCGTGGGTGACGAAACAAAAGATCCAATTGATACCTCTCCGTTGACCGGTTTGCAGGGCCGTCTTTCTCTCAGATAGGGCATCTTGAAGGGTTCGAGACACGATATATTCTCATCGGCGACTCGTTTTCCGTACATCGAGGTCGGAATTTTTTCCTCAACGTAACCACCGTGTCGAAACAAATTTCGCAGGCTCGTGTAATTTGGTCTCGCCTCGAAATCCAACGCCGCTATGTACTTCATGTACGTCGTTATTGCAGCTGTGCGAAAAAAAAAAGAAAAAAAAACAATAACAAGTACATCGTTTCGTCGAACGCCGGTGAATAACAAAAATATGAGGCACGGTTACGAAAAAACATCACAACCACGCGCGTAATCGCATGAAATTCACTGTTAACTGCCTGAAAAGCGTTTCGCCCGGAGGATTCTTGTCTCGTTGACAAATAAATAAACAATAGTGCATCAAAATCACCGGCGGTGTTGTGTTGGTAATTTTCGTGAGAAGCGTGCATACATTCGCGGAATACTCTGTAAAATAGCAACCAGATAAAAATTAATTTGGCCACAAAGAACAAAAAAGAAAAAAAAATCTTGAAAAATATATTAATTGGAAGGCGAACGAATTAAAGATTTTTATTTCCTGAAATATTTTTTCGAGCGACTAATGGTTTCAACGTGTTATATTTGCGTAAAGAAAAGTTAAATATCTTCAGAACGATTCGTTTGAAAAAATCTGTAATAATTGGTAGATTTTTTTTTCCACTCAAACTTTACGATAGACACGACAGAGGCAAGTGTCTAAGAAGTCCTCCGAAAAAAACGTGGCTGTGCGCGAATTGATAAATGACACCTCATATGAGAATTGACGTTTCGGCTCACCGGGCGGTTTTTTCTTCCGGGGAAAGCATTCTCGCATGAACAACGGAATGTCGGAAAGTAATATTTCCTTTTGCGCGTGAACCTCTTCCGGATTACTCGAAGGTGCCATACCACCGTTTTCCTGTTCCCACGGTAATCTTCCGCACAGCCATTGCAATAAATTATAACCCAAAGTCTCCATGTCACCTCTCCTTGAATGAGCTGCAACGGTGGGAAAAAATATATATATACGACTCTCTATAAGATATTTGATATAAAATTTGGAGAAAAATGATAGAAGCTGCGTTTATATTTCCAATTTTTCGAAAGAAAAAAATATCAATTCAAAAAAGCGAATCTCGTATTATCGAGATGAGGAAGAGAAAAATAGTGAAGATCGCATATTGCTTCGTCATCATTTTTTCGCATACGCCAAGTTTCCTTCGCGAGCAAGACAAAATTTTAAAAAGCCTCTTGCTCGTAGAGGAAAATTTGGGAATGCGAGATAAATGTTGAGGAAATAATCTGCAAGCTTCGAATGACACAATTTTTTGTCATTATTTTTTTCGTTATTAACGCTCTCGTCGTTAACGGCTCGGGTTGATATTCATTAGCAGACTGAACAGTGTCCGACAGGCAAAGAGGCTGCCTAAATGTAATGTACATCATGTTTATGAAAAGCTGCAAGTTGCTTCCTCGAAATTTCACGGAACGCTTAAATCGTCCTCTATGACGATCTCTATAATCAAAATTTCGCAAAATGTACCTCGTCTACAAAATGACGCGGAACGCGGGCCAGACTTGAAATACTCTGAATTTAGATTCTTAAAAAACACCCGCAGTTATCTTGTTTTATTTTTATTTTTTTCAATTGAAAATTTCACAAATATCAGACGCCCGAATCGATTTCGTTCAAATTCGATAAGAAATATCATTCAATAGTATCTAATTGTACAAAGTTCTGGCCCTATGGCCGAAAATTACACGATCCAGAGCCTTAAAAAACGGCCACAACGATTTTTCGAAAAATTCAAAATTCTATAACGCTTGCGTCGATTTTCCTCAAATTCAATAGCGAACGATACTTTACGATAATCGATTTGTGTAGAAAGCTCCAGCCCGAAAGCTTAACCCAATTCGAGGTTACAGCGGTTTTATTTTAAACACGTTAACGTTGAAAATACAATTTGTTTTTTAATCACAAAAACAAAGAATCTTCTACGAGGTGGAGAAAGTATTTAATTTTTTTAAACATGCATTAAATTGAATAAAATTAATGAATAAAAAAAAATGCATATAAAAATTGATAGCTTACTGCCGTCGTGCGCGTCACGAGACGTGAACTCGAGGGTACCTTCGTGGGCTCGTCTTTCGTCGTGCACGAAAGGCTTGTGAGTACCGGCGCGCGTGCGAAAACGATAGGCGAGTCCGTAATCAACCAGATAGGCACTTAAATTTTCCGTAACCAAATTGTGATCGCCGAGCTCTAACATTATGTTCGAACCCTTAACATCGGCGTGAGCGTATCCTCGACTGTGAATGTATTCGAGAGCGTCCAACTGCGAGGAAAAAAAAAATAACACGACTGATTTTGGGACGTATTAATTATCAATATCCGTGCCATTAAGTACGACCGAAACGCGGTTCTAATAACCCCGTTGTGAATTTTATTTTATAATTTGCGTTCGTCGTGTTGGGACAGGAATGTCAAAACAACAACAATCCAAAAAATGATCATAGACACTCGTGTGCAAAGATCACCGACAATTAAAACGTATTTACCATCTGAATGGCAAGACCGTTGACGATTTTCGTAGGAAGTTTTCTGCCGCGTGACAAAAACAATTTGCCCACGTCGGTGCCGTAACGAGGAATCACGAGGAATCTATAACGCTCCCCCCGATAAATGTGCGAACCCGAACCCTCGTAAGTCGGCACACCGACTCTTTCTATCCGTTGCGACTGGCACCAGCTGTCAACTGGTGGGAAAAAAAACAACAGTAGTTTTTTTCTTTCTCTACGAATGTACGTCAATCGTGAAACATGTGAAAAAAAAAAACAAGTTATTCACGCACTCGTATGTTGTCGGGCCGCTCTGATGTAGAAATTCATTTCTACAAAGAGTGGACCGTTGTTGTGTGGTTCGATTTTAATAACGTATTTGGCCTCTTCACCGACGCTCTTGTCAATATCGTCGGAAGCTGAAATAACCACATGAATAAAAACGTAAAAAATTCAAAGTCTTTACCAATGAAATTGTACAATGAAATTGAAATTAAGGAATTATTAAAATCACCTAGATATATGTCACCGAAACCACCGCAGCCGATCGGATCGCCGAGCCTCCATCGTTTTTGCGTTATATCGGTGAGAATCTCACTCGCCGGTAGACGCGTCGGTAATCTACAACCGAACGCGGCCACTCTCTTTATCGAGGACTCCTCCGCACGTCTAGGCGCCATCACCGTTTGCTCATAAACGCTGCGTTACAAACATAATTGTTAGTATATCAGGTTGAAAAACGAACAAAAGAAAGAAAAAAAAAGACGTCCTTTTAAACACGGCGAAATGAGAAAAATTGAAAAATTCACCATAACAATATCCTATATTATGCAAACAAATTTTTATTGTACGATAATGCAAATAGGCTCTACTGCGGGTAAGAGAGGGTAGACGATAAAAATTTCATGGAAATAATAATTAGGGTAAGATGCAGTTAAAAAGAATATGCAAAATATAGAATAAGCAATATATGAAATACACGTCCGGCTCTGCTGGCCTTTGAACACGGAGGAGAGAGAGAGAGAAGATAAATCTTAACAATAATAATTTTAAACTCTTTTGCGAGCTCCGAGTTGACGAGTCACTGGTATTTCACAATAGGGTAGCAGGGCTAGTTGGGGCCCTACAGAAATAAGCAGAGCTTGTGTTTTTTCATGAGAACCCCTTTCTTTCAAGCGAAGCTTAATTTGCAAGATCATTTTATTTTACTCCGTATTTTGAGTCTACGTTACACCAATTGCATCCTTGATTTTGTAAGAAAGTTTGGTCGTCTTGTTCTTGCTGCTAGGTAGTCAAGGTATCTTTGTACGTGCTCTGTCTCTCAAATAGATGATTTCATTCATTTTCCCCTGACTCTGGCCTCGTTTGTTTTGTCCGCCTACCGAGCCAAGTGGACAAGGAACATTAAGAGGTACATTCGCCGGACATCCGCTATATCCAATTTGTCATACAGTCGTTCCATTGGGTATTTAGCAAGCCGGTTATAGAGCACTTTTATTAGTGCTTCGTTCGTCAGAGTCCGTAGTTCATTTATATTTTTATATTTCGCGTTGACTCCAAATTGAGTATCCCATAGTCCAGCGTGATAAGCATATATTTTCCCGTTTACAGTCTATCGTCCAAATTCCACTAAAATTGCATCGAATAAATTACAATATTCATAAATATCTGGATACTTTCGTCATAAAAATTGAGAGATAACTTTTTACAACTCTCTTTAAAACAACAACAAAAAACATGCAGACAAAAATTTCTATCGTCGAACAAAACAAAGGGGACGAGCAATTGCAAGAACGACTTTTGGGACAAACGTTTTGAATGAAGTAAAATAAATGACAATTGGTTCACTTGGCTTCCCTAAATGTACTCACTAATGCGAGAGCTATTAAAGCTTTTGTGTATATTTCTCACGGTATCGCATTAACAAGGGTTCACTGTACGAAAAAAAATAAAAACAACAACAACAATAACGGCAATAATCAAAGATAATCATAACAAATGGCATATACAGTATGTTTTCGTTTCGTTATTTAAAAACACTACTAAATATGGTTTCTTGTGGGTCTGGTTATAAATCGATAAACGTACAAGCTTTCGTTCGGATGTTCTAACAACAATATTCGAATTATACTATTTCACTTGTTCGCCGAAAGCAAAATTGTTGTTTTTTCGATATTTTTTTCCTCCGAGAACTCTACTGCCATTTTATCACATTTTGTTGTACGTTAGTACATTGAGTATATAAGTGGAATATGAAAATTAATGTTTGGTGTGTACCGCGAAACATAGTAGATGGCGCGAGTTGCCGGAGTTTTGTGGACTTCGCCGACACTGGGCGACTCTCGCCTTCAGGAGCGTTCGCGAAGAGCGTCAACAACCCGACGAACCGACAAGAGCGAGTTCGCCACCTAGCGGAGTGTAGGCATTCTAAAAACTACGTCATTCTTCTCTCGAGCGACTACGCGCAACGTGCTGTGCAATTCGCATAACCTCATTCTTTTGTAATTCACAAAATAAATGTTTCTATATATATTATTCTCATTCGAACACACCCCCGCACCCACATGTCTTTAACCACCAGAGCCATCTCTTAGCGTCGTGCAAAACCAACTAATCGACACTGACAAAGAAAGTGACGCCACGCGGTTTTCGAGAGACTTTGTCCTTACGGGATTTTGTCCGTTCGTCACTTTGACTGTATCACAGAACTTCACTAGTTTATTTCTCTGTATCTTACGGGGGCTAAGCCGGGCGGAGAAGGGTTCCATGTCTAAACATCACGTTGCAATTACTTTACGGAATAATAACATCGCCGGCGAAAACTACACATCGCACATTTTCACATCCGGTTTAATGGGTTTTATTAGGCTTTGAACGCCACAATACCACCGAAACGCCAACCCAAAACCCAACAAAACCGACTAAACCGGATGTGCAAATATGCCCTGTGTAGTTTTCGTCGGCGATGTTATTATCAGTAAAGTAAATGCAACGTGATGTTTAGACGTGCTAGCCGGAGGAAGTAGGTTGGATGGGGCATGCTGTCTAATGACCACGGTGTTGTCAGGTCTTGTATACAAGACCGTGTTCATTATCATAATAAATTTAAGGAATCCTTGCGTCGTTGATCCGTTCATGTAACACCGAACGACTCATCGACGAGTCAACGAAGCAGCGTAAAGTTCTCTACGCTGATTACTGCACGTACAGCTTATACGCCCCTTTGTATATAACTGACGTACGTACGAGCTCGTTAGCCGCTAGAACCCTGCGCGGTGTAGTTGGACGTACGGTGATGTCCCTATAGGACACCTATAGGCCTGTGCGTATCTCCTGCAGCGCCGCCCTAACGGTAAGATCTGGCAACACAAGGGTGAACCAGCTGACGAAACGATCATTATGGCTTTGAATAACAGCGAAATTATTCGCTCAAATGGAAATTGCAGCTTTGTCGATTGCTTCAATACTGAAGCTAAAAATTCGGAGTTAAAGTTCTATTGTTTTCCATCAAAAAGTTATGAAAACTAGGGAATGGGCACACGCGCTGTCGCGCGCGAGCAGTTTACTGGTGGCGCCGCAGCGCTCTTATACTTTTCGGCACTGTACGCTGCTTGTTCATTGGGTTATTCGAGATTGGGTGTCGAGCAGAGAGTAGCTGTTGGATCAATTTTTCATTCGACTGACCCCGACGTATCCTTATTATAGCTAAAAAAACCGACTGGTACCTAATGAGGATCCAAGTTAAATGGAAAAATGACCCCGAACCAACTCGATATTTGACTCTCGACTTAACGAAGAAGTCTTGTAATTATTGCTTATTCTCATTGGTCAAAAGTTGTTTGTTTATTGTGAATTTATTGTTTCTATCGTGTTAATGCCTCATACTCATCCCTTTAACCAACGCTGCCTCCTGGTTTTCTTGCCCCTCTTTTGTATCAATGATTTTTGCCATGTTCTTTATTTCTGGCAAAGATTTGATGAGCCAAGTATAAATGGTCGTCCAAAATACGTATAACATACGGACGTACCATACGCTGAATGCGGAGAATATACTGAAAAAAACGATGATTTCGTAACATTCATCGTATCAAGTTATCGTGTTATTTAGAATTTTTTACAATTTCTTTTATATAAAATAACGAATAGGGATCGTATACATCGTGGATCATCAAAAATATTATTCGAAATAGGAATTGTCGTCAGAACTATTCTTTATCTTTTAGTGTTCGAAAAAGAATATTAATTCTTCTCAATGGTCAAGCGAGACATGTGGATAAGACTATTACATTATAATACATATTATAGATGGTTAATAAGCATCATCATGGTATGTGCATAAACTGGATTCAATACTTCCGTCTCATCGGTTGCGCGAAACTTTCAAATATTTCTTTCAGCTTTTCCATTTTATACCTGGGAGTATATTATACCTATTGATGTTTTTACAACCCTTCACCCATACTGGTTTTCACTGCTGTACCGATATATTCGTACACCGGTGAACACCACTCATTTTACTTATTTACTTATTATTAAGATGTGCTTATAATATCAACGATAATATCATAATTGTATATAAATATTAATAATAGTTATGATAATACTTAAAAAGAACACAAACGTCAAAACATATACGGTCTACTACCGATATTGCGGTGACAGAATAGAACTTGGCCACAAAAGTCGTCCGATCACCAACCAATCACAGCGCGAATAGAAAGGCTTCAATCTGAACAACTGAACTATCGAAATTTCGATAATCTTCGATCTATCGTCATGAACTTTTTAAGAGAGGATAGAAAGAAAGAAACGATGGATTCCAGCCGTTAAGAGAAGGTAAGTTAATGTATGATTATTTAATATATAAATAAGGTACAGAATTATTTCATTCAAATTTTTATTATATGGCTATATAATTGTTATAATATTTTTATACAAGTTCTGAAGCTTCTCGGGACATTCAATTCTTTTTAGAATTATCTTCAATCCTTTATCTTGTGAAAGACATTCATAACTGTGATATGTAGCACCAGTTTGGAATTTTAATAATTCCTCACACACAAAACGCAATTCTTCCAGATGCTTCTCTTTTTCTTGCCTGTGAAGAGCTCTTTCTCATTTAGTTAATTTCCCAGTTTGTACGTACTTCGCAAATGAATAGTCTAGCAGCATAAGGTCTTCTTGTACGTGTTCAATTTCATCTACCGAGGAGCATTTTTCCGAAACAGGCTATTCTTTGTGAAACTAAACTGTCTATAGTGTATCATTTTTTGTATTTTGCAGATTGGAAGTTACTAGGCTCATTCCACATTAGCGGCTGGTCGGTTTTGGATGTAGTACATTCTTCATTGACATAAATGCACACAGCTGCGACGTTTTTACACCCTCGTTTAGATAGACCAGCGTTACAAGCGCAATTACTGTATGAAATCGAACGATCGTTTTGCAACTGAAAAATATTCATAAATTCTTTCATAGCTACATTTAATTAATTCATTAATTAACAATTAATTAACAAATTTAATTGATTAATTATATTATTTATATACAGTAGTTTTATTTAACTTACCGTTTGTTTCCAATATTTTTAACAAAATTACCTACAGAAAATGTCTATAAATTTACAAATTTAATAAACTTACTTCAATTGTGATTTCATATGGAGGATTATTTATTTTAGTTTCAGGTAAAACTTTCTCTTTTATGATCCGCGAAGCACCGTTGTCGTCTACAATCTCTCTGACTTCACTAACGTGATTACTTCGGAATAATTTTATTCCTAATATGTCAAGGGAAATAGACATAGAAAACGTGGTCTTTTTTCATAAATAACAGTTAATGTAACGTTAAAATTTTATCTAGCATTTTCCGTATGAAATATATTGCGTTTTATACGTTAGCAAAATTTATTTATCAATAACCTCGTTCTCATTCAACGCGTATATTCTTACAAATACAATACCTTTGGAGATAGATTTTGGACGAAGCAAATTGATCTTAACATTTTGAAAGACGCAATAAATTATAAGGGAGGTCATTTTGTTGAATAGGAATAATAAACGTTTCATTTTCTCTATACTTGTGTTTCCATGTCGTATTTTTGCGCCAGCTGACCACCTTCGTTATGCCTCCTGTGGACCGATAGACGGCGCGTCGATCGACCGCGGGAGATACGCAAGAGGCCTATAGAGCACAACACCAGCGGCTCCAGTAGAGCCAGACACTTCAGACTCTTGCTGTGTAAGCACGAACAGGCCAGAGCAGGCGTCTTTTGATGTATAAATACATTTTTGGTTTCGAACCGCAAACTTAGCGGGGTAAAGAGGGTTAAAAAAATTGCAATTTAAGAATGCTCGCAAGACTCGAATGTTATCGTTTTCGTAGCTTTACATAATTGTATTCAGCTCCAGTAACTTGGCGAACCGATTTTGACTTTTTGGAATTTTGTTTAGTTTAAACGTTTGTTGGTCGTTTGTAGGTGTTTGTTAGTTTAATAAAAACGATTATTGGTCGATAGTTTTTACAGAAAATCACACATAAAATACGGTATGAACTTGGCAGGAAAATTTTTATTCAGATTGCACTGAGGTTTTCTAGGGGCCTAATCGATGCGTAATCGTTTGTAGGTCCCAAATGAACTAAGTAAGTACAACGTTTGTTGGTTCGTCGGCTCTCGAAAAAGCTTAAAAAACCTATCGGGTAAATGCCACTAATTTTACGAGACTCGGTCATATGACCGTGAAATTCCGAACACGTACGAAATAGTATAGGTATACACAAAAGTCGTTTGGGAATTATTTGACTGTCGGGATTTTTACATGCACCCAAGGCTTTGGGCATTGGCGGGTAGTGATCCACTCGCGAGGGGTTGTCCAAACGGCAATTGCAAATAACACTAAGCAGTATCGATGGAAGCGACCATGTTTTCTGGTAACAAAAATCACAACAATTAAAATTCAATAAATATATATTCTTTTTTTTCACCGTTTTTCCCATCGTCAAATACGTTAGAAACCGACGAAATACTCATTATTATGAAAATCTTGCGAATACTTTTATTAATCAGAATGTACAAAATGAGAATAATATTAATGTCTCACGTACTAAAAGGTTTGCGTTTCCCGAACGCTTATTTTTTTTTGGCTGTGCGCGATCGTCCGGACAATAGCAGGCATACGGAGAACCATACGTAATTTTACACATCCAACCACAGTCGTTTTTTTTACAGGGGACAGTCGCGTCGATAAATACATTCACGTTTGGGATCGACTTTATAGCCCAAACCGTGATTTCATCTCGTCGAAAGAGAGTTTCGAACTAGCGACTTTTCCGCTGCCGCTCAGAAGATCATTCGCGATCGCCATCTTTACATCTTGAAGAGCTTTTATCCGCTTTTCTATCGTGTCTGTGCAAATGTATTTGGAGAAAAAAAAAAGGTCAATTTGAGCCTAAGGAGGAAAGATATCATGAGAGAGAACGGTCGTGAACGAGAAATATAAATAAAAAGAATTTTTATTCGCTTATACCCACTTGTAGATAAACACGTGCTTCTTCTGGCCGAATTTGTATATACGATCTTGGGCCTGACATTCGAGTTGAGGATTCCAGTGAATGTCTATCGGTAACAAATGGTTGGCACCGACGAGATTGAGGCCGACACCGCCGGCGGTCAACGAGAGTAGAAGAACATTTGATCGTAAACGAGGTGAATTAAAATCGTCCATTATTTCCTAAATTGAAAAATTGTTTGTAATTAATAATAATAATGAATATATCAATGAATGATTTATTTGAAAAATTTTATAATTTTATTAAAACAATTTGTTAATTAGACATTTTCATTTCTCCACGAAATCCCGTCTCACCTGTCGATCTTTGACCGAAACTTTACCGGTGAATTGCCAATAAGTGACCCCGTCGATGGAATTTAGTTCGTTCGCAACAATTTCCAGTACGCTAATCCATTGGGATACGACAATGACTTTATCACCCATTTTCATAATCTGCTCGACTTTATCGACCACAGCTCTCATCCGAAACATTGAGCTGTTCAGGAGAAATTGCGAACAACGATAATGAATTTAAAAAAAATTCTTACTTTCGAGCTTTGACTTTTTGAATCAAAGACCGGATTTTCGGAAGTCAACAGATGTTCCGCGGCTCTCTGATCAACGCCGATTCCATCTTCATCATTGTCATCCCCGAGCAATGATATGTTGTTCATTTGTTCTATTAATTGTTTCGGGTCGTTGTTATTTTCCAACTCGTTCTATTCGATGTCCTCCTTGTCGAGCATCGCATTGATGAGCGACGGGTGACAGCAAACTTGACGCAAACGCAAGAAAAGAACGAGAATCTTGTAGGACTGTACATCAGCGTGTAGCGAGAAAAGTTTCTTCTGAGCTTTCGTGAATTGGGTATTCCTGTCTGAAATTTAATCGTAAATTCATACAATTATCGAATCATAATTCCATTGTGAATTTTGAAAGGAAGAAATAATAAAAATTTTCGTCTCTTTTGAGCATTCATAATCAGTAAAATATTCTATTCTATTCAAACAGTATTTTTAAATAACTCACGAGTGACGGCCCATGATGGTTTATCATATTTTCCAGCACCCAACTCGAACACGTGATCTTTCTCGGCTCGCTGTGCTAAAAATTGCGCAAACAACGTACGCGAGTACACTATCACTTTTTCATAAACGAGACGATCTTCGTGATCCACATCGATACACTCGATGCTCTTGTCGGGCAAAGAGTCGAGAGAGCCGTTCGCTTGAAGTTCTTGTTTGGTGCGACGGAACATTATACTCTTCATCACCGTTGACGGTCTCTAGTGGCCCGCGGCATTTTTGTTGTCCCCTCATCGTTTCCAAACCCGTGCACCGTCGAACGGCGAATAACGAAGAAACTTGAGAATCGCAAACAGATCCATTTCCTTGATATGAACTGGCGTACTGTTAAGAACCCATCGTTTGTTCGCGGATAAACCGCAAACGGACTCGCAGGATCGCCTCTTGTGATTTCTTATGACGTGAGCCTCGTTCAAGATTATCCTTTTCCATTGAATCTAAATTGACCATTTTTTTTCTCCATTTTACAAAATAATTTAACGGTAAGAATTGTTGATTGCACAATAATTCGACGAGCACTTTGATTGAATACTGAATTATTGAAGGATGTACGCGAGAAATATAATTCAAGTTCGTGACTGGTGTGCTTTGAATTTTTCTTGGTAAAAAAAGGTCGTTCATATGGCATGTAAACAATTAAAAAATTTCCCACAACGAGTAGATATAGCGATTTATAGCAAAAAAAGGTTTGTTTCAAATTTGGTAAAATTTTTTTTTTTCACTCTGAAAGTTTCCGATCGTATAGTGTTGTGTGTTTGAAAAAAAAAATCACTATCGTAGCCCAAACTGTGGAATCATCGTAATGATAAAATGAAATGAATTCAAACATTTTTTTTAGTTGTTTCGTTGATAAATCATTGCGATAATTTACAAATATCGTCGAAAGTAAGTTTGAATGTGATTGTACGAACTGAACATCATTAATACGAGTGATAGTAAATTATACGCTCGGGAAAGTAAATTATACGTTGTTATGACTATGTCGTTTCTGGCCGAACGTTTCGCATCGGTCTCGCGATTGTTACCGTGATACAGTTCTATCGTCAGTAGACCGCGCTAACATTAATGTTTTACCTCAAATGCCCACTGAGCTACCAATGACGTCGGTGCTACCACCAAAGTACCACCCAGATGTTCCGTGTCAATAAATCCCAATTTTCATGAATTATTGATAAACTAGATACATCATCAAATTGTTAATTCATCATAATTGTAAACTGTCATTACGTACTTTGACTATGTGCGCTTGATAGCCACTTGTCCTCGTCATCGCTACTTTCACCGGATTCCGACTGCTCCTTGGAAATCATTACCAACGAAATCGTCGTGAGAGTTTTTCCTAGACCCGTGTCATCGGCTGTGATTGATAAAAAAAAATTAAGTACCGCTTCGCAATTTATTCCAACAAGCCGACAAAAGAAAAATTTTCTCGAATGTCCCAAATGAGCGATAGTTGGTTCTTGCGATCATTGTAAACAAATATTGAGATTCGAATCGAAAAAATGTAGATGCATGCCTTTTCTTAAAATAAAAACAAATACTTAACAAGTAGAATTCACGTTACAATTTTTTGTATACGGATCTGAATAATGTTTAACATGATTAAAAAGTCATTTCGAATAATCTTTCGCGTTTCGAATTTTTGATAGGATTTTTTTTGCAAATCGTTCGAAATCGATGAAATACTCGTCATTAGAAAAACTTGTGAATACTTTTATTAATCAAAACGTATAAAATGAGAATAAAATTAATGTCTTACGTAATAAAAGGTTCGCGTTTCTCGTATGCTAATTTTTTTTCGCTGTGGTCGATCATCCGGACAGAAGTAGGCACACGGAGAAACAGACACAATTAACCTACAAACATACCAAATACCCAACAATCACCCACATCCAAACACGGAGTCACATGAACAATAGATTCGATGTATGTAGCTGGACGATTACACTTCATTTTTTTCTACATGGACAGTCTTGTCGATAAATACATATGTATTTATCGACAATTAAAGTACTCGTTAAATTATTTTGTAAAATGGAGAAAAAATTGTCAATTTACCTTCAATGGAGAAGGATAATCTTGGACGAGGCTCGCAGTCATACAAAATTACAAGAGTCGATCCTGCGAGCCTGTTTGCTGTTTGTCCGCGAACAAACGATGGGTTCTTACCGGTACGCCAGTTCATAACAAACGAATGGATCTGTTCGCGATTCTCAAAACCCTTCGTTACCCACCGTTCGACGATGTACGGGTTTGAAAACGATGGGGGACAACAAAAATGCCGCGGGCCATCAGAGATCGTAGACGGCGATGAAGAGTATAATGCTCCGTCGCATCAAACAAGAACTTCAAGCGAATGGCTCTCTCGACTCTTTGCCCGACCGAGAGGATCGAGTGTATCGATGTGATACTGGATCGCGAAGAAGGTCTCGTCTATGAAAAAGTGATGGTGTACTCGCGTACGTTGTTCGCGCAATTTTTAGCACAGCGATCCGAGAAAGATCACGTGTTCGAGTTGGGTGCTGGAAAATATGACAAACCATCATGGACCGTCACTCGTGAGTTATTTAAGAATACTGTTTGAATAAAATAGAACATTTTACTGATTATGAATGCTCAAAAGAGACGAACATTTTTGTTGTAAAAATACCGCGGTCCACCAGAGATTGGCGACGGTGTTGAAGAGCATAATGTACAGCTTCTGCAATCGTAATTGTTCGTGATCGACAGGATGAATAAAAAAAAGGTCATCTTTCGCAAAATAATATGTTACCTTTGTCCGCGCCAATTGGCTCTCGAACTTTTTCTGCTTGTGCATCAGATAAGCCCACTGTTGTGCACTCGCTGGGATTCAGTCTAGAATTTCGCGATTCTTCTTTGGCCAATGACATGGCTAGACTAGTTTGTTTTGATTCTCCCGATATGTTTTCACTACCATCCGATGATTCGAGATCGATGAATTTGATGGATATTTCCTTGCTTCCATCGTTTGTGCTGTCCTTCGAACGATCGACGTCTTCGGCGGAACAGACATCGGACTCATCGTCGGAAACTTCGAATTTAGTCACGTGCTTTTCCGTTTTTGTCGTCTTCATTGCCGACTCGTTGAGATCAATTTCTTCTGGAAACAAGAAATTAAATTAAAAAATGAGTTATTGAAAAAAATAATGTATTCATTGGATATGCGTTACATTTTATTTTTACGAGATAAATAAAAATGAACAATAAAATTCCATTACCATTGCTGCCTGAACTAATCGTTTGCTGAGTCTCCTCATTGCTCTCTTCATGCTCGTCGTCGAACGAATCTTTCTGTAAACGGTGAATGCTGTCGTATGGCTTTATTGATCATTTGTGTTAGTTGACCTTCAGCCGATGGAATATTTGGTGCCCTGAAATCACGAAAAAAAACTACCCATTTGTACGTTGTTGCTTAACCTTCAGTGTGATGAAAAAAAAGGTAAATAAAGGTTTGCGTACATAGCAGCCACATCTTTCGCCAAATAGACATTGGAGTCATTGGCGGAACAGACATCGGGCTCATCGTTGGAACTTTCCACGCTCTAGTCAGCCCAATACGCCGCTTGGTGGCGCGCGGGTGTAGTTCAAATTCACGATATCACATAGTGAAAATAACTAATAGAACTTACTCTAGGCTCCATGACTAGAACGGTGAAATAGATAACCTAATAACCGGCACATGTCCGGTTCAATTTACGTTACGATTATGAAATAAACAACAAACATTAGGATTAGTTTCATTTTTTTTATAATTCATACTGTGGATTTCCCAAATCTCATGAAGAATAATGAGCGCCTGATGATCGAACAAGACACCAATTGAGTATGTATCACTGTCATAACTAACAATGTTTACCTTATAGCAGAATAATTTCGGAACAATTGTACCGTACGTTTTATTCTTGCAGGTAAAAATTTCAAATATGGATTCGTACGGATTCGTATGATGTGCCGTGGAGCCTAGAGTAAAGGAGTGCAATCTCCGTACTCTGAGGCGGCATAAAAAATTCAGCAAAAAAGGTGTCGCTGCGGTCGCAAGTTGATCCGAGTGAAGTGAAGTTACAAAAAAAAACCAATGTGATTTATATTTAACGAAATTTAAAGTTCAGTAGGTAAGGAGATTGTGCATTGATTATTACAGGATCAATAAATTACTATAAAGACATCCCAGTTAAAAAATACAGACGATGAGCGTGTAATAAATAATGAGGTAAACATCGGGTTTAGGCGACCCTCCTCCGATTCCTTTCGTAATAGGCTCATCCGCCGCGCTTTCGCACGCGAAACAACTTTTTCCTCCGACAAAATTGGGGGACGTTATTTATTTAAAAGTTATTAACAAATAAAGTTAATAATTCATACAGCTATTTATACCAGCCAGTCCCAATCATCTTGTCCTTCACATGTGTTGTTAAGAATACCCCCTGAGTACATACAAAAAGTTTTATCCGTCGCTCATTGTTTGTTAAAAAGTTATTAACAAAAGAAGTTTCATAAATCAAAAATTAAATACTTACACTAGTGTACGGTGACCAGTACACGTATGAGCGGGTTCGCTGCACCTCCTACACACCAGCCCAAAAGCAACCCAAAAACAAACCAAACAAACCAAACAAACCAAAACAATCCAAACAACCCGTAAATATAGTAAATAGCACATATATCGCTTGCTTATACGTATGCTGCTCATCATACGAATACAAATATACATGAGTAACTGAGGGTGGGAAGGTGAGGTGGTGGTGGTTCGCGTATAGGGGTTGTTTAATTTGTTGTTTATTGTTTTTGGGTTGTCTTTGGTTTGTTTTTGTTTGTTTCTGGTTTGTTTTTGGGTTGTTTTTGGGTTGGTTTGGTTGTTTTTGGTTTGTTTTTGGGTTGGCGTGTAGGGGGTGCACGGGGGGCGCAGCGAACCCGCTCATACGTGTACTGTTCACTATACACTAGTATAAGTATTTCATTTTTGATTTATGAAACTTCTTTTGGTAATAACTTTTTAACAAACAATGAGCGACGGATGAAACTTTTTGTATGTACTCAGGGGGTATTCTTAACAACACATGTGAAGGACAAGATGATTGGGACTGGCTGGTATAAGGAAAATAGCTATATGAATTATTAACTTCATTTGTTAATAACTTTTTAATAAATTACGTACCCCAATTTTGTCAGAGGAAAAAGTTGTTTCGCGTGCGAAAGCTCGGCGGATGAGCCTATTACGAGAGGAATCGGAGGAGGGTCGCCTAAACCCGATGTTTACCTCATTATTTATTACACGCTCATCGTCTGTATTTTTTTAACTGGGATGTCTTTATAGTAATTTATTGATCTTGGAATCATCAATGCACAATCTCCTTACCTATTGTACTTTAAATTTCGTTAAATATAAATCACATTGGTTTTTTTTGTAACCTTTACGAAACTATTTCATTTCTTTTTGTTAGTATATTGTAAAATCGATATAATGCTATTCTATGTCCTTACTTTCACAGATTGGCAGTAATTAAAAGTTTCATAAAACTGTTATATTAACGATGACGCGTGATTACACTCAATTACATCGAAGGGTCATGTGTATATTGACCGTAGGTGCCTAGCTTCAGCAAGGTTCCACGTACAGTTTATTTCTTGCTCACTTCACTCGGATCAACTTGCGACCGCAGCGACACCTTTTTTGCTGAATTTTTGAGGTTGTTTTTTTCGGCCGTTCCCCATTAGAGATTCCTTTACTCTAGGCTCCATGTGATGTGCGGTCAACACAAACGCCGAACGCAAAAGTACAAAGGAGCACAAAGCAGCACAAAGGCACTGTAAGCTGATGGCTGCTATACGCCTGTTGCGTATCTCCCGTGGTCGATCGACGCGCCGTCTATCGGTCCACGGAAGGCATAACGAAGGTGGCCAGCTGGCGCAAAAATACAACATGTAAACACAAGTATAGAGTAAATGAAACGTTTATTATTCCTATTCAACAAAATGACCTCCCTTATAATTTATTGCGGCTTTCAAAATGTTAAGACCAATTTGTTTCGTCCAAAATCTATCTCCAAAGGTATTGTATTTGTAAGAATATACGCGTTGAGTGAGAACGAGGTTATTGATAACTAAATTTTGCTAACTTATAAAACGCAGTATATTTCATACGGAAAATGGTAAATAAAATTTTAACGTTACATTAACTGTTATTTATGGAAAAAGAACACGTTTTCTATGTCTATTTCCCTTAATATATTAGGAATAAAATTATTCCGAAGTAATCACGTTAGTGAAGGCAGAGAGATTGTAGACGACAACGGTGCTTCGCGGATCATAAAAGGGGAAGTTTTACCTGAAACTAAAATAAATAATCCTCCATATGAAATCACAATTGAAGTAAGTTTATTAAATTCGTAAATTAATAGACATTTTCTGTAGGTAATTTTGTTAAAAATATTGGAAACAAACGGTAAGTTAAATAAAACTACTGTATATAAATAATATAATTAATTAATTAAATTTGTTAATTAATTATTAATTAATTAATTAATTAAATGTTAGCTATGAAAGAATTTATGAATATTTTTCAGTTGCAAAACGATCGTTCGATTTCATACAGTAATTGCGCTTGTAAAGCTGGTCTATCTAAACGAGCGTGTAAAAACGTCGCAGCTTTGTGCATTTATGTCAATGAAGAATGTACTACATCCAAAACCGACCAACCGCTAATGTGGAATAAGCCTAGTAACTTCCAATCTGCAAAATACAAAAAAGGATCCACTATAGACAGTTTAGTTTCACAAAGAATAGCTGTTTCGGAAAAATACTCCTCGGTAGATGACATTGAACACGTACAAAAAGAACTTATGCTGCTAGACTGTTCATTTGCGAAATACGTACAAACTAGGAAATTAACTAAATCAGACAGAGCTCTCCACAGGCAAGAAAAAGACAGGCATCTGGAAGCATTGCGTTTTGTGTGTGAGGAATTATTAAAATTCCAAACTGGTGCTACATATCACAGTTATGAATGTCTTTCACAAGATAAAGGATTGAAGATAATTCTAAAAAGAATTGAATGTCCCGAGAAGCTTCAGAACTTGTATAAAAATATTATAACAATTATATAGCCATATAATAAAAATTTGAATGAAATAATTCTGTACCTTATTTATATATTAAATAATCATACATTAACTTACCTTCTCTTAACGGCTTGAATCCACCGTTTCTTTCTTTCTATTTCATAACTTTTTGATGGAAAACAACAGAACTTCAACTCCGGATTTTTAGCTTCAGTATTGAAGCAATCGACAAAGCTGCAATATCTATTTGAGCGAATAATTTTTCGCTGCTATTCGAAGCCATAATGAACGTTTCGTCAGCTGGTTCACCCTTGTGTTGCCAGATCTTACCGATAGGGCGGCGCTGCAGGAGATACGCAACAGCCCTATAACCGTACGAGTTGGTACGAGTTCAGTCGTGTTTCGAATACTTCGACTGGTTCGAACCCAGATGACAAAATTGTTCACCTTCGTTTTTTTTACCGGTTTACCACTGATCGCGCGTTAAATAATTATGATTCGCGTTTTTTAAAATAACACGTAATTTTTAATTTTCGTAATTTTCTTCGCTTAGTCTTTTTAATGATACGCAATAATGTCGGACGATTACATTTTCATAGTCGACGACAGCGACGACGATAATTTAGCGCAGAGCTCGGAATAAGGTGTAGAGTTCGGCACCGGCAGGAAGGCTACGCCTCCGTTACCCCCGTCTACCACGTAACGCGCGGCGGCCACGGCGGCGAGCGCACCGTCTCAGGAGCGTTCCGATCAAAACAATACATGGCACCCGCGACAAATTGTCATTCAAATATTTTTTGTTCCGTAATATTATATTAATTAATCATTAAAAATATGACTATTTACCACAATTTTTTATTAATATCGCATAATTATTAAATGACTTTAACAATAGTTTTCCACATCACCCGTGAGGTACTATGCGCTTTTTTTAGAGTGGTTTCCCCAGGAGGCCTATTCCACTGAAAATTAATGCAACGATGAAACCTGGCTCAGTAGGAAAAAACGAAGAAAGTATAGCAACCAATTTTAAGACAAATATTAATTAGATCGTCTGAGTTTTATTTGTAGAAGATTCAACGAGGGATGGTGCATCCACAGAAATTTTTGAAGAACTTGCTCGCATTAAGGAGGTCAATGACGCATCGTTCATGGACGAACGTTTATCTGTTTTCGTCAATTTCATTTTTGAGAACGAGCATTCGTATAAATATGTGGACCCAAACATGAAGAAAATTCGAAGACTGAAATCCCTAAGACGTGGATAACGCGACGTATCTAAAAGTTTGATGAAGGCAATCCCTTTTTCTGGCCGTGCTTTTAACGAAATATCTCTTTGCAAATCGCACAATTCTGCCAGAAGTTGCAGGCTCTGTTCCTCGATTTGCACAGTGAGAGGATTTTCAAAGAGTATCAAATCTTTTCGCAGCGTTTCAAAATCACTAAAACGCGTATCAAATTGACTTATCATAGAATCAATTATATTTGAAAATTGTATAAAATTACAACCTGCGCCATTATCGCAATCATGTTCCTCAAAGATAATTTGACAACAAGGGAAAAAATGAAGAATCTTATTTTCTAAATGATTTTTAAAAAGTGCTAACATTCTGCGGAAAGAATCGATGTGACTAATTACCTGTGAGATGGTTTGGTCGGTTTTTTGCATCTTTAAATTTAACATATTTAAATGATTCGTCACGTCTGTGACTAGAGCAAGTTCGCAAGGCGAATCTCGATCTTGCAAAAAAAAATTTTATTCGTCAAATTTGTCAGGAAATGTTTCTTGCAAAAAAAGTAACACCTCCTTTCTTATTGTAAAAAACTTTTCAAAACATTGTCCTGCACTGAGCCACCGTATTGTGAAGTTCACGGGTGATGTGGAAAACTATTGTTAAAATCATTTAATAATTATGCGATATTAATAAAAAATTTTGGTAAATAATTATATTTTTAATGATTAATTAATATAATATTACGGAACAAAAAATATTTGAATGACAATTTGTCGCGGGTGCCATGTATTTTTTTGATCGGAACGCCCCTGAGACGGTGCGCTCGCCGCCGTGGCCGCCGCGCGTTACGTGGTAGAGGTGGTAACGGAGGCGTAGCCTTCCTGCCGGTGCCGAACTGTGCAGCTTATTCCGAGCTCTGATTTACAAAAAGATTCGTTCGACGATGCGCTCGAAGAGAGCAATGAGGAGACTCAGCAAACGATTAGTTCAGGTAGCGATGGTAATGGAATTTTATTTTTCATTTTTATTTATCTCGTAAAAATAAAATGTAACGCCTATCCTATGAATAAATCAATTTTTTCCATAACTCATTTTTCAATTTAATTTCTTGTTTCTAGAAGAAATCGAGGTAAATGTGGAGCAAAGGGGACCCACTTTCGATCGACTTGCCTTTAATATATGTTGTGTAGGGACCCTTCCTGAACAACTTTTTTCTCTGACGCAATTGGGGGTCGTTATTTATTAAAAAGTTATTAACAAATAAAGTTAATAATTCATATAGCTATATTCCTTATACCAGCCAGTCCTAATCATCTTGTCCTTCACATTTGTTGTTACGAATACCAGGGGTGTTAGTTGAAATTTGCCGGTTTTTTCGATAAAGAAAACACTTAATTTTCAGAGGAATCTCAAAATTTTTTTATTCAAAGTATTGACCATTGGTTTCTACACATTTCGCCCATCTCTCAGGCAAATTATGGATACCATCCCAAAAAAACTTTTTCCCTTTCGAGGCAAACCCTTCGAGGAGCCATTTTTCGACTTCTTCAAAATTAGCGAAGCACTGCTCTGCAAGGGGGTGTCCCATCGATGCGAAAAGGTGATAGTCGGATAATATTTCCCAATTAAGTGTTTGTAATGTGTCTTTCACCAGTTTAGCGGTATGAGACGGCGCGTTGTCATGTTGCAAGATAACTTTGCCATGTCTTCGGGCCCATTCCGGCCGTTTTTCGATCAACGCATAATTCAAATTGATCATTTGTTGTCGGTAGCGATCCTTGTTCACCGTTTCACCAGGTTTTAACAACTCGTAGTACACCACACCACACTGGTCCCATCAAACACAGAGCATTGTCTTACGGCCAAAGCGATTTGGCCTTGCAGTCGATGGGCCGGCTTCACCAGGTGAAAGCCATGGTTTTTTTCGCTTCGGGTTTTCAAAATAAATCCACTTTTCGTCCCCCGTGACAATTCGATGCAGAAAAGATTTCCTTTCGAATCGTTGAAACAGCATTTCACAAACGGTTTTTCGATTTTCCATTTGTCTATCGTTCAGCTGGTGTGGCACCCATTTTCCATACTTTTGGATCTTTCCCATGGCTTTTAAACGTTGGCAAATTGCTCCTCGAGTCACATTTAGTGTTTCTGCCAATTTTTGTTGCGATTGGGTTGGATCAACATCCAATAACGCCTGCGATTCCTCGTCTTCGAACTTTTTCGCTGCACCAGGATGTTCATTGTCTGTCAAATCGAAATCTCCACTATTAAATTGACGAAACCATGTCTCACATGTTCTAATCACTGGAGCATGTTCACCATAAGTGTTTACCAGCAACCGGTGAGCTTCAGCTGCTTTTTTCTTTTGATGAAATAAGAAAAGCAACGAATGCCGCAAATGCGATTTACTTGGAACGAAACTCGACATATTCACTGAGGTAAACAAATATGACGCTATTATTTTGGCGGAATGTGACTTGCGTATTTTTGTAGGTTAATGTCAATAGAAAAAAATGACATACATGCCAAATCATAGAAATGTATACATATTGCTAGCGACATCTACTGGTAAAACCGGCAAACTTCAACTAACACCCCTGGTACAACCCTGAGTAGCATACAAAAAGTTTTATCCGTCGCTCATTGTTTGTTAAAAAGTTATTAACAAAAAAAGTTTGATAAATCAAACATGAACTACTTGTTCGAGTGTATGGTGAACAGCACACGCATAACAGGGGGACCTGCGCCCCCCTGCAATCCTCCCCTCGCCAGCCAAAAGACAAACCAAAAACAACCCAAAAACAACCCAAAAACAGCCCGAAAACAACCCAAAAACAACGTAAACAAACATATTTTGGTTTGTTTAGGTTGTTTGGGTTTTTGTTTGCTTTGGATTTGTTTGTTTATTGGGTTTGTTCGTTTGGGTTTGTTTGTTTGGTTTGTTCGTTTGAGTGTTTTGGGTTTGTTTGTTTGTTGGGTTTGTTTGTATGGTTGGGTTGTTTGGTTGGGTTGCTTGGTTGGGTTGCTTGGTTGGGTTGCTTGGTTGGGTTGCTTGGTTGGGTTGCTTGGTTGGGTTGCTTGGTTGGGTTGCTTGGTTGGGTTATTTGGTTGAGTTGTTTGGTTGACTTGTTTGTTGGGTTTGTTTGTTTGTTTGTTGGATTTGTCTGTTTGTTTCTTTAGGTTACTGGGGTTGTTTTGGGTTGTTTTTGGTTTGTCTATGGGCTGGTATGCGGTGGGGGTAGGGGGGCCGCAGCCCCTTCGGTCATACGTGTACTGGCCACCATGCAAGATTTCATATTCTATTTATGAATTTTCTTTTGTTAATAACTTTTTAACTAATAATGAGAACGGATAAAACTTTTGGTATGCTACTCAGGGGGGTATTCTTAACAACACATGTGAAGGACAAGATGATTGGGACTGGCTGCTATAAGGAAAATAGCTATATGAATTATTAACTTTATTTGTTATCAACTTTTTAATAAATAACGACCCCCAATTGTGACAACAGGAAAAAGTTGTTCAGAAAGGGTCCCTAGACAGCATATATTAAAGGCAAGTCAATCGGAAGTGGGTCCCCTTTGCTCCATATTTACCATGGTTTTTTATTTACTTTATTTACTCAATTTTTATTTACTTCTTCCTTTCAAAATTCACAATGGAATTATGATTCGAAAATTGTATGAATTTACGATTAATTTTCAGACAGGGATACCCAATTCACGAAAGCTCGGAAGAAACTTCTCTCGCTACACGCTGATGTACAGTCTTACGAGATTCTCGTTCTTTCCTTGCGTTTGCGTCAAGTTTGCTGTCACCCGTCGCTCATCAATGCCATGCTCAACAAGGAGGACATCGAACGGAACGAGTTGGAAAATAACAACGACCCGAAACAATTAATAGAACAAATGAACAACATATCATTGCTCGGGGATGAAAATGATGAAGATGGAATCGGCGTTGATCAGAGAGCCGCGGAACATCTGTTGACTTCCGTAAATCCGGTCTTTGATTCAATACGTCAAAGCTCGAAGGTAAAAATTTTTTTTTAAATTCATTATCGTTGTCCGCAATTTCTCCTGAACAGTTCAATGTTTCGGATGAGAGCTGTGGTCGATAAAATCGAGCAGATTATGAAAATGCGTGATAAAGTCATTGTCGTATCCCAATGGGTTAGCGGACTGGAAATTGGTGCGAACGAGCTAAATTCCATTGACGGGGTCACTTATCGGCAATTCACCGGTAAAGTTTCGCTCAAAGATCGACATGTGAGACGGGAGTTCGTGGAGAAATGAAAATATCAAATTAACAAATTGTTTTAATAAAATTATAAAATTTTTCAAATTAATCATTTATTGATATATTCATTGTTATTATTAATTACAAACAATTTTTCAATTTAGGGAATAATGGACGATTTTAATTCGCCTCGTTCACGAACAAATGTTCTTCTACTCTCGTTGACCGCCGGCGGTGTCGGCCTCAATCTCGTCGTTGCCAACCATTCGTTACCGATAGACATTCACTGGAATCCTCAACTCGAATGTCAGGCCCAAGATCGTATATACAGATTCGGTCTGAAGAAGGACGTGTTTATCTACAAGTGAGTATAAGCAAATACAAATTCTTTTTTATGTGAAACATCTTTAGGCGCGTTAGAGAGTAAATCGGTCAGTAGGGAACTCGATGCCGCGTCGTGGCGACTTTTCCCCCACTCAAAGTGACGCTCCCCTCTACCCAACTCTGCGCACGGGTTGATTCATCAGCATGGGCTCCGCGCACGCTGATGGCAGCCATTGCCAGTAACAACGCATGCCGATGTGCGTATTAATCCCGGAACGACGCTTTAACACGTGCTTACCTTATACTCTTCAAGATAAATTTTCTATATCGTGTGTAACTTATATATATTCCTGTGTATAAGTCTAGAAATTGTTCTATTTCTGTCGGAATTTTTCCGACGAAAAAGACAGGCATATATATCACGTAATAATGATCGAAAATTCTACCACGGCAGACGAATTGATCCATCGGTTGTAGCGTTGCAAGAAGAATTTAAAAGATTATCGCTTAATAGACTCGAGACACTCCAAGGATTAGTATTAAATTTTATAACATCAAAAAAGGGATTGTCGTTATTTACGCTGAATTGTCAAAGTCTCCGAAAGCATGCCCCAGATCTACAAGATTCGATTGTTAAAAATAGTAATTTCTTATTATTGAGTGAAACATGGCTTGGTAATGAAGAAAACGTCGATATCCCGAACTTTGATTGTATTGTTCATTTCAAACGCAATACTGTTAGAGCTGGTGGTGTAGCTATTTATCAAAATAGAGATTGTTTGGATATTATTACATCTCGCATAATTATTAGATTCAGAAATGTAAGGGGACTTGGTTTTGGTCAAGACGATATTGGCGATTTATGTGCGGCAGAAATTGTTATGGAGGATGGAAGGGAATTGGTCATGGTTGTCGTATATATTTCTCCAAACCAAAAAATTGACAATATCATAAGATTTTTACACGGAGAACTACTGAAATATAGTCCAGCTGGTTCAAGGCTATTAGAAGCAGAATTTCATCAACTTCCATTAATTTTAGCAGGGGATTTTAATGTTAATATTGCCAAGGCTGAATCATTGCCGCTTATAAATTTCCTCCACAATGAATTTTCATTGATTATGAACAACCCCGTAAATGAGCCTACTACAAGGTATGGCACGACTATAGATGCAGTGTTCTATAGATATCTTAATAACATGACATCTAAAACATTCGTGTCATACTTTAGCTATCATCGACCGATTGTTAGTTTCATCGAATCAAACGCAGCACCGACTGCTACTGTAACCGAAGTAATAGATAAAGCAACTAAATAAAAAATTATAGAAGAAAATCAAAAGCTACTTTTCTTGTTATTTTTCTTTTTAATTTTCGACGCCACATATCCCACACGGTATTCTCAAGATGTTGGATGTTTCACATCTACCAGCTGTCCCATGACAGCTTCATTTTTTCTATTTATATTTCTCGTTCACGACCGTTCTCTCTCATGATATCTTTCCTCCTCGGGCTCAAATTGACCTTTTTTTCTTCTCCAAATACATTTGCACAGACACGACAGAAGAGCGAATAAAAGCTCTTCAAGAAGTAAAGATGGCGATCGCGAATGATCTTCTGAGCGGCAGCGGAAAAGTCGCTAGTTCGAAACTCTCTCTCGACGAGATGAAATCACTGTTTGGGCTATAAAGTCGATTCCAAACGTGAATGTATTTATCGACACGACTGTCCCCTGTAAAAAAAACGAATGTGGTTGGATGTGTAAAATTACGTATGGTTCTCCCTATGCCTGCTATTGTCCGGACGATCGCGAACAGCCAAAAAAAATAAGCGTTCGGGAAACGCAAACCTTTTAGTACGCGAGACATTAATGTTATTCTCATTTTTTACATTCTGATTAATAAAAGTATTCGCAAGATTTTCATAATAATGAGTATTTCGTCGGTTTCTAACGTACTTGACGATGGAAAAACGGTGGAAAAAAAAAAATATATTTATTGAATTTTAATTGTTGTGATTTTTGCTACCAGAAAACATGTTCGCTTCCATCGATACTGCTTACCGTTATTTGCAATTGACGCTTGGACAACCCCTCGCGAGTGGATCACTACCCGCCAATGCCCAAGGCTTTGGGTGCATGTATGGTAAAAATCCCGACAGTCAAATAATTCCCGAACGACTCTTGTGTATACTATTTCGTACGTGTGTCGGAACTTCACGGTCATATGACCGAGTCTCTCAAAATTAGTGGCATTTACCCGATAGGTTTTTTTAGCTTTTTTCGACGAACCAACAAACGTTCTACTTAGTTCATTTGGGACCTACAAACGATTACGCATCGATTAGGCCCCCTAGAAAACCTCAGTGCGATCTGAATAAAAATTTTCCTGCCAAGTTCACACCATATTTTATGTGTGATTTCCTGTAAAAACTATCGATCAATAAACGTTTTTATTAAACTAACAAACACCTACAAACGGCCAACAAACGTTTAAACTAAACAAAATGTCAAAAAGTCAAAATCGGTTCGCCAAGTTACTGGAACTATTGCATTCGGGCTGTACCTGAATAGCCATTGACCTCCCATCAGTCATATAGTAAATCTCGAAGCCTGGGAATCGTTTGTTATTTTTTTTACAGAGAGGAACGACAGGAGAGCGAGATGGGGTGAAGTTTTAATCAATGCACATTGCGTTATACGACGATGCGTATGAACAAATTGTGAGAGTCGTGCAACTAGTAGGGACTCATTTCTCCTTCTCTCTCCCTCTTAGTCACATCGAGTGCGGGAACTGCGGTATACGCGAGTGAATACATACCTGCACAGAATAATATAGAAATGTGGGTAGGAAAGCTTAGCGTAGCATGGCATAATGATAGCACGCTCGAATAATAAGGATAGCCAAAAGGAGAGAGAGGAGACAGGGTTGGATACGCACGCATGGGTCCGCCGCCACGTTTGGGGTCCGCTTCTTCCGCTTTTTAACCAGGGGACTCCGTAAAGTCAGTTTCAGTCAGTTTACATCAGTTTACATTCTGTCTCTGATCGCGACTCGTTGTCAGTTTCGTCGAGCGAAAGCCAGTTAAAAATTCACAAAATTATCAACCGCAGAATTTCAATTTTACGTTACGTTGTCTCTCGGTATCTCCGACGTAATTTCAAATTACGTCAGAATAAGCCAATGGTGAAGGAAATATTGTTTAAAATATACAAATTCATTATGGCAAAGAACAAAGTGGCTTACGAATTTGTTAAAAAGTGGCATGAAAGATTGTTTGAGCCGATATAATGAATTTCGTTAAGTATTTGATCTTTTACTAATAAATCGGCAAATGTGATTGATTAACCAAAGCTCTGGTTTGTTTCTTCGAACTCAACAATGTTTATATAGCGAATGATCCAATGGTGAAATAAATTATAGTCAATTCGCGGCTAGACGATTTTGGGGATAGTTTTTTTCCTCTTGAAATTGACAATTAGATATAAGGTCAATATGGTCGGATATTCAGGGTTTTTTTTACCGTGCGTGTTTCTCGTATTGGCGAACGGTAAAATGTGTTTCGGTGAACAACGTTTTTCGGAAACTCCGCCGGTATATCAGGAGGTGTCGAGCGGCGAGGACGCTAAACTCAGATGCAAGGTTGTCGATAAGCGCGGTCAGTGCATATGGCAAAAAGATCGGAAACCAGTCGGTATGCATCCGAACAAGTACGAATGGGCCGGCGGACGTGACAGTGACTGTACGCTTCTTATAAGGCGCGCGTCCCTCGATTTTGACGATGGTTTCTGGGAATGTCAAGTTACGCCCGGTGATTTTACGAGACAGGACGCTCTTACTTCCCTTGCCTCAAGATTACTCGTAAGAGGTGAGAATAACGAGAGTAAATTTTGTTTAAGCGATTTTGTTACGATGAAAAGAACTCTTTTTCGAAGTTTGGAGATTAACCGTATGGGTATCCTCATTGCAATAATGCACCCTATTTGTATCTAGATGTCGCGGTGGTAATAATCCTGGTTATCGATTATGGTACGAAAAACAGTAAACATTGCGTTTAGGGGACCCCTCCCGTTCGGTTACTTTCGGAATAGGCCCATCCGACGCATTTTTGCACGCGAAGCAACTTTTTCCTGTGACGAAATTGGGGAACTTTATTTATAAAAGAGTTATTAATAAATAAAGTTAATAATTCATATATCACAAACAAACCCAACAAACAAACAAACAACCCAACACCGCACACGCCCCCATCCCACCTCAAGCCCCAACGCCATTCATTTATGTGTATTTGTTTAGTATGATGAGTAGCATACGTATAAGCAAGGTATATATGTGGTATTTACTATACTTACGGGTTGTTTGGGTTGTTTTGGGTTTGTCTTTGGGTTGGTGTGGGTGGGGGCTGCAGGTGGGCGCTGCCCCACCGCTCATATATGTACTGTTCGCCATACACTAGTATAAGTAGTTCATGTTTGATTTATGAAACTTCTTTTGTTAATATTTTTTTAACATACAATGAGCGACGGATAAAACTTTTTGTATGTTACTCATGTGGTATTCCTAATAACACAAGTGAAGGATAAGATGATTGGGACTGACGTATAAGGAAAATAGCTTTATGAATTATTAACTTTATTTGTTAATAACTTTTTAATAAATAAAGTTCCACAATTTTGCCAGAGGAAAAGGCTGTTTTGCGTGCAAAAACGCGTCGGATGGGCCTACACCGAAAGTCGTCGGAGGGGGGCCCCTTCATCCTGATGTTTACCCGAAAAACATAAAATTTCGCCAAAAAACATATAAGATAAATCGAGGGTCTACTACCGTTCCTCGTGCTAACGCGTGCTAATTAGTGCCGGCCGACTCGGGCTGACTAGGAACGAACAGCTATATTGGACGGGTCACGCCTCGGTGGTAACCCCGAATATAAATAACAGTATTTCTATTTTTCTCGACTAATTCGTTGCTTTGATCTGTTGATTTCAGTTAAACCGAGAAAACCACGTTTGGAATACGGTGGAACCGTACTATCCGGGGCTTTAACGTTGAGGGAGGGTCAGGAAGTCACGATATCCTGTGTATCAAGATACGGGAATCCCCCAGCAGTAATAAAATGGTATGTGGCGGTTTGTCGATTCAAAAGGTGTGCGCGCACCCTAGTCACAAACTTATCTGGATAAAGATCTCATTTTTTTTCACCGCGTGTGCACAGAATTTCCGGAATGAACACTCATCACCTTTTTCTCGCCCACTTGTGGGACTCGTAGTGTTTCAAACTTTATTTTTCGTTGCAACTCAATTTTTCTCTTAAATTATCTCTGTATATTATATAAATATTTCGCCGCCGCCGTGTACAAAAGTTCCGGCGGTCATTCCCTTCACCGTACCTCCTCCCTAAAACCAAACAAAACCAAACCAAACCCAACAAAACCCAACAAAGCCAGGTGTTGGCATGCCGAATGGAATGACTCGGGGGGGGGAGGCTAGCTTATATTTAAAAAAAAGGGATAACGATTTCTCATGCGTGAATAAAGATTAGAGCTAATTAAAAAGGGGCAAATCATTGAAAGCATTAAAGTATAAGATTATTTCTTATTTATTGTCATTCATTTCACTCATATTTTTTGTTAAATTGTCTTTAAATAGAATATTCATTGGCACAATAACGGAATTCCGTTGTTTCGTCTGTTTGGGTTTGTTTCTAACAAAAATCTATTGCAATGGAAAAATATTTGTTGTTCCGCATGTCCGGATAATAATGTAAAATGGAAAATAACAATGTAATTCTTATTTTGTTTCGTCTCAAATTTCGCGCGACGAATAAAAAATGTTCCCAAACGTAAATGAATGCCGGAGCAAATGAACGGTAATACTCCTGATTATCAGATCGTACTAAAAACAGAACATTTTGCGAAAAAATAATACGATACTCGAGGATTTACTACTGTTCCCCGTGCTAAGTAGTCCAAAATAGCAATTACGAGGGGGGACCCTAAAAAAACGGGAATTGCGCTGCGGCGGGGAGGAAGAGTGGGGGAACTCATTGCTCGACCAGGTGTCCGTTGGGGACACGTCTCCTGAGTTAGTGTGCGAAGTTCTGTCGCCGTGAGTGCATCGGTTAGCCCGTGGGAATTTTTGTAGTGAAACAACTTCTTCCATTTCGGCGAAAACGTCATGGCCGATTATCGAGAGCAACGCGCTGCTGTGAAATTTTGTTTCCTGTTGGGGAAATCGGCCGCGGAAACTACTGTAATGCTTAAGACTGCTCATGGAGATGCTGCCCTAAGTAAAACCAGAGTCTACGAGTGGTTTTCACGTTTTAAAAATGGAGAAATGTCAATTGAAGACCAACCCCGTTCAGGACGCCCCTGAACGTCAAGAAGTGCCGAAAACGTCGACAAAATCAATGCTCACATTCGTGAAGACCGTCGCCGAACCATTGATCAACTCTGTGAGATGTCTGAGATATCATGGAGTTCAGATCGGAGGATTTTATCCAAAGATTTGCACATGAGCAGAGTTGCAGCCAAATTTGTCCCTCGCCTTCTCACAGACGAGCAAAGGGAGCGTCGACTACAGGCATGTTTTCAACTTCAAAATCAGCTCGAAGAGGACCCTGAACTTTTTTCGAAGGTGATTACCGGTGATTAATCGTGGTGCTATGGATACGACCCCGAAACAAAGCGGCAATCAAGCGTTTTGCCACTGTGGAGGAGGTAAAACAAAAATCGCTGGAAAGCCTACAGAACATCTTGATAAGTGAATTTAAAAAATGTTTTGTACATTGGAAGGATCGTTTGTAGAGGTGCGTTGTGGTCACAGGAGACTACTTTGAAGGTGATCAAAATTTGGTGTAAAAATATTAAAAAATAAAGAAATTATGACGAAATTCCCGTTTTTTTTTGGGTCCCCCCTCGTATATCCATTTTTGTTTTAGACCCCTTCGTTTCTAGCTGGATGTCTATTAAACATTTTTCTCTTATTTACGATAGAGATAAAGATGTCCGGAATAACATGACCAAATTTTAAGTCATTCGGTTTGATAGTTGAGATGTATTTCGCCGAAAATTTCAAAACATTCTCGGGAATTTTCTCGGACTTTGTACTCGGGAAAATTCCTGTATTTTGTTATTCGTTGCCTCGAACGAACCTGCGGGCGCAGATCTAAAAGCCTCGGACCATAAGATATTATTTCGTAATGTGTTATTGCGTCTCGCGTATCCAACATATGACAATTCCCAAGAATTCTATTAAGCCAGGGGAAAAAGGGGGTTTGTACCAGTCGGTATGTATATATTTTTATATAAAAAGAAAAAAATCACATGATATCTCAGAGAGAAGTCAAGAAGCCGTGACGCGGTGCATCTCGTGACTCAATTCAACGTTTAAGCGGGGCCGAGAGAAGGAAAAGGTTGTCCGGCAATGACGCTCTTATCCGTGTTATGCTCCGTCGAAGACGGCCGCTCCTTACTTATCTTCGAAACCCATTTCCACTCCAAACGATAATTCGGTTACAATCAAACGCAAATAATAAAAAATCGATGAAAATGTTTCGGCCATGTACGATAATTCAGCGGGGACTTGTGTAAAATCATTAAACAATTAGAATACGAGGTTTGATAAAAAAAAAAAGTAACTTTTCATTTTTTTCGACAAATATTTATTTATTCATCAATATCTACTTTGTCCCCTTCAAAGTAATTCCCCTCAGATATAATACACTTATGCCAGGGCTTTTTCCAATCCTCGGAGCAATTAAATGCAGACGGAGTGCGTTATTGCCATGAGGATACGATGATTCTATACAACGCGCCGTGTTTAAGGTAGTAGTCTGGTAACTTAAGCCGATTTTCATGTCTTTTTTGGAGGGCGTTTTTTTGTAGGAAAATAAAAATGAATCGGTTTGGATATTTAGGATGTTTTATTTACATATTAAAGATATTTAAAAAAATTTGTTTGAAAAAATATAATAGTTTATTATTATTATTATTATTGATTGAAGTTGGCACCTCGAAAAAAAAGCGCGTGGGTGGCCCCGGTGATTTTGGCTCTTGATGTTATCTGAAATCAAAAATTCTTGATAATTCTTAATCTATAGACATGTCATTCTGGTCGGAACTACTGAAGTTAAATTTCATTGATAAATAACAAAATGGGGGACTTTGGAAAAAAAAACTTTTTTCCAAAGTCCGCGATTTTGTAATTTATCCATAAAATTTAACTAACTTTAAAAAAAAAAACTTTTTCCCAAAGTCCGCCATTTTGTTATTTATCCATGAAATTTAACTTCAGTAGTTCCGACCAGAATGACATGTCTATAGATTAAGAATTATCAAGAATTTTTGATTTCAGATAACATCAAGAGCCAAAATCACCGGGGCCACCCACGCGCTTTTTTTTCGAGGTGCCAAATTCGATCAATAATAATAATAATAATAAACTATTACATATTGTCAAAAATTTTTTTTTTTGTATCTTTAATATGTAAATAAAAACATACTAAATATCCAAAACGATTCATTTTTATTTTCCTACAAAAAAACGCCCTCCAAAAAAGACATGAAAATCGGCTTAAGTTACCAGACTACTACCTTAATCTCAAAATCAGAAAAATATTGCCCGCCAGTCTACGGCTAAGTAAATGACTGAACAACAAACTATTACTTATAACACACACACACACACACATGCACACACGTCTATTCGGACACTTCTTCTGTATGTCATTTTCTCACGTTTTGGCACATTTTCGATAGATTGGGCTTATTGGAAAGGTCGAGCAAAACTTTTGCACGAAAATAAATCGTCCGCTATGAGGAGGCAAAATAAAACGAAGATTGATTGAAACAGGTTCATCGGTGGTGACGAGGTCGAACCTCTCCGGGATCAAACAAACGCCACCGAAGTCGACAATCCAAAGACATGGGCGGCCCACAGTCTTCTGAGGATTCGTGGACGTCGAGAAAATCATGGCCTACCAATCCGATGTTTGAGTTTACATCCGACGAGTCCATTACCAGTTATCGCCGAGTGTCGTCTGGATATTCATTGTGAGTTATCTGTTTTTTTTTCTCTTCTTTTTCTAACGAAGCTATATACATATATTAGGGCGATTATTTTTTTTTTCGACTATTTTTTTTTCTCAGTCCCCACTTGAAATTTTGTTGGATATATCGAAAAACAAATTCCCTGAAAGTTACAGCCTTTAATATTAATTCTGAGTACTTTTCCTTAGCGTGAAAAGATTTTCCATCTAAAATACACGTCAACCGAATTTTTTTTTTCAATTTTCTATAACTCAGCCGCATTTTATGCTATCATATTATTCTTGGTTTCGACTTACTCAGAATAAAACAATCTAGAAAAGTGACTATTGCGGCGAAAGTGTAAATTGTACTGGTGAGTTGGTACGGGTCACTGAAGGTGATTTTTACTCAAAATTCTCGTTTTTTTGCGGTTATCTCCGAAACAATTGACTTAACGAAAAAAATGTAAACGAAAAATTTATTGGAAATTTAATTTCCTACAAAAAAGGTCTTATCGACCCAATTGCTTAGAGTAATATTTCTCGAGATATTGAACTTTAACTTATGAGTAGTATACAATTTTTATGGTTTATATTACTGTACAAATTTTATACTACTCATAACTTAAAGTTCAATATCTCAAGAAATATTAATCTAAGCAATTGGGTCGATAGGACCTTTTTTATAGGAAATTAAATTTCCAAAAAATTTTTCATTTACATTTTTTTCGTAAAGTCAATTGTTTCGGAGATAACAGCAAAAAAACAAGAATTTTGGGTAAAAATCAACTTCAGTGACCCGTACCAACTCACCAGTACAATTTACACTTTCGCCGCAAAAGGTACTTTTTTAGATTGTTTTATTCTGAGTAAATCGAAACCAAGAACAATACGATAGCATAAAATGCGGCTGAGTTATAGAAATTTGAAGAAAAAAAAATTCGATTTACGTGTATTTTAGATGGAAAATCCTTTCACGCTAAGGGAAAGTACTTAGAATTAATATTAAGGGCTGTGACTTTCAGGGAATTTGTTTTTCGACATATCCAACAAAATTTCAAGTGGGGACTGAGAAAAGTGAATAGTCGAAAAAAAAAATCGCCCAATATATATATACACACGTGTATTCTCTCCGAAAATTCTAGAGTAGCCCAACACCTGAAAATCGAACTCTTCAAAATCGTGGTCCCGTCGTATCTCGAAACTGCATCGAGCCATAAAATTTATGGACCACTCATTTCAAGACTATTCATTGAGGCTATCGTGAACCAAAACCACAAATATGTTGCCAGCGATTTTGTCAGTTCTTTCGTAACTTGAAACTGTTTAATTATTAAAAAGCACTCCATCATCGAATTTTGTTATTGCTTTTGTTATATGTAAATTATTGTCCTTGTGACGCGTCATTGAACAAGGGTTTGTTTCCATTTGCTCGTGAAAAAAATTTTGGACTTCAACATTTTCATAAATATCTTTATCTTCACTGGCCCTAGTTATTTTTTCGAAACGCGAGTTCATCCGGAAAGTATTTATTTCTTAAATGATTTTAATATATCGTGGGCCCCGCTCGTCTCGGTTACTACGTACAAACGCGCGAAACTCTTCGACGCGTGACGGTCCGAAACGGCATACGAGCACCTTTTTACGGTAGTCGTTCCACGTACTATATAACTATAATAATGCTTTCTTCGAGATATACCAGATACAAGCAACAAACAATACAAAGTACCGTAATCAAGAGTACCGTTTCGTAATAGTACGAAAAAAATATTCAAAATCGCTGCAACTTCAATATATAAAATGTAATTATTATATTTTCAAGAAGGTCCAATTACGTTACTGCAATTTATGGTTTTTTTTTTGCCAACGTATCCATTTGATTTCGTGAAAAAATAACTAGAATCAGTTGCTCGAGTGCGACATCGACGGTCTACCATAATTGATGAGTTAGTTGACATGAGAAATAAATCACATTTCGAGATATTTCGTAACGTACGTTTTTTTTGTTAATCGAAGGCATTCTCGTTTTCACAAAATGCTCGAAACAATATTTGGAACGTTGAAATTTTACTCATGTGGGCGTAGAATAAGAGTTATTGAAAGTCCGTGTGACAACTTAAGGGAGGGGTAAGGGTTTCAGCGTTAAAAAAAACTCTTTTTTTGCGATTTTTTTTCTCAAATATGGATTGAGCAATTTTATTCGAACCTTTTGTACATGATTGAGCATACTTTTGACAATGTTGTGTAATTTTTTCATGCAGAAATATTGAAGCATAAGCCCGTAACAGAGCTTCCCCCAGAACGTCTTGGAAAAAAAACAATTTGCGGTGTTCACTATAACTCGGCCGGAAATTATCTGAAAATGAAAAACCATGAAAATTTAGTCAAATTATAATCAAATCTTCCCCCCAACGTTCTCTGATCATTTTTTTTTTTATTTAAAAATTTTTCGCGGCCATCTAAAGTGTGAACTGTTATTTTCCACGAAAAATTCCGCCATTTTGTGGGTGGGAAACACCCTTAATGTAAAAAAAAAAAAATTAACTAAACGTTGGGGGGAGGTATTTTATATGTAGAAAATGTGTAAAAGTTTGAAATGAATCGGTCAAGTAGTTTTTAAATGGCAGTGAACACGGACTTTGAAAAAGTAGTTTTGAGAAAAACGCGTCTAAAGTTTATGAAGTAAAAACGTGACGAAAATATTTTTTTTTCCAACTTACACAGAATCATCGATTCCAGCTCCTGACGCTCGTTTTTTCTTTTAAAATATTGTAGTGTATAGTATACACTATATACTATATACACAATAGCAATGAATAAACTGTATACCTGTTCGACAGCTGCACTGCTAGCCCGACCGCCCGCAGCTGTTAGAGGTGTAGCGTTAAAGACCAGGAGATTAATAAGACAATAACTTCAAGAATATTGCTTAGATCGGTTTAATATTTTAAGGACATATTCTTGAAATGTTAAACAATAAGATAAGATAAAAAAAAATCAATTTTTCGAAACTGAAAACCCTTACCCCGCCCTTAATGGTACAATGAAAATATAACGTACGGAATAAAAGTTTGATGGAAGAAAATTTTCAGATTCGCCGGAAGTGAAAGTGGAGACTAGTCCGAGACTATTGCCAGCTGGACTCGAGGATTCCTCGAGTTTCATGAGCATGAAATGCATCGCCGACGCTAATCCACCGGCCACGATAAAATGGTACAAGGACTCGTTGGCGCTGAACGAGCTCGAGAATGTCGAACAATCGACCCAAAATCAAACGCATCGTAACGGCAGCTTCGTGGGATCGGAAGTGAGATTTGAGCCGGTTAGAAGGGAAGATGTTGGATTGTACACTTGCAAAGCTTTGAACGCGATGGGCGAGAGTCCACCGGCGAATTACAGGCTCGACGTACAATGTGAGTTTCGTTCATTTTATTTTTGCCGAGTGAGAAATCCCGTAACGAAGCAGTACATCTTTAATTATCATTTATACATTCGCACGGTAATGATCGTGCACCGACCGGCGGGAGAGAGTGGTTTAAAATTTGGGCGAGAGAGGTCAAATTGCTTAATGATAATTCCCAATGGAATATTGAATTTAACGAATAATCGCTTCGGGTGTTTGTTAAAGCTCGTTCAATTTTTAGACCATCCGATCGAATCTGCTTTCGCGAATTGGGTATCATTGAAACATGTTTGCTGATATTTGTTCAATATTTCGAAAAATGCATTTAAAATCAAGCAAACCTGGCGTTACCAAAGCAGAAACAAACGGTGCAAATTGAAACTTGTATATCGCTTCGTCATTCTTTTTATCCATACCCAAAGCTTCCCCCGGCGAAGAAGCCAAATTGGAAAGAGATCCTTGCTCATAGAGGAAAATTCGTCAATGCACAAAATGATGAGGAAGACTTTTTATTCCCGACCAAAACAAAGCTTCCTCCGCGAGGAAGCAAAGGACAATAATGCAATAACTTTATGTCGCAATAACGTGGTTCGAACTTTCAATCTTACAGTTGGACCTCGACTTCTGTCGAACGAGAATAGCTCAAACACGACAATCGATGAGAGCGAAGTTGTGGCGATACTCGGAACGAGCGTCGAGCCTTTCGTTTGCGCCGAGTTCGAGGCTAATCCATCACCGAGATACCGATGGGTGCATCATCGCGGTGGCGTTCCGCGAATGATTGAAAATCCATCGAGTGGCAAACTCGGCGGACGTCGTTTGCGCATTGAGAATGTCATATGGTCGGACGAGGGTGAATATCGTTGCGTGTCGTACAACATTATAAACGGCGTGAGACGCGAGATGCCCAGCGACGCAAAGTTTTTGCTTCACGTTTCCGGACCGCCGGAGATACAAACACGACCGTCGTTGACGGACAACGATTTTTACGAATCCGTCGGTTGGCTCCGAGAACCCGTACATCGGTTAAAATCTCGTTTTTGTTCGAGACCACCGCCACGACTCGTCGCGTGGCAATGGGGCAGCTCTCACCTCCGCGCGGGTAAAAAAAGCTTATTACATTTTACTCGATCACGCGTTTTCCTAAATTCCGAATCCCTACACCGATTCTTGCCCGTATTCCGTACAATTCCATTGACGTGTAATTTTCATATTTAATTATTATCAATATCCCGTTAAAAAAATACACGGACTAGAATTCCGTTTAAAATATTCAAGGCGGTAGTCTGGTCTAGAGCGAGATTTTTGACGTCATCTCTAATGTGCAATAATTTTTAAACCGTTGAAGTTGCCTTGATGAAAATTTACACGTGCATTTATTGATCCATAGAGAATACTTGTACATAAAAAAAAATTATTTTAAATATTTTCATGTAGTTTTTTGCCTTGTTGCAACATGGTGCGCCGAAAGCCGCCTCAATCGGCGCCCACTCTGGACGATGTTGTATGCACCTGAAAAAAAATATATATATATTCTCAATCTGTATGAGTATTATGAGCACTGGTAGCAGAATTGGTACTTAAAAAAAATGTTTGACAAAATGGCGACCTGTTGAACTTTCATTAATGATATTTCATACATTTTCGGGTATTCGACGAGTTATAAAATCTCGGCAAAATTATTGTGCGACTGAATTCTGCTACCAGTCCTCAGAAACAGGCTACCTAAGGTACGTGCAAAATTTGAGCTCGATCGGTCCATTAGTTATCGAGATATCGTGGGCGCCGATTTGAAAAACATAGTTCTGAGATAAACGCGTTCAAAGTTTGGACACCGTCCGCGCAGCTGCTTCCCGACCGTGCTACCTGAGCGCGCGGCTTGCTCAGAATTTTTATTTCTCGGCTAATTTTTGAAATATCAATAAACGGTTTTCAGGAGCGTATGAAGAAAGGTCTGAGGAATAAGAAAATGAAAGAAAAAAAAATCGATTTTTTCCAATTTCTAGACCAGACTACCGCGTTAAGGGTGAACACCACTGTGACCCCCTGTTTTTTTTTCACATTTTTCAAGAATTTTTTTTTGTGGGAAAAAAGAGATATTCGAAAAATTTGTTTGGGTTTTGTTCCTTGTTTATTAATGTATCAAAAAACATTTTTTTCACATTTTTCACCCCGCCTGGTGGCGCTGGGGAAGCTCTCGTGTCAGATGCTGTCATCTCCGCGGCACGCAGCAGAACGTCGATCTGAAATAAAATACCGAGTGTTTTCGTTAATAATATGATATTTTGAAGAGAAGTACATAGGGATTTGGAAAAATATTGTTTTAAAAAAAATAGGCACGCCTTTGAAATTAAAGTTAATTTCAAAGGCGTGCCTATTTTTTTATTAACGAAAACGCTCGGTATCATTTTTCAGATCGACGTTAAAGAGAGTTCTGCTGCGTGCCACGAACCACTGCGGAGATAACAGCACCTGACGTGAGAGCTTCCCCAGCGCCACCATGCGGCGTGAAAAATGTGAAAAAAATGTTTTTTGATACATTAATAAACAAGGAACAAAACCCACAAAATTTTTTCGAATATCTCTTTTTTTTCCCACAAAAAAAAATTCTTGAAATGTGAAAAAAAACAGGGGGTCACAGTGGTGTTCACCCTTAAGATTCGTTTATAGCATACAATACAATAATTGTCTTTCCTCCGTCTATTATTCGTCTTCCAGGTGAGACTATCAATCCGAAGTACGAGGCTCTGCCGTTGGAGCCCATTACGGAAAACAAAATCGTCACGAATTGTTACTGGGCGAAATTGGAAATTCGAGATTTGCAGAAAGAAGACGCGAGAGTATATACATTGGTGATTGAGAGCGAGAAGGGACAAGACTCGACGAGTATCAAGCTTAGCGTGCGAGATCCAACGGAAATACGAGTTATCGCGATTGCCGCGGCGGTTGGTCTGTTGTTTGTTGTTCTTCTAGTGGCAATTGGCGTTTACTCGATACCGCGAATAAAACATCTTAGATATGAAAAAGACACGGAGGCTGAGGAGGAAGAGGGTAGTATAGCGGCTGATGCTTTTTACACCACACCGTCGCCCATGGATGGACAAAAAGCACCGACACCGAGCAAAACTTTCACGCGAAAGTCACAACATCAGGACGGTGGCCTAGCCGTTATGTACGATTACGATCAGATCGCAAAACAGACGCGAACTATGAGTCCCGAGGCTCTGAAAGTCAGAAGGGCACCGGCTGTCCTTCAGGCTCCTACGATAGTATGATTTTATTATACGGATCGAAGAGATTATTGAAGCATTTCTGTTCGATCTATTGTGTTAAAAAAAAAAATCTCAGGCCAGCATACCCGAATTTGTAGAAGTGTGCGGGAATTACCGCGGATTATGCTGGTTCTAACGGCGCGCCAGCTCTTAATGGTTTTTTCAATTTTTATACGCGTATTAATTATGATTAAACCCAATAAGTACCTGTTAAACTCCAGCAAGATTCACCATTCCCGATAATTTATAGATTAAGACAATTGATATATATATATATATATTGTTTTCCCTATCAATGGGTTTTTACGTATGACCATTCCCAATTCCATTTTTACCCCTATCATTTCCTTCCTGCACTTAGCTGTGTTACTTTCGCAGACATCTTAGGAAAGCCTCTGTGGTATGTATGCACGAAAATAACGACGTGATATTTTGTCGAAAAATGCACACAGTAATCGTGGTTGTATTTTGGTTTAGGTCGTTTACATTCCACCGGCGCTACTTAGTGACCCGAACGCGAGATTTTCCTCTCTACATTTTCAATTCGCAGACCATTTTCGAGAGTTTTTGTACAGTACCAATATACATATAAGTAAATTGCTTCTATCACGGTTAATTTCCGTATTTGGTGTATCTTCCTTGAACGTTGCCTAGATTCCAAAGGTTCCTTAGTAAACCGACGCTGTTGGAGTTTCTCATCGTCCTTTCACACGAAGACTACGGTAAAGGAGTATGATCCAGTCCAATCTTCGTACTTCCAAAGCGGGATAAAGAATACGGACAATAAGGCAGTGTTGCCAGGTGGTCTGTGCGGATTCCCCCCAGGTTCATTTTGTTTCCCTCTAGAAATCCCCTAGGTTGCCCCCACCCGCCGCCAGGCCATTGTTCATTGGGCCAACGGCGAAGTGTCAACTTTTCAGCTCGAACGGTACCCGGAACGCACCCTAGATGGCGGTGCAGTTTGGTTTATATTTCAAAAAAATTAATACAGACTTTAATAAATACAAGACTGTTTAATCGTAATTAATATAGTAATGATATATTTCTTTTGTCTATTTTTTATATTTGAGTATTTGCAATTGTACCTAAATACCAACGAACTTCAAACACGTTTACGTGGCAATGCTCTGCCACGTATGTCGCGATTTTCAATTCGGCTTCCTTTCGTTGTCGGGACAGAGTTATTTTAGTGAATGTACCGATTTTCGGTAAAGCGGCAATGGTGTCCTGATTTTTGTTAGCCTGTGTGTGTTTTTTCGATAAAGAATGATCTTGTATAGTTTTCTTATGAGCGATGAGAATCGTCTTGCAATAAGCACAAAACGCTTTGGTTGAGTCCCCGTCAGGCGATGATTTTAACCACCCTATATATCGTATGAAGGAGATTTATTTAAACGTCATTATGTACGTAGAATTAATCAACAAAATGTAGAGGATATACATATACAAATGAACTTATAAATTTAGGAATGAACTCTCGAAATCAACGAAAAATCCATGTAGCTTTCAGCGAAGATCTACAATAACGACTTACCTTTAAAATTAGGTTGAAATTCCCAATCTTTAACGTACTTTTGCAAGTATGTTTTTTTACCACTTTCGTTTATGGGCATATTTATTCTTTTATGTATCGATAAAACTATTTTAATTGTTAATATATCGGGATTTGCCCGTTTAGTATATAATATATAAGAGCAAATCCACAATAATCGACTAGAGACTTCGGATGAATGAAACTGTTTGTTGTGATCTACAATCTAGACTGACTTCACAACGAAAAAGCGTTCTGAAGTCAGTCTAGATTCTAGACTGACTTCAGAAGGCTCAAACACAACACAAATTTTGAGACATCCACACGTTTCTGAAAAAGCGGAACGCGTGGAAATCTCATAATTTATGGCTTTATGATCCCCTAAAATACCCTGACGATTCAGAATCCCCCTAAAAAAACCCCTAAACATATTTTACCCCTGTTTCTCCGCTAAAACACGTAGAATTCCCCTAAATCTAGGGGAAAATCCCCTAACCTGGCAACACTGCAATAAGGCTTGTGCCCGTCGACACAGCGAGACGTTGATGTCGCCAACGACTCACGGGCGGTGGGGAGACTCGACATAGCAATTAGCGACGACAGAGACGCTTTTGGCAAAATCTGAAACCATTATAGGATGGATTTTTGAGGATTCCTTTTCCATACGGTCCTCACTAGAGATCGGACTCCTTTACTCCAGCCTCCGTGTGTTTACAGTTTGAATTTTTCGTCTATAATGCCCGTAATCGCTTTTTCGCGCATCCCCATTGTACGATGAGTTGCGGTTTGAGGCGTGACTCGTCAAATTTATGGCTGCGTTCCTTAATTTAGCTTTTTTGGTGCAGCCTAAATCCCAGATATATCTGGACTACGGTCCAAATGTCCCCTTATACGTTCTTCTATGTAAAAAAAGTGAGCCGCCATGGGACGCCTGGTAGATGTGAAACATCCAACATCTTGAGAATACCGTGTGGGATATGTGGCATGGAGAATTTAAAAAAAATAACTAGAAAAGTAGCTGATTTTCTTCTATAATTTTTATTTGGTTGCTTCATCTGTTACTTCGGTTATAGTAGCAGTCGTTGCTGCGTTTGATATGCGATGAAATTAACAATCGGTCGATGATAGCTGAAGTACGAAACGAATGTTTTAAATGTCTTTTGTTTTTCAAGATATCTATAGAACACTGCATCTATAATTGTGCCATACCTTGTAGTAGGCTCATTTGCGTGGTTGTTCATGATCAACTGAAATTCATTTTGGAGAAAATTTATGAGTGGAAATGATTCAGCTTTGGCAAAATTAACATTGAAATCCCCTACTAAAATTAATGGAAGTTGATGTAAATTTGCTCCTAATAGCATTGAACCAGCTGGACTATATTTGAGTAGTTCTTCGTGTAAATATCGTATGATATTATAAATTTTTTTGGTTTGGGGAAATATATACAACGACCATGACCAGTTCCTTCCATCCTCGATAACAATTTGTGCCGCACCTAAATCGCCAAAATCGTCTTGACCAAAACCAAGTCCCCTTACATTTGTCAACCTAACGATTATGCGAGATGTAATAATGCAGTAATAGATGCATCCAATGAATCTCTATTCTGATAAATAGCTGCACCACCAGCTCTAACATTATTGCGTTTGAAGTGAACAATACAATCAACGTTGGGGATGTCGACGTTTTCTTCATTACCAAGCCATGTTTCACTCAATAATAAGAAATTACTATTGTTAACGATCGAATCTTGTACATCTGGGACATGCTCTCTGAGACTTTGACAACTCAACGTGAATAACGACAATCCCTTTCTTGATGTTATGAAATTTGATACTAATCCGTGGAGTGCCTCGAGTCTATTAAGCGATAATCTTTTTAATTCTTCTTGCAACGATACAATTGATGGATCAATTCGTCTACCGTGGTAGAATTTTAGATCAATATTACGTGTATATATGTATAAGCCTTCAATACTTGTTACTCGCGATAGGGCTACATATAATAATTGTATAGAATGAGTTTTCTCATGTTCATAAACAATTTCGCTGTAAGTCCACCCTTGAGACTTATGGATAGCACATTCAGGGCTGGGATTCTGTACTTGTCTACCGACAACTATCGGTGTCGTTAGCGAGCGACAGCCAATTGCAAGGAAGATTCCAGCGGAAAGACGCGACTCTGATAGGCTATCGCTCGCTAACGACACCGATAGTTGTCGGTAGACAAGTACGGAATTCAGCCCCTGGTTCACAATCGCCCCTCTGCATGCGCAATCAACCCGTGCGCAGAGTTGAGTGGAGGGGAGCGTCACCACGACGTGCCATCGACGTTCCCTATCGACCGATTTACTGCCAACGCGCGTAAAGATGTTTAACATAAAAAATGCGTTCTTTTATTTCTGTCATCAGCATTCCCGTTAAACACCTGTTAAGCTCCTGAAAACACTGCTGACGTATCTTCGACGATGGTTGTCCATGAAAGACCGGGAATACAAGAACAATTTTTTTTACATATCCGCGCAAAAAACAATCAACGAACGCATCAGCCGTAGGGTGCGTTCTCATCTTTTCATAACATTCTTCCATCGTCGTTTCTCTTTCTAGTTCAATGGGTACGACAGAGGCGAACGATGAAAAAACTGGAAATGAATTAAAGAAAACGACGCGTCCATTTTATTCCGCGGCATAGAGGTCAATTCCTGTGTGTAACGAAAATAATAGCAACGGTCGAACAATTCCGAGATAAGACACGGGAAAAATGAACGTATAATTTTTTTTTTCTTCAACGAGTTACTACTTTCTGGAACTCTTGTGCATACCTCCGAACATAGCTCCCCGTAGGCAGATTGAGAAATTTACAGCGATGGTTGATTAATGATTTGTCTTCTGTGAAATTGACCGGAAATGAGATGCCCGAGAGTGATAGCGTCGTTTTTCCATCGGAAGCGTCTGTAAGAAAAAAATGACAATATTTTCATGAAAATGGAGTCGTTCGAAAACCGTCACCGTATCGTCGTAAAGAAAACTTTTTGAATTTGCATCGACTTGCGTACTTTTTTTTTCGTTCGACCAATCCGATAATACCATTTGTGCGATTATTATTTTCGCACGAAAATGAATGGTGAGTATATGAAAATTGAGAAGCCGTGCGAGGAGCACTTGTTGAATACGTTCGAGCGCGTCGGATGCAAGTTGGCGGGTGAAAATTTTGTTCACCCCCCTCTACCATGACGACGAGATGTCTTCCATAGCAACGAGCGGCACAGCATTGGTGAAGCGCATGCGCGTTTTTGGCGTTTTGGAGTTTTTGGCAACACTGACAATATTGCGTTATTGCTCACCATGACGACGGTAATGTTGGGGCTCCGGTCGTCAGGGAGTTAAACAATTTTATTCACCCGCCATATTGGAATCGTCGAGCTCAAACCGTACGCGGCAAGTGTCTCGAGAATCTCGCACCGGAATTTTAATCCACAAACATCGGAGTTCCGTCGGTGTTGGGCGGGAAAAACTTTTGAAAATTTTACAAACGAAATGTAAGACAATGCGAATTAGAAAATAGTTTTTACTCCCGATAATTACAAGGACGCTTTTTCGAACGATCCGTTTCATGAAATGTTCAAATTTTTCCATTGTAGTCGAGGTACAACGTCATGAAAAAAGGACGCTATGATCTCATCCCCGGCGTCATCACTTTCCCGGTCCAGTTCACAGAAGACAAATCATCAATCAACCATCGCTGTAAATTCTTCAGTCTGCCTACGGGGAGGGATCTCTGAGATATGCACAAGAGCTCCCGAAAGTAGTAAGTCCTTCTTTTATTATTATTTATTCGTCATTTTCATTCTTCATTTATCCGCCATTTTGTTGTCCGATTTTTTCAATCGACATCCTTTTCCGTGTACGAATTTTCCCCCCTGCCCGCCTGCACGTACCCTTCTAGGGTTCCCGTTTGTTTTTCTGCTCTGTTTTTGATCTCCCCAACCTACTTTTTCGGGTACGGCGCCGGAAATTACTCAACGGCGCTTTACCGCGTAGATTTTTCGCATCGCATTTTTTTTCCATATAGAACTTTTTGTTCCATATAGAACAGGGCTTTTGCCCTGAAAAAACGGATTTTTGAGGACGCTTTTCCGTACGCTCTCCACTAGAGATCGGACTCCTTTACTCTGATCTCCCCGGTCTTTCCACATGCTCTGTAAACTTTTAATGGTCATTTACGGCATTAGTAATGATTGCGAAAGAAAAACAAAGCTTATATTCGAAATTGTCTCGAGAGGCTTTTCATTCCACACGTTAGAAAATTTGTGGTAGATTTGATCTAAGTACAAGTGCTTGAATAGATGTTGCGGAAAAAGAACGTTGAGCTTGTGTAAGCACTACCGGTGATTAATACTGTAAATCATTAAGTGTGAAAGCCCTAAGAAAATCTTCACTATCGATCAAACTATGAAATAACGTCGATATATCACAAAATTCAGTATTCGTGCCATCGGGATAGATCATCCTTCTCATACGAGATTTGAGGTCCTCAAAGTAGCTTACAGTTTTCGTTGCGAACCGGCGGTGTTTCACCTTGAAGAATATAAATGAAATAAAAAAGATATTTGGAAAAACATCTAATTGTACAATTCACTTATGCTATAGCAGACATTATAGAAATAACAAAGTTTAATTGCACATTGATTTATTCGACGGTCATTCATACATAAAAATCAATCATTCCCGTGAATTCGAATAATTTCATCACACAAAGGAATCATTACCTTTTTCTTGCGGCATTAACTCACGTACGTTGCGCAACCTCGTTGTTGGTTGCACCGAACGAAATAGCCAAGCATTCAATTGAAATGACAGTACCGCGATCTTAAACGCGAAATGAATTGTTATTCGATGGGAAATTCCATATCCCAATGGCATTTAATAAAATGCCATCGGACGGGTCAAAATTCTTAGTGCAAATTATTATCTATGTTTTGTATCTCGTACCAATGCGTTCGATAAGTTTTGTGCAAAATAGAAGACGAACCGCTGGAAAATTGTACGATATATTTTAAGAAATATAATTCTGGCGCGAAACACAAGTATCAATACGATCGAAGAATTCACATAACCGCGAGGCTCTCGGTTTGTATTCTCGATCGGTATAAAATAATATTTAATGATCTAACGACGTTCGATTTTCTTTTTTTTCTCGCTATTATCTTACAATTGTTTTCGTTAAATTTGGGGGAAAAATACGAACGAGGGCTTTAACCGAACGCCAGTCCTGCCCGCAAGATCGGAGTAACCTTAAATCAAATGTTTATGTTGGGGCGTACAATATTGAATATTAAAACAGCAAAAAAATTGCCGAGAAGCGCGTGGATGAACGCAATCGTTGTCCGGGTTGTCACTGGATGAAAGACAGAAAAACGTAATTTCGTTTCGACGAATGTAATCAATCAGTTATACTCCAAAAACGTTATTCCATCGCGACGTCTCGCGGCGTAAATACAAAAACAAAATATAAATGGAGTGACAATTAACAAAAAAAAAAAAAAAAGTCAATAGAGTCTTCCGTCTCTTTGTCCGATTCCGTTCCAGATCTTTTTGTTTCGTCCGACCTATTCACCGATTGGAGGAACGATTATGAGTGACTCGAATGAGTTGCTCAGCGGCTATGGTTTGTTGGATGTTTATCTTTTGTTTTTTTTTCCTCCTCTTTCAAGCTTCTTCTAGAGACTGTTGTTGAGCTCCAGACGAGGCCTTTTACTGCGTGTCCCCGTTGCATCGTCCTGTGATTCACCGCTCACGGTCAAAAGTTCACGCTTCTTTTCTGGATTCTGAAAATATACGTAGAACTTATTCGCTATTGTCATACTTTTTTATGCTTATATTTTATCAATAGCTAATTTCATCATTATTTCAATCGTCGCTTATGTTTGATCCAATGTACCGTAAAGTAGGCAAGCCGCTCCTATAATATTCTCATTACATGCAGTTGTTTCCTCAAATAAATTTTTTTCGTTATGAAATAGTTTTACATAGAGAATAAAACGCCTTTAGGTGGACAATTTTGTATCAAAAACGTTTTAGAACATGTACATTTTGGGATTTTCAATGCGAATTGAGGCGGTACAAGAAAACCTGTTACAACAAATTTACTGAAAATGATTGCTTATCGTATCTTTCATTTCATCTCCTAGGTATGAATGCACAAGGATATTATTTCTTCACTGGATCATTTTAACCATAAAAGTTTACTCGTTTAAAACAGAAGAACATGAACCTAGGATCTCAAAATTTACGAAAGTTAAATCGTTGATTTAATGAATAGAAAAATTAAAAATTTTATAAAACTCGAACTTAAGCAATTCTCGATAAAATTAATACCAAACATCCTTGTCCCCTGACTTATTTATGTAGAAATTCTCGATTGGATAATTAAAAATTTACGAAAGTAAAAGCGATCAAAAGCATTGTTCGAAATTTTTGATATTTTCAAAATCCATAAAAATCTCTAATCCTGAATTAATTCTAACGAAAATTACAGCAAAAAAGGGGTTCCAACACCCGAAATTCACCAAAAGTTCCAGCCATATCGGTCAGGTTATCTCGAGATAGAGCAAGTTGAATCTAGCAAGTTTGTCACATACATACATGAGGAATCTAAAATGGTGAAAATTATCGAAGTTTGTAAAACTCATTAAAAAAGATAAGATTATGAAAAAATAGATATCGAATGTGACGTAAAGACAAATTCTTGTCGCACAAATTGTTTCTTGATATTAACTAGTAATATGGTGCACGGGCACCTGTCTTGCCCCGTCAGGCTTAAGACTTCTCTGCCAACGCTACCTACAAAGTTTTTCTGTTCATTTACGGAACTTCAATTTCTGTTGATTTTACAGATCCACAATACTAGCACAGTGTCTTGGGATGACAAACGATTTCTAACATTAATTCCGCACCATTGAGTTTGCAAAAAAAAATACCTAGAAAAATTCCATGGGGCAGGGGGTGGGATTCAAATTCTGAATGGCTGCACGGCGGTCCAAGGCCTAACTGACCGTTCCATTGCGTGTTCTCTATTATATTAACTATACATCCATCTATATAAAAATGAATCCATATTTCCCTTGGTCACACCATAACTTGAGAACGACTTTACCGTTTTCATTCATCTTTTTTTTTTAAGTTTTCTAATACTTCGTAGAAGGTTCTTACGGAAAGAAAAATTAAGAAAGTTGCGCAGAAAATTGGAAAATTTTCCGAAAACTTAACGACTATTTAACCTTTGCGCGTTTGACAGTTCGCGCGAATCAAATTTTATTCAATAGATGCATCGGTCGGCATCTATCTATCAAAAAATTCATTCATTCATTTCTCAGTGCACAGTCCATTCAATCTTAACATTTATCCAGTTTTGAGTTTGTCGAGTGAATTTTTTGAGAAGTGTTTGTTCATTGTAGTTAGTTCAGCGCAATCTCGCCTTATATTAAAAGTTTAATTTAATATCAATTTTTGTTAAGTTTTGATAGACTAACGTGCGGTATACATGGTTATACAGAAACACTAAGGGAGTCAATTTTTTATTTTCAGTTACGATAAACACTATGTTTTTGAAATTTTTTTTTTTTTATTATTTATTCCAGTTAGAATTGAATACTCATAGCTCAGACAAGACAACGTCCGTCGGGTCAACTAGTATTTAATAAAAATGACCAGCCGCCGTTGCCCGCATGACATTAACGTTATATGTTACCTAATAAAACAACGTTATAATTACCTTTTTATCCCATTGCTGGTGAAGGTACCTCAAAAGTATCGTCGTCTTTTCTGTGACTATAACTACAAATTTTAAATCCATCAAACATTGGTGAGAATGTAATGAAAAAAAAACTGATAAATTCATCAAAAGAATACAATTACTTTGTTCGGATGGATAATCCTTTGTTGGCAAGTAAACGGATGGCCTCTTGACGCACGTTCGATTACCATTATCCGTGTGAAAATTGGCAAAGTTGTTTTCGTCGTGCGAAGGCAAACCTTTCAAGAATTCGGCGACTGACTGAGGAAAATAGTGAAACAAGTTTTTAAACATTTTTGTTGTTGTTAGTACATAGAAGCGTATAGATTGTTTTTCCAGCTTGCGAGCAATTGCAAAAATCATTGTCGAATTTGTTCAAAGGTAAACTATTACAAATGAAATATGTCGTGAAATAATAAACGAACGACATTACGCGCTGTATTATTTCAAAATTTATTTCCTGTTGTGTGACAGAGACACGATTAAAAAAAAGGAATTCGGTTCCGTGTATAACCTGAAAATGAATAAAGAAACGAAATCGTGGAAAAGAATGAACTTGCGTAAAACACGAAGACTCACCATTATAAAAAGTAACAGTTGTGAAAATATGGAACGTCGCTGCAACTTTATAGGCCCCCTGGGATATTCGCGTTAGAACGCTAAGAATTATAACTCCAGTTTGTCAAAACTGTCGCTTGGTTCTGTGTATAAACTACAAAAAACGCAGATCTTGCATATCTTTCTGATCAGAAGAAAAATGTCAATGATTCCCATACAGCAATACGGCTCCACCGGTAAAATAACCGGGTCAGATAACTGACTCGCGCGAACTGACTGCAGTTAGCTCAAACAAAAAGGTAGTAATTATTCGACTAATTAAAAGATTAAACGCAGGGAATCCGTTTGGAAGAACATTCGTTTTTTTTATCTTATCGAGAATAATTTACAAGTAATTATAATATACATACCTATATACACTAATAATGCAAAAATCTGGTCATTTAAATCTTCAAACGTTCCGCTCTTTTGTTATACTTGCAGAAATGGTCTCGAGATTATTATTTAGTTCGAATCTTCCCACCAGGTTCGCATGCCAAAAAAAAATAATGTAACCAGATTGAAAAACTCTTTCGGCCACTTTCAGCGTTTTATATACGGTAGGGTATCATAGTCCCCAAACGAAACAATCCCCAAAAGACATAATCCCCAAAAAGTTACTAGATAACAGAATCGACTGTCACGTTGACAGGTTAGTACCTGTCAAAGTGATAGATGGCGTTGCAGGCATTTTCCGTCCCATGTATAGTCAATATTCGAGGATCACGTGCGTTGCCCTTTTTCCGAGTTTTCAGATTGTGTATCAGGTTTCAGGTTATGTACTAGTCAACTTTTTTTTGTGTACAGCCTAAAACGATATAGGAAAAAGAAGAAGATTTAGGTTATGTGCACCCAACAACTGTTTGAAGTGGTACGGCAACAATTGCTTATCCACGATTTTTTGTAATTTTTTGTAATTACTCCTTGAGCCAATAACTATTCGAGCGTGATACTCCAATAGTTGCATTTCTATTTATTCAATTTTCATTACAATATTCCATTTATGGTTCCTTTTTATTTATTTATTGAACAACCGAATTACAATAATCTGTTTTGGCTCTTTTAGCAACAGATGCAATCATACACATATAAACGAATATTGTAATGAAAATTGAATAAATAAAAATGGAAATATTTGCGTCTCACTCAAATATTTATTGGGTCGAAGAGTTATTACAAAAATTTTTTTAAATCGCAGTCAACCAATTATTCCACTTCAAAGACTTGTTTAGCGTACGTAACCTAAATCTTCTTCTGCCTATATGGTCTTAGGCTGTACGCAAAAAAGCCGTCTAGTACGATACAAAACTTGAAAATTCGGAAAAGGGCAAAAGGGCCAACGCGCGTAATCCTCGAATCTTTACTTTAAACGAAACGGAAAATGCCCGCAACCCCATCTATCACATTGACAGGTACCTCCATCGTGACAGTCGATTCTGACCTCTAGTAACTTTTTGGGGATTATGTCTTTTGGGGATTATGACTTTTGGGGATTATGTCTTTTGGGGGTTGTGTCTTTTGGGGACTATCACCCGTATTCATAGTCGTTCCTCGTGGAATAAGGCTTTCTTATTCCCTAGATTTACATGGAATATCTAGGGAATAAGGGAGCCTTATTTCTCGAGGAACGACTATGAATACGGGTGTTAGACACCCTACCTTATATACGTCGCAATAACATTCTCGTAGCGAAAATACTCGTAGAGCCCTGAGAGTTTTTAATTATTTGCAAACATCTTTGTTATCGACTGAAATTTTTTGTGAAAACGTAGAACAGGAGCGGACGCATGCGCGCCGCTCACACTACGACGCGACCACGCAGTACGCAGCAAGCAGTGGCGGTGGTAGTTAGCAGCATTTAGTAGTTTATAGTTGGCAGTTCTCGTTCCCGTCCATTCTCGTTCTCGTAGCACACTCCCTGAACATTTTCCCGCACCTTCTATGAAAATTCTACGAAAATTCTACGATGTTCCTCGTTCACGATGCCATCCGAGCAAAGACCATTCGTCAGTTCCATTAGTGTCGAAGGGGTAATTCATTAATATTTTTTTCTCCATGTCTTTGTTTTTTCCACGGCTCGATCCCTGATCGACCCCATCTTGTTGCAAACTTGAAAATCATTTTTTTTCGTTGTTTTTCGACGATACGTTTCTGTGTACAAACAAATGTTGACAGTTTCTGTATGAAAAATCCCAATAACTTTGATGCGTCTCTAGCACGACGGGTATCTTGCGATAGATGAAAAAAGTTTTGTTTTTTCATTTTTTGTCTACTTTTTCAGAATTAAAAAAATGTCGAAATTTTAAATAGCCATAGCTTCCCTCCCATTCATTGATTTTGGGTTTTGATTGGGGTTTAGCACAGAGCACAATTAGCACAGAGTGGGGTTCCAACTTCATCGGGAAGCAACGTTACAGCGATTTTGCAAGTGCAAAAAATGTTGAATTGTTAAATTTTCTTCTTGGACGCTGTATTGAGATGGATTTTTACTCGCTGATTAATAATTCAGTAGCCATTTTCTTGAATAACTCAAAGTTCCATTGAAAATGCGTCGAAAAAGTGATTTTTTTCGATTTTTGCATTTTTCACATTGATGTTTTGAGTTTTCGGCAAGAGCTCAAAGTTTTTCGTAATCAGCGGAAAATTTCCGATCGAACAAAGTATCGAACGATTGCATAAAATGAAAAGAAAAATTTTTGTCATTTTTTGCCCACTTTTTCAGAAATTTAACAATCTCGAAATTTCAAATTGCCATAACGTGGCTCCCGTTTGATCGATTTTAGGTTTTGAGGACGGTTTCTAAAGCGTCTCGAGTAGACTTAGAGAATGCATTTTTGGATCATCCCGATATCTCAATTATTGTGGCTGTGAGAGCGTCTTGATAATCGGCGAAAAAATAAGAAAGGGGTATGTATGGAGAAATTCGCAAAAATCGATGGTCCAACTTAAAAAATCGGTGAAAAATTGAAAAAAAAATCGTTGCTCAATAAATGAAGCGGGATTTTAAAGGTTGAACGGTTAGGAAAAGAATGAGCACCGAGTGGGGTTCCAACTTTATCGGCAAGCAACGTTACAGCGATTTTAGTGCAGCCACTTCTTTTTGGACGAAATGCCAAAAAATTTTGAATTCTTAAATTTTCTTTTAGGACGTTATATCGATGTATTTTGATCCCCTGATTACTAATTCATTACCCATTTCCTTCAAAAACTCACAATTTCGTTGAATTTCGAGAAACTGCATCCACTGTCCACCCGCAACCCTCGGGCACCCTTCGGGATCTCCGTTGAAAAAAAAACCGTTACAATTTTTTTTACGTTTTTTTTTCATTGCTCTCTCCACGATCGAGTGAATTTGGGAATCGGGAAATGAGAAAAGAAGAAAAGAAAAAACGAAAAAACACGATGAAGTTTTGATTTTGGTACCCAATGAAATTTATTCTCTTCCCAATATTAAGGCCTTATATACGCATATATTGACAATATTTTTTTTTACAGATCATTTATGAACATGGTTAAGTCTATGTAAAAAAAAAATCAGAAATATTAACAAATGGCGGAGATATAACATAATAAAGCAGAGTATTTTTTTTGCGCTCGCGTTGATGGTGAAAGTTCTAGGCATCGATGTGGGTGTCTGAAAAAAAAAATGAACATATTTATAATTGCATAATGAATCTATCTTCAGTGTGAACCAACAATATCATAAGAAAATTATTATAATAAAAATTCGAAACTTAAAATTTTTTTACTCAATTTTCGGTCGGTATTTAATTTTTTTATTTTTTTGTGTCATTGAAATTTTTGTTTCTGTGGTTCACACGATGGGTGATGATACTAAGAATGTATTGTAAAAATTTCAAAGCGATCCGAACTTTCGTTCAAGAGTTAGAACTTTCACAAGGTTCAAAAAAGTGAATCGTGAAAAAACGGCTTTGAAGTTGGCGATCGGGCGCGCCGCGCGGTATCTAGTATAAATGCAATCTTACCTTATTTAATAGCCAGTTTTGGAATTTTTCAATTCTGTAAAGCTTAAAATATTCCTAACCGTTCACGCTAATGGAATCAAAAATAAAAAAAAAATGAAAAATTTTGAAATTTTTTCGCGTATATAAGGCCTTAAAGTCGAATGAATTAATGGTATATATTGTACTTAATTCATTAATGCGCTATAGTAGCCTCGCTCTCTGATCGTACTAAATATAATGACGGTATAATACGTTAATTATTGATATTACAGGTCATTTTCAACTTTTTCTTATTTTTCCCCTCTTTTTTTTCCTGAAAAAAGTAAACAAGTCTCGGAATAATGGAAGAAACAATTGCTATAAGAAAAATGTTGTCTCGTAGCAATTTGTCGTTAATGAATTAGGAGGAAATAACACTAAATTATATTTTCGAAAGAATCTTTATTAGACTTTACGTGAATTTCAGAAGTTCGTTTGAATAGAACGATAAAGAGAGTGCGTCGATAAGATAAAAATTATTGTGCATTCTCAACGCTTTATAAATCATTTCGATGTGTACAATCCGTTGGGTTTGTTTTCCGTGGCGACGGTGTCTCTGGACGACTCGCGATTCTGTCGTTTGTCTTCCATTGCTCGAGCATCATTATTCATCATTTAAACGTGAAAATATTAATGATCGGAAAACCGAGCATCTCTATTCTTGACGATTGGTATCTGGGACGGGGGGTGGTCTCGGGTGTTCTCCTCCACGGCCTCCGGGGTGCGGTGGATTTGCGAAAGCTTTGCGACAAAAAAAAACAGAACAATGAACAACTTATCCGTTCGTTCCACGAGATAAATGTGTGAAAAAAGTGTTTAGTTTCGAAACGCATTAACACGAAGGAAGATTTGAAAAACGAAAAACAGATAAATTTTACCGCTCGATTGGGCCCCAGCGTGTCCGCTCACGCCACCGCTCGCTCCACCGGCCATTCCACCTCCTGAAGCGCCGAATCCTCCACTCATTCCTCCGCCCATTCCACCGCTAAATCCGGGTGGTCCTCCCGGTGGTCCTCCGGGTCCACCGGGTGGCGGTGGCCCTGGTGGGCCCTGAGCTACCTAAAGTTGAAATTTTTAATGTCAATTATTTCATTTAACGCGTCTTTGTGTATTTTTTTTCCCCCGAGAAATTTCACGCCGACGGTACAGTTATTTCAGTTAGCATCGAGGTAGAAGTTTCAAAATTGACACACGCCACTCTCCTCGTAGAGGAAGGAGCTTTTTCGAAGAAAGGTTGATGTACTTACCGCCAACGCGAGAACGACAGCGATGACACTCGCGAATAGAATGGTCTTCATGATTACTGATGAACCGCTCGGAAGTGTCACCCATTTTTATACCAGTTGAGAAACCTCCCGTCCCCTCATCGACCCATTCCGTGCCGCGTTACACAATCGGAAAGTTTTTTTTTTCATTTCCGTCGTTTTTGTTTTGCCCGATGAAGGTGCAATTGTCGAAACAGGAAGCAAATAAAGAGATGCTCGACGGTTTAATTGAGCCTCGTTCGTTTTGCACCTTCGCCAAGGTTAATTATCGCATTAAACACCCGCTGTGCTCCGAATCGCGTGCAACATGTGTAATTACCGGAAATTTGTCACTGCACTTGTGTCACATAAATATTCCATCGCGCGATCTTAATACGCGACGAGATACCGGTAGTCAATTTGTTTTCTTTTTCTTACTTACTTTCAATGCACTTATATATTTTTTTAAAACGTCCGATTTTCTTCAAATTCAGTAACGAACTGTATTTTATGATGGTCCATTTGTGTCAAAAGTTTCAGCCAGACGGCTCGAAAATTGGTTATGCTGTTTACTCGCTCTTAAAATAAATGTTCATAGTGAACAAAGAGCCAATAATGATTTACTTGTGTGTCAATCATTTCAGCCCGAAAGCTCAAATCTGCGGGCGTGGCGAAAGTAATGTTAGCTCAGCGAAGTGCGACAAATGGAAGAAACGGAAAAAATGGGGAAAAAAATGGAATTGGGATGGGCTATAGGTAAAAACCCGAAGGGGTATACGTTGGAACAAAGTAAAAATCCTCTCGTAAAAAGTTCATGACGATACATCGAGGATTGTCGAAATTTCGATAGTTTACTTGTTCGGATTGAAGCCTTTTTATTCGCAGTGTGATTGGTTGGTGATCGGACGACGGTTGTGGCGAAGTTCTGTTTTTTCTCCGCAATATCGATAGTAGACCGTATATGTTTGGACGTTTCTATTATTTATTAGTATTATCTTAACTAATATTAATATTTATGTATAATCGTGATATTATCGTTTAATGAGTGGTTTTCACTATTGTACGAATATATGGGAACAGCAGTGAAAACCAGTATGGATGGAGGGTTGTAAAAAGATCAATAGGTATAATATACTCTCAGGTATAAAATGGAAAAGCTGAAAGAAATATTTAAAAGTTTCGCGCAACCGATGAGACGGAAGTATTGAATCCAGTTTATGCACATACCATGGTGATGCTTATTAACCATCTATAATATGTATTATAATAAAATAGTCTTATCTGCATGTCTTCTGACGCCTTCCTCCCTTTTTTCTTTCCATCCACTTACATCTTATGATAGATAAGTGTTCTCTCTTGACCACCGAGAAGAATTAATATTCTTTTTCGGACACTAAAAGATAAAGAATAGTTCTGACGACAATTCCTATTTCAAATAATATTTTTGGTGATCCACGATGTATACGATCCCTACTCGTTAATTTATGTAAAAGAAATTGTAAAAAATCCTAAATAACACGGTAACTTGATGCGATGAATGTTACGAAATCATCGTTTTTTTTCTGTATATTCTCCGCATCCGGCGTATTTTACGTGCGTATGTTATACGTATACTGGAAGACCATTTATACTTGGCTCATCAAATCTTTGCCATAAATGAAGAACATGGCAGACATTATTGATACAAACGAGGGGCGAGAAAGTCAAGAGGCAGCGTTGGTTAAAGGGATGAAAATGAGCGATTAACACCATAGAAACAATAAATTCACATTAAACAAACAAGCTTTGAGCAATGAGAATAAACAATAATTACAAGACTTCTTCGTTAAGTCGGGAGTCAAATATCGAGTTGATTCCGTGTCATTTTTTCATTTAACTTGGATACTCATTAGGTATCTGTCGGCTTTTTAGCCATAATAAGGATACGTCGGGGTCAGTCGAATGGAAAACTGATCCCACAGCGACTCTGCTCGACATCCAATCTCAAATAACTCAATGAACAAGCGGCGTACAGTGCCGAAAAGGATAAGAGCGCTGCAGCGCCACTAGTAAAGCGGTCGAGCGCGGCAGCGCGTCTTTCCGTTCCCTAGTCAGAATATAAAACGCGGTAATAATGATAAATAATATATAACGGACACCGTAAGACTTTGGTAACATTTATTCATAACGTTTTTATTTGATTTTCTTTTACCCACTGTATATATCTTGGTTTACAGTACAAGGTTAAACATTTTTGCGCTTTAGCATTTACTTAAACTTTTTATTATTATAATGATTTTGTTTATTTATTTTTTATCTTCCGTTCGCATCGTTCAATAAAACCTACGAAAAATAGAGACTCGTCGAGGGTCTACGGCCTCAAGCAAATACTATTTACGAGCAAATTTTCACGTATTACTTTTTCTTCTCTCTTTCGGAACCCCTCGTACTTATGGTTGTAGCGTTCCTTCTTGCCGTCTATTATAACTTCTAGAAGCGCGCTCGCGCGTATATAAAAAAAAAAAACAAAATAAATAAACTGTCGATTCAACGGTCGATACGAGTTACGTTTATTCTCGTTTACTACGTATACAATCATTACTATTTAGGTTATTATTATTATTATTGCCCAACATTGTTTTATTTTTCATTCTCTTATCTCGCGTGTACGGTATATATATATATGCAGTCGTAATGTATGATTTTCTTTGTTTGTATCTTTGGTATACGGTTATTGAGTGCATCAGTAAAATGGCTGTGTAACTCACAGTTTCTCATTATTTTACATCTAGATGTATATATTGTATTGATTTTTAATGTTGTTGTTGTTGTTGTTGTTGTTGTTTTAGCGGTGTATTTGCCGCTCGATTGTAGGTATTTTCCATTCTTCTTTTTCAAAGACGACTTTGTCGATAATATTTTGAAAGAACGAACGGTCGATTCCCAAAGTTGATTCATTTTTACATCGCATATAATCTATGACGTTACGTAGTTCGATTAAAATTGACGTATCCATTGTGACAGAGGGTTCCTTCGTTCGTGCGCTCGAACCACTTTGGCCGCTCGCTTCGTTCGGGTTTTACACTTTTCAATCGCGATTTCTCCGATTTATTTGACCGAGAAATTCTCGTCGACGGAAGATTCGCGTGACCGTAGCTAGCAGCGTCAGAGCCAGCGGGCCAACGGGCTCGCCGGCCATGGTTAACGATTTTTAAAAGAAAATTGTAAGAAAAAAATGGCTGTGACTTGAAAAAAATCACCGTAAAAACTAGTCACCTTCTCGCGGACGTTGATTACTACAGTGACTTTTCGAGAAAAAAAAACGCCTGGCACAATTGTTGTTCGGTCGAGGACTTAACACCCTTTTATTTTTCACAGAGTTGTTATTTCGTGGCGTTGTAAATTGTGATTTCGCGATTTTCAAATTCGTTTTGCCGTTCTACATTTTCTTATCCTTCAAACCTTTTGACGTATCGTGAAAAAGATTGTAACGATAAGTTTATAATTGACTCGTTAGGATTTTCTAAGCTCGTACTATAAAAGAAAATCATAGAATTTTTGATATGTGCGCCATTTTAATCTCTTTCAACGTGTTTTTTTTGTTTTTCTTTTTTCGTTCGTTACCCCTTATTTAATATTCCTTCGCGTTGATGCACCTTTGTCGTTATTCTCGGTGTCGTCGATTAAAAATGTTACGTTAACTTTTGTATAATGATGGTAGACGGGACCTTTGCAAAATTGAGAAGCAAACAGCGTATAATTAGGGCTTTAACGATGGAAAAATGTTTTTTGTGCGACGAGGATGGTACGAACGAGCCATTATACGCGACTCAACATTGTCACGCGCACATCGACCATTTTTTTTCTCTCTCTGTTCGTTTTTAATCTCTCTTCCTACAGGCCCTTGAGCAATGTCCGCCATTTTTATGTCCACGGCTCAACCGAATTACAGTGTTCTTTTGCATTTAGTTTTTTACCTCTGTGTGTGTGTCTGTGTATTGTGTGTATTCTGTGTGTATGTGTGTGTGTGTGTGTGTGTGTAAAAAAAATGCTTTTGATTATCGTCAGTGAAAAAGTCAATGCTCTTCTCCACTCGTCTTATTTTCTTTCGTTACCGATGCTCTCTTCTAGCATTTTCTTTTAAATATTCTACTCAACGAGCGAGCACAGATTTTCACGCGCATCCGTTCTTTTGAGTGTTCAATTGACTGGAGGAACCGGATTATTTTTATTCGTCTAAAATATCATCGTTTCCGAACGTGACGCTGAAATTAATGTAGCGCGCGCTCGTAACGACAGCGCCGGTTGAAGAGACCAGCGATTGATCCTAAAGTTGGCAAGGCGATCGTCGAAACAAAGTTTTACAACCCTCCCCGCTACTTTCACTCCGTTTGATTATTTAGTCCACAAACAATTTGACGTTAATTCATTTTTTTAAAATACTCTACTCTATAAATAATAGATTTTCCGAACATTTCATTGAAATATAAATCGGTTCTATCTTCTTGAAAAATTCTTAAAAAATTCATCACAAACCCAAAGAAATAGATTTCGTGTCGGATCTTACGCGAGGGTTAAAACTATGCGCAGGACCGATACTTTCAATGAGAACTCTCTATAGTGAAAAAACAAACGAAAAAGAGGACGACATTTTAGCTTCGAATTGTGCTATTTAAAGAAAAAATAACGAAAGACTTTGTATAACAGGATAATTTACTCTCCCTGTGGCGTTCGAACGTGCGCCAAGATTGCCATCCTCTTCTTTCACCGAACGCCATATTTCTTTTCCCTTTAATTGCACACTTTGACCCGTTGATCAACGTCATCAACCGGTCGTTCGAACTAACGTCCCTTTTGAGTTAGTTTTCTTTTCGCTAAATTTTCGTTTTTTTTTCTCCTAAAGTATAATTATAACTCGTATTTCGATATCATACAGTATTATCGATATAACAATTAATAGTTGTCGTGTTTTGGCCGCTTCTAGACTCGCAGAATTAAATTCATCCCGTTATGTTATTACTTATGTTTTATTCGTCGATCTAATTATCGCCGATGGTTTATTGTAACGGTTGAATCTTGTATTTTTCGTCGTCAACAATTTATTAAGCCGATTCGTTCCTATCATCCGCCTCTCCCGTTGTCCCATTCGGTTTGGGAATAGAGTTTTTTTTTTTTTCATTTGTTGGCAATTTCGATTTTTGTTTTAACGATAAATCTCCAACGAGCGAGGGGACTACTTTTCGTCTCGCAGTAGCGATTCCTCGGCTTCCTTTCGTCTCGCTTTGGCCTCTTTCTTCGCTCTCTTCTTCTCCTCCTTCGCGGCCTTCTTCGCTTCCTTTTGTCTCGCCTTTTCCGCCTTTTCTTCCTCCTTCTGCCTCGCCTTTTCCGCCTTTTCTCGCTCCTTCTCCTTCTCTCGTTCCTTTTTCGTCTTTTGTACCTCCTGAGCCACGGTCATTACGATCTTCGGGCATGCCGCCGATGGTACTGTCGACGCCGTCGACGTCGTCGTCGTGGGTACGCAAGACGACGCTGTCGCTGTCGTCGACGCCGAAGCTCTCTTCGTCGACGACGCTGACGTTCCTATCGTCGACTTTGCCGACGCTGTCGACGGCGTCGTTTTCGAATTGACGTTGCTACTCGTGACTCTGTGGCTCGGCGAACTTTCCAACTGAGTCAAGATTTTCTGTGCGCATCTGTTTGAAGTAAAACAAATTAGTGAAATTAAGACAACTCAAGACGTCTCTCCTTCTCCGTGTTTAACGCCGGCGAGGCTCTCGCTCGTTAACCAAAAATTGTACCGTCGCGTTAAGGGATAACACCACTGTGACCCTCTGTTTTTTTTTCACATTTTTCAAGAATTTTTTTTTGTGGGAAAAAAAAGAGATATTCGAAAAATTTGTTTGGGTTTTGTTCCTTGTTTATTAATGTATCAAAAAACATTTTTTTCACATTTTTCACGCCGCATGGTGGCGCTGGGGAAGCTCTCGCGTCAGGTGCTGTCATTTCCGCGGAATGCAGCAGAACTCTCTTCAACGTCGATCTGAAAAAAAATACCGAGTGTTTTCGTTAATAATATGATATTTTGAAGAGAAGTACAAAGGGATTTGGAAAAATATTGTTTTAAAAAAAATAGGCACGCCTTTAAAATTAACTTTAATTTCAAAGGCGTGCCTATTTTTTTTAAAACAATATTTTTCCAAATCCCTTTGTACTTCTCTTCAAAATATCATATTATTAACGAAAACACTCGGTATTTTTTTTCAGATCGACGTTGAAGAGAGTTCTGCTGCGTGCCGCGAAGATGACAGCACCTGACGCGAGAGCTTCCCCAGCGCCACCATGCGGCGTGAAAAATGTGAAAAAAATGTTTTTTGATACATTAATAAACAAGGAACAAAACCCAAAAAAATGTTTCGAATATTTTTTTTTTCCCACAAAAAAAAATTCTTGAAAAATGTGAAAAAAAACAGGGGCTCACAGTGGTGTTATCCCTTAACTCATTGGGTCTCCGATAAAAAATTTTCGTTTCCTCGAAAGCTCAACTTCGTATAAACGCGCCTGATTACAGTGTTTTATTATCGACGAAGAGGTTACACGGCTTAGCCGTTGATCGCGGAATACGGATAATTCCGATGGACGAAAAATGTTACTCCATTCCATAATTCGTATGAGGTGAACTTTGGCGTTCGGTTTCTATGGAAAGAAACAGCCGTCCGAGCTCGGGTAACGGGTTAGGCCACTCTAGAAGCCGAAAAAATACGCTTTTTTGGGGATTTTTCTTCAGAAAAACTATCAAATAACTCGAGATTACAAAATAGGGTGTTTATAATACATATTAGCGACTGTATACAATAATTTTTTTGAAGCGATTAATTTCAAAATGGCGGCCGTGCAGCGTTTTTGCGATGAGGTCTCCGTTTTTGTTGGCCGGAAACATAACTCGGAGAATTTTCAACCGATTCACTTGAAATTTTGAATATATGTTTAAAAATATATTGTTTATGGAAGTGCGTAGGATTTTTTTTATATTGCATAGTTCATTTGTTATTAAAAAATGTCTGACAATTTTTTAAGTACATTTTTCATATTTCACTTTAGAAGTGCGCCATTTGGCCAAAATTCAATATATCGAAAAAATCCTACGCACTTCCATAGACAATGTGTTTATAAAGATATATTCAAAATTTCAAGTGAATCAGTTGAAAATTGTCTGAGTTATGTTTCCGGCCAACAAAAACGGAGACGTTATTGCAAAATGCTGCACAGCCGCCATTTTGAAATTAATTGCTTCGAAAAAATTATTGTATACAGTCACTGATATGTATGATAAACCCTCTATTTTTTAATCTCGATTTATTTTGTAGTTTTTCTGAAAAAAAAATCTCCAAAAAAGCCTATGTTTTCGGCCTCTAGAGTGGCCTGACCCCTTAAATTATTTAGCAAACATCTCGCCGTACATAGCTTCGACGTTATACCGATTCGATTCGCAGAGCCCAAAATTACATATTAATAATCCGCCTGATGTCGACACGAGCCTCGATACAACGTACCAAAATATATGTCGACACTTTCGCGTTATTACGCTCGGTGCGGTATTATTCCGTTCTCCCTTGTGCTCATTAATACCACTTACCGCAGTCTCGTGGAAGCTTTTCCCACGCGATAGTCTCTCTGAAATTCCTTGATAGGCGGTAGTCTTCGTTCGCGATTGTCCCTCATCGAGTCGTCGTCCTCGACGACCTGTTGAATCGGATCCTGATACTCCTGCGTAAAAAAGAAAAAACAATCCGTTATTGGCCATTGTTTTTCCATTAAACATAATCCTCGCACACGTTTCGTTATGACGATACGTCACGTGGGAAATTAATCGCGTTAACATTTTGATTCACCTGTATTCGCATTTTCATTGATTGTGTTTGCGATCGTCTCAGTGTAGCTCCGGTCGGTTGGCGCAGCCGCGGAAGTTTGGCCGGGCCGGTACTTCCGGAACTACTGCTCGACGATGAAGTCGCCGATGATACGGAAGACACGCCTTTGAAACGAAATTATCACCAAATTCATACTTGTACAACCGTTGGTATAGTTTTCTGTTTTTTTTTTCAGAAAATGTGTATGCTATTTGGTGGATATTGAAACGATAGGGTGTCGTATTGACGAAAATTCGACGCAAATAGGATTGACATTATTCTATCCGCACCGGATATGGAGGATGATCCACTGGCCATTGAGTAGAGCGACGCTGAGGCTGGCACGTTTCCGGTTGCCCATGTACCACCGGGGCCGGATACCCCAACGGAAACTCCACTTACCATATTGTATTCCGAAGCACTTTGCGGCAGTACCCACGATTTTCCAGACATCGAATACTGTCAAAGAGCAAACGAACAAAATGTAACGATCAATGTTGTTGAGCGTCGAAGGGAACAATCTGTATTTTTACGAAATACAGAAGTTACAATATGAGGAGGATGGTGCGCCGTTAACCGCGATCATTAAGATTCTTACATCGCGCGGAATTAATGTCTGCTTTAATCGTAAGATCTTCGCTCGGCATATCACGCATCTCAGTGGTAAAAGTCTCTGGGAAACGGCCATTTGTATTGTTTTGACGAAGCACCGTCTACAGACTACACGATGTCCACAAGGCGCCGTTTGCATCGTAGCTCTCGCGTTCACGCAAATAACGCACTGCAACATTAATTGCAAAGAAAATAAAAATTATATTTCATATTAATTATCGTTGTCACATTGGACGCTCGTCGAACAAAGCGTTTTTCGAGCATTCGAAGATGGGGGGGGGGATGCGTTGGACGGTCAACGGAGTGTGGAGTTGTTAAGGAAGTTCGAGCGAAACTAATGAGTCGAAGCAGTGTTTGAATTTTTTTGTTTATTTAATTCTTCAAATATTAATGAAAATTCATTATTTTAATTAAAAATAATATACCAAGTTAATAAATTGATAATTGTTACTTATTTAATGAAGAAAGTAATGAAATGACTTCGTTATTGGATAAACATGAACTGCAGATATAAAGGGAAATTATGTAAAAAAAATATAGTGAAATGGAAAAATAACGTTATAAAAAGCAATAAAGCTCGAAAAGAAGATATAGAAAATTCCAACTTGATAGGTAATTATTAATGTGTTATTTTTTAATTTGAGGTTATATCCATGTTACTATATTGATGTAGATTATTATAGTTTTGTAATAAAGAAATACAGTTTGATTTGTTTACCTTCTAAGTAGGTATACTTTAGAGCTGATGTAATAATCATCATAAAAAAATTTTATTTGAACATATTTGATTAAATATTTTGTATTCCTTTCAGAATTAGCTGGACGTCGATTAGTTGACATAAATATATTGAATAAAGATTTGTGGTGTCATTCTTGTGATAAAGCCTTGTCTTTGGGAAATGCAGTCGGAGAATCAAGAAATGGGTTAGCGAGTGTATTCCAGGTAAAATGCATGACTTGTAATGGAATATTTCAAGTGAATACATCAACTGAAAAAAATTCATTAACCAGACCAACCTACATTGTCAACTCTAAGATTGTAAATGGTGTGGATAAGTGATTATTTTGAGTGAAGACATTGCACAGTGGGCAAAAAGGTAGAAATCGTGGCCAAGAACCAACTCCATAATTTTGACATGAAATCATAATTTTTCACATATTAATACGTCAGAGCAGATGTAGAGAAAATATTGTGGCTATCAAGGTTCAAATGTTCTTACAATAAGTAGTTGAATGAAAACAAATTGCGTAAAGAATGCGATGGTTCATTATGTCATAAATATGATAAATTTCAACGAATGTTGCAAATCTAAATGTGGGATATGGTTTTTATCCTTACTAATGGTCGTAGGTATGAGAAAAAAAATTGGAATTTTGGAAAATTAAACATGATTTGGAACACGGTTATCTTTCAGTAAGACTTTTCGGCGTTTGCAGCTCCTCATCATACTTTGGAATGTCGTCAACATTAGGCAACCCTTGATATCAGCAATTGAAAATTATCGTTGCATTCGTTAATTATCGACGAATAAAATGAGACTGCTACTTTTTGCAACTATTCATCTGAACTCTTAATATTAATGTTTACACAGAGTACGGACCAGAAAACCGAAAAAATATCCAAAATACTAAAAGTGCTTCAAATGCTTTCAAATGTGGTACTCATGGGTTTTCGGGGTCGCTGATTCCGAATTCGTACTCAAAATTCTGAAATTCAAAATGGCGGATCCAATATGGCGGGCGAAAATACTAAAAATGATTCGATTGTGCTGAAATTCTGTACTAATAAGTTTTTGGGGTCGCTGATTCCGAATCCGTACTCAAAATTCAGAAATTCAAGATGGCGGATCCAATATGGCAGACGAAAATACTAAAGATGCCTCGGTTTGAAATTTGGAACTAATACATACGTTCGTGGCTGAATCTAGCCAGCACCCATGTAAGGACCCAAATCTATCTTTTCTCCTTTTCGCTAATTCCCATTTTTTATTCCGTTTACTTTTGAGAGCGCCTACAATTTTTTTTCGATGTATTCCTCTAAATTTATATTCAATTTTTCCTGAATGTAATTTACAGTCACAGCTGTATCTTTTTCGATAAATTTATCTGACAATTATTGAACAATTTCGCATTTAGTATATTTATAATTGATACTATTGTAGTAGTCATAGTATATATATATACATGGTACATATGAAATATCATATATGTATATATAATATCTAGACAGTTGAATGGACTGTCTTTCGGTTGCTAAGACATTTGTTTGATTGATTGGAGTTTGTGAGTTGTGAATTGAACGTTATGGAATAAAGACGTACTTTTAATTAGTCTTTTCTGTGTTTCATTAAGGGAGAACACCACTGTGACCCCCTGTCTTTTTTCACATTTTTCAAGAATTTTTTTTTAGATCGACGTTGAAGAGAGTTCTGCTGCGTGCCGCGGAGATGACAGCACCTGACGCGAGAGCTTCCCCAGCGCCACCATGCGGCGTGAAAAATGTGAAAAAAATGTTTTTTGATACATTAATAAACAAGGAACAAAACCCAAAACAATTTTTCGAATATCTCTTTTTTTTCCCACAAAAAAAAATTCTTGAAAAATGTGAAAAAAAACAGGGGGTCACAGTGGTGTTCTCCCTTAAGAAGGAAGCCGTCCTCTTACACTATATTATCTCAAAAGTGAGAACACTGACTTGTGCTCACACATTAGTATCATTTGAAACCATGGATTACAAATTTACTAAACGAGAAATTGTCCAACAATTATTAAATAAATGTAGCGAAGAAGATACAGTTGTGGCTGTGAGTTACATTCTGGAAAAATTCAATATAAATATAGGTGACGTCGAGGATGAATCGCTAAAACAATTGAAAAAAATTGTAAGCGCTCTTATAAGTAAACGAAAGAAGAAATGGGAATTAGCGAAAAGGAGAAAAGATAGATTTGGGTCCTTAAATGGGTGCTGGCTAGATTCAGCCACGAACGTATGTATTAGTTCCAAATTTCAAATCGAGGCATCTCTAGAATTTTAGCCCACCATATTGGATCCGCCATCTTGAATTTCTGGATTTTGAGTACGATTCCGAATCAGCCACCCGGAAAACTTATTAGTACAGAATTTCAGCACAATCGAATCATTTTTAGGATTTCCGCCCGCCATATTGGATCTGCCATTTTGAATTTCTGAATTTTGAGTACGGATTCGGAATCAGCGACCCCGAAAACTTGTTGGTACAGAATTTCAGCACAATCGAATGATTTTTAGTATTTTCGCCCGCCATATTCGATCCGCCATTTTGAATTTCTGAATTTTGAGTACTTATTCGGAATCAGCGACCCCGAAAACTTATTAGTACAAAATTTCAGCAGAATCGAATCATTTTTAGTATTTTCGCCCGCCATATTCGATCCGCCATTTTGAATTTCTGAATTTTGAGTACGGATTCGGAATCAGCGACCCCGAAAACCCTCCAATACCATACTTCACCGCAATTGGAGCACTTTTTGTATTTTGGCCACGATTCCTGCTTTTTTGCCCACTGTGCATTGTAATGATTTCTCAGTTTTTCAATTATATTTTAACGAGACTATCTTTTCCTACTAGGTGTTATTGAGAGTGGCATTGGAAGTACTCAATTAAATAAAATTTTAACGGCAGCGGAAGTTCCAGTAATGTACTCAACAGTTTTCAAACGACATGAAGAAAAAGTTGGTGCGGCAATTGAAGTTCTCACTAATGAAAGCAACTCAGAAAATTTGAAAGATGGGTATCTTTCAAATTTATCATGCAATGCTTACGATGTGACAAGGATAATCAAAAAAGAGATGGTGGCCTATCGATCCACATGATAAACAAAATCGCTACATCTGGTATAACTTTTGATAAATTACGTCAGTGCTATATATCGAGTGGATCCAAAGGCGTAAGAATTTTATTAGCGCAGGATGTAGCTGGGAAACCACGTGTTACTACATGTAAAAAAATCATAGATAATCTATGTAATAAAATAGAGTCAATTATATCAAACAGTTCATAACTTAATATAGATTTTCAGATTTTTATTTTTTACTTTTCAGATTCTTAGGATAGTTATTATAGTTATTTCATATTCATATCACGACGTTATTTAGTTACATTTTCTAATAATGAAAAAATTTGTTAAACTGAATGAATGGATTTTTATATTCAAATATACCTAACCACCCATAGTAATTTTTAATAATTAATATTATAATATTATTAAAAACTTATGATTTTCAATAAGCAATGACCGATTAGAATATATTTATTATTTGATATATAAATTTCATAGAATCAATAAATATTTTATTACGTTGAACACGCTTTATTAATGAACGATTTCAAATATATTATTTATTTATTCAAGAATTAAAATTTAACTTCAATTATTTAAATAATTACAAAAGTGATGATATATTGTTAAAATGTTATAATATTTTCCAAGTACTCAACTTTATTGCATGTGATTTTTTATTCTTCAAACTTGGGAAAATAATATAGAAAATAATAGAAAAGTCATGACGATAGCTTGTCAGTCATAAGAGTCTGTGTATAAGAACTTTAAAAAAGTCATATTTAAAACTATTTTTGTAATAAACTAAACAGTAGATCCTTTTGAAATTTTGACAATGAATCAATAAAATATTCCTTTATATATATGCTAAGTTTCAAATCTTAAACTTGGAAAATTCGTTTCACATAAGATTCGCTCGAACCTCCTTAAAACCGCGTACGTTGATGACGCGGTCTCCCGGTCTGAACGAAGATGTTTTTCGCGGCTTAAAATCAACAAAAATTCATAGGTACCATTCAATATTTGAACATCGGTCTTTTTTTTTTCGATAAGTCGATAATCGCGGGTACACTGCAAATTTTTTCGTGCGCAATAGAAATAAATTAAGGGTGCAACGCGGTTTCAAGTTTCATAATTATTTTGTTATTCAATTCTTACTGCTCGTTCGCGTTTAAGTAAAAGGAAAATTGAAAAATACTATTGGAAAAGGATAATTGACAGTTTTGTCGTACAAAGACAACCTCACCTCGTCTTCTTGGGAAGAGGCCAATTCCGGTTCGTTTTCCTCCAGTTTTGTCAACAATTTGTCCTGCAACAACAACAACAACAACAAAACGATATAAAAATTGAGTTCCTTACTAACACTATTGATTCGTTCAATATTGTCTTTCGTTGTCCAGCAATACCGGTTATTACCCAACGATACGTTGAATCGCACGTATCCGGACACCCTCCCTCGTTTCAGGGTTCTTTGTATATTGCTCCGTATAAATATAACACTTCCCCTTCTCGCAACAAGTAATACGTATATCTTTGTTTGCGCTTGTGTGTGTGTCCGGCAAAGCACGAGTTTACCACGGGCCTATTCGTCAATGGAAAGCTTTCCTCTTACCGCGCTTCCGTCCATTTCTACCATTAATGAACGGATGAGCACGCAACGTTTGTGCTTATTTGCCTTCGTCGCTACAACCCTATACGCGGTGAATTATACCGCGAAAGTTGCACCGTGCGAAACAAACGTGCTGGACGGACGAACTCAAGTTATACCGGTTGATAATTCGTAATATTCGCAATATTGACGCGATATTGATGGGGAACATGTACGGAGGATGACGGCACGGGGAACGAAACACTTGACTCGTAATCATTTATATAAATGGCAACGTGACGTCTTCGACGAGAGACATGAAAAACCCTAATTACTTCTAGTTTCTGACACGGCATTCTTAGTAAAATGTGCCATTAATAAATGCCATTGAATTGAAAATGTGTACGGTAATCGGTAACACTGGCCTTATCCATTTGACCGCCATTGAATTTTGGTAAGGGTTTCCTTACCCCATATTACCGACAATTAACGTTACACCGACGTGTAAACACGGGAAGACAAAGACCATCGAGAGACAAGAGAATATACGAGGTCGAGTTAAGCCCTTATATACGCGAAAAATTTCAAAATTGGTAATTTTTTTTAAATTTCTGATTCCATTAGCCTGAACGGTTAGGAATATTTTAAGCGTTACAGAATCAAAAAATTCAAAAACTGGCTATTAAATAAGGTAAGATTGCATTTATAATAGATACCCACATAGAAATTGCCAGTATAATTCTACTGGCCAAGCTTTGGGCCAGTATTGGCGGCCAAACTTTGGCAACCAGTATTGTTTCAGTACTGGCTGACAATCTGGCCAAGCTATCGGTCAGTATAAAATATCGTCTTGTGCCAGTACTCGTTGTCAATCTGGCCGCATTACGGGCCGGTATAATAACCAGATCTGGGCCAAAATAGGCTATAAAATACGGCCAAGCTCTGGCTTCGATACAGGTTTAGTACTGGGCTATAGAAAATGCCAATACTGAGAGTATTTCACTTTAACAGTTGCGTTCTGTAATGTAATTGTAGATTAGGTTGTTCTGATCAAAAGTCCATTATTTTGCAAACAACCAAATTGTTGAATTATAATTTGCCCCGAACTTGAAATTGCACGATTAATACAATATTTTTTAGTGTAATATTTGCTTCATATAGCCTATATTTTATAAACACTGTTCTATAAACATTTAAGTACGCATTTTAGACCTGTATATGTACTTAGTCTCTTATTAATAAAAACTACTCCGAGTATTTAGTATATATCAAGTGCATTTAATTATCAAACATTTATGCATAAACAACCCAGACAACACAGATATCCAAAGGACGTCCTAAAAACATCCGAAGAACGTCCTTACGTCCAAAGTACATCCTTTGGACGTACGTGTGCTGCTTGGGAAACGTCTGGTAACGTGGTTAAAAGAAACATAAATTACTCCCAGAGAGAAATAGAATTTAAATAGACATTGGATCGGCGTCCACTAGACGCCAAAAGTGTCTAAAAGACGTCGATTCGATATCTATTTAATTTGCCATTTCTCGCTGAGATGTAATTCGCACCGTCGGCAAAATCGTCTGCCAAGATCAGGCCCAATGAAATAACCAGTATTGGTACGACCGTTGGTGCCAGTAGTAAGCCAGAAGTTTGCGAGATCTAGGCCAAAGTCTGGTCCAAAGTCAGAGCCAAAGTCCGGGCCAAAGTTCGGGCCAATTAAATAACCGGTACTGGCCCGACCGTTGGTGCCAGTATAACGGCCGGCTATTACACTCCTGTACCGAATCTGTACTGGCCCAATACTGGCAGCCAGTACCGGCACTGCGGCAACCAGTATTGGCCCAACGCTCGGCCGTTACAATTTTTCTACGTGGGTACCGAGCGGCGCGCCCGACCGCCAACTTCAAAGGCGTTTTTCCACGATTCACTTTTTTCAACTTTATGAAAGTTCGAACTCTTGAACGAAGGTTCGGATCGCTTTGAAATTTTTACAACATCTTCTTAGTATCATCACCTATCGTATGAACCACGGAAACAAAAATTTCAATGACACGAAGAAAATAAAAAATAAAATACCGACAAAAGATTGAGTAAAAAAATTTTAAGTTTCGAATTTTTATAATAATAATTTTTTTAAAATAATATTGCTGGTTCACACTGAAGATACATTCATTATGCATTTATAAATATGTTCATTTTTTTTTCCAGACACCCACATCGATGCCGAAAACTTTCACCATCAACGGGGACGCAAAAAAAAAAATTGCTTTATTATGTTACATCTCCGCCATTCGTTAATATTTCTGAATTTTTTTTTATATATACTTAACCATGTGCATAAATGATCTGTAATAAAAATGTTGTCAATATATGCGTCATTTTTTTTTAACCGCGTCTAGAAAAGTACCTTCGAAAGTCGGCGAAATCGCGTATATAAGGCCTTAACGGGTTAGGCCACTCTAGAGGCCGAAAAAATTGGTTTTTTTGGGGATTTTTTTTTTCAGAAAAACTACAAAATAAATCGAGATTACAAAACATGTTGTTTATCATACATATCAGTGACTGTATACAAGAATTTTTGGAAGCGATTAGTTTCAAAATGGCGGCTGTGCAGCGTTTATCTCAAAACTGCATTTTTCAAGTCCGCCGGAAACATAACTCAGACAATTTTCAACTAATCAACTTGAAATTTTGAATATATCTTCAAAAATACATTGTCTATGGAAGTACGTAGGTTTTTTTTCTTTATATTGCATAGTTCATTTGTTATTAACAATTTTCTGACGATTTTTTAAACAAATTTTTCACTTTTTACTTTAGAAGTGCGCCATTTGGCCAAAATTCAATATATCGAAAAAATCCTACGTACTTATATAGCTGTTGTTATATATAATCGAAGAAAATCCATGTGCTCATCGTAATTCAAAAATTACGGGAGCTGTTTGTCCCGCCGTGGACCCTGGAAAAACGGAGACCTCAATGTAAAAACGCTGCACAGCCGCCATTTTTAAATTAATCGCTTCAAAAAAATGATTATATACAGTCACTGATATGCATGATAAACTCTCTATTTTGTAATCTCGATTTATTTTGTAGTTTTTCTGAAAAAAAAAAAATCCCCAAAAAAGCGAATTTTTTCGGCCTCTAGAGTGGCCTAATCCCTTAAACGGATGAAAATTGAATTAACGCGGTGAATAGTCGATCATTAATGAGTTACGCGAGGCATGGAATGACGAAAAACGACGAGAAAGCGTGCTCCGAAAATCCGCGAAGAGGCGGAAAGTTATTAAACTCGGACGATTTCGTAATTATTCGTTGGACCGTTAATGAATCATGGCTCGTGCCGCGGTGGCTAATGTACCGCGTCGCTGGCTGGTGCTTTGCGGGGGGCGGCGAGCCTCGACGACGCCGTCGCCGCCTCGACTTTGGTTCCCTATATCCGTCGGAAACAAAATCTTTTCCCAATTTTATTTTCTTTCTCGTTTCGATAAAATGTCACTTTCCATTTATCTTCTTTTCACCCCTATTTACAAAAGAATCCACCTCGAAACTTTACTAACCGTTGAACGTAGTTGAAAAATATAGTCCTCTCTACAATGTTTTTCTTGGCATCGTGCGTCCTGCCAACTTTCCGTAAATGAACTTGTAACACGCGTAATCGATGTAACGGGGTGGACGAGTCATTAATTTATCGGAAATTGGCAAGATTTAGGGTGAGAAGAGAAAAAACTATAGAGCGGAATATCATTGATTCCGAGATTAATATCTTTTCCATCGTTCGTTTAAACTTCAAACCGTTGAAGAAAAGTGAATTGTTGCTAATGGCACGATCCAGGAGGAAAGAAATTTTTTAAGTAAAATATATGTAATATAAGAAAATGATAGAAGCGTCCATATTACTTGTGATACTTTTTTTCCCCTCGATAACACCTTTCGTCGAGGCCCCGGGATATATTATTCTCTTACGTATTTAATATTAAATTATCTAAATAAATGACAATGAAAATTTTCTCCGTAGAAACCGTTAATAGCAATGTTGGCGATAGAAATCGTAACGATTTCAACGGTCTGAATGTGAAATACCTGGGGAGCGATGGAATATAGGTGTACAAAGCAAGCGGGGAGAGGTTCGAGCAAAAAAAGGTGCATAGTAACTACGAGCGGATGCCGTGAACGTCATGCCTCGAGACACCGTGCAGATCCGCGATCTCGCGGAGAGGTATAACCGCGTTACTTGGCGCACTACAGAGCCAACGTGGATCATCGACCATTCTCAGTTTACTTTCGTGGCATCGATCTGGCACTCGCGCGCGTCACGTCCGTTCGACGATATTTTTTTTCGAATTTTTTCCGATTTTTATTTCCCGCAGTTACAACGACAATAACGACAATAAAGATTTTTTGTTTTTAGTCGTTACGTCCTTAGGACGATAATGTTGCCCGGGTTCATGGCTTCGCTACTCTGTCGACTTATCGTTATTCCAAGAGGTTCGCGTTTTCAGAAGCGAAAATATCGAATTAAATGTTTTCCTTTCGTTTCTTTCAATTGTCCATCTGTGTGGGAAAATTTTATCCAGCCGGTGTCCATCTGTGTCAATCATTTTTGTTTTCATGATTTCTGCATGATCATTAATTTTTTTTTTAATATTTTTCTAACATTGGGAAATTAGCGGAGAATCAATAATGTGAAATATTGCTTTGTGAATTATTGCAAAGTTAAGGAATTAATTTTGTTGAACGATTAAACATTTTGTTCGGTATGTGTGTTTTTTCGTTGGAAACGCTACTTTGGCGTTTTCCACTGTGCCGTCGCGTGTGTCGTTCGGTTTAAACGGAAAAAGCCTCGCCGCCAAAATGGATTTTTAAACGCGGCGTTCAATGATTCCAATTCGCGAGTGTAAAAAAGCATTCCATTGATCATTATTGTTTCTCTCGATGAATTTCAAACGCTCCGAGGCAGTCTAAACGAGGATTCTTTTCGTGATTTAAAAAAAAAACATTTTTTTTTTAATTCATAGATACCATTAAATATTCTAACATCGGTCCTTTTTCCACTTATTTATTGATACTCGCGGGTACTAAAAACACCAAAAAGATTGGTGACCGGTGCGAGTATGGCTATCGCGCGAAAATGTATAATTTCGAAGAAAAAAAACAATAAAACATTTTTTATAGTTGTCCAAAGATTTTTTTTAAATCCGAAAAATCCGTGTCCATTGTTCAGAAGTATCAACGAGTAAGTGGAAAAAAAATTGATGTTGAAATATTTTATAGCGCTACCGATGAATCGGTTTTTTTTTTAATCTTGACAAAAATCCCCGTTTTGACTAGAAGATTGCCTAAAGCAATGCGCGTCAATTGTCACAGTTTATCGAACCTCGTGAGAACGTGTTGAAAAGTTAAAAAAAAAAAATGCATTCGGGAGTATTTCCAAAGCTGCAAATCGATTGTTTACATGTTTCCAACAATTCGATCAGTTAACACCTGTCACGTTTTTGTCTCAGGTGATGGCAGTGTCAACTTGTCCCTCTTTCCGGCGGGAACCTGCGCCCTCTGTTGTCCGATCGAGCCTGACCGCGATATAGAATATCAGCTTTACACCAGGTACACCGGAGATTCATGAAAGATTCATCACGGAAAAATATCGTGTCAAATGTACGGCTCAGAGCTCCCGCAATCTCACCTCTCGCTCGGCACGTTTTAAGGGGGTCAGGCCACTCTGGAATATAGGAAAAAAAAAAAAATCGAAAGATGCCCAAGGGTCTTAAAAATGATACACCAAAGTCTGCGAGTACCTCAATTTTGAATTGCGCCGTCCCTCTCGGTCCGCTCCAAGCGCGATTGAAAACTTTAAACGCGTTTTTCTCGAATGGAGGATTGTTTTAACCGGGCGGAAACATAACTCGAAGAAATTTCCACCGATCGTTTTGAAAATTTAATTGGACACTCAAAATTAGATTCTCTATGGAAGTACGTAGAATTTTTGTGTCATAATGCATAATTTCTTTTGTTATAAACAATTATCCGATGATTTTATTTCTGAATATGTTTGAGTTTTATTTTTAAACGCGCCAATTTGGCAAAAATCAATATATCGAAAAAAGCCTTTGGACTTCCATAGCCGTTCTTATATGTAATCAAAAAAGTTTTGCCTTTTTTGTGCCCGGTGAAAAATTGCACGAATTACGTTTCGAATTACGTTACGTTTACGTCCGTTCATGGCTTCAATTTGTTTCGGTCTTTCGCTAAAAAAAATCTCAAGATATGCCTACTTTTCCTTGCTTCAGAGTGGCCCAATCCGTCAAGGTAGTTCCGCTGGTGCGCACGAGATCGTGCGTAAATAAAAAAATAGAAAAAAAAACAATTGCCTCTGCAATGATAGTTTATATTTATTTTTATTATTAAATTGACGAATTTGAAAACTGAACTTCGACGACACGTCTCCCCATCTTTTCCGGGCAACGATAACGCCAATTTTTTTTCACAAAGTCAGAGGCCCTCGTGAATAACATCCAACGATAAATATGTCCACTTTAAGCCACTCTAGAGGCCGAAAAAATAGGCTTTTTTGGAGATTTTTTTTTCAGAAAAACTACAAAATAAATTGAAATTACAAAATAGGGTGTTTGTCATACATATCAGTGACTGTATACAATAATTTTTTTGAAGCGATTAATTTCAAAATGGCGGCTGTGCAGCGTTTTTTCGATGACGTCTCGGTTGTTGTTGGCCGGAAACATAACTCAGACAATTATCAACCGATTCATTTGAAATTTTGAATATATCTTTAAAAATACATTATCTATGGAAGTGCGTAGGATTTTTTCGATATATTGATTTTTGGCCAAATGGTGCACTTCCAAAGTGAAAAGTGCAAAAATTTGCTTAAAAAATCGTCAGAAAATTATTAATAACAAATGAACTATGCAATTTAAAGAAAAAAATCCTACGCACTTCCATAGACAATGTATTTCTAAAGATATATTCAAAATTTCAAGTGAATCGGTTGAGAATTGTTTGAGTTATGTTTCCGGCCAACAAAAACGGAGACGTCATCGCAAAAATGCTGCAGAGCCGCCATTTTTAAATTGATCGCTTCAAAAAAATTATTGTATACAGTCACTAATATGTATGATATACGTCCTATTTTGTAATCTCGATTTATTATGTAGTTTTTCTGAAAAAAAAATCCCCAAAAAAGCTTATTTTTTCGGCCTCTAGAGTGGCCTAACCCGTTAGTCCCCTCCCTTGACGCCAGGGGGTTGCGCATCCAATTGCTCCTGGACTAGTTTTCATCCCTGTTTCTAAGCCCTTTAGTTGGATACCATATTTACTCTCTGTTGGATCCGCAAGCCTTTCCAGCAGCCCCCCTTCACATTTTCGTTGTGCGCATCAAATTTCCTTGGACGTCCTTTCTTGAAATTCTCAAATTCGTCAAATTTTCGCGAAAGCCGGCCAAATTTTTCGCATTCCGCCTCGAATGGCCGGCGCTGTATACGAACAGTAACAGATTTAGAACGACAACGGAAAGATAAATAAAACTATCTAAATGCATTCAGTCCCGATTGGATTAAATTGCGAGCTTTCGACCGTAACTCAGGCACGAAGAAAAATAAAATAATAATACCGATCGGTATAAATGTATTTTTATTATTTTCATTTCTTCATTGTCATAAAACAAAAAGACGCAATCCCACGAGGCCACACATCCTGAAAGCCTCGAATCCGTGGAGTTTGAGGCGAAGCAACTTCGACAGGAACGTCCCGACCATTGTCTACATTCACGGTTATGGCGAACGTGCCCCGGGTCGAAGTTCGACAGCGATACGCGATGGTAATATATTATACGTCGATCGATATTCAACTACATTGGAAAATACATAGATTTATAGGAAAGTCCCATTAGGAATTACCGTTTAGCGACCTAATGTCACTCGGCCAAATTTCAAACCACTTTCTCTCTATCGGTCGGTGCCCGATCATTATCGTCCGAATGTGTCACGCTTTAATCGTAATAAAAAATGTACCGCTCCGTTACAGCAACGATATTTATTTAAAAAAATAATCGAGCGAACACGGACTCGGTTCGTGGAATACGAAATTTAAAATCCACGCGAAAGATGAAAAAAACGTTTTATTCGTGGCGTATAAACAACGAGCAATTGCGTGGCGCAATTAAAATTGCATAATTACTCTAAAATTAACACTTTATAAATATAACATTATGTCACGTGATGGATTGATATTTTACGCAAGTTTATCGTTCAAAGTCATTTATTTTCCCGTAGAAAATTTAAGTAACAAAAAAAAAGCTTGTTTTCGTTGCGTTCCAACGATGCAAACTTCAGCGTCGTATAGTCTCGCTGGTCCCTTTTGTATCATAAAAACAAAATCCATTTATCAGCTTTTCTCGGACTCATCCATCATCCGTCTCCCGAACGATTTGTCTATAATAAGTCTTTGACTGTATCAGGAATTCCCATCGTTCATTCGTATCACAGTGTGTATAAAAACATAACGGTTGTTCTGTGGAGCGCGCGTGAAAAGTTGCGAATGGGCGCGAGCACTGTTCGTTGTCGGAAACGGGATCAAGTTGCGGATATAGAAAGATTTTTCCATAGTCTACGAAATCCGTTAACTACAAGTTTGGTGGCTCTTCCGGATAGTACCTGGTTCGTCGGAATGACAAATGGACCTGAACGGTAGAAAAAAAAAACGGGATATAAAGAGGGCTCAGGGGGGTGTAGCGACGCCCTGAGCAGTTCGCGCGATAACGCTCTCAGACCCAACCTTTTTTCCAATGTTTCGAGACTGTATTCGATCGGAAATTTTCTGCTGATTACAAATAACGTTGAGTTTTTGTCGAAAACTCAAAAAATCAATAGGAAAATCGCGAAAATCGAAAAAATCACTTTTTCGACGACGGTCAGCAGACTGATTTCTCGAGTGGGTTCGAACCTCTCATAGTATCACGATCGTTCGTCTCACTCGGAAAATAACACAACTGGACAAAGTCAGAGATCCAGTCCGACGAGATCCCCGTCGGAATTCATTTGAGGTAGTAGTCTGGTAACTTAAGCCGATTTTCATGTGTTTTTTGGAGGGCGTTTTTTTGTAGGAAAATAAAAATGAAGCGTTTTGGATATTTACTATGTTTTTATTTACATATTAAAGATACAAAAAAAAATTTTTTTGAAAAAATTTAATAGTTTATTATTATTATTATTATTATTGATCGAAGTTGGCACCTCGAAAAAAAAGCGCGTGGGTGGCCCCGGTGATTTTCGCTCTTGATGTTATCTGAAATAAAAAATTCTTGATTATTCTTAATCTATAGACATGCCATTCTGGTCGGAACTACTGAAGTTAAATTTCATGGATAAATAACAAAATGGCGGAGTTTGGAAAAAAACTTTTTTTTCAAAACAATTGAAGTTAAATTTCATAAATTTCATGGATTTTTTCCAAAGTCCGCCATTTTGTTATTTATCCATGAAATTTAACTTCAGTAGTTCCGACCAGAATGACATGTCTATAGATTAAGAATTATCAAGAATTTTTTATTTCAGATAACATCAAGAGCCAAATTCACCGGGGCCACCCACGCGCTTTTTTTTCGAGGTGCCAACTTTGATCAATAATAATAATAATAATAAACTATTAAATTTATTCAAAAAAAATTTTTTTTTGTATCCTTAATATGTAAATAAAAACATCCTAAATATCCAAAACGATTCATTTTTATTTTCCTACAAAAAACGCCTTCCAAAAGAGACATGAAAATCGGCTTAAGTTATCAGACTACTACCTTAACGTTTCATTTAGCCATTCTCTCGTCGTGTCATCCCATCTAACCTGACCCAACCTGATCCCACCTAACCCACCTCCTCAACTCTTGTACACGGCGGCGGCGGCGGCGATATATTTGTATAATATAGAGACGTATATACAGTGTGACAATTATAAGGTGGTCATTTATTTTTTGCCGCTTTGGCGTTGAAAATCGTGGCGTTTAAAAAGCGATTTCCGAAGGATTTTGGATGCTCTCTTCGAAAAAAAATATGTTGTTGATGTGGGACGTACCGTTCTTCGGAACGAGACATTTTTTAACGAATAAAATTTTTTTTATGCTCTTTTATTTTGGAACAATAAAGTTCATTCAATTCTGTACATGAAACACTGGTCGCAAACTCGTTTCAAGGTTTTTATCGTGGAAAAAAAAAAAGTTGAACGCGCATATTTTTTGAGACTATCCGTCTTTAATTTTTAAAACAGTGACACAGCTACAGCGGTGGTGATGTTGGAACACGTAGTCTCTGACTGATTTCACATCTGTCATTTATGACTTAAGAATTTACGACTTGAAAAAAAATTCTCAAGTCTCAATTTTTCCCATACTTTTAAAGTATGGGAAGAATTCCCATACTTCCGCAATGTATGGAAAAAATTCTTGTCTCAATTTTTCTCATACTTTTAAAGTATGGGAAAAATTCCCATACTTTCGCAATGTATGGGAAAAATTGTTAAGTCTCAATTTTTCCCAACTTTCAAACATTCCCATACTTTTGCAATGTATGGGAAAAATTCTTAAGTCTCAATTTTTCCTATACTTTTAAACATTCCCATACTTTTGCAATGTATGGGAAAAATTCTTAAGTCTCAATTTTTCCCATACTTCTCAACATTTCCATACTTTCGTAATGAATGGGAAAAATTCTCAAGTCTCAATTTTTCCCATACTTTTAAAGTATGGGAAGAATTCCCATACTTCCGCAATGTATGGAAAAAATTCTTGTCTCAATTTTTTCCATACTTTTGAAGTATGGGAAAAATTCCCATACTTTCGCAATGTATGGGAAAAATTCTTAAGTCTCAATTTTTCCCAACTTTCAAACATTCCCATACTTTTGCGATGTATGGGAAAAATTCTTAAGTCTCAATTTTTCCCATACTTCTCAACATTTCCATACTTTCGTAATGAATGGGAAAAATTCTCAAGTCTCAATTTTTCCCATACTTTTAAAGTATGGGAAGAATTCCCATACTTCCGCAATGTATGGAAAAAATTCTTGTCTCAATTTTTTCCATACTTTTGAAGTATGGGAAAAATTCCCATACTTTCGCAATGTATGGGAAAAATTCTTAAGTCTCAATTTTTCCCAACTTTCAAACATTCCCATACTTTTGCGATGTATGGGAAAAATTCTGAAGCCTCATTTTTTGCCATACTTTGAAAGTATGGGAAAAATTCCTATACTTTCGCAATGTATGGGAAAAATTCTTAAGTCTCAATTTTTCCCATACTTTCAAACATTTCCATACTTTCATAATGTATGGGAAAAATTCTCAAGTCTCAATTTTTCCCATACTTTTAAAGTATGGGAAGAATTCCCATACTTGCGCAATGTATGGAAAAAATTCCCATACTTTCGCAATGTATGGGAAAAATTCTTAAGTCTCAATTTTTCCCAACTTTCAAACATTCCCATACTTTTGCAATGTATGGGAAAAATTCCTATACTTTCGCAATGTATGGGAAAAATTCTTAAGTCTCAATTTTTCCCATACTTTCAAACATTCCCATACTTTTGCAATGTATGGGAAAAATTCTTAAGTCTCAATTTTCCCATACTTTTAAACATTTCCATACTTTCATAATGTATGGGAAAAATTCTCAAGTCTCAATTTTTCCCATACTTTTAAAGTATGGGAAGAATTCCCATACTTGCGCAATGTATGGAAAAAATTCTTGTCTCAATTTTTCCCATACTTTTAAAGTATGGGAAAAATTTCCATACTTTCGCAATGTATGGGAAAAATTCTTAAGTCTCAATTTTTCCCAACTTTCAAACATTCCCATACTTTTGCAATGTATGGGAAAAATTCCTATACTTTCGCAATGTATGGGAAAAATTCTTAAGTCTCAATTTTTTCCATACTTTCAAACATTCCCATACTTTTGCAATGTATGGGAAACATTCTTAAGTCTTAATTTTTCCCATACTTTTAAACATTTCCATACTTTCGTAATGTATGGGAAAAATTCTGAAGTCTCAATTTCTCCCATACTTTCAAAGTACGTGAAAATTCCCATACTTTCGCAAAGTATGGGAAAAATTCGCAAATTTTTAAGTCATAAATTCTAAAGTCATCAACGACAGACGTGAAATCAGGCAGAGACTGCGTGAACCAACATCACCACCGCTGTAGCTGTTCCACTGTTTTAAAAATTACAAACGGATAGACTCAAAAAATATGCAAGTTCAACATTTTTTTTCTCCACGATAAAAACCTTGAAACGAGTCTGCGACCAGTGTTTCGTGTACAGAATTGGATGAACTTCATTGTTCCAAAATAGAAAAGCATTAAAAAAATTTTTTTCGAATACAAATTTCTCGTTCCCCAAAACCGGTACGTCCGACATCAACGACATATTTTTTTGATGAAAAGAGCCCTCAAAATCCTTCTAAAGCTGCTTTTTAAACGTGACGATTTTTCAACGCCAAAGCGGTAAAAAATACATGGCCACCTTATAATTTTACTCTGTATATATGATGCGGCTCGAGGTGGCTAAAAACAAACGTTTTTACTTTTATTTCATTCTTGATGAAAATTGTGTACCTTTTGTACAAGAAAAAAATTAAATAAATAAAGAAAAAAACAGAAAAAAATAACACCCATACGAGACGATGCCGAGTAATTCACTTCGGATCTATTAATATCATTATTATTACTGGTTGAAATAAAAAATATAAATATGTTACACCGGGAGCTCGATTTTAAGAACAAACTCGGGACCGGAAGTTCTTACAGTCGGGGCTGTGTAATACAATATTTCTCACGTCATCTTTGCGTCTCCTTGCCTGTCTCACAAACAAGTAACGTCTCGCAGCTTATTTGAGACGCGGCCGTTACAACGTCATACTCGTGAACTGGGGCAAATTATCGGCATTACCGTGGTACAGAACGGCGGTGGGTAACAGCAGACGCGTGGGACCGCACGTCGGGAGAATGGTGAAATGGCTCGAGTACCAGGGTGCCGTGCCTATGTCGAAGCTCCATGTCATTGGATTTAGCCTTGGCGCCGAGGTCGCCGGTTTTATGGGCAAATCCCTCGCACCACGAAAGGTAAAATATTTTCGTATTTACCTAATATTTTTCCATCATATAATTTTCGTAATAAATTCTAAGATCAAATGATTACACATATTTAACAAAAACAACAAAAAGTCATTCCGACGAGTGACATGGTTTTTGCTTCCTCATAGAGGAAGCTGTTATTCATTTCAAAATAACGTCGTCCGATAATAACTTGGTTTCTTCGTCGAACTTTGGATTATCCGATGTTTCAACCAAAAAAAAATAACAATAATAATAATAATAATATAAACCATGATTTTTATTTTTTTCCACGACTGGGGAAAAAAAAAACAGATTGCCCGTATAACTGGACTAGACGCGGCCTACCCTTTGTACATGAATACTGGCTCGAAGGGTCACTTGACGTCGAGCGACGCTGCCTTTGTCGACGTCATACACACCGACGGCGGAATGTTTGGTTTTCTGCGGCCTCTGGGCCACGCTGACTTTTATCCGAACGGTGGTAGAAAATTACAGCCAGGTTGCACCCTCGGTTCCTTAATCTCAATGGGTGTCACTCGCCTCTTGAATCAGTACAGTGAGTTTTGTTTTTTTTTTCTTCTTTTCCTTCATTCGTTCTACCCTATACACCGATATCTCGAACTCGGGCATCGATACCATTCGCGTGGGAGATGTACCAAGTTTACTCGCAAATGTTCCATACGTAACAACGATATAACCGTAATAGGTTTCACACATTGTTACTATCAACAAATATCGTAAAATATCTTGTGATTGTTCGTACGGACGAAATATTAATAACTCGAAAATTTATGAATTATAGTTGTATGCGGACACAACAGGGCATGGCGTTTTTACGCCGAGTCCGTTACGAATGCTTACGGTTTTCCGGCTAGTCGTTGCGGAAAATGGCCACCGAGTACCCGTTCGGATTGCACATTGTCGCCGGTCGCTCTCATGGGTATCGCCACCGATCCGAGAAATCGAGGAATCTTTTATCTGCGAACGAATCCACGTCCCCCATTTTCGAGAAATTTTTCCGACTATCCGAACGGCAAACTGTCGTTTATATATTGATTCACAGAGCGAATGAATATAATCAGTGTAAACGTGCGTTGTTTTATTAGGAGATTGCGCGATTTTTATTCGCGAGATCGCCCGTCGATGGTACGGTACTCGTTATTATTATTGTTCAATTTCGTTGCAACAATGCCGACCGTACACCGCCATTACCGGTTCGTGCTCTTGACAAGATTTTCTCCTATTTACAGGATGTTTTACCGCGCGGTGAAGAATCCTGCTGTCGCTCCTCGTTGACCACGCTTTCGATAAGGAAGACCACGCCCGGAAAGAAGACTCGTCCGTGAAGATAACAACGTTCCAATATCGATATCGTTTCGAGACGAAGACGCGCTGTTTTCACGCGGGCTAGTCCCCTTTCCGCGGCGGATCGTTCACGTTTCCAATCTCCAAATGTCGCTTTACCCACATCCCAACGAATGCCTCTGGCTTCCGCATATACATTCATCATTTTTCGCTCATTGCGAAGATAACGAATTCATCGATAACAACGCCAAAAGAGAACGAAACAAAGATTCTCCAAAGAGGTCTCCTTTCCAAATGACGACGGTTGCTTTCTCCTCGTACGAATCCCGTACACCGGTCGTACAATCGGAGCTCAGCATCGATACTTTCATGCTCCCCGTGTTATAATTCTCCGGATATCGTGTCGTCCGATTTGAATCAGAGCTGCCCTCTCGCGGACGGCTCCGTTACCGTCGGTGCATTCGTCCCTTCGATCTTTCGCGAACGCGCGGGGGCCGCTCGAACGCCTCGGTCACGATATTTACTTGCCGGGGCGACATATTTGGGTTACAGACAGTGAAATCGATGATGAGGCAACACCGGTGCGTATCCACCCTCTACCGCGTTTCTGACCCCTTTGGGAATTCGCCAGAAGAAAAGGAAACAAAAGAAAAAGAAAAAAACAATGGCAGTTTGGCAAAACACAGAGTATAGCCAGGCGTTGTTCGTTTCGACAATTTAAACGCCGATGTAAAGTCACACTCTTCATGATAAATTAATTGTGGTACGGTAACTTTGCGTTCACATCATCGATATAATCGTTACTATTTTTAGTTATTGCGAAAAAAAAAATTACTTATTATTTATGGGCCTGAGTACAGGACTCGTCACGGTACGATCGAATGCACTCGGAAAACGGTGAACGATTTTCAGCTTTTTTTCAGGAACTTTGAATAATTTCATCTTGTGGGAACTTGCAAAAATTCGGTTGGAAGGGACATGTAGAAAATTCACGTCCGTGGGACTTTTGTTTCCCAGGAAGATACAAAATATTCGAGTCTATATTTTCGTTTCTCATTGACGATTCTAATTGAAGCATTATATATTTATTAATTTCTTCACATTTCGAATTTATCGCTTATCCTAATGTGTAATAGAAAAATGCGGGCGACGCGAGTACGGTCGTGTGTTACGGCTCGGCGCATTGTTCACCTTCTCTATATCGATCACCATCTATAACGCGCGACTCGTCGTTTCGCGCCCCTCGAAGTTGCGGAGAGAACGCCAAAGCGGCCGTTCTTTGGGGCCGCCCATGGCTCGTCGCGTATAGCCGTTTCGAAACACGAATCCATCGAACGGACTTGCCAGGTCGATGCGTCAATGAGAGGCCACTATCGCAAACCTCGATGTCGGTTTTGATCATTCTCGCCGTTCGTGACTTCGTACCAATACAAAAAAAAACATCACAAAAGATCGTTTTTTCAACGTTTTAAATTCTACCGCTATGGGTTTCGTCAAATTTCATACATCAGCGGGCGTCCTCTTTTTCGCGCGTCCCGCACGCTCAAGTGACACCCCGGAGGGAAGTTTTTCAGATTTCGCGCGCGCGCCTCATTACCGTATCACAGCCTGGAAATATAACGACGCGACTACTCGCCGCTGACGAGTAGTCGGTCAGAGTGTTCCGACAAAAACTACCTCTTTTATCCATTAATTCACACGACCGCGCGACTGGCTCGTTTTTAGTTTTTCCTTTGTTTTTTTTCCCTCCCCGGCCGTGCATCCTATTAAATCTATTTTTGCTTACCCCCGGAAGAGAACCGAGAGTTTTGTATGTGACAAAAGAATTGTTTAAACCGGAACGGTGTTTTTGGCTTGCCGAAATAAGCGATTGTAATTTAATACGGACCGAGAACTAAATGTTACCGAGAACGAAACCGCGGCATTTGCGCTAACGCGAGTAGGGAGCTCCCGTTGAAATTAGAAGGGTGGCCACCCTTCCAAGTTCGCGCGTATTTGATCGATCGACGATTTGTACGGTTCCCGGTATCGGGCACCGGGACGCCGAGTGTAAGATGCGCGCCGGTAGTGTCGCGCGTGGCATTATTTCTTCGTTCACCCTTAATACCGCCCGACTCGAGGGTCAACGGCCATAGACCGGGGCCGAACGGCCGCTAATTTATTGTCGCGCCAAAGTTAGCGGTCTTCCCGCGTCAATCGATTCGTTCTTTTTTTTCTTTCATCTTCTCCAGCGGCATTTTCCTTCGCATTAATAATCCTATCCTCGTCGCCCGAGATAAGTTACAACGGTATTGTCACAAATCAATTTCAACTGGATCGATCTTTTTGAGGGAAGACCCACGGAGTTGAATTTACACTTCGGGCTTTTGTCGCGCCTCGGGCGCAAGATGGCCACGAAACAATATCGATTCTTTGAACTTCGTTGCACTTTGTTAGACTTTTGACGGATCCGCGGTAGATTATTTTAGAATTATGGCGGACATCCGAGGCACGGTGCGCGGGACGTGGGCCATCGCGGTTTGACGACAAAAAAATTTTGATTATTAATAAACGGCGTTGTCAATTTCGGTGTCGGTGACAAAATGCCTTGGCAGTTTTTCCGAAGACAATATATTCAGTGAAAGCACCAATGGCATTACCGCGATGCCTATCGGAAAATTAATGGTAATTTTTACGTCCCAGGGGGTTTCGCAAGGGAGACGTGTGCGCGGCGACTCAGAGGTAAAAAGGCGACTAACGTGGACGCGGCGCCTCAGAGGTCATGGGGGAAACGCATAGGGTACGATTTGTAAATGAGTGAATAAGGACACGTGGTTCGTTTCCCGATTAACGATTGAAATCGAGATGTCGAGTATAATGAATCGCTTTTATTCGGACAATTGTGAATATAAAGGTTTGATTTTCCGTAGACGCAAAACAGTTGATACAATAAGAATACCGTGACAAACGGATATAAATGTGTTAGTATACTTCGCAAATGATTATTAAGTGTTACAAAGGTACCGAGTATAACGGTGATGATTTTACTAGAGTTGTTGCTCTCGCGAATGTCGACTTAAGACTTAGAGTCGCTTGGATGTTAAAAGCGGACTTCTCGCCACGAGTGTTGAGTGTAGACTGAAGATTTTGAGATGAATTCGGTTGTCGTCAAGCGACAACCACAAAAGTGCTGATTTTCCAATATCCAGGATTTAGAATAGAGCGAGGGAGAAGGCTATATCGCGCGAGGCCTCACGTCTCGTCGCGGCGGAAATTGGTCAGCCGAAACTTGATATTAAGTGTTCGCGCTACGATCGCGCGCTCGAGATTTCTATATTTGTTGAAAATGGGATGTGCAGAAATTCGAGTGGCGATTTCCGTTCCCACAGTTCGATATTGTGCATTAGCACTACGAATGAAAGATCGTAGAGTTTGAATAATTATCATATTTTTAGCCAAGCTGAATGAGCAGAAATTCGAGCGGCGATTTCCGCTCTCACGATTATAAGGTGAATGTACGTTGTCAGGATGTTTCGAGACATTATATTGGTAAAATAGAAAAAGACTGAAATAATTAATATGAAAATCCCGTACAAAAGGTGTCACGACGTAACAGTAATAAATAAATACCTTCAACGCTTTTGCGTCTACGGTGCAATGGTAATTCAATGGCTTGTTTTTTTCCATTGCACTAAATGACAAATTTGCCCCGTTGATACCGTTTATACACATCGCGTACGTTATATTGCCATTAATCAGGCGATACGTAGAATACTCAAAATCAGTTGGAAACGGATTCTGAATATTATTATTATTGCTATCACCTCGTCGACGCGAGGGAAATTTATCACGATAGATTTTCCTTGAGACGCCAGTGACAATAAATACCGTACATCTTCCCTCACGCGTATCTATTCATTGGTCATTTTCCGTTGAAATTCGCGGTGAATACGCGAAATGTATGTGGGATCAGTGAATTGGCATTGGTGTGTTGTGCGTGAAAGAATCTATTGAAAAGAGAGCCGTGAAAGAGTGAGACGGAGCTGTGTCGACAACGATTTAACGGGTTAGGCCACTACAGAAGCCGAAAAAATAGGCTTTTTGGGGAATTTTTTTTCAGAAAAACTACAAAATAAATCGAGATTACAAAATAGGGTGTTTATCATACATATCAGTGACTGTATACAATAATTTTTTTGAAGCGATTAATTTCAAAATCGCGGCTGTGCAGCGTTTATCTGAAAACTGCATTTTTCAAGTTTGCCGGAAGCATAACTCAGACAATTTTCAACCGATTCAAATTTTCAACCGAAAAATACATTGCCAATGGAAGTACGTAGGTTTTTTTTTCTATATTGCATAGTTCATTTGTTATTAACAATTTTCTGACGATTTTTTTAAGAAAGTTTTTCACTTTTCACTTTAGAAGTGTGCCATTTGGCCAAAAATCAATTCATCGAAAAAATCCTACTTACTTCCATAGCTGCTGTTATATATTATCGAAAAAAAATCATTGGCCCGTCATAATGCAAAAATTACAGGAGCTGTTTGTCCGGCAGTGGACCCTGAAAAAACGGAGACGTCATCGCAAAAACCCTGTACAGCCGCCATTTTGAAACTAATCGTTTCAAAAAAATTATTGTATACAGTCACTGATATGTATGATAAACACCCTATTTTGTAATCTCGATTTATTGTGTAGTTTTTCTGAAAAAAAATCCCCAAAAAGCCTATTTTTTTGGCCTCTAGAGTGGCCTAATCCCTTAAGATAAGAGTTAGCTACAGACTAAACATTAGAAACGATAGCTTTGCGTAGAATGCCGAATGAAAGAGAGTGTTGTTTAGGGGCATTAGTCGATAGAGGTGTAAGACAAAGGAGTATCTGCGTTGTGCGATAAATGCTCTCCGGGTTTGTTTACGATTGTGTTTCAGTTATGGTTTTCGGTAGAAGTCATTGGAAGAGTGCGTGAGACACGTGTGACGAATTGTGAGGTCTCAGTGAAGAACAAAGAGAGTATTGAGAGAATGAGAGTATGCCTGAGTGAGGAACGTAGTTTTAAGGCAGTCCTAATCCGACGGCCGTGAAGTGAAGACGTAGAGCAACTTGGCTCTTTTTGCTATGTACCAACTTGATTTTATTCTTTGAATATATTAACTTTTTATTCCGTTAACTAAATACCTCTGTCCACATGATTATCCTACATGTACTTTCTCTGAAATGACAGAACCGATTGCGATAAAACAAGCTTAGCGACTGCGACACGGGGGCCAGAAGTGGCTGAGCTCGTTTTATCTCGATCGGACTCGCCGATTCGGAGATAATACCGATAAGAATTTGCAGCTATTTCTCTCCCTCGCGCGCTCGTTACACGCGTTACAAGCGCGTGTAATGCGCGCTTTACTCTCAAGACCATAAATTGTCGATACTTCGGAATGAATTTAGTTACGGGTTAAAAAGACTGTAAAATCGAGGTGCGAGTGCGGTTCCGAAGTACGGGGACGAGAGCACGGTTAAACAGAGGGAATATAGAGGGTTTTCGTGCAACGGCACGAGTACGGCCGAGGCGACGTCGTCGTCATTGACGTAGATTTGATCTTAACGAGTGGCTAGCGTGTGAGGACTTATCGCGCACGACCGCCGTCTGTTTCGTTCGTCGTTTTGCCGGACGATGCGGGGCTCACGTTTTCGCAACAACTCGCCAGCACACTCGAGGCGCACGAACTTCAAGTACGACCGCGAAACCAGTGAGCGACTCGTGGTGAAGAAAACAAAGAGAAAAAAAACGAGCGAGTAACGATAGGAGAATTGCCAAGGTTGAGGACTACCGATTCGACGACGGAGTTTGAGCATCGTGTATTTTTATCATTTTTACTGGATAATATTAATTCACGATTGATTTTTTGTTGACTCTCGAACGGTCGACCCCGCCTGACCTCCGGCAACTTCGCATGCCCGGATGTTTTTTGTACGACAGGGCATTTTCCCAAGGAAATTTTAACGGTCATATCCGCTGAATCCGGATGAGGAAACGAGTAATTTCACCGAATGTCGTCCAGTGGACCGTGTAACTCGGTGAAAACTGTCGGAACCGATCGAAAATATATCAGGAATGCGATATACCGCGCCGAGTTGGCGTCCCATTGGTTCAATTTCGATATTTCCTCATCAAATCACCGGAACTATCGTCGAAATGCATCGGGAACCATGGAACTCGGTCGCGCGCACACAGGACTTCATTTAATTTTCCATAAATCGGAAATTCGTACGGTTCGAAGTGAAGAAAAAAATGTACTCCCGTTGCGAATCGTGCGGTGTCCCGACGGGAAAAAGAAAATAACTCTCGGGCGAGAGCGGGAAGAAGCGAGGAGAAACACGAGGGGAAAACTCATTGGAGAAATACTCGAATGTACAAAACCCGATGGCACACTCGTCATCAACTTCTTGGCGAGATACAGGGTAAGAAGCGGAAGTTGTTTATACGATGGAACAAAGAGTCGTCGGGAGAGTCTCGGTGGGTGTTTTATTGCTATTTCTGCCGCGTCTGCTCTCCGTTTGACGAGGACCATTGACGAACTCGACGAGTGCGCCGAGTCACCGCTAGAGTGGACAAAAGTACAGTGACACAGATGCGGATTCATTGCGATTGCAACGAGAAGAAAGCCCCCCCAGCATCGTAACCCAGAGTGTCGGATGGATAACGGGTTGGAGGGACTAAAATAAAATAATAAAATAAAATAACAAAAATAGTCGATAGACATTTAGTTTACAGAGGTCAATTGAATTCATTGTTTCCTCGATACACCTTTACCAAAATCTTCTTAAGGCCTTATATACGCGAAAAATTTCAAAATTTTTCTTTTTTTTTATATTTTCGATAACATTTGCCTGAACGGTTAGGAATATTTTAAGCTTTACAGAATTGAAAAATTCCAAAAAATTTTAAATAAGGTAAGATTGCATCTATAATAGATACCGCGCGGCGCGCCCGACCGTCAACTTCAAAGCCGTTTTTCCGCGTTTCACTTTTTTGGACCTTGTGAAAGTTCTAACTCTTGAACGGAGGTTCCGATCGCTTTGAAATTTTTACAACATATTCTTAGTATCAGCACCCATCGTGTGAACCACTGAAACAAAAATTTCAATGACACAAAAAAAATATAAGAAATAAAATACCGACAGAAAATTGAGTAAACAAATTTTAAGTTTCGAATTTTTATTATAATAATTTTTTTTAAATAATATTGTTGGTTCACACTGAAGATACATTCATTATGCAAATCGAAATATGTTCATTTTTTTTTCAGACACCCACATCGATGCCGAGAACTTTCACCATCAACGCGCGCGCAAAAAAAAATACATTGCTTTATTATGTTATATCTCCGCTATTTGTTAATATTTCTGATTTTTTTTACATATAGTTAACCATGTGCATAAATGATCTGTAAAAAAAATGTCAATATATGCGATATTATTTTTTTAACCGCGTCTACAAAAGTACCTTCGAAAATCGGCGAAATCGCGTATATAAGGCCTTAATAATTGGCCTTTAAGGCACCAGACCGCGGAATTTTTTTTTTTTTTTTCATTTTCCGAAAGATGCATTTATTAACGAGGCTCTCACCAAATTTTGTAAAGAAATTCGTAAAATTGACGAAGATACAGCATTTTTTAAATTTAGTTTGTATGTCGAATTGTCCTTTAGCAAAACTTTGAACGCGTTTTTCTCGAAACTACGTTTTTCAACCTGGTTGACAACATATTTAAAAAACTATTCATCCGATTTGCATGTACCAAGTCTTAAAATGTTCGAAAATCCAGTCTCTATGGCACCACGTAGGGATTTTTTTAAATAAAGAGCCCCCTTCTATTTTTTGTTTTTTTTCATAAGCGATAAAAATTTTCTGTAAAAATGGGAAATAAAATTCGCTGGTCCGCCATTTTTTTTAGACATCGAAATTCTCCTACGTTATGCTATAAACCTATATGTCTAGTTTATAAATATATTTTTTTTGTATTTTTCAAATGTACCGTATGGCTTAATTGCTGTCAACCACCAAGCAGCAACTTCGTCGGAGTGTCCTTTTGGAAGCGGCGTACACCACAAACTATTCTTAAGGCGGTCTGGTCTAGAAATTTTAAAAAATCGATTTTTTTTTTTTCATTTTCTTATTCCTTAGACCTTTTTTCATACGCTCCTGAAAACCCTTTATTGATATTTAAAAAATTAACCGAGAAATAAAAATTCTAAGCAAACCGCGCGATCAGGTAGCGCGGTCGGGAAGCAGCTAACGCAGAGGCTACCGAGTCGCTCATTTAACGGTGTCAAAACTTTGAACGCGTTTATCTCAGAACTATGTTTTTTAAATCGGCGCCCACGATATCTCGATAACTAATGGACCGATCGAGCTCAAATTTTGCACGTACCTTAGGTAGCCTGTTTCTGAGGACTGGTAGCAGAATTGAGTCGAACAATAATTTTGCCGACATTTTATAACCCGTCGAATACCCGAAAATGTATGAAATATCATTAATGAAAGTTCAACAGGCCGCCATTTTGTCAAAATTTTTTTTTAAGTACCAATTCTGCTACCAGTGCTCAGAATACTCATACAGATTGAGAATATATATATATTTTTTTTTTCAGATGCATACAACATCGTCCAGAGTGGGCGCCGATTGAGGCGGCTTTCGGCGCACCATGTTGCAACAAGGCAAAAAACTACATGAAAATATTTAAAATAATTTTTTTTTTTAATGTACAAGTATTCTCTAAGGATCAATAAATGCACGTGTAAATTTTCATCAAGACAACTTCAACGGTTTAAAAATTATTGCACATTAGAAATGACGTCAAAAATCTCGCTCTGGACCAGACTACCGCGTTAAGATACGAATAAAAAAATTTGTGTAGTGTCTCCTATATGTATATATTGAATATTAGTATCAATAAAAAAAAACCATTCATCGTTTGCTCGAAAAAAATTATGAAAAATACACCCTCGTACCGCGCGCGCACCGTGGTCTGCCTTAATCGTCATTTGGAAATTCGACATCTCGTACAAGTCTTCTCGATGAATTGTTTTCAAACATTTCCTCGTCACATTATTTTCAACGTGGCACTTGTCCGATGGAGCCATTCATCCGCGGGGAAAAAAAAAATTACAATTTAACGAGATGCGAAAGATATTATCGCCGACGAGAAGTGTAAACAACTACGGTATATGGTAACGAAACGTTGCGGCGTCTCTCGATAAGTTCCGTAACGAATTTCCTAGCCGAGGGATGATCGTATTAGCCACGGGTAATTGAGCTTTACCCGTCGCTTCTCAAGCCCCCTTAATTTTCACCGTACTATCTTAACCCTTTCTCTTTCATTATCTCGACTTTCTCGAAACTTGGACGGATCGCCCCCTTCCTCCCTCGAGTTTACATTAGAGAGACTATCGTCGGTGATTGTAACGTAAATCCCAACGGGTCGCACCCTTAACCACTTTCCAACCACTGTAGTCAACAGCGCGCGATACTCGGCGCTCAAACCACCGGATGAGTTACTCTCCGATCCACGAGAATCTGATAAATGCCTCTTTGAGAAGTGTTTTGCGCGTGCTCAAGTACAAAAGCCGATCCCGCTCCAATTAAATTGTGAACAAAAAGCGAAAAATGGAATTGGACGTTTCATTTTTTCTCTCTGAAACTCGACGATTTGGTCTCCCTGTCTCTCATAAAATTGACATTCACGCGATTACTAATTGAAATGCAACGAACCCAAATCTCATACTAAAAGCAAACGCAACATCAATAACCATAATTCGTTGAATCGAAAGAAAAATAAGCGTTTGTTCACTCACGATTTTGTGGTGAAGATGCTGCAGTTCCCTCTCCGTTATTCTTCGTCGCGACAGTTCCCTCTGCTCGCGCCTGTACTGGCTGTACTTGTAGAAGAGATACATGCCGGGAAGTGCGAGCACAACGAGCGGTTTCATAATTCCGCCACGACCGGGAGCCTGACCGGCTCGTATACCTCCTACCGGTGGCTCCGGTGGCTCGTCCAAGTCTTCCGGTTGGCCGACATCCTCCGCAACCGCGGGAATCGCTGCGCTCGCCGCTGGCATTCTTAAATAATCGTCGTCCAAAACGGATGAACGAAGATTGAAAAATCATTCGAGCCAATAATTCGAATCCCCGTGGTGTAGTCTCGTCTGCGAAAAGGTTTTTCAACGGTGCCGGCCGCTCTGTTTGTAAAATATATTCGAGCTTTACCGATTTACCGAGATGTGTCGAGAAAATTTTAAACGTTTCGTAACCGAAGATTATTTGTAAAAATTAAATTAAATATCAAGCGGACGCTTGGCCGAAGTGCCGGTTAACTATTGACAAATAAATATCATTTCCCGGTTTACCGTAAACTCGTATTATTTTAGAGGCGCTGATCCGTATCCAATCTTTACTCTGTCGTGCAATTAAAAGAACTCGAGTATAAAGAGAAAAAACGTAAATCGCGAAAACCAGATAATGCCGAGAATATTTAACGAAGCTATTTCCCAACGACGAGCAATCAATTAACGAGACAGCGGACAATTATCGAGTCCCGAGACAATGCCCTCCTCGGAGTGGCGCATCGTACCACCGCCGAGTATAATCGAAAGTCTATATATTTATATATATAATATATATATATGTGTGTGTGTATTTGTGTGTGTGATACGTATGCCGATAATGAATGTTAGAACGGGAGTTTACTCGCGTTACGTTCGAGTCGTCATTCCGTACGATACACCGTCGACACTGTGTCGCGTTCATCCTCCACCTCTCGTAACGTATTTCTCTTAAACGCAATTAAATTATAGATCTCGCGTACAAAGAGGCTATTGTGAAAATCCTCGCGAGGGTTTTGAAAAGAATAGATCTTGTTCGTCGGGATCTACCGGTAAAAGTGCTGCCGTTTTCCAATTCCAACGGAGGATATTCGCGGGGCATCTAAATTTCAACTCGGTTCAGTACACCGGAAATTGGATGGACCGCGCGCGTGACCCGTTCGTATCCGGGACTCCGAGTTTAGATTAAGCGTCGTTTAAACTTCCTTTGCCAGTTACGGCGAATTTCGTACAACGCTGTACCGGTGAGCAACGCGCGAAAATGAAAATCGACGCTCGTAAGGCCAAACAAAAACAATCCCATTTAGGGCCGGCGGTGTCGACTCAATGAAATTTCGTAATCCCACTCGCCGGTTCGTTCACCGCCGTCTGTTTTCAACGTCTATATTTAATTCAGTCATCCACTCGCCGTTTCTATTCTCGCTCACGGGCTGTTCCAGAAATAAACACACTCGAACGGAAAGGATGCCACGTACCCGCGCGCATATTGCACCGCCCCGGTTAAGTCTCGTTCGTCGGTGTCGGCGAACGACGGATAGTCGTCCTTGCGGGCATACCGTTGCGCAACTTTACGACCTCTTTACTACCATTTTCTTTTTTTTTTCATTGTGTTTGATCAATCGCGGATACCCGTAACCTCTCGCTTTCGCGAAGCATTCTCTCGGGGTAACGAGAATGTTTGAAGAAAAAAACAAAATAAAAACGTCTGATGTTTCAACATGTTTTTCGGTAACGTCAATATATTTGGATTTTCTCTATGATGAAATTAAGGGAAGGTCTCACGAATTTTATTCCATTGGCATTGGTTTTGTTAAACGTCCCACGATTGGCTACAAACTTGCTGAACAAATTGTCGGCGACAATTGCGGAAAATAAATTCGTATAAAAATAGGCGAATTAATTATACATTATCGTTGTTCATTGAGAATGGTGGCGTTACCACCAGTGCAGCGATAACACAACGCGCCTGTCGCTTTATCAACGGCGTTAATCCGATATTTATTCCCCTTGACACGGGAAGCAAATAAACGTACACGGTGACGGTCGAGAAACAAGGACGTTCGGACCATGAAAACCCAACGGATATAACAACGACAATTTAATACGGATGAATCATTCGTTATTATTATTATTTATTTGGTTTATCGTATACCCGAGTGTGCACCCTTTGCAATGACATATCATCGCGTATCTAAATACTTTCGTGTCCTATTTACTGCACCACATACACACACATACCATATATCATTAATGTTTAGGAATTATCTTTAATTTTCGCGAAATTCCTTCGGTTAATTAAAAAATCGTTCAATTCACAAATGGGCCGTTTCCCGTTTGTAGTTTGAAACGAGCGTTCTTTCTATGATTTTCTTGTAATACGTTCCATCGATGAAACACGATGAAACGGGGTATCGTGTTTCATCGATGAAACGTGGGTATTACAAGAAAATTATAGAAAGAACGCTCGTTTCAAACTATAAACCGGAAGCGGCCCATTTATAAATTGAACATTTTTCAACTTACCGAAAGAATTTCGTGAGAATTAAAGATAATTCCTAAACATTGACGATATAGATATGTGTGTGTGTGTGTTTGGTGGAGTAAATAGAACTCCACCACAGAAGAATGTTTAGGAATTATCTTTAATTTTCACGAAATCCCTTCGGTCAATTAAAAAATGTTTAATTCACAAATGGCCCGTTTCCCGTTCGTAGTTTGAAACGAGCGTGCTTTCTACGATTTTCTTGCAATACCCGCGTTCCATCGATGAAACAACGATGAAACGGGATACCCTGGCGGTTTATTGTACATACAGCTCTGTAAATTTTCTATGAGTTTATGTCAACGCGCGGAGATATCCGTTTCTACAGTCTTTCTCTACGATCGTCGCGTATTCATTCACGTCGATAAGTTTATTTTTAGAACTATCATTGTTTTTTCTTTTCACGTCTACATCCGTTATTTTACCCTTTAAGTCCGAAAAATTCGTACCGTCGTACGCGCACGTAATTCCATGATATTTTTTTTCTTTTCTAATCGCGACTAACTGGGACATTTTCAACGGTTTAGAGTGAAATTATCGAGGGAAATAAAAGACAAATTTTCTTCGCGAAAACAAAGGCTTCCTCCGCGGCGAGGCGAAATATTTGCGAAAAATTATATAACAGCGAGAAAAATTTTCCGGCCCGATAAACTCACCGTGCGTGCCGCTTTTCGGCGATCAAGCAAAAAATCGTTGATCGAACGTTTCGCAGATTCGTAAAATAGTGTTCAACCAACCGGACCCGAACGGCCACCTTTCGTTTTATCCTTTTTCTCGTTATTCCTCTTCAATCCTCGTTATCGCGAACCTTTCCACATTTCCGTTGATACGAGAGATAAAAATAAAAGGAATTTCTTCGCCGACCCGATTCGAATAATTGCCGAGACTACGACGGTGGGTGAATAAAAAGACGAGGGAACGAAACGAACGAATCTTCAGGCCTTGAGCGAAATTTTTAGGATAAACCGCGGTGACATCGCCGGTTGCGACTACGCGCCGCGAATGCTACACGACGATTGGACGGCAAAATCAGCAGCGCGGGTTTGTGCAATCCCGCGTTCGTAGAAAGCGCGGGTTAACCATCCGCTTTCGTGCCACCCTGTCTTTTATTTAAGCGTGGTATTTCGGAAAATCTCGCAACGATACAACGACGTTTCGTCCACCAAGGTGGTGAACCGTGGTGAACCGTGGTGGACCGTGGTGTACCGTGGTACTTCTCACGATATTAAACGTTTGTCCGACCAGCAGGAAGTCGAAAAACCATGTCACGGAAAATGGAGAAATCCGCGCTTACGGGGATGAGGGAAGAAAGAGTAGCAATGATCAACGTGTGTTCGTAATGGTGCATCGAGGGAAATCTTCGCGTTTGCCCGTAACTGCCAACGACAACGAGACGACGGCAACGATCGAACGAACTGTGTGCCGGCGTGGTGGCCGGGCAGGCACTGCCGGAGGCCACCACCGCCATAAGCGCGCCAGGCCAGGCTGCTGCTGCTGCTGCCGCTGCTGCTGCTGCTGCTGCCGCAACCTCATTGCGCGGGGGTGAGTCGAGGATCGATAAAGTGACGAGGATGAAACTAACGGGTTTGCGATGTTGAGAGAACGAGATAACGGACGCGGGCCAGTACGGAAAGGCAGGAATCCCACCTCTCATTTTGATCCGACGGCGATGACGATGGTGCATCGTGGCGGTGGTGGTGGTGGTGGATTCGGAAGTTGCGCCGTTCGTCTACCACTGGATCGTAGAGGTGGTACCGATCTATATCGTACGGTTGGAACGAGAGGGATCGTGAAACAGCGAAGAGACCAAAAGGGAGTTGGATAGGTAAGAACGAGGACCGAAAGTTACTCGACGCGTTCCATTCTCCCTCCTTCCCCGCCCCGGTGTCTTTGTTCTCTTTTTTTTCCTCTTTTGTCCCGGACCGAGGTTAACGGTACATTTTTCATTTTTTTTTCGGCATCCACCAATTTTTTTCGTGTGGGGGTAGCGTCACAACGGGGACGAGACGAACGAGGAAGGGCTGTGTGTTGATGAACGACGTTCTCATTGCGGGTACCATTTTGTGACGATTTTCGAACAAAGTTCTCTCTCGTTCAGTTTTTAATTTCAATAGAAATGTCAATGCAACTATCAATGGGCCATTCGAATTTTCGAAAGTTTCCTTCCTCCGTTGGAAAATTCAATTTACCATCGGCCGGGGCTATCTACATTTTACTTTGGACTTCTCGATCGGACGATACCTCCACGTCAATTATTAAATAATCATTTTAATTAATGGACTTGTTAAAGGGGCTACAACGTCGGAGTTTCGATGCCCTAAATCCGCGCCAAGTTTTCCAAGAAATCGGTCAATTCGTTATCGAGATATGACTAATTAAATTTTTGTACCCTATTTCGAATGTTTTCGCACGTTTTAAGGCAGTAGTCTGGTAACTTAAGCCGATTTTCATGTCTTTTTTGGAGGGCGTTTTTTTGTAGGAAAATAAAAATTAATCGTTTTGGATATTTAGGATGTTTTTATTTACATATTAAAGATACAAAAAAAAAATGTTTGAAAAAATTTAATAGTTTATTTCTATTATTATTATTGATCGAAGTTGGCACCTCGAAAAAAAATCGCGTGGGTGGCCCCGGGGATTTTGGCTCTTGATGTTATTTGAAATAAAAAATTCTTGACAATTCTTGATCTATAGACATGTCATTCTGGCCGGAACTACTGAAGTTAAATTTCATGGATAAATAACAAAATGGCGGACTTTGGAAAAAAACGTTTTTTTTCTGAACTACTGAAGTTAAATTTCATGAATTTCATGGATTTTTTCCAAAGTCCGCCATTTTGTTATTTATCCATGAAATTTAACTTCAGTAGTTCCGACCAGAATGACATGTCTATAGATTAAGAATTATCAAGAATTTGTTATTTCAGACAACATCAAGAGCCAAAATCACCGGGGCCACCCACGCGCTTTTTTTTCGAGGTGCCAACTTAATAATCAATCAATAATCAATCAATTATTATAAATAATAATAATAATAATAATAAACTATTAAATTTTTTCGAAAAAATTTATTTTTGTATCTTTAATATGTAAATAAAAACATCCTAAATATCCAAAACGATTCATTTTTATTTTCCTACAAAAAAACGCCTTCCAAAAAAGACATGAAAATCGGCTTAAGTTACCAGACTACTACCTTAAGGGTACCGACATTAAAAACTCGATTTTTATATTTCCTGAAAGTTTCCCCCATCGGGAAGTAAAATGGGCGATACCCACGTAGAAATTGCCAGTATAATTCTACTGGCCAAGCTTTGGGCCAATATTGGCGTCGAAACTTTGGCCGCCAGTAATGGCCCCGTACTGACTGACTATCTGGCCATACTATGGGCTATACTGCGGGCCATACTACGGGCCGTACTACGGGCCATACAACGGGCCAGTATAAAATACAGTCTTATGCCAGTACTGGTTGAATTCTACTGGCCAAGCTTTGGGCCAGTATTGGCGGCTAAACTTTGGCAGCCAGTATTGTTTCAGCACTGGCTGACAATCTGGCCAAGCTTTGGGTCAGTATAAAATATCGTCTTGTGCCAGTACTGGTTGTCAATCTGGCCGCACTACGGGCCGTTATAACAACCAGATCTGGGCCAAAATAGGCTACAAAATACGGCCAAGCTCTGGCTTCGATACAGGCTTAGTACCGGGCTATCGAAAATGCCAATACTGAGAGTATTTCACTTTAACAGTTGAGTTCTGTAATGTAATTGTAGATTAGGTTATTCCGATCAAAAGTTCATTATCTTGCAAACAACCAAATTGTTGAATTATAATTTGCCTCGAACTTGAAATTGCACGATTAATACAATATTTTTTAGTGTAATATTTGCTTCGTATAGCCTATATTTTATAAACACTGTTCTATAAACATTTAAGTACGTATTTTAGACCTGTATATGTACTTAGTCTCTTATTAATAAAAACTACTCCGAGTATTTAGTATATATCAATTGCATTTAATTATCAAACATTTATGCATAAACAACCCAGACAACACAGACATCCAAAGGACGTTCTAAAAACATCCGAAGAACGTCCTTACGTCCAAAGTACGTACTTTGGACGTACGTGTGCTGCTTGGGAAACGTCTGGTAACGTGGTAAAAAGAAATATAAATTACTCCCAGAGAGAAATAGAATTCAAATAGACATTGGATCGGCGTCCGCTAGACACCAAAAGTGTCTAAATGACGTCGATTCGATATCGATTTAATTTGCCATTTCTCGCTGAGATGTAATTTGCACCGTCGGCAAAATCGTCTACCAAGATCCGGCCCAATGAAATAACCAGTATTGGTACGACCATTGGTGCCAGTAGTAAGCCAGAAGTTTGCCACATCTGGGCCAAAGTCTGGTCCAAAGTCAGAGCCAAAGTCCGGGCCAAAGTTCGGGCCAATTAAATAACCGGTACTGGCCCGACCGTTGGTGCCAGTATAACGGCCGGCTATTACCCTCCTCTACCGAATCTGTACTGGCCCAATACTGGCAGCCAGTACCGGCACTACGGCAACCAGTATTGGCCCAACGCTCGACCGTTACAATTTTTCTACGTGGGTATGTTCCAGAAACGCGATGACGTAGAACCCGCGACTAGATTAATATTTCAAATAGAAATAATTTTTCTAACCGATGATCACGCGAATGCGTAGATTTTATTGGAAGAGAATATCAATGTCGGATTTTTACTTTCTACAATTTAATTGTGAAATATGTTTTGTCTCCGTTAGTCACTCTTTATTTCCGTTAATAAACTATCCGCAAAGACCACCGTAAAAGGTTTGCCGTATTACTCACAAAGTGAAACAACGGGTCATAGAATTTCTTGGAAAAAAAAAGGTGTAACACCCCCGACTCACTCTCTAAGCACGACGCTCCGATCTTTCGAGCGTGTTGAACCCAACCCGCGTGGAGCTTCGACGACGTCGATGACGTCGATGACGTCGATGACGTCGACAACGTCGACGACGGGGGATTCCATATGAGGGTTATTGGTTCGATAAAAGTTTCCCGTTTGTCGTGACCGTTTATTACCTGGCTGCACTCGGGGTCTTCTCATCCCCGCATCGACCGTTTCCCATTTGCCTCTGTACCTTTTTCATTTTTTCCATCGTCACGCTTTGACCCCAGACGACTGGAATACATCGGTTTTAACAAATAAAAAACGAAAGATGGAAGGAAGCAATGAGGAAAAACTATTTCTTCATTGTGAAAAAACAATGTGGTTTTCCCCATCTTTTGTTTCCCGATAGCTTTGTCCATCCGATGGTTAAATTATCAGGAAACAACGCGCGAGTTTCAATTATAGTTTTGTTAATTGCAGTTATATCTTTTGAAAACATTATAAATTCATTGATTCTGGCGACATTTAATATCCATCATAATTAATACTTGTGTGGAAAATTGTACCCTCGGGTCTCATCATTTTCGTAATTTTTCATCGATCACCAATGATTTTTTTTTTTTTGAGAAATTGGACAAAAATTTCGAAATATCGTAAAATCGAATCGAATTTTCTTGTGTCTTGATGAAAATTGCGGTACGTAAAGGGAACGCAAATGCACGCGTGTATAAACATGCCGGTATTTAAGCGCATTGTATATATTTCGATATTTCATTATATACAGACCGAACAATCCTGCAAATGCAACGATTGTATTGGTCGAAGCTCGGAGATAATACGGGCGTATCAATTGATTTCGATAACGTAAACGATAAAGTTTACTTTTTATTTCACCGTCCGAAGTGGTGGAATATTTTTGACAGATTTTCAGGTTTTTTTTTCACAATTACACGAGCACGAACCAAGTGGATTTCGGGGCGTTCAGAAGGCCGGAGGAGCCAATGAAAAATATGTAGTGTTTGCGTTTTGTTTAAAATAATAATAATGAGTGAAAAATATAACGGAAAGTTTTTTGATGATTAGAGCCAGTATAGCCATGAGAAATTGAGTTTCGTCGCCGGTTTTATTACCTACCAGACTAAATAGAGACTGTTAAGATCTAGAGTATAAGGGCGCGAAAAAAAGAGTGTTATTTTCAAGTGTGGAAATGTTTGTGCGTCGAGAATTTCGAGGATCGGATGCATGGTAACGTCGAATGAGCAATACTTGAAAATTTAAAGAAAGAAATGACAGATGAGAATTTTTTATTTTGACTCGGAGGCAGTCAGTGATTCGTGAGGAGCGAAGGAGTGAAGACCGCAGTGGGTCGACAAAAGATGTATCGGAATATTGTATTCAATTTTTTCCTTTTGATTTCCATTAAGGGCGGGGTAAGGGTTTTCATTTTCGAAAAATCGAATTTTTTTTTGTCTTCTCTTATTGTTTAAAATTTCAAGAATATGTCCTTAAAATTTTAAACCGCTCTAAGCAATATTCTTGAAGTTATTGTCTTATTAATTTCCTGGCCTTTAACGGAGAACACCACTGTGACCCCCTGTTTTTTTTCACATTTTTCAAGAATTTTTTTTTGTGGGAAAAAAAAGAGATATTCGAAAAATTTTTTTGGGTTTTGTTCCTTGTTTATTAATGTATCAAAAAACATTTTTTTCACATTTTTCACGCCGCATTGTGGCGCTCGGGAAGCTCTCGCGTCAGGTGCTGTCATTTCCGCGGCACGCAGCAGAACTCTCTTCAACGTCGATCTGAAAAAAAATACCGAGTGTTTTCGTTAATAATATGATATTTTGAAGAGAAGTACACAGGGATTTGGAAAAATATTGTTTTAAAAAAAATAGGCACGCCTTTGAAATTAACTTTAATTTCAAGGGCGTGCCTATTTTTTTAAAACATATATTCCATTCAATTTTTTGCTTTTGATTTCTATGAATTATTTCTTATGATTTTACAAAATACTTCTGGGTTCGTGAGGTGCGAAGAAATGAAAACCGCAGAGGGTCGATAAAAGATGTATCGGAATACCGCATTCAATTTTTGCTTTCGATGTCCATTGAATATTTTTTAGGATTTTACAAAATACTTTTGGGTTCGTGAGGTGCGAAGAAGTAAAGACCGCAGAGGATTGACAAAAGATGTATCGGAATACTGTATTCAATTTTGTGCTTTTGATTTCCATTTAATATTTCTTATGGTTTTACAAAATACTTCTGGGTTTAATTGGCGGGATAATCCTACAACTATATATGTATATTTCACGAGTATTCGGGGCTTTCGCGAGGAGTCGACGATGCTGCTTACGCGCATCGTATTTACCGAGGAACGAGCACCGTCGTCGCGTGACGTCATCGTCGCAGGTTCAATGACGTCACTGAGGAAGGTCGGGTGGAGGGTGGGAAAGCGGGGGCGTTCGATACGTGCCGTTGGTTGCGCACTGGCTCGTTTTCATCCTCGTCGTCCCGCCGTGGTCGGTGAAAAAAAAAAAATCAAAAAGCTCCGACGAAAGTTTCGAAAACGGGTCTCGAAGATGATTCGAGCCTTCTTGAAAGTATCGTGAGATCCTTTCGGTTTGTGCGAGCATACATTTTTATCCATTGCCGCACAAATTGTCGGACGATCGATGTCACGTTTCAACGTATAATTCGGGTATCGAAAGTTTTTTTGGTTCACAGGTAAAAAAAGGTCTCGGTAAATTTTCAATGACGCACGGACAATCTTAAATTTGCTACTCGCTCGTCCCGCTTCCTTTCCCCTTTTTATTACCAAATTATAATGGCGAAAATTCGAGGAAGGATATATGAAATTAGGAAAATTGAATAATCGCACAATTTACCCACTTACTCCCGTTACTTTTGTCGCTATATACGGCTGAATGAGAATGTAGACGGACGAGATTTGACGAAGAAAAAACGGAAGGGTCATTCGCGAAGGGTCGGTGATGGAAATAACAAACCGAAAAAATTCAAGATTTAGGTTTGGAGCACGCTCGTCGCGCTCTTCGTGCCTGCGTTTGAGGTAGTAGTCTGGTAACTTAAGCCGATTTTCATGTCTTTTTTGGAGGGCGTTTTTTTGTAGGAAAATAAAAATGACTCGTTTTGGATATTTAGGATGTTTTTATTTACATATTAAAGATACAAAAAAAAAATTTTTTGAAAAAATGTAATAGTTTATTATTATTATTATTATTGATGGAAGTTGGCACCTCGAAAAAAAAGCGCGTGGGTGGCCCCGGTGATTTTGGCTCTTGATGTTATCTGAAATCAAAAATTCTTGATAATTCTTAATCTATAGACATGTCATTCTGGTCGGAACTACTGAAGTTAAATTTCATGGATAAATAACAAAATGGCGGGCAAAATAAAAGGACTTTTTTTTCCAAAGTCCGCCATTTTGTTATTTACCCATGAAATTTAACTTCAGTAGTTCCGACCAGAATGACATGTCTATAGATTAAGAATTATCAAGAATTTTTTATTTCAGCTAACATCAAGAGCCAAAATCACCGGGGCCACCCACGCGCTTTTTTTTTTCGAGATGCCAACTTTGATCAATAATAATAATAATAATAAACTATTAAATTTAATCGAAAAAATTTTTTTTTGTATCTTTAATATGTAAATATAAACATCCTAAATATCGAAAACGATTCATTTTTATTTTCCTACAAAAAAACGCCTTCCAAAAAAGACATGAAAATCGGCTTAAGTTACCAGACAAAGACAGGACCGTGCGCGAGTAGAAAGAAAAATTCTCGAGGGCTTCAATTTCGGGGTTGTCCATCCTTCGATAACTTCGCGGGTGTTACAATTATTTCGAAGGGCGGCCAGGAGGGGTTTTAAGGTCACGCCAGGATCTTACCGGACCTCAAATCGCGCTCATCGGAGCTTTAACCAAGAAGGGAATGTAACGCTTGGAAGTTTTAACCAAAGTAGTAAGGATGTCTCCGTATACCCGTCATATTCCTATTTTCCATCACGGTTGAAATCCGACGGTGCCGACCGAGCTAAGCGTAATTTTCCCTCTGCCCCGGACAAAATTCTCCTGGCGCGTCGGGCCACCGATGTGCATCGGTGAATGTTTTAACGGGTCGGAAAGGGCTGCGCGACAGCGTCGTTTTCTATCCCCAAACTATGTACGTCGAGTATGCACTATACGCCCGCCTCGTTTCTCAACGCTACACCGTCTTGAATATAGAAGACTGTAGAGAAGAGCGAAGCTTATGTATATGGATGTACGAGTGCGAGGGGGAACTAAGAGAGTCTAGTGGATAGCGAGTCGGTGAAGCGAAGAGATTGCTCCTCGTCACACCTCTTTTCCCGCTAAGCTCGTATCTTGAAGAACGTCACGAGCTACATTTTTTTCACCGTCCCCCTACTTTCTTCTCGTTTCTTCTTTCGTTTTAAGCGCATCGTTGGCTCCCGCCGATCACCCTTCTCGCTTGCTCCCATTTTTTTTTCTTTCTCACCGGCTTTCAGTAAATTTTCACTCAAGCCCGCGCACGAAGCATCGAGGTTGGGCAAAAAAAAAACCACTCGCCAAAGGATTACCCGAGTTGATATTTAAATCCTCAAGATACCCTCGTATTGCACGTGGAGGATTTCGTCTATATGAAACCCTAGTTTTGCCCTGAAACGACGATAACAACAACAAAACCTTTTTTTACTTATATTTTAGGAAATTACAGTTATTCTCATTCTCGTTAGTCATATTACCGCTAAAATGTAGGAATAATGCTTGCAGCGTCAACTTTTATTTGTGATATATCCTTCGTAAGACATTCGGTGCATTTTTAAGAAGCACGGAAAATAAAAAGCGGTCACTCGATTTTAGCTCCACATTTTGTTCGTGGAGTACGAAAACGTGGGGAAGAAGCCGCAGTGCGTCAGCCGCTGCTGGCCAGAGACCTATCGGGTATCATCGCGATCTCCCCGGTCCAAACAACCGCCCGTCTACTAAAATTCGCGCTCATAATTTCTATAAAATAATGTTATGGAAAAAAAAACATTTGGCCAGCTTCGCGGTTTTAAGAACCTCGTAAAATTAACGTTTCGAACGATTAAAAATTGCAACGTTAATCTCAAAACGATCCGAGATTAAGAATGATTTTCCGATCGTGTAAACACTCATTGATCGCCGTTCCCACTATTTTTTTAGATTCGGATCCGAATAAGCTAAACGGGTGTTCACACGATCGTCCATTTTTTTACAAGAATCTTTCGTTTGGAATTTTCGATATGATAATTTTTTTTTTTTGCCAAACGCGCCATTCCTAAACACCGTCAAATCGAATGATTGGAAATTTGCTCGAGTTATTCTGGACACCTCTGGCTATATCGTGAGGACCGGAAAATGTTGATATTCAAAATAGAAATGTACATCTTCAGCTACAAAGGGAGGTCCAAAACAAAAATCGATATAATTATTATTGTGTCGAGTAATTTCGAAAAAAAAATCACCCTCACGATATAGACGGATTAAAAAAAACCCTAACGAGTAAATACTGGTTGCCGTTTGTGCCAAATTAACGAAATGGCATTCGGCGAAAAAATACACGTTAATCATGGGAATGTGTTTTGTGATTCGGTTCATTTACAATCCACAGTTAACGGACAAGTTTACGGACAATTTTCCCATGGTTTTAAGATCGTGCCTCGCAAATTAGGCATGACCAATATACGAGGTTAGTTAAAAAAAAAAAAAGCTGACTTTTCAAATTTTGCGGGCTACGTACATTCGATTTCCGAATTTGTTTTTCGTTACGTTGGTACACATGTCCCCAACATATGTCGAGATTATCAGCCATTTTGCATTTTTACTTTGTTTTAGACAGATATAAAGGTTAGACGTGTTTTGTCTGTGATTGGCGATTTTTTGCTATCGAAAAAAATGGATCAAAGAAGCTGTATTAAATTTTGTGTGAAAAATAAAATTAAGTGCTCCAACGCACTTGACATGTTAACTGTGGCATTTGGCGAGTCTACTTTGAGCAACAAAAATGTTTATAAGTGGTACAAGCTCTTCACAGGAGGCCGGGAAGATATTAAGGGAGAACACCACTGTGACCCCCTGTTTTTTTTCACATTTTTCAAGAATTTTTTTTTGTTGGAAAAGAAAGAGATATTCGAAAAAAATTTTTGGGTTTCGTTCCTTGTTTATTAATGTATCAAAAAACATTTTTTCCACATTTTTCACGCCGCATGGTGGCGCTGGGGAAGCTCTCGCGTCAGGTGCTGTCATTTCCGTGGCACGCAGCAGAACTCTCTTCAACGTCGATCTGAAAAAAAATACCGAGTGTTTTCGTTAATAATATGATATTTTGAAGAGAAGTACACAGGGATTTGGAAAAATATTGTTTTAAAAAAAATAGGCACGCCTTTGAAATTAAAGTTAATTTCAAAGGCGTGCCTATTTCTTTTAAAACAATATTTTTCCAAATCCCTGTGTACTTCTCTTCAAAATATCATATTATTAACGAAAACACTCGGTATTTTTTTTCAGATCGACGTTGAAGAGAGTTCTGCTGCGTGCCACGGAAATGACAGCACCTGACGCGAGAGCTTCCCCAGCGCCACCATGCGGCGTGAAAAATGTGGAAAAAATGTTTTTTGATACATTAATAAACAAGGAACAAAACCCAAAAAAATTTTTCGAATATCTCTTTTTTTTCCCACAAAAAAAAATTCTTGAAAAATGTGAAAAAAAACAGGGGGTCACAGTGGTGTTCTCCCTTAATGACGATGCCCGGCCTGGACACCCCAGCAAGTCAACAACCGATGAAAACGTTGAAGCAGTGAAGAAAATTGTTACGGAGAACCGTCGAATCACTATTAGAGAAGTGGCTGAGGATGTCAGCATATCGGTTGGCTCGTGCCATGCAATATTTTTCGGATGTTTTGGGCATGAAACGTGTGGCAGCGAAGTTTCTTTCGAAATTGTTAAATTTTGAACAAACGAGCAGTCGCATGAGCATCGCTCAGGAGCTGTTGAATGACGTCAACGACGATCCAGATTTGCTCAAAAGGGTTATAACTGGTGACGAAACATGGGTATATGGTTACGACGTCGAAACAGAAGCCCAATCATCCCAATGGAAACGGCCAGAAGAACCAAGACCGAAAAAAGCACGCCAAGTTCGGTCAAATGTGAAGGTTTTCCTCACTGTTTTCTTCGATTACAGTGGCGTGGTGCATCGTGAGTTCTTGCAAGAAAGTTGTATGGTCAATAAGTAATATTACGTTAAAGTTATGCGCCGTTTGCGTGAAGCAATACGAAAAAATCGCCAGGAATTGTGAAGCAATCAGTCATGATATTACGATCATGTGCCAGCTTACGCGTCAATGCTTGTTCGTGATTTTTTGGCCAAAAACAACACCGTAATCATGGCATCAGCCACCGTATTCACCGGACTTGGCCCCCTCCGACTTTTTCACGTTTCCAGAACTGAAAAGACCCATGATAGGACGGAGATTTGCCACGATTGAGGAGATAAAGACCGCATCGCTGGAAGAGCTCCAGGCCATACCAAAAAGCTATATGAGAAGTGCTTCGAGGATTAGAAAAAGCGCTGACACAAGTGTATCATATCTGAGTGGGATTACTTTGAAGGGGACAAAATAGATATTGAAGAATAAATAAATATTTTTCGAAAAAAATAAAAAGTTACCTTTTTTTGAACAAGCCCCGTACATGGTAACATCGCTTCTGGCAACGGTTAGCAGATTTCAAAGGTCCCGACTATACCGATGCTATTCGCGCGTTTTTCTCTCTCATTGCCTTTCACGCGGTTGCCGTCTATCGAGCGTCGTTCAGCCTCCGGTAGCTCCGAGTCCTGTAATTTTGTCCAACCACTCGTTATTCTCGGTTGATAAAGTAAACATTTGTTGTCACGATTATCATTCGCGATAAAGCGGATTCGGCAAAGAGCTCTGAATGCGGAAATTAATTCTTTTTTTTCCTTCAAATTTGCACGCATTTATATAATTAATCGTTTCGTCATTGGAATGATTTTGATTTTTGTTGGACACTCAAACGGTATTCGTAACTTTTGTAGAATCTTTCGGTGCGCATTCGGACAATTCGTTTGTTCTCTTTTCACGATGTTCGCGCTTAGCTCATCGAAATAGCGAACGAGCGGACTTAATAAACGATTCGTTTAAAAGTTTTTAACGGCGTCAGCACGGCGCCTTGCTACGAATATTCCGGCAGCGGTGTACAGAGACGAGGGAATTCTGCCTCTTGGAGGAACTCTTGTCCATTGGCAAAATCCCCTCTGGCTCATTTTTAACCCTTGAAAGTACCAATTTAAGGGATTAGGCCACTCTAGAATTTTCGATAAATCGATTTTTTTTCTAATTTTTTTAAATGGTCCCTTTGAACCTCAAAAATTATGTCCCAAAAGTATATGACCGGGAAAAATCCCTACTTGGTTTTCGAATTTTAGTACAAGGCCGCCTGGTTCCCAGCGAGCTCTTTCAAAACTTTAAACGCGTTTATCTCATTTTTAAGTTGTTTTTAAGGTGCTGCATTTTTTAAGTTGGCCGAAAACATAACTCAGACAATTTTCAACCGATTCACTTGAAATTTCGTATATATCTTTAAAAATACATTGTCTATAGAAGTGCGTAGGATTTTTTTAATATTGCATAGTTCATTTATTATCAACAACTTTCTGACGATTTTTTAAGCGAATTTTTCACTTTTCGATTTAGTAGTGCGCCATTTGGCCAAAAAGTAATATATCGAAAAAATCCTACATACTACTATAGCTGTTGTTATATATAATCGAAAAAAAATCATTGGCTCATCGTAATTCAAAAATTACAAGAGCTGTTTGTCCGGCCGTGGACCCTGGAAAAACGAAGACGTCATCGCAAAAACGCTGCACAGCCGCCATTTTAAGATTAATCGCTTCAAAAAAATTATTGTATACAGTGACTGATATGTATAATAAACAGCCTATTTTGTAATCTCGTTTTATTTTGTAGTTTTTCTGAGAAAAAAAAATCCCAAAAAAGCTTATTTATTCGGCCTCTAGAGTGGCCTAACCCGTTAATGTCCTTTTTTTCTGGAAACAAAAATTCTCCCGAAGCTCAGGAGAGGGACAAAGAGAAAGAGCGATCAATTTGCAAAATTCCCAAATTTCTATCGATAAGAGGAATTTTTTTGAAAATGTACGTAAATTTTTTTGATCAATATGACCAATGTCCTGTACGCCAACATTTGCAAAACCTCCTTCAAAATCATATGGAAAATAATTTGTCATTTGTGAAGCCGTAGTTCGTGCCCACGTAAGACTCGGCGAGCGCACGATTCTAAATTTGGAATCGTTGCTCAGAGAGACGGGATGCACATTAGGTTTCGGGCGAAAAAAAAAGAAATAGAAAAAAACAGAAACCAAGATACGAGCGTTCGCGTTCACGCTCTCATTCTTCCATTTTCTTTTCGCGATGATATACGAATATCACTTTTTTCGCGTCCGTTCAGACCCATAAAAATTCCTCTTGATTTCATTGGTTCGCTGTGCTTTCGAAGAAGCTCCTCGAAACGGATTACAAAGTGTCTTTGTCCGGTTGGAAAATTCATCGAAAAAAATGTCGCAAAGTCAGTAATCGTTTTCGTAGAATCTCGGTGAAATTCTATTTCAACGACTACGGATTCTTTGGGAAAAATTTCAAAATGGAAAGAAGAGCGATGAATAATTTTCAAAATCGCTAATTATTCGCCACCATTGCCGATTGATCCATAAAGCTAGTCCGGCGTAACGGAGACCGAAGCGCGTGTGCGTTTCCTTAACGGTGAAAGTAAAAGTTGGTGCGAGCCGGTGTTTAGAGCCCGCTCGGTTCGTTCAGTTTATTCACTCTGTGCCCCGGTGCTTCGTGACGTATCGGTATCACTGAACGCGACCCTTCCCGCGTCGCGTCGCGCGTTCTCTCGTCGCGTTGCTGGCCAAACCGCAAAATAGAAGTCCCTGGCGGTGATAAAAGTATCGGATCTCTAGCCCGTTATCGATTGCGCGCACTTTAAACGAGATGCGGTGGAATTGCAGGGGCGCGGAGGAGGCCCGGGAAATTCAATAGTCATCCTTCGGCGCGTACACCGAGAAAAAGCGATCGATATATCCATTTTCCGCTTCTATAGAAATTTCAATGTGAGAATAATGGTCAATGAATCGTTGGTACATGTATAAATACGTTAGTTGACATCCCGTGGCAGAAAAAAAAAACAGTTTATCGTAGAGCGTCAATGGATCTAGCGGAATCCGTCTACGAAAAATGCGTGTACGTCGACGTACAAAAATTACACGAGCGAGAGCACTGAAGAAAAAAAAAATTGAGTGTGCTTTAGACCACACAACTGAAGTAAAACTTTTTTCGCAACATACAGATATATACATATGTAAAAGTAAATTATATATATTTTTTTAAGGTAGTAGTCTGGTAACTTAAGCCGATTTTCATGTCTTTTTTGGAGGGCGTTTTTTTGTAGGAAAATAAAAATGGATCGTTTTGGATATTTAGGATGTTTTTATTTACATATTAAAGATACCAAAAAATTTTTTTTTTAAATAATTTAATAGTTTATCATTATTATTATTATTGATCGAAGTTGGCACCTCGAAAAAAAAGCGCGTGGGTGGCCCCGGTGATTTTGGCTCTTGATGTTATCTGAAATCAAAAATTCTTGATAATTCTTAATCTATAGACATGTCATTCTGGTCGGAACTACTGAAGTTAAATTTCATGGATAAATAACAAAATGGCGGACTTTGGAAAAAAAAACTTTTTTTCCAAATCGATAACTTTTTTTGGTCGGAACTACTGAAGTTAAATTTCATGGATAAATAACAAAATGGCGGAGTTTGGAAAAAAGAAATTTTTTTGTTCAAAGTCCGCCATTTTGTTATTTATCCATGAAATTTAACTTCAGTAGTTCCGACCAGAATGACATGCCTATAGATTAAGAATTATCAAGAATTTTTTATTTCAGATAACATCAAGAGCCAAAATCACCGGGGCCACCCACGCGCTTTTTTTTCGAGGTGCCAACTTCAATCAATAATAATAATAATAATAAACTATTAAATTTAAAAAAAAAATTTGTTTGTATCTTTAATATGTAAATAAAAACATCCTAAACATCCAAAACGATTCATTTTTATTTTCCTACAAAAAAATGCCCTCCAAAAAAGACATGAAAATCGGCTTAAGTTACCAGACTACCTTAAATGTTCATGGGTTTTCATTGATAAATCAATATTTCAGATTTGATTTTTTTTTTTAATCATTATTTTCATTCATCATTTCATTATTTTCATTTTCGGATACATCAGTAGTTACAGTAGTTGATTGTAAGACTGAGACAATACGAACGAAATGAACGAAATGAAATCACGAAATAACCAAGAAATCACCGCCGTGTAACGCTAGTGAACTCACACACGCATTACTGAGATATATTTCATGAACTGGCAATGAGAAAAATAGAGAAAGAAAATATGCGCGCGCAATTCTTTCTTTCACTTGCTCCTATAGGGCGTCCATCAACGTTTGCGTAACGTAGGCTAACTCGCTAACACTACGTAATGGGCAATGAGAGAAAGAGAGAAAGAAAATGTGCGTGCGGACAACTCTCTCTTGCTCATACAATGCTTCTAGATCTGGGCTCAAGACTCAATGTAAGAGCGGGGACGATAGGCCTCCACTGTGTATTAGGTATACGAAACATAACTCTCTTTCTGTCTTTACCAACGTACATCTCCCTCTGAACTTCCGTTCGCCTCGCCCGATCACACTTTTCGTAACACGCTCCTGTCACGCTTTTACCAGTTCACTCTCCAAGCCCAGCGTGCGTATAGAAGTTTTACTTATAAAAAAAAACGCCTGTATCGATCTTTCGAAATATTCAAAGTTCCATTAATTTAGAACGCGAAATTCAAAGTTTTTATCAGAAAAATTGTAGCCGAAGAAAGTGCCTTTAAATTGTGATTTTCTGTGTTTTTTGTTTGCCAAAAACAAAGTTTCCTCCTCGAGGAAGGCAAATTTAAAAAAGTCCTTTTCTCGCGCATGGAGGAAGATTCGGGCGTGCGAAAAAATTGTAAGGAAGCAAGAAGAACAATTTCTATGTGTACACCTTTTTTCGAGCGAGCAAAGCGACGCGGGACGCGTTTCGTACGCGTTCCCGGTGCGTGGGTACAAAATCTCGTGCGTACACGCGCATCCTCTGTACGCGGAATGACGCCAGAGTGGGGGTACGAATGACGGGAGGGAGAAGAGCGAGAGATGCGTCGCGCAAGAAAATGAACAAGCGAGTTGGACGGGGCAGAAGCGAAGAGGATGGAACGCAGCCGTACGTCGAGGAGTAAAGTCCGCGCGGCGAGCGACGGGGGAAAAAGGGGCTAGAGCGAGAAGAACGAACAAATGCCCCCTCCCCACTCCGTTGTACCGCGATATTCGAGCTGGCGGGCGCGTTCGGACGAAATTTTACTCGCGCAGTTACTCAGTCGTACGCCGGGTGCGCAACGAGTAGGACGCGTCGCTTGCGTCGCCGATTCCGTCACGTCCGAATAAGAAGGGGAAAAAAAAAGAAAACACAAACGAAACGTCCGTTAGAACGCGTTCACCAAAAGAATATACTCAAAGCGGTTGGAAAAAGAGGAGAGAAAAAAAAAGGTTTTCCAAAGCGCGTAACCGACAAAAAATGTATCTCGTTTTGAACGGCGAACAATAACCGTTCGAGGAGAAAGTTACGAATTCGATGTTTGAATTTCCCGCCAAATATCACATTCCATCGGACGCAAAACGAAAGGAACGTATCGCGAATACGAGCGTGTGACGAATTGTCGTGCGTGCGGAGAAGAAAAAAATTGCGCGGACCATTTACGCGCGTACGTACGAAAGAAAATGTTCCGAAAATCGTTTGGGCGCAGTTGTAATTGTGCTTTCCGTTTCGCGGCATCGATTCCGCGGCTTCGATACCGCGCGGGCACCGACCACGGTTGGCTAATCGAAACTTGAGAAGGCGCACGCTACCGCGTCGCGTGCCATTAACTCTTTGCCACGGAGCCAATGAATGTACGCGCAACGACGATAAACGGCTAATGAAATAAAAGGAATAAAGGGACAAATCGTTCGAAGATCGGATCGAAGTACGAATCGAAGATCGGATGGAAAGAATCGGAGGAACTAAAGCGGAATGTGAAGAAAAAAAACAAAAGGTTTAGTCAATTTGTGCAAGAAATTTGTACGAAAACATAACGAGAGATATCGCGTTGTAAGATCCATTGATGTTAAAGGATGAAAAAAACGCGTTGAATAGATTGAAGAAAAAAAAAACAAATTCAGGTCTTTGAATAGAATGTTTCGATTTATCAGCTGAATCATCGTTGAACGGGTGATAAGAATCAACGGTTTTTTTCAGACTCTCGAGGATTAACCGAGGAATTACTGAGAAATTATTATCGATGAGTCTAGCCAACCCTCCAAATTGTCTACCATATTTTTCTTCTCGCGATTCTCTTTGTCGTATTGAAGAAATAAGTGATTTAACGATATTAACGCGTTTGCGGCGTTACCAACGTGACAATTGTGTTTTTGTGATGTACGTCGGTGATTTTGTCCGGTGTTTCTTTTTTCGCCATCGTTTTTGTCTCGTATTTTGTTTCTTTTGTTGTTCTTATTTGAAAAAGTGAAGAAGAAAGAAAGGAAAATTCGTCAGGATGATGATTACACCGCCGCGGGTCGTGGGTGTTTTGCTGAAAAAACCCGGAGAACACAGCGACCCCCGTTTACCTCCCCTCGATCCGCAGGAGACCAAAATACGCGGTGAGCCTCGTTTAACGAATGGAAATAATCGTCGAAATATTGTTCAATTATATAATTAGGATTAAACCGGAAGCGGTGGACGCGAGGAAGTATTGGCCGCGGTTATTAATGGGATGAGTAACCGCTCAACCGTGCACTAGCTTGCACTTCTGATGGTAATAGAACTGAGACGCGATAAAAAATAAAAAGCCGTCTGTATCGACGCAGGTTTTCCACAGTTTCCCTGTGTCCATGGCAAATGCGATACATTGTGGCTAAGACGTCTACAGACGCAATGGAAGTTAGGTTCGCTTAGCGAAATGCGGATAGGGAATGATATGGGGGGAAAATTGAAAAAAATGGAATTTAAGGGTCACACGTAAAAACCCGGAAGGGTATAATAGTTAGAACACACAATAATAAAAAAATAATAATTAGGATTAAACCGACAGCAGTGGACGCGAGGTCGGTGCGCGGCTTCGGCGATATCCCATGTTAAGAAGCATTGGCCGCGGTTAGTAATGGGATGGGTGACCGCTAACCGTGCACTAGCTTGCACGCCGATTACTGAGCGGGAGGCAGTTTTTCTGAGTTTCTGATGGTAATACAACTGAGACTCGATCAAAAACAAAAAGCCGTCTGTATCGATACAGGTTTTCCGCAGTTTCCTTGTGCCCATGGCAAATGCGATACAGTGTAACTAAATGTGGTTGAAGTTACGAACGTTCTGGCAAAAAAATTGAATGTGGTAATTAGAGAAAACTTACTCCTTAACGGGTTATACGCAGTTGCAAGGACAAAAAAAGTCGTTTTTTACGAATTTTTTCTGAAAAGGGATTTTATTTGACAAATATAAGAAGTATCAATAAATGTAGTGGTAGCTTTTAACTTTATATCGCCATTTTTCATTTTCAAAAATATTGATTTATATTGCTCCTGTAGACGATCTTCTGGAGGTCCTCCCAAAAAAGATGTCTGGCCGTGAACACGATATGTCCGGTTTGGATTATTTTAATGAAAAAAACCAAAAAGATTCTATTAGTGGATAGATAAATCTAGGTATTGATCGAAGGGATTGTCGGAATTTTAATTTTTGACAAAATAGCGGCTCCAATAAGAAAAAATTCCAATTTTTGACCAAAATTTTTTAGTTGAATTGTTTGAAAAAAAAAAAAAAAAATGGGGAAAATTGAAAAAAATAGAATTGGGGAGGGTCATACGTAAAAACCCTAAAGGGTATACGTTGGAGCACACAATAGTAAATGAAAAAGAATAACAATTAGAATTATCGTTTAATTTTTCTAGGGACCAATTAGTGGCTCAGTCTCGTCGTCAATTTAATACAAATGAATTTGTCAATTAATTCACTTACGTCTTTTTTTTCACCAAAACATCGAGAAATTTCTTGTCGAACGATTGCGCGGTTATAATAAAAACCATTTAATATTCAATTATAAATGTATAAATTAACGAGAATTATCGTGTGAAAACGTTGCACGATGCTTTCTCGAAATTTCACACAAAGCTTAAAGCGTCCTCTATAAAGAACTATACGTATCTCAATTTCGGCCTTTTCATCGATGTACCCGTACAACTTATTTATTTCGTTAATTCGTCATTTATTTTACCCGTTGGAACTAACGAATTTCTTCTCCATCCGTTATAAACCGAAATGTCTGCTATTTTCGTACGCGCACGTGTAACCTTTCGCACAGCTATATCGGTCGCTTTTACCAGCAATTGTCAGAGAAGTTACGATAGAACGTGCCGGGACAAAAACGCATTGTTTTCATTTCGACGCCAACGCTCTGGATTGAGAATATGATCTGGAAATGTGTTGCTCGACGAGTTGGACAGCTCGAGCGTGTAAATAAAAGGGAATACACACGTCTCAACCTTTGTATTTTCTACGGTGCTCTTTTTCACCGTTCGGTTTTATTTAGAGAATCAACGCAAGAGAGGCGTAGGTACGCCTTAAAGGGGGAAGGATACATAAAGATCCGTGAATTTTAGTCGATTTTGATTTATTTTTTTTTTATAGAATAATTCATTCGATGTTGTTGAAACTTAGCGTACAGTTTACTTTTATTTTTAACTATTACAAAAGCTTTTTTTTTTTTAAACAATTCAAAATGGCCGATTTACAGTCCAGTCTTCCGGGAAGGTCGTAGCGCGAGTTGTTGATTGGCGTAACTTCTAGCCTCTGTTGCATTGATCTGAAATAAAAAATCAACATTTCTAAGCGTTTATTAATGTTATATTTTGTAGATGAACCTAAAAAAAATGAAAAAAAAATAAAAATTTGCGGATTGACACACTTTACAAAAATTATAAAAATTTTAAACCAAATTTCTCAATTGTTTTTCCTTCGAAAAAATCATTTTTTCAACAATTTTTTCAAATTAAGTAGGTTCACATGGAAAGTAATATCATTGAAAAGATTTGTGCAAAATTTTAGCTCGATTGATAAAGAACTTTTGGTGTTATCGCTCACGCCGATTTGAAAAATATAGTTTTGAGAAAAATGTGTAAATCGGCCATTCTGAATTGTTGAAAAAAATGTTTGTAATAGTTAAAAATATAAATAAACTATACGTTAAGTTTCAAAAACATCGAATGAATTATTCTTTAAAAAAAAATTAATCGAAATTGACTAAAATTGGGAGGGGGTCACGTGAATTTTAGTCGAGTTTTGATTAATTTTTTTTTAAAGAATAATTCGTTCGATGTTTTTGAAACTTAGCGCATAATTTATGTATATTTTTAACTATACAACAAATTTTTTTATTTTTTTTTTCAACAATTCAAAATGGCCGATTTACAGTATAGTCTTCCGGGAAGGTCGCAGCGAGAGTTGTTGATCGGCGTAACTTCTAGCCTCTGTTGCATTGATCTAAAATTGAAAAAAAAAATTTTCTGACTGTTTATTAATGTTATATTTTGTAGATGAACCTAAAAAAAATTAAAAATAATAATTTGCGGATTGATACACTTTATAAAAATTATAAAAATTTTGAACAAAATTTTTCAATTGTTTTTGATTCGTAAAAATAATGTTTTCAACAAATTTTTCAAAACAAATAGATTCATAGAGAAAGTAATATCATTGAAAAGATGTGTGCAAAATTTCAGCTCGATTGATAAAAAACTTTTTGAGTTATCGCTCACGCCGATTTGAAAAATACAATTTTGAGGAAAAATGCGTTTACAGTTTGTAATAGTCCTTCGGTATCCCCATAAAACTGAAAGAAAAATATATATATTTTTTTGAAAATTTTACATGTATTTCCCACCCTTAAGAGATTTTCGTCGTATTAATCAAAGACTCGGAATATGTACGAAATAAATAAATACGAAAGTAACTATCGACCGATATATAATACGTACTACGATGAACGCTAAAAATACCGGTGTCGAATAATGGTACACGATAAAGTGTGTTTATATTCTTCCACATGCGGTATTTAAAACACGTATACGTCGGGATAAACGCGCGACAGAATTCTGGGTTGCCTCGTAAATACGATTAAAAATTCACGCTCGTAATCCGGTATCTGGGCTACCGCTCACCGCCGCCCGACGAGCAATCGGGTAACGGGATATAACAGTCTTATACGTGGTTTTACGCTCGTCGTACGGCAACGAAAACGAGACGCGACGGAGAGGGGATCGACACGAGCGCCCGTAAAGAGCGACGTTCACCGGCTGCTACGCTCTCGCGAGAGAGACCCGGTCAAAGCCGGTGTTCTCTCAGCCGCAATAACGCTTTGTCGTCACACCTTTATCCGACACAGTGGTTTACTCCTATTTCGAGGAGCCTATTATTGGTGGCATTGAAATAACGCGCGACCCACTATCGGAAGGTGATTCGCTACTATGGAAAAGATAAACAAAAATAAAGATAAATTTTGTTTCAGTGAAAAATTCAACCTGCCGTATCTCGAGAATGCTTTCGGGTATCGGACTCCCTTCTTTTTTCGTTGAAATTATTATGTGCCGTGAGCCTCACCGTACGGGACGATCCTATTTATTTAATTCGGTTGGATGAAAATGACCGGAAATTCGCACCGGGACGGGAACCCTATTTTCCGGATTTCCGGATTTCCGATCTCACTTTGGACGTACGAAGATCTACGCGGTGGGACTGGATAAATATCGCTTTTGACGTTTTTTGGTAGCTGCTCGTACGGTCTTTGTCGAGACACTTAAGGTCTTATATACGCGATTTCGTCGATTTTCGAAGGTACTCTTCTAGACGCGGTTGAAAAAAATGACGCATATATTGACAACATTTTTTTTACAGATCATTTATGCACATGATTAAGTATATGTAAAAAAAATCAGAAATATCAACAAATGGCGGAGATATAACATAATAAAGCAATGTATTTTCTTTGCGCGCGCGTTGATGGTGAACGTTCTCGGCGTCGATGTGGGGCTCTGAAAAAAAAAATGAACATATTTATAATTGCATAATGAATGTATCTTCAGTGTGAACCAACAATATTATTAAAAAAAATTATTGGAATGAAATTTCGAAACTTAAAATTTTTGTACTCAACTTTCTGTTGGTATTTTATTTTTTATATTTTTTTGTGCCATTGAAATTTTTGTTTGTGTGGTTCACACGATAGGTGATGATACTAAGAATATGTTGTAAAAAATTCAAAGCGATCCGAACCTTCGTTCAAGAGTTAGAACTTTCACAAGGTTCAAAAAAGTGAATCGTGGAAAAACGGCTTTGAAGTTGGCGGTCGGGCGCGCACGCGCGGTATCTAGTATAAATGCAATCTTCCCTTATTTAATAGCAATTTTTTGAATTTTTCAATTCTGTAAAGCTTAAAATATTAATAATCGTTCAGGCTAATGGAATAAAATTTTGTTTAACTTTCAAAAGTATTTAACGCCCCCCTTAAGGCCTTAAGGGGGTAAGGTTAATTCGATGAAAAAAAAGCATATTTTCAAGAATTTTTTTTACACGATACAGGTAATGCTGGTTTATTTATTTACTTTCCATATAATAATACAACATCTGAACCATATTTTCCGAAATTTTCATTGCAAAATATTGATGAATAAGCCGATGGCAGCAAATTTCCGCAGACGCCTCGAAAAAAAGTTGTTTTGCTGTGCACGTTACAACTCGTCACTGGATCATTCGAAACAAAAAAAATCAAAATGCGTTTATTAGGTGAGATGTTTCTCAAGGTAACGCCGTGGAGTTTTTTTTTATCGATTTTTTCATTTTTGGTAGCACTTGGAAGTCGAAAACGTGATATTCTCTCTAAAAATCGGCAAATTTGTTAAGGGTGAACACCACTGTGACCCCCTGTTTTTTTGCACATTTTTCAAGAATTTTTTTTTGTGGGAAAAAAAAGAGATTCGAAAAATTTTTTTGGGTTTTGTTCCTTGTTTATTAATGTATCAAAAAACATTTTTTTCACATTTTTCACGCCGCATGGTGGCGCTGGGGAAGCTCTCGCGTCAGGTGCTGTCATCTCCGCGGCACGCAGCAGAACTCTCTTCAACGTCGATCTGAAAAAAAATACCGAGTGTTTTCGTTAATAATATGATATTTTGAAGAGAAGTACGTAGGGATATGGAAAATATTGTTTTAAAAAAAATAGGCACGCCTTTGAAATTAAAGTTATTTTCAAAGGCGTGCCTATTTTTTTTAAAACAATATTTTTCCAAATCCCTATGTATTTCTCTTCAAAATATCATATTATTAACGAAAACATTCGGTATTTTTTTTCAGATCGACGTTGAAGACAGTTCTGCTGCGTGCCGCGGAGATGACAGCACCTGACGCGCGAGCTTCCCCTGCGCCACCATGCGGCGTGAAAAATGTGAAAAAAATGTTTTTTGATACATTAATAAACAAGGAACAAAACCCAAAAAAATTTTTCGAATATCTCATTTTTTCCCACAAAAAAAAATTCTTGAAAAATGTGAAAAAAAACAGGGGGTCACAGTGGTGTTAACCCTTAATGTACAATAAAAAATAATTATAAAAAAAAAACTCGGCAGCGTTACATGGCAATTTATGTGTAGAAATAGAGTACAGAATTTCGAAAGAATGGGTACATTAGATTTTGAGTTACAGCGTACACAGACTTCAAAAATGACAAGTTTCAGAAAAACCCTTTTAAAGTTTTGCCCACTAGAAAACCGGTCTGGAGCAACGGACGTTCAAATGCTCATAACTCCGTTAATTTTGCTCCAATCGACTTGAAATTTTGACACAATATTCTTGAGATGTTACACATTCATTTAAAATTTGAATACCTTACCCCGCCCTTAAACGTCCGCAATTACGAACGCGCGCGTCTCGCGTACTCTCGACCCCTCGAGCCGGTATTTCTATAGATTCGTTCGGGCGCCCAACAAACCCCAACCGCCTCGTTCGGTATCGGCAGCCTACTACCGGATCACGCACACGCGCAAACGTGCGTTTGCACCTACATATACTCCTGGATGTAGCCTAGCGAAGCAACGAGACCTCGTACGATATTGTATCGTACCTGGCGGGTATATAACAAAATGGTAACGTAGCTCGTGGATTCTTCGCCGAGTTCTGGTTATACCGGTAAACCAGTTGTCCCGCGCGTATAACATACGCTTCGTACCGGTGAAAAGTCATGGTGAAAATGCCTTCACTCGACGCGGAGAAACCTCGACTCTCGTCTCGTCCATCCGAGATCCAGAAACTCTCGCGCAAGTTTTCTAAATGACGCTCACTTCCGACTCGCGGCCAAGCGCGTAAAGAATTTTTTCCTTTCAATTTTCTCGTTTTTCCATTAATATAAAGGGAACACGGTCAGCTTTACCGTACGGACCGGGTGTTTCCCGTATCGCGTACGAAGCCGACCTCTTCCGTTCTCGTACGCGGCAGCGACGAAATATTTATATAATAGAGAGAATGTATTCGTTGATTATCGGATGTTCGATATTCTCACGTTCTCCCTTGGTGCTTATTCAGCCGGGAACCCAAATCATCGGAATCAATGACGTTCGGGCGTTGAACGAAGGGCCACCAACCTGGACACTTTCCGCTCAAACGTACGTTCGTCAATGAGAGCTTACATCCATCCACTGTTTCCTCTCGTTCGCTCCGTCGTACTCGTTATTCGTCATTCGTGTGCTCGGTTACGCGTACTCGTCTTCGCTTCAACGAGGAGTCTCCTCGCGATTTTTAAGTCCTCTCAAACGTCGAGACGAAACGGTGAGGCGTCTAATTATACCCACTCGACTCCACCGAGCCAAGCATCATGATACGAATTAACCGAGACCAAGTTCGGACTACGCGTCAGCCACTCTTAATTATCAATTTGTTGGGTCGGACACAACGATTCGTACGCCACGGCGTTTCTATGCCCCGTATTCCCTCTCGAGTCCTCGAGTCTTTATAATAAAAGTCATAATACTTTATTGAGGGGTACGCGATACAATTGGACGGGAAAAAATTAGTCAATTTTGAAGAATTTAACTAAGAAATATTTTTTTTCACATTTGTCAAACCGTAGGTATACTTTAAGGCACTAGACCACGGTAAACATTTTTTTTTTCATCTTTTTTTCATTTTCTGAAAGATCCATTCGTTAAGAATGCTCACACCAAATTTTGTAAAGAAATTCGTAAAATTGACGGAGATACAGCATTTAAAAAATTTAGTTTCTATGTCGAATTATCCTTCAGCGAAACTTTGAACGCCTTTTTCTCGAAACTACGTTTTTCAACCTGGTTGACAACATATTTAAAAAACTATTCATCCGATTTGCATGTACCACTTCTTAAAATGTTCGAAAATCCAGTCTCTATGGCACCACGTTGGGTTTTTTTAAGGCCTTACATACGTCCAGCGGTACCGAAAACGTACCAAAAGAAAAACTGTTTTTAGGAGGGATAGAAATAGAAATTGATAAAAAAATTCTTGCACATTGTTTATTACTGTGTTAAGTTTGTAAACAAATTTATTTCAATTTTTCTTTTCAAAAATTACAACATGAAAAATCACATTTTTTGAAGCACTGTAAAAAAAAAGTTGCTCCACGGTCGGCAGTATTTCTTCCTCAAATGTTGACGGATCGGCAAAATGTAAAGAAATTCTTGTAAAATAAGGTAGTAGTTATAGTCTGTCGAGCCGGATTTTTGAAATTCGAAAAATTAAACAATTTACGGTAATTAAAAAAAAAATTTTAAGTTTGTGTCAAAAAAGTCACACTTTAATTGTTTTTATAAAATTTTCTAATTATAATTTTAAAAATCCGGCTCGACAGACTATAGAAAAAACAATTCCGAATATTAAAAAAAAAAAATCATCAAAAAATATTAAAAACCGTACGAGTTATCATGCCGACCGTGTCAGAAAAAGTAGTTTTGAGAAAAACGCGTTTAAAGTTTCAAGCGCGTTTCGCTCGAAGTCGTGCGCGGCTGGAGCAAGAACTTTATGAATTCTTTTAATTTATTTAGTTAACTTACGTCTAATCTCCCATTCCAGCTTCATATTGTACGCCTTCCTTGTCGGTAAAAAATTGTTGTTGTTTATTTTTTCTAATCGACGAATTGTTCTGGCCTCTTTTGTTGCTTTGGTAGCGTTGATTCGAGCGTGTTTCACATTATCAGGCAGTCACATTATCTACAATAACTTTTGAACTATGGGGAATTTTTACAATCAGCTTACACAGAAATACGCCTAAGACTATAAGGAATAATAATCTGTAAACAAAAAAAAATCGATTTTTTGAAAATTCTCGACGTATGTAAGGCCTTAAAGTAAAGGGTCCCCTTCTATTTTTTTTTTTTTTAATAAACGATGAAAATTTTCTGTGAAAATGGGAAATAAAATTCGTTGGTCCGCCATTTTTTTTCAGATATCGAAATTCCCTTACGTGATGCTATAAACCTATGTGTCTAGTTTATAAATATATTTTTTTTGCATTTTTCAAATGAACCGTATGGCTTAATTGCTGTCAACCACCAAGCAGCAACTTCGTCAGAGTGTCCGTTTGGAAGTGGCGTACACCGCAAACTATTCTTGAGGTAGTAGTCTGGTAACTTAAGCCGATATTCATGTCTTTTTTGGAGGGCGTTTTTTTGTAGGAAAATAAAAATGAATCGTTTTGGTTATTTAGGATGTTTTTATTTATATATTAAAGATACAAAAAAAAATTTGTTTGAAAAAATTTAATAGTTTATTATTATTATTATTATTGATCGAAGTTGGCACCTCGAAAAACAAGCGCGTGGGTGGCCCCGGTGATTTTGGCTCTTGATGTTATATGAAATCAAAAATTCTTGATAATTCTTAATCTATAGACATGTCATTCCGGTCGGAACTACTGAAGTTAAATTTCATGGATAAATAACAAAATGAAAAAGGACGTTTTTTTCCGAAGTCCGCCATTTTGTTATTTATCCATGAAATTTAACTTCAGTAGTTCCGACCAGAATGACATGTCTATAGATTAAGAATTATCAAGAATTTTTGATTTCAGATAACATCAAGAGCCAAAATCATCGGGGCTACCCATGCGCTTTTTTTTCGAGGTGCCAACATCGATCAATAATAATAATAATAAACTATTAAACTTTTTCAAACAAATTTTTTTTTGTATCTTTAATATGTAAATAAAAACATCCTAAATATCCAAAACGATTCATTTTTATTTTCCTACAAAAAAACGCCCTCCAAAAAAGACATGAAAATCGGCTTAAGTTACCAGACTACTACCTTAAGATTGGAATAAAAAAAATTGTGTAGTGTCTTCTATATGTATATATTGAATATTAGTATCAATAATTTAAAAAACCATTCATCGTTTGCTCGAAAAAAATTATGAAAAATACACCCTCGTACCGCGCGCGCACCGTGGTCTGGTGCCTCAATGGTATATTTAACAATAAGTAATGGTATATCTAAGGAAGAATTTTTTTTAATTCATTCAAGCTCGACGGGGAGTTACTTCGTCGACGGCCGGGCATTCGCACTAATGTCGGATAAGCCGCGCCAGCTGTTACGTAAAACAGCCCCTGGACGAAAAGTCGTCGGCCGACGTTATCGCGCCGATCTTTCGACGATCTCTTCCGTGCCGACGATTTCGCTAACCGCACAGAGGAGAAGCCCTCGTTCCGAACAATTGAGACGTCGTAGCTCGCGGAAGACACGCGACGAATCAACATCGCGCGGGACAGAGGGTAACAATTGTTTCGGGCAACGGCTCCGAAGTTTATTTCTCAAGATGACAAAGACCGCGGCATTTTTTTTTTTTGGAAAACCGAGAGGAATCTTGTGGGGTTCTAATGTTATTCGAGAGGCCCGATTTTTCCAACCTCCCCGGGGGAGGGGGATTGGGAACCGGTTCTCCGGGGAAAGACAGATGGGCCGGACACCAACGGGTCTCCCAACCGGAGGATAGTCCCTCCGTTCCGCCGTTCGGCTTTATTATTCTTCCCTTTCGTCGGCCCGATGCTCCGTGTTTGTTTTTTTTTTTTCCAAACGAGGCAACCGCAACCCGCGCAATTTAATTTCCATCAAGAATACGGGACTCGGTGCGACTCGGTATTTAACCCGGCGACCATTGGGCATTACCGCACGGTCTCTCGATCAATGTTTACAATGATGTTGAAGTTTGCATCGTTGGAACGCAACGAAAAAAAGATTTTTCAATATTTCATTTTCGGTATTGCTCAGGTTTCTCTTGCCCATTTAGGCCCAGGTCTTTAAAGGAGACCCCAGAAGAACGTTCTAACGATTTTCGTCTACGAAAATTCAACCTTGAGGGGGATAATGTTATAAAAAAAAAATGTTTTCGTTGCAAACGATGCAAACTTCAACATCATTGTTTACACGGGTCGAGCTCGATGTAACTTTGCGAAAGATCGAAGAAGGGAACGTGTCTCGTTTTGTTTTTCCGTATTTTCGGGTGGTTGGAAATTATTCGTAGATATTGTCTTTCCTCGTGACATTTCCTTTTCATATTTTACGATACCGAGCGTTCAACGCGGACCAACGACCGTTTTCTTTCAATTTCGGTACGGAGACCTTCCGCTTTTTTTCTCTGCTCTAAAATCTATCTTTGATTTCCTTGATTCGACGTTAACGCGAATGACATCTCGCGAGTTAAATGATTTTATTTTATTTGAGCACGAAGGGATGGATGAAATAAAGAACGATCGAGACAACAGCAATATCTCCCTTTCTTCTCGTTGCGATACCCTTTAACTTGGGAATCGAAGATTACGGGATTTCGTAACGAGCGCGGCGACGAACAAAGGACAAACCCTCTTTTACATACAAGAATAGGTTTGTTCAAGAAAAAGGCGACTTTTATTGTTTTTACTTTTTTTGTTTTGTTGGTACACATGTCCCCAACGTATGTTGACATTATCAGCCATTTTGCATTTTTAGTTTGTTTTTGACAGATACAAAGGTTAGACGTGTTTTGGTGGGCTTGGCGATTTTTTGCTATCGAAAAAATGGATCAAAGGATCTGTATTAAATTTTGTGTGAAAAATAAAATTAAGTGCTCCAACGCACGTAAAACGTTGACTGTGGCATTTGGCGAGTCTACTTTGACCAAAAAAAATGTTTATAAGTGGTACAAGCTCTTCACGGAAGGCCAGGAAGATGTTAAGGGAGGGGTAAGGGTTTCAGCGTAAAAAAAAACACTTTTTTTGCGATTTTTTTTCTCAAATATGGATCGAGCAATTTTATTCGAACCTTTTGTACATTATTGAGCATACTTTTGACAATGTTGTGTAATTTTTTCATGCAGAAATATTGAAGCATAAGCCCGTAACAGAGCTTCCCCCAGAACGTCTTGGAAAAAAAACAATTTGTGGTGTTCACTATAAGTCGGCCGGAAATTATCTGAAAATGAAAAACCATGAAAATTTAGTCAAATTATAATCAAATGTTCCCCCCAACGTTCTCTGATAATTTTTTTTTCATTTAAAAATTTTTGGCGGCCATCTAAAGTGTAAACTGTTATTTTCCACGAAAAATTCCGCCATTTTGTGGGTGGGAAACACCCTTAACATAAAAAAAAAAATTTAACTAAACGTTGGGGGGAGGTATTTTATATGTAGAAAATGTGTACAAAGTTTGAAATAAATCGGTCAAGTAGTTTTTAAATGGCAGTGAACACGGACTTTGAAAAAGTAGTTTTGAGAAAAACGCGTCTAAAGTTTATGAAGTAAAAAAGTGAAGAAAAAATTTTTTTCCAAGACGTTCTGGGGGAAGCTCTGTTACGGGCTTATGCTTCAATATTTCTGCATGAAAAAATTACACAACATTGTCGAAAGTATGCTCAATAATGTACAAAAGGTTCGAATAAAATTGCCCAATCCATATTTGAGAAAAAAAATCGCAAAAAAAGTGTTTTTTTTTACGCTGAAACCCTTACCCCTCCCTTAATAAGACAATAACTTCAAGAATATTGCTTAGATCGGTTTAAAATTTTAAGGACATATTCTTGAAATGTTAAACAATAAGATAAGACAAAAAAAAATTCGATTTTTCCAAAGTGAAAACCCTTACCCCGCCATTAATGACGATGCCCGCCCTGGACGCCCCAGCACGTCAACAACCGATGAAAACGTTGAAGCAGTGAAGAAAATTGTTATGGAGAATCGTCGAGTCACTATTAGAGAAGTTGCCGAGGATGTCAGCATATCGGTTGGCTCGTGCCATGCAATATTTTTCGGATGTTTTGGGCATGAAACGTGTGGCAGCGAAGTTTGTTCCGAAATTGCTAAATTTTGACCAAACGAACAGTCGCATGAGCATCGCTCAGGAGCATGTTGAATGATGTCAACGACGATCCAGATTTGCTCAAAAGGGTCATAACTGTTGACGAAACGTGGGTATATGGTTATGACGTCGAAACAAAAGCCCAAACATCCCAATGAAAGCGGCCAGAAGAGCCAAGACCGAAAAAAGCACGCCAAGTTCGGTCAAATGTGAAGGTTTTCCTCACCGTTTTCTTCGATTACAGTGGCGTGGTGCATCGTGAGTTCTTGCTAGAAGGTCGTACGGCCAATAAGGAATATTACCTTCGAGTTATGTGCCGTTTGCGCGAAGCAATACGAAGCAAACGCCCGGAATTGTGGAACAACCAGTCATGGATATTGCACCACGATAATGCGCCAGCTCACACGTCATTGTTTGTTCGTGATTTTTTGGCCAAGAACAACACCGTAATCATGCCTCAGTCACCGTATTTACCGGACTTGGACCGCCTGCGACTTTTTCCTGTGCCCAAAACTGAAAAGACCCATGAAAGGACGGAGATTAACCACGATTCGAGAGAGATAAAGACCGCATCGCCGGAAGAGCTCGAGACGATACCTAAAAGCGCATTTGAGAAGTGGTTCGAGGATTGGAAAAAGCGCTGGCATAAGTGGGGGATCTGAGAAGATTACTTTGAAGGGAACAAAACAGATATTGATGAATAAATAAATATTTGTCGAAAAAAATAATAAGTCACCCTTTTTTTGAACAAACCTCGTATATATATTCATGCGAGTGAAGCTCCTTCCGTTTCAATGACGTGGCTATATAATGGCTCGTTGAAAAGGATAACGGAAGGGTGTCCCGGAGCGGGATCGATGAGTCTCGGAGGTGCGAAGATGTTACGACGCACGAGATCTCACCGAAGGGGTTACAAAACTTGTTAAAGTACCGGATTGGAAGAGCCCGATCGGTGAGGTGAGAAAGACGTCGATGGACGCGAAGCAAAACGCCCTTCGCGTTTCTGGGGCGAAGGAGCGAAGAGGACGAGAATTAAAGAGACAAAAAAATTATATTTCCCACTTAAGGGGGGAAATAGGGTTAGGACAGCGTTTTCTCAATGATTTTCATGAATTTTTTTATAATATAAAAAATGAATATAATTTATTGAAACTTTGAGAATATTTTATACATATATTTAAGTATATACTGTAAAATTTTCGAAGGATTTCCTTGAAAAACATCGAAAATATTAGCGACCCCATATTGCAGGTCACAATCAGACTCAGCATTTTGCGTACATTCTGGAAGCCGCAATTTTCATCTGAAATCAAACGAGGTTGGAATTTACCTTTATTATATGTCTCTCTTCTATATGAACCTAAATGCTATCAAAAAAATAGAAAATTGAATTTTTCACAGAGGTCAAAACAAAAAAGCATGATTTTTTACCATTTTTTACAACTTTATTTGCAAAAAAAAGTTATTTTAAATAATGATAATATTCCGATTTTAGGTTCATATAGAGCGCAATACTATGAAGAAAGTAACTGCCAATTTTCAAAACGATTGGTTGAAAACTTTTCAAACTAGCGTGTACGGAAGTTAAAAAAAAAGTCGTTTTCAGAAAAACGCGTTTGAAAAAATAGTACCAAGAAAAACAAGAAATATGGGGTCGCTAATATTTTATAGTATATACTTCAATATATGTATAAAAATTTTATAGTATATACTTATATATATTTATAAAATATTCTCAAAGTTTCAATAAGTTATATTCATTTTTTATACTATAAAAAAATTCATGAACATCATTGAGAAAACGCTGTCCTAACCGTATTTCCCCCTTAAGTGCTTATAACAATAGAACGAGTTGGAATTTTCATTAAAAATTTTGGGAACATATTTTTTAATAGTTTTACTAACAATTTATGAAATAAAAAAAAATCGATTTTTTGAACCGTCTAATCCTATTTCCCCCCTTAAATCTTATACGTCTAACGTTCGCGAATCCCCTTAGTCGCTCGGACCTCATTCTTATTGTTATCGTGATTTCTAATTTAACTAAACGAATCGTTTAAATGACGAAAAAAAACTTTCACGCCATTTCATTGATACGTGTCGGGGAAGTTTGAAAAAAATAAAATAAATCTCGCGATCATCGCTCGCTGATCTTGGATATTAACGGTTATTTCCCATCGGGTTAATTCTCAATTATTCCGTTGAAATGTAAAATTTTCATTTTTCCCACGGCGATGAATCGCTTTCATACCGCGATCTTTCACGGATCGCCGGGCGTCGTGTAAAAATAAAACAACGAGGGAGCCACGCGAGAAGATGAGCAAGCGTGAAACACATGTCGAACGTATGAATGCTCCACTGTCCGTCCATCCGTCCAGCCGTTCGTTAAACTCGTCGGCAATTCATCCGTTTGCTCTTCTCTCTTCCGACGTTCGTGTTTTTTCTTCTCGATTAATGTCTCATTTTTGTTCCTCCTCGCTCAGCTATGTCGTAATGCGGAACCGCGATCGCAGTGCGTTGCAATAAATTCGAAAAATATCGAATCTAAACATTTTCATTTATTTCTCTCGCGCGCGGTCGTAAAAATTACGGCATATCTCGCGGCAATTGTTGATTTGCCGGCGCTGTTACAATAAATGGCAAATGGCAAATAGTACCCGAATAGCTCGATAACGGATGTACGAGGGGGGACCCAAAAAAAACGGGAAATTCGTCATAATTTCTTTACTTTTTAATATTTTTACACCAAATTTTGATCACCTTCAAAATATATTCCTTTGACCACAACGCACCTCTGCAAACGATCCTTCCAATGTTCAAAACATTTTTTAAGGCCTTACATACGTCGAGAATTTTCAAAAAATCGATTTTTTTTTGTTTACAGATTATTATTCCTTATAGTCTTAGGCGTATTTCTGTGTAAGCTGATTGTAAAAATTCCCCATAGTTCAAAAGTTATTGTAGATAATGTGACTGCCCGACGAAAGGACAAAGGTCTGACGCGCGCCTACCTGAGTTGAGTAGAAGCCAGAACAATTCGTCGATTAGAAAAAAATAAACAACAACAATTTTTTACTGACAAGGAAGGCGTACAATATGATGCTGGAATGGGAGATTAGACGTAAGTTAACTAAATAAATTTAAAAAATTCATAAAGTTCTTGCTCCAGCCGCGCGCGACTTCGAGCGAAACGCGCTTGAAACTTTAAACGCGTTTTTCTCAAAACTACTTTTTCTGACACGGTCGGCATGATAACTCGTACGGTTTTTAATATTTTTTGATGATTTTTTTTTTTTAATATTCGGAATTGTTTTTTCTATAGTCTGTCGAGCCGGATTTTTAAAATTATAAATAGAAAATTTTATAAAAACAATTAAAGTGTGACTTTTTTGACACAAACTTAACACTTTTTTTTAAATTATCGTAAATTGTTTAATTTTTCGAATTTCAAAAATCCGGCTCGATAGACTATAACTACTACCTTATTTTACAAGAATTTATTTACATTTTGCAGATCCGTCAACATTTGAGAAAGAAATACTGCCGACCGTGGAGCAACTTTTTTTTTACAGTGCTTCAAAAAATGTAATTTTTCATGTTGTAATTTTTGAAAAAAAAAATTGAAATAAATTTTTTTACAAACTTAACACAGTAATAAACAATGTGTAAGAATTTTTTTATCAATTTCTATTTCTATCCCTCCTAAAAACAGTTTTTCTTTTGGTACGTTTTCGGTACCGCTGGACGTATGTAAGGCCTTAAATTCACTCATCGGGATGTTCTTTAGGCCTTCCAGCGATTTTTGTTTTACCTCCTCCACAATGGCAAAACGCTTGATTGCCGCTTTGTTTCGGGGTCGTATCCATAGCACCACGATTCATCACCGGTAATCACCTTGGAAAAAAGTTCAGGGTCCTCTTCGAGCTGATTTTGAAGTTCAAAACATGCCTGAAGTCGACGCCACCTTTGCTCGTCTGTGAGAAGGCGAGGGACAAATTTGGCTGCAACTCTGCTCATGTGCAAATCTTTGGATAAAATCCTCTGAATTGAACTCCATGATATCCCAGACATCTCACAGAGTTGATCAATGGTTCGGCGACGGTCTTCACGAATGAGAGCATTGATTTTGTCGACGTTTTCGTCACTTCTTGACGTTGAGGGGCGTCCCGAACGGGGTTGGTCTTCAATTGACATTTCTCCATTTTTAAAACGTGAAAATCACTCGTAGACTCTGGTTTTACTTGGGGCAGCATCTCCATGAGCAGTCTTAAGCATTACGGTAGTTTCCGCGGCCGATTTCCCCAACAGGAAACAAAATTTCACAGCCGCGCGTTCCTCTCGACAATCGGCCATCACGATTTTCGCCGAAATGGAAAAAGTTGTTTCGCTACAAAAATTCCCACGGGCGAACCGATGCACTCACGGCGACGGAACTTCGCACACTAACTCAGGAGACGTGTCCCCAACGGACACCAGGTCAAGCAATGGGTTCCCCCACTCTCCCTCCCCGCCGCAGCGCAATTCCCGTTTTTTTTGGGTCCCCCCTCGTAGAGTCACGAAAAAAAAACCCGTAAAGTTCAGTGTGCGAATAGGTGTTGACGGAAAAAAAAAGCGTTCTAATTTGCACTCGTACGAAATTATAACGGGCAACCGAGTAAATTAGCGTTCTTCAACGTTGTTGCTCTCCTCGTTGACCGCGCCCGAAAGACCATAGCGGAGTATAATAATGAAAAGTTTCTCGTATAAAAAAAAAGTTCGAAAGACAGTTCGCGAACTGGAACGGCACGAAACACTGCTAACCGACATAACTCGAGCCAGCCGTGTGCGATCACCGAGACTGTGCGGAAGGTGCACACGCACTCGTGCACTTTTTCTGTACAAACAGTCCGCGAGATTGTACGTTCCAATTATATAAAAATGATTTGGTAATAAGGCGGAATCGGGAAGGGGAGCGTAGTTTCGTATATGGAAATTCAATGTTTTACTTATAACGAGCCAGTTTGTGGTTGTTTTTTTTTTATTATTTTTATATAACATCATTTCTAAGGCATTTCGTTTTTGAAAAGTAAAAGAAAAATGTTACGCGTACTCTCCGAAAGCAGACAATTGCAATTGCCCGTTTACTTTTATCGCGTAAAACTATAAAAGGAAATAGTTGAGATAAAACTTAGTTGAGATAATATAGTTACGGAAATGAACTTTAGGACCGAGTCACAGGTTCGAGCATCGTGACGTGAATTTTTTATTTAAAAAAAATTGTACGAGGTCTTATTTATTTCTGTGATACCGTTCCCTCTCGTTTCCGTACAATATTCACCGTGTGGTATCTCAATTTTTCCTGAGGAAGCGGAAATAAAGGATTTCCGATGCGACATTTTGGTGAATTTTGTTTTCTTTTTTTTTTTTGTGAACCAAACCGAGTTACATCGGTCAGCGTGAAATCTTTAATGTTTTATCGAGTTCCTGAAACGTCGAACAGCGTTGCGGGACGAGAAATTGATTCGGCTGTTTTGCTCGATGGACTTTTTGTTTTCAATATAGTTCATTTATTTTCCAAATTGTTCTATGAAACGAAATTCGTTATGATATCGTAGTCGCGTTGGTTGGCCGAGAAATGGTCCATAAATATTTTTTTTTACTGGAAGAAAATTTCTAATAAGAACCGCGCCCGACTAAGTACGTTGAGCACGTTACAACGAAATTGTGCCGTCATATGTTGGGCTTTAAAGCCGACAGGAGAGGAAAAGAGAGACGCGATACGCGATAGCAAAACACGAGAGACCTCGAGAGATTGGAAGCGTTTTGTTGATAAGGCATATAACGGCACGTTAACCGTCGATTATACCGTCTAACGTTGTAAAATAAAATGCCGTGGCAGCGACCCGACGTGATATTCCGCAGTTTTTATAAGTCCCAAGACTGTATTATTCTTATCTTTTGATACTTCGATACGTCGAATGTGAGCAAAAACTTTTTTTATCGCGTTCGCTTTATTACAAGGATATGCGAGAACTAAACGTTTCTCGAAAACGTCCGTACACAACGTAATTCATTTGTGATTTCGTACGTAAAATAGGGGTTTTTTTTCATTTTCTTTCCAATATTGCGATAACTATGAAAATATTGGATCTGGTTTTTTTACGATTTTTTTCTGGAAAGGGATTTTATTTGACAAATACAGGAAGTATTGATAAATGTAGTGGTAGCTTTTAACTTTATATCGGCATTTTTCATTTTCGAAAATATTGATTTACACTGCTCCTGTAGACGATATCCTGGAGGTCCTCCAAAAAAAGGTGTCTGGCGGTGAGCACGATATCTCCGGTTTGGATTATTTAAAATAAATAAACCAAAAAGATTCTATCAGTGGATAGATAAATCTAGGTATTGATCGAAGGAATAGTCGAAATTTTGATTTTTGACAAAATGGCGGCTTCAAAAAAAAAAAATTCCAATTTTCGACCGAAATTTTTTCGTTGAATTGTTTAAAAAAAATAGAAATAATTATCGGAAATCTTATTGCCTCGATCAATACCTGAAAAATATATCTGAGAAGATTGTGTTAAAATTGCAGACCGATCGGTTGAGCCGTTTTTGAGAAATCGTGCTCATCGACTTTCAAAACACCGTTTTGAGAAAAACGCGTTCAGAGTTTCATGCTGCTACTCCGGTCTTCAGGCCGCCTACTTTGTAACGCTTCGAGCGTCCTTCGAGCGGATCGATTTGAAATTTTCAGAGGATATACGAGGTCTGTTCAAAAAGTATCGCGAATTTTGCATTTCCGCGGGCTACGTATATTCGATTTTCGATTTTTTTTCGTGGCGTTAGGTTGGTACTCATGTCCCTCACTTATGCTGAAAAAATCAGCCATTTTGAATGTTTAGTTAATTGTTGACAGCTGTTTTGGTTAGACGTGTTTTGGCTTGTCTTCGATTTTTGCCTATTCCAAAAAATGGATCAAAGAATCTGTATCAAATTTTGTGTGAAAAACAAAATTAAGTGCGCGGACGCATTCCGAATGTTGACTGTGGCATATGGTGAAGCTACCTTGGTCCAAAGCAACGTTCATCGGTGGTACAAAATGTACTTAGAGGGCCGAGAAGATGCGAACAACGAAACGCGTTCCGGACGCTCGAGCACATCAACAACAGACGAAAATATTGATGAAGTGAAGAAAATAATATTGGCCAATCGTCGAATCACCGTTAGAGAAGTTGCTGAGGAACTAAACATATCGATTGGCTCGTGCTATTCGATTTTTACCAATGATTTGGGCATGAGACGGGTCGCCGTGAAATTCGTGCCAAAATTGCTCAATTTCGAACAAAAACAGTGTCGCGTTAAAATTGCTAAGGAACTGTTGGACTCGGTCCGCGACGACCCAAATTTGCTCCAGAGGGTCATAACTGGTGACGAATCATGGGTTTATGGTTATGACGTGGAAACCAAAGTTCAACCATCGCAATGGAAGCTGCTTTTTTGGAATAGGCAAAAATCGAAGACAAGCCAAAACACGTCTAACCAAAACAGCTGTCAACAATTAACTTAATATTCAAAAGGGCCGATTTTTTCAGCATAAGTGAGGGACACGAGTACCAACCTAACGCTACAAAAAAATCGAAAATCGAATATACGTAGCCCGCGGAAATTCAAAATTCGCGATACTTTTTGAACAGATCTCGTACTTAAATATATGTACATTCCGAAAAGGCGATTAAAAAACAAAGATTTTTTGAAATTTCCAACTGCGTATAACCCCTTACGGGGTTAGGTCACTCTAGAGGCCGGAAAAATAGGCTTTTTTGGGGATTTTTTAATCAGAAAAACTACATAATAAATCGAGATTATAAAATAGGGTGTTTATCATACATATCAGTGGCTGTATACAATAATTTTTTTGACGCGATTGATTTCAAAATGGCGGCTGTGCAGCGTTTTTACGATGACGTCTCCGTTTTTGTTGGCCGGAAACGTCACTCGGATAATTTTCAACTGATTCACTTGAAATTTCGAATATATCTTTAGAAATACATTGTCTATGGAAGTGCGTAGGATTTTTTTTTTATATTGCATAGTTCATTTGTCATTAGCAATTTTCTGACGATTTTTTCAGCAAATTTTTCACTTTTCACTTTAGAAGTGCGCCATTCGGCCAAAAATCAATAGATTGAAAAAAATCCTACGCACTTCCATAGACAATGTATTTTTAAAGATATATTCAAAATTTCAAGTGAATCGGTTGAAAATTGTCTGAGTTATGTTTCCGACCAACAATAACGGAGACGTCATTGCAAAAGCGCTGCACAGCCGTCATTTTGATTTTTTTTCGGACAAACTACAAAATAAATCGAGATTATAAAATAGCGTGTTTATCATATACATCAGTGACTGTATATAATAATTTTTTTGAAGCGATTAATTTCAAAATGGCGACTGTGCAGCGTTTTTGCGATGACGTCTCCGTTTTTCCAAGCTCCACGGCTGGACAAACAGCTCCTATAATTTTTTATTTATGATCAGCCAATGATTTTTTTTCAATTATATATAACAACAACTATAGAAGCACGTAGGATTTTTTCGATATGTTGATTTTTAGCCAAATGGCGCACTTCTGAAGTGAAAAGTAAAAAATTTGCTTAAAAAATCATCAGAAAATTGTTAATAACAAATTAACTATGTGATATAAAAAGAAAAATTCTACGTACTTCCATAGACAATGTATTTTTAAAGATATATTCGGAATTTCAAGTGAATCAGTTGAAAGCTGTCTGAGTTATGTTTCCGGCCAACTTGAACAATGTAGTTTTGAGATAAACGCGTTTGAAGTTTTAGTGGGAACTCGCTGCGTACCAGGCGGCCTTGTACTAAAATTCGAAAACCGATTACTCAGAGATTTTTCCCGGCCATAATCTTTTGGGACATCATTTTTGAGGTCCCGAGGTACCATTTAAAAAATAAAATGGATTTTTCAAAAATTCTACAGTGGCCTACCCCTTTAATCTCTCTCGATTCGTTTTCAATGCCGCTCGATAAGTTTCAATAAATTCATAATATTGTGTGTTTAAAAATTTGAAAACCCACGCGCAACATTACGTAATGATTTTTGGTCGCTCGAATTTGGTAAATTTTTCGATGCAAGATATGATTCGTTGGTTGTCGAATTGCGTCGAAGTCGTGAATCGTAAAGCCCGATATTTATTTCGATTCCGTATCGCGAAATCCGTGGTACCGATCAGACAAAATCGACGTATCCACAAAGTGGCTCCGGCCTCTTCGTCGCTTTCGTTACAAATATTAGGGTAATGAATCGTCCGGTGTCTGTTCTAAAAATTCACTCGAAGGCGATTGTTAGAGTGGGAGGAGACGGCTTATCGATGATTCAGCAATCGACGTCCTCCTCGCGTCTACTCCCGACCGTACCCAGCGACGTGATAGCGTGCTTGTTATTTTTTTTTTCTTTCTTTAACACACTCAAATAGAACGCCGCATCCATAATAACGCAATAAAACGCGCAGTTTTCCAATTTAAATTCGCATTTATAATTCATAATAATTCATATTTTTAAATGGAGTTCGCGCTCGTTGTTTCAGGTGAATTGTACGTCGAGGATCTCAACGAGAGGCGAATCGTATCGATTCGAATGGGTTGGCTATGGGTCGAAAATACTCGGATGAGATTACCGCTGAGAGCCCTCAATCTTCGTCAGGCAACTCCGGGCATTTGTCAGCCTCACGTTCTCGCTCTGGGCTTCACTTTGACCAACTCGCAGGGCGATTTACTAGCAACTTTTTGGGTAAGGATCCACGTATCCCAATTACGCGTTCTCTCTTTTTTTCGGCCAAGGATCGGATATTTTTATTATAAAAAAAAAAACGTTTTAATTTGCTCATCATTGAAGCGGGATTCGTCACTGTTCCGTTAATTGATCTTCGTTACGTTTATCTCACTCGCATGGTCTTTTCGATGACTTTCATCTTTGACTCTGTTTTGCTCGTGTTGGAGTCGACAAATTTATCGTTTATCGATCACCGATCAATTGACCTTGTTACATATTTGCGAAGTTGTCGGGACGAAACATTTTTTCTTCTCTTAACGTCGCGTTCGAAAAGACTAATCGGCCGTGCTCGATCACTGACCCGAGCCACGCCACTTGGCACCGAATTCAAATTCACTCCCGATACCTTGGCAACTTTCCAGTTTATCCTAGGTTCGCGTTGTCATCGTTGCCGATCGCAAACGCGAAGAGCAAACTACCAACGATAACGGTGAAAAGTACAGCAGGGAAGAGGCGAGTAACGGAAGAATAAGCCAAAGATATTCCGATTGAAGATGCGAATTAGAAACATGCAAATTGCTTCCTCGTTATTTTACCTCGCTCATAATTGTCCCTTCGCCAGCAAGTTAGTCCTTCAAAATAAAGTCCTTCAAAATAAAGAATGCTCCAAAATAGAAAATGATTTAAAACTAATGTAGAGGAGAACGGGGATGAAAGTAATATTCCGCGTTTCACGACGACCAATTAATTATCCCTCACGTTCACGAAAAGATCCATGGATCATAAACCGGCCTCCCGTTCGTTTGGCTATACGGAACGTGATTGTAGGAGAAAGTGCTGATTTCGAGCGCGCGACGGCATAGATGGACGGGGGGCGCGTGCGAACGGAATTGAGCGAAAATAATGAGTGCATCGAGGGTAAGGATTTAATTTCTTAAACGATTTCCAGGCTGTCCGGTCTTGTTTAGCGATAACCAAGTAAATTTAACATAATAAATTATGCGAGGATAATTATGCAAGCGTTGGGTCGATGAGACATGACTCCGGTGATCTTGAAGGCAATCGGGAGCGCGCGGAGGGAGGTGGCGCGAGAGTATCGAAAAATTATCTTCCACGAGCTAGCATCGTTGTAAGATTCCTCCGAGGTTGGGCAAAAGGCACGTCTCTAACTTTTATCAAAGTTGGAGTTAAACAGAAAATATTCACGTAGTTTCGAAGTGGCCGAGCATTTCAAGTGGAACGCGGACATTTTTCGCGAAACTCCGACGACATAAATCACGAATTGTCCCCGTTCTCAAGCGTATACGTAATTGCAGATGTATTTAAGGTAGTAGTCTGGTAACTTTAGCCGATTTTCATGTCTTTTTTGGAGGGCGTTTTTTTTGTAGGAAAATAAAAATGAATCGTTTTGGATATTTAGGATGTTTTTATTTACATATTAAAGATACAAAAAAAAATTTTTTTGAAAAAATTTAATAGTTTATTATTGTGATTATTATTGATCGAAGTTGGCACCTCGAAAAAAAAGCGCGTGGCTGGCCCCGGTGATTTTGGCTCTTGATGTTATCTGAAATAAAAAATTCTTGATAATTCTTAATCTATAGAAATGTCATTCTGGTCGGAACTACTGAAGTTAAATTTCATGGATAAATAACAAAATGGCGGACTTTGGAAAAAAAAAGTTTTTTTAAAGTAAGTTTTTTTAGTTAAATTTCATGGATAAATAACAAAATGTCGGACTTTGGAAAAAAAAACTTTTTTTTCCAAAGTCCGCCATTTTGTTATTAATCCATGAAATTTAACTTCAGTAGTTCCGACCAGAATGACGTGTCTATAGATTAAGAATTATCAAGAATTTTTTATTTCAGATAACATCAAGAGCCAAAGTCAGCGGGGCCACCCACGCGCTTTTTTTCGAGGAGCCAACTTCCATCAATAATAATAATAATAATAAACTATTGAATTTTGTAGAAAAAATTTGTTTTTGTATCTTTAATATGTAAATAAAAACATCCTAAATATCCAAACCGATTCATTTTTATTTTCCTACAAAAAAACGCCCTTCAAAAAAGACATGAAAATCGGTTTAAGTTACCAGACTTCTATCCTAAGGGGTTAGGACCCCTTATTTTTTTGTAGGATTTTAGAGACCGAAAAAATAGGCTTTTTTGGCGATCTTTTTCCAGGAAAACTACAAACTAAATCGACATTAGAAAATAGTGTGTTTGTCATACATATCAGTGACTGTATACAATAATTTTTTTGAAGCAATCAATTTCAAAATGGCGGCTGTGCAGCATTTTGCGACGATGTCTCCGTTTTTGTTGACCGGAAACATAATTCAGACAATTTTCAACCGATTGATTGGAAATTTTGAATATATCTTTTAAAATATATTGTCTATGGAAGTGCGTAGGATTTCTTTGATATATTGATTTTTGGCCAAATGGCGCATTTCTAAAGTGAAAAGTGAAAAATTTACTTACAAAATCGTCAGAAAATTGTTAATAACAAATGAACTACGCAATATTAAAAAAAAAATTCTACACACTTCCATAGACAATGTATTGTTAAAGATATATTCAAAATTTCAAGTGAATCGGTTGAAATTTCAAGTGAATCGTTTTTGTTGGCCAGAATCATCTGGCCAACAAAAACGGAGACGTCATCGCAAAAACGCTGCACAGCCACCATTTTGAAATGAATCGCTTCAAAAAATTTATTGTACACAGTCACTGATATGTATGATAAATACCCTATTTTGTAATCTCGATTTATTTTGTAGTTTTTCTGAAAAAAAAAAAAAAAAAAAACCCCAAAAAGCCTATTTTTTCGGCCTTTAGAGTGGTCCAACCAGTTAATTAAGGGGTAAAACACAGTTGGAGATTTCAAAAAATCGATTTATTTTGATTTTTATTCAAGTATATTCTCTGAAATTTTCAAATCGTTCCGGCAAATATAATTGGAGATACATGCATATTTGTAAGGACGCTCGAGGGTTACAAAGTACGGCGGCCTAAACTTTGAACGCGTTTTTCTCAAAACGGTATTTTCAAAGTCGGTGAGCACGATTTCTCAGAAACGGCTCAACCGATCGATCTGCAATTTTAACACAACCTTCTCAGATATATTCTTCAGGTATTGATCGAAGGCATAAGATTTCCGATAATTATTTCTATTTTTTTAAACAATTCAACGAAAAAATTTTGGTCAAAAATTGGAGTTTTTTCTCTTTCGAGCTGCAATTTTGTTAAAAATAAAAATTTCGACTCGTCCTTCAATAAATACCTAGATTTATCTATCCACTAATAGAATTTTTTTCGTTTTTTCATTTTGGATAATCCAAACCGGAGATATCGTGCTCAACGCCAGACACCTTTTTTTAGATGAGCTCCCGGAGATCGGCTGTGGCAGCTTTAAAAATCATTATTTTTACAAATAAAAAATATGAAAATAAAGTTAAAAGTTACCACAGTACGTATATAAATTTTTCCGTAAATAAATTAAAATGTCTTCGCAGGAATAATTTTTGAAAAAATCGCCTTTTTTCGGTCTCCTGACTGCGCATAACTCCTTAAGTTATTACGTTAATTTCATTCGTTCTTTAATTGCATCGCGTCGTCGAAGAATCGAGAGAACGAGACCGAAGTGAAGACGAAGAAAAACAAAACGTTTGCCTCACCTCTGGCAATTGTTCGAGTCCGAAGGACGCACGTAAATTTAATTGTCATTTTTAACCGCGCTTCGGTGACTTTCCCGCCCTCCGACGATGTCGCGCGAATGGCGCCGTTTCGTGAATTTCAGGAAGTGCTTCGTTCGGGCCTCGTTCCATACCGTGCACGAAAGTAAGAGTTTCACTTCCACTGAAAACAGCAAATAATCGTTGTTGTCGTCTCGTTGCGGCTAATGACTGAATTCTTTCGTTAAACGATCATAGTCCCGTCGTGTCTATAGTCGCCCGTTCGTTTTTCCACTCGAGGCTGGAGGAACGACTCGATAGCAATAGCACGGCTCGTTACTCGGGTATATAACATCGCGGCAACTTTCCAATCCGTACGGGGCGAAATCGTGTGTCATGGTCAATCCCAGCCGTCTAGATATATCCAACTTCTCCGTACGTACGTTGTAATTGCCGCGGGAAAAAGTTGCACGTAGTCTTTGGGTTTAGGTGCGTTTGTTTATCCTTAATACCAGAATCGATAAATATATATATATATATATATGTGTATGTATATTAGGGTGGTTCTTAATTTGGTGAAGTTGGAAATTCTTTGGTATTGTTCCTCAAAAGTAATCAACATATCTAGTAAAAAAAATTGGGCGCAAGCGGAACTTTGTCCAATAATTCTAACCCACCCCACCGAGCTGTCGAATTTTTATATGAAAAAATGCCATGCATTCAACATTTTGTTAAGAAAATTGTTTATTATTTCAAAACTATTTATGATAAAAGAATTTTATATAACGTTTTTGTAGGAAATATAATGCTCTACAAAAAAGGTATCTTGTGAAATTCTCGTGAATCTAATATTTATCACGTAATTAGCAATAAACTGTAATCATTTATTCCAAAAGTCGATCATTATGGTCAAAACAGGAGTTTCACGTCGAATAGCTGCAATTTATTTTTCGTATGTATATAAGATTATGAAGAAATACGTAACGCACTCAACAATGAAATGTAAACAATATTCAAATTTTCAATTTTATCAATTTTATCGTGAATTATAATGAATGATATCATATATTTTAAAAATCAACTTACAATAATGAATTACATCGGTTGGAGCAAAGTTGCTTTGTTAATATCAGGATATTTTTTTTTATATTCTTCAATTATTTGTACAATGAATTGTTTCTGATCTTCGTCATAAGTGAGACGATCATTGTACTCTGTAATAAGTTTCACTCCTCTTTCTGCAACATCGTTAACCACTTTAATTCCTTTAACTATTTTTAAGCCTTGTAAATAATTTTCATTAGAAATCCACTCGCTCACATCGATATCAAAAAATGAGGAGTTGATTTCAAATCTTTCGAAAAAAGCCATCGATTTGGAATTGATAAAGAAATCAATGTCCTTATCGAACAAAGAAGAAAAATTTATCATGAATGATAATAAAATTGATAAAATTGAAAATTAAAATATCGTTCACATACTCTTATTGAGTGCACCACGTATCTCTTCATATTTCTAATTGCATATGAAAAATACATTGCAGTTTTTCGACGTCAAACTCCTGTTTTGGCCACAATGATGGACTTTTGGAATAAAAGATGACAGTTTTTTGCTAATAACGTGATAAATATTGGATTCACAAGAATTTTACAAGATACCTTTTTTGTAGAGCATTAAATTTCCTATAAAAACACAATATAACATTTTTTTATCATGATTAGTTTTGAAATAATAAACAATTTTCTTAACAAAATGTTGAATGCATGCATTTTTCCATATAAAAATTCGACAGCTCGGTGGGGTGGGTTAGAATTATTGGACAAAGTTCCGCTTGCGCCCAATTTTTTTTCTGGATATGTTGATCACTTTCAAGGAACAATACCAATGAATTTCCAGCATCACCCATATTAAGAACCACCCTAATGTATATGGAGAAGTTTGAATCTTTCTTCGTTCCACCGAATTTGGCACAGTGTCTTATCGACTAATGCAACATTACGTTCGTTTGTTTTCTCGTAAATAGGCGGACACGGAGCCGATCTACTGGTCGTGGGTTCGAGCGATAGCTGCCGAGCTCGTGCGTCAGACGCCATTTCGCGCGCAGCGATGCTTAAATTTTTTGGAGATACTGACGATATGTCCGCGTGGTCCATTGCCATTGCCGGAAAGCCCAACGGAGACGCGTCGACGTTCGCGAAGCGAGTTACGCCGCTGGCTCGGTGACGCGTCGCTCGTTAACGACACGATCGGCGACACAGCGACGAGGATAATGGATAATTCACGAAGGCGAGCGAGAAGCGAGTTGCGCGGCTGGTGGAGCAGTAATTCGAGCGACGAGGATCTTCGTATCGGCGATTATCGTAACGTCGAAACGGTCCTGTTGCCAAAAATCGAAACGACCAGCGAGGGTAGAATTTGGGGCTGCAGCGAGAGCAGCGAGGGCAGCGACGACAGTCTTCCTTGGGGCGGTATTGGCTGCCGTTCGAGCGTCGATTCCATCGATTCGTCCATACCGAAACCCGTGGACACCCGCGAACAGAGGATACAGCGTTACAAAGAGGCGAGAAGACGCGAGAACGAGGCGCGAAGTCGTCGCGTCCTCGAGGAAGACGCCAAGAGACGTAAAGCGCGACGCGAGGAGAACAACAACAATAACAACAACAACAACAACAACAACGATACCCGCGAAAACAACGGTACGGCGTCGTCGAGAGTCACGGTAACAACGGAAATCGAGGATAAATCGACGGAGATACGAATTGGAAGCATCCGGGAAACGATGGAATCGGTTGGAAGCGTCCGAGAGACGAAGAGAAACGACCAAAACAATACTCGCAATGCGGTAAACAACGAAACAACGAAAAAAAGCGCTCGTCACGGGACAAACGTTTCGTCAACGAGCGCCGGAAGGAACGAACGTTTGACCGACGATCCTTGCGACAATGGGATTAACACGAGATCCTCGAAATCGGCAACGTCAAGAACAACGGATCCCTTTGTAAGGGCCGCGGAAACCGTCGACGCGATTACCCGAAGACTTCCACCCCTCAAAGTTTCGTCGGTCTCGAGCGGGACGATCGTTGGATTCAAGGAAAACGGCGGTTCGCGTCGCGACGACACCAACAACAACGGAGCTACGAGCAACAAGAACAACAACAGTCGAGAAACTTCGACGAGATACAAAGTGGACGGTCCACCGAGTCCGGGGGTCGCGAGAACGGATTCCGGTGAGAGAAGAAGCCGCGCGCGAGAGCGACGAAACGTTCGTGACGGATGTCAATTTTCGTTGTTTCATAATGCACCAACGGATAACTTAAAAACGACATTTCTACGTGAAAGAAGGGAAAGATCGTGTCTCGCGACTAATATACCCGTTGTCGTCGATGAAATTATCCGAACGTCTTCGCACTCGAGGCTCAACGACGAGACGCCGTTCGTTACCGATAAAAAGGAATTTTCGTGCGTAACGAGAGAATTTCGTGAGCGCGACGCCGTTTCGTTGCCGAGAACGACAACGACAGCGGCGCCACTCTCGATTCCCGATCTCGAATCAGCGTCGTCGATGTCGCGCGAGGAAGACGTCGCAAAATTATTGGCGAGATGCCAGAGGGTCGATCGTTACGTACCCGTTCGTGAGAAACTGACGCTTTTCGAGTCGCTTTCCCGTCTCGGTGGCCGTTTGGCACGCAGCACCGAGGATCTCGGCAGATCGTCGGCAAAGACCGTGTCACCGCGTGGCAAACAACGGGCGAGATCTCTTCACGATCTCAATCGCGCCGCGAGAGGCCTACCGGTCAGAGAAATGTGCCGTTTGTTCGAGGCCGAGAGGGAACGAGACGCGATCATTTTGACGAGCGTCAACGCGACGATTAGCCGATTAAACGAATCGGCGACCGTGTCGTTCGTGAAACATTCTTACGACCAGTCACCGGTAGACGTCGTGAAAAATTCACAACGGCACGCTCCGCCGTGCGTCAGAACGTCGAGCAGAAGAAAATATTATCCGAAATAGCGGCTTAACGAAATTCGTTCGTTCAACATCGGACACGTATGACGAGTCCATTGAGAAACAGCGAGATCCTTCTTTCTTTATTCTTTCGCGTCTTCTTCTTTTTTCTTTCGCTCTCTATGAGGAGATTCGAAAATCCGTTGAGAGAAATCCTTTCCTTTTCCTGTAATACGTGCGTCCGTTGGGTCGTTTGATTTCTTTGTTTATCCAAAATTTTGCCTGTTATTCTGGAATCAATGATAAATTTCAATCCTTTCTCGCGTTACTCTCTACGACGAGACTCGAAAATCCGTTGAGGCAAATCCTTTCCTTTTCCTGTAATACGCGCGTCTATCTGGTCGTTTGATTTCTTTGTTTATCCAAAATTTTGCCTGTTATTCTGAAATCAATGATGAATTTCAATCCTTTCTCGCGTTACTCTCTACGACGAGACTCGAAAATCCGTTGAGGCAAATCTTTTCCTTTCCTGTAATACTTGCGTCCATCTGGTCGTTTGATTTCTTTGTTTATCCAAAATTTTGCCTGTTATTCTGAAATCAATGATAAATTTCAATCATTACCCGCGTTACTCGTTTAATTTCGTGAAACCACATCGTTACAACGGGCGTACAGAGTGAACTCGAGCGCGAGTACGAGAGGGAAAAGTCGAAAAAGTGAGAAGGGGGGGGGGGGATAATAGCAACGGAGAAACCGGTAATTCACATTCACCGCTCCGCCAGGACGAATGTCGAACACCTGTTAGCGTACGGCCAAGATTTCTTTTTGCTCCGGGCCAGTAGTACTTTATTTTTTTCTGCTCGTGGTAAAAAAAAATCTTAAAAATTACCTCGTTCCAAATGACGACGCAAAAATTAATGTACTTGACCCGTCGTCATTCACTGACGTGTCTATTAAATGTTTTCTGAATTAAAAAAAAGGCGCACAAAAGAATAATGAAGGGAAAAAAAATGAATACGAAAAAAAAAAAAACGCGTGAGATTGATTATCCTTATAAAATTGTACAGAATTAATGTTGATTGTATGTGCCGCGGCGACCGTGTGACTTTCCGATTGTTTAGTTCTCTCGAATTATACAATAATTAAACGTGCCGAACCAGAAGTATAACTTATTTTCTTAAGTGTGTATATATAGTGTAAACGCAATACACATAGAAAAAAAAATATGTAATAACGATAGGCGTACGATGAAGCGAAAATGTATTGCGGTCAGCCCATCTCCTTGGTTTAGATTGTTTTTTTTTTTTTTGTTGTACAGTTTGATAATTTAATTGAAGCGAATAAATGGAACTGTTAGACGGTAGTGGTAAGAGGACTCTTGCCCCGTTTTTGGCGGAAGCAAAAGTTCGAGTGAACAAACTCCAAATATGGAAGGGACGTGTATAAAAAATGTTGTACCGGCTATGTGCCATCGTTTATATTGTTGAAGAGAGGTGGAGAAAAAACAAAAATTAACGTACGACTCGAGTTTCAGTCGACGGTTAAAAAAATTAAAATTTGGGCTAATCGCCAAAGAGGGTTTCTAGTCCCATCTCGAAAAAAAAAAGATATATATATATATATATATATAACATTCACGCATACACACCTACACCACTTGTAATGTACCGAGAGACCGAAGTACCTTCTTCCCGTCTGCACGCGCGTCTTTCATGTACATAGTTTTTTCATTCTTCTTCCCGTGTACTCGAAACCCTTGTGCCAAAATGTCACGAAAAGGGTCCCGTGTTAACGTAGTAGTCTGGTAACTTAAGCCGATTTTCGTGTCTTTTTTGGAGGGCGTTTTTTTGTAGGAAAATAGAAATGAATTGTTTTGGATATTTAGGATGTTTTTATTTACATATTAAAGATACAAAAAAAAAATTTTTTGAAAAAATTTAATAGTTCATTATTATTATTATTATTGATGGAAGTTGGCACCTCGAAAAAAAAGCGCGTGGGTGGCCCCGGTGATTTTGGCTCTTGATGTTATCTGAAATAAAAAAATCTTGATAATTCTTAATCTATAGACGTGGCATTCTGGTCGGAACTACTGAAGTTAAATTTCTTTTTATTTTACAACCCCTTCATTGCTAAAATAAAAGGATTTTTTTTCCAAGGTCCGCCATTTTGTTATTTATCCATGAAATTTAACTTCAGTAGTTCCGACCAGAATGACACGTCTACAGATTAAGAATTATCAAGAATTTTTAATTTCAGATAACATCAAGAGCCAAAATCACCGGGGCCACCCACGCGCTTTCTTTTCGAGGTGCCAACTTCGATCAATAATAATAGTAATAATAAACTATTAAATTTGTTCAAAAACATTTTTTTTTGTATCTTTAATATGGAAATAAAAACATCCTAAATATCCAAAACGATTCATTTTTATTTTCCTACAAAAAAACGCCCTCCAAAAAAGACATGAAAATCGGCTTAAGTTACCAGAATACTACCTTAATGAATATGATATTCACGTCGAAGACACTCGACGATTATTTGTATTTATGTCTGTTGTATAATGATAATAATGTAAAAAAAAAACAGTGACTATTTTTGGCTCCCCATCGACGTTACGAAATGGCCAATACAGTCATCGTTAATTTCGTCGAATTTCCATTGAGAAAAAGGGGGGAAAAGAGGAAAGGAACATGACTTTTGTAACATAATTCAAACAATGTTTGCCCTCGATTGAAACAAATCCAAACAAAATATGATCGTCGATAAATCTTTACGTAACTCCTGTTTTTTTTTCTTCCTTCCCTCCGTTATTCCCAGAACAGCGTTTTTCTCTTTCTTTTTTTCTTTTATCTCGACAGCAGCAGCAGCATTAGCGAGGTTCTTGCGCCCGTTCATTCTTTCGTGCGGTTGCAATAAAAGGACCGAATAATACATACCTATACCACAGCATATATATACTAAAGTTATATAAAGTGATCGTCGTTAGAAAGTCGTCAGCGGCAGGCCTTGGTACGGGCAAACTAACCAATGGATCACGAGCCAAGCAAATACTACCGCAACAAACGTTATTTCCTTTTATTATGTACATTGTGGTACGTACAAAAGGCGGCGCGGTGTTCCGCTATATTTCTGCAAATAATAAATAGATAGGATCTTTTAGTGAGACTCGTAACAAAAACTGAGAGAATTGATCAGATGTTTCGACGCGGGCTCAATTTCACGTAACGGTCGAAAAAGTTTCAACACGTAAAATCCATCCATTTCTCCGACAATTTTATCGTTTTAGCTATTCGAGAAAGTAGGAGAGTTCGTAAAATGTTTTACTTGAAAACGATCATGCGTACCGTACTTCTGGTTATTTGACCGAAGTATTTGTTGAGTGAAGGGACCACCGACAGCGCGGATGGTTCTGACACTTATCCACATAAGTAACGGTTCTAAGCAATCAATATCAACGTACAACCAATCGTTTTCTCGCACCGCAATCATTTACGAACAAAACCTAAGAAATAATCGGGATTGGTCATACCGAGTCCCCGTGAAGTTCTCCATTCCGCCGATAGAGGCTGTGTCCTCTTTAAGGTTAACGATTTCGATAAAAAATTCGCAAGCGTTATCTCTTCTCCGTTCTCGTTCGCTCAGACCCAACGCCGATGGAACGCTTGCACCGACGATTTTGGAAGGCAAAGAAAATCTCACAATCAGTCGAATCCTTTCCTCTTACCGACCGAGCGAATAAATGAAAATCTTCTTTTATCAATAAATCGACAGCTTATGAACGAATTTGGTAGAAAAATAATTTTATTACAAAGTTTTATTAATAGGAAATTCGTTTAAACATACTTATACGAACGATTTTGTCTTTTTTTTTTCATTACACACGCGACCAAGGGGCGCTGTAGTAGGCGATCGGCAAAAAAGTATAATTAATCTTATCATTTGAGGTTAAAAAACCGTGTATATAGCGCCATCTTCCGCTTACTTAGAAATTGGGCGGGGAATTTAAGACAGTTTGAAAGTTCTGTTTTAACCAGGAGCAACTTGCCTCTGACTGAACATTGATGTCGAATATTTCACGCTTTGTGGCCGTAGAAACGAAAACAATCTGACGACAAGCGAATGTAAAAACAAAAATACTCTACATTGGATTTGGTTTTATGATTTAACGAATAAAGTTTAACGGAACGAACGTACGTGAGAAAAAAAAAGCAGAATTGTAAATAATTTTTGGAAAAATATTGGAGAAATTAAGCGGCTGTGACCGTTTCTCGTAATTGGCAATTTATTCGAATTTTTTTTCTATTTCTTTTATTTTACTTTTTACGTCAAATCACGAATCAAATCCGTGGCGTTGCAAAATTTGTTCACAGTATATATACATTTTACACAATTATGCATTCATATATCGTAACACAAAGTCTCGTGCTTTTTGTCATTTTTTAAGCATTTCGAGTTTATGATTTTTTCCAGACATATTTTGTATATTTTTTTTCTTGCATTTCGCGATAATTATTGCACGACAAATAACTGAGTGTCATTTTATTCCCTATCTCTCTCTCTCTCTATCTCGCGCTCTCTGTGTACCATTTTGTGTTGTAACCTCTCACATCATGTTGTACGAATAACCATCTCGGAGATCGATATATATTGTCTTTGTCCTTTCATCATTTTTACGACACTCCCCGGTCGCTCTAGCTATCCCGATCGAGCGAATCGAGAGTATCGTTGCTCGAGGAATGCGTTAAATCGCTCAGCTCATCGAGATGCTTCTGTCTCTTGCGAACGTTCCAATGAAGACACTCGGCGAGGGAATCGAACCAATCGGTTATCTGATCGGCCGCGCATATGCTCGGAACGGGGTAAATCGATGTCGTCACTTGTAGACTTGAGAGAATTATCGGGAAGAGAGAAGAAAAAAAAATTACATCAGTCACGTCGGTGTAGAAAAATAGTTGAAGAAGAAAAAAAATTGCAACTTTTGTCGTAAACACGATCGAAAGTTCGGTGATTTTCATTTCTTCATCATTTGCGAGAGAAAAATTGCGAGTTTCGGTAGCCACCAGCTCGCGTCTCGTTCGGATGTACAAAATAGTGAAATTAGATTGGAATCGATGGAGAAATAAATATATTCGCGGGACACAGCTGTCCCCAAAGCGCAGCTAATTTCCATCGTCGAAAGAGACACGAGCTGCGAGCCTCCGCCGTTCGTCATTATCCGCAAATTAATGGGAAGACAACGCAACGGTCGGACATAGTGAAATTACCTGTCGCCGTGAAATAGTTCCTGACGATTTCTTCCGTCGAACGAAACCCACGAGGTGTTCCTGCTGTCCGAAGGAACGGATATCTAAACGTTCAATCATATATTTATCATCGCGAACTCGAATTACCAAACGCGTCAAATTGTATGTGTTCCCTTAAGACGGGAGTTCGTCGAAGTCGCGCGCCGGTTGGTTGAAAAATCATAGTTATAAAATGATAAAAAAAAATTGAAAACTTTGTCGTACGGAGTATATACCTTAAGTTCGACACCCGCGGGCACAACAATTGGTCTGAACGACAATGAATGAGGACAAATAGGTGTGATCATTATAGCCGGCACGGATGGATGAATCATGCTCGCTCCAGCGGCAACGGCGTAAGCCGTCGAGCCCGTTGGTGTACTAACGATAAGACCATCACCCTGCACGCTCGTAACGTGTTTCCCATCGATGAACAGATCGATATTCGATAGATAAGGCGATGGTCCACGATCCACGACCACCTCGTTCAGCACCAAATGATCCGTCGATGATTTACCCGACTGTCTTTCCTCACCTTTTCTCTTAATCGTACAGCACAATCGACTTCGGAGAGTGAGCGCCGCGTGACCTTCAAATGTGACAAGAAATTATTTGATTAAATGAGAAATCGATGTAAATCAATGTAAATCAATGTAAATCGATGTATGAAACAAGTCGAAAATTGCGAAGAATTTTTGATAACGTCGATTCTTATTGCGCGCAAGGAATTGTGAAAATGCGAGACGAAATGAAAATTTGGTGCCAGAAGGCTAGGCGAGAATCGACGGAATAACCCGTATATACCGCTTATCGCGAGCCAATACTTTGAATTTAAAATTACACACGTCAGTGCGAACTTTGCCCCGTCATCGCGAGAGATAGTCACGAAAAGTGTCAAGAAATTTCGATAAAAACGCACATACCCGATTTTACGCCGTTATCCACATGAATGAAGAAGAAAACGAAAGGAAGAGGAGCGTTGAATAAACATAATTTCGTAATAATCGATCGAGCTCACCCTCGAGGACGTTGGTGACTTGTTCTTGGAAATTGTCAAACTCGAAGGGCGTGAGAAAGCCCAAAGAGCCAAGATGAAAGGCCATTATCGGTGGGACCGATTGTTGAAACAATAGACTCGCGTAGAGGAGCGTGCCGTCGCCACCGAGACAGACGATAAAGTCAATTTTGTCCTGTAGCTCGGTACCGTCCTTAAAGGTCGTGAGCCTGTCTTGAACACCCTGAAATCTTGGATCACGGGTCAGCGCTGGATCTTCCAGCACCGAAGTTTCCACGTAAACGGCCATTCGTTTTTCCTGCAATTGAAATAAAACCGATCGAGTGTTAACATACTTTGCGCATCGATGTATTCATTAAATTTTATATATCTAAAAACACCAATGATAATTTTGACATCATCTATTTGAGAATTTTCGATGCGGTACAGTTTAACGTCGAGTAACTCGAAAAAAATGTTAAATATCCCGTTCATCATTTAAGGTGGTAGTCCGGTAACTTAAGCCGATTTTCATGTCTTTTTTGGAGGGCGTTTTTTTGTAGAAAAATAAAAATGAATCGTTTTGGATATTTAGGATGTTTTTATTTACATATTAAAGATTAAAAAAAAATTTGTTGAAAAAATTTAATAGTTTATTATGATTATTATTATTGATCGAAGTTGCCACCTCGAAAAAAAGCGCCTGGGTGGCCCCGGTGATTTTGGCTCTTGATGTTATCTGAAATCAAAAATTCTTGATAATTCTTAATCTATAGACATGACATTCTGGTCGGAACTACTGAAGTTAAATTTCATGGATAAATAACAAAATGGCGGACTTTGGAAAAAAAGTCCTTTTATTTTAGCAAATAAATTTTGTTATTTATCCATGAAATTTAACTTCAGTAGTTCCGACCAGAATGACATGTCTATACATTAAGAATTATCAAGAATTTTTTATTTCAGATAACATCAAGAGCCAAAATCACCGGGGCCACCCACGCGCTTTTTTTTCGAGGTGCCGACTTCGATCAATAATAATAATAATAATAAACTATTAAATTTGTTCAAACATTTTTTTTAAAATAAATAACAAAATGGCGGACTTTGGAAAAAAAACGTTTTTTTTTCCAAAGTCCGCCATTTTGTTATTTATCCATGAAATTTAACTTCGGTAGTTCCGACCAGAATGACATGTCTATAGATTAAGAATAATCAAGAATTTTTGATTTCAGATAACATCAAGAGCCAAAATCACCGGGGCCACCCACGCGCTTTTTTTTCGAGGTGCCAACTTCGATCAATAATAATAATAATAATAAACTATTAAATTTTTTCAAAAGTTTTTTTTTCGTATCTTTAATATGTAAATAAAAACATCCTAAATATCCAAAACGATTCATTTTTATTTTCCTACAAAAAAACGCCCTCCAAAAAGGACATGAAAATCGGCTTAAGTTACCAGACTACTACCTTAAATCTTATGCAGCGCACAAAAATTCAATTTCCGACAAGAGTGTCCCCTGCGATCGCGTTGAAAAAAAAATCATCACATTTTTTCCATCCCAAGCCCGACTCTAAAAAATTATTTATTATATAAATATAATAAATTCTATAAAAAATTATATAAAAATATCGTCCCAACCGAGTCCCGATTGAGCTCGAGAAAATTTGGGCTCGAGGCCTTTTTAGTTTTTCATTTATTTCACAATCGGAAGACGGACGGTGTACGTGTTTCGCCGTGTCGAAGCAACACACAGATAGACTATATCTCCGCGGGTTAATTATTGTAAAAGCCAAATTCTCGTGAATTCTCGTAAAAAGATTTTTGTTAAGGCTTCCTAGGATCGCGGATATAACGATTCGATTCGAGATTATGCGATCGTTTTTTTTTTTTTTCAACATTACATCCGATTACCTCAATTAGCCACGTGATTAATTGAACGAACGGCGGCAGTACCGATGAATCACGGACCTTCTTGATCACTAGAACCGTGAGTGGCGCTTTGTACCACGTTAGCCTCTGCGAGGCGGGATCCTGGATGGTCCTGCGAAACAAAGAAGAAAAAAAAATGTAAACACCGGGACGATGATTTTAGGAACATACTAGAACCGGAAGTTCTTACAATCGAGACTGCTTGAGGCGGTCGTACCGTGGTGACGGCTATATTTTCTCCCGTTTTTTTTTGTAAATTTTTTCTAACGACATTTTGACAATATATTTATTAACATTTATACGGTAAGTCGTAATTTTTTTAAGCCAAAGTATAGATTGGAATTGACAAAAAAAGAAACAATTTGAAACTTGAACACCGTTGCTCCTTTCTGACCAGAAATTTTTCTTAAAATCGAGTATCTTAAGTTTATACAGCAAAATTAATGAATCAACGTGCGACAAATACCATCGATCGCGCGACAACAAACCTTATAAATCCAACCATGCTGTCTTGTAAATTCTCGAAATATCGTTTGGCAATTTTTTCAAATATTTTACGGCACGAAAGTCGGACTTTAAAACAAAATACACGCGAATTCGATGGAGCTTGAAAGGAAATGGAAAAGAAAGAAAATTATGAAAATATTTGAAAATGAATAAAAATAATGCGTAACATGCCCGGGTCCACTCGGTGCGAATGACCGATAATTATTTTCGTTTGCACTATCGCTTAACTTTTTAACTTCACTGAATTTCTATCGCGAGCGGAACTTGAGCCGAACGGAGACGAGCATGTTGCGATGGGTCCGGGTCGAGGGTCGCGTGGACACTGACAGCTCCGGCTATCGCGTCACGTTGTTTTATTTATTTTTTTTATTTTTTTTTTAAGCGCTACACTATTTGCCACTTGCGGCGCACGCGCGTCACGAACCATCCGATTCTTAACGGTCACTCGATTTCATCGTTCGCGAATGCGTGTTTTTTTTTCTTTCTTTTCTTCTACTCCAATCCGTGTCTCTGTTATTCGCGAATTTCTCGCTCCAAAGAACTAATTAACCGGCTCGTCGCGGCGACGCTCGTAATATTCCCGTCTACCCGAGTCTCGAACTTCTTATAGTACAATCAAGAGCCCGTTACTCTTGTCCATAATGCACTAAATTACAGGAGTTATTTTTTTTTATTATGTTCAGTATCACGTACCAAATGTAAATGAACAAAATCCTCACAAATTAAGTGAACGGAAGTGCCGTCATTTTTGAGGAAAACCGTATCGGCCAATATCTCCGTTACCGTGCACTTCAGGCCAAAAATGGTTATAACCTTTCTTGTAGATAATTGAATTTCCTATCTTTTTTTCTAAATAATTTTGTTTGTATCACTTACCGTTTACGACTTATACGACTGTTAAAATTTATTCATTCACTTGTTGACCTGTATCTCTCCTAATAATTGTTTAAACAATAAAATGCTAATAACTTATCTTTCAAATCCATACATTATCCACAACTTTTATTCGAAACTTTTTTCTCTAAAATTAATATTCTCAAAGTTATAACGCGTTCAATGTTGCGCTACTGGGTGCAAGGTTAATAAAAACGCGTTATAACTTTGAGAATATTAACTTTAGACAAAAAAGTTAAAATAAAAAAATGTGAGAAATGTATGGATTTAAAAGATAAGTTATTAGCATTTTATTGTTTAAACAATTATTAGGGGAGATACAGGTCAAAAAGTGAATAAATAAATTTTAACAGTCGTATAAGTCGTAAACGGTAACTGATACCAAAAAAATTATTTAGAAAAAAAGATAGGAAATTCAATTATCTACAAGAAAGCTTATGACCATTTTTGGCCTAAAGTGCACGGTAACGGACATATTGGCCGATACGGTTTTCCTCAAAATGCCGGCACTTCCGTTCACTTAATTTGTGAGGATTTTGTTCATTTACATTCAGTACGTTATACTGAACCTAATTTAAAAAAAAATTACTCATGTAATTTAGTGCGTCACAATATTACCTGTTGATTGTACTATTATCTCGTTGTTATTATTTCCATTTCGTCTTCCGGTCCGAACGAGAATTTTCTTTTGAGGTTTAAAACAAAAATAAACATTCATGAGTACCATAAGATATTTTAACGACGGTCTTTTTTCCACTTATTCATGGATACCCGCGGGTAATCTGCAAATTCCTTTCGATTAGAATAAAAATAAGGTAAACATCGGGTTTAGGGGACGTCCCTCCGATGACTTTCGGAATGGGCCCATCCAACGTGTTTTTGCACGCGAAACAACTGTTTTCTTATGACTAAATTGGGGGACGTTATTTATTAAAAAGTTATTAACAAATAAAATTAATAATTCATATAGCTATTTTACTTACACCACCTAGTCCCAATCATCTTGATCCTTCAAATGTGCCGTTAAGCGCGGGGTAAGGTATTTAAACATTTTTTTTGCATTTTTTTTTTTAATTTCAAATGAATGTATAACATCTCGAGAATATTGTGTCAAAATTTCAAGTCGATCGGAGCAAAATTAACGGAGTTATGAGCATATGAGCGTCCGTTGCTCCGGACCGGTTTAAAGCGTTTTTCTGAAACTTCTCAAAACTTGAAAACGTTTTTCTGAAACTTCTCAAAACTTTAAAGCGTTTTTCTGAAAGTTCTCAAAGCTTTAAAGCGTTTTTCTGAAACTTGTCAAAACTTTAAAGCGTTTTTGTGAAACTTGTCAAAACTTTAAAGCGTTTTTGTGAAACTTGTCAAAACTTTAAAGCGTTTTTCTGAAATTTGTCAAAACTATAAAGCATTTTTCTGAAACTTGTCAAAACTTTAAAGTCATTTTTTAAGTGGGTGTACGCTGTAACTCGAAATCTAATGCAGCGATTCTTTTGAAATTTCGTACACTATTTCCCCACATAAATTACCAGGTAACGTTGCTGAGTTTTTTTTCAATAATTATTTTTCATTTTACAATAACAAATTTGCTAATTTTTTTTAGCGTAAATCGCATTTTTGACTTCCACGTGTTACCAACAATGAAAAAAATCGACAAAAAAGGAGAATCGACAACAATGGAAAAACTCGACAGCGTTACCTCGAGAAACATCTCACCTAATAAACGCATTTTGATTTTTTTGTTTCGGATGATCCAGTGACGAGTTATAGCGTACACCGCAAAACAACATTTTTCGCGGCGCCTGCGGAGATTTGCTGCCAACGGCTTATTTATCAATATATTGCAATGAAAATTTAGGAAAATATAGTTCAGATGTTGCATTATTGTATGGAAAGTAAATAAATAAACCAGCATTACCTGTATCGTCTAAAAAAATTCTTGACAAAGTGCTTATTTTTTCACCGCATTAACCTTACCTCCCCGTTAAGAATGCCTCTTGTGTAATATACAAAAAGTTTTATCCGTCGCTCATTGTTTGTTAAAAAATTATTAACAAAAGAAGTCTCATAAATCGAGCATGAGCTACTTATACTAGTGTATGGCGAAAAGTACATATATGAGCGGGGTGGCTGCGCCCCCCAAGATGAATGGGACTGACCTATAAGGAAAATAGCTATATGAATTATTAACCTTATTTGTTAATAACGGTTTTTTATAAATAACGTGGCCCAATTTTGTCAGAGGAAAAAGTTGTTTCGCGTGCAAAAAACGCGTCGGATGGGCCTATTCCAAAATTCATCGGAGGGGGGGTCGCCCCTAAACTCGATATTTACCAAAAATAAATTAAGAGCGCTAAGCGGTTTCGCGTCGCCACGATTCCATCGCGTCTCGAAACCAGAAACCTCGCTCGTTTAAACCTTCAGGTAGTAGTTTAGTAACTTGAGCCGATTTTCATGTCTTTTTTCGAGGGCGTTTTTTTGTAGAAAAATAAAAATGAATCGTTTTGGATATTTAGGATGTTTTTATTTACATATTAAAGATACAAAAAAAAATTTTGTTGAAAAAATTTAATAGTTTATTATTATTATTATTATTATTGATCGAAGTTGGCACCTCGAAAAAAAAAGCGCGTGGGTGGCCCCGGTGATTTTGGCTCTTGATGTTATCTGAAATAAAAAATTCTTGATAATTCTTAATCTATAGACATGTCATTCTGGTTGGAACTACTGAAGTTAAATTTCATGGATAAATAACAAAATGGCGGGCAAAATAAAAGGACTTTTTTTTTCAAAGTCCGCCATTTTGTTATTTATCCATGAAATTTAACTTCAGTAGTTCCGACCAGAATGGCATGTCTATAGATTAAGAATTATTAAGAATTTTTGATTTCAGATAACATCAAGAGCCGAAATCACCGGGGCCACCCAGGCGCTTTTTTTTCGAGGTGCCAACTTCGATCAATAATAATAAAGATAATAAACTATTACATTTTTTCAAAAAAAATTTTTTTTGAATCTTTAATATGTAAATAAAAATATCCTAAATATCCAAAACGATTCATTTTTATTTTCCTACAAAAAAACGCCCTCCAAAAAAGACATGAAAATCGGCTTGAGTTACCAGACTACTACCTCAATACCCGCATCATTATTACCGTGTTATTCTTTCTTTTTTTTTTTTAATATTACGAAATTTCAAATCTCGCACGAAGATGATGAAGCGCGATACGTTAATGAATTCGCGACAATATTCATCAATCGGCGGCTCGGTGATTACCGGCCGTACATTAAAATGCCCCGGCATATCGTTACGTATCGTCATCGGCATTAATTTGCGGGGCACGAACTGCGAACACGTGGCTCTACTTCGCGGAACGTGACTCTCAACAGTTGATTTTACTCCAAATACGTGGATACACAAATAAAAAAAAAATAAAAAGGTGTCCTCCGCGGAAATTTCGGGTACGAAAGAACGTGACGCTTGGAATTATTTGAGAATCGTGTGGTCGTCGGTGTTTTATATTTATTAAAATAAAATGATTTATTGCTCACATAACCATGGCGGAGTTTTTCATTATACGACCGCATGGCCCGAACTGTTGTACTTGACTCGGGGCGTTCAGGCTCCTCGTTCTCCTGCAAATACAAAAAAAATACAAACAAATGAACATATTTATTAAAAAGAAGATTTTTTTTTCCGCTAGCTGTTGTCTATTCACCGAGTATTGAAAATATGAAAATATCGTTGTGATTTTTACGACGAAGAGACGTTTAAGAGTCCCGATCAACGCAGCGTTGCAGAATAAGTACGAGTCACTTATCTATAAGTAGTTGGAGGGTGCTCGTGTGTACGAGGTTATTTATTGTACTTGGCGATCAAACGGGACTGTCGTAATTTAAAAAAAAAAAAAAAAACGTTGAACGTAAGAAAAATTGTGGGCGAGATTCGCTCCACGTGATTTGCTCGCGTCGGTCGGTTATCGAACTTGACGTTGGATAGTCAGCCTCGAACTTGTTTACAATAACAACACTTAAGAATTATATTATTCGACGAGGCTAGTACATGTTTTTTTTTTGTTTTTCATATACCTATTTGTTATTTGTTCCGTATCAGCTCGACTCAATGCGCGTTTATCGACGGTGCGGGAAAGTCTTTCAGCGGGTATATGATAATTTTTAATCTATGACGCGCGCGTCGTTGCTAATGTACCCGATGCTTTTGATGTTTTTTTTTCTCAAAATTAACCGACGGCACTGTTGGAATCTGGAATTAAACTCTGAGCCCGTCGCCATCGTATTCAAAGGAACAAACGAATGTTCAATTAGCGTCCGAAAAATATTTTTGTTAGCCCAAACGTTATTATACGAATATTATCGAATTACGTTTCGTGGGGTGAGTGCGAAAAAAAGGAACAACTACGGAACGAGAACATAAACTTGGCTTAAGGTACCAGAACATCGTACATTTTTTTTTCAATTTCTGAAAGATGCATTTGTTAAGAATGCTCTCGCCAAATTTTGTAAAGAAATTCGTAAAATTGACGGAGATACAGCATTTTTTAAATTTTGTTTGAATGTCGAATTATCCTTCAGCGAAACTTTGAACGCGTTTTTCTCGAAACTACGTTTTTCAACCTGGTTGACAACATATTTAAAAAACTATTCATCCGATTTGCATGTACCAAGTCTTAAAACGTTCGAAAATCCAGTCTCTATGGCACCACGTAGGGATTTTTTTATAAAGGCCCTCCTATTTTTTAAATTATAAACGACGAAAATTTTCTGCGAAAATGGGAAACAAAATCCGCTGGTCCACTATTTTTTTTTTTATATCGAAATTCCCCTACGTGATGCTATAAACATATATGTCTAGTTTATAAATATATTTTTTTTGTATTTTTCTGATGAACCGTATGGCTTAATTGCTGTCAACGACCAAGCAGCAACTTCGTCGGAGTGGCCTTTTGGAAGCGGCGTACACCGCAAACTATTCTTAAGATTTGAATTAAAAAATCTGTTTAGTGTCTTCTATATGTATATATTGAATATTAGTATCAATAAAAAAAACCATACATCGTTTGCTCGAAAAAAATTATGAAAATACACCCTCGTACCGCGCGCGCACCGTGGCCTGGTACCTTAAGGGAGAAAATAGGGTTAGACGATTCAATAAATCGATTTTTTTTTTATTTCATAAATTGTCAGTAAAACTATTGAAAAATATGTTCCCAAAATTAAAAATGAAAATTCCGACTCGTTCTATTGTTATAAGCCATTAAGGGGGGAAATAGGATTAGGACAGCGTTTTCTCAATGATTTTCATGCATTTTTTTATAGTATAAAAAATGAACATAATTTATTGGAACTTTGAGAATATTTTATACATATATTTAAGTATATGCTATAAAATTTTTGAAGAATTTCCTTGAAAATCACCGAAGATATTAGCGACCCCATATTGCAGGTCACAATCAGACTCAGCATTTTGCTATTTTTTCAAACGCGTTTTTCTGAAAACGACTTTTTTTTAACTTGCGTACACGCTAGTTTGAAAAGTTTTCAACCAATCGTTTTGAAAATTGGCAGTTACTTTCTTCATAGTATTGCGCTCCATATGAACCTAAAATCGGAATATTATCATTATTTGAAATAATTTTTTTTATGCAAATAAATTTGTAAAAAATGGCAAAAAATCATGCTTTTTTGTTTTGACCCCTGTAAAAAATTCAATTTTCTATTTTTTTGATAGCATTTAGGTTCATATAGAAGAGAAACATATGATAAAAGTAAATTCCAACCTCGTTTGATTTCAGATGAAAATTGCGGCTTCCAGAATGTACGCAAAATGCTGAGTCTGATTGTGACCTGCAATATGGGGTCGCCAATATCTTCGGTGTTTTTCAAGGAAATTCTTCAAAAATTTTATAGTATATACTTAAATATATGTATAAAATATTCTCAAAGTTTCAATAAATTATATTCATTTTGTATACTATAAAAAAATTCAGGAAAATCATTGAGAAAACGCTGTCCTAACCCTATTTCCCCCCTTAACGGGTTAGGCCACTCTAGAAGCCGAAAAAATAGGCTTTTTTGGGGATTTTTTTTTCAGAAAAACCGCAAAATAAATCAAGATTACAAAATAGGGTGTTGATCACACATATCAGTGACTGTATACAATAATTTTTTTGAAGCGATTAACTTCAAAACGGCGGCTGCGCAGCATTTTGCGATGATGTCTCCGTTTTTGCTGGTCGGAAACATAACTCAGACAATTTTCAACCGATTCACTTGAAATTTTGAATATATCTCTAGAAATACATTGTGTATGGAAGTGCGTAGGATTTTTTCCACATATTGATTTTTGGCCAAATGGCGCGCTACTAAAGTGCAGAGTGAAAAATTTTGTTAAAAAATCGTCAGGAAATTGTTCATAACAAATGAACTATGCAATATTTTTAAAAAAATCTACGTACTTCCATAGACAATGCATGTTTAAAGATATATTCAAAATTTCAAGTGAATCGGTTGAAAATTGTCTGAGTTATGTTTCCGGCCAACAAAAACGGAGACGTCATTGCAAAAACGCTGCACAGCTGCCAATTTGAAATTAATCGCTTCAAAAAAATTATTGTATACACTCACTGATATGTATGATAAACACCCTACTTTGTAATCTCGATTTATTTTGTAGTTTTTCTGAAAAAAAATAAAAATCTCCAAAAAAACTTATTTTTTCTGCCTCTAGAGTGGCCTAAGCCCTCAAAAAATTAATAAACTTCACTAACGATCTTACAATACAACGATCCACCGTCGTTCCATCGTTTCGCTAAAAACTTCGTAAGAGCGCATTATTTGTCAAAACCATTAACAAAATTTGATTTGTTGCTTGAAAAAAACATGTCTTTGATTCAATATTTTAAGAAACATTTTTTGCACACCGCGTTCAATAGTATTTCCTGATTGAGTGCTACCTGAGAACTCGGTTTTTGTTGCCATTCTCCACGTTCAGTTTGCTCACGCCATTTTCCAAATCGGCATCGAAACTCGTCTCGTAGCCGTTCGACGCCGTGTCCCGCAACGGCGACACTTGATCCATCATTATTATCTTTTATATTCGATATTACTCTCGACGTTGAATTAAAAATTTAACGAAAATTTTCACCCGCTGAAGAAAAATTCCGACTATTATTTCATTATATTATGATTCACTTGAGAAATCCTAATGTCAGTAACGCCGCAATTGGATCCGTTGGCTCGTCGAATCTGTGGAATTCTCGTTCATTAGTGGATTTATCGTTTTTTTTTTAGTTCCCAACTGTTGAGAAAGAAAACGGGAGAAGCGGAAAGAGGAGAACGGAGATAAATTCGAGACTGTCAGCCTGACGAAATTCCATATGACACAAATGACGAATGATAAGAAAAAATTGTACGACGAGAGCACAAAAAACAATCGTCGCTCTTCCCTAAAAAATGTTCTTTCTTAACAACAACGCTCGCAACGACAATATGTAAAAAAAAAGTATCCGGTTAAGGGAAAATTTAAATGTCTTCGCTCCGTATCGCGTCGGATCGAGCGTGGATTGGAAAATGTGAAACCGTTCGTAATTACGAGAGCAATACGATCGGAAATAAATTAAGTTTAGCGAGCTTGCACCGTCGTTTGATCGTCACTCGATACCTAAACGGGCCGCGGGGAAGAGAGACGGCCGAGGAGAAAAGGAGTTTGAACTTTCCTCTACGAATTTCCGGGGTCGAGCCGAGGTTCACTTCCCCGACGACAATGGAACAACGTTCGACAATGCCGACGCGACGATGTCACACCGTTTGAAACAAAAGTTATCGATGATCGGTCGGTCGGGATGACTCGTGAAATTCTGACGATTGATCGACGATAGACCAACGACAAGTTGAAGGAAAAAACATTTTTTCAGTATAGCGTAGGACTGAGAACGGAGTGGAAACATTCATTCGATCCGGAATCTATAGTGCGAATTAGCGTTTAGATATTGCCACAAAATGGCCGTGAGACTCGTCAATCAAAATGTCTGACTGACTAAAATGGCGTAGTTCCGGGAGACGCGGGAAAAATTCAATTTTCGCTTTAAGTCATTCGTCTAAATTCTTCATTTGGTAGCACGTCTAAACATCACGTTGTAATAACTTTACTGATAATAACATCGCACGCGAAAACTACACAGCACATATTTACACATCCGTTTTAGTGGGCTTTGTTGCGTTTTGTTGGGGTTTTGTTGGGTTTGTTGGGTTTTGTTGGGGTTTGTTGGGTTTGTTGGGATTTGTTGGGTTTGTTGGGTTTTGTTGGGGTTTGTTGGGTTTTGTTGGGTTTGTTGGGTGTTGTTTGGGGTTTGTTTGGTTTTGTTGAGTTTGTTCGGACTTGTTGGGTTTGTTGGGTTTTTTGGGTTTGTTGGGTTTTGTTGGGGTTTGTTGGGTTTTGTTGGGTTTGTTGGGGTTTTGTTGGGTTTTGTTGGGTTTGTTGGGATTTGTTGGGTTTGTTGGGTTTGTTGGGTTTCGTTGGGATTTGTTGGGTTTTGTTGGGTTTGTTGGGATTTGTTGGGTTTCGTTGGGGTTTGTTGGGTTTTGTTAGGTTTTGTTAGGTTTTGTTGGGTTTGTTGGGATTTGTTGGGATTTGTTGGGTTTGTTGGGTTTGTTGGGTTTTGGGTTTTGGTTTGGGGTTTGGGTTCCGTTGCTGCGTTCAAAACCCAATAAAACCGAACAAAACCCATTAAACCGCATGTGTAAATATGTGCTGTGTAGTTTTCGCCTGCGATGTTATTATCCGTAAAGTAATTGCAACGTGATGTTTAGACATGGAACCCGTCATTTTAGTTACTCCGGATTGTGAATATCGTACGACAACCGTTTCGATCCAAATCGAACGACAAAATGGTCGCGATACATTTCGATCTAAAGGTCTAAATGAGAGGAAGAAAGAAAATTCGGATTTTTCGGTTGAGGCGTGCAAGTTGAGTGTTCTTCAAAAGTTTTCATCTCTCCGTCGGTTAGTCCGAAACCGAATTCGTATATTACCGATAACATCCGGATGCGAATTGACAAAGGGTGAAACAGAAGATTTTCCGATCGAAATCGTGTTGTAGAGGAAGAACGATCGTCGCGCGGGTAAGTATAATCGTCGGATCGTTCGATCGACCATCGAACGATTCGAATCGAGAGGGGACAATAAAGTCGGAGCGTGAGTTTCTCGTTGCTCGGTTCGGACATCGTTCGACGCGCAGCCCGAAGGGATTCGGTGACGATGCAAAATTTCTCTGCGCGAGTCAGACCGTATCCTTTACGAAACGTTCTGGCCGTTACGGAATATTTACGAGATACATCACAATTTTTCTTTTTTACATTTATCACTCTTCTTGACGTCAGCATGTTGCTTTATCCAGCGGTCATATATATTATATATATATGCATATATTAATGATGTTGAAGTTTGCATCGTTAGAATGCAACGAAAATAGATTTTTTACAGAATTAATCCTCCTTAAGGTAGTAGTCTGGTAACTTAAGCCGATTTTCATGTCTTTTTGGAGGGCGTTTTTTTGCAGGAAAATAAAAATGAATCGTTTTGGATATTTACGAAGTTTTTATTTACATATTAAAGATACAAAAAAAAATTTTTTTGACAAAATTTAATAGTTTATTATTATTATTATTATTATTATTGATCGAAGTTGGCACCTCGAAAAAAAGCGCGTGGGTGGCCCCGGTGATTTTGGCTCTTGATGTTATCTGAAATAAAAAAATCTTGATAATTCTTAATCTATAGACATGTCATTCTGGTCGGAACTACTGAAGTTAAATTTCATGGATAAATAACAAAATGGCCGACTTTGGAAAAAAAAACTTTCTGCCATTTTGTTATTTATCCATGAAATTTAACTTCAGTAGTTCCGACCAGAATGACATGTCTATAGATTAAGAATTATCAAGATTTTTTTATTTCAGATAACATCAAGAGCCAGAACCACCGGGGCCACCAACGCGATTTTTTTTCGAGGGGCCAACTTCGATCAATAATAATAATAATAAACTATTAAATTTTTTCAAAAAAATTTTTTTTTGTATCTTTAATATGTAAATAAAAACATCCTAAATATCCAAAACGATTCATTTTTATTTTCCTACAAAAAAACGCCCTCCAAAAAGACATGAAAATCGGCTTAAGTTACCAGACTACTACCTTAACGGGTTAAGCCAATCTAGAGGTCGAAAAAATAGGCTTATTTGAGGATTTTATTTCAGAAAAACTACAAAATAAATCGAGATTACAAAATAGGGTGTTTATCATACATATCAGTGACTGTATAAAATAATTTTTTTGAAGCGATTAATTTCAAAATGGCGGCTGTACAGCGTTTTTGCGATGCACGTCTACGTTTTTGTTGGCCGGAAACATACCTCCGACAATTTTCAACCGATTCACCTGAAATTTCGAACATATCTTTAAAAATACATTGTCTATGGAAGTGCGTAGGATTTTTTTTTTATATTGCATAGTTCATTCGTTATTAACAATTTTCTGACGATTTTTTAAGCAAATTTTTCACTTTTCACTTTAGAAGTGCGCCGTTTGGCCAAAAATCAATATATCGAAAAAATCCTACGCACTCCCACAGACAATGTATTTCTAAAGATATATTCAAAATTTCAGGTGAATCGGTTGAAAATTGTCTGAGTTTTGTTTCCGGCCAACAAAAACGGAGACGTCGTCGCAAAAACGTTGTACAGCCGCCATTTTGAAATTAATTGCTTCAAAAAAATTATTGTATACAGTCATTGATATGTATGATAAACACCCTATTTTGTAATCTCGATTTATTTTGTAGTTTTTCTGAAAAAAAATCCTCAAAAAGCCTATTTTTTCGGTCTCTAGAGTGGCCTAATCCCTTAAGATCGGATTATCGAAGACAAAAATCGTTTCCATGGGGTCTCCACCAAGTACATAGGCCTAAACGGACACGAGAAGCAAGAGCAATACTAAAAATGAAAATTTGAAAAACTTATTTACGTCGCGTTCCAACGATGCAAACTTCAAAATCGTTATACATTAAAAGAAAAAAAAGTGCATCATGTGCTATAAATTTTATAGTCGTCGCGTGCAAAAATGTAAAAGACACAAATCTGCGAAATACGCCAAAGCGTTTTTGTCTTTTATTGGCGAACTTTCAAAGGTTTTTTCGTCACGCAGACTTCGTCGTCCAGGGCCCCCGCCCCGAGGATAAATGGTCGGTAACGAAGAGTAAGGTACATCTTTTTAGTTCGACTCACGGTCATATGGTAGTGAAACCGTGACCATATTGCGCGCGAGGATTAACGCAAGAAAGGCGAAAGAGTCTCGTTGCCCGAGGAAATAAAAGTGAAAGGGGATATACGATGCGTATGTAACCGAGCAGACGAAGCGAAACCGAACGGCTAAGGATTTTTTTAAGGGACAAGACTTTGAATGCAACCTTGCGACGATTTTCTTGATCTCGTTTCCTTTTCTTTCCTCGGTAATCAAGAAATTTATTTTTAAAAAATCGAGATGAAAAGACTTCTCCGAGTTCGTCAGCGGTCGTGGGACGCAAAACTTTCTATTTCCGGCAAAAATCTCTCGTGACAGTCGTCTGAAAAAGATATGAGTATTGTAAAATTGTTGAAAATTGAATTATATAATATATAGAATTAACGTAACATTTGCGATTGCAATTGCCTCGGTCAGACCTCACTTCCGTGAAATCTGCCAGCAGGAAATTTCGAAAAAACAAAAATAAATGGGTGTTAAAAAAACTGGAAAAATTCTTTAGTGGCCACTTGGAAAGAGAATAAAATTCCGTAATTGTTCGTACTACGAAAGAATAAACAATGAGTGCAATGTGCACTGCGAAGCAAAAACGAGTATTATAATCGCGTCGCATTTACGTCAGCGAATTTCCAATTCGGTAAATGTTCTTCGCCGGCAAATTATACGCGCGAACAATGGATTTAGAAAAAAAAAAAATTTGAGTCTCCCGGGTACCGAATTAATATCACTAAATTCACTGACCACATCAGCGAGGAATTCGACCAATGGAAAATCATGCAAACTACATAGGAATCTCGTCAAACTTTTGCCAACAAGATTTTTCTTTCTTCCTTCAACTACAATGTAAAAGAAAAATCTCAATTACCGACGAGCGGGTTGTCGAATGAGATAGGAAAAAGAAATCGGCAATTAAACTATTTCGTCTCCAACGACTAAAGCCCAAAAACCGAGCGATCGCTTCTTTGTTTTTTTCAACGTTGAACAACGAAAGATGATGAAGAAAATTTGAATTTGAATCACATTGAATGAATTTGTTTTTTTTTGGTTCGTTGCACTTATCACCGCAACTCTCTTTTGCGTCTTTGCCGAGGAGCAATGTCGTTAAATAAACTTGTGGGAAAAGCCAAGAGTGCGAGATTTAATTCGAACCGATGTACGAACGAAGAAATATTAATTGAGTTAGAACGATCAAACGCGCTACTGGACTGCGATAACGACGGAATGAGGTTTTAATCGGTAGACCAAAGCCGGGTTTCGGACGAGCACACAGCGAGCAACGCCTGTACCACTGTATACCACGGTAAACTCAGAACTGGCATCTCTCGAGGCAAAGTCGACGAAGGCAAGAACGTAATCGGATTCCTCGGACCAAGGATATCAGACGTACGAACCGCTCGCAAACACTCTGTGGTGTGATACACGTACGGAAGAATTTTACTCCGTCGGTAAGACAGACGCCGAAAGATCGTGTTCGTTCCGCAACGGGAATTATGTGCCGATGTAGCTGTTTTTAATTCGAAATTGCTGCCGTAGCTGTTCGACTGTTTTTATGAAATTTTTTTCGTTCTCGAGACTAACAGGGCTCTTACGAAAAAAAATACTAAAAATTTTCCGACTTTTCGTCATTTGCATAGAATTGATAAAAAATCATTGAATAATCTTTACGAATTCACGTATATATGGAATAATCACGTGAAATTCATTTCATAAGTAAAACATTATTTTATTTTCGCTCACAAAACTTCCTCTACGAAGAAGCTAAAATGTGAAGAACTTGCATCGTGGAGGGGGATTTGTGAGCGAGATGAAATAACGAGAAGACAATGTGCAAATTTCTAATTAGCAACCAGAGGCCATTCACCTGGCCACCGCCTCCGATCGACGTGTTATTCAGAATAAACTGCCGAGTGAATTTAATGAAGTCTCAATGAAATCCTATTTTTTCTTCCTAACGGAGTATTCTTTAGGCCGAATGAAGACAGATTTCATCGGTACACACGATAGTAAGAGGCATATCGTTGCAAACGTGAAACGAAAAAAAAAATGTTGCGTTTCAAAAAAGTTGGCCAATAGTTCAACGGGTCAAAGATTAGCAGAGTTCAATCTCTGACGAGTTCTGGCAGCATCATGACCCACCGAGTTATTATGAAAAACATTTTTAAGCAATACCACCCGCGGTCTCTGTACGCAAACTCGACACGGAATATACCGTCAGGAAAAATAATTAGACTGTACGGAGACAAATCCATGCGGCAATTTTTGTTTTCTAGATCCGCGCAATGAAAATATGAAAATGGAAAAAATTGAAATAACATTTTAAAGAGAAGTAGAAGAGTTACGAGAATCTACAAGCAAAGTACTCCTCTTTTGACCGTAAACAAAATAGTTTGTTGGTCATAATCTTAATGTTACGGCAGCATAATTCCAATAGTTATTATTTGTCAAATTTTTGTTGACTCGAGTCCCTCGAGGGCATAGCGACAAAAAAAAATGATAAAAATGAAAAAATGATAAACCCCCACAGTTGGTACCGTTTGCTCCAGACACGGCGAACAAAATATTCCCACCGTTGAATATTTGTTTGAAGATAAAAAATCACTCGCTTCGATATAAATACCATTCTGTTCGGTGTACGGCAAATGTATTGAATTCAAGATCTTACGTACTTATTTACCTCGACTAGATACCGGATTAACGAGACATTTAAAGAGCATGGAACGAATGAAATTTTGAACAGAAAATCACAAACTCCTGACTAAAAAGTGTCCAAGAAAAATAGAAACAAACTTTAGAACCTAAAATAGTGAAACAATTTGAAATAATTACAAAATCATGATTTACGTTAATTATTAATTATGGCAATTTACAATATTTCTTATAATCGGAAGGGATCTCCGGCAATTTATGTAATCAACGATAAGTGATATTGAAATTTAAACTGTCTAAATAAGATTAGATTTGCAAACACTTTAAATTATTTCGCCTATTTTCGCGGTGATCGAGCATTTTGGAGTCGGACGTTTTTTTTTTTGTTTTTTGTTTTCAACTTAATATCTAATTCACTTTTGACTGTGGTGAAATCATTGAAAACGGATGATGATTGTCCGCGTAACGCAGCTGTCGGCTTTCGCGCACTCTTCGTCTCGCACATGTCTCTTATCGTCCCCGATTTTCCCCGATATCTGTCCGCCTCGTGGGGCTTTAGAAGAGTGGGAGCCAGAACGTCGTACCGACGAATACTTAAAGAGGAAACATTGTGAGATTACTGGCATTAATTGTTTCAAATATATGCAATTTAATTGACCGCGAAATAAATTAGACGATCCGATTACTACATACTCCCCGGTTGTGGGTTGACCTCTCGTCCGACGATGGCACAACACGAAACGTTAGAAAAGTCATCTAAAAATATTACCTCCGTCGACTGAAAGAAAAAAAAAACCACGAGCATTTCCGCGACGTTCAACAGCAAATTTCTAACGAAACAAATGGTTCCTATGAAATTTTTATTTCCCCGCGTTTCATACCTTTTCTCGAGTTCCTCGTTGTGCATTGCTCTGACACACGGAGTTATTCGTTCCATATTTTGTTCTTTACGGTTACGGGGCGACACGCACGACGCGACGAGTGTTGTAAAACATTTCGATGGAACAACATTATTCGTTCGTCGAACGAACGACGAGGTGGCGCCGCCACCATCGCTTAGGTGATGTCGCCACCGACGGCGCACGCTCAATTTTACCCGAAAATCAATGCTTCGTCTGTTTTTAACTCGGTATCGCGACCCGTAGAACTTTGTGGCTTTTAAATACCTTATTGTAAGTGTTGTAATATCGATCGATTTATATTACTGAAGCATAGTCACAATGTATCATTTGTTATTGATGAAAAATAAAAATAAAATATATTCCGGTACCGGGAATCGAACCCGAGCCTCCTGGGTGAGAGCCAGGTATCCTAGCCACTAGACCATACCGGATTTTATGCAAAATTAGTTTTCAACATGAGCTATACAGCATTGTTGAAAATATAAATATTATAGACGAAAGATGAACGATGTTGAGTCGAGTATTTAAATTGTTGATGTGTCTCTTATAAGAGAGCAATATCGCACTGACAGTTTTTCTTCTTTTTTATTGCCCGTTCGATGCTTAAATTTTTTTCTCCGCAATTAACATTCGATAAATAAAGAAGCAAGCCACAATACAAGTTAGCAATAATATAACGGACAAATCTGCAAGCGTCACGGGTCTGGGCACGTAGATTAAAGTATAACGCGTCTCAATCTTTGGTTTATACACGCAAGCGACAATGGCAAATGTGATTTATAATTTTTATATAAAAATGTTGTTAAAAATTCAAGTATCTAAACATTGATGCAAACTGTTTCCATGAGAATACGGTTACTGGTGCATTTAAAAAGAAATATATATATATATATTGGTTGCGGTTTTTGTAAATCTGCAAAATTTTTTCCGGTACCGGGAATCGAACCCGAGCCTCCTGGGTGAAAGCCAGATATCCTAGCCACTAGACCATACCGGATTATACGGAAAAACTCAATTGACTTCGTTGTAACGTATCGATCGAGATTTTAATGCTAACGAGCACGTGATATCGCAATGCTAAATCGCAGTGATCTCGGAAACAGATATTGCAGTTTACTCGTTGCGAAGAAAATGCTCACACTTCTAACCAAGTGTTTTGCATAATCAAAATTAATTTGAGGGTTTAAGCCACTCCTGGGGCAGAAAAAAGGCTTTTTTGGGGATTTTTTTTTTTCATAAAAACTACAAAATAAATCGAGATTATAGAATAGGGTGTTTATCATACATATCAGTGACTGTATACAACAATTTTTTTGAAGCGATTAATTTTAAAATGGCGGCTGTGCAGCGTTTTTGCGATGACGTTTCCGTTTTTGTTGGCCGGAAACATAACTCAGACAATTTTCAACCGATTCACATCAAATTTTGAATATAACTTTAAAAATACATTGTCTATGGGAGTGTGGAGGATTTTTTTGATATATTGATTTTTGGCCAAATGGCGCACTTCTAAAGTGAAAGGTGAAAAATTTGCTTAAAAAATCGTCAGAAAATTGTTAATAACAAATGAACTATGCAATATAAAAAATAAAATCCTACGCACTTCCATAGACAATGTATTTAAAAAAATATATTCAAAATTTCAAGTGAATCGGTTGAAAATTTTCTGAGTTAAGTTTCCGGCCAACAAAAACGGAGACGTCATCGCAAAAACGCTGCACAGCGGCCATTTTGAAATTAATCGCTTCAAAAAAATGATGGTATACAGTCACTGATATATATGATAAACACCCTATTTTGTAATCTCGATTTATTTTGTAGTTTTTCTGAAAAAAAATCCCCAAAAAAGCCTATTTTTTCGGCCTCTAGAGTGGCCTAACCCGTGAATGTAACTGCTAATCGTCCCTGACACAACAAACGCAACTATTGCAATCAGTAGAAAGCAGGAACTCTGTACCATATACGGTAATATCGGTTACCGATATTGCAGCTTACTTGTTGCGACGAAATTGCGACTTTATTTTTACTTAGCGCTTAAAAAAACGATAATTTCGTAAATGAAAAAATCTTAAAACTTACGGCCATGTACCCGAACGTTTTCCTCTCCGTGCTTCTCGTTCCTTGTCACAATCACCGCCATGATCAGGAACGCATTGCCATTCGCGAAGCTCGCTGACGCTACTTCGTCTTGGCTTAATGTCCCTCACCATGATTTCAAAACAAAATTCTTTCCGCACATTCACCTCGGAGTCGAGTTAAGAAACGATACGTTCAGAAAATGGATGCCCTTAGAACCGTCCGCATGATTGTAAACAAACTTGTCTTCCGAAGTCACCCCGTTATTTTTTACCGAAGATTCAACGAGTCATGGAAAGCCTCTGATCCAAACAACTCACCGTTGACACGATTCACTGTATACTATTATAGTAACGGAGCCATTAATGGATTTTGTCAAATAAGAATTGGAAAGATCTATTAATTTAATCCACGGAACGTAAATAAATCTAAATGATCTTATGAGTGATCGAAGTCACGCGACTTTGAGCCTTGCGGAGGCTCTAATTATCGAGCAAGTACGAGGGTTTAGGATAGACAAGTTTGGTAGTAACGGCAGCAGGCAATTGGAACGAATTGTACTGACGGACGAACGATCGAAAACTGACGACTATTTCCAGAGTGACCGGCCGAACGCTCGAGCCAGATTCCGTTAACGTGGTTATAAAACGCGAGATACTATAAGAACGTTCGGCAAACGGTGAGGCCGATGATGAAAGACGACAAAAAGTTAGCGATCTCATAGAGAATTAGAAAACAAATGGTTTTGTATACATAAATATACTATCAAAGTATACCTACAGTTTGATCAATGTATGTCGAACAAATATTTCTTAGTTTAAAAACATTCTACAAAAGACACTAACTTTTGTTTCCCGTCTAAATGCACATGTCCGCTTAAGAGGAACGTGGGCTGTTTAAAAGACTAGAACCGGGACCGTACGGTTTCCCGCAAAGAAAACACTAAGGCCAGCGTGTACAATTGTCCACCGCGCACAGTCACGAGTCTCTTCGTGACTTCTGATGCTCGGCTTTCTTTTTTTTTTCTTTTCGCAACAAAGACACAAGTTCCCTCGCCGTCCGTGGCACGGGTCCACGCGTTATTCGGTTTTACAGCACAACCGCGCCGATGAATCCACTAGAAAAGTAGAAATCTTTTTCTAGTTCCGAGTGAACTCGGCCAACGGCGGTAAATGGTAGTGGTAGAGGATAAGCAACTTTACGTTCCAGACGGATGGCTATGTGCTCAACGGTGTATTTCGCAATTTCATTAATATCCAAGGGAACTAAACCGTCCGGCGTTGTACAGATTTCACCAAAGTTTCAAACAACCTCGCAGAGTATCCGTCGAATTCATTGAAACTCTCGAAATGATTAATGTGGTTCACAAAACTCACTCGTAAAGCACCGACCTTTCTCGCCTATTCGGTCAGAAATTTAACCGATGACCGTACGATTAATCGGGCCGGGAGGCAACGGATTAGACATCGGTATCGAGGGAAATACTTTTAAATTGAGAAGAGGTACGATTGGCCAGCCGAGTGCGTACGTTTTCCAAATATTTATGGCCATTGATCCAGGCTGTTAAGTGGATAAGAGAAGGGCCCATCCATTCGCTAGAACGGTAAATAGTTAATGAAGACTTCGTACAATCGAGACCATCTTTTCCAACGGAACGCGCCAATCTTCGAGCTTTCTCGTCATTTCGGATTCTGATTGACAACAATCAGCTTGGGTTGCGAAGTTCAATGCCAAAATTTCGTACGCGACAATAATTCAACGGTCACTTTTGGTACCACTTCAATCCCAACGACCACCTTCCCCTCCAACTCATTGGAAACCATCCGATCGAACGAAGTCAGGTTTTCTGTTGCGTTCGTCGATGAGGAACGTCAGCGAGACACGGCCGTCGCTGGTTCACTGAAAGAATGCGTTTCCCGTAGAGGGCTGGTTCGATCGTACACAAGCTGTCGCGGTAGCCGCGAGTGAGTAGAAGAAAACACGAAGAAGTATCGGGAGAGAGAGCATCGAGAGCCCGTCGTGTAAAGAGCCATGTCCCGTATTACACTACGTATGTTCACTCTTAAACTCTGTAATCGTGCGTGTCGCCACGGCAATCGACGAACCCCTTCCTTCAGCCCCATATGCCCCACCGTGCCTAAACGTTATCGCTGGCCGTTGATAAGAGAAAGAAAAAAAAAATGATTTTGACTCAATGACACACATGTCGGCACTTTAATTACCATACTTGACTTCGGCCTGATACGGGAACAAAAAGAGGTCGCGGGGTTTCCACGGCCAACGGTCGTCCAAACAGTTTTGTGCTATCGCGTACATTAAACGATAGTATGTGTCCCGATTGGCAGTATGGAATGAGGTCGTATGAATATTACAGTGTACCAACTGACACACGTCACACGGCTTATTACGTGTCGTAAGGTCATCGATCGGAGCTCCGTGTCTTTTCGCAATGTGGCTAGTCAGGCACGGACTCTGATGCAGAGGTGGACAACACTGTTTCCCTTGAATTTCGACGACGTTTATAGACGTTTTTTTAAAAGGTCAAAGGGTTCATTGCGATTCCAGTTTGTGGGCCCTCAAATATCAATAGTGATAAGAGACTTTTTCTCATTATTTCAGATTTTTCGATGCCCAACGAACGGGACAATCCACCCCGGATCGGTTTAACCGTCGATCCCTTCGACAATGCTAAATCGCAGCGGTCACGGAAACCGATATTGCAGCTTACTCGTACCTTACGACCAAATATTTTTACACAATCGGAAAGTAATTTAATGGGACAGCCAATCGACGCTAGCACGACGAACGGAATTATAGCAATAAATAGAAAGCGGGAACTCTGTACTATAGTAAGTTGCAATATCGGAAACCGATATTGTCGCTCACTTATAGTGTCATTCGATATCCCATTTCTTTCTTGATGTATGTTGCGAGGAGAGGTGTCGAAAAGGAGGTTCAGCGAGAATTCACTCGAGCCCGCGAGCGATTGGTACTTGCGTAAGTAAAAGAAAGAAAAAAAAGCACGTACCGCGACGATTGAGCCGCGAAGCGTTTAACGCATAACTGTAAACCAGTTGCCCAGGGATAATGCAATTGCGCGTATGGAAATGATTGTATTTTATTGCGGACGGTGGTGAGCGATCGGGCCTCTCGTGTCGCTCGTTGCAACGCGCGTGTTACATCATCATCGTGAGCGCATTGGTTGCGTTCGGAGTCGGCGGACGGTGAGCCAAAAAATACAAGCAGTTATGCCAACGGGCGCCGGATGAAACCGAGAAGCAATTTTCCGTATACAACGCGGCGAGCAAGTGTTTCACCCCTCGGGCCTTGTACGAATGTGTGACGCAACACACCTTATACACCGTACGGAGTTGCCAGCGCAAGAACATTTTATACGCCTGAAATTTCAAACTACCAACTGTTATCTTGAGTGCGAAAATTTATCTTTAAAGAGGTTCTTTCGTGAAAACTCGACATTTTGTTGTTTTTTTTTCAACGGATAACGGAAGCCTCATCCGGATCCTATCGTTCTCGCCCGAAATCTTCGATCCAAATTTTTTATCGATTCCGTTTTGTAGGTTTGGTCCGTCGTCTACGATCGTACGATCTGAAATACGAGATTTGTTAAAAAAAAAGGTGACTTTTTAAATTTCGCGGGCTACGTACATTCGATTTTCGATTTTTTTCTTTTTGTGTTGGTATACATGTCCCCAACATATGTTGAGATTATCAGCCATTTTGCATTTTTAGTTTGCTTTTGACAGATATAAAGGTTAGACGTGTTTTGGTGTGCTTGGCGATTTTTTGCTATAGAAAAAAATGGTTCAAAGAATCTGTATCAAATTTTGTGTGAGAAATAAAATTAAGTGCTCCAACGCACTTAAAATGTTGACTGTGCCATTCGGCGAGTCTACTTTGAGCAAAAAACACGTTTATAAGTGGTACAAGCTCTTCACAGTAAGCCGGGAAGATGTTAATGACGATGCCCGCCCTGGACGTCCCAGCACGTCAACAACCGATGAAAACGTTGGAGCAGTGAAGAAAATTGTTATGAAGAATCGTCGAATCACTATTAGAGAAGTTGCCGGAGATGTCAGCTTATCGGTTGGCTCGTGCCATGCAATTTTTTCGGATGTTCTGGGCATGAAACGTGTGGCAGCGAAGTTTCTTCCGAAACTGCTAAATTCTGACCAAAAGAACAGTCCAAAAGAACATGAGCATCGCTCAGGAGCATGTTGAATCAGAGCTCGAAACAAAATATGTGGTTCCGGTATTGTGTTTCCCTCGACCAAATTCTTTCTCGCTATGTTCATGTCGGTTTTGATACGTGACCGACCGTATCATTTCGGTGCAGCATTTCGGTCGCGAACATAGCGGAGAATGAATAAACAAATTGAAAGTCGGTTGAAGCTATCGCGAAAAGTGTGGATTCGGAGAAACAAATTTGTAATGCCATACGATCTTTCATTTTAAGTTGACGTACCTTCAAACGTACTTATGTACTTTTCTGCAATAAAAATACATCGAAAATATATTTAATGATGAAATTTGGTGCAACTGAAATTACGTGCATCGGTCTGTTTCGCATAGATTTTTTATTTTTTGTCGGTAACAACATGGAAAATTAAAGGACACGTTAATCTGTAGATCCAAATAATAATATTTACAGTCCCCACATCAATATAAACCCTCGAAACTAAACGATTAAATTTATAAAAAATCGACATTTCCAACGGCGTATCGGGCGTCCTATTTTTCTTCGATAAAAAAGAAATATGTCCCTCAAAAATTAACGAAACGGGGTGGCGGATGAGCGAGTCAGTCTAAAATTAAAAAGTATCAATGTGGACGTAGCAGTACCAAACGTTATCGGATCTAAATATAAGTTACATGAAAACTATACTGTAGATAGATATTTTATTCTTTCTTGAACGTTTCATTGATTCTCAATGTTAACGTGTCTTGTAACTTTTCTTCATTCATGCTACATCAATAAGGTGAGAAGACGAAAGCCATATGGGAGAAGCTTCTCTCTACACTCACCTGTAACCAATACAAATAAATGTTCTTATGCTGTTGCCAAAGTTTATATGGGATTTTATAATATATTGATTTTGTTTAATATAAATAGACTATCATTAAAGGACAGTTGGTATACAATTTGACAAGAATTGATGAAATGGTTAATATTACATTGACTTATGAATTTTTTGCAACTTTCATATTTTGTAGGAAATTAAACGTCTGCTGAAACTTCCTTAGATTTGCAACTATAGTATATAATTTTAAATCTAATGTACCATATACATGTTTGATCATTTAAAATGATTTATTTTTCGCAAAATTAGTATCCTTGCTCTAATAATCGTGAGAAGGATTCTTTTTCGCCGGTGGCATTATGACTGTCAGTTTGATAGTGGTATAAAATAATTCACATGCACGTGAAGGATGCTGATGTAGAATAAAAAACGAAACCCGGTCGAAATCGTCTCCTAACGTTCGCAACCACGACCCGAACCTCAACAACTAAACATAATTTGTACGATGTTCAGTCTAAAGAATTATAAATATCATAATTTCGTGCATTTGTTTTAGGAATCGGGTAGACGTTTAGGTCGAACTTTCACGTGTTTTAACCGAACATTCAATCTGTTTGCAATATTGTTTCAAGCCCTGTGTTGAATGATGTCAACGACGATCCAGATTTGCTCAAAAGGGGTCATAACTGGTGAAGAAACATGGGTATGTGGTTATGACGTCGAAACAAGAGCCCAAACATCCCAATGGAAGCGGCCAGAAGAGCCAAGACCGAAAAAAGCACGACAAGTTCGGTCAAATGTGAAGGTTTTCCTCACTGTTTTCTTCGATTACAGTGGCGTGGTGCATCATGAGTTCTTGCCAGAAGGTCGTACGGTCAATAAGGAATATTACCTTCACCTTATGTATCGTTTGCGCGAAGCAATACGAAAAAAACGCCCGGAATTGTGGAACAACCAGTCATGGATATTGCACTACGATAATGCGCCAGCTCACACGTCATTGCTTGTTCGTGATCTTTAGGCCAAAAACAACACCGTAATCACGTCTCAGCCACCGTATTCACCGGACTTGGCCCCTGCGACTTTTTCCTGTTCCCAAAACTGAAAAGACCCATGAAAGGACGGAGATTTGCCACGATTGAGGGAGATAAAGACCGCATCGCTGGAAGAGCTCGAGGCCATACCAAAAAGCGCATATGAGAAGTGCTTCGAGGCTTGGAAAAAGCGCTGTCGCAAGTTTATTGTATCTGAGGGGGATTACTTTGAAGGGGACAAAATAGATATTGATGAATAGATAAATATTTTTTGAAAAAAATAAAAAGTTACCTTTTTTTTTGAACGAACCTCGTATGCGCGTGACCGAACTCCGAGCAAGACATCAATAGCCAATCGTAATAGCGAGTTAGCCGGCTTCAGATCAATAAACCGCATTTCCAGATATTTCGTGACGTGTCGTTTTTTATACGGGGGATTTTGAAGTATCATTTTGTACATAGGTAGAATATCATTGCGGGATGATTAGGGTTGAATTTCGCGAGAATCGACGAAACGATTGCGAGTTTATGAAATTTCGAATGATTTGAAATATTTGGGATTGACAATACTCATAGGGGAAAGAGCTGCAAGTTCAAACTTGCGACCTTCACGATTCTCAATGGAATTCGCAAATAATGAGAACGTATTTCGAGCTGTTAATCCCGCGTGGAGAATAAACTGCACGGAGCGATGGTGGTGTAATGGTCAGCATAGTTGCCTTCCAAGCAGTTGATCCGGGTTCGATTCCCGGCCATCGCACACTAATTTTTGCATATTTACAAAGAGAACACTTTTTTTTACGACCCTCCATTCCCGCATGAAAAAAATTGGCAGAAAAATTTGATTTTTAACGAGGAGACCCTCCCCCCTGAGATCTTGCTGAGAGGATTTATGAAAATTTTGCATAAAAATTTTAAACATGACATTTTAAGCTTTCGGCGCTGACGGAGAAATGAAGCCTTCATTATATTTAATACCATTGAGGTTTTTTTCAATTTTTAGTAATTTCTCTCACCGCGGGTTACAAAAGTCATTCGAAAAAAGTCGTAAATAAAACTCGTGAAAATCCCGTCGCGTATGAGTCGCGAATAAGTACCGGATTCGTGCTCGGGGGCAGTTTTTAATTTTTTTTTCATTCGTTACACATTACAAATTTCAATTTATTTTACACGCGGGCGATGATAAACTAAGTTCAAACGCAGATTCATCTTGTAAACGTTAAGTTACAGTGATCTAGTTTTTAAATTAGCCAGACGCAAAGTTGTGCGAGTTGCCACGAACTTGTAACGCGCGTACACATTTTAGTGAAACAAAACTGATTCAGCACTTCGAGAAAAAGTACGAACGTGCGGTTTATTTCTGTATCGGGTGACTAAACAGCTGGTTATCAGGTTGTGAGCAAGATTAACAATTATCTGACTAAATAAAGACGGTTAAAAATGTTCTTCCCCCCCCCCCCCCCCCCCCCGAAACTCTCGACATGACGATGAGTCATTGCCCAAGGAAATCTCGTTAACGATAACCGGTAATTAAAATTGATACACCGTCGATTATACGATTAACGGTACGATAGGTAATCGATTAGATGCTACGATTAATCTAGTTATATTCACAGTCCGAGTAAGATGATTAAGATTGTCGTTCCATTAACGTACAGACAAGATCGAATTAATTCCAATGTGCGTAAAAAATTTTAGCGTATTACCGCTGCCTATTTTACCAGCACTTGGTGAAGTGTACACGACGAAGAATACTCGAGTGAAGCGCGGCAACGCACTTGCCGCCAAGTAATTAATATCGTTTCCGTATGTGTATATATACCTGGTTGTGTAATTGACGAGCAAACTTCGGGTGCGTAGAGCTGTCCTCCATACAATTCCTCTCGATAAATGCATCGCCGTACCACTGACGCTTCTGTCAGATAAAATGGCCCCATCGCGGCGCATCTCGCTCCGCTCAACAACGTTTTTGTCGGGAGAAACGAGAAAAATCAAGAGAAACGATGAGAGAGAAGGAGAAATGCCAGAATGGAAATATTCTTTCAGAGATAAGGCGAACTCAGCGATAACCCTCCAACGAGAACGCGATGTGTAAATATCTACGGAACTTTTGGCCTATCTGAGCAACGCTTCGATGAAAAAACACGGCAGATTGTACAGATCACAATCTTCAAACGTATTATCCATCTGTCACCTGGACATTGTTCTGCCATATTCAATTATTAGTCTTTTAAGTTCGTCCAAGAGCTATGTTAACGGCCGAAAACACTATAAATGGAATACAAAAAAAATTAAAAAACTCCGGTTTAATTGCAAAGTAGATATTGACAAGTACCATTTAGTTTCGTTATTAATTGAACTTGGTGACAATGTTTCTGTCTCATACTGAGTTAAGTCGGCTAAAAAAAACTGGCGAAACAAATTGATTAAGGTCTGGTAACTTAAGCCGATTTTCATGTCTTTTTTGGAGGGCGTTTTTTTGTAGGAAAATAAAAATGAATCGTTTTGGATATTTAGGATGTTTTTATTTACATATTAAAGATACAAAAAAAAATTTTGTTTACCTATGAAAATCTGTTGTTGAATTTTAAACGCGTTTTTCTCAAAACAGTGTTTTTCTGGTCAGCCCGGGTTCTAACTTTTTTTCTACAGAACCGATTGCTTTCAAATTTTAACAGGCTACTCTACACACTTATAGTTCTCGTCGGAACTACCGAGAAATTTTTTTACCCCTAACGTTTTATTTTACAACCCCTTCTTTGCTAAAATAAAAGGACTTTTTTTTCCAAAGTCCGCCATTTTGTTATTTATCCATGAAATTTAACTTCAGTAGTTCCGACCAGAATGACATGACTATAGATTAAGAATTATCAAGAATTTTTGATTTCAGATAACATCAAGAGCCAAAATCACCGGGGCCACCCACGCGCTTCTTTTTCGAGGTGCCAACTTCGATCAGTAATAATAGTAATAATAAACTATCGAATTTTTTCAAAATTTTTTTTTTTTGTATCTTTAATATGTAAATAAAAACATCTTAAATATCCAGCACGATTCATTTTTATTTTCCTACAAAAAAACGCCCTCCAAAAAAGACATGAAAATCGGCTTAAATTACCAGACTACTACCTTAGACTTAGGTAGACTTACTACCTTAAGGCCTTATATACGCAAAAAATTTCAAAATTTTTAATTTTTAAAAAGTTTTCGATTTCATTAGCCTGAACGGTTGGGAATATTTTAATCTTTAAAGAATTTAAAAATTCCAGAATGATATTAAATAAGGTAAGATTGCATTTATAACAGATACCGCGCGGCGCGCGCGACCGCTAACTTCAAAGCTGTTTTTCGACGATTCACTTTTTTCAACCTTGTGAAAGTTCTAACTCTTGAACGAAGGTTCAGATTGTTTTGAAATTTTTACAACATATTCTTAGTATCATCACCTATCGTGTGAACTACAGAAACAAAAATTTCAATGACACAAAAATATATAAAAAATAAAATACCGACAGAAAATTGAGTAAAAAAATGTTTAGTTTCAAATTTTTATTATAATATTTTTTTTAAAAATAATATCGTTGGTTCACACTGAAGATACATTCATTATGCAATTATAAATATGTTTATTTCTCTTTTGAGAGACCCACATCGATGCCGAGAACTTTCACCAACGCGCGCGCAAAAAAAATACATTGCTTTATTATGTTATATCTCCGCCATTTGTTAATATTTCTGATTTTTTTTACATATACTTAACCACGTACATAAATGATCTGTAAAAAAAAATGTTGTCAATATATGCGTCATTTTTGTTTAACCGCGTTAAGAAAAGTAACTTCGAAAATCGGCGAAATCGCGTATATAAGGCCTTAATTCGACAATTCGGGTTGAGAAAAAGTAAATTTCCCCACCGCAGTAACATGCACAGACGGTGTAATTTATAACTGCCCGAGTGTTTTTAACGAACTCGCACGAACACTTCGATCGGAACATTCATCTTTTTTCCAACCGAAATCGTTGAATTATCAGTTTTTACCTAATAACCGATGGATCTATTTTCATCAACTTTAACGTCATTATTCCGTTATTATTGTTGATGTAATATAAAATATTTAGATTGACACAGGGACATTTAATTTCTTGTATGAGAGAAAAAAAAAAAAATGTGCGATGGCCGGGAATCGAACCCGGATCAACTGCTTGGAAGGCAACTATGCTGACCATTACACCACCATCGCACTTGAAAATTTTCTACTAGATAACCGACAGGCTATAGCGGAGCTTCCTATTTTTACTGTATTATCACATGAAAAAATGTCATTAAACGGACTTATTCGGGGAATCCCCCCGCCCTTCACCATAGAAACAATATTTTCCTACGTATCTGACGTGCGTATTATATTTCTAAGCTACGAGCACAGAGTCGACGAGTGTCGTACATCGTCGATAATGTCAGAGGTCAGTGAATCGAATTAGATCGTCGTTTACAGGCCGAGGAGATTGACTCACTGGTTTAGCATTGCTATGCACGATTGTCAACAGTGTCATTATCAAGATTTCGATGCAATAATTGACCTGTTTTATTATTATGTAATGCCACTGCGTACAGCAACACTTACATGTAATAAAACTAGGGTTTGCGAAGTATAAAGACGAAATTAGTCGAGTGACTGCTCGGTCGATAATACCTCGAAAGCAGTGAATAACGGAATGAAAAAAACCGTTTTTTTTCACCCTAAAAGAAAAAAGAAATTCTTTCGAACGTTTCAGCTCAAAGGACATCGGTACAACGAGACTCTGAGGCTCACCTGAACAACTTTTGTTCGTTCTGCATCCTACTGGCCATCGTACTTTTCGGTTTTCCCTCGTTCATATCGAGTTCGACCATCGTCTTTGCCAGCTGAAGATCCTGCGCGTCCATGTTTTCCTAATTTCGAAATAAAAAAACAAAACAAAACAACGTGTAAACACGAAGGAGAATGCGCCGAAATTCGAGCTTACGAGGATGATACGTTTTTCGAATAACCGTGTATCGAACAACACGATCGTTTTACCGTTTTGAGAGACATTTTGTTATTCTACTTTATTCACGAAACACTTTTGTCCCACGCACGTCCGCGGACGCCTCGATAAAACTTGTTCCGGTTACAATCGAACCGGCGCACGCGATGATGAAACTGTCGTTACGATGTTTTCGTTGAACTCTCGTAGTTTTCGGCGTTTAAGTACACAAAATTGCCGACTTGCGGCAGCACCGGTTCACAAAAAAACGCGTCCATGTGACGAAACTCACGTGGCCCACAAAGTTCAATGTGACACAATGTGACACGAGGCTTCTAGATCCCGTTGTGTCAGTGCCGCTGGCTTTATTCGCTCTCACGCTCCTGCGATTTCTTCGGTCGTTTCGCTCGTGCATGCCGGTGCGTAAGTGCGAATACAATACGAATCGTCAGCTGATTGGACAAATGTGGAGCTCTGCCATCCGTCATGCTCGCGGCGACGTCGGAAAACTGGGTCGGAAGTAGGGGAAGAATGAATGTGGGTTCGAGGCTCTGCCACCGAAGCACGATTCTTGTATACAGCTCTGGAAACTCCTCCGCCGAGAATGGGCCTCGCAACGAAGGCGTTTTTAAGTTCTGTAGCAACCGCTAGAGGCGTTGCGATCGGATAATGCCAATCGACATAACCTGAAAACCCCTCGGCACTGATACGCCTGCGTATTATGTTTATTTCGTGTAGATCACAGTCTCTTATAGTAGAGGATCCCCATTAAAATCGACCTTCACCCATCGCGTAATTGGATGAAACTTTTTTATATCAAATTTAGTATGTTAGAGAATATATCGCAGAGTTGGTTGCCAACAAAATCCAGGGATAACTTTGATTAATTAATAATTCAATTATGAGTTTTTATTCAACATTGCAGTCATAAGTTTAACGAATAAATTTAATACCAACCGAAAGTATTTTGCCTATAGAATATGCAAACGTTGGGTTGTCTATTTTTTTCCTAGTCTAACTACTGGGTTGTCAGATATAAACAGGTAAGTCGAAACTAATTATCTTCAACCATTTGTTTACTAAATAAATCTTATATCAAAAGAAGCGCTGTTTCATTGCAAACACGATGACATAGGGTTGTCTGCAAAAAATCTGGGTTGAATGACGGTTGTCGAGTTTTGAATAGTGAAATTTTGATGCGAATGGAATGTGCGACAAAGAGGTCTGAGCAAAATATCCCGTGCGACAGAAAAGGACGCATGATTGTAGCTGCGCGCGGCGCGTGCACTGGACAGAAAGCATGCGCACTCTCTTATATCCGGTGCACGCGCCGCGCGCAGCTACAATCATGCGTCCTCTTTTATCGCACGGGATATTTTGCTCGCACCTCTTTGTCGCACATTCCATTCGCATCAAAATTTCACTTTTCAAAACTCGACAACCGTCATTAAACCCAGATTTTTTGCAGACAACCCTATATCATCGTGTTTGCAATGAAACAGCGCTTATTGTGATATAAGATTTATTTAGTAAACAAATGGTTGAAGATAGTTAGTTTCGACTTACCTGTTTATACCCGACAACCCAGTAGTTAGACAAGGAAAAAAATAGACAACCCAACGTTTGCATATTCTATAGGCTTCATACTTCGGTTGGTATTAAATTTATTCGTTAAACTCATGGGTGAATAAAAACTCAGATTTGAATTGTTAATTAATCATACTTATCCCAGGAATTCGTTAGGCAACCCACTCGCGATATGTTTTCTAACATACTAAATTTGATATAAAAGCTTTTCATCCAATTACGCGATGGGTGAAGGTCGACCCTAATTCGGATCTCAGACTATTAGTGATTATATTAAGAATGACGATTTTTCAAAATCAAGTAAGTATGAATGAAAATGAATTCTTTAATTTTTCTCCTTATTTGAGTACCTGCAATTTTCACGAAAATATAATGAAAAAGGATCAAATTAAATGTATGAAAAGGTTCGATGTATTTCTATTTTTCAAAATGAAAACTTTTGTTTATTTTATAGGATTAAAAAAAATCTAACGGGGATCAATCCATCAAGAGGTAGACAACTATTTCGCCTAGTATATATTCATATGACATAGATATTTGCAAATATTTTAGATTTATCAGGCTCGGTTAACAGTTAGAAAGTTTAAAACCCGATTCAAATTGAGAGCATATTTATTCAGTATATTCATTGAAGTTTACGAGATTTATAACTGATAATTGCGTATAATAAATATGTGTAACGCGGTGGAATCCGTTAGGAACAGACCATAGACTTACAGATAGTCAACCGCGAGAGCTAGCGCGGAGTTTTTAGGTTATGTCCACGGTCTTGTATACAAACGCGTGGTGTCCATGAACATTACCCGATCGCAACGCCTCTAGTGGCTGATACAAAAATTAAAAACGACTTCGTTGAGGGGTTAGGCCACTCTAGAAGCCGAATAAAATAAGCTTTTTTGGGGATTTTTTTTTTTTAAACTACAAAATAAATCGAGATTACAAAATGGGCTGTTTATCATACATATCAGTGACAGTATACAATAATTTTTTTAAAGCGATTAATTTCAAAATGGCGGCTGTGCAGCATTTTGCGAAAACGTCTCCGTTTTTGTCGGACGGAAACATAACTCAGACAATTTTCAACCAATTCACTTGGAATTTTGAATATATCTTTAAAAATACATTGTCTATGGAAGTGCGTAGGATTTGTCCGATATATTGATTTTTGGCCAAATTGTAACAATACTATTGTTCACTTAGGACGACACGTATTATTACTTCAAATTTATTCTAGGATTATTTCATATAAACCAGTCACATATATTTTCATATGGATGTACACCTTTTATTTTAAACGATAAACGCACGCACACTCTCATCCATTAAGAATATTTTAACTTTATATCGCTTATCTTTTTGCAGTTCGTCGTCTTTCTCACAATTTCGGTGTGCTGAGATAGTATTCGAGGAGCCTTTAATCTGCGATCGGCGATTTCTCTATATCTAAAACATACTCTCTCGGAATACAATTTTTCTTGCGTAGAGGTGATACTAGATGATATATAAATTGTAATTGTCACGGGCGCTACACGCACACACACACCCACTATAGTCCAGTCATTATATACATTTGGAAAGACCAATGAACCGAAAGTGCTGATTTTTGGATATTGTGTGAGGGGGGGGGGCTTAGAAAAGTTTAACTTCAAATTGTCGACCAAGGTTTCCTATGTGCGTTCTCCGCCATCTTGAAATAAGTGTTACATTTTGTTTTTTTGCAATAACTCGGCTCTCCGTGGAGATACGAAAATTGCGATAGGATACTTTTTTGTTGCTTCTTTTACGCTCTACAATTTAGGTCATATATATTTTTCACCTACCGTTCATCGTTGTTGAGATATCGATCGAGAAAGTAAAAAATTCAGGTAGTGAAACTTGTTTTTGGCTGTACACATTTATATACACACATGTATATAAATCGTCAGGCGAGCATGAACAACGTGCGAATCACCGCACAAAGAGGAGACGGCAAGAATGAGCCGCGACTGTGAAACACACGAAAATATATATATATATATTTTCATGTTTGCTTTTTTACTAACTTACTTTTTTCTTTGATACTTTTTTACGTAAATTTCACAAAAAACTGTAAAATTATATTTAACAATCTTTAAAAATATTTTGGTGGTTTTTGTAGAAAAAAAATATTTTCACTTTCTCGTTCGATATCTCAACAACGATGAACGGTTCTAACCCGTTTTTTTCGACGTAATGACTGGACTACTAGATCACGCTACTACTCGACCGTCATCAAGCTCGGTCACCGAGAGAGTGCGAGGCAAGGAATTCAATCACGTAGGTACGCGCGTCATGATATCGTCAATAGACGTTCCATATATCGCCATCTGCGATCATTCGCACAATTATTAGTTTTTCTATTGTTACCCTCGATGCCAAATACCGACACATCTCCGTGAGTATACGTTCACGAAGACGTGCTATTTCCACAAAATGGCGCACTTCTAAAGTGAAAAGTGAAAAATTTGCTTAAAAAATCGTCAGAAAATTGTTAATAACAAATGAACTATGCAATATTGAAAAAAAATCCTACGGACTTCCATAGACAATGTATTTTTAAAGATATATTCAAAACTTCAAGTGAATCGGTTGAAAATTGTCTGAGTTATGTTTCCGGTCCAACAAAAATGGAGACGTCATCGCAAAAACGCTGCACGGCCGCCATTTTGAATTAAATCGCTACAAAAAAATTATTGTATACAGTCACTGACATGTATGATAAACACCCTATTTTGTAATGTCGATTTATTTTGTAGTTATTCTGAAAAAAAATCCCCAAAGAAGCCTATTTTTTCTGCCTCTTGAGTGGCCTAACCCGTTAAGGTAGTTCTAACACAAATGAAGAAGTAATGCAAATTTAATGAGTTTTTGGGAAAACCTAGAAAAAGTACTGAAGAATACTTGTGCGAAATTTGAGACTGTTTCACCGTACCGTTTTCAAGATATCGTTTATCAAAAATTGCAAAATTTGCATACGAACGTATACCTATACCGTACGAAATGAGCACTTTCCGGATATTCAGTCACCAAAATGTACGAAGGAGTAATGAAAAATTCTTGAAATTTGGCACGAAAGTAGTTTAGTAGATGAAGAATAACATATAGTTTACAGTAAATTTTCGACCATACAGTAAAAAAGTATGGATTATTGAAAAAATATTGTTTTGAGGCTAGAAGAACTCGTGAGCATGACAACGTCGCTGCGCGACGTGGCTGCCCGCCTCACGCACCGCTCCTTCTATCCCCTCCTATTTCTTGTGTTAGAACTACCTTAACGGGCCACCCCCCACCACTGAAACTTGAGGGAGTTTCCAGACCTGTATACAAGACCCGTGGACCGAAGTCTATTCGTTTATATATCGCTAAATCGTATAAAAAAGACACGTCACGAAATGTTTCAAAATGGAATTTATTCCGGAAGCCGACCAACTCGCCAATTGTGACGAGTTGGCCAATCATTATTGGCTGTCGTTTTCGCGCTCAGAGTTCGTTCATTTCCGTAATTCAGATCGCACGATGAACCTAACCTAGAAAAGCAGCGCGCGACGCGCGTACATCGTTTCTAGTAAGTCGTATATAAATTCATGAAAATCATTTTGGAAAAGGAAGGGTATATAAAAACGTGGTGCGAGCCATCTCGATAGTTCACCCTACCGTAATTGGCGAGAGCAACCTCCTTAATTTAAATTCGTAATTTGTAAGGATTTTGTTTATTTACATTCAGTACGTGATTCAGGGAGCGCAAGTGCCGCCATCTTGAGAAAAACCGTATTGGCCAATATCTCCGTTACCGTGCACTTTAGGCCAAAAATGGTAATAACCTTTCTTGTAGATAATTGAATTTCCTATCTTTTTTTTCTGAATAATTTTTTTTGTATCACTTACCGTTTACGACTTATACGACTGTTAAAATTTATTTGTTCACTTTTTGACCTGTATCTCTCTTAATAATTGTTCAAACAATAAAATGCTAATAACTTATCTTTTAAATCCATACATTTTTCACAACTTTTATTCAAAACTTTTTCGTCTAAACTTAATATTCTCAAAGTTATAATGCGTTTTCATTAGCCTTGCACCCAGTAACGCAACATTGAACGCGTTATAACTTTGAAAATATTAATTTTAGACAAAAAAGTTTTAAATAAAAGTTGTGGAAAATGTATGGATTTAAGTTATTAGGATTTTATTATTTAAACGATTATTAGGAGAGATACAGGTCAAAAAGTGAATAAATAAATTTTAACAGTCGTATAAGTCGTAAACGGTAAGTGATACACAAAAAATTATTCCGAAAAAAAGATGGGAAATTCAATTATCTACAAGAAAGGTTATAACCATTGTTGGCCTAAAGTGGACGGTAACGGAGATGTTGGCCGATACGGTTTTCCTCGAAATGGCGGCCCTTCCGTTCACTTAATTTGTGAGGATTTTGTTCATTTATACTCAGTACGTGATACTGAACCTAATTAAAGAAAAAAATAACTCCTGTAATTTAGTGCTTTATGGATAAGAGTAACGGGCTCGCTATTGATTGTACTAAGTGTTCAACGATTTTTGTCCGGCGACGTCGAGCGCGATCCACGAGAAAACGTGGCGTACGTCGAGCGTTTCATCGGCCACAAATAGTTCGGAATTTATCGTTTCATCTCGAATTAAATCTTTATTTATATACGTACGGTATTAGAGCTGTGCGAACGGTAGATTGAAAAACGTTTCAATTACTTTTTGTACGAGAATGACGTAGAACGTGCCGTGTGTTGTTATCCCTCGAAGATTTCCATTGACAATTGAGACAGTCGCGGTCACGTGGGTCACGTAGACGGGAGGGGGTCATGACGCTCGCGTAATTACGTCAAACGCGTCGCTAGTCACGGAATGGCTACTGCTCATGCGCGCGTCCCCACCATAGCGTCGTCGCGCACGATGCGCCCTCCCACCCTCTCTCTCTACCCGTCACACTCGGCGAGCACCTTGAGCCGACGACAGCGGCGCTGTGTCCGTTCTCGCAACGAACCGACGAAGAGAATATTTCACTTCGACAAAACCCGAAGAATCAATGGCTCTGAAGTTATCGCAAACGGTAATAAATAAATACATTCTCAATAATCGTGAATACTGTCGCGAAAAGAAAAACCCGATGCCGATTTAAGGAAAATGGCGGATGTGCGGACATGCCGAAAAAAAAAACATTTCTCTTCACACATGAAATTTTCCTTCATCGTGGCTACAGAATTCCCCGATGATCAATGACGCGAAGAATGAGTTCGCGGTGAGTCCATTTTGTAGAATCAACGCGGAACGTCATCGAAGCTGTTCGTACGATGACAAATCATCGAGCATCCACAACGTAAGTTTTGCCGGGTCTCCCTCCCTTCGGCGTGAGATCTCAGGGGCAGGCAAGGTGAGCGGTAAAATAATACGTTCTATTTTGTTTTTTCAATCGTCACAATTTTTTTATATTACCGTTGATAAAATGTTGATTTTTCATTTATTTTCAGGATTTAACAGAATTTTCGACGTTCCGTGTAGAAAACAATGTTTGTCACAATCTATACATATATATTAGGGCGATTTTTTTTTTCTCAGTCCTCACCTGAAGTTTTGCTGGATATGTCGAAATAGAAATTCCCTGATTGTTACAGCCCTTAATATTAATTCTAAGTACTTTCCCTTAACGTGAAAAGATTTTCCATCTGAAATACACGTGAAACGAATTTTTTTTTGTTCAAAATTCTATAACTCAGCCGCATTTTATGCTATTATATTGTTCTTGGCTTCAATTTACTTAGAATAAAACAATCTAAAAAAGCGCCTATTGCGGCGAAAGTGCAAATTGTACTGGTGAGTTGGTACGGGTCACTGAAGTTGATTTTTATCCAAAATTTTCGTTTTTTTGCTGTTATCTCCGAAACAATTAACTTTATGAAAAAAATGTAATCGAAAAATTTGTTGGAAATTTAATTTCCTATCAAAAAGCTCCTATCGACCCAATTGCTTAGATTAATATTTCTTGAGATATTGAACTTTAAACTTATGAGTTAAAGATCAATATCAAGAAATATTTATAGTCGAAAAAAAAATCGCCCTAATATATATATTAGGGCGATTTTTTTTTCGACTATTTTTTTTCTCAGTCCTCACCTGAAGTTTTGTTGGATATGTCGAAATAGAAATTCCCTGAAAGTTACAGCATTTCAAGTTACAGCATCAAAGTTCAATATCTCAAGAAATATTAATCTAAGCAATTGGGTCGATAGGACCTTTTTCGTAGGAAATTAAATTACCAACAAATTTTTCATTTTCATTTTTTTCGTGAAGTTAATTGTTTCTGAGATAACAGCAAAAAAACGAGAATTTTGGGTAAAAATCAACTTCAGTGACCCGTACCAACTCACCAGTACACTTTCGCCGCAACAGGCACTTTTCTAGATTGTTTTATTCTGAGTAAACCGAAACCAAGAACAATATGATAGCATAAAATGCGGCTGAGTTATAGAATTTTGAGAGAAAGAAAAAATTTGATTTTCGTGTATTTTGAATGGAAAATCCTTTCACGCTAAGGGAAAGTACTTAGAATTAATATTAAGGGCTGCAACTTGCGGGGAATTTCTTTTTCGACATATCCAACAAAATTTCAGGTGGGGACTGAGAAAAAAAAAATAGTCGAAAAAAAATCACCCTATATCAGTTAATTGAAGAAATTTTCTTGGTAAATATTCTATTCGATATCGCGTATAATGCTCAAACCTCATTGTTTACTTTGGACAAATTTTCGCGCTACGATTCTAAACCCCATTGAATTTTCGGTCGTAAGGCTATTTAGATCCTTCTATAATGCCGCTGAGTTACTCGGAATCTTTTCGTTTGCGCTTCTCGACAGATAATCAAATCTGCCGGCGAACACGAGGACAAACACAGAGAGGACACACTTTCCCTCTCTCGACAAACCGTCTCCTCGTCGATCAGCTGGCATTGAATCTGCGCGCGAGCTGTATTTTCGTACGCAGATTTTTATATTCTCGGAATCGTTCAACCTCCGAGGCAACGTGATTGTTGATAAACTTGTGGTTACAAGTAGAAAGTTCGATCAGTGGGTCGAAAGATCTCTCGGCATTGGGCTTGTCGACGGTAGACCGCACGTTGCCGACCGAGTAAAAAGTCTGGTATAAAACTTTTTTCAATCTATCGTTAGATGGCGCCACATTTTTTTTTTCGTACAGACGTTTTCGGGACGGGAAGGCAAACATCGAGAACATAATTCTATTTATATATTTATTTCTCAGCAGAAAATAAATTTTATATATATATACTATGCTACATGATTATAAATATACATTATGTACACAATTCTTTGGCCTCTCGTGGTAAAACGAGAAACAAAGATGCTTAAAACTCAATACTTAACGAGCCAATTTCCCGGTCTTGTGAAATCAGCGTTAGAGGTACTAATCTTAAGAAATGTTTATTCTTACTCATATACTTATATTAGAGCGATTCGAACAAACGCATTATTATTATTGTTTTTTTATAACGTCGCTCATCGAAGTTCTTGTGCATTTTCGCTAAGAAATAATTCTCGTACGAGCTCGGTTTCAACAAAATGTTATCTTCGATAAATCTTGACGAACACCGTTTCGTCACAAACAATACAAACACCGAAGGGTTTTACAACGTCTGAATCTTACACGAGTTTTTGAGATAGCGATTTTTTTTTATAGCGACAAAGTACGAGAATCTCGATGAGCGGTATAAAAATAGAGCATTTTTGTTTTTCGGATCCGCCCTAATATTTATATATGCGAAGAGATGCGGAAGCGTCTTGACGGTAATAGAAGAAAAATTACGATATACATACAGATTCATTTATAGTTTTGGCCATTTCAGTCGTGGGCGTTGATGGACGTGTAACAATGGAAATGTGACGTTAGAACAAAACAAAAAAATATGAATAATAACAATGACAATTGGCGACGTTACAATAAAAAAAATCATAATAATGAAACGGAAGAAAACTAATGTCGATATTTACAATTATTGAGAGAAGGAAGGGGGGAAATAATAAATTTTAACGGTAATTTCCGACGAAAAAAAAAACTGCGAGCAGATGTAGATTAAAGGCACCCAGTAGCGCTTACTCGACACTTTGTCGCTAATGTTCTAAGCTATTATAAATAAAATAATAATAATATACTGTATCTCGATTATTCCCAAATTAACTTACGAAACAGTTTGAGCGGGCGGATTTTTTTTTTTTCTTTCTTTCAAAACGATAAATCTCGAGGATAAAAAATGGCACGCCAAGTTTGGAAAAAGAAAATTAATCGTCGTTTACCAAGGCACCCGAGGTTGGGCATTCCGGGGATTTCAAGACAGCCGACTTTTCGGTGTGTCCTTGTCACTTCCGCTTAATTTTCTTTTTTTTGTGGGAGTTTTTTTTTTCTTTTTTTCGCCGCAATCCCTATTCCACGTGGATCCTCAATGTCTGCCATTTCTCGATGATTTACCGCAATTCACGTACGTAACTGGTTCCCCATTCACGACACGAACATAACGAGAACAGGCTTGAACGAAGAGTGCAGGGACTCGCTGATCTGCGCTTAGGGAAAAATAACATTTCGTTAATGTGCGAATTTGAGAAAAATTTTTATCGACAAACATTATTGATAGCATGACCGTGTCGAAACGTCAAATCAAGAGAGGTATTTTTTTTTTTTTTTTTTTTTCGTGTATATACCGTTCAAAAGTTTGTGATCGCTTATCGAATTTTCGGCACGGTCGACAGGTGAGATATCGCGGCGAAAAAAAAGGCCGAAATTAATGGTTCGCGTGGTATTTGAAAGTCAGAAGAACCAGAGTTTTATTATATATTTTTTGCTCAAAATGCTTTACGACGGTTTTTCCATTAACTGGGTGATGCTGAACGTGGTTTTTTTCGGTTTTTCATGAGCTGTCATATAGTCACGTGTATTTTTTTGGGAAATGACTATTGGAATATATTCTCAAAGGATCTTGAAAGGGGAAAAACTAAGCTTCAGTTTGGTTTTTGGAAAATTAAAAAAAAAAATGCGGAAATTAATGGTTCACGTGGGATTTGAAAGTCAGGAGAACCAGTTTTATTAAATGTTGTCATATAGTCACGTGTATTTTTTTTGGAAAATAGCTATTGGAATATATTCTCAGAAGATGTTGAAAGGGGCAACACTAAGCTACAGTTTGGTTTTTGAAATTTTTTTTTTTAAAGGCGGTAATTAATAGTTTACGTGGCATTTGAAAGTCAGGAGAACCAGTTTTATTATATGTTGTCATATAGTCACGTATATTTTTTTTGGAAAATAACTATTGGAATATATTCTCAGAGGATCTCGAAAGGGGCAAAACAGCTTCAGTTTGGTTTTTGAAATTTTTTTTTTTAAAGGCGGTAATTAATCATCCACGTGGCATTTGAAAGTCAGGAGAACCAGTTTTATTATATGTTGTCATATAGTCACGTATATTTTTTTGGGAAATGACTATTGGAATATATTCTCAGAGGATCTTGACAGGGGCACAACTAAGCTTCAGTTTGGTTTTTAGACATTTTTTTTTTTTAAGTCGGAAATTAATGGTCCACGTGGCATTTGAAAATCAGGAGAACCAGTTTTATTATATGCTGTCACATAGTCACGTCTATTTTTTTTAGGAAATAGCTATTGGAATATATTCTCAGAGGATCTCGAAAGGGACAAAACTAAACTTCGGCTTGGTTTAAAAAATTTTTTTTTAACAGGCGGAGATTAATGGTTCACGTGGCATTTGATAATCAGGAGAACCAGTTTTATTATATTTTTTTGCTCAAAATGAGTTACGACTGTTTTTGCACTCAGTGGGTGATGCTGAACGTGGTTTTTTTCGGTTTTCATGCTGTCATATGGTCGCATGTATTTTTTTTTTAAGTAAATAGCTATTGGAATATATTCTGAGAGGATCTCGGAAGGGGCAAAACTAAGCTTCAGTTTGGTTTTTATAACAAATTTTTAGAAAATTTTTTTTCGCACTGTTATTCAATTTTCGTACAGTCGTTCGGTTTTTTTTCTCGAAAATACATGACAATCGGAGAACTATGAAGTTGTAAATAAAATGTCAGGCAAAAATACAACTGTGTTACAGTTGTATTTTTCGATTGAGAAATCGTTAGAATTCTTTTTAGAAATTTTTCGGTCGAAAATCCGCAAATTGCCTTATCAATTTCACCGCTTAACGGGGTACTAGAGTTTAATTATAAAGGTCTCAATTATCACTCATAATATTTGATTCGTTAAACAAATAAAAAATTGAAAAATAGACATAAAATTTCTTGGCAGTACAATGACAAGATACACGCGCAGCAAAACGATCAGGATATTTGCGAAAATAATAATGAAAGTAATAATTAGAGCCCGGAAGATCGTACAGGATTCGCCGCGACAAGATTGAGAGCACTCGGAAAAACACATAGAAAAAATTCACATACCGTAGAACTTTTTGTCCCTCGTGGGACATAGAAAAAAAATGTTGTTTTCTCAGAACATACAAAATAATTCGAGTCTGTAGGACTTGAATATTGTCGTTTTATTGAAAATTTTCGAGCAAACATGGAAAACATAATGTGCATCTATCGGAGTTTGAAACTTAATTATCCGGTGAGTGTTCGAAAGTCTTCAAAAAGACGAAAACATTTAAAGTCGAAATAATTCGGAAATTAAACATTAATAATATACATTTTTTTAGCCGAGATTTCTGATTTTTTGTCCTGGTCCTGGTTTTCTTTTAAATTTATTAATTGACGATTCAGTAAATTTTGTTTTCAGTTAATATTTTTAATAAGAACTTGTAGCATCTTTAAGTTTTAATTCTTCGAAAATACTTATGGGGTTACCGAGCAGGCTGTTAATAAACTCACAAAATCCTTCGCAAGGAATATAAGAAAATTCGGGGAAAAAAAACAACAACGTAAAACCCATTAGTACTGTTAGTTCACACACTCACATGCCTTCTGATCGTCGTTGAGTTCACTCGTGTGGCACAGGTCCTGTTGTATGTATTGCGATGGTTTCAGTGATCTTCCATCCTGATCCTCGACCTGAATAACCAGGCCATGATTGTTGCTAATACCGTGAGAATTTCGTGAATTTTGTCGCCAAAAACGAAGTGCTTGCCTGACGTCCAGAGCCCAATGGCTGCCTTGCGTTGTTAGTGATATCACTACCGAATCGATCAACCGTTTTTTGGCTAAAAAAATAGAAGAAACATTGAAAACGTATTCCATGACACTCGACTTTGCCTCCTCACAGAGGAAGCTTTGTGATGTTGAAAACACTTTTTTTCTTTGCGTTTTCAATATCAATGCATTCCGAATGTGCGAAAACGTCGGGAAATCGCATTTAGAAAAATGTTCAGACGTATTTCCGTGTACGTGTGTCTCGAGTATGTTAAGCGGTAGTTTCTCAACCCCCCTCCTTTATAAAGCAATTTTTATAAACATTCACGAAGCGACTCAGATTTTGGTGGTTTTCTGAATTTATCGCAAAAACGCTCGTGGTCGCTCTAATTTTCACAAATTTTAAGATATCGGACTAAAATGTTATATTGAGAGTTAGCACGTTAGCGTGGGCTGAAAATCTCATCGCTGCAAATACGCTGTACAGTTTGAGGTAGTAGTCTGGTAACTTATGCCGATTTTCATGTCTTTTTTGAAGGGCGTTTTTTTGTAGGAAAATAAAAATGAATCGTTTTGGATATTTAGGATGTTTTTATTTACATATTAAAGATACAAAAAAAATTAGTTTGAAAAAATTTAATAGTTTATTATTATTATTATTATTGATCGGAATTGGCACCTCGAAGTTGGCAGCCCGGGTCCTAACTTTTTTTCTACCGAACCGATTGCTTTCAAATTTTAACCGGCTACTCTATACACTTATAGTTCTCGTCGGAACCAACGAGAAATTTTTTCACCTTTAACTTTTTATTTTACAACCCCTTCTTTGCTGAAATAAAAGGACTTTAGCAAAGAAGGGGTTGTAAAATAAAAAGTTAGGGGTGAAAAAATTTCTCGGTGGTTCCGACGAGAACTATAAGTGTATAGAGTAGCCGGTTAAAATTTGAAAGCAATCGGTTCGGTAGAAAAAAAGTTAGGACCCGGGCTGCCAACTTCGAGGTGCCAACTTCGATCAATAATAATAGGAATAATAAACTATTAAATTAAAAAAAAAAAATTTTTTTTTGTATCTTTAATATGTAAATAAAAAACATCCTAAATATCCAGAACGATCCATTTTTATTTTCCTACAAAAAAACGCCCTCCAAAAAAGACATGAAAATCGGCTTAAGTTACCAGACTACTACCTTACGGGCTTAGGCCACTCTAGAGGCCGAAAAAATACACTTTTTTGGAAATTTTTTTTTCAGAAAAACTACAAAATAAATCGACATTACAAAATAGGGCGTTTATCATACATATCAGTGACTGTATACAATAATTTTTTTCAAGCGATTAATTTCAAAATGGCGGCTGTGTAGCGTTTTTGCCATGAAGTCTCCGTTTTTGTTGGCCGAAAACATAACTCAGACAATTTTCAACCGATTCACATGAAATTTTCAATATATCTTTAAAAATACATTGTCTATGGAAGTGCGTAGGATATTTTTTTCGATATATTGATTTTTGGCCAAATGGCGCACTTCTAAAGTGAAAAGTGAAAAATTTGCTTAAAAAATCGTCAGAAAATTGTTAATAACAAATGAACTATGCAATATAAAGAAAAAAATCCTACGCACTTCCATAGACAATGTATTTTTAAAGATATATTCAAAAATTCAAGTGAAGCGGTTGAAAGTTGTCTGAGTTATGTTTCCGGCCAACAAAAACGGAGACTTTATCGCAAAAACGCTACACAGCCGCCATTTTGAAATTAATCGCTTGAAAAAAATTATTGTATATATTCACTGATATGTATGATAAACGCCGTATTTTGTAATGTCGATTTATTTTGTAGTTTTTCTGAAAAAAAAAATCCCCAAAAAAGCCTAGTTTTCGGCCTCTAGAGTGGCCTAACCCGTTAAAAAATGACTTTACCCTGCAGAAGTATCTGAATTGACTTATAAGTCAATTACAAGTTTGAACATTGTCATTATTATACTGTGCCATCTTAGCGCACAGAGACAATCGGGAATTGCACGTAAAAAACACTCTTTTTAAATTACTCGACGTCAAGACGCTGGCGCGTCACTTGATTTGACGATCAACAATATTTCGCGAGATCGGTCTTTTCACTGTTACACGCTAAATACTTACATCGGTGTTTTTTCAACGATTTCGTATAGAAGTAAATCGATATTCTGATCTTCTTTTCTTCCTCGACCTCCTCCTCGCCAGTTCCACCGTTCGAAATGGTAATATTATCTTGAGGCAAAGCGTAGATTCTCACTTTGGCGGCGACCACGTGATCACCGGATGTAAGATTGAGTTGAAAGTACATGTTCATTAAAATGGGATCGGACCACGTCTCGGCGTCTGTATTTCTCGGTGGCTGACCTGAAATTCAATCGAACCCGCAATCATATTCGATTCCTCAGGTGTTTTCATTCTTGCGATATTTTTGTCTTTTTTTTTTCCGCTTTCCTCAAAAACAATGGTATCGAACAAACACTCACAGATCGGCGAGAACATTGCGAGTCTCTCGCGTTGAACTTGATTACCGCTCGAGCTCAGATTGAATCTGCCGGTCATAGCCAGTACCTTTAGTTTGATGTCCTCGATCGCTTTCTGGCCCTGACTGCGAAGCGAAAATAGCGCATTGTTAATTGCTTAACAAAGAAAAGTTTTTCAAATTTCAACGTAAACGACTTTAACGTGCGGCAAACGCTAGATGATATCGTGCTTCATATTTTGGACAACACGTCGAGTCGTCAAATTATTTTGTTCGGTGCATTAACGCGATCGGTGATCGGTGTTAGAAGGGGGCCAAAAAAAATGCGATTAAGAAAAACTTTTTAGAGGCAGATCATACGGACTTTTTGGTCGTGCGACGTTTGTAAATTTTGTTAAATAAAAACGTTCGATAAACATGCCGACGATTAAGTGTGGAAACGATTATACAATATTTCGGTGAAATCGAGGAACAATGGCGCGTAAGGGAGACAACTTGTGATTTTCTCATTAGTAACGAATGGCTTTGTCGTGTCGCCTCGTTAAAAAAGTTGTTCAACGTGCGTTCGGCATTGTTGATCGACTCGGGATTTAAATTATTCCGTAGAATCTCGTTTCGAGAAATCGATATGCAGTAGGGTGGGCAGGAATACTTGAAACGAGACGGTGAGACCGGGGCTGGAGTTGCGGGGTATGGTCAGTGACCCAGAGTGGTCGCGTGTGATGGCAGCTGTTGCTCACGGGCAGCATTCGTTATTACCACGATCTAGACGACGGCCAGACAGGGAGAAACGTCAACAGCCGAGCCCACAGAGACGGCGTTGCACGTCTCCCACTGTCCGTCCGTCCGCCCATCTGGGACTCAAGTCCGCCGCGTCTGGAATCCTCAATTCTTTCTACACCAACACCTATCCCTCTCCTCCCCCCTTCCATTCCTCCCTTGCTGCCCTTTGGCATATTGTCGGGACTCGTATCCGACGACTCATTTACCCAAAAAGTGTGTCTCAAACAAATATCATCACACTAGTCACCGTTAATTTTTGTTTGCTCTCCTCTTTGCGCGAAGAAAAACATATTTGTTTTTTCCTTCCTTTGTTTTCTACGTTCATGTTTGAAACATTTCGGTGAACCATACGCGCCGGTGTACTTAAGGAGTTATACGAAGTCAGGAGACCGAAAAAAGGCGATTTTTCAAGAATTTTTCCTGGCAAGACATTTCAATTTATTAACGTAAAAATTTATATACGTATTGCGGTGACTTTTAACTTTATTTTCATATTTTTTATTCGTAAAAATAATGATTTTTAAAGCTGCTACAGCCGATCTCCTGGAGCTCCTCTAAACAAAGGTGTCTGGCAAAGGTGAGCACGATATTTCCGGTTTGGATTATCCAAAATAAAAAAACCAAAAAGATTCTATTAGCGGATAGATAAATCTAGGTATTGATCGAAGGAATAGTCGAAATTTTGATTTTTCACAAAATGGCGGCTCCAAAAAGAAAAAATTCCAATTTTCGACTAACATTTTTTCGTTGAATCGTTTAAAAAATATAGAAATAATTATCGGAAATTTTATTCCTTCGACTAATACCTGAAGAATATATCTGAGAAGGTTGTGTTAAAATTTCAGACCGATCGGTTGAGCCGTTTTTCCAGAAATCGTGCTCACCCGACTTTGAAAACACCGTTTTGAGAAAAACGCGTTCAAAGTTTAGGCTGCCCATTTTTTAACGCTCCGAGCGTCCTTACAAATATGCATGTAACTCCAAAAATATTTGCCGGATCGATTTGAAATTTTCAGAGATTATACTCAAATATGTACATTCCGAAAATGCAATTAAAAAAAATCGATTTTTTTGAAATTTCCAACTGCGTACAACCTCTTAAGACCGTAGTCTGGTCTAGAGCGAGATTTTTGACGTCATTTCTAATGTGCAACAACGTTTAAACCGTTGAAGTTGTCTTGATGAAAATTTACACGTTACAATGATCCTTAGAGAATACTTGTACATTAAAAAAAAAAATTATTTTAAATATTTTCATGTAGTTTTTTGCCTTGTTGCAACATGGTGCGTCTCAATCGACGCCCACTCTAGACGATGTTGTATGCATCTGAAAAAAAAAAAATATATATATTCTCAATCTGTATGAGTATTCTGAGCACTGGTAGCAGAATTGGTACTTGAAAAAATTTTTATTGAGTCGAACAATAATTTTGCCGACATTTTATAACTCGTCGAATACCCGAAAATGTATGAAATATCATTAATGAAAGTTCAACAGGCCGTCATTTTGTCAAAAAAATTTTTTAAGTACCAATTCTGCTACCAGTGCTCAGAACACTCATACAGATTGAGAATATATATATATTTTTTTTTTCAGATGCATACAACATCGTCCAGAGTGGGCGCCGATTTCGGCGAACCGTGTTGCAACAAGGCAAAAAACTACATGAAAATATTTAAAATAATTTTTTTTTTTTACGTACAAGTATTCTCTAAGGATCAATAAATGCACGTGTAAATTTTCATCAAGACAACTTCAACGGTTTAAACGTTATTGCCCATTAGAAATGACGTCAAAAATCTCGCTCTAGACCAGACTACGGCGTTGGGGGGGGGGGGGGGGGGGTAGGGTTTTAAAATTATTTTTTTGCATTTTTTTTTAATTTTTTCTGAACGAACAATATGTCGAGAATATTGTGTATAAATTTTAAGTCAATCGGAGTAAAACTAACGGAGTTGCAGTGTTTCAAACGACCGGCCGTGATACCTGATTTTTCACGTATAAAAAACTTTAAATCGATTTTCCCGAAAACGTCATTTTTTTAAGTTTGTGAACATTAGAACTCAAAATCTACTGAACCGATCCTTTTGAAAATTTAAACATTACTTCTTCACATAAATCAACAGGTAATCAGGAGGAGTTTTTTTTTTTTCAATTTTTTAATAACAAATTAAGCGCGATTTTTTGAGCTAAAATTGCGTTTTTCACTTCCAAGTGCTGCAAAAAATAGAAAAAAAAAAAAAAAAAAACTCTTCCTGATTACCTTGAGAAATACATCACCTTTAAAATGCATATCAATTTTTTTGTTTCAGATGATCCGGTAACGAGTTATAATGTTCACCGCAGAAGCACTTTTTTTCAAGGCGCCTCTGGAGATTCAACGTCACCGGCTTATTTATCAATATTTTTCATTGAAAATTTTTTCTGAGATACTTCAATAGTTGTACAATAATATGTAATTCTATTTAATAAAATTATATTACTCATGTCGCCGCAAAAAAATCATAAAAATATGTTTTTTTTTCACCTTTAAAACCCTACCCCCCCGTTAACGCGATTACGGAAACATACAAGAATCGGATATAGCCCAATCCGTCGTCGATCTGTATTGGATTCTTTTGCCAATACCATCGGTCGATAAAAACGTAGTGGGAACGGTCAGCCTCGGCGATCTTTGCGAGGCGCTTTACAGCGTTCAATATCGACGGCGAATGCATTTTTACACGTTGACGAGCTTGCGATTAAAACGGAAAAAGAAATGCTCGGTGCAACGAGTATCCCCGTCCCGTTCTCTCCCGACACTCTCCCCAGTCAGTGTCAATTATAATTCGAGTCTCGTAACGTTAAAGTGGACACGCGTCCAAGTCACGCTTTCGCAACGAGCGTCTATTTCGTTCGAGAAATTGAAATCGTTCAGTTAACGCGCTAGACAATGAAAATTGAGCAATGAATTAGAGTAGATTGAGCGAAAGATGTCTTGTGATAATGGAATGAATTCTGGAACACAGAAGAGTTGAAACGATGAGCGGAAAATTGTCAGTACACGTCGGGGGTCGGGTAGCCCGCTCTTTCTACGCTCTATCAGTTTCGTCAATTCGTTTACTAAACATTGTTACATAAGTTAACTGTTCCGCTTCCTCGTGCCTTCGCTTCTGTCGTGAGGAAGCGAGACGTTTCAAAATTTTTCAAAAAATCGCCACAGGCGTTTGTTGAGACTCTGGCTCGTGGTGATTTTTGGGCTACGAAGTTCAAACTTCGTACATCTATTGGGCACTATTGCGGGAATATTTCGTATTGAATTTAAAAAAAAAACAATCTATCGAGACGCGTTAGATTTCGGAAATTTTGGAATTTTTCTCAATAATCAACATAGGTTCTTGTTGGCATTTTCGCTCGTGTACAATTTTACCGGCTAACGAGTAAAAAGGGTCTGCTCATCCATTTGAAAACTATCGAAGAATACTTGGTATTGAATATATCTGTGTACCATCGTGAACAGACGCGTATAAACCAACTGCCGTGGAATCTTATCTCACATTAAAAACTCGTTTTTTTTTCAGTTCCTCGACATCGGAACGCTGGCCCGCGTCTTTTCATACCGGAAACGCCAGCAAGGGTAGCAATGAGGCGTCTCAACGTGGCCCACGACATCGACGGACCGATCAACTCGATGGTTAATTCGGCGAGGGATAACAAAATAATGGAAAAAAAAAAAACAAGAAAAAAAAAAACAAAAAAAGTATCCGCACGGTAGAAAGCTCGCGGGCAAAAGCTCTGGTCAATATTGGCGCGATGGAGTATTTACGGAAAATCACACGGTGAACTGTTCGTGAAGAGTGAGTTCCAGCGGCGGAATAACCGGTGGAGTGAGAGGATGAAAAAGCCACGTGGAGAGCACCAACTACGCCAATGCCGAAGCGCACGAATGCATTTACGCGTCTAGACTTAATAAAATAAAAGAAATGCCAACGGGTGGGCCCTCTTCCCCCCCCCCCCCCGTCGCTCCTCGACTCCCTATGTTGTCGTCGGGGCGCGTGGCGCGGGGGGGTGCTCGCACTGCTGCCGGTACAGTCGTTCGTAGACGAGCGAACGATAGAAGGGGGGTTGGTCGGTGGGAAAAGAAGAAAGAAAAAAAACAACGTCCGGGGGAGAAAGGAGAGAAGTCGGAGTAAGATAAAAATGGAACGATTCAAAAATGCTACAACGTCTAAGCCGCGCGCACTCGTGTGTTTTCTCCTACTCGGCCGGAAGAACGCGTTATTGACACCGGTATTCCCATCGCACATGGATCTGCGTATGTTGTAGATTAAAAGTGGAAGCTTTCGGTGGATATAGTGGCGGGAGGTTGCACCAAGATTTGAGAGGAAAAAAATGGGGCCAAACATATCGAAAGGCAAAGCGATACGTTAACGAGGCACGTTCGTCCGAGACCACTCAAAAGAGGAGATTAGCGCCGCGGTATCGCGCGGGGGACCAAGGATGCTGCGGCGTGTAATTGAAGAAAGAGACGCTTTACGATGTACTTGTCAATTTAACGTTACTCACGAGCTCAAAGGGCTGTTTGTTATTGAAGCTGGATTCGAAAAAATTGCAACATTTTCGACAATCTCGAAACTCTTTGCCAATCTCGTTTGAAACTCAATACCTATATGATTATCCGTTGATCTATTTTTATCGCTACTGAGCCCTGCTGCCGTTGTACATTCAAGACAAAGTTTCGGCAAACATACGATTATTATTTATCCCAATTGCCGCGTTGTTAGTCAATAACGGTATGAGCAAACGAAATTCTAACTTTCTTCGTGCCAATGAACGAAAAATGAAGAATTTCAACGGCGCATTATCTACGACCGAACGATAGACCGCCCTCATTCGGTGATCGACTTCTTGGCAAGCGACGTAGCTAAAATATGCGAAAATACGCGCACTCGCACTTGGCATCGTCCAAGAATATTCATTATACGCGTTAAAACGTCGCGGTCCCACAAAATTGGAACGCCAACGACCGGTGACTTGTCATTTTTCGATTTTTCAACCGCGCGGAAACCTTGAAGCCTTTCGGTAGAAGAAATGAATTCCCACCCCGCGCGGCACGAGATCGTCACGAAATATTAATTTTTTTCTCAATGGTCAGGAAAGTCATTTGTTAAAGATAAAGATGAAAATCTAGCGTGAAATTGCGAGAACAAAAAAATCAAACCTTGGAAAGAAAAAAAACAATGGATAACACAACTGGCAATCTAAAACCTCGCCGAGACTCACCTGTCGAATGGCGAGGTAACGTTGCCGCTGGAAAAATCAATCAAAGAACAAAGACATTTAAATTTTTCGTTTGTTTCGTTCAATCGGCAATAATATCGTTCGAGAAACATGATTACGTGCTTTTTTTTTCTCCGATAAATCTACTACGATAAAAATTTCAAGTAATCATGGAAAAAACGAAGTTATCACGAGGTTTTGTTGTTAAGGAGTTAGGCCACACTAGGACCGAAAAAATAGGCTTTTTTGGGAATTTTTTTTTAGAAAAACTACAAAATAAATCGAGATTACAAAATAGAGTGTTTATCATGCATGTCAGTGACTGTATACAATAATTTTTTCGAAGCGATTAATTTCATAATGGCGGCTGTGCAGCATTTTGCAATGACGTCTCCGTTTTTGTTGGCCGGAAACATAACTCGGACAATTTTCAACCGATTCACTTGAAATTTTAAATATATCTTTGAAAATACTTTGTCTATGGAAGTGCGTAGATTTTTTTCGATATATTGATTTTTGGCCAAATGGCGCACTTCTAAAGTGAAGAATGAAAAATTTACTTAAAAATCGTCGGGAAATTGTTGATAACAAGTGAACTATGCAATATAAAAAAAAAAATCGTACGCTCTTCCATAGACAATGCTCATTTAAAGATATATTCAAAATTTCGAGTGAATTGGTTGAAAATTGTCTGAGTTATGTTTCCGGCCAACAAAAACGGAGACGTCATCGCAAAAACGCTGCACAGCCGCCATTTTGAAGTTAATCGCTTCAAAAAAATTATTGTATGCAGTCACTGATACATATGATAAACACCCTATTTTATAATCGCGATTGATTTTGTAGTTTTTCTGAAAAAAAATCCCCAAAAAAGCGTATTTTTTCGGCCTTTCGAGTGGCCTAACCCGTTAACGGGACAATTTTCATCGCGGCTAATTAACCGCTGAAAAAATTAATCAACGTTGTATTCTCGTTAAACCGCAATAATATCGCTCGAGAAACATGATTACGTGTTTTTTTTATCCGTTAAATCTACTGCGATAAAATTTCAAGTAATCATGGAAAAAACGAAGGTATCACGGGGTTTTGTTGTTAAGGAGTTAGGCCACTCTAGAGGCCGAAAAAAATAGGCTATTTGGGAATTTTTTTTTTAGAAAAACTACAAAATAAATCGAGATTACAAAATAGAGTGTTTATCATGCACGTCAGTGACTGTATACAATCATTTTTTTGAAGCGATTAATTCCATAATGGCGGGTGTGCAGCATTGTCCGATAACGTCTCCGTTTTTTTTGGCCGGAAACATAACTCGGACAATTTTCAACCGAGTCACTTGAAATTTTGAATATATCTTTGAAAATACATTGTCTATGGAAGTGCGTAGATTTTTTTCGATATATTGAATTTTCGCCAAATGGCGCACTTCTAAAGTGAAAAATGAAAAATGTACTCAAAAATCATCGGGAAATTGTTAATAACAAGTGAACTATGCAATATAAAAAAAAAATCCTACGCACTTCCATAGACAATGTATTTTTAAAGATATATTCAAAATTTCGAGTGAATTGGATGAAAATTGTCTGAGTTATGTTTCCGGCTAAGAAAAACGGAAAAAAATTTCATAATGGCGGCTGTGCAGTATTTTGCGATGACGTCTACGTTTTTATCGGCCGGAAACATAACTCGGACAATTTTCAACCGATTCACTTGAAATTTTGAATATATCTTTGAAAATACATTGTCTATGGAAGTGCGTAGATTTTTTTCGATATATTGAATTTTCGCCAAATGGCGCACTTCTAAAGTGAAAATTGAAAAATTTACTTAAAAATAGTCGAGAAATTGTTAATAACAAGTGAACTATACAATATAAAAAAAAAATCCTACGCACTTCCATAGACAATGTATTTTTAAAGATATATTCAAAATTTCAAGTGAATTGGATGAAAATTGTCTAAATTATGTTTCCGGCTAAGAAAAACGGAGACGTCATCGCAAAAACGCTGCACAGCCGCCATTTTGAAGTTAATCGATTAAAAAAAATTATTGTATGCAGTCACTGATATGTATGATAAACACCCTATTTTATAATCTCGATTGATTTTGTAGTTTTTCTGAAAAAAAATCCCCAAAAAAGCGTATTTTTTCGGCCTCTAGAGTGGCCGAAACCCGTTAACGGGACAATGTTCATCGCGGCTAATTAACCGCTGAAAAAATTAATCAACGAACAAAGACATTTAAATTTTCGTCAACGTTGTATTTTCGTTAAGGTAGTAGTCTGGTAACTTGAACCGATTTTCATGTCTTTTTTGGAGGGCGTTTTTTTGTAGGAAAATAAAAATGAATCGTTTTGGATATTTAGGATGTTTTTATTTACATATTAAAGATACAAACAAAAATTAGTTTGAAAAAATTTAATAGTTTATTATTATTATTATTATTGATCGAAGTTGGCACCATGAAAAAAAAGCGCGTGGCTGGCCCCGGTCATTTTGGCTCTTGATGTTATCTGAAATCAAAAATTCTTGATAATTCTTAATCTATAGACATGTCATTCTGGTCGGAACTACTGAAGTTAAATTTCATGGATAAATAACAAAATTTGGAAAAAATAGTTTTTTTTTTCCAAACTCCGCCATTCTGTTATTTATCCATGAAATTTAACTTTAGTAGTTCCGACCAGAATGACATGTCTATAGATTAAGAATTATCAAGAATTTTTGATTTCAGATAACATCAAGAGCCAAAATCACCGGGGCCACCCGCGCGCTTTTTTTTCGAGGTGCCAACTTCGATCAATAATAATAATAATAATAAGCTATTAAATTTGTTCAAAAACATTTTTTTTTGTATCTTTAATATGTAAATAAAAACATCCTAAATATCCAAAGTGATTCATTTTTATTTTCCTACAAAAAAATGCCTTCCAAAAAAGACATGAAAATCGACTTAAGTTAAGGTACTACTACCTTAAACCGCAATAATATCGTTCGAGAAACATTACGTGTTTTTTTTTTCTCCGTTAAATCTACTACGATAAAAATTTCAAGTAATCATGGAAAAAACGAAGATATCACGGGGGCTTTGTTGTTAACGGGACAATGTTCATCGTGGCTAATTGTCGTATTAATAACTTCGGTACAATAATATCTTCCGGAAGTCGATGATAAACAATCAATTATTTATCCGTGAAATTTTCCTCCGCTCTTAACGAACGAGAAAACGAAGAAAGGCGAAAAAGACTCAAAAATAAATGACTAAAAGTACTTACTCTCTACGATGAGCCAGTACCAATTCCTCATAGGTCGAGAGATTAACGTTCGGTGAATTTCTCATCGACGAATAGACACCCTCCGTTTGCGTTTCCGTTTCATCCTCGGGATTGTCGTTCTGATAACCGAAAGTGTCGTTGTTACCGTCGACGGTACCATCGTCGTCGTCGTCGTAACTTTTCCTCTCGATCTCGATCAAACTCGTTCCGTTATCTCGCGAATCCTCGATCGTGTCGTTATCCATTTCGTTGACGCTCCCGTCGTAATAATTAAACGAACGAAAAGCTTCGGGTATGACCCTGTAAACGTCGTCCTCGATCCACTCGAGGCCCTCGTACACGCTTTTACTTCTCCGTTCGTCGAGCGTTTCGTTGTACACCGACGTATCAGTCTCGTTATTACTCGTTTCGATAATATCATCGTGGGACGTTGTGGAAACGAAAATCTCTTGATTTTCCGACGATTCAATCTCTACCAACGACGCATTGTCATTGTTTACGATCGGTTTGTCGTCGATACTCTCTCTCGCGTTTGAATCGTACCGCGCAGTAAAAGAATCGTCAAAACGCCGAAGAACCGGAAGCGAAGAGGGCGCGTCAACGGTAGATCCGCGAAATGTCTCGTTGTCATTATCAGCCGTGAGCCTGACGATAATCGCCGTCGACGATAACGACGAAATTTCATTTATCAACGGTGTCACGCCAACATTCGTATCGTTCGTTTCGCGATAATCGTTATTGACACGATTTTTCATCGTCACTCGTTCGACTCGCTCGCCCAACGATTCCTCGACTCTCTCCTCCGAATTCGAGTCGAGATCCGAATCGTCGTAACGAATCTTGAAGATAACGTGCGATTCGGCGCGACGATCGTTATCCCTCGACGAAGCCTCCTCGACGTCGGTAACGTCGGTAACTTCGATCTTTTCGCTCGAACGATTATCATCGTCGCCACTCGAACCGGACAATTCCGATCGTTGCGACATTCTACTATTAATTCCATTCTCATAATCGTATATGGCCTGTCGGTTGTAAGCGTCAAAATCAAAATCGCCCTCGAAGCTTTTTTTCTTGCTCAACGAACCCGATGCCATCGTACCGAAACTTTTACCTCTTTTATTCGACCCTCTGTCCTCATCGGTTTCCACTAGATTTGCCCTCGACCCGTCGGTCAACGATTCCCCGCTCATCAACGAATAATCATTCGTTCTTTCCTCGTGAAATATCCTCGCTCTTTCAATGTTGTCCAACGATTTTGGATAATTATATTTTCTTCCCAACTCGTGCTCCCTCACCGTCAGTACGTCCTCGAGACTGTAATTGAGACTCTTCAGCAGGACCATATCGGCCGTACTCAGATCACCGGTTATTATCTTCAATATAGCTTTTTCCAACATTTTCTCCAATCTTCGCGTGCCAAAAGTCACATCGGCTTTCGCCTCGTTAATCCTCAAGCTTCTTCTTCTTCTTCTTTCATCCATTAACGCTCGTTTACGTACAAACTTTTTCGCCTCGTTCTTCGCGTAATTTTCCCGAAATTTTTCGTAATACTCCTCGCTCGTTGCGCCACTCTCAAGCGTCAGGCTCGTTACGCTGTCGTTAATTTTCTCGTTCGTATACATTCTCAACGAATTAACAGGTGTTTCCGCGTCTTTGTCCCTTTCATTCCGATGTTCCGTGATCGATCGCGACCACGTGCTCGTCGTTAACGCCAACAGAAACAACCCGAGCTTTGTAAAGCCCATTATTTCGAATCGTTTACTCGACGAAATGTCAAATTTAATTCTTCCTCTCGTTTCGTCCACAAATTCGGCCTTTGTACGAAGAAAAATGAAAAGAAAACAAAGAAAAAAAACCAATAACGACGTTAAATCGTTTCGAGTGCTCGTTGAACTGTCGTGAATTGTTTTTTTACAACGTTCAGCCTGGACATTGAAGCCTTTGAACGCGTCGTTTGCGCCGATAACAGCGAAACAACGGAAAAGCTCGCTTCACCAAAGTTCAGAAAATTCCCGAGGTTCGCCGTAAATAAAATGAGAAAAAATAAAAACGAACAAATCGCCCTTAGTTAACGTCGTTCCTCGGCGTATCGTCGCGGCTGATCGGGCCAATGTAAAGAAAATTATTAACCGTACGAAAAAAAAAAAAAAAAAACGAAATCGTATTATCGGTGAGAAAAAAACTGTTCTCGGCCTTCGGTCAGGTGAAGGGGGTATATTTTGCTTCTTGTACAAATGCGGTGTTCGCGTCGCGAGTCGTACGTCTCAACTGAGTCGACGGTTGCCGCTCGGACACGAGAGCATAATTCTGTCTACTCGGTGAATCCGAGACAGAATGCGCGGCCGGTAGAAGCTACACTATACGCGTGTGATGCTGATGTTAGTGTCGCTTCTCTCGCCAACGTGTGATCCCCGACGACGAAGATAACGAAGTGGGAGAGAGAAACAGAGCTGACTTTTCTAACCGTTTTTTCTTCTTCTCCTTTTCTTTTTTTCTTTTCCTTCTTCACGTTTCTCGCTGACAATTTTTTTTTCGTGACAAAACCGTTGAATCTTGTATTTTTTTCTTCTTCTTCTAGATCCGATCAATTGAAAGTGGGTGCCGTCTTCGAGTTGGACGAGAGGATGTCCAATCGGATTCGAAGCGGGCTATCACGACCACCTGTCTCGATGGGTAAAATACCAAAAATTTCGAATTTTCGTTCGATACTCTCGTTATTGTTTTTCCTATAGCTCTCGCGTTATATATTTCAGATGACCACCGGAAGTTGAAAACTTCGCGTTCGTGGAGAAGTTTCTTTGTGGGTAGAAATTAAAAACAAACAAACACGAGAAAGCGCGCCGGAACGCGACGCGAGAGGACGAACCGGTATTAATGTCATTGTCGAAGTGAGAACGGAGCACTTTATAGGGTTCATCCCTTCTCTACTGTCTAGACGAATCGAAAGATATGGATCTCCGAATCATAATGTATCATGTTCAACAAAACACCACCGAGCGTCGGGGCCCCATTCGTGGCTCGTGATGTGACCGTAAGTGCGTCCATCGAAAGAGCCCCTCTCTCGCCCCCTTCGCTACAAAGCGTCTGTGCGAGCCATGCTTACCCTTTCTCGTATCCGCGGGCTCTAAACTTTTGTACGCGTCTTACGAGACGCGCGAACGCTCGATTTCTTGAGCGAGAAAGCAGAAACGAGCGACGAAGGATTAACAATACCACGCGCGCCATTTGTTTACGCCGTACAAAACGGCGCGAAAAAAGAACAACAAAACAATCACCGACTCGTACACATCGATAATCGAAGTTTCGGCTTTGGACATAGTTTTTTCTTACAATGGAAAGTGAGTCGCGAACGCGTGAACCGAGAGACTCTGACCGGTTGCGAGACTTTTGGATGCTGGGACGTGAGCGAAATTTTCCGAAAGTCGTGGTTTTACATTTTAGTTTCGAGATTGAGGCTACGAGCGTGATGTTACCGATGACTTTTCTCCCTGGTCACTCTGGAAATTTTGCACATTTTTTGGGGGGGAGGTAGTAAAGAAGGACCTGACCTACTTTGCGCGCTACTTTTAATTGTGGGCTTCGGGGAAGCGTGTAAATTTCGTCTCATGGCATGATTTCACATATATAAGTAGCGTCAGGTTTCACAATTTTGTGATTGACGTTACGCCACGTATCATCAATGTTGCGACATCCAATGAAATTAAGGGGACATATACAATTGAACCGGAGAACATTAGTCAATTTTGTGGATTTTTTTAAAACTAAGAACAATTTTTTCTTATTTTTATTATTGTGTGTTCCAACGTATACCTTTTCGGATTTTTACGCATGACCCTTCTTAATTGTTTTTCCCCCTGTCACTCCCATACCCGCACTGCGTTAAGCTAGCCTAACTTCCATTGCGTCCGCAGACGTCTTAGCTACGCTGTATCACATTTGCTATGGACACGGGGAAACTGCGGAAAACCTGTGTCGATAAAGACGGCTTTTTGTTTTTGAGCGAGTTTGTAGGTTGTATTACCATCAGAAACTCAGGAAAAACTGCCTTCCACTCGGTAGTCGGCATGCAAGGCAGTGCATTACTAAGCGGTCACCCATCCCAGTACTGATTGCGGCCAATACTGCTTAACGGGGGGATAAGGTTAATTCGGTGAAAAAAAGCATATTTTCAAGAATTTTTTGAGACGATACCGTTAATGCTGGTTTATTTACTTAATTTCCATATAATAATACAACATCTGAACTATATTTTCCTAAATTTTCACTGCAAAATATTGATAAATATGCCGTTGGCAGCGAATCTCCGCACGCGCCTCGAAAAAAAAGTTATTTTGCGGTGTACGCTATAACTCGTCACTGGATCATCCGAAACAAAAAAATCAAAATGCGTCTATTAGGTGAGATGTTTCTCGAGGTAACGCTGTCACACTTGGAAGTCAAAAACGGGATTTTCGCGTTAAAAAATCGGCAAATTTCTTATTGTAGAATAAAAAATAATTATAAAAAAACCACACGGCAGCGTTACCTCGTGATTTATGTGTAGAAATAGTGTACAATATTTCAAAAGAGTCGGTGCATTAGATTTTGAGTTACAGCGACTTCAAAAATTAAAAGTTTCAGAAAACGCTTTTAAAGTTTTGCACACTAGAAAACCGGTCTGGAGCAACGTACGCTGAAATGCTCATAACTCCGTTAAAAGGCATATTTTCAAGAATTTTTTTAGACGATACAGATAATGCTGATTTATTTATTTACTTTCCATATAATAATACAACATCCGAACTATATTCTCCTACCACTGCAAAATAAATTTTCACTGCAAAATATTGATAAATATGCCGTTGGCAGCGAATCTCCGCAGGCGCCTCGAAAAAAAAGTTATTTTGCGGTGTACGCTATAACTCGTCACTGGATCATCCGAAATAAAAAAATCAAAATGAGTTTATTAGGTGAGATGTTTCTCGAGGTCGCGCTGTCGAGTTTTTTTTTTGTTATCAATTTTTTCATTTTTGCTAGCACTCAAAAGTGAAAAACGCGATTTTCGCTAAAAAAAACCGGCAAATTTTTTATTGTAAAATAAAAAATAACTATATAAAAAAAACTCGGCAGCGTTACCTGGTGATTTATGTGTAGAAATAGTGTACAATATTTCGAAATATTGCAAAAATGAGAAATTTTAGAAAAACGCTTTTAAAGTTTTGCACACTAGAAAACCGGTCTGGAGCAACGGACGCAAAAATGCTCATAACTCCGTTAAAAAGCATAGTTTCAAGAATTTTTTTAGACGATACAGATAATGCTAGTTTATTTATTTACTTTCCATATAATAATACAACATCTAAACTATATTTTCCTAAATTTTTCATTGCAAAATATTGATAAGTATGCCGTTGGCAGCGAATCTCCGCAGGCAGCTCGAAAAAAAGTTGTTTTACGGTGTACGCTATAACTCTTCACTGGATCATCCAAAATAAAAAAATCAAAATGCGTTTATTAGGTGAGATGTTTCTCGAGGTAACGCTGTTGAGTTTTTTTTTTGTTATCAATTTTTTCATTTTTCTAGCACTTGAAAGTGAAAAACGCGATTTTCGCTTAAAAAATCGGCAAATTTTTTATTGTAAAATAAAAAATAACGATAAAAAAAACTCGGTAGCGTTACCTGGTGATTTTTGTGCGGAAATAGTGTACAAAATTTCAAAAGAATCGGCTCATTAAATTTTGAGTTACGGCGACTTCAAAAATGAGAAATTTCAGAAAAACGCTTTTAAAGTTTTGCACACTAGAAAACCGGTCCGGACCAACCGGACGCTCAAATGCTCATAAGTCCATTAATTTCGCTCCAATGAACTTGAAACTTTGACACAATATTCTTGAGATGTTATACATTTATTGAAAAAAAAAAAAAAAAAAATGCAACAAAAGTTTAAATACCTTACCTCGCACTTAACGTGGGAGATCGTCAAAGCCGCGCACCGATCGCGCGGTCACTGTTGTCGGTTTTAACTAAGAACTATATATTCTACATTTATCAAACTGTAGGTATACTTTGATATTGTATTTGGGTACACAAATCAATTTTTTAAAATTTATCTGTCATGAAAATGGCGGAGCTGTGGTGGAGTCTCACAGCAAAATTGCGGCGGGAATTTCGAATCGGCGCGCGGTCCAGCTTTCCGTAGATTTTCGTCCGCAATAAAATTCAAAAATTTTTCCAATTAAAACATGTACAGTTCCCGTTTGACGGTAATTAAAACGATGAAAGTTGCAAATTGACGAATTACACGCAATTTAAAAGAAAAAAAAATAATTGAAATTTCATGGAAAATTAGTGCGTCCCAATTTTTTTTTTTAATTTACAATTTCTTCATTTTAATTACCGTCAAATAGAAACGACACGTGTTCTAACTTCAGCGCAGTGACGTCAACGCTGAATTCGCGATAGGACTCGCGGAAGGGCAGAGGAGAGAGCCGTGAAAACGGATTACGAGTGAGACGCCACGAGCCGACGGTCGGACAGACAATCTGGCGTCTAGACGCATCCAAAATAATGACTCGGTTCGTATAGCGCCGTCGAAATTGTTTCGCTCCGTCTTTGAACCACAACAACAATCGGCATCTATCGGCCGGTTAAACCGGACGACGCTAAACGTTTGCGACATTATCGACCTTGTTTACGCATTATCGATATTGTAACGTGACCTGAAAAAAATGGATCGATGAGAATTGCCATGGAAGCGGTTGGTTTATTCGATATGGCCGGTTCGTTCCCAGCTCAAGTCCAACTCTAAATCAGCACCGGTTAGTAAACCCTCGATTATCGCATAATTTTTGGACCAAACGTTATGTTTTTAGTACGATCCGATAATCGGTATTATCACCGTTGATGCTTTACCGTCGATAGATTCAACCGCGAAAATTCATTACCGACGGAGTGCGTTATTTTCATGAGGGTACGGTGAACGTATTTGACGCTTGGCGTTTAGTCCAAACGACAATTTACTTTGAGATTTAAAAATTAAGAATTCACATGTATCATTAAACTTTCAGTTTCGATTCTTTTTCCACTTGTTCATCGATACTCGTGGGTACTCTGCAAATTTTTTGCCAGTACAAAAAAAATTTAATTAAGGATGCCACGCGGTTTTCAATCGCCATGATGCTATGGCGAGACCGTGATCGTTGTTCCAGACGTATCAACTTGTCCGGAAGACGAAAACCAAAAAGATTATGGATCGGTACGAGTATGACCATCGCACGAGACTCTACGGTGTCGAATATACATAATTATATCATTTTCTTTTTTTTACAGCGAGAAAGTTGCGTGCGGCCGCGAATAATATATGTTCCCGGGCGTCCGTGAGCGTTCGTCACGGAGTGAGACGTAAACATGAAAAATAGTGAAGGGAGGCCTCGTATTGAAAATACGAGAAATTGTTCGCGCGCTCAGCCAGACACGTGCTGAATCTCGCTAAAGATCAAGGATCATTCTTGTGTCTCAACATTACAGCATTAACGATCCTCCCGGACGCTCCGAGAGAATTTATCGTGAATCATCGGAGATCGTAAAGACCCAGACCGAAGCTCGGACTGCGAGACGAAAAGAGCGAAGCGAACGGTAAGACATTATTTTGTCTTGTGGTCCAACGATATTAAGGGGGTATATGCATGTTGTCATGAGGCGAAATTCAAGATTTTTAGTTCATAATTAAAATACATTTTTTAAGGGATAGGCCACTCTAGAGGCCGAAAAAATAGGCTTTTTTGGGGATTTTTTTTCAGAAAAAATACACAATAAATCGAGATTATGAAATAAGGTGTTTGTCATACGTATCAGTGACTGTATACAATAATTTTTTTGAAGCGATTAATTTCAAAATGGCGGCTGTGCAGCGTTTTTACGATGACGTCTCCGTTTTTCCACGATCCACGGCCGGACAAACAGCTCCTGTAATTTTTGAATTATGATGAGCCAATGAATTTTTTTCCATTATATATGACAACGGCTATAGAAGTACGTAGGATTTTGTTCGATATATTGATTTTTGGCCAAATGGCGCACTTCTAAAGTGAAAAGTGAAGAATCTGCTTAAAAAATCGTCAGAAAATTGTTAATAATAAATGAACTATGCAATATAAACAAAAAAATCCTACGTACAATGTCCATGCAATGTAATTCCATATACAATGTATTTTTAAAGATATATTCGAAATTTCAAGTGAATCGGTTGATAATTGTCTGAGTTATGTTTCCGGCCAACTTGAAAAATGCAGTTTTGAGAAAACGCTGCACAACCGCCATTTTGAAATTAATCCCTTCAAAAAAATTATTGTATACAGTCACTGATACGTATGACAAACACCCGATTTTGTAATCTCGATTTATTTTGTAGTTTTTCTGAAGAAAAAAACCAAAAAAGTTCATTTTTTCGGCCTCTAGAGTGGCCTTACCCCTTAATCGAAAATAGAGCATGATTTCATAATACAATTATTGAACTTCATCTATAATTTTTTAAATATATCTTGACAAACAAAAAAATTATACAATATATCAAGTTCAATAATTGTTTACATTTTTTAAGGTATTAGGCCACTCTAGAGGCCGAAAAAATAGGCTTTTTTGGAGATTTTTTTTCAGAAAAAATACACAATAAATGGAGATTATAAAATAGGGTGTTTATCATACGTATCAGTGACTGTATACGATAATTTTTTTGAAGCGATTTGTTTGAAAATGGCGGCTGTGCAGCATTTTTACGAAGACATCTCCATTTTTTCCAGGGTCCACGGACGGACAAACAGCTCCTGTAATTATTGAATTATAATGAGCCACCGAATTTTTTTCGATTATATATGACAACAGCTATAGAAGTACGTAGGATTTTGTTCGATGTATTGATTTTTGACCAAATGGCGCACTTCTAAAGTGAAACGTGAAAAATTTGCTTAAAAAATAGTCGGAAAATTGTTAATAACAAATTAACCTTGCAATATAAACAAAAAAATCCTACGTACTTCCATAGACAATGTATTTTTAAAGATATATTCGAAATTTCAAGTGAATCGGTTGATAATTGTCTGAGTTATGTTTCCGGCCAACAAAAACGGAGACGTCATCGCAAAAATGCTGCACAGCCGCCATTTTGAAATTAATCGCTTGAAAAAAATTATTGTATAAAGTCACTGATATGTATGATAAACACCCTATTTTATATCCTCGATTTATTTTGTAGTTTATCTGAAAAAAAAATTCCCAAAAAAGCCTATTTTTTTGGCCTCTAAAATGGCTTAAACCCTTAATCGAAAGTAGAGCGTGATTTCATAATAAAATTATCGAACTTAATATGTAATTAATTAAATGTATCTTGACAAACAAAAAAATTATACAATACATCAAGTTCAATAATTGTTTATGTTGATAACTCCGAGGAGATGTCAGGGAGAAGCAGTAGTTTCGAGACAGCGTAGAACAATAAATACCAGAAAAAAAAAGAAAAAAAACAATTAACAAATTGAACCTTATAATTTTTGTAGATTCAACGAGCTTCCACATGGAGAAAGCCTTCGACCGATGGCGGACCGAGCAACGCTCCTGATCGTAACTTTCCACGGTAAACAATTCCGAGAAGAGGAAAGAGAAGAAAAAAACAATTTAATGATTCGAAGAATCCGGAAGATCAGGAATATCATTGAATGAGGACGAATCGCGTAAACCTTCGACACATTCCAGATGTCTCATGGTCAAAGATCTCATCGGCGCGTGTCTTTTCTCGTTTTCGGTCTGGCATACGCGAGTCGCAAAAGGCCTCATGCGGGTGGTTCGAACGTTTAAACTATTCGTATTGCGCAACTTGGTAGCGTGGAGAAAAAACGACAAAAAAAAACAGAAATTAATTTGGAATTGAAATTTCCTTCGTGAATTTCGATTTCGGATGTTTTTTTACGCCCCGTGGTTGAACTCTGACGATTTCAAAGCTGTCTACCACCCGCGCTGCGGGTGTTGAAGCGATTTTTTTTTTTTTTTTATATATATGCGTCGCCTTTATTGACAACAATTGTCGACGTACATACATGTAACAGATTGTTGGCGAACGAAAAGCCGTAATTCACGCCCTAAATTCCGTCACTCACGCCTTTTCGTTCGCCTCGGTATTTGATGTATCGGTGGGTAAATTCTCGCGAGACTTGCGATACTCGATCGCGACCATCACGGCTTATCTCGATTCAATGTACGCCTCCACCACGAAATTATTCACGAATCCAATAATTTCCATTATACTACGACTCTGGTCTCCGATCTCGATTTACCGATTTTGTTTCTTTTTTTTTTTTGTTTTTTTTTCGTCTACCTTCTTTTCTCGATTTTTTGTTATAACTTTCCATTTGTCAACCGGCGCGTCGGCGGATCTCTCGGGCATATTCATTTACAATTCCAAACAGGCCTGAATAACTACGCGTCTACTTTCGTAGTTTTTTTCTTGATTTATCGTACGGGAAGCTTTGGTTTCGTGGGGAAAAAGAACGAAAAAATCGAGTTTTCAATGTCAGTTGGAAAATTACATCTGGAAAAACTATCCGTATGTATACGTGCGTTTGCGATATGGTCCCTCAAAAATTGAAATTGATATATCGCGGGAACGAGTTCAGCGATTTCTCGCAAACTTTCCAGAGATTTAGGGCATACGAGGTGGGACCCAAAAAAAACGGGAATTTCTCCATAATTTCTTTATTTTTTAATATTTTTACACCAAACTTTGATCACCGTCAAAGTATTCTCCTTTGACCACAACGCACCTCTGCAAACGATCCTTGCAATGTTCAAAACATTTTTTAAATTCACTTATCGGGATGTTCTTTAGGCCTTCCAGCGATTTTTGTTTTACCTCCTCCACAGTGGCAAAACGCTTGATTGCCGCTTTGTTTCAGGGTCGTATCCATAGCACCACGATTCATCACCGGTAATCACCTTGGAAAAAAGTTCAGGGTCCTCTTCGAGCTGATTTTGAAGTTGAAAACATGCCTGAAGTCGACGCTCTCTTTGCTCGTCTCCGAGAAGGCGAGGGACAAATTTCGCTGCAACTCTGCTCATGTGCAAATCTTTGGATAAAATCCTCTGAATTGAACTCCATGATATCCCAGACATCTCACAGAGTTGATCAATGATTCGGCGACGGTCTTCACGAATGAGAGCATTGATTTTCTCGACGTTTTCGTCACTTCCTGACGTTGAGGGGCGTCCTGAACGGGGTTGGTCTTCAATTGACATTTCTCCATTTTCAAAACGTGAAAACCACTCGTAGACTCTGGTTTTACTTAGGGCAGCATCTCCATAAGCAGTCTTAAGGCCGTAGTCTGATCTAAAGCGAGATTTTTTACGTCATTTCTAATGTGCAATAAACGTTTAAACCGTTGAAGTTGTCTTGATGAAAATTTACACGTGCATTTATTGATCCTTAGAGAATACTTGTACATAAAAAAAAAATTATTTTAAATATTTTCATGTAATTTTCTGCGTTGTTGCAACATGGTGCGCCGAAATCGGCGCCCACTCTCGACGATGTTGTATGCGTCTGAAAAAAAAAATATATATACATTCTCAATCTGTATGAGTATTCTGAGCACTGGTAGCAGAATTGGTAATTAAAAAAAAAATTTTTGACAAAATGGCGGCCTGTTGAACGTTCATTAATGATATTTCATTATTCGACGAGTTATAAAATGTCGGCAAAATTATTGTTCGACACAGTAAGAAATTTTTTTAAGTACCAATTCTGCTACCAGTGCTGAGAATACTCATACAGATTGAGAATATATATATATATTTTTTTTTCAGATGCACACAACATCGTCCAGAGTGGGCGCCGATTTCAGCGCACCATGTTGCAACAAGGCAAAAAACTACATGAAAATATTTGAAATAATTTTTTTTTTAAATGTACAAGCATTCTCTAAGGATCAATAAATGCACGTGTAAATTTTCATCAAGACAACTTCAACGGTTTAAACGTTATTGCACGTTAGATATGACGTCAAAAATCTCGCTCTAGACCAGACTACGGCCTTAAGCATTGCAGTAGTTTCCGCGGCCGATTTCCCCAACAGGAAACAAAAATTTCACAGCCGCGCGTTGCTCTCGACAATCGGCCATCAGGTTTTCGCCGAAATGGAAAAAGTTGTTTCACTACAAAAATTCCCACGGCCGAACCGATGCACTCACGGAGACAAAACTTCGCACACTAACTCAGGAGACGTGTCCCCAACGGACACCTGGTCGAGCAATAGGTTCCCCCACTCTCTCTCCTCGCCGCAGCGCAATTCCCGTTTTTTTTGGGTCCCCCCTCGTAAAGTCGACGTTGTTTGCTAAAATTTTCGTTGAAATTCATTGCGAATTCGTGATTTTACGGTATTTTACGAAAAATTTTGAAAAATCTCCGCGATCGCTCGAACTTTCGTGAATTTTCATCCATCGAGTCGAAACTATTTTAAATAAAAGAGAGGGACAAGGATGTTTGGTACTGAATTTTACGGAAATCGCTTAACAAGAAAAAGATGGTGATTATAAAATTGCACGGGAAGCCAGCTTGCTCGTGGAGGGGAATTTGCGAACGAGATTAAATAATGAGGAAGCAATATGCAATTTTATAATTTCCATCTTTTTCTCTCTCTTTGAATTAGCTTTTTGTCCGACGAATGGTAGGATCCGAGTTTTCGACGAGACAACAAAAGTGTATCAACTTTGGTTACCGTTTCGTCGTTGGAAAAGGCTCTTGTTCGCGCGGAAGTTTCAAAATCTTCGCGAACGACAAAGAAAATATGTAAGAGAAGACGAGGAAAAGGTGGGAAGAAAATTGGCGGGAGAAATGGCGTGCGAACGGGAGATACCACGTTATACGATCGTATTCGTGTGGGATACATTCGCAGCACGCGACACCACTTCCTTTCCGAATGAACGTCTCGGGTGATTATCACCGCGTCGTACCGGTTGCATCCGCTTTTAAGGGGTCAGACCACTCTGGAGCCCGAAAAACAAAGGCTTTTTGGGGATTTTTTTTTCAGAAAAACTACAAAATAAATCGAGATTACAAAATAGAGTGTTTATCATACATATCAGTGACTGTATACAATAATTTTTTTCAAGCGATTAATTTAAAAATGGCGGCTGTGCAGCATTTTTGCGATGACGTCTCCGTTTTTGTTGGCCGGAAACGTAACTCAGACAATTTTCAACCGATTCACTTGAAATTTTGAATATATATCTCTAAAAATACATCGTCTATGGAAGTGCGTAGGATTTTTTTTTTTTCTATATTGCATAGTTCATTTGTTATTATCAATTTTCTGACGATTTTTTAAGCAAATTTTTCACTTTTCACTTTAGAAGTGCGCCATTTGGCCAAAAATCAATATATCGAACAAAATCTTACGCACTTGAATAGAGGGGCCGGGTCGAAGTTTCGAACCGTAAAAGCTCCGACGGTGCAAAACTCCGAATTTTAATAGTACGAATTACATGGTTCATTCCGACGACAGTTTGAATAATCGACTGTAAATAACATCGAACGGGTATGGATCGATACCAAAAATGATACGAATTTAATATCGTCGAGTAAATATTTTTTCGAAAGATTACGCAGACGACAGAGCAATTTATCGAACGGTCGGTAGTATTACTTGAAAAATTGCGAATTGGTGATTTTTAGAGATCCGCAAAGTTCCGAATATTATATTATCGAACAAGAAACTATCGGAAAGGTGCGAACGTAATAAAATTGAAGAAAAGAATTCTCGGGTATACGAATTTTTCGGACTCCGAAAATTACGGCGTCGACGATGCATTATTCCGAAAATAAAAGTTCCGAAGGGGCAAAATTCCGAAAATTTGCAATTCGTGCGTTTTGATGGCAGCACCACTAGTAGCGCTAGTTTTACTCTCTTTCGAAATTTTGCCCTGTCGGAATTTTGCCCCGTCGAGTTAATACACTGTCGTCTGTTTTCCCTTTTCGAGACATACAAATTCTAATATATTTGGCTTCGAACTTTTTTTTCTGAACCTTTTCAGGTATAAAACTTGACCGTTCGGCAACTCGAGTTTCTAACACCACAATTTTTCGGAACTTTACGTTTTCTAATTATTAAAATACGACTTTTTAAGTAGTAGGATTTTTGATTTTCGATACTTTTGCAGATCGGTCCCATAATTATTCTTGTCATTTAATCCTCGATGTATAACTATTCTTCGCAATGACATTTCTGTTTTAAAAAGGGACGGATTTTAAAAATTTCGAAAAGCTTTAAGATCGTCCCACATAAATTCGCAGTTTTGAACCGTCGAAGCTTTTACGGTTCGAAACTTCGAGCCCGCCCCTCCATAGACAATGTATTTTTGAAGATATATTCAAAATTTCAAGTGAATCGGTTGACAATTGTCTGAGTTATGTTTCCGGTCAACTTGAAAAATGCTGTTTTGAGATAAACGCGTTTGAAGAACAAAAGGAGCTCGCTGCGGACCAGGCGGTCTTGTACTAAAATTCGAAAACCGAGTACTTAGAGATTTTTCCCGGCTATAATCATTTGGGACATCATTTTTGAGTTCCTGAGCGACCATTAAAGAAAAAATCGTTTTTTCGAAAATTCTAGAGTGGCCTAAGCTCTTAATTCACCATTCTGTTTATATATCCATCCTCATGGAGATACGTCAATGGAGACATTCGACCAGTCGACATAATTATAAAGGGAATTCAGATATATTCCACATGTTTGTAATAATGATTTGTTGTGCCATTGTCGAATTAACAAAATGGTCGAAAAATCGTTAAAAAAAATGTTGTCTTACGTAATAATGGTACAAAGTTGGAGCTTGAAGCTTGCAAGTGGCTCTCTAGAAATTTCACACAATACTCAAAGCTTCCTCTACGAGGAAGTCGAAATTGAGAGAAACAGTTCCTTCGCGGAGGGAAATTTCGAGCATCGTGTAAAATTTAGCGGGCAAGTAATTTACGAGTCTCGGACGTCAAGAATTTTTTTTCTAAATGCAGTTTTTTTTCTTGAAAAACAAAAAATTTTACCATCGCAAAGCCTCTTTACGAGGAAAGCAAATAAGAAATGATGAACGTCTATTTGTTCCAGCGGAGAACAAAAAATTGATCTACAATGGCTCAAGATCAATTATAATTTGACAATAGTCAGACAAATATAAATCCAAGTTACGGTAATCGGATTTGCCGATTGTTTTTTTTTTGTTTTTGTTCTTTCGTCGAATCGCCGCAAGAACGTCAGCTTCGTTTACCCTCTTGTATTTCGTCATGGTCCGTCTCGCTTATCAGCACAATTTCCTGTATCGTATCGCCGTTCTCGTGGTCGTCCGCTTCGCAAAGTCTGAGATTCCATTCAACGGTAGCAAGATCGCCGGAACTACGTCGTATTAATAAATGCGAAATGACGAAATTCTAAGAGAAGGTAAAAGAAGAAAAAAAAAACAAAACAAGAAAAACGATTAAAAAAGTGACGAAATATGATTATAGGGGGCTTGCCGGTCTAGCTTAAAAATTCGAACGTGACTCGCCTTCTGTCTGGATTTCGCATCGCGTCTGGATAAGATAGCAGGGAATTCGGAACTGTCAGCAGGAGTCGGATTCATCGGGTTGTGCAGAATTTCTTCATCCTCTTCTCGAGAGAAGGCTAAAGACGCTCGGTGATCGCGCGAGTGCAACGGAGATTAGCGACATTGGAATTGAGCGAGAGCGAGAGAGAGAGAGAAGCTCTTTGGCCTTCTCTTAAGGGCGAGGTAAGGTATCTAAACTTTGTTTTGCATTTTTTTATATTTTTTAAAATGAATGTATAACATCTCAAGAATATTGTGTGCAAATTTCAAGTCGACCGTAGCAAAATTAACGGAGTCATGAGCATTTCCGGTTTTCCAGTGTGCAAAACTTTAAAGCTTTTTTCTGAAACTTCTCAAAACTTTAAAGCGTTTTTCTGAAACTAGTCAAAACTTTAAAGCGTTTTTCTGAAACTTGTCAACACTTTAAAGCGTTTTTCTGAAACTTGTCGAAACTTTAAAGCGTTTTTCTGAAACTTGTCAAAACTTTAAAGCGTTTCTATGAAACTTGTCGAAACTTTAAAGCGTTTTTCTGAAACTTGTCAAAACTGTAAAGCGTTTCTCTGAAACTTGTCGAAACTTTAAAGCGTTTTTCTAAAACTTGTCAAAACTTTAAAGCGTTTTTCTGAAACTTGTCGAAACTTTACACTGTTTTTCTGAAACTTCTCAAAAATTTAAAGCGTTTCTCTGAAACTTGTCGAAATTTTAAAGCGGTTTTCTGAAACTTGTAAAAACTTTAAAGCGTTTCTCTGAAACTTGTCGAAACTTTAAAGCGTTTCTCTGAAACTTGTCGAAACTTTAAAGCGTTTTTCTGAAACTTGTCAAAACTTTAAAGCGTTTCTCTGAAACTTGTCGAAACTTTAAAGCCCTTTTCTGAAACTTGTAAAAACTTTGAAGCGTTTTTCTGAAACTTGTCAAAACTTTAAAGCGTTTTTCCGAAACTTGTCAACACTTTAAAGCGTTTTTCTGAAACTTGTTGAAACTTTGAAGCGTTTTTCTGAAACTTGTCAAAACTTTAAAGCATTTTTCTGAAACTTGTCAACACTTTAAAGCGTTTTTCAGAAACTTGTCGAAACTTTAAAGCGTTTTTCTGAAACTTGTCAAAACTGTAAAGCGTTTCTCTGAAACTTGTCGAAACTTTAAAGCGTTTTTCTAAAACTTGTCAAAACTTTAAAGCGTTTTTCTGAAACTTGTCGAAACTTTACACTGTTTTTCTGAAACTTCTCAAAAATTTAAAGCGTTTCTCTGAAACTTGTCGAAACTTTAAAGCGTTTTTCTAAAACTTGTCAAAACTTTAAAGCGTTTTTCTGAAACTTGTCGAAACTTTACACTGTTTTTCTGAAACTTCTCAAAAATTTAAAGCGTTTCTCTGAAACTTGTCGAAATTTTAAAGCGGTTTTCTGAAACTTGTAAAAACTTTAAAGCGTTTCTCTGAAACTTGTCGAAACTTTAAAGCGTTTCTCTGAAACTTGTCGAAACTTTAAAGCGTTTTTCTGAAACTTGTCAAAACTTTAAAGCGTTTCTCTGAAACTTGTCGAAACTTTAAAGCGTTTTTCTGAAACTTGTCAAAACTTTGAAGCGTTTTTCTGAAACTTGTCAAAACTTTAAAGCGTTTTTCCGAAACTTGTCAACACTTTAAAGCGTTTTTCTGAAACTTGTTGAAACTTTGAAGCGTTTTTCTGAAACTTGTCAAAACTTTAAAGCATTTTTCTGAAACTTGTCAACACTTTAAAGCGTTTTTCAGAAACTTGTCGAAACTTTAAAGCGTTTTTCTGAAACTTGTCAAAACTGTAAAGCGTTCCTCTGAAACTTGTCGAAACTTTAAAGCGTTTTTCTAAAACTTGTCAAAACTTTAAAGCGTTTTTCTGAAACTTGTCGAAACTTTACACTGTTTTTCTGAAACTTCTCAAAAATTTAAAGCATTTCTCTGAAACTTGTCGAAATTTTAAAGCGGTTTTCTGAAACTTGTAAAAACTTTAAAGCGTTTCTCTGAAACTTGTCGAAACTTTAAAGCGTTTCTCTGAAACTTGTCGAAACTTTAAAGCGTTTTTCTGAAACTTGTCAAAACTTTAAAGCGTTTCTCTGAAACTTGTCGAAACTTTAAAGCCTTTTTCTGAAACTTGTAAAAACTTTGAAGCGTTTTTCTGAAACTTGTTGAAACTTTGAAGCGTTTTTCTGAAACTTGTCAAAACTTTAAAGCATTTTTCTGAAACTTGTCAACACTTTAAAGCGTTTTTCAGAAACTTGTCGAAACTTTAAAACGTTTTTCTGAAACTTGTCAAAACTGTAAAGCGTTTCTCTGAAACTTGTCGAAACTTTAAAGCGTTTTTCTAAAACTTGTCAAAACTTTAAAGCGTTTTTCTGAAACTTGTCGAAACTTTACACTGTTTTTCTGAAACTTCTCAAAAATTTAAAGCGTTTCTCTGAAACTTGTCGAAATTTTAAAGCGGTTTTCTGAATCTTGTAAAAACTTTAAAGCGTTTCTCTGTAACTTGTCGAAACTTTAAAGCGTTTCTCTGAAACTTGTCGAAACTTTAAAGCGTTTTTCTGAAACTTGTCAAAACTTTAAAGCGTTTCTCTGAAACTTGTCGAAACTTTAAAGCGTTTTTCTGAAACTTGTAAAAACTTTGAAGCGTTTTTCTGAAACTTGTCAAAACTTTAAAGCGTTTTTCCGAAACTTGTGAACACTTTAAAGCGTTTTTCTGAAACTTGTTGAAACTTTGAAGCGTTTTTCTGAAACTTGTCAAAACTTTAAAGCATTTTTCTGAAACTTGTCAACACTTTAAAGCGTTTTTCAGAAACTTGTCGAAACTTTAAAGCGTTTTTCTGAAACTTGTCAAAACTGTAAAGCGTTTCTCTGAAACTTGTCGAAACTTTAAAGCGTTTTTCTAAAACTTGTCAAAACTTTAAAGCGTTTTTCTGAAACTTGTCGAAACTTTACACTGTTTTTCTGAAACTTCTCAAAAATTTAAAGCGTTTCTCTGAAACTTGTCGAAACTTTAAAGCGTTTTTCTAAAACTTGTCAAAACTTTAAAGCGTTTTTCTGAAACTTGTCGAAACTTTACACTGTTTTTCTGAAACTTCTCAAAAATTTAAAGCGTTTCTCTGAAACTTGTCGAAATTTTAAAGCGGTTTTCTGAAACTTGTAAAAACTTTAAAGCGTTTCTCTGAAACTTGTCGAAACTTTAAAGCGTTTCTCTGAAACTTGTCGAAACTTTAAAGCGTTTTTCTGAAACTTGTCAAAACTTTAAAGCGTTTCTCTGAAACTTGTCGAAACTTTAAAGCGTTTTTCTGAAACTTGTCAAAACTTTGAAGCGTTTTTCTGAAACTTGTCAAAACTTTAAAGCGTTTTTCCGAAACTTGTCAACACTTTAAAGCGTTTTTCTGAAACTTGTTGAAACTTTGAAGCGTTTTTCTGAAACTTGTCAAAACTTTAAAGCATTTTTCTGAAACTTGTCAACACTTTAAAGCGTTTTTCAGAAACTTGTCGAAACTTTAAAGCGTTTTTCTGAAACTTGTCAAAACTGTAAAGCGTTTCTCTGAAACTTGTCGAAACTTTAAAGCGTTTTTCTAAAACTTGTCAAAACTTTAAAGCGTTTTTCTGAAACTTGTCGGAACTTTACACTGTTTTTCTGAAACTTCTCAAAAATTTAAAGCGTTTCTCTGAAACTTGTCGAAATTTTAAAGCGGTTTTCTGAATCTTGTAAAAACTTTAAAGCGTTTCTCTGTAACTTGTCGAAACTTTAAAGCGTTTCTCTGAAACTTGTCGAAACTTTAAAGCGTTTTTCTGAAACTTGTCAAAACTTTAAAGCGTTTCTCTGAAACTTGTCGAAACTTTAAAGCGTTTTTCTGAAACTTGTAAAAACTTTGAAGCGTTTTTCTGAAACTTGTCAAAACTTTAAAGCGTTTTTCCGAAACTTGTGAACACTTTAAAGCGTTTTTCTGAAACTTGTTGAAACTTTGAAGCGTTTTTCTGAAACTTGTCAAAACTTTAAAGCATTTTTCTGAAACTTGTCAACACTTTAAAGCGTTTTTCAGAAACTTGTCGAAACTTTAAAGCGTTTTTCTGAAACTTGTCAAAACTGTAAAGCGTTTCTCTGAAACTTGTCGAAACTTTAAAGCGTTTTTCTAAAACTTGTCAAAACTTTAAAGCGTTTTTCTGAAACTTGTCGAAACTTTACACTGTTTTTCTGAAACTTCTCAAAAATTTAAAGCGTTTCTCTGAAACTTGTCGAAACTTTAAAGCGTTTTTCTAAAACTTGTCAAAACTTTAAAGCGTTTTTCTGAAACTTGTCGAAACTTTACACTGTTTTTCTGAAACTTCTCAAAAATTTAAAGCGTTTCTCTGAAACTTGTCGAAATTTTAAAGCGGTTTTCTGAAACTTGTAAAAACTTTAAAGCGTTTCTCTGAAACTTGTCGAAACTTTAAAGCGTTTCTCTGAAACTTGTCGAAACTTTAAAGCGTTTTTCTGAAACTTGTCAAAACTTTAAAGCGTTTCTCTGAAACTTGTCGAAACTTTAAAGCGTTTTTCTGAAACTTGTCAAAACTTTGAAGCGTTTTTCTGAAACTTGTCAAAACTTTAAAGCGTTTTTCCGAAACTTGTCAACACTTTAAACCGTTTTTCTGAAACTTGTTGAAACTTTGAAGCGTTTTTCTGAAACTTGTCAAAACTTTAAAGCATTTTTCTGAAACTTGTCAACACTTTAAAGCGTTTTTCAGAAACTTGTCGAAACTTTAAAGCGTTTTTCTGAAACTTGTCAAAACTGTAAAGCGTTCCTCTGAAACTTGTCGAAACTTTAAAGCGTTTTTCTAAAACTTGTCAAAACTTTAAAGCGTTTTTCTGAAACTTGTCGAAACTTTACACTGTTTTTCTGAAACTTCTCAAAAATTTAAAGCGTTTCTCTGAAACTTGTCGAAATTTTAAAGCGGTTTTCTGAAACTTGTAAAAACTTTAAAGCGTTTCTCTGAAACTTGTCGAAACTTTAAAGCGTTTCTCTGAAACTTGTCGAAACTTTAAAGCGTTTTTCTGAAACTTGTCAAAACTTTAAAGCGTTTCTCTGAAACTTGTCGAAACTTTAAAGCGTTTTTCTGAAACTTGTCAAAACTTTGAAGCGTTTTTCTGAAACTTGTCAAAACTTTAAAGCGTTTTTCCGAAACTTGTCAACACTTTAAAGCGTTTTTCTGAAACTTGTTGAAACTTTGAAGCGTTTTTCTGAAACTTGTCAAAACTTTAAAGCATTTTTCTGAAACTTGTCAACACTTTAAAGCGTTTTTCAGAAACTTGTCGAAACTTTAAAGCGTTTCTCTGAAACTTGTCGAAACATTAAAGCGTTTTTCTGAAACTTGTAAAAACTTTAAAGCGTTTTTCTGAAACTTGTGAAAACTTTAAAGCGTTTTTCTGAAACTTTTCGAAACTTTACACTGTTTTTCTGAAACTTCTCAAAAATTTAAAGCATTTCTCTGAAACTTGTCGAAATTTTAAAGCGGTTTTCTGAAACTTGTAAAAACTTTAAAGCGTTTCTCTGAAACTTGTCGAAACTTTAAAGCGTTTCTCTGAAACTTGTCGAAACTTTAAAGCGTTTTTCTGAAACTTGTCAAAACTTTAAAGCGTTTCTCTGAAACTTGTCGAAACTTTAAAGCCTTTTTCTGAAACTTGTAAAAACTTTGAAGCGTTTTTCTGAAACTTGTCAAAACTTTAAAGCGTTTTTCCGAAACTTGTCAACACTTTAAAGCGTTTTTCTGAAACTTGTTGAAACTTTGAAGCGTTTTTCTGAAACTTGTCAAAACTTTAAAGCATTTTTCTGAAACTTGTCAACACTTTAAAGCGTTTTTCAGAAACTTGTCGAAACTTTAAAGCGTTTTTCTGAAACTTGTCAAAACTGTAAAGCGTTTCTCTGAAACTTGTCGAAACTTTAAAGCGTTTTTCTAAAACTTGTCAAAACTTTAAAGCGTTTTTCTGAAACTTGTCGAAACTTTACGCTGTTTTTCTGAAACTTCTCAAAAATTTAAAGCGTTTCTCTGAAACTTGTCGAAATTTTAAAGCGGTTTTCTGAATCTTGTAAAAACTTTAAAGCGTTTCTCTGTAACTTGTCGAAACTTTAAAGCGTTTCTCTGAAACTTGTCGAAACTTTAAAGCGTTTTTCTGAAACTTGTCAAAACTTTAAAGCGTTTCTCTGAAACTTGTCGAAACTTTAAAGCGTTTTTCTGAAACTTGTAAAAACTTTGAAGCGTTTTTCTGAAACTTGTCAAAACTTTAAAGCGTTTTTCCGAAACTTGTGAACACTTTAAAGCGTTTTTCTGAAACTTGTTGAAACTTTGAAGCGTTTTTCTGAAACTTGTCAAAACTTTAAAGCATTTTTCTGAAACTTGTCAACACTTTAAAGCGTTTTTCAGAAACTTGTCGAAACTTTAAAGCGTTTTTCTGAAACTTGTCAAAACTGTAAAGCGTTTCTCTGAAACTTGTCGAAACTTTAAAGCGTTTTTCTAAAACTTGTCAAAACTTTAAAGCGTTTTTCTGAAACTTGTCGAAACTTTACACTGTTTTTCTGAAACTTCTCAAAAATTTAAAGCGTTTCTCTGAAACTTGTCGAAACTTTAAAGCGTTTTTCTAAAACTTGTCAAAACTTTAAAGCGTTTTTCTGAAACTTGTCGAAACTTTACACTGTTTTTCTGAAACTTCTCAAAAATTTAAAGCGTTTCTCTGAAACTTGTCGAAATTTTAAAGCGGTTTTCTGAAACTTGTAAAAACTTTAAAGCGTTTCTCTGAAACTTGTCGAAACTTTAAAGCGTTTCTCTGAAACTTGTCGAAACTTTAAAGCGTTTTTCTGAAACTTGTCAAAACTTTAAAGCGTTTCTCTGAAACTTGTCGAAACTTTAAAGCGTTTTTCTGAAACTTGTCAAAACTTTGAAGCGTTTTTCTGAAACTTGTCAAAACTTTAAAGCGTTTTTCCGAAACTTGTCAACACTTTAAAGCGTTTTTCTGAAACTTGTTGAAACTTTGAAGCGTTTTTCTGAAACTTGTCAAAACTTTAAAGCATTTTTCTGAAACTTGTCAACACTTTAAAGCGTTTTTCAGAAACTTGTCGAAACTTTAAAGCGTTTTTCTGAAACTTGTCAAAACTGTAAAGCGTTCCTCTGAAACTTGTCGAAACTTTAAAGCGTTTTTCTAAAACTTGTCAAAACTTTAAAGCGTTTTTCTGAAACTTGTCGAAACTTTACACTGTTTTTCTGAAACTTCTCAAAAATTTAAAGCGTTTCTCTGAAACTTGTCGAAATTTTAAAGCGGTTTTCTGAAACTTGTAAAAACTTTAAAGCGTTTCTCTGAAACTTGTCGAAACTTTAAAGCGTTTCTCTGAAACTTGTCGAAACTTTAAAGCGTTTTTCTGAAACTTGTCAAAACTTTAAAGCGTTTCTCTGAAACTTGTCGAAACTTTAAAGCGTTTTTCTGAAACTTGTCAAAACTTTGAAGCGTTTTTCTGAAACTTGTCAAAACTTTAAAGCGTTTTTCCGAAACTTGTCAACACTTTAAAGCGTTTTTCTGAAACTTGTTGAAACTTTGAAGCGTTTTTCTGAAACTTGTCAAAACTTTAAAGCATTTTTCTGAAACTTGTCAACACTTTAAAGCGTTTTTCAGAAACTTGTCGAAACTTTAAAGCGTTTCTCTGAAACTTGTCGAAACATTAAAGCGTTTTTCTGAAACTTGTAAAAACTTTAAAGCGTTTTTCTGAAACTTGTGAAAACTTTAAAGCGTTTTTCTGAAACTTTTCGAAACTTTATAGCGTTTTTTTTCTGGAACTTGGCATGTTTGAATTCGCTGTAACTCAAAATCTAATGCCTCTTAATCGACTCTTTTGAAATTTTGTACACTATTTCTACACATAAATCACCAGGTTTTTTCAATAATTATTTTTTATTCTACATTAACAAATTTGCCGATTTTTTTAGCGAAAATCGCGTTTTTGACTTCTAAGTGCTACCAAAAATGAAAAAATCGTAAAAAAAAAAATTCAGTGACGAGTTATAGCGTACACCGCAAAACAACTTTTTTCGAACCGCCTGCGGAGATTTGCTGCCAATGGCTTATTTATCAATATTTTGCAATGAAAAATTTCAGAAAACATAGTTCAGATGTTGTATTATTATATGGAAAGTGAATAAATAAACCAGCATTACCTTTATCGTCTAAAAAGAATTCGTGAAAATATGCTTTTTAACTGAGTTATGAGCGTTTGAGCGTTCGAGTGCTCCGGACCGGTTTTCCAGTGTGCAAAACTTTAAAGCGTTTTTTCTGAATCTTGTCATGTTTGAAATCGCTGTAACTCGAAATCTAATGCACCGATTCTTTTGAAATTTTGTACACTATTTCTACACACAAATCACCAGGTAACGCTGCCAAGTTTTTTTTTTATAATTATTTTTTCTTTTGCAATAACAAATTTGCCGATTTTTTTAAGCGACAATCGCGTTTTTGACTTCGAAGTGCTGCCAAAAATGGAAAAAATCGTAAAAAAAAAAAAATTCGACAGCGTTACCTCGAGAAACATCTCGTCTAATAAACGCATTTTGATTTTTTTCTTTTAGATGATCCAGTGACGAATTATAGCGTACACCGCAAAACAACTTTTTTTTCGAAGCGCCTGCGGGGATTTTCTGTCAACGGCTTATTTATCAATATTTTCCAATGAAAAATTTCGAAAAATATAGTTCAAATGTTGTATTATTATATGGAAAGTAAATAAATAAACCTGCATTACCTGTATCGTCTAAAAAAATTCTTGAAAAAATGCTTTTTTTTTCACCGAATTCACCTTAACCCCCCCCCGTTAAGGAGGATAGTCACCTCTTCAGGGGAGGCTGAATACCGGTATTCCCACTTGAAAATGTTCAATTAATTTTTCATGAAAATGCCCGAGTGGAATGTAACGAAATTTTGCCAGTCTATGTGAAAGAATGGCAGCAACCGTAAATTGTATTTATTTTTATGCAAGTTTTCGCAAAAATCGGTGAAGATATCCACATTCCAATTTAAATACCCAGTACTGTGTATATATATTTACATATGTGTGTGCGTGTGTAAGTTGGTGCTCGGTGCGTCATTTGCGCAAGACTATTAACGACGGCACTGATATGTTAGGTAAGTATCGTAGTTGGTAGTAAGGTATCGGTAAGTGTGGAACGATCATGAGAGGAGATGAGCATACAACTCGTTATCGCTGAGTATTATTAACCATTTGTGTTAAGATTTTGTTCAGCTTGGTGACGGTCTTGTGGTACTATTTGTTTCCGTGTACGAGGGATTAAATATTGTGTGCGTGTTTAATGTGGAGCAATGTTATCGTAGAGCAATGATATCGTAGAGCAACGAAGCCAGGTGCGTGCCAGAAATATCAATACCTATCATACTATGCTTGCCTTTTTTTTTTCTTTTTTTTTCATTTATTTCACAGACTCATTCCCCACGGGCTAATTTCGCCGATATGCCGTTGCTCATATATCATAGAAATTTGCCAATTATATTTGGAAAAAAAAAAACCAAAAAATTAATAACGATAGAGTGAAAATTGTTCGATGAAAAAATTTGACGAAGAATTTTCAACGATTCCCATTGCTAGCCGTCAAGGAATTTCGAAATTTTGTTACTATTTGTTTATTTTATTTTTTCTATCTTAACGAGCAATATATTTGGAGAAGACATAATTTACAACTGCGAATGATATTTAAATTGATTCATTCATTTAATAATACTCATGCAACATCCGTAGCCATTCCTACGTTATTTAATTCTCGAAAAATGTTTTTTTTTATCAAGGAATTTAAAGAGTAAATTTAAAAAAAATCAATAACTCCCTCGTGGTTAAATTAACGGTTTAGAACCTTGCTATCGCACGAATTGTTTGTTAATTTTTTCTTTCTTAACGAGCAATGTATTTGGAGAAGATATAAATTACATTTGCGAATGATATTTAAATTGATCCATTTATTTAATAATGCTCATGCAACATCCGTAGCCACTCCTACGCTATTTAATTCTTGAAAAATCTGTTTTTATTTTATCAAGGAATTTGAAGTGTGAATTTAAAAAAAATCAATAACACCCTCGTGGTTAAATTAACGGTTTAGAACATTGCTATCGCACGAATTGTTTGTTTATTTTTTCTTTCTTAACGAGCAATATATTTAGAGAAGATATAAATTACATTTGCGAATGATATTTAAATTGATCCATTTATTTAATAATACTCATGAACAGCCGTAGCCACTCCTACGCTATTTAATTCTCGAAAAATGTGTTTTTTTATCAAGGAATTAAAAGTGTAAATAAAATATAAAATCAATAACCCCTTCGTGTTTAAATTGATGGTTTAGAACATTGCTATCGCACGAATGGTTTGTTTATTTTTTCATAATTTACAATTGCGAATGACAATTAAATTTATCCATTTATCTAATAATACTCATACAACATCCGTAGCTACTCCTACGCTATTTAATTATCGAAAAATGTATTTTTTTTTATCTAGGAATTTACAGTGTAAATATTTAAAAAATCGATAACGCCCTCGTGGTTAAATTAACAGTTTAGAACATTGCTATCGCACGAATTGTTTGTTTATTTTTTCTATCTTAACGAGCAATATATTTGGAGAAGACATAATTTACAATTGCGAATGATATTTAAATTGATCCATTTATTTAATAATACTCGAACAACATCCGTAGCTACTCCTACGCTATTTAATTCTCGAAAAATTTATTTTTTTTTATCTAGGAATTTACAGCGTAAATTTAAAAAAAATCAATAACACCCTCGTGGTTAAATTAACGGTTCAAAACATTGCTATCGCACGAATTGTTTGTTTATTTTTTCTTTCTTAACGAACAATATTCTTGGATAAGACATCATTTACAAATGCGAATGATATTTAAATTTATCCATTTATTTAATAATACTCATGCAACAGCTGTACCCACTCCTACGCTATTTAATTCTCGAAAAATGTGTTTTTTTTATCAAGGAATTTGAAGTGAAAATTTAAAAAATCAATAACTCCCTCGTGGTTAAATTAACGGTTTAGAACATAGCTATCGCACGAATTGTTCGTTTATTTTTTCTTTCTTAACGAACAATATTCTTGGATAAGACATAATTTACAAATGCGAATGATATTTCAATTTATCCATTTATTTAATAATACTCATGCAACAGCTGTAGCCACTCCTACGCTATTTAATTCTCGAAAAATGTGTTTTTTTTATCAAGGAATTTAAAGTAAAATTAAAAAAAATCTATAACTCCCTCGTGGTTAAATTAACGGTTTAGAACATTGCTATCGCACGAATTGTTTGTTTATTTTTTCTTTCTTAACGAACAATATTCTTGGATAAGACATAATTTACAAATGCGAATGATATTTAAATGTATCCATTTATTTAACAATACTTATGCCACATCCGTAGCTACTCCTACACTATTTAATTCTCGAAAAATGTGTTTTTTTTTAATCAAGGAATTTACAGTGTAAATTTTTTTTTTAATCAATAATATCTTCGGGGGTAAATTAATAATTTAGAACATTGCTGTCGCAAGAGTTTTTGAAAAAATCGGATAATCCGTTTGGAACATTTTGTTGCGTCGTTTCATAACGCGCTTTTGAAGGGAAAAAAAAAACAAATCAATAAATTAATGTTGAAGACGACAGTCCAGGTTGACTCGGTGTGGAAATCCTCATATCTATCACTCGTCACGAGTTCGTTCGAAGATCTCAAGAACGAGTAATCGCTGCCTCGTTAAAATCTTTCGTTATCTTTACCTCGTACTGTATTCTCAGTTGAACGCTAGCCTGAATATTTTCACACAAGCGCAACGACGTTGTCTCTCTGCTGCGGGCACTTCGACCGGTATAACGCGTTAATAACGAGGAAAAATCGGACGGAGATTAACGGAAGAATACACGGGTAGTGGAAAAGAAAAAGAAAAATCGTCGAATAACGATAAAATTATTTTTCAATAAAGTACAACAATCGTTCTAATATTCGGATGAAAATCGTGTTTGTGGTAAAAAGTAACGAGAGGAGGAGGAAGAATAATCGTGTGGGAACGTGTGACATGAAATATCGTTATGTCCGGTATCAACAATCCGGCGTTTATCGAGGTAAATGCACAATTTCGTGCTTGGTCAATTTAAATAATGAAAATCGGACTAATCGGTGTTTACGGTTTGGCGAAAGGTGGAAAGGAGAATGAGCGAACACGACCGGAAAATATCCCTTGATCTATCGCAGGTACGCATGTATATTTAATTATCATTTAATTAATCAGTCGTGTTGATCGTCGTACGTCATTATTAAATGATACAAAATGAATAACACCCACATCACAATTATTGAAAGTCCCGCTGGGACTGATTAAAGTTACGAATAAAAAGGAGAGGAAAAAAAATAAAAATAAAATTATTAAATGAATAACTATGAATCATAACGAATATTAATATTAATGCCAATTATTTGACAATTATTATAAAATATTAATTAATCAATTTCCAACGTGACGAACCAATGATTTTAATTATTCAGGAGTTAGGCCACTCTAGAGTCCGAAAAATAGGCTTTTTGAGGGATTTTTTTTTAGACAAACTACAAAATAAATCGACATTACAAAATAGGTTGTTTATCATACGTATCAGTGACTGTGTACAATAATTTTTTTGAAACGATTAATTTGAAAATGGCGGCTGTGCAGCATTTTTGCGATGACGTCTCCGTTTTTGTTGGCCGGAAACATAACTTCGACAATTTTCAACCGATTCACTTGAAATTTTCAATATATCTTTGGTAATACATTGTCTATGGAAGTGCGTAGGATTTTTTCGATATATTGATTTTTGGCCAAATGGCGAACTTCTAAGGTGAAAAGTGAAAAATTTGCTTAAAAAATCGTCAGAAAATCGTTAATAACAAATGAACCATGCAATATAAACAAAAAAATTCTACGCACTTCCATAGACAATGTATTTTAAAAGATATATTCAAAATTTCAAGTGAATCGGTTGAAAATTGTCTGAGTTATGTTTCCGGCCAACAAAAACGGAGACGTCATCGCAAAAACGCTGCACAGCCGCCATTTTGAAATTAATCGCTTAAAAAAAATTATTGTATACAGTCACTGATATGTGTGATAAACATCCTATTTTGTAATCTCGATATATTTTGTAGTTTTTCTGAAAAAAAATCCCCAAAAAAAACCTATTTTTTTGGACTTTAGAGTGGCCCGGCCCCTTTAGAAAAAGTGGCGGAATTCATACCTACAGTTTGATAAATGTAGAATAAATATTTCCTTAGCTGAACATTGTCTGAGTTATGTTTCCGGCCAACAAAAACAGAGACGTCATCGCAAAAATGCTGCACAGCCGCCAAGTCCGAAATTAATTGCTTCAAAAAAATTCTTGTATACAGTCACTGATATGTATGATAAACATCCTATTTTGTAATCTCGATTTATTTTGTAGTTTTTCTGACAAAAAAATCCCCAGAAAAGCCTATTTTTTCAACCTCCAGAGTGGCTAATCCCTTAAGGTAGTAGTCTGGTAACTTAAGCCGATTTTCATGTCTTTTTTGGAGGGCGTTTTTTTGTAGGAAAATGAAAATGAATCGTTTTGGATATTTAGGATGTTTTTATTTACATATTAAAGATACAAAAAAAAATTTTTTTGAAAAAATTTAATAGTTTATTATTATTATTATTATTATTGATCGAAGTTGGCACCTCGAAAAAAAGCGCGTGGGTGGCCCCGGTGATTTTGGCTCTTGATGTTATCTGAAATAAAAAATTCTTCATAATTCTTAATCTATAGACATGTCATTATGGTCGGAACTACTGAAGTTAAATTTCATGGATAAATAACAAAATGGCGGACTTTGGAAAATAGGTTGTTTTTTTTTCAAAATGGCGCACTTTGAAAAAAAAAGTTTTTTTTTCTCCAAAGTCCGCCATTTTCTTATTTATCCATGAAATTTAACTTCAGTAGTTCCGACCAGAATGACATGTCTATAGATTAAGAATTATCAAGAATTTTTGATTTCTGATAACATCAAGAGCCAAAATCACCGGGGCCACCCACGCGCTTATTTTTCGAGGTGCCAACTTCGATCAATAATAATAATAATAATAAACTATTGAATTTTTTCAAAAATTTTTTTTTTTGTATCTTTAATATGTAAATAAAAACATCCTAAATATCCAAAACGATTCATTTTTATTTTCCTACAAAAAAACGCCCTCCAAAAAAGACATGAAAATCGGTTTAAGTCACCAGACTACTACTTTAAATGAATAACTATGAATCATAACAAATATCAATATTAATGCCTAATTATTTATCAATTATTAGAAAATATTAATTAATTAATTTCCCCACGTGACGAACCAATGACTTTACTTATTAATTATGGGACTTAACGAGTCACTTGTTAAATAAATGAAAATCATAAATTGTCAATGATCAGCTTGTCATTTCAAAATTTGCTTATAGACGGTAATTTTTGTAAATTTTTTTTTTTCTACCGGTTAACAATGATCCTAGGGAGACGAATTGGATGTACCGGATGATAGCGCGACACATTGTGATATAGTCAAAGACGAGGTGAGTTGACTACGTTCGCGAATGCTCAAAGTTTCGTACGACTCGTATCGGCATCGTAGTTTTTTCAAGGCTGACTATAGTCGGTTTTAAAAGATACGACGTATCCAAAGATTTTTATGATTGTATTTTTTCGACTCGGTCGTAATAAAATTTCTTCATGTTTGCCAAAGATTGTATGCTTCGCAGAAATGTAGCACAACGGAAAATTCTTCCGGTTGTCCCGCGACGAGTAGATTAGCGATCCACGGATTCTTCACGAAATATGAAAGGTTCTTCAAGAATATGGGCATTTTATTTATTAACGCATCGGTCATCGTGTATTTGATCTTTGCCAGCGTTTATTGGTCCAAAAATGGTGAGTCACAACTTTTCGTATACCGTTAATTTTTGTTCATAGCCGAGTAACGAAACATTTGTTAACGAAATGCATTTATCTCGAAGATCGTTTGTTCGATCGTTATTTCCTTTCGAACCGAGGAACCTTTATTTTCATGAAAAATCGTTCCGTGTGAAAATTGAGATAGATATACAGTGGGTCAAGAAAGTATTCATACACCTTGTTTTTTTGCGATAACTTTATAGACATAAGCGATACGAAAAGAAAGCCAATTTTATTTAATAGTACATCAGGTACAGAGATAAACTGCAAATGGAGAATTTTTTCCCAGGAATAATAGAAGAATTATGCAAAAAAAAATGAAAATGTTCGGGCCAAAAAAGTATTCGTACACTTACGATTGAGCTGCTAAACCTCGATATTCACTCACGGACGGTCTGACCTCTGCGTACAATGTAAACAAGTCTTCGTTTACACAATGGTTTTGACCTATTCCATGCGGTAGTAGATCTTCAAGCTCTGAACAGACACGATGGCAAAGAAAAGCGAAATATCAATATCCATGCGAGATAGAGTGATTTTTCTTCGGAAACGCGGTGAAAGTTATCGAAAAATTAGTAAAGAACTAAATCTAAGTTTCGCAACAGTGCAATATATAATAAAAAAAATACGAAAGAACAAACAGCACAAAAAATAAGCCACGAACCGGTCGACCGAGAATACTAACGGTACGAGAGCGTCGGAGTATCGTTACAGAGGCTACAAAAAAACCGTTCACAAGTGCTCGCAGTTTAGCTAATGATGTCGCGTCAAGATCAGGGAAGAGCATTTGTCCCCGGACTATTCAAAACGTTTTGCATTCTGCCTAAATATACGGCGGAACTGCCCGCAAAAAACCATTAATTAATAATATAAATCGAGAAAAATGTTTAGGTTTCGCAAAAACTTACGTAAAAAAATCTATAGAATTTTGGAAACGTGTCGTATTCTCGAATGAATCGAAGTTTAACATCTTCGGGTCCGATGGAAAAAAATTCGTCCGGCGGAAACCAAATACCGAGCTCCAGCAGAAAAATTTAATACCGACTGTAAAGCACGGCGGAGGAAGCGTCATGATTTGGGGCTGTATGGGATATTATGGCGTTGGTAATCTGGCTTTTATAGATGGTACAATGAATGACCAGAAGTATATCGACGTGTTGCGCAGCAATTTGAAAGCGAGTGTAGATAAAATGGGCCTGAATGGAAATTTCTACTTCCAACAAGATAACGACCCGAAAAATACTGCCATGAAAACGAGGGAATGGTTACTCTATAATGTCCGCAAACAATTCATTACACCACCACAATCTCCGGACATCAATCCTATTGAAAATTTACGGCACTTGGTGGATGTAGAAATTAGAAAAAGAAAAATAACAAACAAATCCGATCTCCAAAGAGTGCTTTTAGAAGAATGAACGAAAATAGCAAAAGAAACAACGCAAAAGCTAGTAGAATCCGTGCCTAAGAGACTCGGGGCGATAATTGAAGCAAAGGGATGCACACCAAATATTAATTATAATTAACAACTATGATGATGTAGGTTTTCACTATAATCGTAAGTGTATGAATACTTGTTTTGCCCGAAAATTTTCGTTTTTTTCACATAATTCTTCTATTATTCCTGGGAAAAAATTCTCCATTTGCAGTGTATCTCTGCATCTGATGTACTATTAAATAAAATTGGCTTTCTTTGCGTATCGCTTATGTCTATAAAGTTATCGCAAAAAAACACGGTGTATGAATACTTTTTTGACCCACTGTACTTCCTCGAAGAAGACGAATTCAAGCGTTGTGAAATTTGAAGAAAGCAACTCGTACGTTTCAATTTTTTTTTATCGCACGTCTCGTTCTAACGAATTACTGGAGTATTACTCGATCGTTCATCGTCAGATTGATAAATTATCAATAATAAATAATGAAAAATATTTTCTTTAGAAAAGAACTGCGGTTACGAATGGTGCGACGGCTACGGAATGCTCTTGATAATTTTTGTTACGGTTTACTCCTGTCTGCTTTATTACTGCATCGTCAAAAGGTACTTCGGAAAAAGCATAAAGCATGGATTTAGTCCGTTCGTCTCGTGTCTGAATGGCATTCAAAAACGCAAGTAAGTCAAACCGATAAAATCGTTTGTGCTTTTCGTGTAATAATGGCTGTCACGTGTGTTCGGCGATATAATGCAATTCGATGAATAAAACTTTTATCTTTTTTCTTCTTCTTCTTCAGATACGGAGCTTCTTTGTGCAAGGCTACGTTTTACGTATCGATGATGATTGCTATCGTGGTATTTCTTATCTTCGACACTATCGGCTCGAGGGATCGATTGATTAGCTTCATCGGTGTCATTGTACTTTTGCTCTTCGGCTGGGTATTTTCTAAAAATCGTACAAGGGTTTGTATTCATATTTATATACATATTTTTATTTTTACTTCGAACAACGTATACCCGGTCAATTTTTTACGTATGGTCCTTCCCAATTCCATTTTTTTCTTCATTTTTCCACCCGTTACTCCCTACCCCCGTTTCGTTGAGCTAATCCAACTTCCATTGCGCCCGCTGACACTACCATCTTATTATTTAATTTTTTTGGACAATTACAGATAAACTGGAGACCGGTTATTTGCGGACTTTTTCTTCAATTTACGCTCGGTCTGATAACGATCAGATGGAGCGTCGGACGCGCTGTGTTTCAATGCGCTGCGAACAAGGTTGCGGCATTTTTGGATTACGCAAAGGACGGGGCGGCCTTTGTTTTCTCGCAAGAAATCGTGAACAACGGTGTATTCGCCTTTTCCGTAAATACAAAGACAATTATGATCGTCGAATCTCTCGTTAAAATTGAATTTCAATAAATCATGTTGGATTCTTTTTTTTTTTAAGGTGCTACCAGTAATTTTTTTCTTTAGTTTTATGATACAAATTCTTTATTACTGGGGAGCGATGCAATGGATCATTCTGAAGCTCGGCTGGATGCTTCAGACCGCAATGGGCACGACCGTTTGCGAAAGCCTAAATTCCGCGGCGAACACATTTCTCGGGATGGTACGTTGGCTCGGATGACCGTCGATCAAACGAAATAAAAGACGCTGCGGTTATCGTGTTTTTTTTCCTTGCTTCGTTTTTTTTTTGATACATTTTCTTTTGCGTTCGTTTCATCATGCACCTTATTGCGTTCCAGACGGAATCGCCGCTGCTGATAAAACCCTACATCAGCACATTGACCAAGTCCGAATTGCACGCTATAATGTGTTCGGGATTCGCTACCGTTTCCGGTATGTTCGTTATACTGCGTATTATACGATTTATTTTTTATTTTTTCTGCAACACAGGATTGTACGAATTATTTATATATATATTAGGGTGGGTCAAATAAAATGACTAATTGTTTTTTTCCTCGATATAATGAAAAATGTATTGTTTGGCATCTCAAAAAAAACCCTCTGCAAGTATGAGCCCTTCGTATTTAAATTAAGAGGTACCTCATCGCGAATTTTCATTTCCCATTTAAATAACATGGAACCATTGTTTTTTTAACTTTGGAATTTTATTAGACTTAAATCGTTGATGTTAGGAGAGTCTTTTAGCACATTTTTGCAGAACATTTGATGCTCTACAAAAAAGCTCTCTTACGTCTAATCGATAAAAGTAACTGTACAAAAAATAATCGGTGATAATTACCTCTGGATTTTATTTATCTTGTTTATTAGTACATAAATTTCAAATTTTTAAAAATTTTCGTTATCAATATGAATAAATATACTACTAATATATTACTAATATACTAATATACTACTAATATTTTACTAATTGTTTTCAAACAAATATGAGAGAATCCAGAGGTAACTATCACCGATTATTTTTTGTACGGTTACTTTTATCGATTAGACACAAGAGAGCTTTTTTGTAGAGCATCAAATGTTCTACAAAAATATGCTAAAAAACTCTCGTAACATCAACGGTTTAAGTCTAATAAAATTCCAAAGTTTAACAAAAAATATTTCCATGTTATTTAAGGGAGGAAATAGGGTTAGGACAGCGTTTTCTCAATGATTTTCATGAATTTTTTTATAGTATAAAAAATGAATATAATTTATTGAAACTTTGAGAATATTTTATACATATGTTTAAGTATATACTATAAAATTTGTATACATATATTCAAGTATATACTATAAAATATTAGCGACCCCATATTGCAGGTCACAATCAGACTCAGCATTTTGCGTACATTCTGGAAGCCGCAATTTTCATCTGAGATCAAACGAGGTTGGAATTTACTTTTATTATATGTCTCTCTTCTATATGAACCTAAATGCTATCAAAAAAATAGAAAATTGAATTTTTTACAGGGGTCAAAACAAAAAAGTATGATTTTTTGCCATTTTTTACAACTTTATTTGCAAAAAAAAAATTATTTTAAATGATGATAATATTCCGATTTTAGGTTCATATAGAGCGCAATACTATGAAGAAAGTAACTGCCAATTTTCAAAACGGTTAGTTGAAAACTTTTCAAACTAGCGTGTACGCAAGTTCAAAAAAAGTCGTTTTCAGAAAAACGCGTTTGAAAAAATAGTACCAAGAAATACAAGCAATATGGGGTCGCTAATATTTTATAGTATATACTTAAATATATGTATAAAATATTCTCAAAGTTTCAATAAATTATATTCATTTTTTATACTATAAAAAAATTCATGAAAATTATTGAGAAAACGCTGCCCTAACCCTATTCCCCCCCTTAATGGCTTATAACAATAGAACGAGTCGGAATTTTCATTTGAAATTTTGGGAACATATTTTTCAATAGTTTTACTAACAATTTATGAAATTAAAAAAAAATCGATTTTTTTAACCGTCTAACCCTATTTCCCCCCTTAAATGGGAAATGAAAATTCGCGATGAGGGACCTCTTAATTTAAATATGAAGGGCTCATACTTGCAGAGGGTTTTTTTGAGATGCCAAACAATACATTTTTCATTATATCGAGGAAAAAAAAAATTAGTCATTTTATTTGACCCACCCTAATATATATATTAATTGTCGACCAATCTCAATGGGACCAGGTTTCGTTCGAAAGATTATCAAATTTCCTTGAATGTACTTTTCTTTGAAATGTTAAAATTCGTCAAATCTTCACGAATAACGACACAAATGCCCAGCACTTTATAGATACATACATATATATGCATATATATATACTATTTTCCTCAAATAAGGAACTGTTCTTGCTGCTTATATCGGTTTTGGTGCCCAGCCCGCGCATCTTATAACCGCTTCGGTCATGTCCGCACCGGCTGCCCTTTGTTACTCGAAACTCTTCTACCCGGAGACGGAAAAGAGTCGAACGACTTTTGAAAATATTCCACTACAAAAATCGTGAGTTTCGCGTACGAAAGAATTTTCTAAATTTAAATTACGACTAATGGGCGGTAGGCCTTTTCTTCAATCAGATTCACAGTTTGGGCCGAGGGCTCGTCAAGTGCCTAACGAATGATTCAAATGAACATGACACGAATTACGATTTTTTTCCTGAATCATTGGAATATTGATTGATATTTTTTTTTTTACTTCAGCGAAGACACGAGTGTCATGGACGCAGCTACGAAAGGTGCCGTGGCTGCAATTCCTCTGGTGCTCGGTATAGTCGCCAATATCGTTGCATTCGTTTCTCTAATTTCATTTCTCAACGGTATACTATCGTGGCTCGGTGGTCTCGTCGGATATTCGGATTTGACGTTTGAGGTAAAATAAATACAATTCATCTTGCTTCCTCGCAAAGGAAGCGTTGATTGCGTAAAAAAAAATCAATTTTTGAACGTCGGTATGCTCAAGACGAGCCAAAACGTACGACGATGATATCTGGAAAAATGTCCGTGCGTGCGTAAATGATCGGGGCCCAAAAATTCTACCTGACGTATCACCAGAAGGAATTGGCTGTTTTACTCATTACGAAATTACTCATTTTCTTTTTGTCTTTTTAATTTTGTTTCTCTCACAAGATCATACTGTCCAAGGTGTTCATGCCTCTGAGCTGGATAATCGGCGTGCCTTGGGATCAGTGCGAGGACGTGGCGACGTTGATAGGCCTTAAAACGGCGGTGAACGAGTTCGTCGCGTATCAAAAATTGGGCGAACTGAAACTCGCGGGAAAACTGACGGCTCGCACCGAGGCAATAGCCACTTACGCGATTTGCGGTTTCGCAAATCCCGGTTCGATCGGTATAATGATGGGTGCTCTTGGCTCATTGGCGCCTGAAAGGAGGCAACATATCGCCGAAGTCGTGATGAGGGCTTTCGTCGCTGGCAGCGCGGTTTGCTTCCTCACAGCTTGTACCGCCGGTAAACAAAATACACGCGTATTCATCGCGCGATAAACAAAAATTGTATTTACACGATTATGCAAGAATTTCACGCGATACTGGTTATTTGACGATTATTTATTTATTATACAGCGTTTTTTTTAATGCGTGTTGTAAAATTTTTTTTTTTTTCTCTGTTTTTTTCGTTAATCGAACTGGAAAATTTGTACAACTCGTCGGTGAATTTTGAAATTGTCCGTTTGCAAATTTTTCCGACGAGGAGACTTTAGAAATTTCTCACCTCGCCGTCTATCGTTTCAGGTATGCTGATGGACGAGACCTTTTTTACCAACGCGTTAACGAATTCAACGATGACGTGATCAACGGTTTAAAAAAAAACTCCAGTATGACTCATTGTCATTACCTCGTAACTTCAAACGAATAAACTATCGGCGTTTTATTCCATACACGATAGAAAGCGATATGCACATTTACGTGGTAATGATATTGGTTTGTATTTGTTTTTTTTCGGCTATACATATCGGTTCGGAAACTCGTGGGCCAGTAGCATCCGCGTGGCAGTACGTATATTTTTCGCTCGACACTTTGCTCGCGGAATTGACAATTTTTGTTTCGTCAGTAGCGTGAAAAAATAATATTTAAAACATGTGCTCACAAGAAAGTATTACGGCAGGCAGTGAAGCTCGTGAAGATCGTAGAGACCGTGAGTTCGATCGAAAACGTCGGCCGTCACTTCGAGCATTTTTGGCAATACGTCTATGTTTCGCTGAACGTTTTCCCCGCAAACCTGTGGTTATTGAAGGGAAAAAAAAAGTTTTAAAATATATACATATTTATTATCATGAAAAATTCATGTACACTGGTCGAATGAAATACGAGACAAAATGTTTTTCTTTTTACATTTACGTAGGTACTACCGGTTCTGAAAAAAAAAAATCGTTTCTCGAAATTGTCGCGTAACTTGGGATAAATTGTACCGCGGTATGTATTATCGACGGAATATTATTTTTTTTATAATACCGATAAAGTAATTATTATAATTAATTTTTTCATCGTTGGAATTGTCATTCATGGGTGTTTTCTTTTTTTACGTAAAAAAAACATTTGATATCGATTTTTTTAAATTGTAAACGATCGGTCCTTCATAGAAATTATTGTGAAACAAAGTGCAGGACGAAAAAGATGAGGACGAACCTTTTTGAATAAAATTTCTTTAGTCGGCATTGTGTACATGGCAACAACAGCCGCTTTTCTTATGACCCAGGAATGATGTTTGGCGAGTGTTTTGCCGTAAGCGTCCTGACAACAGCTCGAAGTTTTATCAACGTCGGCGAGTTCGCCGAGTTGTCTCAGGAATTCTCTGATAAAATCTGCCAATAAAAATTCATCTTTACTCTTATTTTTATCATGTTTTTATGCTTATCAGAACTAGATTACACCGGGACCTCGTTTTTAAGAATAAACTCGGACCGGAAGCTCTTGTAATCGAGGCCGCTTAAGTCCAGCTCCTATAACGTAAACAGCCAATCACGCGCTTATGGCCAGGACCGTATCATAACGTGAACCGGATCGGGACGTCCTTTCTCGTCATTTTTAATGTTATGTACGTTCATATTTTTTTTTTTACCTAAAAAGGGCCCGACGTGACTTTTGGGAGTTTGAAAATTCACGAATATTAAACTATAGAAAGGCTTTCATTAAGAAAGTGTTTGATGCAATCCTCTAGTCTAAATGAGGATTTTTTTCGAGGTTTAAAAAAAAAAATTCACAAGTAGTATTAACGGGTTAGGCCTCTCTAGAGGCCGAAAAAATAGGCTTTTTTGGTAATTTTTCGTCAGAAAAACTACAAAATAAATCGAGATTACAAAATAGAGTGTTTATCATACATATCAGTGACTATATACAATATTTTTTTTGAAGCGATTAATTTCAAAATGGCGGCTGTGCAGCGTTTTTGCGATGACGTCTCTGTTTTTGTTGGTCGCAAACATAACTCAATTTTCAACCGATTTACTTGAAATTTTGAATATATCTTTAAAAATACATTGTCTATGGAAGTGCTCTAGATTTTTGTGTTTATATTGCATAGTTCATTTGTTATTAACATTTTTTTGACGATTTTTTAAGCAAATTTTTCACTCTTCACTTTAGAAGTTCGCCATTTGGCCAAAAATCAATATATCGAAAAAATCCTACGCACTTCCATAAACAATGCATTTTTAAAGATATATTCAAAATTTCAAGTGAATCGGTTGAAAATTGTCCGAGTTATGTTTCCGGCAAACAAAAACGGAGACGCCATTTTGAAATTAATCGCTTCAAAAAAATGATTGTATACAGTCACTGATATGTATGATAAACACCCTGTTTTGTAATGACGATTTATTTTGTAGTTTTTCTGAAAAAAAAATCCCCAAAAAAGCTTATTTTTCGTCCTCTAGAGTGACCTAAGTCCTTAAATATTTCAAGATCAGTCTTTTTTCCACCTGTTCATTGGTACATGCAGGGTACGCGGTACAAAGTCGCCATGTTCCCGTTACGACTGTTACCATGGTTCCACTCGTCCAAAACAAAAACACCAAAAAGATTATTGATCAGTACGAGTATGGCTATCGCATCACCGAGGCAAAAGGCTGGGGATTTTGCTTAAAATCGAGGTCTTCGTGTATTAATTCTACATTTACGAAAGATACGCACCGAGGCCACGATGAAGTCTCAGCAATGTTCTGGTACCGTTTACAAAATCCGATTTCTGCAGCAATTTATTTTCCTGCTCGTGGCTGATCATCGTTTTAATCGTGTCGTAACTCTGCTCGTCCTTTCTGACCAGCTCGTCGAGAACGTCGATCTTTTGCTTCAGATCCGACGATACAAAACTGAAAACGCTTCCCATAAGCTGAAAAAATCTGAACCATCGCCAATCGTCAATATACAATTTTTTGTCGCACGCGGCAAATAAAAAAGAACATATTTTCGTAATGTCGAACAATGTTTTTTGTTTTTTTGAACAAATATCACAATTAAAAAAGTTTAACAGTATGACACAATCCTCATAATAAAAAACGGTAAATCATTTTTTCTCCAAGAAAATTGTTCTTTCGGGCTAAAGACAAACGGGTTAAAAATTGGAAGGTTAAAAGATACGGCTTTTTCCTTCTACTCATTGTATCGCCCCCCCCCCCCCAAACCCGCCAAGCCGCGAGATTTGTAACTGTTTTACCGATCGAGAAGTTTGACGGTGAACCAAATAAAAATTCATCAGACACCATCGACAGAAATCGAAGGAAATTTTCCAAAGCAACCCCAAAAATCGCTGACTGACTCACGATCATGTCAGTGTTGGCTGATATTACAATGTTTCCTTTTTTTCCGAACATCGTCCAAGCGTTCGACAAGCGTCACAAATTATTCAACCACAAATCTACGAACAATTGAACATTTGTTTTATACTGACTTGTAGAGTTCATTGTAAGCCTCCAGATAGGCCTTGAGATTGACGTCATCGTCCTGGATAAGGGCCCGATCGAAGTGGTCGTGAACCGTTCGAAGATCGAAGAACATCAAATCCGGACCCTCCGCCATCTTTAACACTGCTGTCGCGTAGCAGTGGCATTGCTTCAACGAGAAACGCGGCTTGAACTGTGCACACTTGCCGCTCCGCAGTATTTCTCATCTTTTACCTTTTTTATTTTTCAATAACCGTACCCGTCTTCCGGCGTCTGCGCGCGACAGGCTAAAGGTAATTGTTTAACGATTTGCCGCAACCTTATCCGAACTTTTTCGTTTAGAACACGATCGAATCTCACGCTTACAAAGTATATGACTCTACAAGGTTTTTGTAGCGGTCGTGCCCGCTCTTCCAACCCCGGTCGGTATAAAACACACCAAAGACCCTAGACTGGACCACCAGCGCCAGCGACGAAAGCAGACACTAGTCGCCAAAGTCGAAGAGCTCCTTCTTCCGCTACAGCTGTGGTCTATGTCCATCTAGGAAATTATTCTACGACGCATAATATACGAACCACGTTCTCTATGATCTCATATATTTCTGTGATACTCTTCTCTACGATTATTCATCATAAAAGTTACTTTGCTTGTTACTACTTCTCGTAAGTGTTGTTAATACCGGCACTATTCAACAAAAGACTATATTTTTCGAACACTTGGCGCCATCTTTAATAACCGATAGGACTGTGTAAAGAACGCCGGTATAAGAGAAATCTAGGACACCAACAATTAAGGTAAATGATAATACTGATTCCGTCTATATCACTTTTTGATAATTGGCAAGTGTATTCGAAGGAGTTGAAAGATGAAAAACTCAAAACAGTCTTTTAGTCTAAATGACAATTTTTTTTTAAGTTAAAAAAAAATTCATTGGTACCAGTTTGAAGTACGGAGTTCTAGGATTCAACGATAGCGAAGTGAAACACTTAATTGCACTTGATTTCGTTATTTCATGTAAATGCACGTAAAAGCAAGAGAAACTCCCCGTAAGCCACAGACAACAGATCGGTTTGATGGCTCACCCGACTTCATGATCTACGAGGTAAAGACACTTGTTTTTTAACTCGATATATTAACTCCCATCTCTCATATACATTTGCTTTTTGTTTCTTTAAATATTAGGGTACAAATTTACAACGATTATATACAATTGTTATGCTTAATGCAAACGATTGGTTATTCAGGTAAATCGTAAAACGTGATTCCACGGAGGGAGATATGATCGATCGGCGCGACGAGCCTCTACCGCTTCTTGACGGTAAAATTTCAACATTTTTTTGTACATGAACTCTGTGACGAAACGATATGTTTTTCTTTTCAGGCGCTAGACTCGCCGATGATTTTGCTATTCCGCGACGTTCATCGAACTAGCAAACTCCAACGAACGAAAGTTTCTCCCGGTGATTCTTTCGTGCAAGGCTCGATGGAACGTATCGGCCGCTCAGATGAACTCGGTGAGGGATATTTTTTTGAAATCCGGCACGGAGCCGCCAATTTCGTGCTTGCATATTTCACCGTTGTCCATGTAACTGAGGCCCGTACTCTTTAGTGCGATCTTGAGGCTGTCCATCGATAGATTCGGCGCTTTAACGCTTGGATAAAATTTGTCGAGATCGTTCATCGAGTATCCCGGTGTTATTCTCTTCAGCCTATACGATTGTATCGTTGGCTTTGAATCATTCTCGTCTAGCACTATCTTTTCCCGAATGCTCTCGTTCCGGCTTCCCAATGTACCGTCGTCGCACTTCCAACAGTTCTCGATTATCTTGGGCGTGAACGTGCGCATGTTGACCCTGACCTCGTGACTGCAAGCCGTACGATTTGATGCCGGTGGAAGTTCGACCTGTAGCGACACAATCGGATATCCAGCATGAACTCTTTAATCTCTCCTTCCGCAAGCCGTATCAAATGGCGGATGTTACCCGCGATGTGAGAGGCACGAACAACGATCGGCACGGAATCGCGGCTCGTAGGAGAATTGGCGGTTTGGAATTTCTAATAGATTTTAATTTTTTTTATTGAGGATGCCGTGTGGGTTAAATTTGCCGAACATGGCACGTTATTGGAGGTTTACTAATTTCTTATATGCGCTAACATTTTCAGGCGATTTTCTTCCGGCGGAGTGGTAATACCTACGTTATACAGCAACGGTACGGAGCAACGGTTGTTTAGGCGACCGATCGCGAATTTACTCGCCAAACGTAAACAGCAGAGCAACGACGATACAACCGAAAAAGCAACAGCTTTTCCGGTTGTTTCACGGTTGCTGCGCGCTAATAATTTTGAAACTAAAGAGGATTCGAGCAACGTTAACGGAGAGGAGCAGGAAGGAGCAAAGGATTTCGTCAAACAAATTAAATCAAAGGGATAATAACCTTTGTGCCCTTTCGCTGGAAGAATTCAAAATCGTCGTTGGCAACGGTCGTGACCGAGCAACAACTTCGGGTTCGGCTCTTGCACGAGCTCATTGTGTCGTCGAAGTCACCATTATCAAGATCACAGCTCTCGTCGTCCGAAGTTTCGTAGCCAATCTCTTGCTCGACGCTGCCCAATCGCCTCGGATCCAATCCGTTCTGTCGCTGTTGATCTCCGTTGTTGCGTTGCAAAAGATCGCTCTTGACGTCGTACGTACGAGAGTCAAGACCGAGACGCGGATATTTCGCGTGATCGAAGCTCTGATTTCTTCGAACTAAATTTCTCGTTAATTCCCTCTCGTTATTTCGATTCGAGGTGGAACCCTGAAATTTTTCAATTTCACCACTTTCCATTCCCAATGAACTTCTCACCTGTCGCCCGACGCCGCACATTCCGTGAATACTTTCCTCGCGTATTTCGTCGAGGCTCTTCGCGAATTTACGCTTCATCGGATTGTCAAGTTGCACTAAATTCTCCATGTTCTGACCAAAAACGTCCGTACTACCGATCTTTCGTCGATTTGCAAATTCAAAATTTTCATTGAGACGCGTCAGTCGCTGCTGCGACGTTGACCGCTCGTTCGTACCGCTCAACGGACTCTTTGATGTTTCTCGATGATTTTGATGATTGTAATTGTGATGGCGCTTCTGACGAGGCTCGAAGGTCGAACTCGCGAAGGACGTTAGCTCGGCCGGAAGCGAGGCGTACGCGTTCTCATCGTTGACCGATTGTGACCGAGGATAGTGCTGAGTAGCCATTGTTATCGTACCGGTCCTTGCTGCGCGCAAAAAAGACCATCAAATTAACCGCTCGTGTCAGTACGAACTTCGAATTAGGGAAGAACGGGGAATTGCTTAACAGCGGCCCAATACCAAACACTCTAACGTCGACAAATACATTGACCATGGAAAATTATGACCCACGTCACCGTCTGAATTAGCAAATTGCTTTCCCTCATTTATTTCTCTCTTACAAAGCTTTCGGTAGTTTTTGAACTTTCAAATCCATTGATATTTTTTAGTCGTAGACGTTGAAAAGTTTGGCGGTTACGAAATAAAGATTTACGATTGGTCATTCTACAAAACCCGTCGGGCACTACGAGGCTAATACTACATTAGCCGGCACATTAGGATAAAATATTCGAATGTCAAGACTCACTGCGGTTCTGATGATTGTGCAATCGTCCGTACAGGCTACCGTTTGTAAGAGGAAACTTGAGTCCGTGATTCAAGTTCAATTGGAGCTTGTACTCGGCGTCTTGCTCAAAATGTCGAAACTTTCCGTCTATTCCACCTTAACACAATCAATAACAAAAGCATTATGATCGAAAAACCGTTATTATTGTTATTTAATTATCCCAAAATGTCTGACAAACAAACCTCGAACAATTATTTATCGAGAGCTTGAATCGTTGAAAACAAAACTTTATGGAAATTTCTCTCACGCTCGTGGTTTCTCTGTTTTAACAACAACAGCAACAAAACAGTTTACTCACAGTGCGCGAGTTTCTGAGAATTATCTTGCTTCGTGTAGACTTTCGCCACGTAACGGCAGAACATCTTGTCGAATATAGCGAGGAAAATCGGTAGAAGTATATCCTTTATGAGGGGCAACCATGTTGCGAGATTCTGGGGTGTGCAGAAGTCCCGCAAAAGATCCGGTCGGATCGAAACGATCTGAAAGAAAGAAAAAAACAAGTGAGCCGTCATGGTAGATGTGAAACATCCAACATCTTGAGAATACCGTGTGGGATATGTGGCGTGGAGAATTAAAAAAAACAACAAGAAAAAGTAGCTTTTGATTTTCTTCTATAATATTTATTTGCTTGCTTCATCTATTACTTCGGTTATAGTCGCAGTCGTTGCTGCGTTTGGTTCGATGAAATTAACAATTGGTCGATGATAGCTGAAGTATGAAACATGTGGTTGTTGATGATCAACTGAAATTCATTTTGGAGAAAATGTATGAGTGGCAATGATTCAGCTTTGGCAAAATTAACATTGAAATCCCCTACTTAAATTAACGGAAGTTTATGTAAATTTGCTCCTAATAGCATCGAACCAGCTGGACTATATTTGAGTAGTTCTTCGTGTAAAAATCGTATGATATTGTGAATTTTTTAGTTTGGGGAAATATATACAACGACCATGACCAATTCCCTTCCATCGTCCGTAACAATTTGTGCCGCACACAAATCGCCAATATCGTCTTGACCAAAACCAAGTCCCCTTACATTTCTCAACCTAACGATTATGCGAGATGTAATAACATCCAATGAATCTCTATTCTGATAAATAGCTGCACCACCAGCTCTAACGTTATTGCGTTTAAAGTGAACAATACAATGAACGTTGGGGATGTTTTCTTCATTACCAAGTCATGTTTCACTCAATAATAAGAAATTACTATCGTTAACGATCGAATCTTGTAGATCTGGGACATGCTTTCTGAGACTTTGACAACTCAACGTGAACAACGACAATCCCTTTCTTGATGTTATGAAATTTCATACTAATCCTTGGAGTGTCTCGAGTCTATTAAGCGATAATCTTTTAAATTCTTCTTGCAACGTTACAACTGATGGATCAATTCGTCTACCGTGCTAGAATTTTAGATCAATATTACGTGTATACAAGGTCTGTTCAAAAAGTATCGCGAATGTTGACTTTCCGCGGGCTACGTATATTCGATTTTCTATTTTTTTGTGGCGTTAGGTTGGTACACAAGTCCCTCACTTATGCTGAAAAAATTGGCCATTTTGAATGTTTAATTAATTGTTGACAGCTGTTTTGGTTAGACGTGTTTTGGCTTGTTTTCGATTTTTGTCTATTCCAAAAAAGCAGCTTGCATTGCGATGATTGAGCTTTGGTTTTCACGTCATAACCATAAACCCATGATTCGTCACCAGTTATGACCCTCTGGAGCAAATTTGGGTCGTCGCGGACCGACTCCAACAGCTCCTTAGCAATGTTAACGCGACACTGTTTTTGTTCGAAATTGAGCAATTTTGGCACGAATTCCGCGGCGACCCGTCTCATGTCCAAATTATTGGTAAAAATCGAATAGCACGAGCCAATCGATATGTTTAGTTCCTCAGCAACTTCTCTAACGGTGATTCGACGATCGGCCAATATTAGTTTCTTCATTTCATCAATGTTTTCGTCCGTTGTTGATGTGCTCGCGCGTCCGGAACGCATTTCGTTGTTCGCATCTTCTCGGCCCTCTGTGAACATTTTGTACCACCGATAAACGTTGCTTTGGTCCAAGGTAGCTTCACCATATGCCACAGTCAACATTCGGAATGCGTCCGCGCCTATAATTTTGTTTATCACACAAAATTTGATACAGATTCTTTGATCCATTTTTTGGAATAGGCAAAAATCGAAGACAGGCCAAAACACGTCTAACCAAAACAGCTGTCAACAATTAACTAAACATTCAAAATAGCCGATTTTTTCAGCATAAGTGAGGGACATGAGTACCAACCTAACGCCACAAAAAAATGGAAAATCGAATGTACGTAGCCCGCGAAAATTCAAAATTCGCGATACTTTTTGAACAGACCTTGTATATGTAGCCTTCGATACTTGTTACTCGCGATGGGGCTACATATAATAATTGTATAGAATGAGTTTTCTTATATTCATAAACAATTTCGCTGTAAGTCCCCCCTTGAGACTTACGGATAGCACATCCAGGGTTGCGATTCTGTACTTGACGCAACGAAGCGACGCAACTCGACAGCCAATTGCAAGGAAGATTCCAGCGGAAAGTCGCGACTATCATAAGCCATTTCGGTTTTGCATCAGACGCTATGATATTGCGTCTGGTACAGAATCGCCCCTTAGGTATCAATGGAAAATGAACTTCTCTACCGCACAGATGTCTATTCTATACTATGTATTGTATAGACATCTGTGATCTACCTACAACTATCGGTCTCGTTAGCGAGCGATAGCCTATGAGAGTCGCGCCTTTTCGCTGGAATCTTCCTTGCAATTGGCTGTTGCTCGTTATCACCAGACGCTATGATATTGCATCTGGTTCAGAATCGCCTCTCTGCATGCGCAATCAACCCGTACACAGAGTTGAGTAGAGGGGAGCGTCACTACGACGTGCCATTGACGTTCCCTATCGACCGATTTACTTCCAACGCGCGCAAAGATGTTTCACATCAAAAAAGAAGATATTCCAGAGGGATTTTAACGTTAAATTTTACTAAGAATACGGGAACTACAGTTCCCACAAAAGAGACATCGACGCAACTACACTGAAATACTTATTATGCTAGAACCTTAATTTTCAGAAGAAACTGGGATCGGAAGTTCTTACGGACGAAGCTGCCTAAGCCCAGCCCTTGTAACAACCAGCCTCTCACGCGCTTAAGGCCAGGACGTTATCAATGATCAGGGCGCTCTTTGGCGATGAGGTTTGTTACCGATGTCAATCGTGGATAATCGTTACTCGGTGGAAACCGCACATTGATACGCTTGCACGCGTGTCGCTTTCTACAAGGCTTTTTTTCTGCGATCCTCGGGTCCATTCGGACTCCACCTTTCAAGAGTAGGTCCGTATGGCCCCCTCGGCGTAGGGAACGTGGCAAACCCATCGCCCGGGGTGCCGACTGTCTGATCGGCATTTGACCCTTCGGAATAGCCATCCCTAGCCAGAGTGTTCTACTCGTGCTCGTGGCTACGCAACACCGGGGTACAATGTATCGCAACTGTGCTTCTGGGTTACCGAGCAACCTCCCGGAAGTAAACAGCATCGACCGTTCGGTTACGAAGATAAGGCAGGGGGCAGAGGAGGATCGCTGGGTAAATACTCCGGGACCAGCGACGTCCCTAATAAAAAGATGTAACAAACCCCGAAAAGACCCGCGAGGTCAATGATGAGAACGCCTGTCATCCGTGTTCCGGAGTCTGGGGCGAAGACTCCCGGGAACACGGTTTGGACACACAGGGCAACGAGGGTAGAATGAACCGCTGGCTCGAGTGCAAGCGGGGGCCGAAACGAGCGTACCCCACCTCGAAAGCATTACTATTGTTGTCGCTGTGATTATTATTACGCATGTCGCTGGTGGACATGGATAAGGAAAGAAAGGCAAACGTATGGATATGGTTTAGCCGCGATTGGAGAATTCGTAATTATCGTGACCAGAGGGGAGAACATTCTCGGCAACAGATGCAGAACTAGTGCGATGTATACCGTACTCCGCCGGTGTACGTTTAATATCCGCGCTACCTAAGCTTCTAAGTTACCACTACCTCGCTATAAATGACTTCGCTTTCGCCAGAAAAATCCGGACACTTATTCGAGCAACATGATTCTACAAAACCCTCCAAAGTCACTCATTAATTCGTTTTTCCACATAATAAACATCTGAAAAAAAACATATTGAGGCCTCCACCGTTACGTTTAGATAGTCGGTAAGTCCACGACAGTGGGTTTGCGATTTGCAGTCCCGTATCGCCCAGTCCCGTATTGGTACGGTACGAAATACCACGACAGGTGGAATTCCACAGCTACATTACATACATACATACAGCCATAGATTTTAGCGTAATTTGACGGAAATTCTGAACGCCTCGGACTGTGAACATTTAATGTTTCCGTGTACACTGTCCCGCAGCGCACGCTATAACACCCGGTCTCGTTACAGCGCGGGCATCATTTTATTTCGTTTCCTTTTTTTTCTTTGTCGCAAGAGCCCGAGCTCAAACGAGTGAAGCTAAAAATTGTTGGTAATTACCGCTTTTTTTTTTAATATCCATTTCGCTGTGGGAACATTTGACTCTTCGAGGCTGGTGCAATAAGGAATGTGATAAAACGATTTTTCAACTTGACCATAAGAACTATGGTGAAAAAAATTATCCGTTACCTTCACCCTCGTTAATATCCCGCTAGAGATTCGAGAAAGTCTTTATTAGCGTTTGATGCAACACAATTGGGAGGACGCAACGAGAAAAGAGACTACTGTAGGAACTATGCTTTTTAATATTCAACTCGTTTGTTAATGAACACTCGTTGAGTCAACGGAAATTCGTAAATTTACGTTACCAAGCGGGTGTTAAGGGGTTAAACGCAGTTGGAAATTTCAAAAAATCGATTTTTTTTATATTGCATTTTCGGAATGTACATATATTTGAGTATATTCTCTGAAAATTTCAAATCAATCTGGCAAATATTCTTAGAGATACATGCATATTTGTAAGGACGCTCGGAGCGTGACACACTAGGCGGCCTAAACTTTGAACGCATTTTTCTCAAAAACGGCTCAACCGATCGGTCTGCAATTTAAATACAACCTTCTCAGATATATTCTTCAGGTATTGATCGGAGGAATAAAATTTCCGATAATTGTTTCTATTTTTTTTTTAAATTCAACGAAAAAATTTTGGTCGAAAATTGGAATTTCATCTTTTTCGAGCCGCCATTTTGTCAAAAATCAAAATTTCGACTATTCCTTCGATCAATACCTAGATTTATCTATCCACTAATAGAATCTTTTTGGTTTTTTTTATTTTGGATAATCCAAACCGGAGATATCGTGCTCACCGCCAGACAACTTTTTTTAAAGGAGCTCCCGGAAATCGGCTATAGCAGCTTTAAACATCATTATTTTTACCAATAAAAAATATGAAAATAAAGTTAAAAGTTACCACAATACGTATATAATTTTTTACGTTAATAAATTGAAATGTCTTTCCAGGAAAAATTCTTGAAAAATCGCCCTTTTTCGGTCTCCCGACTGCGTATAACTCCTTAACGGAGGAAATAGGGTTAGACGGTTCAAAAAATCGATTTTTTTTAATTTCATAAATTGTTGGTAAAACTATTGAAAAATATGTTCCCAAAATTTTAAATGAAAATTCCGACTCGTTCTATTGTTATAAGCCATTAAGGGGGGAAATAGGGTTAGGACAGCGTTTTCTCAATGATTTTCATGAATTTTTTTATAGTATAAAAAATGAATATAATTTATTGAAACTTTGAGAATATTTTATGCATATATTTAAATATATACTATAAAATTTTTGAAGAATTTTCTTGAAAAACACCGAAAAAATTTATGACTGCCTTGACTTTGTTTTTGTTGGTACTACTTTTTCAAGCGCGTTTTTCTGAAAACGACTTTTTTTGAACTTGCGTACGCGCTAGTTTGAAAAGTTTTCAACCAATCGTTTTGAAAATTGGCAGTTACTTTCTTCATAGTATTGCGCTCTATATGAACCTAAAATCGCAATATTATCATTATTTAAAATAATTTTTTTTTTGCAAATAAAGTTGTAAAAAATGGCAAGAAATCATGCTTTTTTGTTTTGACCCCTGTAAAGAATTCAATTTTCAATTTTTTTGATAGCATTCAGGTTCATATAGAAGAGACACATATAATAAAAGTAAATCCCAACCTCGTTTGATTTTAGATGAAAATTGCGGCTTCCAGAATGTACGCAAAATGCTGAGTCTGATTGTGACCTGCAATATGGGGTCGCTAATATCGTCGGTGTTTTTCAATGAAATTCTTCAAAAATTTTATAATATATACTTAAATATATGTATAAAATATTCTCAAAGTTTCAATAAATTATATTCATTTTTAATACTATAAAAAAATTCATGAAAATCATTGAGAAAACGCTGTCCTAACCCTATTTCCCCCTTTAATTCAACAAAGCCCATCACAGTTTTCGTTGGCTCTTACCGTAGTCGGGGAATTTGTGAATGAATTAATTAGTTTTTAGTTAGTTGAATATTTTTGTTTCTCCCTTCTTCGTTCCATTGATCGATAAAATTATGTTGCAATTTGCGAGGACCCCGCGGAGCTCTTGAAACAGTAATCTGGTAAAATAACGTCTTACGTCGTTGCCGTGGAACTTTCGATTTTACAGCCGGGAGAACTAGGCGGTGAAAACGTTCATCGAGGCAAGCAGCGACGGTCGCGCTTTCGGGAGTTTGCCTATATTTACACGTGTTTTCTCGTTTTAATGCTGCATGCTTTGATATTCGAGAATTTTCTATACGTGCCACACTTTTAATATGGTTTATGCATTCGCTGTATACTCGAAACACTTTATGCCTGTGCGTGGTGGTTAAATTAATCCTTTTCACTTCTGCTCGCGCACGTGCCAATAATATTAATAATACTAATAATAATAATGAATTATAATCAGTACTCGGTAACGATCACGATCCACCGCGTGAGTAATTATCGTTATAATGGTATCGAGGCTCGCGTTGCTTCGTGCCAGGTGAGATCGACGTTAAACTCGAGCATTGTAATCACGACATACTTACGTATCAATCACGATATACGTATAACGATTGAATTCGTTTAGAATTCCCATCCGCTCTTCGCCGGAAAATTTAGGTTTTACGACGAACGGGGACTTTCGAGTTGGCGTTAAATAATATTGTAACGTCCCGCAGATCCAAGCTAGAAAATACACTAGTGATCGTGAAACATACTTACGGGTATCCGATCACAGGAATTTATATGTTTGCTTGCGCGTGCTGTGACACTTAAAGATACACGGCCAATACGAACTTGCGGCGCGAATGTGCACGCGGCTGTACGATTACTCGGACCTGGGTCACAGTTTCTCTTGTCCCTCTTTCGCGACGATTTCGCGTCAGTTTGCCCGATCTACGTGAATCGAATCTTTTATTTATTCTATAAGAAAACAAAAAGGACGAAGTAGAATAAGCAACGTTCGTATGGAAAGCTGTCTCTCCTTCGTCTTCCTTTTATGTAGCGAGGAAAGTCATTCGAGGGAAGACATCTCCCGGGCTAAAATTCCGGCCTCGGTTAAACCCGATTGTCCGGTAATTAAGAGGTAAACTGAGGCTAAGAGATCCTCTTTAATAATCGATTTGTATAATATAGAAAGATATATACGTTAGCTATTTTTTTTTTTCATTTTCTTATTCCTTAGACCTTTTGTTCATACGCTCCTGAAAACCGTTTATTGATATTTCAAAAGTTAGCCGAGAAATAAAAATTCTAAGCAAGCCGCGCGCTCAGGTAGCGCGGTCGGGAAGCAGCCAACGCAGAGGCTACTGAGTCGCTCATTTAACGGTGTCAAAACTTTAAACGCGTTTATCTCAGAACTATGTTTTTCAAATCGGCGCCCACGATATCTCGATAACTGATGGACCGATCGAGCTCAAATTTTGCACGTACCTTAGGTAGCCTGTTTCTGAGGACTGGTAGCAGAATTGTGTCGAACAATAATTTTTCCGACATTTTATAACTCGTCGAATACCCGAAAATGTATGAAATATCATTAATGAAAGTTCAACGGGCCGCCATTTTGTCAAAAAATTTTTTTAAGTACCAATTCTGCTACCAGTGCTCAGAATACTCATACAGATTGAGAATATATATATATATATATTTTTGTTTCAGATGCATACAACATCGTCCAGAGTGGGCGCCGATTGAGGCGGTTTTCGGCGCACCATGTTGCAACAAGGCAAAAAACTACATGAAAATATTTAAAATATTTTTTTTTTAATGTACAAGTATTCTCTGAGGATCAATAAATGCACGTGTAAATTTTCATCAAGACAACTTCAACGGTTTAAAAATTAATGCACATTAGAAATTACGTCAAAAATCTCGCTCTAGACCAGACTACCGCGTTCAGTCAACAGACCACGGGAAACAAATTTTTTTTCATTTTCTGAAAGATGTATTTGTTAAGAATGCTCTCACCAAATTTTGTTAAGAAATTCGTAAAATTGACGGAGATACAGCATTTTATGTGAAACCGTTCTAATCGCACGACCTCGCCGCGCAAAACTTTGAACGCGTTTATCTCAGAACTATGTTTTTCAAATCGGCGCCCACGATATCTCGATAACTAATGGACCGATCGAGCTCAAATTTTGCACGTACCTTAGGTAGCCTGTTTCTGAGGACTGGTAGCAGAATTGAGTTGAACAATAATTTTGCCGACATTTTATAACTCGTCGAATACCCGAAAATGTATGAAATATCATTAATGAAAGTTCAACAGGCCGCCATTTTGTCAAAATTTTTTTTTAAGTGCCAATTCTGCTACCAGTGCTCAGAATACTCATACAGATTGAGAATATATATATATTTTTTTTTTCAGATGCATACAACATCGTCCAGTGTGGGCGCCGATTGAGGCGGCTTTCGGCGCACCATGTTGCAACAAGGCAAAAAACTACATGAAAATAATTAAAATAATTTTTTTTTTTATGTACAAGTATTCTCTAAGAATCAATAAATGCACGTGTACATTTTCATCAAGACAACTTCAACGGTTTAAGAATTATTGCACATTAGATATGACGTCAAAAATCTTGCTCTAGACCAGACTACCGCGTTAAGTCACTAGACCACGGCGGAAATTTTTTTTTCATTTTCTGAAAGATGTATTTGTTAAGAATGCTCTCACCAAATTTTGTTAAGAAATTCGTAAAATTGACGGAGATACAGCATTTTATGTGAAACCGTTCCAAGCGCACGACTGCGCCGCGCAAAACTTTCAACGTGTTTTTCTCGAAACTACGTTTTTCAATCTGGTTGACAACATATTTAAAAAACTATTCATCCGATTAGCATGTACCAAGTCTTAAAATGTCCGAAAATCCAGTCTCTATGGCATCATGGAGGGATTATTTTATAAAGGGCCCCCTTCTATTTTTTTTTTTTTTTCATAAACGATGGAAATTTTCTGTGAAAATGGGAAATAAAATTCGCTGGTCCGCCATTTTTTTTAGATATCGAAATTCTCCTACGTGATGCTATAAACCTACATGCCTAGTTTATAAATATATTTTTTTTGTATTTTTCTGATGAACCGTTTGGCTTAATTGCTGTCAACCATCAAGCAGTAATTTTTTCGGAGTGTCTTTTTGGAAGCGGCGTACACCGCAAATTATTCTTAAGATTCCAATTCAAAAAATTGTGTAGTGTCTTCTATATGTATATATTGAATATTAGTATCAATAATAAAAAAAAACCATTCATTGTTTGCTCGAAAAAATTATGAAAAATACACCCTCGTACCGTGCACGCACCGTGGTCTTGTGCCTCAAGCTTTTTCCTTGTCGAATTTTTTCGTTTTTCGCGCTGTTCTCATTGATTGAGCTTTCGGCGAAAACTCGGCGTTATTCGTAATCAGCGGATAATTTCCGATCGAACAGGCTACAAAACCATTGCAAAAAATAAAAAATAAATGTTTGTCATTTTTTGCCCACTTTTCAGAAACCTAAAAATCACGAAATTTCAAATGGCCCTAACTTTGCTCCCGTTTGATCGATTTTGAATTTTCAGGGGTGTTTTGTGAACGTCTCGAGCGGACTTAGAGAATGCATTTTGGACCATGCCGATATCTCAATTTTTGTAGCCGTGAGAGCAGGTTGAATATCGGCGAAAAAAATGAGAAGGCGTGTGTATGGAGAAATTCGGAAAAATCGATGGTCCAACTTCGAAAATCGGTAAAAAATTGACAAAGAATCGTAGCTCAATGAACGAAGCGGCGTTTTGGAGGTTGAACGGTTAGGAAAAAAATAAGCATAGAGTGGGGTTCCAGCTCCATCGGGAAGCGACGTTATAGCAAATTTAGTGCAGCCACTTCTTTTTGGGCGAAATGCAGAAAAATTGTGAATTTTTAAATTTTCCTTTAGGACGCTATATCGATGTATTTTGACTCGCTGTTTAATAATTCAGAAGCCGTTTTCTCGAAAAACTCCAAATTCCGTTGAAAATCTTGCAAAAAGTGACTTTTTTTCGATTTTCGCGTTTTTCCCATTGATTTTCAGAGTTTTCGTGAAAAAACTCGGCGTTACTCATAATCAACGGAAAATTTCCGATCGAATAGGGTATCGGAATATTGCAAAAAAAAACCAGGCATGTAGTAACCACCACATTGGTTACAACATACGTAATTGTTAGGTGGACGGACCCGTCGTGTAACGCGTATATGCGTTACAATCAAAATGCATTACCATAACCCGACCAGAGAAACTTTCCCGATGAAAAATTTCGTCGCTTTGGACAGCCTCACGACTATTACGGTCAACTATTATTGCGCACAGCAAAACTTACGGTAGTAGTCTGGTAACTTAAGTCATGTCTTTCTTGGAGGGGGTTTTTTTGTATTAAAATAAAAATGAATCGTTTTAGATATTTAGGATGTTTTTATTTACATATTGAAGATACAAAAAAAAATTTTTTTGAACAAATTTAATAGTTTATTATTATTATTATTATTGATCGAAGTTGGCACCTCAAAGTTGGCAGCCCGGGTCCTAACATTTTTTCTACCGAACCGATTGCTTTCAAATTTTAATACTCTACACACTTATAGTTCTCGTCGGAGCCACTGAGAAATTTGTTCACCCCTAACTTTTTATTTTACAACCCCTTCTTTGCTAAAATAAAAGGACTTTAGGAAAGAAGGGGTTGTAAAATAAAAAGTTAGGGGTGAACAAATTTCTCGGTGGTTCCGACGAGAACCATAAGTGTGTAGAGTAGCCTGTTAAAATATGAAAGCAATCGGTTTGGTAGAAAAAAAGTTAGGACCCGGGCTGCCAACTTCGAGGTGCCAACTTCGATCAATAATAATAATAAGAACAAACTATTAAATTTGTTCAAAAAAATTCTTTTTTGTTTCTTTAATATGTAAATAAAAACATCCTAAATATCCAAAACGATTCAATTTTATTTTGCTAAAAAAAAACGCCCTCCAAAAAAGACATGAAAATCGGCTTAAGTTACCAGACTACTTAATCGTCACTCTCAAGTGTCCGGCTAACTCTCAGTCGTACAAAAATACGAACAAAACGTAATTTTTTTCCTACATTTTGCTTCCCTGTAGAAAAAGCTTTGTATTCATCACAGCGCAGGATATTTGGCATCGACTTTAAAGATGAATTAATCGATAAGAGCGTTCCATATTTATGGTATTTTAATTTTTTTTCCACGAAAAACTGCATTGAAAATCAAGGAAACCCTCACTTTATCAAGCGGACGGAGAGAATAACGGGGCAAATTGAAATTTGCATATTCCTTCCTTGAGGCCGTAGTCTGGTCTAGAGCGAGATTTTTGACGTCATTTCTAATGTGCAATAACGTTCAAACCGTTGAAGCTGTCTTGATGAAAATTTACACGTGCATTTATTGATCCTTAGAGAATACTTGTACATTAAACAAAAAAATTATTTTAAATATTTTCATGTAGTTTTTTGCCTTGTTGCAACATGGTGCGCCGAAATCGGCGCCCACTCTGGACGATGTTGTAGGCATCTGAAAAAAAACTATATATATATATTCTCAATCTGTATGAGTATTCTGAGCACTGGAAGCAGAATTGGTACTTCAAAAAAATTTTTGACCAAATGGCGGCCTGTTGAACTTTCATTAATGATATTTCATTATTCGACGAGTTATGAAATGTCGGCTAAATTATTATTCGACTCAATAAAAAATTTTTTAAGTACAAATTCTGCTACCAGTGCTCAGAATACTCATACAGATTGAGAATATATATATATTTTTTTTTCAGATGCATACACCATCGTCCAGAGTGGACGCCGATTTCGGCGCACCATATTCCAACAAGGCAAAAAACTACATGAAAATATTTAAAATAATTTTTTTTTTTATGTACAAGTATTCTCTAAGGATCAATAAATGCACGTGTAAATTTTCATCAAGACAACTTCAACGGTTTAAACGTTATTGCACATTAGAAATGACGTCAAAAATCTCGCTCTAGACCAGACTACGGCCTTAACATTTTTTGCGCATACACGGAGCTTCTTTTATGACGAAGCTAAAATTGGAAAAGCATCTCGCTCGCAGAGGAAAATTAGCGAATTACGCCAAAATTACAAGGAAGCAATAGTAAGTTTTTTGTATTTTGTTTGTAAGTGTAAAAATTATATGACCATGATTTATCGTTATTCGTGCCTGCGATAATTTCACTTGTGTAATACAAAAATTTGTTTTCCGTCCAGTATCATTTAGACAAATGCGGAAGTCGCGCCCAGTGGTTCAGCCAACCTAGTTTCCGGCGCGAGGTGCTCACTCGCACGAAAATCCTCTTATTATGGCTACATATTACCAATGTGCCGTAACAATTGCCGTCCCTTTTCGTTGCTATTGCGGCTGAAGCAATGGAAATTCTTACCAACGTGCCCAGAGATGAGGATTCTACCGTTGAAAGTAACTATCATAATTTTCATAATTTTTTAATGAATATTATTCGTTCGTAAGTGGCGAAGAGAAAATTCGTGATAAAGGAGCCTTTTTTACGTCCTCGAGGTACGACAATAGGAAAACATACAAGACTCGAACGAAATGGAACCGTTGGAAGTAATCGTTAGGATAGACTCACCAGAACCGGCAAATGATCGAACATGTAGCATACAAAGAGAATACTGTAGACGGTAGATCGGTCGCCAGTTTCGTCGATCCTTGGCCTTCTTTTTCTCAAACAAGCCCGGCTATTCGTCGAACCGCTTGTGCACGAGCCACTCGACGGATCCCAGTGTTGCGGATGACACTCGAATGCTCCCGAGGAATTTTTCGAGCTCGCCTCCGACAGATCCGATACGGATTTCAGCAATTCCGCCTTTGGCGAGCGACAAACGTCGCGGAATAACGCCGTGCAAACTCCAAATATCGTCGCGAGGAGTAGCAACGCGCGAAGCGAATTTACGAATAATCCGTACTTTACGGATACCTCGTGAGCCAAAAAAACGCATACTTCCGGCTCGAAATTTAACACTCCGGTTATACCGATACACGCGCTAACAACACTGAGGCTCACCAAATGATATTTTATATGATTTTTCGTTAAGCACGTATCGTCCTTTCCGATCGCAGCGAAAATCGCTATTGACGTTAGCGTCAATTCCTGAAGAATGCCGGAAGAGTTGAGGATCCATACCAGGGTCGAACATATTTCTGCGAATGAAAAGAATGATGGTGAATTTTTGACGAGCGATCTGGGTGCGGGTTCGGGTACGAGGAAGCGATTCATCGGTCATCGGGGGATAGATGCGTTTGAGAATTGAACGATATTGCAACAATTCCGTGGGATACGTTACGCTCGACGAGCGTGACCTTGGTCGATATGTTGCTTACCTCCGAAATGATTGGCCGGTCTTATCAGCGTCAAAATTGCGTACAGGAGAAGGCCCAATTGATGAGCGAGACTCTGCGCTAGGATGGCCGACGAGAGAACGTCGATCCTACGCTTCAAGGACGACGCCTGGTTCTGGTAGATGAGCAGGGACCAAGACAGCAGAAGAATGCAGATTGGCGAACCGACGCACGTTGCCAGCCATTCACCCACCTCGCTTCGCATCTCTGTAACACGGAGACGACATTCTCACATTGCGTTTGAAGCTATCTGAAATTCCGTGGCATTTCTCAATGGCAACGAACGGCACATTTTCATAATGGACGTTTACCGTTGTGATAATACAAATGTTTCGTTTATTATTTTTAGTTTCGTTGAATTTCATCCAAACAATGAAAATAACTCGATAAAAGTGTCTCTTTGACATCGCACGGATTGGCACTCAACGGTAGCGTTCATACTATTTCATCCGAGTGCATTAAGGGGGAAATAGGGTTAGACGGTTCAAAAAATCGTTTTTTTTTTATTTCATAAATTGTTAGTAAAACTATTGAAAAATATGTTGCCAACATTTTTAATGAGTATTCCGACTCGTTCTATTGTTATAAGCCATTAAGGGGGCAAATAGGGTTAGGACAGCGTTTTCTCAATGATTTTCATGAATTTTTTTATAGTATAAAAAATGAATATAATTTATTGAAACTTTGAGAATATTTTATACGTATATTTAAGTATATACTATAAAATGTTTGAAAAATTTCCTTGAAAAACACCGACGATATTAGCGACCCCATATTGCAGGTCACAATCAGACTCAGCATTTTGCTATATTTTCAAACGACTTTTTCTGAAAACGACTTTTTTGAACTTGCGTACACGCTGGTTTGAAAAGTTTTCAACCAATCGTTTTGAAAATTGGCAGTTACTTTCTTCGTAGTATTGCGCTCTATATGAACCTAAAATCGAAATATTATCATTATTTAAAATAATTTTTTTTTTTTGCAAATAAAGTTGTAAAAAATGGCAAAAAATCATGCTTTTTTGTTTTGACCCCTGTAAAAAATTCAATTTTCTATTTTTTTGATAGCACTTAGGTTCATATAGAACAAAGACATATAATAAAAGTAAATTTCAACCTCATTTGATTTGAGATGAAATTTGCGGCTTCCAGAATGTACGCAAAATGCTGAGTCTGATTGTGACTCGTAATATGGGGTCGCTAATATCGTCGGTGTTTTTCAAGGAAATTCTTCAAAAATTTTATAGTATATACTTAAATATATGTACAAAATATTCTCAAAGTTTCAATAAATTATATTCATTTTTTATACTATAAAAAAATTTATGAAAATCATTGAGAAAACGCTGTCCTAACCCTATTTCCCCCCTTAGGGAATTTTTTTTCAGTATAAAAAATGAATATCATTTATTGAAACTTTGAGAATATTTTATACATATATTTAAGTATATACTATAAAATTTTTGAAAAATTTCCTTGAAAAACACCGACGATATTAGCGACCCCATATTGCAGGTCACAATCAGACTCAGCATTTTGCTATTTTTTCAAACGCGTTTTTCTGAAAACGACTTTTTTGAACTTGCGTACACGCTAGTTTGGAAAGTTTTCAACCAATCGTTTTGAAAATTGGCAGTTACTTTCTTCGTAGTATTGCGCTCTATATGAACCTAAAATCAAAAGATTATCATTATTTAAAATAATTTTTTTTTTTGCAAACAAAGTTGTAAAAAATGGCAAAAAATCATGCTTTTTTGTTTTGACCCCTGTAAAAAGTTCAATTTTCTATTTTTTTGATAGCATTTAGGTTCATATAGAAGAGAAACATATAATAAAAGTAAATTCCAACCTCGTTTGATTTGAGATGAAATTTGCGGCTTCCAGAATGTACGCAAAATGCTGAGTCTGATTGTGACTTGTAATATGGGGTCGCTAATATCGTCGGTGTTTTTCAAGGAAATTCTTCAAAAATTTTATAGTATATATTTAAATATATGTATAAAATATTTTCAAAGGTTCATTAAATTATATTCATTTTTTATACTATAGAAAAATTCATGAAAATCATTGAGAAAACGCTGTCCAAACCCTATTTCCCCCCTCAAGGGACTATACTACCCTAGAGGCCGAAAAAATAGGCTTTTTTGGGTATTTTCTTTTAGAAAAACTACAAAATAAATCGGGATTACAAAATAGGGCGTTTATCACACACATCAGTGACTGTATACGATAATGTTTTTGAAGCGATTAATTTCAAAATGGCGGCTGTGCAGCGGTTTTGCGATGAGGTCTCCGTTTTTATTGGCCGGAAACATAACTCTGACAATTTTCAACCGATTCACTTGAAATTTTGAATATATATTTAGAAATATATTGTCTATGGAAGCGCGTAGGATTTTTTCCATATATTGATTTTTGGCCAATTGACGCACTTCTAAAGTGAAAAGTGAAAAATTTGCTGAAAAAAATCGTCAGAAAATTGTTGATAACAAATGAACTATGCAATATAAAAGAAAAAATCCTACGCACTTCCATCGACAATATATTTTTAAAGATATATTCAAAATTTCAAGTGAATCGATCGAAAATCGTCTGAGTTATGTTTTCGGCCAACAAAAACGGAGACGTCATCGGAAAAATGCTGCACGGCCGCCATTTTGAAACTAATCGTTTCAAAAAAATTATTGTATACAGTCACTGATATGTATGATAAACACCCCATTTTGTAATCTCGAATTATTTTGTAGTTTCTTTGAAAAAAAAAAATCCCCAAAAAGCCTTTTTTTTTCGGCCTCTAGAGTGGGGTAACCCGTTAACAATTTCTGTGCATCGGATCCGAAATGTTTAACAAAACGCGAGCAACGTGCTCTCGCTCGTAATTCCGTCAAATTCGGTATCCATACTTTAATATCAAGTCTCGCGCATTCTCGTAGGAATGTCAGAACCGTATTGAGTCCGTGCCCGCTAAACTACGTTCAATATACGTGACGATCGTGCGAGGGGGAAAAGAAAGTACGGAGTTTCATCGAGGAGTACGCGAGTCGTGTTGTCATTTTCCGAAATTTTAATAGAAAAAGATCCGCGCGCTAAACCCTATGACGCGATACATTGACAAATAGTTTGTTCGGTCAAGTTGCTTATTAAAGATCCAGAGGAGGGGAACTCGCGGTTGAGAACCTTTAGTTGTACCGTTTCCACGATGTCCCCCTCCTCGAGAGTCTTTATTTTGGTCGAATACCAAGAATATCTTTCCGTACTTGAGGCCCAAGCGGAGCCTCGTGTTTGGAATTTTTAGGTGGGTGGGAGAAGCCGCTGTTGTGAATCTTTGACCTTTCTTTTTCGAAGGTGATCAGCTTCCGTACGGTGTTGACTCTTAGCTCTATCTTATCCAATGGTTTGGAAGTCAGAGGTCTTTGGTGGAAGAGGGGGAATAATTCGGGACCCATCGGGTGAATAAGGCCCGCGCCGGTGAGTGGACCGCCGGGCGAAGCTCGTTATAATAAATTTATTGGTCAGTGAAAACGGCGGGAGCCAATGAAACGCAAGAATTTAAGTGACGGTAGGGTGCGAAGGTGGTGTGGGGAATATTAGTGACTGTGTTAGGGGGGAAAATAGGATAGAACAGCGTTTTCTCAATGATTTTCATGAATTTTTTTATAGTATAAAAAATGAATATAATTTATTGAAACTTCGAGAATATTTTATACATATATTTAAGTATATACTATAAAATGTTTGAAGAATTTCATTGAAAAACACCGGAAATATTAGCGACCCCATATTGCAGGTCACAATCAGACTCAGCATTTTGCGTACATTCTGGAAGCTGCAATTTTCATCTGAAATCAAACGAGGTTGGAATTTACTTTTATTATATGTCTCTCTTCTATATAAACCTAAATGCTATGAAAAAAATAGAAAATTGAATTTTTTACAGGGGTCAAAACAAAAGAGCATGATTTTTTGCCATTTTTTACAACTTTATTTGCAAAAAAAAATTATTTCAAATAATGATAATATTCCGATTTTAGGTTCATATAGAGCGCAATACTATGAAGAAAGTAACTGCCAATTTTCAAAACGATTGGTTGAAAACTTTTCAAACTAGCGCGTACGCAAGTTGAAAAAAAGTCGTTTTCAGAAAAACGCGTTTGAAAAAATAGCAAAATGCTGAGTCCGATTGTGACCTGCAATATGGGGTCGCTAATATCGTCGGTGATTTTCAAGGAAATTCTTCAAAAATTTTATAGTATATACTTAAATGTATGTATAAAATATTCTCAAAGTTTCAATAAATTATATTGATTTTTTATACTATAAAAAAATTCCTTAAGGAGGGAAATAGGGTTAGGACAGCGTTTTCTCAATAATTTTCATGAATTTTTTTATAGTATAAAAAATGAATATAATTTATTGAAACTTTGAGAATATTTTATACATATATTTAAGTATATACTATAAAATTTTTGAAGAATTTCATTGAAAAACACCGGAAATATTAGCGACCCCATATTGCAGGTCACAATCAGATTCAGCATTTTGCGTACATTCTGGAAGCCGCAATTTTCATCTGAAATCGAACGAGGTTGGAATTTACTCTTATTATATGTCTCTCTTCTATACGAACCTAAATGCTATGAAAAAAATAGAAAATTGAATTTTTTACAGGGGTCAAAACAAAAAAGCATGATTTTTTGCCATTTTTTACAACTTTATTTGCAAAAAAAAAATTATTTTAAATAATGATAATATTCCGATTTTAGGTTCATATAGAGCGCAACACTATGAAGAAAGTAACTGCCAATTTTCACAACGATTGGTCGAAAACTTTTCAAACTAGCGTGTACGCAAGTTGAAAAAAAGTCGTTTTCAGAAAAACGCGTTTGAAAAAATAATGAGGAGAGCTACTGAAGGAGAGCTACTCACTTTAATGGCTTATAACAAGTCGGAATTTTCATTTATAATTTTGGGAACATATTTTTCAATAGTTTTACTAACAATTTAAGAAATTAAAAAAAAATCGATTTTTTGTACCGTCTAACCCTATTTTCCCCCTTAAAGAACATTGCGAGAGCGTGGCAGAGGCATCGGCGGTGATCGCAAAATGCCAGTCACCCGAAAGGCCATTGTGAAATTCCTCTCACTCGTTGTTGCGGTTAATAACCGAAGAAATGTCATAAATGACTCTGAAGTGCGGGGCGATAGCGGGAAGGTACGAATATTGACGTTCCACGCGAGGCAATTTTATTGTAAGGAGTCTGGCACAACCGGTATATCTTCGACAAACGGGAACGATCCGTTTACTTTTCATTCGAGTTTTATTCCGTATGATTGCAAAAATTTCACCAGCCTTTTCATCCATCGGTCAATCTTTAAACCCCGGCTAGTTTTTTCGTCGCTTTATATTTTACTTATTTTACTGGTTTTATACGTTCAGTTTGCATGGCATTGATATATTATAAAATATTATTTACATCGGACCAATTGTTTTTCTCGTTGCGAATAGTCGAGAGAAACAATATGTACTCGAGTATAACAAACTTTTGTTACACACCGAATTCTCCACTCCCTTTCATCTTTCTAGCTGTCTCTTGTAATCGTCTCGCTCTATCTTGGTACGTAACATTTCGCTCTCCCATCCCCCGCCCGGGACCGAACTCCTCACCGCCCACTCTTCGGTTCTATCTTTATCGTTATTTTACCTTTAAACTCCGTATCCCTCGCGCACTTCCACTTCTATAATACGGTTATCCTATCGTCTTTCTCGTTTGCGCTACAGCTGCAACTTTCTATTCGAGCGCCAAAGCGCACCGCGCTCTAATTTATCGTCCGAGCGAAGCGAAGCCGCCGAGATTCGAGCCTGCACAAGACACGCTCGGAGGGAATCACGCGAACCAAATATTCGTTATTTTTTTTCTTTCATTCCATGTGCTTGACGCTCGTGGAATTTTTTTTATTGATTCTTTTAATATACACATAAATATTATTCATAAAAATATACAAATAACAAATTTAATGAAATCATTAGATAATTGAATATTTCTGTTTGCTCGGCGTTTTATATCGCTCTCAAGTTAATCTCTATGAGCTAGCAAGTTTTCCATGCTGTTGAAGTTTGCATCGTTGGAATGCAACGAACATTTTTTTCATACCAATCATCCCCCTTAACGTTGATTTTTCGGTCTCCTTTTAGGGGTGAGGCCACTCTAGAGGCCGAAAAATAGGCTTTTTTGGGGATTTTTTTTCAGAAAAACTACAAAATAAATCGAGATTACAAAATAGGGTGTTTGTCATACATATCAGTGACTGTATACAATAATTTTTTTGAAGCGATTAATTTCAAAATGGCGGCTGTGCAGCGTTTTTGCGATAACGTCTCCGTTTTTATTGGCCGGAAACATAACTCAGACATTTTTCAACCGATTCACTTGAAATTTTGAATGTATCTTTAAAAATACATTGTCTATGGAAATGCGTAGGATTTTTTTTTTATATTGCATAGTTCATTTGTTATTAACAATTTTCTGACGATTCTTGAAGCAAATTTTTCACGTTTCACTTTAGAAGTGCGCCATTCGGCCAAAAATCAATATATCGAAAAAATCCTACGCGCTTCCACAGACAATGTGTTTCTAAAAATATATTCAAAATTTCAAGTGAATCGGTTGGAAATTGTCTGGGTTATGTTTCCGGCCAACTTGAAAAATGCAGTTTTGAGATAAACGCTGCACAGCCGCCATTTTGAAATTAATCGCTTCAAAAAAATTATTGTATACAGTCACTGATATGTATGATAAACGCCCTATTTTGTAATCTCGATTTATTTTGTAGTTTTTGTGAAAAAAAATCCCCAAAGAAGCCTATTTTTCGGCCTCTAGAGTGGCCTTATCCCTTAAGGGATTATACGGCGTTGGAAATTTCAAAAAATCGATTTTTTTTATTGCATTTTCGGAATGTACATATATTTGAGTATATTCTCTGAAAATTTCAAATCGATCCGACAAATATTGTCGAAGTTACACGTATATTTGTAAAGACGTCTCGGACCGTCTGAAAGTGATTTTGAAACTTTGAACGCGTTTCTCTCAAAACGGTGTTTTCAAAGTCGGTGAGCACGATTTCTCAAAAACAGCTCATTCGATCGGTCTGCAATTTTAACACAACCTTCTCAAATATATTCTTCAGGTATTGATCGAAGGAATAAGATTTCCGATAATTATTTCTATTTTTTTAAAACAATTCAACGAAAATAATTTGGTCGAAAATTGGAATTTTTTCTCTTTAGAGCCGCCATTTTGTCAAAAATAAAACTTTCGACTATTCCTTCGATCAATACCTAGATTTATCTATCCACGAAAAGAATGTTTTTGTTTTTTTCATTTTAAATTATGCAATCCAGAGATATCGTGCTCGCCGCAAGACGTCTTTTTTTAGAGAAGCTCCCGGAGATCGGCTATAGCAGCTTTAAAGATAATTATTTTTACAAATAAAAAATATAAAAATAAAGTAAAAAGTTACGACAATATGTATATACATTTTCACGTTAATAAATCAAAATGTCTTTCCAGGAAAAATTCTTGAAAAATCGCTTTTTTTCGGTCTCCTGACTGCGTATAACTCCTTAAGGGACGGAATAGGGTTAGACGGTTCAAAAAATCGATTTTTTTTATTCCATAAATTGTTAGTAAAACTATTGAAAAATATGTTCCCAAAATTTTAAATGAAAATTCCGACTCGTTCTATTGTTATAAGCCATTAAAGTGAGTAGCTTTCCCTCAGGCCCCGAGCGCGCCACGTGTTTCAAACGCGTTGTTCTGAAAAAGACTTTTTTTTAACTTGCGTACACGCGAGTTTGAAAAGTTTTAAACCAATCCTTTTGAAAATTGGCAGTTACTTTCTTCATAGTATTGCACTCTATATGAACTTAAAATCGGAATATTATCATTATTTCAAATAATTTATTTTTGCAAATAAAATTGTAAAAGATGGCAAAAAATCATGCTTTTTGTTTTGACCCCTATAAAAAATTCAATTTTCTATTTTTTTGATAGCATTTAGGTTCATATAGAAGAGAGACACATAATAAAAGTAAATTCCAACCTCGTTTGATTTAAGATGAAAATTGCGGCTTCCAGAATGTACGCAAAATGCTGAGTCTGATTGTGACCTACAATATGGGGTCGCTAATATCCCCGGTATTTTTCAAGAAAATTCTTCAAAAATGTTATAGTATATACTTAAATATATGTATAAAATATTCTCAAAGTTTTTATAGTATATACTACAAAAACACCGACGATATTAGCGACCCCATATTGTAAGTCACAATCAGACTCGGCATTTTGCGTACATTCTGGAAGCCGCAAATTTCATCTGAAATCAAACGAGGTTGGAATTTACTTTTATTATATGTCTCTCTTCTATATGAACCTAAGTGCTATCAAAAAAATAGAAAATTGAATTTTTTACAGAGGTCAAAACAAAAAAGCATGATTTTTTGCCATTTTTTACAACTCTATTTGCAAAAATAAATTATTAAAAATAATGATAATATTTCGATTTTAGGTTCATATAGAGCGCAATGCTATGAAGAAAGTAACTGCCAGTTTTCAAAACGATTGGTTGAAAACTTTTCAAACCAGCGTGTACGCAAGTTCAAAAAAGTCGTTTTCAGAAAAACGCGTTTGAAAAAATAGCAAAATGCTGAGTCTGATTGTGACCTGCAATATGGGGTCGCTAATATCCCCGGTGTTTTTCAAGAAAATTCTTCAAAAATTTTATAGCACATACTTAAATATATGTATAAAATATTCTCAAAGTTTCAATAAATTATATTCATTTTTTATACTATAAAAAAATTCATGAAAATCATTGAGAAAACGCTGTCCTAACCCTATTTCTCCCTTTAAGGACCTGGACCTAGGCAAGTGAAGCGAGAGCGCTACCGAAAATAAAAATGTAAAAAACCAATTTTCTTTGCGTTACAACGATGCAAACTTCAACATCATAGTTTTCCAATTCTCGGATAGTCACGGACGAAGTTTCGATGCGAACGAGATGAAATGAAAAAGAAAAAAGAAACGAACGTTTTGCTCCCTGGCAGAGCCCTGTAGGTCGAATTTTTTGTTTTTTTTTTCCAATCCAAGAGAGCTTTCAGAGTTTTCTTTTTAGTTTTCGTTAGAACCAGGAGGTTCCCGACGAAGAGTTAAACTTCGTGCCGAAAGCTTTGTCGATGATCGGTGGAATAACTCATATACGGTAGACTCTTTCGTTCGGTCACTATCGAGGCCTGGACAAATCGTAACGCGGTGAGCGAGCAATTACGTTTATGATTATGACCTTTGGCCAATTAGCACGTCCGAGTTTGAGCCAAGAGATATGGCAATGGAAGCCAGCCGATGTTCACGGCCTACGTGCAAATGATCCCGTGTCATAATCATTATAAATCGAGGCAACGAGGAGCGTACAGACATCTGCGCGTGGAAAGAGAGTCATGCCGTCATGTCGGAGAGCGTATCTTTAAACTCGGTCATGTGAAACTCACCGTGGATTATAATTACTATACTATACTATTTTCACCACAACGATGCTTATACCGTCGTGGGCTTCGTCGTCATCCCCGTGCAATTTTTTTTTTCCTTTGTTTTATGCTTCTTATTATTTCTATGCCCGTTGTAACATTTAATTCACGACGTTAAGCGTTACTCGTTATTCAGGAATTTCCTTACTTTAACGATCCTTCTTTTCATTAACGTCGCTACTTTGTCGAGTCGTTTCTCCATTATGAAACATTTCTTACGATAGTTTTAAAGTTTATAGGATCAAAGTGTAAATCAATAAATTATTAATAATGTTTGTTTCTATAGGGATGAACGGATTCCTGTACCGGGCAAAGAATATTTTTTTCTGCCGCTGGATTGTTGTTGGGTCGCCCAGCTAATAAACCACAAGTAACAAACGTCATCTCGTTGCAAATACTCACCCAATCACCCGACCTCATTAAAATTAAGGAAAATAATCGTCGGAAGACAAACACAGAAACACGCAAGTTGACAAACAACAAAAACATAATGTACACTAATGTGTGACACACCTACTTCCTACGCCATAATAGTTTGATGATCCTAGGATCAATAAATAACTACGAACCGTGTAACCAATAAGAACAATAAACATATATGAAGAAAAAAATAAAATAAACTGGGAGGAACGTGGAACAAAAGTAGAATTTATAAATTTAACTTCCGGAAAACGGGATTTGACGATATAATTATTTTTTCTACAACTCGTTTGAACATTGCAATGTTATTAAAATTGTTCAGTTCTCGTCTTGAATTTCATACACGTTTCAATGAATCTACCGTGCATCTCTTCCAGTCTCTCTCTTCTCTTCTTTCTCAATTCTCTTTCCACTTCCCTATCATCCGTGGCTATAAAATCTTCACCTCTTTTATCGTATCTATATGGCCTCCACCTTGAAGATCGTGTTTCGCACGCGTCCGAGCATATGGAAATTGTGCTTCGGCCTGGCTGATCGGATCGGGGACGCAACGCCCACTAACCAAAGCAATCTTCTTTCCTACGTGGGTTAGAAATACTTTTGTTTGTTCGCAAGGAGCATTCGAAAAAGACATTTTTTTTAGATGAAATTTAAAGGGGAAAATAGGGTTAGACGGTTAAAAAATCGATTTTTTTTAAATTTCATAAATTATTGTAAAACTATTGAAAAATATGTTCCCAAAATTTTAAATGAAAATTCCGACTCGTTCTATTGTTATAAGCCATTAAAGTGAGTAGCTCTCCTTCAGACCCCGAGCGCGCTATTTTTTCAAGCGCGTTTTTCCGAAAACGACTTTTTTTGAACTTGCGTACACGCTAGTTTGCAAAGTTTTCAACCAATCGTTTTGAAAATTGGCAGTTACTTTCTTCATAGTATTGCGCTCTATATGAACTTAAAATCGGAATATTATCATTATTTAAAATAATTTTTTTTTTCAAATAAAGTTGTAAAAATCGGCAAAAAATCATGCTTTTTTGTTTTGACCCCTGTAAAAAATTCATTTTTCTATTTTTTTTTAGGTTCATATAGAAGACAGACATATAATAAAAGTAAATTCCAACCTTGTTTGATTTCAGATGAAAATTGCGGCTTCTAGAATGTACGCAAAATGCTGAGTCTGATTGTGACCTGCAATATGGGGTCGCTAATATCCTCGGTGTTTTTGTAGTATATACTATAAAAATTTTATAGTATATACTTAAGGTAGTAGTCTGGTAACTTGGGTTCAAAAAATCGAAAAATTTTTTTTGGCTCAATTTGAAAGTACAATGTCTTGAGAATATACTGTGAAAATTTCAGACCAAAATTCGAAATACTTCCGGAGTTATCATGAGTTTTCGAATTTTAAACGCGTTTTTCTCAAAACAGTGTTTTTCTGGTTAGCCCGGGTCCTAACTTTTTTTTCTACCGAACCGATTGCTTTCAAATTTTAACAGGCTACTCTACACACTTATAGTTCTCGTCGGAACTACCGAGAAATTTTTTCACCCCTAACTTTTTATTTTACAACCCCTTCTTTACTAAAATAAGAGGACCTTTCTTCCAAAGTCCGCCATTTTGTTATTTATCCATGAAATTTAACTTCAGTAGTTCCGACCAGAATGACATGTCTATAGATTAAGAATTATCAAGAATTTTTTATTTCAGATAACATCAAGAGCCAAAATCACTGGGGCCACCCACGCGCTTTTTTTTCGAGGTGCCAACTTTGATCAATAATAATAATAATAATAAACTATTAAATTTATTCAAAAAATTTTTTTTTTGTATCTTGAATATGTAAATAAAAACATCCTAAATGTCCAAAACGATTCATTTTAATTTTCCTACTAAAAAACGCCCTCCAAAAGAGACATGAAAATCGGCTTAAGTTACCAGACTACTACCTTAAATATATGTATAAAATATTCTCAAAGTTTCAATAAATTATATTAATTTTTTATACTATAAAAAAATTCATGTAAATCATTGAGAAAACGCTGTCCTAACTCTATTTCCGCCCTTAATAGGGTTGCTGGAAACAATGATACATTATTTGAAAGCAACCTCCATTTGCACTTTTCAACTATAAACATCGTCGTTTTGTTCGCGATTAAGACACCAGACCACGGTAAACATTTTTTTTCTTTTCATTTTCTAAAAGATGCATTTGTTAAGAATGCTCTCGCCAAATTTTGTAAAGAAATTCGTAAAATTGGCGGAGATACAGCATTTTTTAAATTTAGTTTGTATGTCGAATTGTCCTTCAGCGAAACTTTGAACGCGTTTTTCTCGAAACTACGTTTTTCGAACTGGTTGACAACATATTTAAAAAACTATTCATCCGATTTGCATGTACCAAGTCTTAAAATGTTCGACAATCCAGTGTCTATGGCACCACATAGGGATTTTTTAAATAAAGGGCCCCTTTCTATTTTTGTTTTTTTTTTCATAAACGATGAAAATTTTCTGTGCAAATGGGAAATAAAATTCGCTGGTGTGCCATTTTTTTTAGATATAAAAATTCCCCTACGTGATGCTATAAACCTATAAGTCTAGTTTAGAAATATATTTTTTTTGTATTTTCCAAATGAACCGTATGGCTCAATTGCTGTCAACCACCAAGCAGCAACTTTGTCGCAGTGTCCTTTTGGAAGCTGCGTACACCGCCAACTATTCTTGAGATTCGAATAAAAAAATTTGTGTAGTGTCTTCTATATGTCTACATTGAATATTAGTATCAATAATAAAAAAAAACGATTCATCGTTTGCTCGAAAAAAATTATGAAAAATACACCCTAGTACCGCGCGCGCACCGTGGTCTGGTGCCTTCAAGGAAGAAATATCGAGAGAAACGAAGAAGAAAAAAAGATACAGAAAATATTAATATATTTTCCGTATCTTCCGCAAGGACGGATAAGCGCGAATCGTCGTAATCGTCGAGTTGGAATCGTCGACAAAAATGCTCGTACGTTTAAACTCATAAAAAACTCGAATACCCACTGAATCTTTTGTGTCAACGTGTGCGAGTGATGAGAAGCGCTGTAGAAGCGATTGAACGTAGCGACATCGCTATTTCGAGTTGAAAAATGTCGCACGTGCTCTCATTCGTAAAATCTGTTATCGCCGTATGCTGAGAAGTTGCGAGGGCTTTTTCCTTACTTTCCTCTCGCTATCGACGAATCTTCGCTGTTTCTCATTTCGTAATGTTGTTTTCTTTTAATTATTTGTCTTCCAAAAACCTCGCAACTTCGCGATTCAACGTCTTGGCCCCGTGATGCACCGGTGGCGTATATTTTAAGATCGATAAATATTTATTCACGGAGTTTTCGAGTTCGACGAGAGGAAGCTGCGCATCAGCGCCGGGGATTCAGGATGTAATCTTCGCTGAGCGCCCTACCATCCAATTTCTTTTCTTCCACTTTTTCAGCAGTACAAAAGAAGAAATAGAAAGTGTCCGTTCGAACGGTGATTTTCGAAGGCACACGTGCACTTGACGGCTGTTAACGATTCGACTTTTTCTCCTTCACTCCACGTATTTACCACGATATCGTTAGAAAACGACACTTTAGCAATAATACTGGTTTTTTTTTAAATACACGGATTATTGTTTAACCGATTTCGTTGAACATTGAAACGGCTCGGAAAAATAAATAATCGACGTTACGTTGCGATAACGAACGAAGAAAAACATTCTCGCAAACGTGTTAAACCGCAAAACGATCGAAAGTACGATTCAAAAAATCATTTTGTTTAACAAAGTTAAATCGTATCGAATGAGTAGCTTCTCGAGCAGTCGGCGCACCAGCTTTTGCACGTTCAAAACCATCGAATGGATCGCGAACGAGCAAAAGACATATTTGTCGATAAAAGAACTGCACCATAGAGAACTCGTGACGGAGTTAATTTTTTCCCATTCGGATAACAGGATTATCTCGTGTTTTTTTAGTTTGAAAGAAAAGAAATGTTCTTTTTTTTCCTCGCTATTAGCGAGAAGGCTTTCACGTTGTATTTTCGTGGTACAACGCGCGCTGCTGCGAGACCGTCGCTACGAACATATTACCACGCAGAAGCCCGGATGGGGACTGACTCGCCTGGGTAGAAAGGATTCATTTGGGTCAGCGGCACAACTTAGTATAGCGTGACGTTCCTCCGATGCTGTTAGTTCGGTTGCTTTGCTGTCGTGAGCGTGGGGCTATTGGGCGCTCGACGATGCCGCTCGTTGAGTGAATGTGCGGGAGAGCCGCGAGGCGTAGTGGGATACCGCAGCAGCTGCATCAAATCTCCTGGGGTACGCGAGTCGTATAAAAATTTTATCCAAGACCACTCTTCGGCACCGTCTAGGAAATATAAGTGGTTCCCAGTCGAATTTATTCTCGAAGAACCGTTGAAACATTGGGGAATGGGACACACTAGACGGTCTACCTCGTAGCTCTTCGGATGGGATGGTTCGCACGTGACCTCAAAACTTGAACGTGAATCTGTGAATAAATGAACAAACGAATGCGTGATGGATCGTCGACGACGACGATCGGGTATCATAGTCCCCAAACGAAACAATCCCCAAAAGACATAATCCCCCAAAAAGTTACTAGATAACAGAATCGACTGTCACGTTGACAGGTTAGTACCTGTCATAGTGATAGATGGCGTTGCAGGCATTTTCCGTCCCATGTATAGTCAATATTCGAGGATCACGTGCGTTGCCCTTTTTTTCGAGTTTTCAGGTTGTGTATCAGGTTTCAGGTTATGTACTAGTCAACCTTTTTTTTGTGTACAGCCTAAAACCATATAGGAAAAAGAAGAAGATTTACGTTATGTGCACCCAACAACTGTTTAAAGTGGTACGGCAACAATTGCTTATCCACGATTTTTTTGTAATTTTTTGTAATTACTCCTTGAGCCAATAACTATTCGAGCGTGATACACCAATATTTGCATTTCTATTTATTCAATTTTCATTACAATATTCCATTTATGGTTCCTTTTTATTTATTTATTGAACAACCGAATTGCAATATTCTGTTTTGGCTCTTTTAGCAGCAGATGCAATCATACATATATAAACGAATATTGTAATGAAAATTGACTAAATAAAAATGCAAATATTTGCGTCTCACTCGAATATTTATTGGGTCGAAGGGTTATTACAAAAATTTAAAAAAATCGCAGTCAACCAATTATTCCACTTCAAACACTTGTTTAGTGTACGTAACCTAAATCTTCTTCTGCCTATATGGTCTTAGACTTTACGCAAAAAAGCCGTCTAGTACGATAGATAACCTGAAAATTCGGAAAAGGGCAAAAGGGCCAACGCGCGTAATCCTCGAATCTTTACTTTAAACGAGACGGAAAATACCCGCAGCACCATCTATCACATTGACAGGTACTAACCTCCATCGTGACAGTCGATTCTGACATCTAGTAACTTTTTGGGGATTATGACTTTTGGGGGTTGTGTCTTGTGGGGACTATGACACTACCCGACGACGATCTCTCATTGTATAAAAAATAAGGAATATTGTAGTACACACAAATAGTCAGTACATAATCGAAAAATAGAAAATCGTATTTTCAAAGGGTCTCTCAGAGACCAATTTCGAGGGAAAGTCCCCCAATACCTTTAATAACCAAACGTTTATGGCAGGAAGGTCCTGTGAATTAGTCTCTGGCGACCAGATGTTTGATTGCTGGTTAAACCTCCGGTTTTTCCGCGAATCTTCGACCCGAGACGTTTCACGCCTTGCCTGTGTGGGATGTCAACCCTTATGGCAAACACATGTTTCTTGGCAAAATTAAGAATTCAGAATACACGACACGAACCGGGGACGCTTTCCCGTTCCACTCACAAAAAGCGGGAGTAACATTTCAAGCGTCATACCCTTTTTGACAGTTCGTCAGTCTACAGCGACTAGTTGCCGCGTCAACATCGAGAGTTAAAAAACGAAACCTTTCGACACACACATACAACAACACTTGTAATAATTTAACTGCGAAATTCTAAAATACAGTCTATTTTTATCGCTATCTTTAATATTGCATTCATTCATTCGGTCACTTTATACGAAACTAGTCGTCGTCAATTAATTTTGAGTACAATAAGTACGGTGGAATTTCGTCGCAACACCGCGCATAGGAACTTACAACTCCTGTGAGAAATATCAATAAATTCGCGAGAGCCACGGTACACATGATTATATACACTAGGCTGGTCCTTATTTGGGGTACCTTCGAATTTTTTTTCACGATAGTCATACATTGGTTCTACATGACGAACAAAAAATTCGTGCCAAATTTTAGCTTTCTATCTCAATTTTAACCCGTGCCCCCCAGCGGTCAAAGTTTTAAGGGATAACACCACTGTGACCCCCTGTTTTTTTTCACATTTTTCAAGAATTTTTTTTTTTGTGGGAAAAAAAAGAGATATTCGAAAAATTTGTTTGAGTTTTGTTCCTTGTTTATTAACGTATCAAAAAACATTTTTTTCACACTTTTCACGCCGCATGGTGGCGCTGGGGAAGCTCTCGCGTCAGGTGCTGTCATCTCCGCAGTGGTTCGCGGCACGCAGCAGAACTCTCTTCAACGTCGATCTGAAAAAAAATACCGAGTGTTTTCGTTAATAATATGATATTTTGAAGAGAAGTACATAGGGATTTGGAAAAATATTGTTTTAAAAAAAATAGGCACGCCTTTGAAATTAAAGAATGATTTTTGAGCAAAATTTCTCGTCGAAAATAGGCTATAACTTTTATAATTATTGAGATATCGAAAAAATCCTATGGACTTCCTCTTCAAAATATCATATTATCGACGAAAACACTCGGTATTTTTTTTCAGATCGACGTTGAAGAGAGTTCTGCTGCGTGCCGCGCACCACTGCGGAGATGACAGCACCTGACGCGAGAGCTACCCCAGCGCCACCATGCGGCGTGAAAAATGTGAAAAAATAGTTTTTTGATACATTAATAAACAAGGAACAAAACCCAAAAAAATTTTTCGAATATCTCTTTTTTTTCCCACAAAAAAAAATTCTTGAAAAATGTGAAAAAAAAACAGGGGGTCGCAGTGGTGTTATCCCTTAAACGGAAAATACGTGTATTTTCCACAATCAACTGCTGTTCTTATTTTTTTATCTAGTAAGAATTGACATAAAAAATTGAAAGATGGCCTAAATTCGCTTTATAGTATAAGGTATAGTTGCTGTTATATATTAGTTTTTTTTTGTTCACAGCCAAAGAGGTCAACGTTCACTTGGCTTCTTTTTTTTTTACTTAGATTCAATTAATTCAAGAATATCGATTCATAACCCATTTTTACAAATAGTTTTAATGGAAACAAAATTAAAAATGATTAATAAGTTACAACGTAAAGACGAAATTTCAAAAAATATTGGAGAAAGAGAAGATATTGATTACACAGAAGAAAAATGTGATTCAAAGCGTTATAAAAACAATGACATTGAAGAATTACTGAATAAAGAAATAGATTTTTTTATTACCCCTGACTCTATGAGATTTCTTGAAAGGTTTGATTTAGAAACTCATTTTATTTGGATTGATCCATCAGAATGGGCTGAAAATAAAAGTTATATCGCTGCTGAAAATGTTGTTAAAAATTTACAAGTAGTAAATGACTGTACTGAAAGATCCATCAAGTTAATGGAAGATTTTAGTTGTCGATTTACCAAAAATGAAAATCAACAGCAGTTTGTATTACAAGTGGTGAACGATCATCGACGACAATATCCTGATTCGTTAAAGAGAACAAATTTGAAATAATGAATGTACCTTATACTTATAAGTTGTAAATTTTTGTACTTCGCTTAAAAATACATCGATAGATATTTTCTTGAGCAAAAAAAAATTGTTGTATCCATAATTATTAGCTATTTCAGTAAAATTTGTGAACAAAAAAACAACTAATATGCAACAGCGATTACACCTTATAGTATAAGGAAAGTTTATTCTAACTTTCAATTTTTTATATAAACTCCTGCCATGTCAAAAGAATAGACAAGCAAATGACTGTGGACAATACATGTATTTTCCGTTTAAAACTTCGATCGCTGGGGTTCACGGGTTAAAATTGAGATAGAAAGCTAAAATTTGGCACGAATTTTTTGTTCGTCATGTAGGACCAATGTATGACTATCGTGAACAAAAATTTGAAAGTACCCCAAATAAGGACCACCCTAATATACACGTAAGGAAGAATGAAATGACATATTGGCAATGAACGGTTGAACGTATGAACTCGGTGAAACTATGAAAATGCATGTGTAAATGGAAGAAAATTGACGAAGAATCAAAGAAAGATGCGAAATATAGGAATGTTAACTGCAAAACAAACGAGCACTCTTCTCGATGAATTAGTCATTTGCAATGACTCTTTAATAATATTCCAACTCTTCTTTACATCACATTTCTTTGTCATGACTATAAAATCCGTGGGCGCGAAACGGCGATATGCTTTCGACTCGTACGTTTTCATCGCGGTCCACGTAGACACTTTGGACGTCAATAACGTATCTCGGTCGTGATTTAACAGCTAATAAATAAAAGGAACGAGAGGTACATTCTGCAAATTCGACGATACATCAGCGGATGTTATATAAATTTCATTAGTCGTAGACCAAACGAGGAAACGCGGAATAATCATCGTTTTTTTTTTCTTCTTTCTCTTTCTCTCTTTTTCCTCCGGTGGGGTCAAAGATTTTTCTTTTCTCGGATCTCTCGCGTAACCTCTTTTTCATTACCCACGGCCTTTTTCGCGTACGAAGTAATAAGCAATTTCGCTCTTAATCGGAAACGAGGCATTCGGGTTTTCTCTTCGAGACGCGGAAGCGCCGAACTTGTACGGCAGAGCGAGTATGAGAGAGAAAGCATGACGGAAAGGTAGCTCGAAATCCATCCCGAGTTATCGACAGGGCGTGTATATGCACGGCAGAGAGAACACGTGGGGAAAAGTTCGTCGATCGTTGAGGCTCCCTCCCCGTAACATCCCCGCGCCTTTCCCACTATATACACGGGACGATATTTTTGCTACGCTTTCACTCTTGCTCGTTATCGGGGAGACCGGCCAAGCGAACCAACTCATTGCCGCTTTTTTCTTTTATCGCTGCTCGGCACGTACGCGCATAAAATTCTCACCCGTTCGTACGTAAATATTGTACGCACGATTTTCCTTACGATCGTGCACAATAATTTTATTTTTCTTCTCAAATGTCGTTAACGCGTTTGCGTTTTTGTTCGAGATTCGAATTGTTCGTATCTTTTTTTTTTGGCCTCACGCCTTTGGCCTCGATTTTTCTTATCTTCACTTTATTTCCTTTCGTAATCGACAAAGGCATTCATGGGCAAACGTACGGGCGTTTTTTTTTATATTTCTTCGTCGTTTGTAATAATTCGTGTCGATCGGATTTTTGATAAGTAACTTTTCGAGCAATTCTCTCTCTTCCCGCCTGACTCTCATCACCGAGGAATAGTCGCGCTATCGAGCGACGCATGGAAGCATACGTAGTATCAGTGGCGAATGTCGCGGTGGTAAGTTCTGTTCGTTTGTGTGTGTTTTTTTTCTCGATTTTTTACATGGTATTAAAGAGAACACAGGGGAAAACACCTGCGATAGAAAGGGTCATGTAACAAGCTCCTATTCGGTGCTCTATTTGAAAAGCTTTAAAAAAATGATATTGATTTTTTAAGTATTTGCGATTCGATGGAAAATATCGTAAATATCCGATGGTCAGTATGAAAAAATGACTCGTGGTCACGAAGATACATCGATACGAAGATATCGCTGTTTCCAATGCGAGTTATGTGTTGTTAGTATTCGGCCCAGAATCGTCAGTTAACTACGTGGACCACGCGAAGATACACAAATAAAAAAAAACAATGACAATTTATTGAGATCTATTTTTAATTTCACGTCTCACCGCGAAAATGTATTTATTTTTATTACAAAAAAAATCCTCGCGAAGGATCTAACCGGACAGAAAATATTTGGGGATCGCTCACGGGGGAACAAATTTTCGAGATGGAACGTGAAGTTAAAAAATAGATCTCACAGAAATTGTCGCCCTAATGCGTAGTGTTATTGCGTTTTCGTCATTCCGTTAATTGTCTGCGCGAATACGCAGCGAGAAGTTGATTCGTTGTTTAATGACGCGATGCATAAACAATGCGGCGTTCGAACCTTTTCACCAGGATCGCAACAAGATCGGTGGGCTTGGCTTCAGCTCGACGTACGTCGAATAATCGAGTCGCAGTACAACGTATTTTCGATTAACGAAGATTCTTCGGAACGGATGAGAATTGCCCCTGAAGAGAATCGGACACAATGGCCTCTTGCCAGCGCGTTTGCTTCTATCGTTGTCGGTCCAATCCCAGAGGTCAACCATTCGACAGCCAGAGGGCCTGGCGGACAGAATTTTCATTAATCTTATTTATAACACACCGATACGTTTTGTGGCATGGGAATTAACGCTCCAACGAAGTCTCCGACGGGTATCGGAAGAAAAGGAACTATTATTCGCGAGTTGCGCTCTAGAAAATAATATACTCACACGTTGCCAAGGCCGTAACACATTCCCTCATCGAGCACAACATAGTCAACTTGCATTTTCCGCAATGTATCGTAAACCGTAACTGCGTCCTTTCTGCCGTAGATCTCGTAAACCTTAAGCGTTCTGTCCCTGAAAGCAGCGCCATCGCAAATCGTCGAGATTGTAAAATCGTCCGATTATTCCGTGAAACGCAATTAACGCTCGGGCTTAGCTATATTCTATGATGCATCGTACGAGGCACTTAAAAGTACACATAATTCCATTACCAAAAAAAAAAAAAAAAATTCCATTCGAATGACACAAACAATATTAACGGATTTTATCAAAAAGGACCAATCAGTCACGATCAAATAATGGGATATTATTGGTATCAACCGAGACCGGGAGTACAGGCAAGGAACGGAACCGGAAAGAACATAAGGGTAGGTAATTATTTGGTTGAATTTCGAAAGAAGAGTAACGAAAGATGCCCGAAAATATACCTGATAGTAGAGGTCAAGGGGAATATTAAGGGGGTACTTCACTGTGAACGGGCTCAAAAAGGGTCCGTTTTCACGAATTTTTCTTTGCTACTTAATGAATTATTTCAGGATTGGGAGAATGGTATGTTTTTAAGGACACTGAAGTTGTTTTAGAAAAAAAGTTCATTGAAAAATAATAAAAATTATGACAGTTAGATAGAATAGAGTTTTTTGAGCCCGTCACAGTGGGATACACCTTTCAGAAGATGAATATTTTCAACGATATCCATCAAAGTGTTCATTTTTTCAGTATGACCCTCCTCCTCTCTACTACGAAGCTACTGGCATCGAAAATTCCGAAATATATCTCATATACGAAGATATATATGTATATTAGGGCGATTTTTTTTTTCGACTATTTTTTTTTTCAGTCCCCATCCGAAATTTTGTTGGATATGTCGAAAAAGAAACTCCCTGAAAGTTACAGCCCTTAATATCAATTCTAAGTACTTTTCCAAAGCGTGAGAAGATTTTCCATCCAAAATACACGTAAATCGATTTTTTTTTTTTTCAATTTCTAAAACTCAGCCGCATTTTATGCTATCATATTGTTCTTGGTTTCGATTTACTGAGAATAAAACAATCTAGAAAATTGCCTTTTGCGGTGAAAGTGTAAATTGTACTGGTGAGTTGGTACGGGTCACTAAAGTTGATTTTTACCCAAAATTCTCGTTTTTTTGCTGTTATCTCCGAAACAATTAAATTTACGAAAAAAATGTAAACCAAAAATTTGTTGGAAATTTAATTTCCTATAAAAAAGGTCCTATCCACCCAATTGCTTAGATTAATATTTCTTGAGATATTGAATTTTTTTTATTTTTAATTTTTTTTATTATTTAATATTTCATATTTTATAAATTTTATACTACTCATAAGTTAAAGTTCAATATCTCAAGAAATATTAATCTAAGCAATTGGGTCGATAGGACCTTTTTTGTAGGAAATTGAATTTTCAACAAATTTTTCGTTTACATTTTTTTCGTAAAGTTAATTGTTTCGGCGATAACGGCAAGAAAACGAGAATTTTGGGTGAAAATCAACTTCAGTGACCCGTACCAACTCACCAGTACAATTTACACCCTCACCGCAAATGGCACTTTTTTAGATTGTTTTATTCTGAGTAAATCGAAACCAAGAACAATATGATAGCATAAAATGCGGCTGAGTTATAAAAATTTGAAAAATAAAAAATTCGAATTAATCGAATTAGAATTAATATCAAGGGCTGTAACTTTCAGGGAATTTCTTTTTCGACATATCCAACAAAATTTCGGGTGGGGACTGAAAAACAAAATATAGTCGAAAAAAAAAAATCGCCCTAATGTATATATATGGGAAGTTTAGAGAGACATTATAATAATCATAGATTTTTTGAGATTTAGAGAATTTTTTGAAAATAATAGACATAAAATCGAAATTACTCACCTCATCCCCCTGTTTTCGTAATACGGATTATTTACTATGGGCCTCTCGGTCGACAACATAACATTCGCCATTAGCGACATTCTTCCCGCAAACACAGCGGTCTTTGGTGTGCTCGCTTTTATCCATTCGAATAATTCTTCCTGCTCGACGTTGCTATATTCGCCTAAGATAAAAATGAACATCGGCATAACTCTGTGTATCCAACGTTCGACATTAATTACACAAGTCTTAACAATCATTTATATGGATTTCCTATATCGAGGACCTTTACCGATTTACCCGCGTGTCAAATTTTAACCCAAAGATTCAAATCAATTTCAAGTTACAGCGGTTGCAATTTCCCATCCTTATCGCGCGCGCATACACACACACATACACCTGGACATTGTTTCTAAATGTGATTTTTCGATGCTTCGAAACATTTACAATAGAATAGCGTTAAAAACACGATTTATTTTTTATAAAAATAAAGTATCGAATATGAAGAAGCAAAATGTAACGAAAGTTGCTTACCAATGAAATCATGCTCGTCCACGATTCTGACGATTCCGTGATACGACATACCGGCGATGAGCAGTACGAGAATCGCGGCCCTCGCATTTTCACTCTTGATCCCAATTTTATCCGTGTATCTCTTGCTACCGGCGAGTCCGGCGATAATGCACAATTGCGGCGTCATGAACAATTTCAGCCGCATTATAAAAAAAGCCATTACGATAAAAGCACCGGTCTGTAATGCATTGTAAGCGACAGCGACTTCAATGCAATTGGGATAATCGAGGGTCCGATAATTTCTGTACCAGTAATATATAACGAGAAAACCGGCCAATATGGCCGTTGGAAGAAGGAGAGTACGGATAATGGCCTCGTACGTTTCGTACTGTAAAAAATCAAATTCGGCGGAGCAGGTGTAGAGCAACGTGTGAAAGTCCTTGTAGCTGCCGAATTTCGATCGCAAAATATTGAATATATGACGATCGTCGTCGAAAGCAGCGAGGATACTTTTTAACACCAGGGTCGTACCAACGGAACCGACAATTTGCCAAAATACGAGGGTCCTCGTACTCGTATGTCCCTCGATACTGCTATTCATAAAGTTACTGTAATTGCTGCCGACGAGAAGGCACGTGTAGAGCGAACACAGGAGAAGATTGCTACGCGTCGCGAATATTATAACCATCACCGGAATTGCGTGAAGGGCCGATAATTTTGTGTACAAATCTCGCGGTATTATTCTGAACCATTGGAGAATCATTAGAGCGATAAGTTGCGTCATAAGGACAAATTGGGAGAATTGCCAACTGTGCAAACTTATCGCTGTGATGGCCAAAAGATCCTGAAACATTAAGAAAAAAAAAAAACGAAAATCAACGATATTCCATTTGTCCAGAACGTTTCAGGACAATGGATATTTTCAAATTTTGTGAAAATTAGAGCGGTCGCAGTACTTTCGAAAGAATTTTGAATTTTTTTATGAAATTTGAAATTCTTTATCTATTTATTCATTCATTTTCGTTAATTTTAGCTTCGCGTGTGCATTAAATTTGAGAGCGATCGTCGTGCGCTCGGTCAAATGTGCCAAGGCATTTTTGCCAAGGACAAAATATTACCATTAATTTTCCCATAGGCAAAAGCAACGGCGATACGAATGGGATTTTGAATGAAGCTTTTAACCATGACAAAAATGCGTTCATTGGGTCAATGGAAATGCAATGGCATTTATTAATGGCAATGAACGACATATTTTGCTAAGGGTCACGCTTCCGCTGTCACATAGTAACGGAAAAAAAAAAGAATGAAACAAAAGTGCTTGACTCACGATGTATCGACCATTGATGAGAATTTCACGCCAAGCAAGCTGCTCCTTGCCGGCTTTTGTCTGATACTTGTCGATTATCTTTGTGATCCTGTACATCTGATACAACAACGCCGGATAAGCGAAACTTTCGCGCAACGGCGGTGTCCATTGGACCCTCGTGCATTCCGTGTGATTGTAAAAAAATGACAAAATGGCTATGAGGCCACCGTAGACAGTGCCACTCAGATAAGTACCGTAGAGAAATAAAATGACTCCGGTGGCACTCGCGAAGTACCATACGACCTCGAGATAGAAGTATATCGGTACACCGAGTCCCTCGCAACTCGTGACAGGCGACAGGTCTTCTCCTCTTTCTATCTGGGTTAATAAAAGATCGATTATTAATAGGGCCCGGAAATGCGTGCTCAATCTTTTTCCTCCTCGTTTTCCTCTTCTAACGAAGCTTCCGTTCAACTGACTCGTTTGAAGAGGTAACGATTCTTTTTTAAATACGTTTTTTTTTTTTTTTCTTAATAATTTCACCTGCCAACAATGCTGCTTCGTTATTATTCCCAATGATTTTCCGGCGTGATACAACAGTCCGGTCATCACCTTGAATATTATGAAAAATATCGTTACTCGTTGTTCGATTTTTGTTTAAGGGGGGAAATAGGGTTAGACGGTTCAAAAAATCGATTTTTTTTTTAATTTTATAAATTGTTAGTAAAACTATTGAAAAATATGTTCCCAAAATTTTAAATGAAAATTCCGACTCGTTCTATTGTTATAAGCCATTAAGGGGGGAAATAGGGTTAGGACAGCTCTTTCTCAATGATTTTCATGAATTTTTTTATAGTATAAAAAATGAATATGATCTATTGAAACTTTGTGAATATTTTATACATATATTCAAGTATATACCATAACATTTTTGAAGAATTTCCTTGAAAAACACCGACGATATTAGCGACCCCATATTGCAGGTCACAATCAGACTCAGCATTTTGCTATTTTTTCAAACGCGTTTTTCTGAAAACAACTTTTTTTGAACTTGCGTACACGCTAGTTTGAAAAGTTTTCAACCAATCGTTTCGAAAATTGGCAGTTACTTTCTTCATAGTATTGCGCTCTATATGAACCTAAAATCGGAGTATTATCATTATTAAAAATAATTTTTCTTTGCAAATAAAGTTGTAAAAAATGGCAAAAAATCATGCTTTTTCGTTTTGACCCCTGTAAAAAATTCAATTTTCTATTTTTTTGATAGCATTTAGGTTCATATAGAAGAGAGACATATAATAAAAGTAAATTCCGACCTCGTTTGATTTCAGATGAAAATTGCGGCTTCCAGAATGTACGCAAAATGCTGAGTCTGATTGTGACTTTCAATATGGGGTCGCTAATATGGTCGGTGTTTTTCAAGGAAATTCTTCAAAAATTTTATAGTATATACTTAAATATATGTATTAAATATTCTCAAAGTTTCAATAAATTATATTCATTTTTTATACTATAAAAAAATTCATGAAAATCATTGAGAAAACGCTGTCCTAACCCTATTTCCCCCCTTGAGACGAGAATTGTAAAAAATGATTATCAACAACTCTTTCGGTTTTTCAGGGACGTTTATGTGTGGATTTTTTTTTTTTCATCGAACCTCGGGAAAAAGATTGTACTTCGCTTCGGCATTAATCACGTTCGGATATTCCGACAAATTGTCGTTGTTTATCCTGGTTAGGCCATCAATAAAATTATTCGACTCCGCTATCCTCTTGTAATAAGAATAATACATTCCCTGCGAACAGAAGAAGAAATGAACATGAAAATGTTAATTTTAGATTCTCAAAAGTAGTTATTTTTTTATTTAATTTACAATTATGAAAATGGTTTTCCACACGATTTCATTGAAGGTTAACGAAACAAAATAAATCAGAAAGAAAAATTACATCGGGGCACCGAGCCGAGTGTACTTTTGTAAAGTTCTATAATTGTTATCGACAAAGTAATATTTATCCAAGTATTATACAATCTTTTAGGAAATTTAATGGACCCTCTGTTTTATTCTCGAATTTTCTTGTTAAAAACTTCAGAAAAATAATTTACTATTTTGGAGTACCTTCGGTAAAGTCCCCACGAAATAAAAAAACTATATAGAAATTATGTACTTGAAGTTACTGTTGTAAAAATGTTTGCGATATTGTTTATAAACACACACACACACGTGCCGTTTGTATTAATAACAAATTAATGCCGATCGTTTTTTTTTTCACAGAATTGAACAATCATTTATTTTAATAGTTTATCGACACGTGACAAGGGAGGCAAAAACACCGGTAAATTATTTAACGATTGTCGTAAAGTGCCAACTTCGTGTCAAACGTCTCGGAATATCATAGTTGACATTTCATTACCATTTCCGTTCTGAACGACATTTCCCTCTCGATCTCGGACAGATGAGAAAAGTGTCTAGCATTCTCGAAAAGCGTCGATACATGCCACCGATGTAGGAAACCAAAGCCCAGAGCTGTCACCAAGCAACGCACAACGAGATCGATTATAGAGTGGAGGAGAATAAATAGAAATTAATTCATTTCGTAATGGGTGAGCCGTGCGCGTTGTATAATTGTAACGGACCAATGAAATATAAGTGTATAATTCGTGTCTTACCCAGAAAAGTGACAGCGGCTTTGTACGAAATGCCCGACAAATCTCTTTCGGTTTTTTGCACGCCCTTTCGCCTTTTCGCCGTTCGACCGATCGCCATGTCGGGAGAGCCTGCGCCACGTGACACGCCGGAGCTTCGCGTACGTTTTGCGAACGTGCGAAATTCTAACATTCACCGTTGATTGGCTCCGAACCTCGGTCGATTTTGTAGACTCGCGGGCGTCCTGGAACTGGTGTTTTCAGCGATCACCATGACAACATCTAGCGGCGGACACGAGCACTGATTTGTTTTTCCTCGTATCACCGTCGGTAAGTTACCAGGAGAGGTATTTTATAATTTACACTTGAATTGCGACAAGAATCGTATTGATCGATGAAAAAAATTTCAATTACAAATTTCCCGCTAACGTACAACTGGTTAGAATTAATTTGTTGAAACTCCGTTAATCGTCAACAATTAGATAAACATGAGAATTTCATTAATTAAAACGATAAATATAGACTGCCTGTATCGGTAGAGGATTTACAGCACGATTTGTTTTCCTCGTATCACCATCGGTAAGTTACCAGGAGAGGTATTTTATAATTTACACTTGAATTGCGACAAGAATCGTATCGATCGATTAAAAAAATTTCAATTACAAGTTTCCCGCTGACGTACAACTGGTTAGAATAAATTTGTTAAAACTCCGTTAATCGTCAGCAATTAGATAAACATGAGAATTTCATTAATTAAAATGATAGACTGCCTGTATCGGTAGAGGATTTACGGCTCTCCAACTGTTTTACCGGCGATTATCCTGAACGTCATTATCCGCGATGTTTATCGTCCGACCTTGGTTCGACACGAAATAAAATATTCAATATCTTCCTTAATTGATTCGCTTACCCCGACTAAAGCCACGTTATCGTCCTCTATCCGGGAATGACGTCACTACTTCCTGATCACCGCTTGCTGTTTCGACGCTTCTAACGTCAATTCACCCCCACCCCGTTCCTCCTCTCCTAATGAAGCTTATCGTTATCGAGCACTCGTCCCTGACGGCAAGACTTGCGCAAACTGTATGTCCGACCGTGTTTTCTCCGCATAGCGGTGTCATCCGCCGCCGCATAAACAACGAACGCGTCCCAAATGACGACAGAAACGGTAATCATGAATCTTCGAGTGTTTTTTCTTATCCAAATGCGAAATAAACAAACGCGTCACTACGAGAAACGTTAAATCGTCGATTATAAAGATTCGTTGAGTTTTGACGCTTTGGAAATAACGTTTGGCGTATAAAAAAAAATGTGTTTTTTCGTTACGACCGATGCTCGAAGTACAACGAGGAGCAATCGTCGCAGGATCGTACAGCGAACTTGGTACTTCCACGCGACTTCCGCATAGCGTCGCTTCGACAATTTTCTTCGTACAGTCATCAAAATTCGAACGTTCGATTCCGTATACCCTGTGGTTATATTGCGATGTGGTTGATGCATTGGTTATAGGAAGAGCAGCAGGCGCAGTTGCGCGAAACACTGAATATCGATTAGCCGCGTGGCGACAACACATTCGCCGCCATTACCGTCACCCACCCCGCGTATACGTCGACGACGTTGCCGACGCAGTCGCGTCATGGAGGATCTCCTGCTGCAGATCGTGCGAGACTCACAAAATGCTAAATTATCGAATTTACGAAAGTCCTCGCAGGAGGCTTACGGTGAGTTTTCGTTTAATTTATGGCTATTATTAAAAGTAGAGTTTATTTACCGTTGTCATTTACGATTTACGTTCTTAGACCCTTCTCCATATTGTTTATTCTCGTGGGGTAACACCTTTTTTTTTTTTCATTCGGTCCTTCAAATTCTTCCATCTTCGTCCCTCGGCTGTTTCAATACGGATGCTTTAAATTCAAATTTCGAGCCTCTGTGGCGTCGGTCCGATACTTGGAACATTTTAATCCGGTTCATGTTAATCCAAGCCCTAATTCGAGGGGCATTGATGCTGATGGAAAGGCAGATTTTGCAGATCGATTTTCAATTATTTCGTAGCTTATTTCATGACAATTCTTCATTGGGAACCCGTTGATTTCAATTCTTCATTCACCAAGACCTGTTGGCGACAACCCCCTCCCCCCCAAATGTTTTAAAATCTGTTTATGTTATATATAGGCGTGTTCTTTAATTCATGTTTTTGTCGTTGCGTCGCTGTCGACCGCATTGAACTAGAGACACGACGAATGAATAAGATAAAGAGATTTACCGAACGCACCCCGTGTCGAGCTTTCGGCCCGTAAAACAAAAATTAAAATCCAATGTTATCAATGCAATCCTGATTTTTCGGGAAAAAATAAACATTTTGCGAGCCGCGTCTATCAATTCTACGGTTTGTTAAGATTTTCGTTTTGTCCCAAAATATATCAGTGCACCTTGAAAAAAACTTTGAATCTGAGATTATTGGGGTCGGGCGAACGTCGAAATGGAGGTTTCGAAAAACGCGTTAAATCCGTCTCACATTGGCCTTTTTCGCTCGTTTCCGGTTCTATTGGTTTTGTTTAATTGTCCCGTTCCTTATTCTTCTTCGGTCATTCCAGGTTTTGTTGATGTCAAGTCAGACGTCGATTCTCCGACAGCCCTTCCTTTTGATCATTGTCGACGAGTCTTTTCGTAACGTTCATTAGAATGCAGTTTTTTGTAAAACGATGCCGAGAAGTAAAATGATGACGAGAGCATGTTCTTTTTCATTTTGTCAAGAGCCAATAATTAAGCTGTTATTTTTGTTTTTAGACTTTATGGAAAAGCAGCAAGGACTGTTGCGAGATCCGCCGCACGAACTACGAGCCAAATGCCTTCACACCGTTCAACTCGCGCTCGAGACGAAAAGAAGCAAGTTCGTAGCGTACGGACTCGCTGGATTGCACGTACGTCTACGATATCTATAGTTCGTCATTTCAATCGTTCTGTTAAGGTAATAGTCTGGTAACTTAAGCCGATTTTGATGTCTTTTTTTGAGGGCGTTTTTTTGTAGGAAAATAAAAATGAATCGTTTTGGATATTTAGGATGTTTTTATTTACATATTAAAGATACAAAAAAAAATTTGTTTGCCAAAATTTAACAGTTTATTATTATTATTATTATTGATCGAAGTTGGCACCTCGAAAAAAAAGCGCGCGGGTGGCCCCGGTGATTTTGGCTCTTGATGTTATCTGAAATCAAAAATTCTTGATAATTCTTAATCTGTAGACATGTCATTCTGGTCGAAACTACTGAAGTTAAATTTCATGAATAAATAACAAAATGGCGGACTTTTGAAAAAAAAGTCCTTTTCCAAAGTCCGCCATTTTGATATTTATTCATGAAATTTAACTCCAGTAGTTCCGACCAGAATGACATGTCTATAGATTAAGAATTATCAAGAATTTTTGATTTCAGATAACATCATGAGCCAAAATCACCGGGGCCACCCACGCGCTTTTTTTTCGAGGTGCCAACTTCGATCAATAATAATAATAATAATAAACTATTAAATTTTTTCAAACAAAATTTTTTTTGTATCTTTAATATGTAAATAAAAACATCCTAAATATCCAAAACGATTAATTTTTATTTTCCTACAAAAAAACGCCCTCCAAAAAAGACATGAAAATCGGCTTAAGTCACCAGACTACTACCTTAATAATTTAGGAATTAGAAATAGGCTACTTTCGGTGATTTTATTACGGATACGAGATTTTCATTGAAATGTTTTGATTCATATTCGGCCTTTTCAATTGCAATGAAGCTTTATTGAAAGAAAAAAAACAATAAAAATTCGACAGAAAATGTTGCGGGACGACAGGTTCCAGTCGCCCTACGAACCGGAAGATGACTCACTGTGGCTACCCGCACAGATGTTACACGCCATGGGCTCGATTCTTTCACAATCCGATGACACACAGACCGACATGCTCAAAGTACTATCATCGTTTGAAACGAACAATTTTCTTGTTGTAACTAACAAAACGATTAATTCCTCCTTACGACAAAAGTTCCTTTAATTTTCTTAAGGTTTTACTTCAAGTGGCATGCTCGTCGTATTGGACCATGAACGGACGGCTTATAATCGCAATTCTAACGACCTGTTGCGAGGCTTTTGAGAATGGAAATCAGGCGGTGAGGACAGCTGCTCAAGCAGCGACCAGCCAAACATTGAGATCATTTTGTCTTTTCCTGGGTAAAGTTCACTTTAAATTATTTCATCGGAGGGATGAAAAAATAGATTTAAAAACAGACGCCCGAACTTTCCTCCGCGGGGAAGAAATAACAATAAATCGAAATTTTTTTTCGTTCTACAATGGGTCCCTCGTCCCTTTAAACGATTATATCCGATCTATGTTTTTTTCTTTTTTTTCCAAATATCTTTTTCATCAGACGAGGAGTGTCAAGAAATGGACGAGAACGCGAAGCGAAACAAAAATTTACGAGAAAGAGGGGTTTCCTGTTTCAACGAGGCATTGCCGATATTGCAGTACATTTGCAGCCGACTTGACGAGGCCCAGAGGTATAAGAAGATTCATTCGTTAATTAATTCGTAATTACTGTGACCCGTAACGCGAAACTCTTGATTTTTTTTGCAGAAAACGTTGCGGGAACAATGCACGAAATGGTAGTACGGTCGTCTTCCTTCTCGAGTGTCTTCACACCCTCATATCGTCGTTGCCACAAAAAATTCACACGAACGCTCACTTCACGACGTTCCTGTGGCAAAAATTTTGCCCGGCATTGATAGCCTTTCTCGGTACACCGAGAGTCGACAAGAGCTTTACGTCGCGCGAAGGAAAGGACAACGAGGTGGGCAGGGGCTCGGGATATTTGGCGACTACCCTGAGCTTCGATAGTCACCAAGCGAAAACAGTTTATTGGTAACGTCGTTACGAACGATCGTTCGAATTACAATATTTATTTTTCTAATTATTTTCTAATCCAAATAACAAAAAAAAAACGTCGTCCGTTCGCTCTGTTATTAAAAAAAAATCGTTATCATTACACGCGCGTGAAGATTGCACATCACTTCCGAAGATATAAGAAATTATATTGTTGCTGAAAATTCTTCTACATTTTCTAAAACATTCGTTCAGCAATTTGTCCGATTGTATTAAATTTTTATAATTTGTTTAGCATCGGCACGGAACTCGTGAGACTCGTAGGTTGCGTAGGACCTCTTCGGCCCGTTCTCGAATCGGTTTTCCATCGAATGTTGCTCTATCCACCGCCTCAGCAACGATTGGAACCGCTCAAGGCTCTCCGTGAACTTTTGCGAAGTCCAAGTCGAATCGTAGACTTTGCCGGACCACTGCTGGTCGAGGATGAGAGAACGAGTCAACCGCAGAGTGATATGGCCCTCATGAGACTGTGAGTATTCGATTTTTCAGGGTAACGATATTCGCTGAAAAGTTTGGTAAAGCGCGGCGTTCGAAAAATATGTGCCGAGGCTTATTTTAAAATGTAACACAAGTTTCACGAGTAAGAATCAAGTATAATATACTTCGAGCAGCCATTTGTTCAATATATTTTGATGATTTTCGGAGAGTACGAAGATCCCAAAATTATCACTTTTCTTCTATAAAGAAAAACAAAAATCCTCTTTCTCCGTGAGTTTGTCGGAAATTTCGCTCGTTAAACCCCCTCTATCAAGGATTAATTACTGCTCGAAGGAATCAATTTACATCATGATAAATTCATTGTTTTTTTTTTTCATTTGTTATACATAGCGGAATGGATTCCATTGAAGAATCCACGACCGCTGGGCAGACAATTCTTTTTGCCAGTGTTTCGTGCGTCGTTGCTATGCTGTCGGCGCTTCAAGAACTCTGCGAGGGCAAAGCGATAAGTCATATTTATACGTGCACGATAAACAATATGTACGAGGATCTTGAGTCTTGCGATTATCGGGGTCCGCTGACTTACCAGAGCATGGCTCGTCTTCCAAAGACTTACAGGTAAATAATACGAAGCATGATGATACTAATGATACGAGCATGATGAAATAAAAATGAAACACGAGAAAACAGAGTTTGGAATACAATCACCCAAATATGGAGGAAATTTCCTTGTCTGATACTACCGCGAGTTACATGAACGGGAATATGTGTATAATACTTTTATATACAGTTGGTCAAAAAAGTATTCATACACCTTGTTTTTTTGCGATAACTTTGTAAGCGATACGCAAAGAAAGCCAATTTTATTTAATAGTACATCAGGTGCAGAGATAAACTGCAAATGGAGAATTTTTTCCCAGGAATAATAGAAGCATTATGCCAAAAAAACGAAAATTTTCGGGCAAAAAAAGTATTCATACACTTACGATTATAGTGAAAACCTACATCATCATAGTTGTTAATTATAACTAATATTTGGTGCGTATCCCTTTTGCTTCAATTATCGCCTCGAGTCTCAGGCATGGATTCTACTAGCTTTTGCGTTGTTTTTCTCCTATTTTCGTCCATTCTTCTAAAAGCACTCTTTGGAGATCGGATTTGTTTGTTATTTTTCTTTTTCTAATTTCTACATCCACCAAGTGAAATAAATTTTCAATAGGATTGATGTCCGGAGATTGTGGTGGTGTAATGAATTGTTTGCGGACATTATAGAGTAACCATTCCCTCGTTTTCATGGCAGTATGTTTCGGGTCGTTATCTTGTTGGAAGTAGAAATTTCCATCCAGGCCCATTTCATCTACACTCGCTTTCAAATTGCTGCGCAACACGTCCATATACTTCTGGGCATTCGTTGTACCATCTATAAAAGCCAGATTACCAACGCCATAATATCCCATACAGCCCCAAACCATGACGCTTCCTCCGCCGTGCTTTACAGTCGGTATTAAATTTTTCTGCTGGAACTCGGTATTTGGTTTTCGCCGGACGAATTTTTTTCCATCGGACCCGAAGATGTTAAACTTCGATTCATCCGAGACTACGACACGTTTCGAAAATTCTATAGATTTTTTTACGTAGGCTTTTGCAAAACCTAAACGTTTTTCTCGACTTATATTATTAATTAATGGTTTTTTGCGGGCAGTTCCGCCGTATATTTAGGCAGAATGCAAAACGTTTCGAATAGTCTGGGGACACACGCTCTTCCCCGATGTTGACGCGACATCATTCGCTAAACTGCGAGCACTTGTGAACGGTTTTTTTGTAGCCTCTGTAACGATACTCCGACGCACTCGTACCGTTAGTATTCTCGGTCGACCGGTTTGTGGCTTATTTTCTGTGCTGTTTGTTCTTTCGTATTTTTTTTATTATATATTGCACTGTTGCGAAACTTAGATTTAGTTCTTTACTAATTTTTCGATAACTTTCACCGCGTTTCCGAAGAAAAATCACTCTATCTCGCATGGATATTGATATTTCGCTTTTCTTTGCCATCATGTCTGTTCAGAGTTTGAAGATCTACTACCGCATGAAATAGGTCAAAACCATTGTGTAAACGAAGACTCGTTTACATTGTACGCAGAGGTCAAACCGTCCGTGAGTGAATATCGAGGTTTAGCAGCTCAATTTTAAGTGTACGAATACTTTTTTGCCCCGAAAATTTTCGTTTTTTTTGCATAATTCTTCTATTATTCCTGGGAAAAAATTCTCCATTTGCAGTTTATCTCTGTACCTGATGTACTATTAAATAAAATTGGCTTTCTTTGCGTATCGCTTATGTCTATAAAGTTATCGCAAAAAAACAAGGTGTATGAATATTTTTTTGACCCACTGTATATTATAATATATAAAATATATTTATACACTATACTGTGGAATAACACGAATAATAAAAAAAAAAATAACGGAAAGGAAATAACGGTACTGTAATAAAGAAAAGAAAAGCTCAGAGATCGCTGGAAAGATTTGTATTGTTTTGCGGTTACTTCAGAGAGCAGTTGGAGCTCATGAAAAAAGGCAACGGTTCCGAATCGGATTCTTCCGGACACGGTCCATCGGAGGATGGTGATTCGACGGACACCGAAGGTCCCCAAAATGAGTCCGACGATGTAAACGAGGAGAACAGTATAGACGAGAATGATTATGCTCTTGAGAATGAGCGCGAGCGACTTAGACTCGAAAAATTACCAAAGTGCCTTCACGTCGGTAGACAAGTCGCTGAGGAATGCAACGTCGACGTGGAGCGTCACAATGCAAGAAAATTTGTAAAGATCCTGAAGGCCGATCTGATACCAATCGTATTGACCCTCAGAAGCAACATCGAGGTGGACGAAGCTTTGCAAAATTTCGCTTCCGAGTATTGTCAAGGTACGAAAAATCCTTCTTCTTCCGTTACAAACAAATGAACTTTTAATACGCTGAAGAAAAATTGCTATCTAAACGTTAGAGATTTGTCGTCCCGTTGAAAATTGAAGATTTATTTTTGTACTCCAGGCGTTTTTGTCGCTCAACAAAAGCTCCAGGATCAGGGGGAGACGAGCGTTGACGCGTGTGCGTTAATAACTATCATGAACGCCGATGGGATTTATCTCGCGACATACGCGGCACTCTTGCTCAATCTCAAGCTCATAAGAATGAATTATTACTCGGACGAAGGTCATCAAGTGCCCATAAGCGAAGTTCGTAATTATTTTTTCGACGCATACACTTTTTCTTTCCTCGATATTATCACTCGTCACGGAGGATATATACGCGGGGGGGGGGGGGGGGGGGGGGGGGGGGCAAAAAAAAAAAACGGGAATTTCGTCATAATTTCTTTATTTTTTAATATTTTTACACCAAATTTTGATCACCTTCAAAATATTGTCCTTTGACCACAACGCACCTCTGCAAACAATCCTTCCAATGTTCAAAACATTTTTTAAATTCACTTATCGGGATGTTCTTCAGGCCTTCCAGCGATTTTTGTTTTACCTCCTCTACAGTGGCAAAACGCTCGATTGCCGCTTTGTTTCGGGGTCGTATCCATAGCACCACGATTCATCACCAGTAATCACCTTGGGAAAAAGTTCAGGGTCCTCTTCGAGCTGATTTTGAAGTTCAGAACATGCCTGAAGTCGACGCTCCCTTTGCTCGTCTGTGAGAAGGCGAGGGACAAATTTGGCTGAAACTCTGCTCATGTGCAAATCTTTGGATAAAATCCTCTGAATTGAACTCCATGATGTCCAAGACATCTCACAGAGTTGATCAATGGTTCGGCGACGGTCTTCACGAACGAGAGCATTGATTTTGTCGACGTTTTCGTCACTTTTTAACGTTGAGGGGCGTCCTGAACGGGGTTGGTCTTCAATTGACATTTCTCCATTTTAAAAACGTGAAAACCACTCGTAGACTCTGGTTTTACTTAGGACAGCATCTCCATAAGCAGTGTTAAGCATTACAGTAGTTTCCGCGGCCGATTTCCCCAACAGGAAACAAAATTTCACAGCCGCGCGTTGCTCTCGACAATCGGCCATCACGTTTTCGCCGAAATGAAAAAAGTTGTTTCACTACAAAAATTTCCCACGGGCGAACCGATGCACTCACGGCGACAGAACTTCGCACACTAACTCAGGAGACGTGTCCCCAACGGACACCTGGTCGAGAAATGGGTTCCCCCACTCTCCCTCCCCGCCGCAGCGCAATTCCCGTTTTTTTGGGTCCCCCCTCGTATATGAAACAGAGAGGAAAGAAAAAGTAAAACTGGAAAGGGAGTCGAATTGAAACGAGAATGCATGTTTCAGGAACAATTCGTCGAAGAGGTTCACGGTTCCGGAGTACTCGTCTATTTATCCGCGACCTGGCTCTCCGAGCTTTACCAACAAATTCTCGCTTGCAATTTGCTCGAGAAGTGCGGTTACGATCCGAACTCGACCGATAATAGTGCATTGGTGAACATTCTCGTCGGTGAGTCGGCGCTATATCGTTCATTTTTACTTCGTTCTATTCTCGCTGAAGTGGAGAAACGTCGGACATTTTATGCTCTCTGTGCCTCAAGATGTGGACGGTATCAGTGGCAGTCAAAGGGGTGGACAGTTGTTGTCCGATTATCGGAGACTCGAGAGAGCACAATTATCGCGAAGCGAGCCAACCCCAGAGGCCGAGGCCGGTGCGAAGCTATCGCGACGAGTTTTGACCTGTTGTTGGGCCAGTATGATGACCGTTTTAACGGCCGGACTCAATCCCGCCAAAGAGGATACGAACAAGGGAATTCTAAATCGAGATGGAGCGAGACGCGGCATCAGGGACACCGTTGTCCTTGCTCTCGAAGGACTTCACAAAGCTGCCACCCTCAGCAACGTGTTGGGTTTGTATTTGACTGTTTGTAATTACTGAGAAACAAACTACCTTGCACTTTGTCCATCGAACATTTTTTTACCTTATTTGCGCTTGTTAACCTTGCAAATAAATCGAGCACAAGTTTCCACGGGTTTTACAATTGTCATCGTTTGTTTCGCGCGAATTAAACAGGTTTGCAGAATCGTTGCGGTTCCATTTTTGCACTCTTGGCAAAAGCAGCCTGCACGGAGCCAGCTATATCGAAACTTCGACGAACGAAAGATGTACTTAGGCTAAAGTTACAGAATAGAGCGACGAATATACACACTTCTCACGCTTTGAGCATGGAAGTATTGTTGGGAAGAGGATTGGAACTTGGCAGTCACGGTAGCGATTGTTGGCCCCATGTTTTCACGTGAGTCAGATCGTACGAAACTCACAAATTTTTATCGTGATTCTTGTGAAATAATTAAATTCGGTATGATATTTTATTTTAATCAGTTGTTGCCTTTACGTGAGTAAATTGGAGCACGATTTTTTTGGACGTAACCAAAATCCGTCGATGCCGAGAATTCAGCAAAAGCGGGAAAAAAAAGATTCGACATCGAGCAACGAGGCCAAAGGAAGTCAGGATAAACTAAGGTTCAATTTCAATATCGTGGACGAGGACGAGACTTGGTGAGAATTGGAAAAACATAAAAACAACAAAATTAATACGCATCGTCGACTTCTAAACTGGATTTTTATTTTTCCATTAAAGCGTCGACGTGTACAGTTTTTTGTCGACGCCGTACTGTCAGAATCCTTGCGCCGACACGATACCGGAAATAATACAAGAATCAAACGCCGATAATCAATTCAACGGAATACTACCGGCCGATTACGCGGCAAAAATAATATGCGTTCTCTCGCAGGAGGTCGATAGGCTATTTGAAAATGCCGCATTGCAACTTAATTTACGCGCTCTCTGCTTGTTTCTCGCTGCGCTCTGTAAAGCCAGCAAGGATCAATTGTTCAAGACGACCGACGGTCGTTCCAAGGAGAGCACGAAATTTTGGTGGCGTCGAAGCAAACCGCGCGATGACGAATTGAACGTTTTGTTGCTCTCGAGACTGGGCGAAGTGATGCTAAAGTGCGTGAAAAGTGGAAGACCGCTCATTCACGTGATGAGGGTAATTATCGCCATAATAAATCTGGAATCATTACATGATTGGCCAAAGTCAAATTAGCGTAAACGCTCCTATTGCTTTACGTTGAAAACTACACGAGAAAAAAGAAAATGATGAATCTACAGTTCCATTTTTTTTTATTGTCCCAAAAAGATCTGGAGCATCCTTGGTCCACATTTCATGGAAGCAGCTTGCCACAAGGATCGTGGAATTTCGAAGAAAGCTGTCCAGTGCATTCACGATTCGATGGCGGCGTTGTTGAACGAACAAGTGGAATTGCCGCACTTTCATTTCAACGAGGCGCTGTTCAAGCCGTTTGAGAATCTCCTCTGTCTCGAGCTTTGCGACAGCGACGTCCAAGATCAGGTAAAAACAAACAAAGATGAAATCAAAACATCTCGCGTGTCGAGACAGTTTTCTCCTTGGGGCGAAGGGAGCGAGGGGGATTCTTAAGGTAGTAGTCTGGTAACTTATGCCGATTTTCATGTCTTTTTTGGAGGGCGTTTTTTTGTAGGAAAATAAAAATGAATCGTTTTCGATATTTAGGATGTTTTTATTTACATATTAAAGATACAAAAAAAAATTTTCTTGAACAAATTTAATAGTTCATTGTTATTATTATTATTGATCGAAGTTGGCACTTCGAAAGAAAAAGCGCGTGGGTGGCCCCGGTGATTTTGGCTCTTGATGTTATCTGAAATAAAAAATTCTTGATAATTCTTAATCTATAGATATGTCATTCCGGTCGGAACTACTGAAGTTAAATTTCATGGATAAATAACAAAATGGCGGACTTTGGAAAAAAAAGTCCTTTTATTTTAGCAAAAAAGGGGTTGTAAAATGAAAAGTTAGGGGTGAAAAAATTTCTCGGTAGTTCCGACGAGAACTATAAGTGTGTAGAGTAGCCTGTTGAAATTTGAGAGCAATCGGTTCGGTAGAAAAAAAGTTAGGACCCGGGCTGACCAGAAAAACACTGTTTTGAGAAAAACTTCGAGGCGCTCTCGAAAACTCATTATAACTCCGGAAGTATTTCGAACTTCGGTCTGAAATTTTCACAGTATATTCTCAAGACATTGTACTTTCAAATTAAGCAAAAAAAAATTTGTCGATTTTCCGAACCCAAGTTACCAGACTACCACCTTAAGTTGTACGCGTTCGTACTACCGTTGAAACCGAATTGAATTTTCGGAATCGATCAGCACGATCGAATTTGAATTTTTCATCTAACTGCGCATCGAGCGCGGTTGCGGTTGTCTCGTTAATTCGCGATACTTGAAAAAGAATGGACATTTGATTTTTAATCGAGTGAAATTGAGTAATTTCATGTGAATTTGACAAACGGGCGTGAAGTTGAGAGTAATTGTCTTATCTGTTCGGGCAAATCGAGAACGACAATCCCCTTCTCCCCCTTTGGTTCAGAAAAAAAAAAACGACACAGTTATCAACAATATATCCAAGTCGTGACGTTTTTCGTTTGCCAGATTGTGAGCTGCATATGCGAATTCGTGGAGACAAATAGAATGGAAATTCGTTCGGGTTGGCGTCCGTTGTTCGGCGCACTGCGGGTCGCGTCGGTCGGTAGTGCGGATACCGTCGAGTCGGCACCGTTGCTCGAAGTCTTTCGAGTTTTTCTCTCGACCGACAATACCCTCGTGTTCGCCAATGCCGCCCTCGACTGTATTCTCTGTCTTCTTCGACACGTCAGAGGTCCCGGTGACGTTGAACAAAATTCACCGCACTCGGAAGATCCCAACGTTAATCACAACGATTCGTCGTCGGTCGCGACATCGGAGACGAGAAAAATGCGTCTTTGCCTCGAGAGCCTCAAGTACTTGCTGAATTGCAGCGACATACTCTCGTCGATGTATCGAATGCCGGCCTGTCCCATATTTCATTCGGCCCAGCGTATTCAAGTTTCCACGATACCCCAACACGTTGATCCGGTCATTCCGAGACTCGAAACAACGAGATTCGACAGAGGCAACGATTTCATTGAGGACGAAGTTGTGCCCGATATATCGTACGAGATATTATCGAGATTCGATAGGATCAAACCAACGACCCTGCAGAGCATGGACAAACCCAGCGGAATATTGAGAGTTTGGTATCTGCTGATCGAGGGTCTGGCGAGCGCGACAATGATATGTCCGAAGCGTTATCAGCCGCACACTCTCGAGACGCTCTTTCATCTCCTTCGCGATATTCTTAATGTTCCCGGACCCGATTTCGGTCTTTACTGCGTCAATCATTTGTTGCTGCCGATGGTGCAAAATTGGCTCAGAATAACGTCGAAAATTCATCGTGGATGGGAAAATTTTGCCGCCAACTTCAAGCAATGCTGCGGACTCACGACCGATCTCGTCGTTGATTATTTGAACCATCTTCAAGGCAACGAGATCAAGAGAAACGAGAAACTTCTGTCGCCTACCACTCTCATGATCAAGCAACTTTTGCTCGTTATGGCGGAATGCGTCGTTCAACAGACGGAGAGCATCGCGAGGCTGGGTTGCGCTTGCATAAGGTATGTTTTTTCATTTTTTTTTTCGTCACGTGTTTTTAATGTTATTGTAATCAATAATATAAAATTATTTGTAAAGAAGAAATGATAAAGATTAGTTACAGATTAGTTGGCAATACCAGGCCCGGATAATGAGCCTTCGACATTTTCATAAACTTCATTTTCTCTTAAGGTAGTAGTCTGGTAACTTAAGCCGATTTTCATGTCTTTTTTCGAGGGCGTTTTTTTTGTAGGAAAATAAAAATGAATCGTTTTGAATATCTAGGATGTTTTTATTTACATATTAGAGATACAAAAAAAATTTTGTTGAAAAAATTTTATAGTTTATTAATATTATTATTATTGATCGAAGTTGGCAGCCCGGATCCTAACTTTTTTTCTACCGAACCGATTGCTTTCAAACTTTAACAGGCTACTCTAAACACTTATAGTTCTCGTCGGAACTACCAAGAAATTTCTTCACCCCTAACTTTTTATTTTACAACCCCTTCTATGCTAAAATAAAAGGATTTTTTTTTCCAAAGTCCGCCATTTTGTTATTTATCCATGAAATTTAACTTCAGTAGTTCCGACCAGAACTATAAGTGTGTAGGGTAGCCTGTTAAAATTTGAAAGCAATCGGTTCGGTAGAAAAAAAGTTAGGACCCGGGCTGCCAACTTCGAGGTGCCAACTTCGATCAATAATAATAATAATACTAAACTATTAAATTTTTTCAAACAAATTTTTTTTGTATCTTTAATATGTAAATAAAAACATCCCAAATATCCAAAACGATTCATTTTTATTTTCCTACAAAAAAACGCCCTCCAAAAAATACTTAAATCGGCTTAAGTTACGAGACTACTACCTCGATAAACTCTTTTGTCTCTGATAAACCGCGCCACTCCCGTTGCTGCATTCGCCTCTGATCGCTGTTGTCGGCGAGATTATTCGAGAGTTCGCTTTAAAACTTTGGTAAAATATTCCCCGCATATGAGTTAAAAAAAAAAAATGATTTCCGATCTTTGTGATCGAAAATCTACATTTTTTTTTCTACCCTGTGATTTTGATCATTTGTTAATTTTCTACCACTTTTATGCTCATCCTTCGGCATTTTTTAATCGATATCATAGTACTATTAGCTTAATATGGAAGTTTCATATCACAGTGACTTTCGATGGAACACCGAATTACCGTAATGCCCCGGGGCTAACGTGGAGTGTTGATATATATCGGGCACGCGAAAAATACAATTTTCGCTCGACCGAACATCGAGCCACGGTCTATATTTACCGAGTTAAATAAACTTCGTCGAGATCCGTACGAAGCGCGGGATTTAATTAATAAAAAAAAAACGTACGGTCGACCGGAGTGGAAAGAATACAAAGGAAATAAATTTTTTTTCTACGAACTCTCGAAGGGTTTGGCGTAGAAAAAACGTTCTCCGCGAATGCACGCTTTCTCGTCCCTGCGGTTATTCAAAATCCGGCAGAGTAATACGATTAATACGAGTTAAAAATGTGAAATGTATATCAGAGCGATGTTTGATCGAAAAACTAATAACCCGAAGGGTTCGCGCGCGACTCGATGGGTTGTTTATTTGTACCGAGAAAATATCATCGGCGTGCGTTCTCGAATGTGAAACACAATGCATATTTGCTGAATTAAATGAATACGCTCAAATGGAAACGAAACAAACACGAGAGAAAAAAAAAAACCGGCCATCTCCCGAACGGTCCGCGTGGAAAAATCTTTTCGAATGCACACTTTTTCACCATTATATTTGCCCACGGTCCGGCAGGGCCGTGGGCAAATATAATGCGCAAATATATAACGTACAATGAGAAATATACGCCCGAGGCAGCGTCACTTCCGATTCGCGAGCGTAAAAATTCCGCGGGATTTCACGAGAATTTTCCGAAGTACGATATCGTTGTTATGTCTTTTTCGTCGATCGGTTAAGAACGAAAATATATTGAGAAAAAAATGTGAAGAAACGTCGGGTACCGGAAACCTTCTTTGAATAAAAATATACCACATATTAGGGCGATTTTTTTCTTTCGACTATTTTTCATTTTTCAGTCCCCACCCGAAATTTTGTTGGATATGTCGAATAAGAAATTCCCTGAAAGTTACAGCCCTTAATATTAATTCTAAGTACTTTCCCAAAGCGGGAGAAGATTTTCCATCTAAAATACACGTAAATCGAATATTTTTTTTCTTCAAATTTCTATAACTCAGCCGCATTGTATGCTATCATATTGTTCTTGGTTTCGATTTACTCGGAATAAAACAATCTAAAAAAGTGCCTTTTGCGGCGAAAGTGTAAATTGTACTGGTGAGTTCGTACGGGTCATTGAAGTTGATTTTTACCCAACATTCTCGTTTTTTTTGCTGTTATCTCCGAAACAATTAACTTTACGAAAAAAATGTAAACGAAAAATTCGTTGGAAATTTAATTTCCTATAAAAAAGGTCCTATCGACCCAATTGCTTAGATTAATATTTCTTGAGATATTGAATTTTTGTTATTTTTTATTTTTTTTATTATTTAATATTTCATATTTTATAAATTTTATACTACTCATAAGTTAAAGTTCAATATCTCAAGAAATATTAATCTAAGCAATTGGGTCGATAGGACCTTTTTTGTAGGAAATTAAATTTCCAACAAATTTTTCAATTACATTTTTTTCGCAAAGTTAATTGTTTCGGAGATAGCAGCAAAAAAACGAGAATTTTGGGTGAAAATCAACTTTAGTGACCCGTACCAACTCACCAGTACAATTTACACTTTCGCCGCAAAAGGCACTTTTTTAGATTGTTTTATTCTGAGTAAATCGAAACCAGCAACAATATGATAGCATAAAATGCGGCTGAGTTGTAGAAATAAAAATAAAAAAATTCGATTTACGTGGATTTTAGATGGAAAATCTTCTCACGCTTTGGGAAAGTACTTAGAATTAATATTAAGGGCTGTAACTTTCAGGGAATTTATTTTTCGACATAACCAACAAAATTTCGAGTGGGGACTGAAAAAAAAATAGTCGAAAAAAAAATCGCCCTAACCACATATGTTAAGGAATGTGCACTGATTTGGATGAATATGACAGCGATCATCGGAGCCAGTTTTGCAATTATCCGAAGTTGCTCCCACCGATAATTCGTGTAATCCGAATAACCGAGAGTTTTGAAGTATAAGGGTACAGGCTCTGATGCATTGGTACGCGTAGAGCTACAATACTTCCCGACTAAAACCCGAACGTCATCTTTCCCGATCCCTTCCTGTGGCTGCTGCTGGTTTTCTGCTGTGTCGTGGGTGTCGAATTTCGGTGGCTATTTTATCCATCCCGACAGCCCGTCACGCTTCGTTATCGTCTTACACGAGAGTGCACCGAGCTCCGTCAACGATACACACCGAAACCAAGCGTGCATTCCATATATCGTGTTGAAAAAGAAAATCCGATCGTGCCATTCCGTCTGTTCTAATTGCCCTGTTCTATGAATCCGGAGCGATGAAATGACTGACGGACTTGGAAAAGATTTCGACGTCTGGTCCGTAACACGGAATTACACGTCTGAAAATATTTCTACTCCCCATTAAGGGGTTAGGCCACTTTAGAGGCCGAAAAAGTAGGCTTTTTTGGAGATTTTTTTTTCAGAAAAACTACAAAATTAATCGAGATTACAAAATAGAGTGTTTATTATACATATCAGTGACTGTATAGAATAATTTTTTTGAAGCTATTAATTTAAAAATGGCGGCTGTGCAGCGTTTTTGCGATGACGTCTCCGTTTTTTGTTGGCCGAAAAGAAAACTCCGACAATTTTCAACCGACTCACTTGAAATTTTGAATATATCTTTAAAAGTACATTGTCTACGGAAGTGCGTAGGATTTTTTAAATATATTGATTTTTGGTCAAATGGCGCTCTTGTAAAGTTAAACGTGAAAAATTTGCTTAAAAAATCGTCGGAAAATTGTTAATAACAAATGAACTCTGCAATATAAAAAAAAAAATCCTACGCACTTCCATAGACAATGTATTTTTAAAGATATATTCAAAATTTCAAGTGAATCAGTTAAAAATTGTCTGAGTTATGTTTCCGGCCAACAAAAATGGAGACGTCATCGCAAAAACGCTGCTGAGCCGCCATTTTGAAATTAATCGCTTCAAAAAAAATATTGTATGCAGTCACTGATATGTATGACAATCACCCTATTTTGTAATCTCGATTTATTTTGTAGTTTTTTCTGAAAAACAAATTCCCAAAAAGCCTATTTTTTCGGCCTCTAGAGTGGCCTAACCCGTTGAGGGGGGAAATAGGTTTAGGACAGCGTTTTTTCAATGATTTTCATGAATTTTTTTATAGTATAAAAAATGAATATAATTTATTGAAACTTTGAGAATATTTTATACATATATTTAAGTATATACTATAAATTTTTTGAAGAATTTCCTTGAAAAACACCGAAGATATTAGCGACCCCATATTGCAGGTCAAAATCAGACTCAGCATTTTGCGTACATTCTGGAAGCCGCAATTTTCATCTGAAATCAAACGAGGTTGGAATTTACTTTTATTATATGTCTCTCTTCTATATGAACCTAAATGCCATCAAAAAAATAGAAAATTGAATTTTTGACAGGGGTCAAAACAACAAAGCATGATTCTTTGCCATTTTTTACAACTTTATTTGCAAAAAAAAATTATTTTTAACAATGATAATATTCCGATTTTAGGTTCATATAGAGCGCAATACTATGAAGAAAGTAACTGCCAATTTTTAAAACGATTTGTTGAAAACTTTTCAAACTAGCGTGTACGCAATTTCAAAAAAAGTCGTTTTCAGAAAAACGCGTTTGAAAAAATAGTACCAAGAAAAACAAAGTCAAGGCAGTCATAAATTTTCTTCGGTGTTTTTCAAGGAAATTCTTCAAAAATTTTATAGTATATACTTAAATATATGTATAAAATATTCTCAAAGTTTCAATAAATTATATTCATTTTTTATACTATAAAAAAATTCATGAAAATCATTGAGAAAACGCTGTCCTAACCCTATTTCCCCCCTCAATGGCTTATAACAATAGAAGGAGTCGGAATTTTCATTTAAAATTTTGGGAACATATTGTTCAATAGTTTTACTAACAATTTATGAAAAAAAAAAAATCGATTTTCTGAACCGTCCAACCCTATTTCCTCCCTTAATGCACTCGAACGAAATAGTATGAACGCTACCGTTGAGTGCCTATCCGTGCGATGTCGAAAAGACACTTTTATCGAGTTATTTTCATTGTTTGGATAAAATTCAACGAAATTAAAAATAATTAACGAAACATTTGTATTATCATAACGGTAAACGTCCATTATGAAAAGAACCGTCTAACCGTATTTCCCCCCTTAAGGGGGTTTCGCTCCTACTTTGAGGGACGTCCGGAATAACACTAGGACCTCGATCTTAAGAACAAAGGCGAACCGGAAGTTCTTATGATCGAGGCTGCCCAATGTACCTAAATCGTAACGTGCCTAATGATCTTAAAATCGAGGTCCTGGCGTAATCGGCACAGGTTTTCGGCAGTTTTTCCCCTCGGTGAAAGAACAAAAGACCTGTTCATTAGAACATCCGCGTTCGATCGTACAATATATGAAAATCTGTAAGGATAAAAAAGGAATAACGGAAAAATCCGTTCTTCCGTTATGCTTGTTTAACTTATAATTAACGTGTATTCCCGTACACGTTAATTATGAAATTATCACATTATTTACATTATAACATAATGGTATACAATGATACGAGACGGTTACGGCCTTCTCGATTGCGTTTTGATCTTATTAAAGAACGAGTTACAGTCGCTTCCGCTGGTCCCACACATCCAACGGTAATTCTATCTCCCGGCTCGGGAGGGATATCGATGTTACACTCTACCTACGTACGCATGTTGGGCATGAACAACAAAAAAAAAAAAAATATAGAAGTAACATTAATGCAACCGAGACGTGACAGTGAACGAGTATAGAGAAAACAGCGATATATACAGATCGCTAACTGGCCGTCTCAAAGATCTATCCCGCGCTTGATATCCTAGGTCGAGCTCATTTTACTGTATCCAAGAGAGACGCGATAAAGTTTCGACGTCGTGTAATTAAATGAAAAAGTAATATTCGTTACTTTTATGAATTACATTCGAGACGATTTTTTTTTGCTCTTATTCATTTTTATAATTAGACATTTATAACCAGACAGGCATGACCTTTTCGTATTACTGATAATGTAAAAAATTTACAAATTCCTTCGCAGTCACCAAACGCAGTAAATATCAAATTTGTCTTATTTTTGTAATTTTTTTCAATTACAGACACGTACTAGTGTCGAGTGGTCCGATATTGACACCGGAACAGTGGGAAGTGTGCGGTGTGGCGTGTTATCGGGCGTGCTCAAATTCACTGCAGGAACTTCATCAACTTACAATGGCATTTTCACCGCGAACGGAATCTTTTTACGGGGACGTTGCCCGAGTGAAGGTGGCGGCTCGTCGGGACGCCACGCCCGAAGAGACCGAGAGATTGCGTCAGTTGTCGGCACAGGTCAGTAATCACGGCCGTATCAGCAAAAATTGAGTTACTCTCAAGCAGCTAATCGTCGCGCGAGGACCGCCGCGACCCTTCACGGAGAGATCCTTTCCACACGCCGAACACTTCGGAAAACGCGAATTATCCTTTCTCCGAAATGACACAATCGATTGGAATGGAAACGAGCTTGGGCGGAAGAAGTGGCTTAAGCTCGTTACAAAAATATGCGGTGAAGCTCGAAACGTTGCAAAATTGAAACGTTTCTCTGAGCTCGAGCCTCGAGCGAAAGAGCGAATGGAGGTGGTCGGTCGAAACAGCGAAACCGGGGTGATGCCGCAAATTTTCATCGAAACGAGTGCCTTCCGCACCCGATATTACTTTTCTAAATTATAAATCGGACTCTTAATTATGGAAAAAAATATTTACATGAACGTAGTAGTCTGGTAACTTAAGCCGATTTTCATGTCTTTTTTGGAGGGCGTTTTTTTGTAGGAAAATAAAAATGAATCGTTTTGGATATTTAGGATATTTTTATTTACATATTAAAGATAGAAACAAAAATGTTTTTGAAAAAATTTAATAGTTTATTGTTATTATTATTATTGATCGAAGTTGGCACCTCGAAAAAAAAGCGCGTGGGTGGCCCCGGTGATTTTGGCTCTTGATGTTATCTGAAATAAAAAATTCTTCATAATTCTTAATCTATGGACATGTCATTCTGGTCGAAACTACTGAAGTTAAATTTCATGGATAAATAACAAAATGGCGGACTTTGGAAAAAAAAGTCCTTTTATTTTGCCCGCCATTTTGTTATTTATCCATGAAATTTAACTTCAGTAGTTCCGACCATAATGACATGTCTATAGATTGAGAATTATCAAGCATTTTTGATTTCAGATAACATCAAGAGCCAAAATCACCGGGGCCACCCACGCGCTTTTTTTTCGAGGTGCCAACTTCGATCAATAATAATAACAATAATAAACTATTAAATTTTTTCAAACCAATTTTTTTTTGTATCTTTAATATGTAAATAAAAACATCCTAAATATCCAAAACGATTCATTTTTATTTTCCTACAAAAAAAACGCCCTCCAAAAAAGACATGAAAATCGGCTTAAGTTACCAGACTACTACCTTAATCGTTCCGTTCATAACAGCTTTGACGAACGATCGATCGTCATTTGTCATTCGCCAGAGTTTAGAGCTCGGAGAGACTCTTCAATTTTTGTTACGTTTAAAACGTCATCGCTATTATTTCGGTCCCGATCGGACGCGCCGTTTTGGAGAAAGTGCCGATAACAATGTTCAGCTATCTCGCACTCGTGTCACGCGGTACACGTGGGATCTCGAGCAAAAATTGCACGAGATCTCACGAGTTATTGATCGTCCCGTGTTCCGGGTGATGGCAATTGTTTGACGATCGACCAACGCGAGAGGATAACGCTTTTAAAGATTTTTTTTTTTCACGGAAATGTCTTTCGGTGTGCTCGAAGGGAGAGTTCCGAAAGATTCGTGTTTTTTTTTTGTTCATCGTTGTTGTTTTTCTATCTACTGTGCGGTTGTTGTTGTTGTGCTTTTCCGTGCTGAACCTGACTTGATCTCAGGTGAGCCAGCTACGCGAGGTATTGACCGCCGTGAAGAGGCAGAGCGCGGCCTCACTGCCGACAACGCTTTTCGAGGATTCGATGACCATTGAGACGACACTGCTCGACCAGCACACTACTTCCTACCCCGTTGGTTGTAGGCAGCACACCACACCCCCCGATTACACTAACACTACTACTACTACGTCGAACACTACGGCTGGCCCCCAATGGCTCTAGCCGTCCACGGTAACTCGCGTCATGGATTTTAATTTCAGACAAAAAATAAAGAATCAGAGAAAAAAAACGACTCGTGTCAAACAAAAAAAAAACAATAATGAGATGCAAATGGGTTTTTTTTTTCTCAAGCTATTTTTTTTTTCTTTATACGAGGTCTGCTCGAAAAGTATCGCGAATTTTGAATTTCCACGGGCTACGTATATTCGATTTTCGATTTTTTTGTGGCGTTAGGTTGGTACTCGTGTCCCTCACTTATGCTGAAAAAATCGGCCATTTTGAATGTTTAGCTTACAGCTATTCAGGTTGGACGTGTTTTGGTTTGTCTTGGATTTGTGCCTATTCCAAAAAATGGATCAAAGAATCCGTATGAAATTTTGTGTGAAAAACAGAATTAAGTGCGCGGACGCATTCCGAACGTTTACTGTGGCATATGGTGAAGCTACCTTGGACCAAAGCAACGTTTGTCGGTGGTACAAAATGTTCTCAGAGGACCGAGAAGATGCGAACAACGAAATGCGTTCCGGACCCCCGAGCACATCAACAACGGACGAAAACATTGATGAAGCGAAGAAAATAATATTTGCCAATCGGCGAATCACCGTTAGAGAAGTTGCTGAGGAACTAAACATATCGATTGACTCGTGCTATTCGATTTTTACCAATGATTTGGGCATGAGACGGGGCGAAATTCGTGCCAAAATTGGGGGCGGGGTCGAAGTTTCGAACCGTAAAAGCTTCGACGGTTCAAAACTCCGAATCTATGTGGGACGATCTTAAAACTTTTCGAAATTTTTAAAATCCGTCCTTTTTAAAACAGAAATGTCATTGCGAAGAATAGTTATACATCCAGGATTAAATGACAAGAATAATTATGGGACCGACCTGCAAAAGTATCGAAAATCAAAAATCCTACTACTCAAAAAATCGTATTTTAATAATTAGAAAACGTAAAGTTCCGAGAAGTTGTGGTGTTAGAAACTCGAGTTGCCGAGCGGTCAAGTTTTATACCTGAAAAGGTTCAGAAAAAAAAGTTCGAAGCCAAATATATTAGAATTTGTATGTCTCGAAAAGGGAAAACAGACGACAGTGTATTAACTGGACGGGGCAAAATTCCGACAGGGCAAAATTTCGAAAGAGAGTAAAACTAGCGCTACTAGTGGGCTCTGACGCTCGCTCGTGAAAAAGGTCCATAGGGACATAACACCAGTGCACGAATTGCAAATTTTCGGAATTTTGCCCCTTCGGAACTTTTATTTTCGGAATAACGCATCGTCGACGCTGTAATTTTCGGAGTCCGAAAAATTCGTATACCCGAGAATTCTTTTCTTCTATTTTATTACGTTCGCACCTTTCCGATAGTTTTCTTGTTCGATAATATAATTTTCGGAACTTTGCGGATCTCTAAAAATCACCAATTCGGAATTTTTCAAGTAATACTACTGACCGTTCGATAAATTGCTCTGTCGTCTGCGTAATCTTTCGAAAAAATATTTACTCGACGATATTAAATTCGTATCATTTTTGGTATCGATTCATACCCGTTCGATGTTATTTACAGTCAATTATTCAAACTGTCGTCGGAATGAACCATGTCCCACGTAGGAAAATTGTAACGGCCGAGCGTTGGGCCAATACTGGTTGCCGTAGTGCCGGTACTGGCTGCCAGTATTGGGCTAGTACAGATTCGGTACATGAGTGTAATACCAATACTGGTTATTTGATTGGGCCGGATCTTGGCATGACGATTTTCCCGACAGTGCAAATTACATCTCAGCGAGAAATTGCAAATTAAATAGATATCGAATCGACGTCTTTTAGACATTTTTGGCGTCTAGTGGACGCCGATCCAATGTCTATTTAAATTCTATTTCTCTCTGGGAGTAATTTAATTTCTTTTTACCACGTTACCAGATGTTTCCCAAGCAGCACACGTACGTCCAAAGGATGCACTTTGGACGTAAGGACGTTCTTCGGATGTTTTTAGGACGTCCTTTGGATGCCTGTGTTGTCTGGGTTGTTTATGCATAAATGTTTGATAATTAAATGCACTTGATATATACTAAATACTCGGAGTAGTTTTATTAATAAGAGACTAAGTACATATACAGGTCTAAAATACGTACTTATATGTTTATAGAACGGTGTTTATAAAATATCGGCTATATGAAGCAAATATTACACTAAAAAATATTGTATTAATCGTGCAATTTTAAATTCGGGGCAAATTATAATTCAACAATTTGGTTGTTTGCAAAATAATGGACTTTTGATCAGAACAACCTAAACTACAATTATATTACAGAACGCAACTGTTAAAGTGAAATACTCTCAGTATTGACATATTCTATAGCCCAGTACTAAGCCTGCATCGAAGCCAGAGCTTGGCCGTATTTTATAGCCTATTTTGGCCCAGATCTGGTTATTATACCGGCCCGTAGTGCGGCCAGATTGACAACCAGTACTGGCACAAGACGATATTTTATACTGACCCAAAGCTTGGCCAGATTGTCAGCCAGTACTGAAACAATACTGGCTACCAAAGTTTGGCCGCCAATACTGGCCCAAAGATTGGCCAGTAGAATTCAACCAGTACTGGCACAAGACTGTATTTTATACTGGCCCGTAGTATGGCCCGTAGTACGGCCCGTAGTATGGCCCGCAGTATGGCCCGCAGTATGGCCCATAGTATGGCCAGATAGTCAGCCAGTACGGGGCCAGTACTGGCAGCCAAAGTTTGGCCGCCAATATTGGCCCAAAGCTTGGCCAGTAGAATTATACTCGCAATTTCTACGTGGGGTAATTCGTACTATTAAAATTCGGAGTTTTGCACCGTCGAAGCTTTTACGGTTCGAAACTTCGACCCGGCCCCCAAAATTGCTCAATTTCGAAGAAAAACAGTGTCGCGTTAACATTGTTAAGGAGCCGTTGGACTCGGTCCGCGACGACCCAAATTTGCTCCAGAGGGTCATAACCGGTGACGAATCATGGGTTTATTTTTATGACGTGGAAACCAAAGCTCAATCGTCGCAATGGAAGCTGCTTTTTTGGAATAGGCAAAAATCGAAGACAAGCCAAAACACGTCTAACCAAAATAGCTGTCAACGATTAACTAATCACTTAAAATGGCCGATTTTTTCAGCATAAGTGAGAGACACGAGTACCAACCTAACGCCAACAAAAAAATCGAAAATCGAATATACGTAGACCGCGGAAATTCAAAATTCGCGATACTTTTTTAACAGACCTCGTATTTATTTCGATTTTCACACGTATCACCACCACTTTATCGTAGAATGAGTTTTTCGTTGATCTTCACCACTGCCTTTATTTTTACGTCTAACACATATAATATGAATTAATATTTCAAATACATTTTTTTATATTTCATACCATTAAAAAAAATTCACTTGGTTCCCCAATCACCGTGTGTGTGCGTTTCTGTGTGTGTGTGTCTGCGTGTGCGTGTGCAAATCGAAATATATATTTTTGTGTCACGAATTTTGTCTTTTTTGTTCAACATGCACCTGCTGGTAGACGGCCCACATATTACACGATGATACACGTTAAAGAGCGACGGAGGCCAGCCCCGCGGATATCTTCATGAAAATTCGGACTACTTACGATTCATTCCACTTCTTTTCGAATTTTCATTGTCAAACTATTGTTGAACGTCACTCGTTCGCTATTCGACTACACTGGGTTAAAATTTTTCTATACTCTTGTCACGCTCACTTGCTGTGCGTGTGTGTGTCTGTCTTTCTTTTTTAATTCTCAATACTTTTAGTTTCTTTTCGTTGGTATAGAAATTTCTTTAATCGTTAAATTGATTACGAACGAAACGATGGACTCCGTCGCTCAATACTCAATTTATTTACCTTACCGTTTTTATTTTCTAGAAAAAAAAGGCACGTCATCTTGTCACAATTGTCACGAATTAATTACAATGATCACCATTAAAATCCATGGCTTGAGTCCATGGCTAGAAAATAATCGAGTGTTCTGATGATCGATATATATATATATTATATATAATATATATGGCTCAAAAAGCACCATTCTTCATCCAGCCATACAGGACCGAAATTTTGACTTGTTTGCCATTCTCGCATCCCCATTGCACGTAGTCCGAGGAAATGCGATGTAAAATCGCAGCGCCGAAAGTCCACTCGATTTCGAGAAATAAGTGAATTTACAAGATTTCCCTTTTTTACATCATTTTGAGACTCACCGTGCGACTTGAAGAACCGAAAGAACAAAATTATAAATTCCAAATTTTTATCCCCGTGAAATCTCGTTTGATGAAAGAAAAAAAAGTTGTGCCTTTTAGTCATCCCCAGATTGAGAATTAAATTTTATTTTTTATCCCGAACGCTCGTGTCAGTTTTTTTCTTTCTACAAACTCATTTTTTGAAGAGTGGCGATCTTCGTCCAGTATTTTTTTTTTCCGATACATCATTCCGGACGAAGTGAGATACGTCCTGCACTCGTAACAACGACGATCTATAGTTTCCGAGATACGAACGAAATGGGTAAGACTGAAGTGCAACAAATTTTTTTTTTTATTCAACGAGGTTTCATGGCGCAAAAACTGCCCTCATATGGCAACTAATATTTTTTTCGGAATATTTCGACCTTTTTCATCGACAAGCATTTTTGTATTTTTTTTTTAAATCTTCGATAGATCCGTGAAATAATGTGGGAAAAGAGAATTTGTAAATTATGGAAATGTGATAATTTCTTTCTCGGAAGCCCAGTAGTTTTTAAAGGGGAAATAGGGTTAGGACAGCGTTTTCTCAATGATTTTCATGAATTTTTTTATAGTATAAAAAATGAATATAATTTATTGAAACTTTGAGAATATTTTATACATATATTTAAGTATATACTATAAAATTTTTGAAGAATTTCCTTGAAAAACACCGAAAATATTAGCGACCCCATATTGCAGGTCACAATCAGACTCAGCATTTTGCGTACATTCTGGAAGCCGCAATTTTCATTTGAAATCAAACGAGGTTGGAATTTACTTTTATTATATGTCTCTCTACTATATGAACCTAAATGCTATCAAAAAAATAGAAAATTGAATTTTTTACAGGGGACAAAACAAAAAAACATGATTTTTTGCCATTTTTTACAACTTTATTTGCAAAAAAAAATTATTTTAAATAATGATAATATTCCGATTTTAGGTTCATATAGAGCACAATACTATGAAGAAAGTAACTGCCAATTTTCGAAACGATGGTTGAAAACTTTTCAAACTAGCGTGTACGCAAGTTCAATAAAAGTCGTTTTCAAAAAAACGCGTTTGAAACACGTGGCCGCGCTCGGGGCCTGAAGGAGAGCTACTCGCTTTAAGGTAGTAGTCTGGTAACTTAAGCCGATTTTCATGTCTTTTTTGGAGGGCGTTTTTTGTAGGAAAATAAAAATGAATCATTTTGGATATTTAGGATGTTTTTATTTGCATATTAAAGATACAAAAAAAATTTTTTTGAAAACATTTAATAGTTTATTATTATTATTATTATTGATCGAAGTTGGCACCTCGAAAAAAAAGCGCGTGGGTGGCCCCGGTGGATTTGGCTCTTGATGTTATCTGAAATCAAAAATTCTTGATAATTCTTAATCTATAGACATGTCATTCTGGTCGGAACTACTGAAGTTTAATTTCATGGATAAATAACAAAATGGCGGACTTTGGGAAAAAACTTTTTTTTCCAACTTTGGAACAAAACTTTTTTTTCCAAAGTCCGCCACTTTGTTATTTATCCATGAAATTTAATGGCGGACTTTGGAAAAAAAAGTTTTTTTCGAAAGTCCGCCATTTTGTTATTTACCCATGAAACTTAACTTCAATAGTTCCGACCAGAATGACATGTCTATAGATTAATAATTATCAAGAATTTTTGATTTCAGATAACATCAAGAGCCAAAATCACCGGGGCCACCCACGCGCTTTTTTTTCGAGGTGCCAACTTCGATCAATAATAATAATAACAATAAACTATTAAAGTTTTTCAAACAAATTTTTTTTTGTATCTTTAATATGTAAATAAAAACACCCTAAATATCCAAAACGATTCATTTTTATTTTCCTACAAAAAAACGCCCTCCAAAAAAGACATGAAAATCGGCTTAAGTTACCAAACTACTACATTAATGGCTTATAACAATATAACGAGTCGGAATTTTCATTTAAAATTTTCGGAACATATTTTTCAATAGTTTTACTAACAATTTATGAAATAAAAGAAAAATCGATTTTTTGAACCGTCTAACCCTATTTGCCCCCTTAAGCGGTTGCAATTTTACCGAGAATTTGCACAAATTATTGTGCAATGACATGTTGGAATGTCGGATAAATGCCAAAATTTTGGTCGCTGATGGCTGAATGAATGCTAGCTAGTTGTTGATGGCTAGTTGTTTGAGCCATGCATATATTCGTGTAATACGATCGAGACTATCCACGAATAATATAGTTTTTCTTTGTCATAGAAGCTGCAGCTTTTGTAGTGCGCACTCCTATATAATACTATTGATATTATTATTAATGGCGAACTATTATATAATATATGCATATGGCTTGATCGACGATTCTTCACTCAGCGATACGGGACGAAAAATTTTCATTTGTCTCACATCTCGTTGCATGTGCGGAGATGAGATGCTGTTGTAAATTTGTAGCCCCGAAGGTTTACTGGCTGTCGAGGAAATAAATAATTTCGTATTAGCACGATTAATCCGGATTGCCTTCTCTACATTATTTCTGAGACGTATCAACGACTTAAAAAAAAAAACAACAAACACAAGAATGATAGTAGAATGAAAACGCGTTATCTCAAAGTCGTGTTTTTTTTAATCGCACTAATGTTAATATCTCTAAGAATCGTTATCGCCATTGCAAATACCGACGACACGACTCGACCCTTCCAGTCTTCCCTTCCGCAGGGAATTACTCTGCTAAACCGTGTTTATTAGTTAAAATTTTGTTAATCATTAGACATTTGTCGCGATTTTTTTAATGAATATTGAACCCTCCCCCCCCCGGACCTACTCTGTTTCATTGATAGTCTGTGCCGTGTAACACGTACGTCAATTTAAAAAATCATTCCCTTGTTATGACCCATTAACGCCGAAATCACAGATTTCGCGGAATTTTTCTATGTTAAAAAATGTTTGGCCGGTGATTTTAATTATATACAGCAACAAATTTCGTCCTACGAGTAATTCAATTGAAAAAAAAAACCAAAATGTCCACTCGTTACATTCATAATTTACGATAGCGATAATATTTCCGGGTAGAATATTAATCGGCATTGATTGGTTGAGAATAAGCAACGAATAATGTAGCCAATAATTTCATGGTTTCATCCGTTTTTTTCACAGGTTTTTCTACTCGCCGAACAGCGCACCGACGATCCGAATAGACACGCAACTGACGAAAGATCGTACGTCTTCCTTTTATATCCGCCCACGATCGCTACAACCCTCAATCCCGATCTGTACATCGTCAAGGTTGAATTGAGAGCCCTTGTCGTTGGACTTCTCGTTCATCAGATGTTACTGCATTGCATCGCCAGTGTATTGCTCCAGGGAATGGATCCGCTCAAGACGAGGTGGGAAAACAAAAAATGGTTTTCCGCACGCTTACCACTAGCCAGTATTGAGGGAAGGTACCAAATCACCGGTATTACCGATCGTTTGATGACCAATTTCTTCAAGCACGGTTAAACTTATCCGGCGTATAAAATCACGCTCTCCAAGCGCGTCAGCTGACAGGGACAAACAATCCTAGGGTTTTCGTTGATGGGGGTTTCTATCGAGTAGCTTGGAAATACGACTATCGTGAATTCGCACAATGATCCCGATCGGTGATTGAAACACGATCGGTAATGGGTGAATGGTACCTCACTCCCAATTGTTTCTATAATTTTTATATACTTACAGTGGGTCAAAAAAGTATTTATACACCTTGTTTTTTTGCGATAACTTTATAGACATAAGCGATACGCAAAGAAAGCCAATTTTATTTAATAGTACATCAGGTGCAGAGATAAACTGCAAATGGCGAATTTTTTCCCAGGAATAATAGAAGAATTATGCCAAAAAAACGAAAATTTTCGGGCAAAAAAAGTATTCATACACTTACGATTATAGTGAAAACCTACATCATCATAGTTGTTAATTATAACTAATATTTGGTGCGCATCCCTTTTGCTTCAATTATCGCCTCGAGTCTCTTAGGCATGGATTCTACTCGCTTTTGCGTTGTTTCTTTTGCTATTTTCGTCCATTCTTCTAAAAGCACTCTTTGGAGATCGGATTTGTTTCTTATTTTTCTTTTTCTAATTTCTACATCCACCAAGTGCCATAAATTTTCAATAGGATTGATGTCCGGAGATTGTGGTGGTGTAATGAATTGTTTGCGGACATTATAGAGTAACCATTCCCTCGTTTTCATGGCAGTATGTTTCGGGTCGTTATCTTGTTGGAAGTAGAAGTTTCCATCCAGGCCTATTTTATCTACACTCGCTTTCAAATTGCTGCGCAACACGTCGATATACTTCTGGGCATTCGTTGTACCATCTATAAAAGCCAGATTACCAACGCCATAATATCCCATACAGCCCCAAACCATGACGCTTCCTCCGCCGTGCTTCACAGTCGGTATTAAATTTTTCTGCCGGAGCTTGGTATTTGGTTTCCGCCGGACGAATTTTTTTCCATCGGACCCGAAGGTGTTAAACTTCGATTCATCCGAGAATACGACACGTTCCCAAAATTCTATAGATTTTTTTACGTAGGTTTTTGCGAAACCTAAACGTTTTTCTCGTTGTATGTTATTAATTAATGGTTTTTTTGCGGGCAGTTCCGCCGTATATTTGGGCAGAATGCAAAACGTTTCGAATACGAGGGTCGTTCAACAAGTACTTAGCCTCACCGCCCGAAGGCGCTGCTATTACAGATCAGTGTTACCATCGTGCAGTACATACTTTTAGTAGCCTACTGTGAAAGTTTCATTCAATTCCCTTTATTAGTTCTGTTTTGATAGCCTTTGGAAACGAGCGTGTCAGTCAGTTTTACAAAAATGGAAAAAGAGCAGTACGTTCGGTGATTCGATTCTTGTTTTTCGGAGGGAAAACGCGCAGCGAAATCAAAGATCGCTTGGATGCTGTCTACGGTGACTCTTCTCCGTCGATGGCGACCGCGAAGAATTGGTTCAACGAGTTTGCTCGTGGCCGCACGTCGGTTTTTGATGGACCACGCCCAGGTGCCCCGAAAACGGCTTCTACGGAGGAAAACGTAAAAGAGATCCACGATCTCGTGTTGACAGATCGCAGATTAAAGGTTCGCGAGATAGCTGAGACTGTAGGCATCGCAGAAGGAACGGTGCATAATATTCTACGCGAAGAACTGGGCATGAGGAAGCTGTCAGCGCGATGGGTGCCGCGTTTGCTTACGCCGAACAACAAGCGCAACCGTGAGACCGCTTCAGAGCAATGTTTGAAGCTGTTTAAGCCCAATCCGGCGGAGTTCTTGCGTCGTTTCGTGACCGTCGACGAAATATGGGTTCACTGGTACACACCAGAGACCAAGGAACAGTCAAAACAGTGGATTTTACCCGGCGAACGTGTTCCGAAGAAGGCGAAGACTGTTGTTTCGGCCGGTAAGGTGATGGCCACCGTTTTCTGGGACTCACAAGGTGTGATCCACATCGATTACCTTCAGAAGGGTAAAACTATCACGGGGCTCTACTATGCCGACCTATTGGGCCGATTCGACGCCGAATTGAAGAAAAAACGGCCTCATTTGGCGAAGAAAAAAGTGCTGTTCCACCACGATAACGCGCCGGCTCACACCTCCGCCGTCGCCATGGCCAAATTGGTTGAACTGCGCCACGAATTGCTGTCCCATCCACCTTATTCACCAGATTTGGCCCCTTGTGACTTTTATTTGTTTCCAAACCTAAAAAAGTCACTCGCTGGGAATAGATTTGGGTCGAATGAGGAGGTCATCGCCGCCACGGAGGACTATTTTGCCGACCTCAACAAAAATTATTTTTTGGACGGGTTTAAAAAGTTGGGGCATCGCTGGGCCAAGTGTATAGACCTAAAAGGAGACTATGTTAAAAAATAAATCGCCGCTTCTCGAAAATTTTCGTTTTTCTTTTGTAGGCTAAGTACTTGTTGAACGACCCTCGTAGTCCGGGGACACACGCTTTTACCCGATGTTGACGCGACATCATTCGCTAAACTGCGAGCACTTGTGAACGGTTTTTTTTGTAGCCTCTGTAACGATACTCCGACGCTCTCGTACCGTTAGTATTCTCGGTCGACCGGTTCGTCGCTTATTTTCTCTGCTGTTTGTTTTTTCGTATTTTTTTTATTATATATTGCACTGTTGCGAAGCTTAGATTTAGTTCTTTACTAATTTTTCGATAAGTTTCACCGCGTTTCCGAAGAAAAATCACTCTATCTCGCATGGATAATGATATTTCGCTTTTCTTTGCCATCGTGTCTGTTCAGAGCTTGAAGATCTACTACCGCATGGAATAGGTCAAAACCATTGTGTAAACGAAGACTCGTTTACATTGTACGCAGAGGTCAGACCGTCCGTGAGTGAATATCGAGGTTTAGCAGCTCAATCGTAAGTGTGCGAATACTTTTTTGGTCCGAAAATTTTCGTTTTTTTTTGCATAATTCTTCTATTATTCCTGGGAAAAAATTCTGCATTTGCAGTTTATCTCTGTACCTGATGTACTATTAAATAAAATTGGCTTTCTTTGCATATCGCTTATGTCTATAAAGTTATCGCAAAAAAACAAGGTGTATAATACTTTTTTGACCCACTGTATATCATCGAAGTGACACGAATTTTCTTCGAAATGTTCGCAGTTTGAGTCACGTAATTCCGAAGCCAACGAATTCGCCAACGACAACGAATGTCCCAAATTCCGGCTACGTGTCTGACCTATCCGGGCGTCAAGTTGACACTTTTCTCGCTGCACTGGATCGCTCGTCCGCCGCGGCGTACACATTCGACTCGCGTCCGGGTCTAAAATTTCTTCTACAAAAAGTTGCGAATCTCGAGCAACCGGCAAATTTGTATCGTCAGGCTGGCGCCGCTTTGACCATTAAAATCGTTACGCTCTTCGAGCTGTGTCTCGAAGAAATTTGCAAGAACAACATCGATCTGGCGACGATGAAGAAAATACGTTGCAGCGTCGATGAACGGTACGATTTATCGTGCGGTAAAAAGCTCATAAAATATCTGAAAGAATTGAAAAAAACTTTTGACGAGCTTTGCGAAACTTACGTTGAAATAGTCGTCGATCGTCACGGTAATCATTGCATGGTAGATATTTACGCCGAAAAGAAAATATTTCTCATCGCTCAGCCCGACGATTTCTCCGTGATAACGAGCAAAGAATCGACAAACGATTCGTGCGCCGGCGAATTTACGAAAAAAAATATGACACAGCGCGACCCGACCGGTTTAAACTCGTTCGACGACGCGACGAACAATCCGAAGCTGACCGAAGATCGCGCGAGTGTCGATTCGCGAACAAACGAATCGACCGTGCCGTCGACGCGACCGTTCAGCGTTTACGACTTGGGTGTCGAATATTCGACCGATTCTGGACCGGAATCAGAGTCCGAGCTTGATGAAAATTCCTCGAGGCCACCGTCGCGCTTAGGATTTTCCGAGAGAAAGAAAATCATTTGCGATTCCGGCGGAACGACGTCGCGCGAAGATGGTGCGAGCACCGCGCGGAGTTTCGAATCACCCGAATTGATCAGCTCGGACTCGCTCGACAAGAGTAATATCGACGAGACTCGAGCGTACAGTCGTGAAACTATCGACGACGACGCGGAAGTCAAGCGAGTTTTTTCAGTTTCGCGAACGACGAGTGAATCGAGACGAAAGAGCGACGGTTTGTTGCTCTCGCATCGGAATTCATTGAGATTTTTGATTGGCAAAGTCGACTGTGGCGATAACGATGATCCCGAAGCGTACGAAAAGCTTAGGTCCAGATCGCTGATGGATCTGCAGAGATCCTGCGATTTCACAATTGACAAAACGTCCCATAGACTCGGAATGAATTTCTCAAATGGCGATTGTATCGTAACGAATGGAGGAGCGCGTCGAACCACCTCGGATTTGTCCGAAGTTGAAAACACTTGTTCGCGAATTAAATGTCATTTCTCAAGTAGCAACGAGGTGGACGAATCGGAACGAGACGATAATTCTTCGAACTTCAATCGGTTCGCCGAGAACTTGGAATCGCCACGAACCTCTTTGATTTTGTCCGGAAAGAAATCATTGAGTTTATCGCGCTTAACAACTAATAATTCGCGTCCCGATCAAATTGCCGAGAGTTTCGACTCGTCGAGGATCACTTCGAGCTCGTTCGGGAAGGTCAAAGTGGAGGAACATTCGGAAGAAGAGTTTTTGTGGCACGTGGACAATGTCGAGGAACTTTTGAAGGATTACGAACGAACGAAAAGGGGCTTCAGGACGAATCCGTTTCTTCAAAATGACGAGCCGGCGGACGGGAACGACGAGCACGGTGGTTCGAATCAGGGAATTGATTCCCGGAGTAGAAATGCCATTGGAAAGGATAGCGAGGCTCACAGGAAGGCATGGGCGGAGACTCTGAGCGCTGCACTCGAGCGGGCACTCGCATTACCGGTAAAAGCAATTTTAATCAATTATTTAAGGTAGTAGTCTGGTAACTTAAGCCGATTTTCATGTCTTTTTTGGAGGGCGTTTTTTTGTAGGAAAATAAAGATGAATCGTTTTGGATATTTAGGATGTTTTTATTTACATACTAGCTGACCCGACAGACGTTGTCCTGTCTGAGCTATGAATATTCAATTCGAACCGGAATGAATAATTTAAAATAAAATTATTTCAAAAACATAGTGTTTATTGTAACTGAAAATAAAAAATTGACTCCCTTAGTGTTTCTGTATAAGCATGCATACCACGTGTTAGTCTATCAAAACTTACCAAAAATCGATATTAAATTAAACTTTTAATATAAGCCGTGATTGCGGTGAAATAATTGCGATGAACAAACACTTCTCAAAAAACTCACTCAACAAACTCAAAACTGGATAAACGTTCAGATCGAATGGACTGTGCACTAAGAAATGAATAAATGAATTTTTTGATCGATAGATGCCGACCGATGCGTCTATTATATAACATTTGCTTCGCGGGAACTGTCAAACGCGCGAAGGTTAAATAGTCGTTAAGTTTTCTGAAATTTTCCAATTGTCTGCGCAATTTTCTTAATTCTTCTTCCCGTAAGAACCTTCTACACAGTATTAGAAAACTTGAAAAAAAAAGATGAATGAAATCGGTGAAGTCGTTCTCAAGTTATGGCGTGACCAAGGGAAATAGGGATTCTATTTTTATATATATAGATTAGGGCGATTTTTTTTTCGACTATTTTTTTTTTCAGTCCCCACCCGAAATTTCGTTGGATATGTCGAAAAAGAAATTCCCTGAAGGTTACAGCCCTTGATATTAATTTTAAGTACTTTCCCAAAGCGTGAGAAGATTTTCCATTTTTTTTTTCAAATTTCTATAACTCAGCCGCATTTTATGCTATCATATTGTTCTTGATTTCGATTGACTCAGAATAAAACAATCTAAAAAAGTGCCTTTTGCGGCGAAAGTGTAAATTGTACTGATGAGTTGGTACGGGCCACTGAAGTTGATTTTTACCCAAAATCCTCGTTTTTTTGCTCTTATCTCCGAAACAACTAACTTTACGAAAAAATTGTGAACGAAAAATTTGTTGGAAATTTAATTTCCTATAAAAAAGGTCCTATCGACCCAATTGCTTAGATTAATATTTCTCGAGATATTGAACTTTTTTCATTTTTTATTTTTTTTATTATTTAATATTTCATCTATATAAATAAAAATCAATTGCCGCATGTATGACGGATCATCACTTCCGCATTGGACATCCGACTGGTGGCATTTTTTTCAAAGACATAATCCACGAAATGACATATCGCTTTCAATTAAATTCTTTTTCGCAAAATATCAACATTCAATGCGGAATTTGTTGTTGTTATGGAAACAGAACTTTCAAACTGAACGTCACATTTTTTTTCGTTATGAAACATGTGACAGTAGAACTTTTAAACTGAACGTCACATTTTTTTTATTGGGATTTTCATATATTTTCATATTTTTCATATTTGCATATTTTTCAAATTTCCGACTTTTCAGATGGATTTTCCAAAAAATTACTTTCATACAAACCTTGGTCTGAATATTACGAACACAACAAAAAAAAAATCAGCCAAATCGGTCGAGCCGTTCTCAAGTGATGATCCGTCATACATGCGGCAATTGATTTTTATTTATATAGATTAAAGATACAAAAAAAAAATTTTTTTTTAAATTTAATAGTTTATTATTATTATTATTATTGATCGAAGTTGGCACCTCGAAAAAAAAGCGCGTGGGTGGCCCCGGTGATTTTGGCTCTTGATGTTATCTGAAATAAAAAATTCTTCATAATCTTAATCTATAAACATGTCATTCTGGTCGGAACTACTGAAGTTAAATTTCATGGATAAATAACAAAATGGCGGACTTTGGAAAAAAAATCCTTTTATTTTAGCAAAGAACGGGTTGTAAAATAAAAAGTTAGGGGTGAAAAAATTTCTCGGTAGTTCCGACGAGAACTATAAGTGCGTAGAGTAGCCTGTGAAAATTTGATAGCAATCAGTTCGGTAGAAAAAAAGTTAGGACCCGGGCTGCCAACTTCGAGGTGCCAACTTCGATCAATAGCAATAATAATAATAAACAATTAAATTTTTTCAAAAAAAATTTTTTTTGTATCTTTAATATGTAAATAAAAACATCCTAAATATCCAAAACGATTCATTTTTATTTTCCTACAAAAAAACGCTCTCAAAAAAAGACACGAAAATCGGCTTAAGTTACCAGACTACTACCTTAATTCTAAGGCAGTCTTATACTCTAAACGAGAATTTTATTCGAGGTTTAAACAAAAAAATTCGTCGGTACTATCAATTATTTTGATCAATTTTCAACATATCGAATTTCACTTGTTCGCATTTTCATATAGTTATGTATTTTCAAAGTATTTTTAAGGATTGAAAAAATTTCAAGAAATGTCAGACAATATTGCGACCGGACGATTGAGCCACCTCTGCCCATAACAATAACGATTATTTTTTTCGTCCACGGTCATCTCGATGTCACAATCTCGTTGATAAAAATCAGGAATAGGATACTTTGTAAAATAACGTTTGAACAAACGTTCTAACTTGTATGTAATTTTGTTTTTTTTTATTTCAATGTTTCCTTTGAAATTTTTCAGGACGACAAACTCGCACCTTTTCTGCCGGTTCTCGTCGGTGGAATAAGAACTCTAACGAAATACGCTGTGGATCCATTGCTCAAGCGGAAACTCTCAGCGATCCTTCATCGAGTCGTCATTATTTATGGCTTAACGAGCAAATAGAAAATTTCATGAAATTCAAAAAGTTCGTCGAGTTTGCGAACAATACATAATACACGTTTTGTCGTTAAAACATGTTCGATTTTTCGATCGTCGCCAAGCGTCGCAACACTTTCTAGAATTCGGCGGATGGTAAAAAAAAAAACGAAACAAAAAAACAACGATTTTACGAGCGAACTTTCCGGAAAGTTCTTGAGTAAAATTTTGAAGAAACAAAGACAGCGTGGTACAAAAATAAAATCATTATAAGAATCTTATGGGAATACGATAAAATGTGAGAACGTGATTATCGAGAGCTTATCGATTTCTCATTAATGGTTGTTCGAATAAGTATTATTATTGCGTATGAATAAATGCAAAGTTGAAAAAAAAATGTATGCTATAATTGTATTGTACGTAAGAAGATGCGATATATTATTTTCGATGTGTCATATAGAACGATGAAAGAAACAAAAATGGAATCGTAAAAATTGCACAATTTCACATTTACAAACGTATAAATGTGCGATAGACGAACATGAGAATTGCGTGTGTCTCAAGCAGTAACGTGCAGTTGGTCATTTAACGGTACCGAGACTTCAACCGTGAACGACGCGTTATGATCCGTCGTTGGGCGACGAAGAGGCATCCGTAAGGTGCGAAAGATAGTCCACGACGAAGTGTAGGAATCTTAAGGGGAAGATAAAATAAGAAAGAATAAAAATAAATAAAAAACGGGAAAATACTGAGCGCAGAAATAGAGAGGAAAGCGCAATGATGAAACTGGAAGAGTTTGCATATACGACTCGCGGTATGCACATAAGTTCGTAGTCTGCGGTCAACCGGACGCGGACTTCAAGAGTCATCCTCACGGTGCCTCGTAAAGAATCTTAGCTTACGAGCGACACGCTCGGATCTTTTAAGACCGTTTGTCCGTTGCCGTTCTAAGCTTTTATTCGCGACGCTTCCTCGCCACGTCGCCCTCGTCGTTGTCGTCGTCGCCATTCCTCATTTGCCGCGTGAATTTCGTAGACGACGTGTTTGGCTGTAAAACGTCTTGCCACCTTGATTCTCCTCCGCACTGTCTCGCCTTGTTCATCTCTTTCTGTTTCTTCTCCCGTCACGGACAACCAATGTAATGGCCGGCGTAAAGAAAAGAAGAAAAACGAAGAAACTTCGTTAGAGCAGAGAGAAGTTACAAACAAGGGACCGTCGGTCCAAAGCCCTTAAGAGTGAAAATCCTTCAAAAGTTTTAAATAGGCTAACGATTGTAATCGAGAATATTGTATTACTTTCGGGATTTCATCATAATTACGCTCGTTTACACCCCATATCTCTGTTAATAACGGAAGGCATTACCGAAACGTCGACGACTGATATTGCGCTTTTATTCGAAGTATAAGCAAGGTGGTAACAGTGTCGGAGCACTCTTGGTTCGACGCGACCACAACTGTCCATCCCTACTTCGGCACACCCATCACAGCTTTAAATATTAAATGGAGCCCCACGCGATCGTAAAAAAGTATCGTTCGGACTCCTTTTATGTTTCGCGTCGAGGCGTTAAAGTGCGAAAAAAAAGAGCCAGAAATCGTAAGCGATCATAAAAAAAAACCCGATAAAACGTACGCTGATTTGACTGATTCTGGGCCCAATCGATCGAGCCATGTGAAGTGACATTATGAAATTGGCTTTATCAATCAATAAATCTCAAAGAATTTTCTATAATTCTTCGTATAAGAACTATCGATATAGCAGGAAATGCACATGTCCGGAGCCGCTACCGCGACCTTCGATCGAGGCTTTCATAAAGCTCAGGCACTACGAGCCCTCGTATCAGCCAAACGCAAAAAACCTAAAGCAACCTATGGGCAATTGAGGCCAAACAAATGCGAATCGGCCTCCTCAATTGTTGTACACGGCGCTGACGAAATATTTATATCTCTTTATATTATATAAATATTTCGCCGCCATCGCCGCCGTGTACCCGAGTTGAGGGGATCAGGGTTTCCAAAATCGGGCTCGGGGGTATCCAAAATGGGCTCAGGGGTTTCAAAATCGAGGTCGGGGGTTTCCGAAATCGAAATCGGTGGTTTCCAAAATCGAGATCAGGGGTGTTCAAAACCGAGGTCAGCGGTTTCCAAAATCGAGGTCGGGGGGTTTCTAAAAGCGAGGTCAAGGGTTTCCAAAATCGAGGTCAGGGGTTTCCAAAATCGAGTTCAGGGTTTTCCAAAATTGAGGTCAGGGATTTTCCAAAATTGAGGTCAGGGGTTTCCGGTTTCGAGGTCAGGGGGTTCCAAAATCGAGGTCAGTGTCGTCGACAATTTAGGCCAGGGGTTTCCAAAATCGAGGTCAGAGATGTCGACAATTGAGGTCAGGGGTTTCCAAAATCGAGCTATTAATGATTTTATTTGCCGTACGAAATGGAACATTCACGGAATAACTCTTCTAACCGCGAACAAAACCTCGTCAATGGTTTCTAACACGAGCGTTCTCGGAGCTCAAATGCAAATCTTTTCAACGAAGAAGACATCTTGGCCGCGACGCGAAAATGCTTGATCGCGCGACAATGACCGAGGATTTACTAACCAAAACCCTTTTGTCAATTTCGACGTCGTATCCTCGTCGACGCTCTTAATCGAAAGATCTAGTTTTACATGCTATCTTTAGTCTAAACTGAAAGCTAACGTCAATTATCGTCAAAACATAAAATTCGATAATATTTTTATTTAACGGAAAATATTTGAATATGTACATCGTGGGTTTTTGGGTTTGGCAGATAATTCTATAGCCAGCGAGAAATAAAATCTCGTCGATCGAAACGACCGTTCGATCGTATTGCGCTCTCATCACATTTTTTTTCTCCTTTTTACACGTTATAAACAAAAGTTTTTCGTTCTTCAATTTATTCTGATAATGATCGTTTGGCATTTTCAGAATGAAAAAACTCCCGGGAACACAGCAATTTGCGTCGTTATTCAAACACGTGGATACTCATTGGGCCACTTTCGATGTCACGAGGACGATGCGTACGAACCACTGATTTTTTTTTTTCAGTCAACGGGGGCACGTGCTCTTCTAACGGAGGAAAGTTTGTCTCTGGAACACAATGTGTCCCGCGGTAAAATGATTCTGTCGCAACGACATTGCGTTGACGCGACCGATGAATTATCTTCCCGCTTCTTCTAGCGTTGCAAACAATTCTCTTCGAGAAGCTGAGACTTCGGGGATTTCGTGGGGAAAGTTAGGATTCAGTGGAAAAAAATCACTTTTTTTCCTTTCGTTTAATATGGCCGCCAAACGTCATTTCTGCTCTGTTCACTTTCCTCGCCCATCACACCAATTTCAAGTCTGTTGCTGCTTATCGTCAGATTACCACTGGCAATTGTCACCTGATCCTCGCTTATGTCACCGTGAAGATGAAGATGAATTTGATTTTGATTGACGGTACTGTACAACTGAGGATAAAGTACCATTGGCGTTGGATTTATGTAATTCTGCGCCGAATTGTTGTAATAACCCTGATAATTCGGATTATAGGTGTGCGTTGCAACGGGAACGGGTGTCGAAGGTCCGGCCGTCCAGGATCCGTAATGATAGCCAGGACTGGCGCTTCCGCTGACTCCGCCGAAGAGCTCGGGATCCGTTGACGTCTTGCCCGGTAGCAGTGGTAACGTCGTTGTCGACGTTGACGTTCCTAATGCCCCGTGGCCAGGATACATCGACACGCAGTTGGGTGTGTACGCGTCCTGATGCTGAGCTTCGGAGGGAAGAACTGTGAAAAGTAAATAGAAGAAATGTGTCGTTTAATAATTCATATATGTCACTGAACTTGGGACTGCGGACTATGTTTCGTTAGTTAATTTTTCATGATTCATCGTACCCGGCGATTGAACGATCCGAAATCACTTTTACGTTGAGGGATTAGGTTACTCTAGAGGCCGAAAAAATAGGCTTTTTTGGGGATTTTTTTTTCGGAAAAACTACAAAATAAATCGAGACTACAAAATAGGGTATTTATCATACATATCAGCGACTGTATACAATAATTTTTTTGAAGCGATTAATTTCAAAATGGCGGCTGTGCAGCGCTTTGGCAATGACGTCTCCGTTTTTGATGGCCGGAAACATAACTCACAGAATTTTCAACCGATTCACTTGAAATTTTGAATATATCTTTAAAAATACATTTTTTATGGAAGTGTGTAGGATTTTTTTCCATATATTGATTTTTGTGATATATATTGTATGATTGAAAAAATCGTAAGAAAATTGTTAATAACAAATGAACTATGCATTATAAACAAAAAAATCCTACGCACTTCCATAGACAATGTATTTTTAAAGATATATTCAAAATTTCAAGTGAACCGGTCGAAAATTGTCTGAGTCATGTTACCGGCCAACAAAACCGGAGATGTCATCGCAAAAACGCTGCACCGCCGCCATTTTGAAATTAATCGCTTCAAAAAAAATATTGTATACAGTCACTGATACGTATGATAAACACACTATTTCGTAATCTCAATTTATTTTGTAGTTTTTCTGAAAAAAAATAAAAATGGCGGCTGGCAACGCTTTTGCAATGACGTCTCCGTGTTTGTTGGCCGGAAACATAACACAGAGAATTTCCAACCGATTCACTTGAAATTTTAAATATATCTTTAAAAATACATTGTCTATGGAAGTGTGTAGGATTTTTTTCGATATATTGATTTTTGGCGAAATGGCGCACTTCCAAAGTGAAAAGTGAAAAATTTGCTTAAAAATCGTCAGAAAATTGTTAATAACAAATGGACTATGCAATTCGAACAAAAAAATCCTACGCTCTTCCATAGACAATGTATTTTTAAAGATATATTCAAAATTTCAAGTGAACCGGTTGAAAATTGTCTGAGTCATGTTTCCGGCCAACAAAACCGGAGATGTCATCGCAAAAACGCTGCACCGCCGCCATTTTGAAATTAATCGCTTCAAAAAAAAATTGTATACAGTCACTGATACGTATGATAAACACCCTATTTTGTAATCTCGATTTATTTTGTAGTTTTTCTGAAAAAAAATCAAAATGCCGACTGTGCAACGCTTTTGCAATGACGTCTCCGTTTTTGTTGACCGAAAACATAACTCAGAAAATTTTCAACCGATTCAATTGAAATTTTGAATATATCTTTTAAAATACATTGTTTATGGAAGTGTGTAGGATTTTTTTCGATATATTGATTTTCGGCCAAATGGCGCACATCTAAAGTGAAAAGTGAACAATTTGCTTAGAAAATCGTCAGAAAATTGTTAATAACAAATGAACTATGCAATATAAACAAAAAAATCCTGAGCACTTCCATAGACAATGTATTTTCAAAGATATATTCAAAATTTCAAGTGAATCGGTTGAAAATTGTCTGAGTTATGTTTCCGGCCAACAAAACCGGAGACGTCATCGCAAAAACGCTGCACCGCCGCCATTTTGAAATTAATCACTTCCAAAAAATTATTGTATACAGTCACTGATACGTATGATAAATACCCTATTTCGTAATCTCGATTTATTTTGTAGTGTTTCTGAAAAAAAATCCCCAAAAAGCGTATTTTTTCGGCCTCTAGAGTGGCCTAACCCGTTAACGTTCGTACGCGTATACCTGTGGGTAGAGGTACCGGTTCCGTCGTCGGATGATGAGACAACGACTCGCCGGGATAGGAGAATGCCCCACCTGGAAGTGGCGAGTAGGATCCACCGTCACTGCCCGACGGGGCCGGATAAGAAGGGGCTGTTAACGGATAAGTCCATTCTCCCGTGCTCGCTGCCGTCGTATCTGAAACAAAGACGATTAACGTTTTTTTTTTACAGTTTCTCTTCCATCGTATTGTGTTTGGATGATTTTATCCATCTCGAGAACCGTAACGATGACAAAACCGTTTCGACGGCTCCGTTGGAATCGAATTTTTTATCGCCCAAAAAAAAGTTAGACGAGGCTGTTAAAAACTGTAAGACCGAAAACTTCATACTGCCAATAATCCGGCTTCAAACTAATGTAACGCGGCGAGCATTTAAACGGAAAATCTCGTAGGCCCGTTTGTATGTGTGTGTTTGTGATCTTCATGACGCAGTTCGACCGGCGTGACTCATGTCAATTAATCGACAGCGGGAAAATAAGTCGAGGAGTATTTAGCAGGAAACACACAAGCGTGAACGTTATGTATTCTGTATAAATAGTAGTGGGGAGAAACGCGATTTTGTGTTACTCATTCGGCGAGAGGTCTCTCCCGTTTGACGACTCACCGAGCATCGCGTCTTTCGTGAATATTAAAGAAGCTACGGGTTAGCACGTGAATATGCCCTCGGGCTTGTCGCGTAAAGTTCCGGATGTAGCGCTATGCGTTCACGAATCAATGCTCACTACAAAAGTTCTTACCGTATTACTGATCCTGATTTCGTCCATTTATTAGCGATGATTTGTAAATTAATTTTTATAATTTCAAGGGCTTCTTTTTAAGTTAATTTTGCGATCTCATATCGAATCGATATGTTTCAATTGGAAATTGAATTTTGTCATTATGCAGAATATACGAGGTTTGTTCAAAAAGCAAAGTGGTTTCAACTTTCGCGGGCTACGTACATTTTATATCGAATTTTTTTTGTTATGTTGTTATGACCCCAACATATGTTGCCATTATCAGCTATTTCGCATTTATAGTTTGTTTTCGACAGACGTAAAGGTCAGACGTGTTTTGGTGGGCTTGGCGATTTTTTGCTATCGAAAAAAATGGATCAAAGAATCTCTATTAAATTTTGTGTAAAAAATAATATTGAGTGCTCCAACGCACTTAAAATATTGACTGTGGCATTTAGCGAGTCTGCTTTGAGCAAAAAAAAATGTTTATAAGTGGTACGAGCTCTTCACAGAAGGCCGGAAAGATGTTAGTGACGATGCAACCGATGAAAACATTGAAGCAGTGAAGAAAATTGTTATGGAGAATCGTCGAATCACTATTTCATTGTTTAAACAATTATTAGGAGAGATACAGGTCAAAGAGTGAATAAATAAATTTTAACATTCATATAAGTCGTAAACGGTAAGTGATACAAAAAAAATTATTCAGGAAAAAAGATAGGAAATTCAATTGTCTACAAGAAAGGTTATTAGCATTTTTGGCCTAAAGTGCGCGGTAACGGAGATATTGACCGATACGGTTTTCCTCAAAATGGCGGGACTTGCGGTCACTTAATTTGTAAGGATTTTGTTCATTTACATTCAGTACGTGATACTGAACCTAATTTAAAAAAAACTCTTGTAATTTAGTGTGGCACAATATTCCCTATTGATTGTACTAATTAGAGAAGTTGCCGAAGATGTGAGCTTATCGGTTGGCTCGTGCCGTGCAATTTTTTCGGATGTTTTGAGCATGAAACGGGAATAGCTGCAATTTATTTTTCGTATGTATATAAGATTATGAAGAAATACGTAGCGCACTCAACAATGAAATGTAAACAATATTCAAATTTTCAATTTTATCAATTTTATTGTAAATTATAATGAATGATGTCATATATTTTAAAAATCAACTTACAATAATGAATTACATCGGTTGGAGCAAAGTTGCTTTGTTAATATCAGAATATTTTTTTTTATATTCTTCAATTATTTGTACAATGAATTGTTTCTGATCTTCATCATAAGATCATCATTGATCTCTGTAATAAGTTTCACTCCTTTTTCTGCAACATCGTTAACCACTTTAATTCCTTTAACTATTTTTAAGCCTTGTAAATCATTTTCATTAGAAATCCACTCGCTCACATCGATATAAAAAAATGAGTAGTTGATTTCAAATCTTTCGAAAAAAGCCATCGATTTGGAACTGATGAAGAAATCAATGTTCTTATCGATCAAAGAAGAAAAATTTATCATGAATGATAATAAAATTGATAAAATTAAAAATTTAAATATCGTTCACATACCGTTATTGAGTGCACTACGTATCTCTTCATATTTCTAATTGCATATGAAGAATACATTGCAGTTTTTCGACGTCAAACTCCTGTTTTGGCCATAATGATGGACTTTTGGAATAAATGATGACAGTTTTTTGCTAATAACGTGATAAATATTAGATTCACAAGAATTTTACAAGATACCTTTTTTGTAGAGCATTAAAATTCCTATAAAAACACAATATAAAATTTTTTTATCATGAATAGTTTTGAAATAATAAACAATTTTCTTAACAAAATTTTGATGCATGCATTTTTTCATATAAAAATTCGACACCTCGGTGGGGTGGGTTAGAATTATTGGACAAAGTTCCGCTTGCGCCCAATTTTTTTTCTGGATATGTTGATTACTTTCAAGGAACAATACCAAAGAATTTCCAACATCACCAAATTAAGAACCACCCTAATGTCGAATGATGTCAACGACGATCCATATTTGCTCAAAAGGGTCATAACTGCTGACGAAACATGGGTACATGGTTATGACGTCGAAACAAAAGCCCAAACATCCCAATGGAAGTCCAGAAGAGCCAAGACCGAAAAAAGCCCGCCAAGTTCGGTCAAATGTGAATGATTTGCTCACTGTTTACTTCAATTACAGTGGGGTGATGCATCGTGAGTTCTTGCCCAGAAGGTCGTACGGTCAATAAGGAATATCACCTTCAACTTATACGCCGTTTGCACGAAGCAATACGAAAACAAACGCGCGGAACTGTGAAACAACCAGTCATGGATATTGCATCACGATAATGCGCCAGCTCACGCGTCGTTGCTTGTTCATGATTTTTTTGGCCAAAAACAACACTGTAATTATGCCTCAGCCACCGTATTCATCGGACTTGGCCCCCCTGCGACTTTTTCCTTTTCCCAAAACTGAAAAGACCTATGAAAGGACGAAGATTTGCGACGATTGAGGTAGATAAAGACCGCATCGCTGGAAAAGCTCGAGGCCATACCAAAAAGTGCATATGAGAAAGCGCTTCAAGGATTGGAAAAAGCGCTGGCACAACTGTATTACATCTGAGGGGGATTACTTTGAAGGGCACAAAATAGATATTGATGAATAAAATAGATATTTTTCGAAAAAAAAACAGTCACCTATTTTTGAACAAACCTCGTAGTTCTCGCGTGATTTTCAACGACTTTTGCATGAAAAAAAAAAAGCTCAAGCAAGGTACAAACATCGAGACCTTATAGCGAAACGGAGCTAAAGTATCACGGTCTCCGTTTAGCGATGACTATAATTTCGAGATTCAGTCAGGCCACCGTTTACTCCCTCATGCGCTGACGGCATCGCAGAAGCGGGAGGGGAAAAAAATAAAAGAAGAAATCCTTGTGCGTTTTACCGGCTCATCATTCGTTCGTCATTCGTTGATTTTCGTGCCGTCTATCTTCATCTCTCGCGTCTAGCCGAGGAGTAAACTCCGCTCGGTTATTGCGTGTCTTTTGTGTAATCACGGTAGTCCAACATTTAGATGCGTTATAAATTATCCGAGCGAAATATTCCACTCGGGGTTTTGCAATCGCTGCACAGAGACGAATAGTTATTGCAGAGACTGAGTGACTGCGAGAATGTACCGTCCGGGATTTTGTGAATAGATTTTATAAATTTTCTTGGCCATTTACAAACGGGTCAATAAATGAAACTTGGTTGGTCACATTGTTGTGCATTTCAATTGTTTCTTTTTTCTTCTTAAAATCATATCGAACCTTCCGTTTAAACTCGATTATTCAACGTTCGTTTAAGCGATCGTCACCGGACGTTCCTCGTTCCATGTACATTTTAACTACACTATTTGCTTCCCCACGAAGGAAGCTTTGTTTGCGTGGAAAACAAAATTCGAGCTTTCAATGTCAATGTTTTTAAAATGTGCCAAAACATCGAAAAACGATTAAAAAAAATCGCTTGTTACACGATAATGACTCGAACGGTTTCACGCAAACTTTGCACAAGTTTGGGGCATCGAACTTCCGTTCTTTGCTGCAACTTTCGTTTGGGATACCTTTGGGTTTCGAGATTTTACGCCATGTCGAGGAACTTTTGTACAAGGCGCCCCCCCGAGCCTTGTACAAAAGTTCCTCGACAAAGTTGCCAATACCAGTAACTAAAACTGTCGGAAGGTCGAGGTCAACGGGTTCTCCTAAGACTGTGTTGGAACGGAATAAGGGACTCAAAGAAGACCGCCTCGGGCACTACAGGCACTACACTTTTTTTTTTCTTCTTTTCTGTTTCACTTCTCTTCTTTTTTTTTTCCCTCCTCCTGATGGCGCACGGTCGCTCGGGGCATGATTACCGAAAGTGGGCAACGTATTTGCCGCGAATTACTGGAACACAACAATCGCAAAACAAAGCGGGAAGCGGAGTGGAGCGAAAGAGAGGAAGAAATCCTCGAAAGCTATAGTTCTCTATGAAAGACAAAATTCAAAACGAAAATAAGAGGTTCGGATTTGCGCGGATACGGGACACGGGAGAAGGAATAAGAAAAATAGAAAAAGGGTGGACGCCATGTGCCAAGAGTGAACGGAAGCAAAAACACGTGATGAGCCATTGGCGTTTGCATGAATAGAATCGTTATTTCGCCGTCGCATCAACATAACAAAGACACGAAAGACTTTTCTTCATATTTCATACGCAAATTCATACGTCATTTAAATTGTTGGCCAATTTTTTTTTTCCTGCCGATATTTACGATTTTTTTGATACAACTATCTAAGTATAACAGGTACGAAAAATTGAGACTTTGTTGTATCGTTTCTGGACCGGGGACTTGGGTGGTTCGAAGTGCTTTCGATTCTGTTAATTACGCACTTCTCTTTTACATCACTCGAGAGTCGTTCATTGTCAACCGAATTGTTCGAATCAAATCTATGACCTAATTTATTCTCAGTAACGTATCCCATCCTCTAACTTCATCGTACACACCGGAAGCGCCGAGTATTTTTACTTTCGCTTTTTGGGGATTTTTTTTCAGAAAAACCACAAAACAAATTGAGATTATAAAATAGAGTGTTTATCATACATATAAGTGACTGTATACAATAATTTTTTTAAAGCGATTAATTTCAAAATGGCGGTTGTGCGGCGTTTTTGCGATGACGTTTCCGTTCTTGTTGGCCGGAAACATAACTCAGACAATTTTCAACCGATTTACTTGAAATTTTCAATATATCTTTGAAAATACATTGTCTATGGAATTACGTAGGATTTTTTTGTTTATATCGCATAGTTTATTTGTTATTAACAATTTTCTGACGATTTTTCAAGCAAATTTTTCACTCTTCACTTTAGAAGCGCGCCATTTGACCAAAAAACAATATATCGGAAAAATCCTACGTACTTCTATAGCTGTTGTTATATATTATTGAAAAAAAATTCATTGGCTCATCATAATTCAAAAATTACAGGAGCTGTTTGGTCGGCGGTGGATCCTGGAAAAACGGAGACGTCATCGCAAAAACGCTGTACAGTCGCCATTTTGCAGTTAATCGCTTAAAAAAAATTATTGTATACAGTCACTGATATGTATGATAAACACCTTATTTTGTAATCTCGATTTATTTTGTAGTTTTTCTGAAAAAAAATCCCCAAAAAAGCCTATTTTTTCGGCCTCTAGAGTGGCCTAATCTCTTGAGGGGGGAAATAGGGTTAGACGGTTCAAAAAATCGATTTTTTTTTAATTTCATGAATCGTTAGTAAAACTATTGAAAAATATGTTCCCAAAATTTTAAATGAAAATTTCGACTCGTTCTATTGTTATAAGCCATTAAAGTTAGTAGCTCTCCTTCAGGCCCCGAGCGCGCTATTTTTTCAAACGCGTCTTTCTGAAAACGACTTTTTTTTAACTTGCGTACACGTTTGTTAGAAAAGTTTTCAACCAATCGTTTTGAAAATTGGCAGTTACTTTCTTCATAGTATTGCCCTCTATATGATCCTAAAATCGGAATATTATCATTATTTAAAATAATTTTTTTTTTGCAAATAAAGTTGTATAAAATGGCAAAAAATCATGCTTTTTTGTTTTGACCCCTGTAAAAAATACAATTTTCTATTTTTTTGATAGCATTTAGGTTCATATAGAAGAGAGACATATAATAAAAGTGAATTCCAACCTCGTTTGATTTCAGATGAAAATTGCGGCTTCCAGAATGTACGCAAAATGCTGAGTCTGATTGTGACCTGCAATATGGGGTCGCTAATATCTTCAGTGTTTTTCAAGGAAATTCTTGAAAAATTTTATAGTATATACTTAAATATATGTATAAAATATTCTCAAAGTTTCAATAAATCATATTCACTTTTTATACTATAAAAAAATTCATGAAAATCATTGGGAAACGCTGTCCCTAACCCTATTTCCCTCCTTAAGTCGAACCACAGCCCCGAGCGAGTAGCGAGTAGCGAGTCCAATACGCAAGGGTTTTTTTGTTTAATTCCATTATTTCATTTGCCTTATTCGTAAATATCTCGGTGACTAATTCGTGAGATGCTTTGGAATTACGAGAGATTTTAAGTAAAAAAAAAGCGTAAAAGGAACGTGCAAATTCGATGCAAGCGATTTGACAGGGCTCGGAATTCTCAAAGTCACGATAACTCTTTCCTGAACTTAATCGACATTGCATTGATTTGGATAATTCGAAACGCGGTTCTGGTCGATATTCATGAAAATCACACGAATCGGCAAAGATTTAAACGAGGTTCGAGCATCCCGCGGGTTCTTTTCCGTTGACCGAGAGAACGCGATGGTGAGCACGAGTCCTGACCAAAGGAGCTCCGGCGGAGCCATAAGCTGTTTACTACCGCTCCTTGCCGGGTGTGAAACCACAGCGAGGTGGTTTCGATGCCCTGCACAGTCCTCTACTCGTTGAGTCTCGAACGAAAAAGCCATCGTCGGCACAGAACTAGCCATCTACTTAACGAACCGTCCAACTGACCGCGTCTCGTCATTTCGTCGTTTCGCGCTTCGAAGCTTCAACGACATTCAAAACCTCTTTTAATTATTTTCTCATCGTTATACTATTCCTGATGAAAGTTAACGTTCATATTATCGATAGCGTACCAATTACCAATTAATACAAAATTAGGATCTTCCAAGCTTATTAACATTAACTTTACATGTTGCACTAAAATTTTGTAAAAAAAAAACTTGGTCCATTGCAATGTGTCACGCGACGAGCGATACTCTATCGCCGCGCGGTATGAAAATGAAGAGTAAATAAATAAGGAAAATTCCGGACATATTCGTGTTTTCATGTGTACCAGCGAAGATGCGAGATCATTCGTCGATGCAACGACAACGACACGGAGAAAGATACGACGTGGCCGAAGACCTGGAGATAAAAAAAAACAAAAGAAGAAGGTATCTAAGGCGAAGAGATACGTGGATGGGGCTTCTCGGTTCCCACCGAGATAGATGCTCGCTCGATCGTGTAACGTAAGTCGATATTGCATGGTATCGATATACTTGTCTCGGTTGTATATAGACATAGGAACAACGGTGACAATATAATATATATATATATATATATATGTGTGCACCATCCTACGAAGCTTTCAAGAGTTTCAAGAGTTCATAGTGGCAAAAGAAGGTCCGAGAAGGGAAGGATGGTAAATCAGGGCAAAAAGAAGAAAGAGCGACGAGAAGTCTTATGCATACGGTCTCCGTCGTTGAATACACGCGACGTATGCAGCCCAGGAAACTCTGGGCCGCCGCCATCCCGTGGTATCACTTACCATCAACGATTTCATCTTATATTAAGTATCCTGCTTCGAGGATAGTGTTACTTTATGGGGCAAAAGTAACGATGAGGGAGAAAAATATTTTGCGAAAATGACAGAATGCCAGAAAATCTCTGACCTTTCACGGATTGAAATGATAATTGCAGGATACAAGAGAGCTTCCATGCTCTAAATCTGTGCAAAGTTTGCGAGAAATCCGTCCGAGTCATTCTGAAGATATGTGCACGTGAAATTTTCATTTCAATTTCCGTTCTTTTGGCACATTTGAAACCCATTAACGTTAAAAACTTGATTCTATCTTTTTCGCGAAAACAAAGTTTCCTCTATGAGGATGTATGATAAAAAAAACGAGACACGATTCGGTCGTGGTAAAACTATATTTGTCAGCGTGCGTTTAAGGAGTGAGGCCACTCTAGAGGCCAAACAAATTTTTTGGGGATTTTTTTACAGAAAAACTAAAAAATTAATCGAGACTACAAAATAGGGTGTTCATCAAACATATCAGTGACTGTATATAATAATTTTTTTGAAGCGATTAATTTCAAAATGGCGGCTGTACAGCGTTTATCTCGAAACTGCATTTTTCAAGTTGGCCGCAGCATAACTCAGACAATTTTCAACCGATTCACTTGAAATTTTAAATATATCTTTAAAAATACATTGTCTATGGAAGTACATAGGATTTTTTTTATATTGCATAGTTCATTTGTTATTAACAATTTTCTGACGTTTTTTTAAGCAATTTTTTCTCTTTTCACTTTAGAATTGCGCCATTTGGCCAAAAATCAATATAAAGCAAAAATCCTACGTACTTCTATAGCTGTTGTTATATATAATCGAAAAAAAATTCATTGGCTCGTCATAATTAAAAAATTACAGGAGCTGTTTGTCTGGCCGTGGACCCTGGAAAAACGAAGAAGTCATCGCAAATTTTTGCGATGACGTCTCCGTTTTTGTTGGCCGGAAACATAACTCAGACAATTTTCAATCGATTCACTTGAAATTATGAATATATCTTTAAAAATACATTGCCTATGGAAGTACATAGGATTTTTTCGATATATTGATTTTTGGCCAAATGGCGCACTTCTAAAGTGAAAAGTGAAAAATTTGCTTGAAAAATCGTCAGAAAATTGTTAATAACAAATGAACTGTGAAATATAAAAAAAAAATCCTACGCACTTTCATAGACAATGTATTTTTAAAGATATATTCAAAATTTCAAGTGAATCAGTTGAAAATTGTCTGAGTTATGTTTCCGGCCAACAAAAATAGAGACGTCATCGCAAAAACGCTGCACAACCGCCATTTTGAAGTTAATCGCTTCAAAAAAATTATTGTATACAGTCACTGATATGTATGATAAACACCCTATTTTATAATCTCGATTTATTTCGTAGTTTTTCTGAAAAAAAAAATCAAAATCGCGGCTGTGCAGCGCTTTTGTGATGACGTCTCCGTATTTGTTGGCCGGAAACATAACTCAGCAATTTTCAACTGATTCACTTGAAATTTTGAATATATCTTTAAAAATACATTGTCTGTGGAAGTACATAGGATTTTTTTGATATATTGATTTTTGACCGAATGGCGCACTTCTAAAGTGAAAAGTGAAAAATTTGCTTAAAAAATCGTCAGAAAATTGTTAATAACAAATGAACTGTGCAATATAAAAAAAAATCCTACGCACTTCCATAGACAATGTGTTTCTAAAGATATATTCGAAATTTCATGTGAATCGGTTGAAAATTATCTGAGTTACGTTTCCGGCCAACAACAACAGAGACGTCATCGCAAAAACGCTGCACAGCTGTCATTTTGAAATTAATCGCTTCAAAAAAAATATTGTATACAGTCACTGATATTTATGATAAACACCTTATTTTATAATTTCGATTTATTTCGTAGTTTTTCTGAAAAAAAAATCAAAATCGCGGCTGTGCAGCGCTTTTGCAATGATGTCTCCGTTTTTGTTGGCCGGAACCATAACTCAGACAATTTTCAACCGATTCACTTGAAATTTTGAATATATCTTTAAAAATACATTGTCTATGGAAGTGCATAGGATTTTTTTCGATCTATTGATTTCTGGCCAAATGGCGCATTTCTAAAGTGAAAAGTGAAAAATTTGCTGAAAACATCGTCAGAAAATTGTTAATAACAAATAAACTATGCAATATAAAAAAAAAATCCTACGCACTTCCGTAGACAATGCATTTCTAAAGATATATTCGAAATTTCAAGTGAATCAGTTGAAAATGGTCTGAGTTATGTTTCCGGCCAACAAAAACAGAGACGTCATCGCAAAAACGCTGCACAGCCGCCATTTTGAAATTAATCGCTTCAAAAAAATTATTGTATACAGTCACTGATATGTATGATAAACACTCTATTTTATAATCTCGATTTATTATGTAGTTTTTCTGAAAAAAAATCCCCAAAAAGTCTATTTATTCAGCTTCTAGAGTGGCCTAACCCCTCAACGGTCACGTAATCGCGTGTATATTTATATCACATTTAGCACCGTGGGTAAATTTCTCACGAATTCGTAGTCTCGTGAGAACGGCGCGGGGGTAACAAGATTTTGCAAGGTTGCTTTTTGGAAACGAATCCAGAAGAAGTATTGAAGAACTGGCCGACCTCTAATTGCTGAACGCTCAATTACGTCGCATCCTGTCCCTTGTGTCTCTTCTTCATCTTTTCACATCGATTCTTCGGCCGCATCGTTTTTTTTCTCTATCGTTATTTCTCGTCGACCAAAATTTGCGCCCGTCGATACACAAACGAGAGTTGAAGGGAAAGAGAAAAAGAGCGAGAGACAGGGATGAGAGTATCACGCGCACTGTATTTTTTGCCTCGACTTCCATCATTCCCCATTCATCCGAAAAGATTTCGCATATCCTTGCCAGTTTTACTCCTCGATATCCGTCTTCACGTGATCTCGTAAATAAGCCAAGCTCAGTGTAGTCTTCGATTGGCTTGTTTAGCGGCTGAAAACCGAATAATGGTCTCAGCTCGGTACAGCTCACGCAATAGTGGAGCAAAGTTTTGCACCGGACACGCTGCGCCCTCACAATGGAGACAAGCCCGGATGATTCGAGTTGGAATAGTTCGGACAACCGTGTGTTTTTCATTTTTTTTTAAATATGTTATTTCCATTTCTTTAGCGTTTTGTCCCCTCTCGATTCCTATCACGGTATAGCGGGGCAATATTTGTCCGATTACACTTTCGAAACTCTTCGCTCAGGCGCGCCGATAAAATATCTCAGGATGAATGGACGACCGAGAATCGTTCATCCAGCTATGAATGGAAGCCCCCTTCGCCGCCCTCTCACGCTCCCAGGTCGCTGATGGCATGCCCGGAAACCGTAGGAAAGGGAACCGGGAGGTCCTCCCTGAATGAAGTCGCGCGAGCCTTCGAGAAAGGCCCCTTCTTCCCTCGGACCTTAACCGTAATTGCTGACCACCACGAACGAGACTTACGACCCTTCGACGGTTCGACGTTTCTTCGCCGTTCCGCACGTTTTCTTCACTCGTGATTTCACTCCCGCCTTCTGGTTATCTCTCTCTTTCTCTCTCTCTCTCTCTCACTTCGATCTAACAGTCAAGATAACAAAAAGACTTAAATAAAAACGATCTATGTTCAATTGTTACGATTAAATTGACGCGTCAATCGAATAAACTAAATATCAATTGTTTCTGCATACTATTTTATCACTAATAGACTGGTAACTTAAGCCGATTTTCATGTCTTTTTTGGAGGGCGTTTTTTTGTAGGAAAATAAAAATGAATCGTTTTGGATATTTAGGATGTTTTTATTTACATGTTAAAGATACAAAAAAAAATTTTTTTGAAAAAATGTAATACTTTATTGTTATTATTATTATTGATCGAAGTTGGCACCTCGAAAAAAAAGCGCGTGGGTGGCCCTGGTGATTTTGGCTCTTGATCTTATCGGAAATCAAAAATTCTTGATAATTCTTAATCTATAGACATGTCATTCTGGTCGGGACTACTGAAGTTAAATTTCATGGATAAATAACAAAATGGCGGGCAAAATAAAAGGACGTTTTTTTTTCAAAGTTCGCCATTTTGTTATTTATCCATGAAATTTAACTTCAGTAGTTCCGACCAGAATGACATGTCGATAGATTAAGAATTATCAAGAATTTATGATTTCAGATAACATCAAGAGCCAAAATTACCGGGGCCACCCACGCGCTTTTTTTTCGAGGTGCCAACTTCGATCAATAATAATAATAATAATAAACTATTAAATCTTTACAAAAAATTTTTTTTTCGTATCTTTAATGTGTAAATAAAAACATCCTAAATATCCAAAACGATTCATTTTTATTTTCCTACAAAAAAACGCCCTCCACAAAAGACATGAAAATCGGCTTGGAAAAAGTTTTTTTTCTCCAAAGTCCGCCATTTTGTTATTTATCCATGAAATTTAACTTCAGTAGTTCCGACCAGAATGACATGTCTATAGATTAAGAATTATCAAGAATTTTTGATTTCAGATAACATCAAGAGCCAAAATCACCGGGGCCACCCACGCGCTTTTTTTTTCGAGGTGCCAACTTCGATCAATAATAATAATAATAATAAACTATTAAATTTTTTCAAAAATTTTTTTTTTCGTATCTTTAATATGTAAATAAAAACATCCTAAATATCCAAAACGATTCATTTTTATTTTCCTACAAAAAAACGCCCTCCAAAAAAGACATGTAAATCGGCTTGGAAAAAGTTTTTTTTTCCAAAGTCCGCCATTTTGTTATTTATCCATGAAATTTAACTTCAGTAGTTCCGACCAGAATGACATGTCTATAGATTAAGAATTATCAAGAATTTTTGATTTCAGATAACATCAAGAGCCAAAATCACCGGGGCCACCCACGCGCTTTTTTTTCGAGGTGCCAACTTTGATCAATAATAATAATAATAATAAACTATTAAATTTTTACAAAAAATTTTTTTTTTGTATCTTTAATGTGTAAATAGAAACATCCTAAATATCCAAGACAATTCATTTTTATTGTCCTACAAAAAAACGCCCTCTAAAAAAGACATGAAAATCGGCTTAAGTTACCAGACTACTACCCTAACAGAACTATTTCGTGATGATAAAGAAAAATATTTTGGTTTCACATCAACAGTTCTCGTTATCCAGTAGTTTTTTTTTCTTGTGAATTAGTTTCTGTCAATAAATCGTCCAACGACTTTCTCAGCGCCGATTTGTTCGCCGAGCGCCGCGTTACTTTTTCGTTCTTCCTCATAAACGACGATTTCGGCCATATTTCGGGCAACACAGCCAAGTGTCCTTTTGCGGATACTTCGAATCCCAAATGGCACGAAGGATGTAATAGAGAGTTTGAGTCGTTGGGCGAAGGGTCAATGACGAAAATTGTGCTCGCTCATCAGAACCCGGTTGAGAGACCGGTGTTTAGACGAGCGTTTCAATCGTTTGGCCCTCTCGTACCTTTGTCACGCTCGCCGCGTCTTCTCGACTAGCTAGATCGGCCCCAATAATTCGATGCCTCGTTCGAAGTTATGCCTCCGTGAGAGACGTACCGGAACGAAAGTAAAAAGAGAAAAAAGAAGCAAAACTTGGATCGAGAAAGGCAAAAACATTCTGTCGAATCTTTAACACTTTTATCATTCATTCGGTGTAATTGAAGTTGCATTAAAAAAAAATTATTTTCAATGAAACTTCGAATTTCTCGAGGATATAGCTACTGAATTCGTGATCAGCGAGTCAAAATACAACGAAATAACGTCCTAAAAGAAAATTTAAAAATTTAATTTTTTTTTTGGCATTTTGGACAAAAAGAAGTGGCTGCTCTAAAATCGCTGTAGCGTTGCTTCACGTTGGAGTTGGAACCCCACTCTGTGCTCATTCTTTTCGTAACCGTTTAACCTTTAAAATGCCGCGTCATTTATTGAGCTACGATTTTTTTTCGATTTTTCATAGATTTTCAAAGTTGGACCATCGATTTTTGCGAATTTCTCCCATACCCCATCACATTTTTTTCGCCGATTTTCAACCTGCTCTCACGCCTGCAAAAATTGAGATATCGGGATGATCCAACATGCGTTCTCTAAGTCTGCTCGAGACGTTTACAAAACCCCCCTAAAAATTCAAAATCGATCAAACGGGAGCCAACTTATGGCCATTTGAAATTTTGAGATTTTTAGGTTTCTGAAAAAGTTGGCAAAAAACGAGTAAAATTGTTTTTTCATTTTTTCCAATGTTTCAATACTTTATTCGATCGGAAATTTTCCGCTGATTACGATAAGCATCGAGTTTTTGTCAAAAACTCAAAAAATCAATGTGAAAAACGTGAAAATCGAAAATTCACTTTTTCAACGATTTTCAACAGAATTTAGAGTTTCTCAAAGAAATGACTATTGAATTAGTAATCAGCGAGTCAAAATACATCGATATAGCGTCTTAAAAGAAAATTTAAAAATTCAAAAATTTTTCCACTCTGGCCAAAAAAAAGTGGCTGCACTAAAATCGCTTTAACGTTGCTCCCCGATGGAGTTGGAACCCCACTCTGTGCTCATTCTTTTCGTAACCGTTCAACCTTTAAAATGGCGCTTCATTTATTGAGCTACGATTTTTTTTCAATTTTTCACTGATATTTGAATTTGAACCATCGATTTTCGCGAATTTCTCCATACCCCTTTTCATTTTTTTCGCCGATTTTCAACCTGCTTTCACGGCTACAAAATTGAGATATCGGGATGATCCAACAAGCATTCTCTAAGTCTGCTCGAGACGTTTACAAAAACCCCCTAAAAATTCAAAATCGATCAGCCGGGAGTCACGTTATGGCCATTTGAAATTTCGCGGTTTTTAAGTTTCTAAAAAAGTGACCAAGAAACGAGTATTATTGTTTTTTTCGTTTTTTTCCAATGTTTCAATGGCTTATTGGATCGGAAATTTTCTGCTGATTACAAAAAACACCGAATTTTCGTCGCTAGCTCAAAAAATCACTAGGAAAATCGTGAAAATCGAAAGAAAAAAAACACTTTTTGGACGACGGTCGGCAGGTTGATTCCCCGAGTGTGGTACGAACTCTCGTAGTATCACGAATCTTCTCACTCGTAGAATCACGCAACTGAACAAAGTCAGAGATCCAGTCCGGGTTTTCCGTCGTTCATTCATTTTAACCCACCTCCTCGACTCTTGTACACGGCGGCGGCGATATATATTTCTATAATATATAGAAAGATATGAATATATTTCGTATGAAATTTTTATCCGCCTCTCTGCATCGTACACGATATTCTTGTAATCGTCGATGGAAGAAATAAAGAGGAGGATGAAAGAGAATGTTTGAGTGGAACATACGAGACCGGGGGATATAGGAAAAGTACTCGAGAGGTACATTGGTTGGTGCGTGACGACTTGAGAGGCAGGTACAACGATCATCGACAAAAGGATGAACGGAGGGAGCCCTGTGGATAGAGAAAAAGGGATAAGAAGAAAAAAGAACGAGGAAGAAATAAGATAACGAAGAAGAAGGCAAAAAGCAACAAGGTCGTGGTGTCGGGTGGAACGGGTGGATAAGGCAGTTACGTGATCCACGCTTGAGAAGGCACGAAATCTTCATTCTTGCCTCTGTCTTGCTTCCCCTTAATCTTCCGTTCCATCTCGCGTATAATGTCTTGTGTGCGCCCCGTTCTTGTGTTGTTTCGGTGCCCCGGAATCACTTTGGCCGCCTACTATACGCACCTCTCCGCGAAGAAGAAATAACGATCGGAAGGAACGATTTACTGTTACAAGAACCCCACCTGCTAGGCACTCATCATTTCTTCTTTTTCTTCTGTTTTTTTTTGTTCTTTAAAGACACGGCTCTTATCGTATTATACGGTGATTTTAATCGTAACCGTTTCGCTCAGTGAGATTATCTTTAAAAAAAACTAAAAAATAGCCCCCCCCCCTAAAATCTTGTGGGGGAGTCACTAAAATCTGAACTGCTTTTATACACTTTTCGAAAAAATTGCAGTTGACAAAGAGAGTGCTTCATCGAATGTTTGGAGTATTTTGTCAAATTTTCCAGGATCGTCGTCGATCGTGACTTCGAGACAAAGCTCGGAGAGGAAGAAATAATGTCGATTTTCTGTAATCTTCCCCGGTGGCCCTTGCGACGCCTTCGAGGAGGGCAAGAATGGAACCATCTTGGGCTTCTTACACGTGGCCGTTTCATTCCGCGCTTTTTTGTCTACGGTATTGCCCGTACCAATGTTGCTGTACTTGGGACACCCGGAGAGTTGTTTTGGTAGAATGACGGCCGGAATCTTTCTTGATTAATCGCTTTCACGATTTAATTCTTTACTGTTTTTTTTTTGCTTTTATATATTCTCCGTTTCCGTCGTTATTGACCTGGATTGATCTCCCACTTTGCTCGATTCTGTCTTTATACGCATTTTTTTTTCTTCTTTCATCATCCGATCTCATGTCCACGTTAAGTTTCTCCACGTTAAGAAGGAACACGACGACGGATGCAAAATGATTTGTAACTTATCTCTTTGTCAATCAAATTGTCGATTCTCAATTATGTCGAATTAAATAGATACGACGACAGGGTTGAGGTAGTAGTTTGGTAACTTAAGCCGATTTTCATGTCTTTTTTAGCGGGCGTTTTTTTGTAGGAAAATAAAAATGAATTGTCTTGGATATTTAAGATGTTTTTATTTACACATTAAAGATACGAAAAAAAATTTTGTTGTAAAAATTTAATAGTTTATTATTATTATTATTATTGATTGAAGTTGGCACCTCGAAAAAAAGCGCGTTGGTGGCCCCGGTGATTTTGGCTCTTGATGTTATCTGAAATCAAAAATTCTTGATAATTCTTAATCTATAGATATGTCATTCTGGTCGGAACTACTGAAGTTAAATTTCATGGATAAATAACAAAATGGCGGACTTTGGAAAAAAATAGTTTGGAAAAAAATTGTTATTTATCCATGAAATTTAACTTCAGTAGTTCCGACCAGAATGACATGTCTATAGATTAAAAATTATCAAGAATTTTTTATTTCAGATGACATCAAGAGCCAAAATCACCGGGGCCACCCACGCTCTTTTTTTTCGAGGTGCCAACTTCGATCAATAATAATAATAATAATAATAATAAACTATAAAAGTTTTTCAAACAATTTTTTTTTGTATCTTTAATATGTAAATAAATACATCCTAAATATCCAAAACGATTCATTTTTATTTTCCTACAAAAAAACGCCCTCCAAAAAAGACATGAAAATCGGCTTAAGTTACCAGACTACTACCTTAAAGAGTGGAAAAGAGTTCGGTTTGATTTTAATTTTTTACCCAAGACCGGTATATTGCGACGAGTCCAATTGTAATATTTTTTTTTTCGTAAGTCAAGAGATTGCAGTGGCGCCGTAGTCTGGTTTAGAGCGAGATTTTTGACGTCATTTCTAATGTGCAATTTACACGTGCATTTATTGATCCTTAAAGAATAGTTGTACATTAAAAAAAAAAATTATTTCAAATATTTTCATGTAGTTTTTGCCTTGTTGGAACATGGTGCGCCGAAATCGGCGCCCACTCTGGACGATGTTGTATGCATCTGAAAAAAAAAATATATATATTCTCAATCTGTATGAGTATTCTGAACACTGGTAGCAGAATTGGTACTTAAAAAAAATTTGTATTGAGTCGAACAATAATTTTGCCGACATTTTACAACTCGTCGAATACCCGAAAATGTATGAAATATCATTAATGAAAGTTCAACAGGCCGCTATGTTGTCAAAATTTTTTTTTTATGTACCAATTCTGCTACTAGTGCTCAGAATACTCATACAGATTAAGAATATATATATATTTTTTTTTCAGATGCATACAACATCGTCCAGAGTGGGCGCCGATTTCGGCGCACCATGTTGCAACAAGGCAAAAAACTACATGAAAATATTTAAAATAATTTTTTTTTTAATGTACAAGTATTCTCTAAGGATCAATAAATGCACGTGTACATTTTCATCAAGACAACTTTAACGGTTTAAACGTTATTACACATTAGAAATGACGTCAAAAATCTCGATCAAGTAATTAAGAAAAAAGTTGTCAAGAAGGTAAGCGCATACACTTGGAACAGAAGCTTGATGATTGTCAGTAATTTTTAACATGTATCGATCCCGAAGCACGAAAAGAATGGATGATGCGGAGAACGGTGATGGTTTCGAGACGATGACTGACGACCTCGCCCGACAGATTACAATAAGAAAAAAAAAAATATATATATAAAAAAAACAGATATGAGAGAAAAAAAGTTTCAAGGGAAAATCGAGCAACGAACGGCGACGATTCTTGCCCAATGATCTGGAACCCGGGCTCGCACAAGAATCCGTGGGAAGAAACGAAGAAACTTTCTCGTAGCGCTCACCGAGTTAAAGTATGTATATCCCTACCCTTTGGATATTCCGTCCTATCCGTACCCTTTGGATATTCCGTCCTATCCGTACCCTTTGGATTTCTCAGTTCTCCCGGATGAAGTCTCTGGAAATCCGTCGTCTATCGTGTCTCGTTACTTATCTTCTCGCGCACGTCTGATTTTTTTTTCTCTTCTTTCAGTGAGTTTTCTTCAACGAGAGAACGGAAGTAATGCCCTATCGTAGTACCAGCGGACGAGTGATAATCTGTTCGGTAGGCGCCAGTCGAAACGGAAGCCATATAAAACCGCTCCCAGTATCCCCTCGACGTGACGCCCGAGACGAACCCTTGAGGGATCTCGCGATTGAAAATCGGTGATGATTTTGGGGGAAAAAAAAAAACTCGGCTCAACAAAAGTTCTTTCAAATTGAGTATCGAAGTTTAATAGATAAAATAGCTTTAGAAGATAAATATTTTCAAAAGCAGCGATAGGTTAATACTCGCAAATTGCTTCCTCGAAATTTCACACAATGCTCGGAAGCCGACTCAATAATCGATCCCTACAATACGTTTTTGAATTTCGGCTTTCGCACAGAGGAAGCTTTGAGTATCGCGCGAAATTGGGAGGAAGCAATTTACGAGTTTCCTCGGTGACGATATAAAAAAAAATATGAAACTTGTAAAAACTCCTGTTTGTCCTTCGTAAATAATCGTTTCTTTAACTTTCTTACATAGGCCGGGAGGTGAAGGGGAGGAACGAAACATTCTCCGCGGAACGTCGTTATCGCGGTCTGTCTAAGCGGTTACCAACGTGTTTCCTTAGACCTTTAGAAGCCACCGAGTGACGGACGGATACGACGGGGATACGAAGGATGTTGTTCGCCAGGATACGCGTGATAAAGGCTCTACTGCTTAAGATAACATTCATTACCGTTACAACAAAAAATTGTCCTGTTATTGTTTTTTTTATTAGAAAATATAACTAGCTCGGGCGTCCCTCGAGACCTTTTCGTTGAACAATAAGAGATCAAATTAAATAACATTAGATTTACATATGTCTCTGTATATTATATGAATATTTCGTCGGCGCCGCCGTGTACAAGAGTTGAGGGGGTCGGGGTTTCCAAAATCGAGGTCAGGAATTTCCAAAATCGAGGTCAGCGGTGTCCAAAACCGAGTTTAGAGGTTTACAAAACCGAGTTCAGAGGTTTCCAAAATCGAGGTCAGGGTGTTTCCTAAATCGAGGTCAGGGGGTTTCCAAAATCGAGGTCAGGTGTGTCGAAAATCGAGGTCAGACGGCTCCAAAATCGAGGTCAGAGGGTTTCCAAAATCGAGGTCAGGGGTGTCCAAAATCGAGATCAGGGGCTCTCTGGGGGGTTGGCGCGCCAAGCGCGCAGGGGGGCAAGCACCCTATTATATATTTATATATATCAGAGTGAGAGAGAAAGAGAAAGATTTTTGAACAGACAACTTTTTAATAATTAGGGATCTCGGTGCTCTAAAAACAATCTGACAGTCTGGCTCGCCATGAATAGATCGCTGAGAAGGCATAAACTGTTTCGTCGCTTTTTTTTTTTATCAATTCGACCGAATGTTCCGATTTTAATCGAACAGAAATCTTAACGTTCTTTCGATCAAAAGTTCAATGAAAAAAATTCGTTTGAATGGAGAAAAAGATTTTTGTCATTGTTCGATATTTCATCAATATTTTTATCAGAATACGGCAATACAACATACTTCGTGTTATTAATGATTCCGGATAAAATCTATTTTCCTCTCCTGCTAGCATGTTAAAATGTACATATTCTCGTATACGCGAAAATTTCTCACTTTCATTGGTACCACAAATCGAACATTATATCATAAATCCGCGTCGGCTCAATCGTCGCTAACTCCCAAAAAGAAAAGTCCTTAATCGAAACGATGCACGTAAAACGAGCGTTGATGAGAAGGGGCTGAATTTTCGAACGGAATGTAACGGGGGGTTTTCAACGCAATATCAAACCCGCGAACCCCACAGTTTGTCGTACGTCCAAAGTCGAAGCGTCAGTAGCCACAGACTTGTGGAGCGTTAAAGGGTGCGAGGATAAGGGTTGCCCTTTCTTAAAGGGGAGTTGAGGGGCGTGCTAGGCAATTAGGAAAGTGTCGCGCACACTCTCGCATCGGGACGAGACAGGAGCGCGACCTCTCGTCTATATATATATATAACACAAAAGCACCGTACTCACAAACAACCCCTATCATATCGCCTGAACACCGTCAGACGCTTTCTCAACGTACAGTTTGCTTAAGTGTGCGTTTAGTTTTGCCTTACTTATCGACACTGCGGAAAGGATTAGTCTACGATGGTAATTCAATGATTGGGCTGGACAAATGTCCAACGAAAATACAACATCCGTAACGTGAACGTGCATGGGGATGACAGCAAATAACGGAAGTTCGATGTCTCAAATCCAATGCAAAATTTGCGAGCAATCGGTCCAGTCCGTCGCGAGAAACAACGAGTTGAATTTTTTTCAACCGTGCACAATACAAATGGACACTTTTAAGTTTTACGCACGGTTCAACAATGGTCCAATGCGCGATTCAGCATCCCGTGAAATGTGAACGGAACAGTGAAATTGGAGTCACTTGCGAACGCCAGTGCGAACAGCCCGAGGAATGGAAGCGGGACAATTTCGCAAAGTATAAGAGAGAGAAAACAAAAAGGATGAAATTAGCAGCGGGGATCAGGCTCGGCAAAGAGCACAGCGAGCGGATACGTTTTGCTGGCGAAGGGGAAATACGCGGTGCGAGCATTCCAACCGATGCTAAGTTACCGAGAGAGTCATAGGGTTGGCGAGGGCACGTGGGAAAACGCAAAAGGATCATGGCATCACGGATGAAAGTCCGTCCCCATCCCAACTCCCCTCTCGACGGCATTTCGCCGGTCGGTTGTTGAAAAAACGCGGTTGGTAAACGTGACCACCACCCAACAGAAACGACGATCCGTACAGAAGTTTGCCGTGGAGTTTGCAGGCAGCGGGAGAACAGCACCTCGTCATTTTAGAACGGTGGATGAGGATAAGTAGCCGCATCTTGGTAAACAGGTAAAGAGGCACGATCCTCTCGTCGTTCTATCTCCCCTTTCCTCGTTCCCGCCTAGCGATCTCTCGCAGTGAGGCTGCCGTTGCAACGAATGGATGGGATCGTGTTTAATCTTTCGTCCGATCCCTCGTGTACGAGAATATGAACTGATAGAATTTGTACGAATGTAGAAATTGAAGCGTACGGGGACGATCATTGGAGAAAACAGATGTGGAAATCTGTGGAGAGAACGTTTCATAAAAATGCAGAGAGGCACGTGATTTTTTGAAATTTTCCATGGGCTGTTACGATCTTTGTAATTGTCACCACAAATTTGTGTTCAGCTACCCCGAGAAACCTCTGGATAGCAAAGCTTCACACAAATCCGGCAAGTTATGCGATTCTTATCGTTCATCATCCACCATTTTGAATTGGCAATTCTTCGTCGAAATGTACGAGAGGGGACCAACAAAAAACGGGAATTTCGTCATAATTTCTTTGTTTTTTAATATTTTTACACCAAATTTTGATCACCTCCAAAGTATTCTCCTTTGACCACAATGCACCTCTGCAAACGATCCTTCCAATGTTCAAAACATTTTTTAAATTCACTTATCGGAATGTTCTTTAGGCCTTCCAGCGATTTTTGTTTTACCTCCTCCACAGTGGCAAAACGCTTGATTGCTGCTTTGTTTCGGGGTCGTATCCATAGCACCACGATTCATCACCAGTAATCACCTTGGAAAAAAGTTCAGGGTCCTCTTCGAGCTGATTTTGAAGTTCAAAACATGCCTCAAGTCGACGCTCCCTTTGCTCGTCTGTGAGGAGGCGAGGGACAAATTTGGCTGCAACTCTGCTCATGTGCAAATCTTTGGATAAAATCCTCTGAATTGAACTCCATGATATCCCAGACATCTCACAGAGTTGATCAATGGTTCGGCGACGGTCTTCATGAATGAGAGCATTGATTTTGTCGACGTTTTCATCACTTCTTGACGTTGAGGGGCGTCCTGAACGGGGTTGGTCTTCAATTGACATTTCTCCATTTTTAAAACGTGAAAAACCACTCGTAGACTCTGGTTTTACTTAGGGCAGCATCTCCATAAGCAGTCTTAAGCATTACAGTAGTTTCCGCGGCCGATTTCCCCAACAGGAAACAAAATTGAACAGCCGCGCGTTGCTCTCGACAATCGGCCATCACGTTTTCACCGAAATGGAAAAAGTTGTTTCACTATAAAAATTCCCACGGGCGAACCGATGCACTTACGGCGACAGAACTTCGCACACTAACTAGGAGACGTGTCCCCAACGGACACCTGGTCGAGCAATAGGTTCCCCCACTCTCTCTCCCCGCCGCAGTGCAATTCCCGTTTTTTTTGGGTCCCCCCTCGTATAAGGGGATAGCATCACTAAAAACTTAAAAAAGTTTCGCGTATAAGAATTTTCGTGCACATGACACCTCGCCATTTGCATGCAAACGAGTTTCGTTGGTGCCTGATATATTTCAACAATAGTTCAGATAGTTAAGGGGGGAAATAGGGTTAGACGGTTCAAAAAATCGATTTTTTTTAAATTTCTTAAATTGTTAGTAAAACTATTGAAAAGTATGTTCCCAAAATTTTTAATGAAAATTCCGACTAGTTCTATTGTTATAAGCTATTGGGGGGGGATAGGGTTTGGACAGCGTTTTCTCAATGATTTTCATGAATTTTTTTATAGTATAAAAAAAGAATATAATTTATTGAAACTTTGAGAATATTTTATACATATATTTAAGTATATACTATAAAATTTGTTGAAAATTTTTTAAATTTCCTTGAAAAACACCGAAGATATTAGCGACCCCATATTGCTTGTTTTTCTTGGTACTAGTTTTTCAAACGCGTTTTTCTGAAAACGACTTTTTTTGAACTTGCGTACACGCTAGTTTGAAAATTTTTCAACTAATCGTTTTGAAAATTGGCAGTTACTTTCTTCATAGTATTGCGCTCTATATAGACCTAAAATCGGAATATTATAATTATTTAAAATAATTTTTTTTTGCAAATAAAGTTGTAAAAAATGGCGAAAAATCATGCTTTTTTGTTTTGACCCCTGTAAAAAATTCAATTTTCTATTTTTTTGATAGCATTTAGGTTCATATATATTATATTCATTTTTTATAGTATAAAAAATGAATATAATTTATTGAATCTTTGAGAATATTTTATACATATATTTAAGTATATACTATAAAATATTAGCGACCCCATATTGCAGGTCACAATCAGACTCAGCATTTTGCGTACATTCTGGAAGCCGCAATTTTCATCTGAAATCAAACGAGGTTGGAATTTACTTTTATTATATGTCTCTCTTCCATATGAACCTAAATGCTATTAAAAAAATAAAAAATTGAATTTTTTACAGGGGTCAAAACAAAAAAGCATGATTTTTTGCCATTTTTTACAACTTTATTTGCAAAAAAAAAATTATTTTAAATAATGATAACATTCCGATTTTAGGTTCATATAGAGCGCAATACTATGAAGAAAGTAACTGCCGATTTTCAAAATGATTGCTTAAAAACTTTTCAAACTAGCGTGTACGCAAGTTAAAAAAAAGTCGTTTTCAGAAAAACGCGTTTGAAAAAATAGTACCAAGAAAAACAAGCAATATGGGGTCGCTAATATTTTATAGTATATACTTAAATATATGTATAAACATTTTACAGTATATACTTAAATATATGTATAAAATATTTTCAAAGTTTCAATAAATTATATTCATTTCTTATACTTTAAAAAAATTCATGAAAATCATTGAGAAAACTCTGTCCTAACCCTATTTCCTCCCTTAAATCAGGAGAAAAAACCGGAAATAGTTCAAATTGGCTGCTAACTTGACGAGGCAATTTGGCATCGGGGTGACTTCCGATCTCGTTTCGTCGTTTATGGTATATAGTGGTTTCGTGGTTTCGTGATTCTACTCTCGCTCACATCTAAGCAGAAGTTCTGGTGTCAAGTAATTTGTGAATAATCATTGTAGGCTTTGGCCTGAACCTCTCCAAAGTGGAACTTCGACGATAAAACTATGTGAATTGTAAATATTTTTTCCTAAAATCCAATCGAAAATGAAAACAAGTTTAATTCGTTTATTCTGATGTAGATGAGGATCAACACGTCCTATCTCGATTCCTCGGTGAATTCTAGATATTTTGTAATAAGGATGACTTACCTAATGATCCCCATAACCCCATATTCTCTACCAACCGACAACTCGGAACGCACGGGTCGACAGAAGTACAGTCTCGACCCACGCACACAGAATGATACAATCAGTGTGATTGTTTGACACCCCATAATCAGAGTCCTTACCCCCCCTTACGTTTTTTTTTTCCTTCCGCTTCTTCGTTCACCAGTTCGTCCGAGCTTCAGCGGTAGCCGTGTGCCCTTCTCTTACTCCTTCTCTTTCGTTTTATTCCTCCGTCCTTCTTACTCCGTTAAATCTTCTTTCCCGTCTAACGTACTTTCTTTCTCTTCTTTGAGCCCACCGCCGTTGACTCCATCCCGCTGTAACAGCCATCCGTTACTCCTTCGAGGCAGTTGAATCGTCCTTATCTTTTACGTTTTGTTTATTTATTCATTTATTTGTTTATTTATTTATTTATCTCGCTCTTCTCCTTATATATTTATCTCTGCTTTCCTCATTCTATACAAAACTCTCCGTCATCAACGACGGTACATTGGAGTCTCTGGTTGGTTACCGTGTGCGTTTCCTTCTTTATACAGCGAGCCAGCCTCCCCCCTCGGGTCTCATTACCCCGATCACGACTCAAGATGAGACTCGGAGGGAAAACGAGAAACGTACACAGTTATATTATAGGAGACCGTAAATAATGCTCTCTTCTCTTTATCCACGTATTTCCCATATTTCATCTCCGTCATCTTCTTCTCATTATTCTTCTTCAGCTTCTTCGCTGCATCGACGAGAGATGTCTTGAAAAAGTTCCGAAATCCCTGCGGCATTTTTCACGACAAAATCATTCTACATGTTTATTAGGGTGGTCCTTATATGCGTTCAAAATTTATTTTTTTGTCCCAACGGTCAAAAATCGTTTCTATGTGGTCCGAAACAATGTCTGTTGAAGAGTTTTTCTTAATTTTAATATTAACCCGCGTCGGTAACCGCTTAAACTTATAAATGCGAAATTTCGATCTTTATAAATCGTGGCGATAAATTTAATTTGTTTTTCGTTCATAACTTCTAAAACTCTGAATTCTCGAAAAAAACGTAAGAGAGCTTTTTTGTAGAAAATCAAATTCGCTGTAAAAAAGTTTCAATATATTTTTTCCGATAAACGCGTATTTTAGTCACAAAACATCAATTTATTAAAAAAAATGAATTTTTCTCAAACATCAGCTGAAGCTCCAAATCACGACTTGAATTTTTTGAAAAAACTGTGTGATTACAAAGTTCATGATGAAAAGTTCTCTCGTGGAGCAATAAATAAATTTAAGAACCATTTATGGTACCTTAATCCGTAAACAGCTGCAATGTCTTTTTTTTTATGAAAAATTATCAGTCGACGTTAAACGGAAAATGGTATTTGCTCTGAATGCGAATAACGAAATTGACGGAGAGAGTTTTAAACGAATTCAGATTTCATTGCCAGAAATTAAAACCTTGTATGATAAAGAGATTGATTATTTTAGAACATTGCAATCACTGAATTTTTTTGAAAGATTCAATATTAATAAAGACTTTTTGACAATCGATCCTGCTATCTGGCTTGGAAATGAGTATTTTGAAAAGGGCCTAGAAATAGTAAAAAATGTTGAAAATAGTCAACGATACTGCTGAAAGAGCTGTTCATCTCATGGAAGATTACAATAATATTTTAACAAGAAATGAAGAACAAAAACAGTTTCTACTACAAGTCATTACAGAATATAGAAAAAAGGGTAAATATGGAGCAAAGAGGACCCACTTTCGATTGACTTGCCTTTAATATATGTTGTCTAGGGACCCTTTCTGAACAACTTTTTCCTCTGACACAATTGGGGGTCGTCATTCATTTAAAAGTTATTAACAAATAAAGTTAATAATTCATATAGCTATTTTCCTTATAGCAGCCAGTCCCAATCATCTTGTCCTTCACATGTGTTGTTAAGAATACCCCCCTGAGTAACATACCAAAAGTTTTATCCGTCCTCATTGTTTGTTAAAAAGTTATTAACAAGAGAAAATTCATAAATAGAATATGAAATACTTGCATGGTGGCCAGTACACGTATGACCGGAGGGGCTGCGGCCCCCCTGCCCCCACCGCATACCAGCCCATAGACAAACCAAAAACAACCCAAAACAACCCCAGTAACCTAAAGAAACAAACAGACAAACCCAACGAACAAACAATCCCAAAACCCAAACGAACAAACCCAACAAACAAATCCAAAACAAACCCAAACCCAATAAACAAACAAATCCGAAACAAACACAAACCAAGTACCATGTATCCGCTTTATAATATAAATAATAAATAGAACAAATAATTGTTTGTTTATATGTTTGTTTGCGTTGTTTTTGGATTGTTTTTGGATTGTTTTTGGGTTGTTTTTGGATTGTTTTTGGGTTGTTTTTGAGTTGTTTTTGGTTTGTCTTTGGGCTGGTGAGTGGAGGATTGCAGGGGGGCGCAGTCCCCCCTCTCATGCGTGTGCTGTTCACCATACACTAGAACAAGTAGTTCATGTTTGATTTATGAAACTTTTTTTGTTAATAACTTTATAACAAACAATGAGCGACGGATAAAACTTTTTGTATGCTACTCAGGGGTGTATTCGTAACAAGAAATGTGAAGGACAAGATGATTAGGACTGGCTGGTATAAGGAAAATAGCTATATGAATTATTAACTTTATTTGTTAATAACTTTTTAATAGATAACGACCCCCAATTGTGTCAGAGGAAAAAGTTGTTCAGGAAGGGTCCCTACACAACATATATTAAAGGCAAGTCAATCGAAAGTGGGTCCCCTTTGCTCCATATTTACCGAAAAAAGTATCCTGAAACTAAAAAACAAACTATTATTTAGCTTACTACTTTTACCACTAAAATTGTTCCTAATTTGAATAATTGAAAGTAATGTTAAATCAATTTTTTATAAATCAATATTATATTTTAGACAGTGCGATGAATCTTGTTTAATTTCAACAAAATTATCTGATTTAAACTAAATAAACTAATAAAAAAAAAATCACTGTTTCATAAATAAACTGGTTTTTGAAGAATATTAATCAAAGATTTCTCGTTAAGAATTAATTTTTTCAAAAAAAAAACTTTACTTCGCTTTTTCCGATAATCTTGTATTTTACTAGATATTTGAAGAAATTTGATTCGATTAATAATATTGAGAAGGATCTAAATTCGCAGCTGAAAAATTGAATGGACTCAAATTTCTTGAAAATACCTTTTAAAAAAAAATAGAGCTTTTAACAACATTTCTACACTAACAAAATTCAATTTTTCGAAAAATATCTGAAAAAAAAAAAATTTCCAACAATTTGGTATTTTCCTACTGAAATATGCGGTTTCGGGGAGTGATAATGATGATAATAATGTTTAGTCCAAAAATATCTACAAGAAAAATTAAATTTTGCAGTAATATGTTTGAGAAAAAATTTTCTCTCTTAACAAATTGATGTTTTGTGACTAAAATACGCATTTTTCGGAAAAAATATATGAAAACTTTTTACAGCGAATTTGATTTTCTACAAAAAAGCTCTCTTACATTTTTTTCGAGAATTCAGAGTTTTAGTAGTTACGAACGAAAAACAAATTAAATTCATCGCCACGATTTATAAAGATCTAAATTTCGCAATTTATAAGTTTAAGCGGTTACCGGCACGGGTTAATATTAAAATTAAGAAAAACTCTTCAACGGACATTATTTTTGGACCACATAGAAACGATTGTTGGCCGTTGGGAAAAATAAATAAATTTTGACCGCATATAAGGACCACCCTAATGTTTATATGTATTTTTTTTTCCTAATAATCATATTATTTTTCTGCTAATTGATTCCGAAACGTAGCTAATATCTGTTTCCTTCAGAAGACAGCGGATGTCAAAAGAGTCATCCAGCGAGTCGTTAATTATATCGACAAAAGTACAGACACATTCCTTTGCAGCGGAGGAAAAAAAAAACGTAAAAACTTAGGGTAACAATCAAACGGGTCTAAACAATTTTTGTGTCCATGTTTTCGCAAGCGAGCAATTGGGAGAAATACATTTCGAGCGAATTATACCGCGAAGCAGAGCCGACGAGGAGTGAGAATAATGGCTGAAATCGATATTCGATCTGTCCGATCGTGAAAAAAAGAATGATCTCTCGTCCGTGAGGGATGGTCGAGGATGTGGGACAGGGGGAGAAGAGCGTGGCGAGTCTCGAGAAGTAAAAACAACATGGATTCGGATGATCGTCGTCGTTGCTATCGATCGTTTCTCGATCGTCGATCCCTGGTATTACGCAGACGTGCAAGTGGAGACGGGTACGTGAGCGCACGATCGATCGAGCACAGGTATCCCGCTTCTGATCGTTCTCGTACCGAATTGCCAACGCCGGGAATCATCCCCGGTTGATGGGAAACACAAGAGCGTAGTTGTTGCAAAGGTGCATAAAGGAGAGTTAAGAAGAAGACGAAAAAAGTGGGTGCGAGTGAATAAAAAATAAAAAAAAGAGAGGCGAAGAAGAATGGGAAAATTGGCAGGGACCCGGGCAACGCGTTCGTACGAGAATCATTCCGCTGTCTCTCCTCAGACGAATCCCTTTCACGAGGCTTCCAACCTCGCCAATCATTCAATAATCTCTTCCCCATTGACGCGCTATCCTAGAGTTTGCTGTGTTGTTTTTTTTTCACATTAGTCCTGGGCAGAAAATCCTGGCGAAAACTGTTTGGGGCTTCTCAAATGGATGAGAAGCAATGGACCAAGGAGCCACAGCCATGAAAGCTAAAGCGCACGTGCGAAGCTCAATGTCTTTTGAGGATAATTTTCCTTACGAACAAACTTACAAAATACATTATTCCGCGGGATAAATCATTGAAGGGAAAACATATACGAGGGGGGACCGAAAAATAAAACGGGAATTTCGTCATAACTTCTTTATTTTTTAATATTTTTACACCAAACTTTGATCACCTTCAAAGTATTCTCCTTTGACCACAACGCACCTCTGCGAACGATCCTTCCAATGTTCAAAACATTTTTTAAATTCACTTATCGGTATGTTCTTTAGGCCTTCCAGCGATTTTTGTTTTACCTCCTCCACAGTGGCAAAACGCTTGATTGCCGCTTTGTTATGGGGTCGTATCCATAACATCACGATTCATCACCGGTAATCACCTTGGAAAAAATTTCAGGGTCCTCTTCGAGCTGATTTTGAAGTCCCTTTGCTCGTCAGTGAGAAGGCGAGGGACAAATTTGGCTGCAACTCTGCTCATGTACAAATCTTTGGATAAAAGGCTCTGAATTGAACTCCATGATATCCCAGACATCTCACAGAATTTATCAATGGTTCGGCGACGGTCTTCATGAATGAGAGCATTGATTTTGTCGACGTTTTCGTCACTTCTTGACGTTGAGGGGCGTCCTGAACGGGGTTGGTCTTCAATTGACATTTTTCTATTTTTAACAGGTGAAAACCACTCGTAGACTCTGGTTTTACTTAGGGCAGCATCTCCATAAGCAGTCTTAAGGCCGTAGTCTGATCTAGAGCGAGATTTTTGACGTCATTTCTAATGTGCAATAACGTTTAAACCGTTGAAGTTGTCTTGATGAAAATGTACATGTGCATTTATTGATCCTTAGAGAATACTTGTACATTAAAAAAAAAAAATTATTTTAAATATTTTCATGTAGTTTTTTGCCTTGTTGCAACATGGTGCGCCGAAATCGGCGCCCACTCTGGACGATGTTGTATGCATCTGAAAAAAAAAAATATATATATTCTCAATCTGTATGATTATTCTGAGCACTGGTAGCAGAATTGGTACTTAAAAAAAAATTTTTACGAAATGACGGCCTGTTTAACTTTCATTAATGATATTTCATTATTCGACGAGTTATAAAATGTCGGCAAAATTATTGTTCGACTCAATAAAAAAATTTTTTAAGTACCAATTCTGCTACTAGTGCTCAGAATACTCATACAGATTGAGAATATATACATATTTTTTTTTCAGATGCATACAACATCGTCCGGAGTGGGCCTTGTTGCACCATGTTGCAACAAGGCCAAAAACTACATGAAAATATTTAAATTAATTTTTTTTAATGTACAAGTATTCTCTAAGGATCAATAAATGCACGTGTAAATTTTCATCGAGACAACTTCAACGGTTTAAACGTTATTGCACATTAGAAATGACGTCAAAAATCTCGCTCTAGACCAGACGACGGCCTTAAGCATTACAGTAGTTTCCGCGGCCGATTTCCCCAACAGGAAACAAAATTTCACAGCCGCGCGTTGCTCTCGACAATCGGCCATCACGTTTTCGCCGAAATGGAAAAAGTTGTTTCACTACAAAAATTCCCACGGGGGAACCGATGCACTCACGGCGACAGAACTTCGCACACTAACTCAGGAGACGTGTCCCCAACGGACACCTGGTCGAGCAATGGGTTCCCCCACTCCCCTCCCCTCCGCAGCGCAATTCCCGTTTTTTTGGGTCCCCCCTCGTACTATGTCGGGAATATAATTACAATTTAGCTTGGACAAGGATTGTTGCGAATTGGAGACAAACAAATAAACGAATTGATAATGATAATTAGGTAAAGAGGCTCGCCAAGCTCGCGGTCCGTCGATTCCCTCTTGATTTAACGCATTGACGAAGAGCTAGAGGGATAAAGTACGGAAGCACAGGAGTTTTGTTTGAAAATTCGGTTTCCAAGGTAGAATATTCGAAGGGGTTGGCGTAAAAGAACGTATATCCATGGGAGGCAGCAGGGTCTTTGCTTCTGCAACTCCCGCGCAGCTCTATCAGGGTTGGAGTTGGTACCACAGGAAAAAGGTGTCAGTACACAGAAAGAAAACCGCAACGCGGTTCGCAGGAAAGTGGCATGCAGTTGGCAATGAGAGGGGGAGGGAGGTAGGGTTAATATAAGGACGCTCAGGCGCGTCTATTTAGCTTTGATCAGGATACGACCACCGATACATGGTAACTAAAGAAATGCACAATAACGCGAAGATAAAGAAAGTAAGTAAAATAATATTTTGCCTAACAAACTGCATAATAGCTCCGGGATAATCGAATGATTATTTAAAACGATTTTTCTTCTATTTACTATTATTCCCGGAAAATTGTTATTTGTCCTCGCTGCAGATGCGAAGCCGCAGAGTACTGAGGAAATAAATATTATCGACACGGAAGTAAACAAAACGATATTGATATTATTAAGGGGGGAAATAGGGTTAGACGGTTAAAAAAATCGATTTTTTTTTAATTTCATAAATTGTTAGTAAAACTATTGAAAAATATGTTCTCAAAATTTTTAATGAATATTCTGGCTCGTTCTATTGTTATAAGCCATTAAGGGGGGAAGTAGGGTTAGCACAGCGTTTTCTCAATGATTTTCATGAATTTTTTTATAGTATAAAAAATGAATATAATTTATTGAAACTTTGAGAATATTTTATACATATATTTAAGTATATACTATAAAATTTGTATACATATATTTAAGTATATACTATAAAATATTAGCGACCCCATATTGCATGTTTTTCTTGGTACTATTTTTTCAAACGCGTTTTTCTGAAAACGACTTTTTTTGAACTTGCGTACACGCTAGTTTGAAAAGTTTTCAACCAATCGTTTTGCAAATTGGCAGTTACTTTCTTCATAGTATTGCGCTCTATATGAACCTAAAATCGGAATATTATCATTATTTAAAATAATTTTTTTTTTGCAAATAAAGTTGTAAAAAATGGCAAAAAATCACGCTTTTTTGTTTTGACCCCTGTAAAAAATGCAATTTTCTATTTTTTTTATAGCATTTAGGTTCATATAGAAGAGAGACATATAATAAAAGTAAATTCCAATCTCGTTTAATTTCAGATGAAAATTACGGCTTCCAGAGCGTACGGAAAATGCTGAGTCTGATTGTGACCTGCAATATGGGGTCGTTAATATCCCCGATGTTTTTCAAGAAAATTCTTCAAAAATTTTATAGTATATACTTAAATATATGTATAAAATATTCTCAAAGTTTCAATAAATTATATTCATTTTTTATACTATAAAAAAATTCATGAAAATCATTGAGAAAACGCTGTCCTAACCCTATTTCCCCCCTTAAGGCACCAGACCGCGATAAATTTTTTTTTTTTTTCATTTTCTGAAAGATGCATTTGTTAAGAGTGCTCTCACCAAATGTTGTAAAGAAATTCGTAAAGTTGACGGAGATACAGGATATTATGTGAACCCGTACCAAGCGCAAGACCGCGTCACGCAAAACTTTGAAAGCGTTTTTCTCGAAACTACGTTTTTCAACCTGGTTGACAACATATTTAAAAAACTATTCGTCCGATTTGCATGTACCAAGTCTTAAAATATTCGAAAATCTAGTCTCTATGGCACCACGTAGAGATTTTTTAAATAAAGGGCCCCTTGCTTTTCTTTTTTTTTTCATAAACGATAAAAATTTTCTGTGAAAATGAGAAATAAAATTCGCTGGTCCGCCATTTGTTTTTTTTTTTATATCGAAATTCCCCTACGTGATGCCATAAACCTATATGTCTAGTTGATAAATACATTTTTTTTGTATTTTTCTGATAAACCGTATTGGCTTAATTGCTGTCAACCACCAAGCAGCAACTTCGTCGAAGTGTCCTTTTGGAAGCGGCGTAAACCGCAAACTATTCTTAAGATTCGAATTAAAAAATTTGTGTAGTGTCTTCTATATGTATATATTGAATATTAGTAACAATAATAAAAAAAACCATTCATCGTTTGCTCGAAAAAAATTATGAAAAATACACCCTCGTACCGCGCGCGCACCGTGGTCTGTCGTCTTAAGGGGGGAAATAGGGTTAGACGGTTCAAAAATCGATTTTTTTCTAATTTCATAAACTCTTAGTAAAACGAAACATATGTTCACAAAATTTTAAGGGTGAACACCACTGTGACCCCCTGTTTTTTTTCACATTTTTCAAGAACTTTTTTTTGTGGGAAAAAAAAGAGATATTCGAAAAATTTTTTTGGGTTTTGTTCCTTGTCTATTAATGTATCAAAAAACATTTTTCCACATTTTTCACGTCGCATGGTGGCACTGGGGAAGCTCTCGCGTCAGGTGCTGTCATCTCCGCGGCACGCAGCAGAAAAAATAGGCACGCCTTTGAAATTAAAGTTAATTTCAAAGGCGTGCCTATTTTTTTTAAAACAATATTTTTCCAAATCCCTATGTACTTCTCTTCAAAATATCATATTATTAACGAAAACACTCGGTATTTTTTTTCACATCGACGTTGAAGAGAGTTCTGCTGCGTGCCGCGGAGATGACAGCACCTGACGCGAGAGCTTCCTCAGCGCCACCATGCGGCGTGAAAAATGTGAAAAAAATGTTTTTTGATACATTAATAAACAAGGAACAAAACCCAAAAAATTTTTTCGAATATCTCTTTTTTTTCCCACAAAAAAAAATTCTTGAAAAATGTGAAAAAAAACAGGGGGTCACAGTGGTGTTCACCCTTAAATGAAAATTCCGACTCGTTCTATTGTTATAAGCCATTAAAGTGAGTAGCTCTCCTTCAGGCCCCGAGCGCGCCACGTGCTTCAAACGCGTTTTTCTGAAAACGACTTTTTTTTTAACTTGCGTACACGCTTGTTTGAAAATTGTTCAACCAATCGTTTTGAAAATCGGCAGTTACTTTCTTCATAGTATTGCGCTCTATATGAACCTAAAATCGGAATATTATTATTATTTAAAATAAATTTTTTTTTCCAAATAGTTGTAAAAAATGGCAAAAAATCATGCTTTTTCGTTATGACCCCTGTAAAAAATTCAATTTTCTATTTTTTTGATAGCATTTAGGTTCATATAGAAGAGAGACATATGATAAAAGTAAATTCCAACCTCGTTTGATTTAAGATGAAAATTGCGGCTTCCAGAATGTACGGAAAATGCTGAGTCTGATTGTGATCTGCAATATGGGGTCGCTAATATTTTATAGTATATACTTAAATATATGTATAAAATATTCTCAAAGTTTCAATAAATTATATTCATTTTTTATACTATAAAAAAATTCATGAAAATCATTGAGAAAACGCTGTCCTAACGCTATTTCCCCCCTTAAGTTGAGTCGGAGGGTCGCAAAGCCGAAACGAGAAATGAAACTATTACCAGTTGCGAAACGACCGATGAACCGAAAGTATTCTTAATCGAACGCGCGTCAATATTTCACCACCCTTTCGTGTACATCCGGGAAATGTTCCTCGGACATTTTCGTATCGACGAGAAAATTCACCGGTCGGAGTAATTTTAGTTTTTCACGTTAGAAGGACAGAAGTAAGGGAATGACAAAAAAAATGTGACGGACGAGTAAACTTACCTCCGTGCTGCGGGCTATGCTTGTAGCAATCCTGATGGGATGAACCAGCGTTACCAAGATGTGCGACCGAAGACGGTGAACTTCCGGTAACTGGATTTGTCACGTGATGGAGATCGTTGCAGCCATTGCCACCGGAGTTGCCATTTGCGTTGGCATTTTGATGCTGCAAATGCCCGTGACCTCCGTCGTCACTCTCACTCTGACTGTTGTGATGATTCGGATTATGATGATGATGATGATTGTGATGATGTTTGTTCCGACGATAAGATTCGAGTTCCCGGAGATGAGACGTAAACGAGGTAGGAGCATCGAGAAATGGTCGTTGTCCGAGACCCAACGCCCGAAACTGCTGATGCTGTTGTCCTGGAACGTTACGAGGAATTGGATGTCTCCGGTAATTTCCAACAATTTTTGATAATGATCGATGGTCCATGGAACCAGGACAAATTGAACGACCTTTTTTTTCGTTCTCCTATCTTGAATATCCAATTTCCAATTTAATTTCTCACGCGTCGCGTGTCACACATTTTTCTAACTGCGTTGGCTCGAGCCATATTTGAAATACGAGCTTTGTTCAAAAGAAAGAAGGTGATTTTTCAAATTTCGCGCGCTACGGACATTCGATTTTAGAATTTTTCTTTTCGTTATGTTGGTACACATGTCCCCTAGGGTGGGTCAAATAAAATGACTAATTTTTTTTTTCCTCGACATAATGAAAAATGTATTGTTTGGCATCTCAAAAAAACCCTCTGCAAGTATGAGCCCTTCATATTTAAATTAAGAGGTCCCTCGTCGCGAATTTTCATTTCCCATTTAAATAACATGGAAACATTTTTTTTTAACTTTGGAATTTTATTAGACTTAAACCGTTGATGTTAGGAGAGTCTTTTAGCACATTTTTGTAGACCATTTGATGCTCTACAAAAAAGCTCTCTTGTGTCTAATCGATAAAAGTAATCGTACAAAAAATAATCGGTGATAATTAGCTCTAGATTCTACTTATCTGATTTATTAGTAAATAAATTTCAAATTTAAAAGAATTTTAGTTATCAATATGAATAAATATACTACTAATATATACTACTAATATATTACTAATATACCAATATACTACTAATATATTACTAATATACCAATATACTACTAATATATTACTAATTGTTTTCAAAAAAAAAAAATGAGAGAATCCAGAGGTAATTATCACCGATTATTTTTTGTTCGGTTACTTTTATTGATTATACACAAGAGAGCTTTTTTGTAAAGCATCAAATGTTCTACAAAAATGTGCTAAAAAACTCTCGTAACATCAACGGTTTAAGTCCAATGAAATTCCAAAGTTAAAAAAAAAATGTTTCCATGTTATTTAAATGGGAAATGAAAATTCGCGATGAGGGACCTCCTCATTTAAATATGAAGGGCTCATACTTGCAGAGGCTTTTTTTGAGATGCCAAACAATACATTTTTCATTATATCGAGGAAAAAAAAATTAGTCATTTTATTTGACCCACCCTAATGTCCCCAAAATATGTTGGACGATATCAGCCATTATGCATTTTTAGTTTGTTTTTGACAGATATAAAGGTTAAACATCTTTTGGTGTACTCGGCGATTTTTTGCTGTCGACAAAAATGGATCAAAGAATCTGTATTAAATTTTGTGTGAAAGATAAGATTGAGTGCTCCAACGCACTTAAAGTGTTGATTGTGGCATTTGGTGAGTCTACTTTGAGCAAAAAAACAATGGTTATAAGTGATAGAAGCTCTTCACAGAAGGCCGGAAAGATGTTGAAACATCTTTCCATCTTTCCGGCCTTCGGGAAACAGTGAAGAAAATTGTTATGGAGAAGCGTCGAATCACTATTACAGAATTTGCCGAGGATGTCAGCATATCGGTTGGCTCGTGCCATGCAATTTTTTTCGGATGTTTTGGGCATGAAACGTGTGCAGCAAAGTTTCTTCCGAAATTGCTAAATTTTGACCGAAAGAACAGTCCCATGAGCATCGCTCATGAGCATGTTGAATGATGTCAACGACGATCCAGATTTGCTCAAAACGGTAATAACTGGTGACGAAACATGGGTATATGGTTATGACGTCGAAAAAAAAAACCCAATTATCCCAATGGAAGCGGCCAGAAGAACCAAGACCGAAAAAAAGCACGCCAAGTTCGGTCAAATGTGAAGGTTTTCCTCACTGTTTACTTCGATTACAGTGGCGTGGTGCATCGCGAGTTCTTGCCCAGAAGGTCGTACGGTCAATAAGGAATATGACCTTCAAGTTACGCGCCGTTTGCGCGCAGCAATACGAAAAAACAACGCCCGGAATTGTGGAACAACCAGTCATGGATATTGCACCACGATAATGCGCCAGCTCACACGTTATTGCTTGCTCGTGATTTTTTGGCGCAAAAACAACACCGTAATCATGCCTCAGCCACCGTATTCACGCAGGATTCTACTTTGAGACTTTGAAAACATCAAATTTTTTTTTTTCCACATTTTTCGAAAGTAAATATATTCAAGAATATTCTCTTGAAATTTTAAATCGATTTAAGCAGTCTAACTGTACTTTTCCGCCCCTCAAACTACCTGAGCGCGCTCATTCGACGCGCTGAAACTTTGAAAAAGTGCTAAAATTTCTGAAACTACCGAACCGATTGTTATGAAAATTTAACCACATACTCTGGACTCCCGTAGCAACCGGCTGAACTAGAATTATTTTAAAATGTTGATTTTTACTATTTTTTTTTGTTGGCAAAAAGCAGTGAAAATACATGCAGTTTTTGTCTTCCTTTTTTTACGCCGCTGTTTTGTTGCTTTTGCATGTACATTAAAAATTCTAGTTCAGTCGGTTGCCAGTGATATATTGAATCTAAAAATTCAAAATTGTTCTGCTTTAGATTGTTCATTTTTGAAATTTCAACACCAGCGCAGACCCACCTACTAATCGAGGCGTTGTATTCAAATGGTGTTTTTGTATGTTAAAAGTGCATAAAATATTTAATAAAATTTTTTTTAATGTCTTTCAAGAGTGTATTTATTAAGCCTAACAAGCCCTACATTAATATCTTTAATCATAATCTCATTAAAAATTCATACATTTTTTTCGAGCGCCCAAAGTAGAATCCTGCCTTCATCGGACTTGGACCCCTGTGACTTTGTCCTGTTCCCAAAACTGAAAAGACCCACGAAAGGACGGGGATTTGCCACGATTGCGGGAGATAAAGACCGCATCGCCGGAAGAGCTCAAAGTCATACAAAAAAGCGCATATGAGAAGTGCTTCGAGGATTGGAAAAAGCGCTGGCACAAGTGTATTATATCTGCGGGAATACTATAAGGCAGTCGTCTGGTCTAGAGCGAGATTTTTGACGTCATTTCTAATGTGCAATAACGTTTAAACCGTCGAAGTTGTCTTGATGAAAATTTACACGTGCATTTATTGATCCTTAGAGAATACTTGTACATTAAAAAAAAAAATTATTTTAAATATTTTCATGTAGTTTTTTGCCTTGTTGCAACATGGTGCGCCGAAATTGGCGCCCACTCTGGACGATGTTGTATGCATCTGAAAAAAAAATATATATATATATTCTCAATCTGCATGAGTATTCTGAGCACTGGTAGCAGAATTGAGTCGAACAATAATTTTGCCGACATTTTATAACCCGTCGAATACGAAAATGTATGAAATGTATGTATGAAATATCATTGAAAGTTCAACAGGCCGACATTATGTCAAAATTTTTTTTTAAGTACCAATTCTGCTACCAGTGCTCAGAATACTCATACAGATTGAGAATATATATATAAATTTTTTTTCAGATGCATACAACATCGTCCAGAGTGGGCGCCGATTTCGGCGCACCATGTTGCAACAAGGCAAAAAACTACATGAAAAATATTTAAAATAATTTTTTTTTTTTTATGTACAAGTATTCTCTAAGGATCAATAAATGCACGTGTAAATTTTCATCAAGGCAACTTCAACCGTTTAAACGTTATCGCACATTAGAAATGACGTCAAAAATCTCGCTCTAGACCAGACGACTGCCTTAAAGGAGACAAAATAGATATTGATTAATAAATAAATATTCATCGAAAAAAATTAAGTCACCTTTTATTTCGAACAAACCTTCGTATCGTTTGCGCCAACATGGTTTTACTAAATATCAATAAGCCGAATCGTCGTTCGGCAAGTAGAACAAAATTTTACATGAAGTACTTTCGATATGAATAATTTCCTTTGGCGAAACGGATGTTGTTCCATACTTTGGCACTGACATTGCGAAACCAAAACTATTTAATTACAACGAAAATTCTAATTAATGAAATTCATCGTATAGCTTTGTTCCTGATTGGGTCAAAGCAATAACTCATTAAGAGACCCACGGCCGGAAATTCCTATGTCCCCGTACGTTCTTAGTTTATCATATTAATTGATGATCAATCACAGTAACGCAACTACTAAAATTAATTCAGTCCCTTTGTATCACCGAAAATTTCGGCACACCACGTGAGAATATGCGCTGGCTACATTCAGTAGCGTTCCTCATGAAATTCCGATCCCGTGGTACCCGGAGAATTTACTTGATCGGAAATACGATATCTCGAATTACGGAAGAACTCTATGTTCCTGGTAAACAATGGCTATTTGTTTTGTGACATTGAAGACGATTAGGAGCGTCGCGGAGAAATATTGATCAACAGTTGACGGCGGAAGACTGTCGGTATGGTAGCGATCTGCTCGTGAAAACGCCTGTTCTGACATCGACAGCTTGAAACATAGAGAATTGTTCGTAAAAAAATTGCTAATTCGCATTCATGACACTCAATTTGCCATGCAAGTTGGACAACACCTTCGATCCCGGTACTATACGTTCCAGAATCTATTCTTCACTTTGTATAAGTATTTTTGCAAAAAAGAAATAACAAAAAATCGGCACTCGGTATCGAAACTGAGGTTAGTGAACTGGCGAGTTCTTCTGGTGCGAAAGATAGAATGAAAGAGACGGAGCGCAACTGCCGACCGACCATCGAGCGACAAATAAATTTTGACCGCAAACTACACGAAATCGTCGGAGGACGTCCAGATGGTCGATTCGTCGCTTTCAATCCGCTTCTCTACGTCCAATGTTCTACCGTGATACACGACTACACAACTACGCCTACTGCCACTACTAATACTAATGAACTAGCACTTATTTAACGCATAATATGCAGAGTAGTTGTCGTTTTTTTTTAATGATTTTTATTCTTCTACTTTCAACCCGTTTGTTCCACAGATTTTTCGTGGAGAATCTGGCTCGTGACGTTATTAGCTAGGACAAAAGAAGAATGGGTCACACATCAGTTTGAATATAAAAAATATTTGCTACATGCGTCAATGAGGATGTTGGAAAAAGAAGAGTTCGGAATAAAAAGAATAAAATACAAAAGGGGTTGAACGGAAGAGAACGCGGATGGAGAGGGTGGATGATCTCACACGCTTCTCGTAGGCTCCCACGACTTCTTCTTCTTTTTTCTTCCTTCTCGTGTACCGGACGTGCGAGTGCTGCTCGTAATTCTCCCAAACCTGGGGCAGTATGATCGTCTACACTTTCGAGAGAAACCCCCGTCCCTGGCTCCTGTAACCCCCGCCTCGATGCTTCATTCATTTTCAATTTTTTTCTTCGCCTTCTTGCCCCTTTTTGTTCGTTGCTTTTTCACAATGTTCTTCATTATCGTATTCTTTTCTCTCATCGAAATCGTCCGACAACGTACACTTTCTACCGGCTTGGCAATTTAATACGGGCCAAAGAAGAAAGTGCGTGAAACTCATTTTCAGATATGTCGTTAGGCTGGGTGGACCGAAGAACGAGCATTTCTTCGTTCAGGACTTCAGTCGCTTTTTCTTTTGTCATTGGAGTTACCAATACGGCTAACGTACTGCCTCTTGTATTTCTACAACGAAGCAAGAAATTTCATTGTCATTCGAATATTTCAATGACACGGCCGGACATTGATCTTTCTCCTTGTGTCATCATTGTCACAGTACGAGCTTCGACGAAGAAAAATGCATCACCGTTATTACGAATCAACGTGGAACAACGGAGGAAAAAACGAATGTTACCATTTTTGGACGCTACCGTACTACCGTTGTTGTAATATTTTTCAAGTGTTACGGGCCTGCAAAACGTTTCAGCAATGCGAGTGACGCGTGTAGTCTCTTATCTAATCAAACTGTGGCACGGTCCCGGTCGACGGAAATAGCACGGCTTCCCTCTTCACAAATAGCTGACCCCCCGAGTGACGAACTTCGCATTCCCACCCCGCCTTGGGTCTTACATCCTCGATGACCATACATCAAAACGATAGAGCGTTCCCAAGAAATTCTAGTACCTAGATTTCCTGCCCGCCAACCAATCTTAAACGAGAATTTTTATTTCCAAGTGATTATTTGCTTCACGATTTTTTCAAATAAATTCGGCTCTGACATTAGGAAAACGACTACCACGGTCGATCTGAAATCAGGGGTATGAAAACGGTGTTAAAGAAACACGGATAATTTCCATTTAATCGCCAACCGTCGCCAACGGAGTTTAATCCAGAAGACGGCAATTGCCGGATAGCGGAAATGTCAACTAGTACTCCGACACGGGGGATATCGATAATACAAAATGCACGAACTAACGTTCGTGATTATCCCGCATATAACGAGTAGTGGCAGGTGTTTTGTGGGGCGCCTCATCGCATTGTTGCGAGACAATGAATAGCCCCAACCATCGGCTGGTATGGCTCTGCATTATTGTTGGACTCAAGGAGATCGGATTCAACGGAGAAACAAAGCGAAAAAAAAAAAAATACAAAACAGAATGCCAGTGGCCATCGGATGCTATAGTGTATGAGCATATACAAATACGGTTTAGGCGTGCTATATAAGTATATACCGCTGTTTACATCGCCTATACATTGTTCGAAACGCTTGCGTGAAAGTTCTGGCACGCCACCACGAGCGTCGCTGGCCCGTGTGCCCTCAGCCGGTTGTCCTGTATGCAATATGTCCTATTTTCTGCAGTTCCGCTAGTGGCTAATTTCGCACGACACACACGCGTCTCTCGTAATGTTCCGACGGGCCTCTTTTTACGCTTCGCAGACTCACTTTCGGCCTTACGAACTAACAACGAGATGGCGAATTGCCGTCTTAATGTTTGCGAGGATACGAATCATTGAGTTGGGCAGAAATTACGCGAATTATTTGAAGAACGTAGACGCGTTAGAGTGCAGTAGGTGTACCGATTAAGGGATTAGGCCACTTTAGAGACCGAAAAAATAGACTTATTGGAGATTTTTTTCCAGAAAAACTACGAAATAAATCGAGATTACAAAATAGGGTTTTTATCATACATATCAGTGACTTTATATAATAATTTTTTTGAAGCGATTAATTTCAAAATGGCGGCTGTGCAGCGTTTATCTCAAAACTGCATTTTTTCAAGTTGGCCGGAAACATAACTCAGACAATTTTCAACCGATTCACTTGAAATTGAAGAATATATCTGAGAAGGTTGTGTTAAAAAGCAGACCGATCGGTTGAGTCGTTTTTGAGAAATCGTGCTCACCGACTTTGAAAACACAGTTTTGAGAAAAACGCGCTCAAAACTTAGGCCGCCTACTTTGTAACCCTCCAAGCGTCCTTATAAATATACATGTATCTCCAAAAATATTTGCCGGATCGATTTGAAATTTTCGGAGAATATACTCAAATATATGTACATTCCGAAAATGCAATAAAAAAAATCGATTTTTTGAAATTTCAAACCGCGTATAACCACTTAACGGGTTAGGCCACTCTAGAGGCCGAAAAAATAAGCTTTTGTGCGGATTTTCTTTCAGAAAAACTACAAAATAAATCGAGATTACAAAATAGGGTGTTTATCATACATATCAGTGACTGCATACAATAATTTTTTTGAAGCGATTAATTTCAAAATGGCGGCTGTGCGGCGTTTTTGCGATGACGTCTCCGTTTTTGTTGGGTGGAAACATAACTCAGACAATTTTCAACCGATTCACTTGAAATTTTGAATATATATTTAAAAATACATTGTCTATGAAAGTGCGTAGGATGTTTTTCGATATATTGATTTTTTGCCAATTGGCGCACTTCTAAAGTGAAAAGTGAAAAATTTGCTTAAAAAGATCGTTAGAAAATTGTTAATAACAAATGAACTATGCAATATAAAGAAAAATCCTACGCACTTCCATAGACAATGTATTTTTAAAGATATATTCAAAATTTCAAGTGAATCGGTTGAAAATTGTCTGAGTTATGTTTCCGGCCAACAAAAACGGAGACGTCATCGTAAAAACGCTGCACAGCTGCCATTTTGAACTTAATCGCTTCAAAAAAATTATTGTACACAGTCACTAACATGTATGATAAATGCCATATTTTGTAATCTCGATTTATTTTGTAGTTTTTCTGAAAAAAAATCCGCAAAAAAGCCTATTTTTTCGGCCTGTATAGTGGACTAACCCGTTAAGTGGTTATACGCGGTTGGAAATTTCAAAAAATCGATTTTTATTGCATTTTCGGAATGTACATATATTTGAGTATATTCTCTGAAAATATCAAATCGATCCGGCAAATATTTGTTGAGATACATGTATATTTATAAGGACGCTTGGAGGGTTACAAAGTAGGCGGCCTAAACTTTGAACGCGTTTTTCTCAAAACTGTGTTTTCAAAGTCGATGAGCACGATTTCTCAAAAAACGGCTCAACCGATCGGTCTGCAATTTTAACACAACCTTCTCAGATATATTCTTCAGGTATTAATCGAAGGAATAAGATTTCCGATAATTCTTTCTATTTTTTTTAAACAATTCAACGAAAAAATTTTCGTCGAAAATTGAAATTTTTTCTTTTTGTAGCCGCCATTTTGTCAAAAATCAACATTTCGACTATTCCTTCGATCAATACCTAGATTTATCTATCCACTAATAAAATCTTTTTGGTTTTTTCATTCTGGACAATCCAAACCGGAGATATCGTGCTCATTGCCAGACACCTTTTTTTAGAGGAGCTCCCGGAGATCGGTTATAGTAGCTTTATAAATCATTATTTTTTAAAATGAAAAATATGAAAATAAAGTTAAAAGTTACCACAATACGTATATAACTTTTTACGTTAATAAAGAAAAATGTCTTTCCGGGAAAAATTCTTGAAAAATCGCCTTTTTTCGGTCTCCCGACTGCGTATAACTCCTTAGTAACGCGGATTGTGTCACAAAAGAAGCCTCGATGATTTCGCGAGAGGCATCAAAAGTGATACATTCAAAGTAATATCAGTAGATGACTGGTCGATTCCGACCCATTACTAAAATGTGACGTAGCCTTGAAATCCGAACGTTAATCGCCACGCCGGCGCCAACATATTTTTCACATTTTCAAAATAGATAATATTTCATGTATTCAAGCCCACTTTTCAAAGTTCCCCGCCCCTCAAATGACTCAAACGTAAAAGTTCCATGTTTCAGCCGATAACACGGCACTCTCCGGGTTATATACTAAAACGAGAAGCCGGCCGATAGTTACGTTAGCGGATTGTGGATGATTGCGATGTGCACGAACAACATCGGCGAGGGAATGGAGAGGAGGGGCGGAGATTAAACACTCATTTTCCCGCGTGCATAAAGGCGTGCGTCGGGTTTACTGGATATTGTGTGACTCCCTGCATCAATTCCCCACATCGTCCTCTTCGCCCGCTTCGTGTCCCCCCCTGGTTTCACTCTGATATAAGCGTAAAACATGAGCTAAACGAACACGCACACGTGCCCGGCGTCGGAACCACTGCATCATCGCGCGCCATCTGCTCCGTAATGACTCCCATTACCGCACGGTGACTTTGCGTGAATTATCGGCGAATTTTCTGCGATGCCCTCGATCGCACTTACCCCCTCACTCATCGATCGTTCTACAACTTTTGCTACTTTTTCCAAATCGTTGTACTTCACTCTTTTTTTGTCCAGTTTCCCTCGTTTATAACGAATCATCAGTTTGATACTTACTGGTTTTCGATCGGGGCTCTCGCGGACCGTCCACCGTGACTTTTATTGCCCTCGTGTAAGTTGCAACTTGCGGCGGTGTCGTCGAGACCGTGATCGTGATGCTGAAGCTCTTTCCTGTAAGCGCGAAAGTATTTCATGAGCTTAGATTTCACGAAAAGTTATCGTTAATACATTAACGATCGAGACTATGGAAAAGTGCCAAATAAGTTTGCAAAGGCAGATGTCGCAGCACTGAAAACATTACCAGATTCATTGAAATACCTAATTTGTTTTCGAATATGACTTTGAAATATTGGCCGATCTGAGAGTAATACAAATTTATCGTACTCTAATTTATTTATTTATAAATCCTGAATTTGCCTGGTTTTGAGCAAACAACGAAGCTACAACTTGCAGTAACGGTCTCGCAAAGTTTTTCAGAGAAAAGCAAAGTGTGACGAAAATCGTATTTCACTAATTATAAGTTTGGTCGATCGGTGGGAATTTACGAGGGGAGACCCAAAAAAAACGGGAATTGCGCTGCGGCGGGGAGGGAGAGTGGGGGAACCCATTGCTCGACCAGGTGTCCGTTGGGGACACGTCTCCTGAGTTAGTGTGCGAAGTTCTGTCGCCGTGAGTGCATCGATTCGCCCGTGGGAATTTTTGTAGTCAAACAACGCGCGGCTGTGAAATTTTGTTTCCTGTTGGGGAAATCGGCCGCGGAAACTACTGTAATGCTTAACACTGCTTATGGAGATGCTGCCCTGAGTAAAACCAGAGTCTACGAGTGGTTTTCACGTTTTAAAAATGGGGAAATGTCAATTGAAGACCAACCCTGTTCAGGACGCTCCTCAACGTCAAGAAGTGACGAAAACGTCGACAAAATCAATGCTCTCATTCCTGAAGACCGTCGCCGAATCATTGATCAACTCTGTGAGATGTCTGGGATATCATGGAGTTCAATTCAGAGGATTTTATCCGAAGATTTGCACATGAGCAGAGTTGCAGCCAAATTTGTCCCTCGCCTTCTCACAGACGAGCAAAGGGAGCGTCGACTTCAGGCATGTTTTGAACTACACAATCAGCTCTAAGAGGACCCTGAACTTTTTTCCAAGGTGATTACCAGTGATGAATCGTGGTGCTATGGATACGACCCCGAAACAAAGTAGCAATCAAGCCAGTGGAAGACACCTCGCTCTCCTCGTCCGAAAAAAGCTCGCCAAGTGAAGTCAAACATCAAGACAATACTCATTTGTTTCTTCGATTTGCAGAGGTGTTGTGCACGCGGAGTTCGATCCCCCGGGTCAAACTGTCAACCAGAAGTTCTACTTGGAGGTTTTGAAAAGATTGAGGGAGACTATCCGGAAGAAATGGGCAGATCTTTGGCGCACATGTGACTGGTTCCTCCATCATGACAACGCGCCGGCCCACGCCGCTCTCTCGGTAAAGCAGTTTTTGACCAAAAACTGCATGACACCAATTGTCCACCCTCCCCCCTACTCCCCGGATCTAGCCCCTTGTAAGTTTTTTTTGTTCCCCAGACTCAAAAGGGACATGAGAGGAAAGCGTTTTGCCACTGTGGAGGAGGTAAAACAAAAATCGCTGGAAGGCCTAAAGAACATCCCGATAAGTGAATTTAAAAAATGTTTTGAACATTGGAAGGAGCGTTTGCAGAGGTGCGTTGTGGTCAAAGGAGAATACTTTGAAAGTGATCAAAATTTGGTGTAAAAATATTAAAAAATAAAGAAATAATGACGAAGTTCCCATTTTTTTTGGGTCCCCCCCTCGTATTTCGATCTTGAAATGGTCCGGGCCGTGTGTACTCGTTTTTATTACAACGGTTGAAACAACATTTTTCAATCTAAATGTTTTATTGTAGGTGGAAAGAAAGTCAGTGAAGAGGTTTCAGAGCGTCCCGCGGAGGTGTCACGTGAATTTAATGCTTGCTTTTTCAGTCGCAAAATGTTGCGGTCACAAATTGCTTTTGTGGCTTAAAGAGTCGTCAATCACCGCTGGTGGCTGTACGGAAGAGAATAAAAACTTTTCTGCATTTCAGTAGCAGTATGGGAAAGCGATATCAGGGTTTATCGTTGTTTTCGAGGGGGCTTCCCGGATACATTCGTTTCTAAGTCTTGGAAGCAAATGAACGAGATACCAACTTATAACTATTGAAGGTCCAATAAGAATTAACGAATTAAACGATGGACGATCGAGATAAAGGGCGCGAAACAGAGCCTCGAGGAAGGGGGCTGGACAAACGAAAGTCGCTATGGAGTTAAAGGGTGGAGCACTCGTGGTGCGTATATCATCGTCGAAGGTTCCCGATGTCGAGGGTACGGTATATTAATTCCTTCTCCATAAATGTCCGTCGGAGAGATTAACTACGGGTTCGTAAACGGAGTCAGTCGTTCGCTAATATGCCTTTGGTACTGCGCGCCGCCTTCTCCAATAGCCTCGCTTCGTTTCTGCTCTCGCGTCAGTACCTCACCGCTACGAGGAAGGGTTGCGAGCATGACGCGAGTCTCGAAACCTTCCTCTGTCCGCGAGCAAAGTCGAAAAGATTATAAAAGGTCCCGAAGAGTCTGAGAGTGTCAGCCGGTTAGACTTATGGGGTGCTAAATGCCTGCCTCCGTCTTTCACGGCTCTGCCACCCTTTGACCCAACACATACGACTTTGCGATCACATTGAAACTGAGGCAGGAGTCCTATCCAGATTCCTGTTCGACTCCGAAACACCCGAAACTTTCAACTTTTCTCCTCTCGTCTTTGACGACCCAAACGAAAAAAAAGCTGACGACCGTTTGGTCATCTCCAACAACGTAACATAACTCTTCAACCCCGTGCAGAAATTGTGGTAGGGATTCAACGATTTTTTTGCAGATCAGCCAGTCAAAACAAAATTGATCCTTGCGGAACGGTAACGCTACACATCACAGATTCATCGTTTTCGGTTGTTAAATGTCAACGATTTATAATTGTCCGCTGTTCCTCGTTGGTAGATCCCCAGACCCGCCCTCGCGCTCTGTGTCTGTCAACATGATAACCTGCATCAAACACCACAGTGTCGCACAACCATTCGCTCCGTTCGTTCGTGTAAACGTATGGTGACCCCCGCGGGGACTGCAACTGACTGAACGCGCGGCATTGCGGACGACCGGTGCGTTATATTCTACAGATATAGGCTGTAAATGTTTCGGCCGCTATGACCAGCAGGTAGTTTAGCTCGCAGTCGACGCGGCATCACGGCGATTCCCAAAACGTCATTCGGTAAAATTCTGAAACGTTCACTGCGTTCAATTTGTCCCTCGGTCCGATCGAACTCTCTTCCAGCCTCTGGTGTTGTCTGCGTTACGAAATTCGGTGCTTTCATTGACTTCCTATGGTCTGTCATTCGCTTCCGTCATTCCCGGTATGCGCATTCGTCATATCGTACTCTTAAAATAATTGTCACCCCGTCATTACCTTTTTGCCGAGTAGACATCACGGTCAACGCAACAATCAGCGTGGCCAAAAACTTCTGCTCCCTCGTTTGGCAAGGCCATCAAAGTGCCCAATAGTACAACACCGCGAGATTGCATTAGCCTAAACATATATTTCGCTTGAATATGCTTTTCCACGTGAAAAAGTGCAATCTTTTTCCCAAGTAAATTGACAGGGTGTGAAAGAAAAAAAGGAATACTGGCCACCGGAGCCTCCCTTCTAGCCGGTAGTTCCCAACGAGAAGGTATTCAAATCGATCGTTTGTCTGTGGTGGCGCGTTGTGTGCGGAAAAGTGAAAAGAGAATGTGGGTCTTTCTCGTACCGCGCAGTTGGAAATTTCATGGGGCATGTGACGAGTCCAGTGGATCCGAGAGGGTGGGTAGGTCGTACGAACGCTTACACCGCGCTCGTACATAGGGGAAGAGGAGTGCATCGCATCAACGCGCATGAACCAAACCAATACGTACACCGAGTAGGCATATACGATCGAGAGGACGGTGTACGGAACTAAAGGAACCGAGGCTAGGCTCACAGTGGGTTCATCGCATTTGGGGCTAATAATGCCGCACGTTCCCAGCTCCGTCCGTAGCCACCCCCCCGTGTCCCCGGGATCTGCGGTTAATACTCGATGATGGGAACGGTCATCTGCAGAGACAGGGAACCCGCTCGGTCTCTCGCTTTCCTCCCGCTTTCCCATCCCAGCCCCCATCCCATCCCTCCCCCCTGCCCTTTTGCTAGCCCGTGCATTTACAGAACGACCGCCGTTGCTGCTGTTGCTGGATGATGCTGCTGTTGAATACTAGGTGCACGAGAAACGGATGTGTGGACGGTCGGACCATTGGATGGCCGAACGTATACCGGACAGACAAAATACGTGCCACGCGAGCTTCTGTTCATATGCACGACTGACCTGTGTGTGATGTTCGTAAGTTGTACCCGTGACGCTACGACCAATGTGTTTACCTCCTGCCGGGACAACTATGATTGCTATCGCTCGGCCGTTGCGCGAAAGGTTGTGTATCATAATATATCAGAGGTCACCATTCCGATACTTATCTCAGGATCTCGCGATGCTTTATGACATTCAAGTGACCCTCCGATGCCGTACTATTTACGTACTCGTAAAAAACAGAAAAAAAATGTTTTTTTTTGCTTTCTCATGGAGGAAGCTTTGTTTTCGTGGGAAACACTTTTGTTTACAGTTTTTATTCCATGATACGTATATGATATAAGCGGAGAACGTGTAAAGTTGTGCTCATGTACGTACATGGAGACAATTTTTGTTTCGAAGGAGAAAAGCTTCGGGAATGGCCTCTCGCAGCTTCGTCTGTTTCTTGCACAGAGCGAGTAGCTGACGCAGTGACGATTACAAATTAAATCAATTGTTCAATTTTTTTTTTAACCATTCGAGAATCGTCGGAAAACAAAATGAGATTCGGTAACGTTCTGATCGCCGAAATCCCTGTGGGTTTTCGAATCTGTGAGGAGGACTTGGGTAGCGGGGAATTTTTTTAATTTCGAGTGGGCTATGTATGCGTACTCGGGAAAAAAGGGGAAACAAAAATCACAAAAACCCAACACCAACGAAACGAATGGTCCGTCGGTGAAACAATCGCTTTGGCTTTGACGGTGGTCACTCGATGATCGTTCTACCTCTCACTCGCGGAATATCCCGGATTTCGTGTATCAGTTTGAAGTGGACCAATCAAATTAATAAACTGTCTAAACGAACACCGCTTGCCCGAAACGCGCAGATACAGATGGAAACGTGGAGTGATGGATAGAGGAGGTCGCGGAGATGGGGTTTTGATATACGCCGTTGAAACGATCGTCGTGGTGATGACATTGCTGCGGGGCATCGAGGGATTGAGAAAATCGTCCGATCGTGGACAACGCGTCATCCATGGAAATAATACGAACGATTAGCGAAATTGGAGATTACATGGAGATTGGGCAAAAAATTTGACGCAAATATTATTTGTCACAAAACGGGTTTCCTTGCGAAATTGTTCATTATTCGAATGAATAATATAAACGAAGCTCATAAAAAGCGCAAACTACCGATGCCGTTACTATTGGAGCGACGAACTGTGGATTATATTCAAATGGGGGAAAAAAAAACTAATCTTTTCATCCGAAGATGAATCATTGTTTCTCGTTGTCACGAGGTAACGCGCACTTTTCCGATGCGAATAGAAATCGTTTGCGGAAGTAACGATTCTTCCCTCATCCATAAAGAATTGTTTCATATCGCATAAGCTCGATTGATTCTTAAGGTAGTAGTCTGGTAACTTAAGCCGATTTTCATGTCTTTTTTGGAGGGCGTTTTTTTGTAGGAAAATAAAAATGAATCGTTTTGAATATTTAGGATGTTTTTATTTACATATTGAAGATACAAAAAAAAAATTTTTTGAAAAAATTTAATAGTTTATTATTATTATTATTATTGATCGAAGTTGGCACCTCGAAAAAAAGCACGTGGGTGGCCCCGGTGATTTTGGCTCTTGATGTTATCTGAAATAAAAAATTCTTGATAATTCTTAATCTATAGACATGTCATTCTGGTAGGAACTACTGAAGTTAAATTTCATGGATAAATAACAAAATGGCGGACTTTGGAAAAAAAAACTTTTTTCCAAAGTCCGCCATTTTGTTATTTAAATTTTGTTATTTAATTGTTGAAAAAAGAAACGTTTTTTCCAAAGTCCGCCATTTTGTTATTTAATTGTTGAAAAAAGAAACGTTTTTTTCAAAGTCCGCCATTTTGTTATTTATCGATGAAATTTAACTTGAGTAGTTCCGATCAGAATGACATGTCTATAGATTAAGAATTATCGAGAATTTTTGATTTCAGATATTATCAAGAGCCAAAATCACCGGAGCCACCGACGCCCTTTTTTTTCGAGTTGTCAACTTCGATCAATAATAATAATAATAATAAACTATTAAATTTTTTCAAAATTTTTTTTTTTTTGTATCTTTAATATGTAAATAAAAACATCCTAAATATCCAAAACGATTCATTTTTATTTTCCTACAAAAAAACGCCCTCCAAAAAAGACATGAAAATCGGCTTAAGTTACCAGACTACTACCTTAACGGATTAGGTCACTCTAGAGGCCGAAAAAATAGGCTTTTTTGGATATTTTTTTTCATAAAAACTACAAAAATAGAAAAACTACAAAATAAATCGAGATTACAAAATAGGGTGTTTATCATACATATCAGTGACTGTATACAATAATTTTTTCGATGCGATTAATTTCAAAATGGCGGCTGTGCAGCGTTTATCTTAAAACTGCATTTTTCAAGCTGGCCGGAAACATTAATCGGACAATTTTCAACCGATTCACTTGAAATTTTAAATATATCTTTAAAAATACATTGTCATGGAAGTACGTAGGATTTTTTTTTATATTGCATAGTTCATTTGCTATTAACAATTTTCTGACGATTTTTTAAGCACATTTTTCACATTTTCTTATTCCAAGCCGCGCGCTCAAGTAGCGCGGTCGGGAAGCAGCTAACGCCGAGGCTACTGAGTCGCTCATTTAACGGTGTCAAAAGTTTGAACGCGTTTATCTCAGAACTATGTTTTTCAAATTGGCGCCCACGATATCTCGATAACTAATGGACCGATCGAGCTCAAATTTTGCACGTACCTTAGGTAGCCTGTTTCTGAGGACTGGTAGCAGAATTGAGTCGAACAATAATTTTTCCGACATTTTATAACTCGTCGAATACCCGAAAATGTATGAAATATCATTAATGAAAGTTCAACAGGCCGCCATTTTGTCAACATTTTATTTTAAGTCCCAATTCTGCTACCAGTGCTCAGAATACTCTCACAGATTGAGAATATATATATATATTTTTTTTTCAGATGCATACAACATCGTCCAGAGTGGGCGCCGATTGAGGCGGCTTTCGGTGCACCATGTTGCAACAAGGCAAAAAACTGCATGAAAATATTTAAAATAATTTTTTTTTAATGTACAAATATTCTCTAAGGATCAATAAATGCACGTGTAAATTTTCATCAAAACAACTTCAACGGTTTAAAAATTATTGCACATTAGAAATGACGTCAAAAATCTCGCTCTAGACCAGACTACCGCGTTAAAAAAACGTGGCGAAACTGTGGCAGAGTATTTAAATTCATACCTACGGTTTGACAAATGTAGAATAAATGTTTCCTTAGTTACCGACAGCAGTGGACGCGCGGTCGGTGCGCGGTTTCGGTGATCTCCCATCTTAAGAAGTATTGGCCGTGGTCAATAATATGATGGGTGACCGGTTAGCCGTGCACTGGCTTGCACACCGACTACTGATCGGGAGGCAATTTTTCCCAAGTTTCTGATGGTAATACAACTGAAACTCAGTCGAAAAGAAAAAGCCTTCTTTATCGACACAGGTTTTCCGCAGTTTTCCTGTGTCCATGGCAAATGTGATACAGTGTAGTTAAGACGTTTGCGGACGCAATGGAAGTTAAGTTAGCTTAGCGAAGTGCGGGTAGGGACTGATCGGGGGTGAAATGGAAAAAAATGGAATTGGGAAGGGTCATACGTAAAAACGTGAAATGGTATACGTTGGAACACACAATAATACTATTTCCTTCGTTGAAACACTAAAAATTGACTGATTTTTCTTCCCGTCTAATTGTCGATTTCCCTCTAAAATCAAGACGAATATAAACTGTTAACTTTGATCGGTCACCCTCCGAAAACATTGTGGGCGCGTCGTCTCTCTTCCTCGTTGCGCGCGTGTAAATGTGTGATCAGGTGACCACGAGTCGATACTGCACGCGTATCACAGAATCGCGAGTACACGCGTTCCAGATAGCAAGTTCCCGTTCGATTTATCGATCATGATCACTTTTTCGTACACTTGCTCCTGCAATTGAGCACCTGTTTTACCACAAAAGGCCGCCGGTATCTACGGCCCCCTTCCCCCTACCCACCCCTCCTTTGACTCTGCCGAACGGGATCGTCAGTGGTTGTAGTCGTCGTGATAGCCTCGCGAAATGACGAAACCACCTGAAAGATAGATGACGCTATTCGGGAGCGATGCTCGTTCGGGAACTGGTCAATCTATAACCCATCGTTTGAAGTGCGTAGGGCTCAAACTGAACAACGCGAATGGCTCCCTCGTTACTCGACAACTCGGTTTCTCCCTCGTACACTCGCCAATCGCTTTCTCCCTCGCTCCCATTTACTCTCCGCATCTATTTCGCTTTTCTATTCGGCTAATATGTATGTGTATCCATCCCCCAGCTGGACCCCCGTGCGTTTCACCGCACTGATTTCTCTGCCCCTCGACGAAGTCCACCCCCTCGTCCTCCTACCCTTCTAAAACTCCGTTAGCTTATTTATATCGAATTCTAGCAAACGAAAGGTCGTACTCCACATCACTTTTCATGTAAATTGCATGGGTTTAAAAGCCTTTTGTTAAAACCATTCGTTACACACACACCCAATATGCAAAACCATACCTCAAACTTTGGGGTTAAAAAGGAAGAATTTTCGTCCATATCATTAAAGACTTAGGGCCTAGGAATATTTTGAACGAAATATACACATTTCGAAAAATTGCCAACTTTACAGCAGAGCTTGAAACAATATTGCAAACAGATTGAATGTTCGGTTAAAACACGCGAAAGTTCGACCTAAACGTCTAACCGATTCCTAAAACAAATGCACGAAATTATGATATTTATAATTCTTTAGACTGAACATCGTACAAATTATCTTTAGTCGTTGAGGTTCGGGTCGTGGTTGCGAACGTTAGGAGACGATTTCGACCGGGTTTCGTTTTTTATTCTACATCAGCATCCTTCACGTGCATGTGAATTATTTTACACCACTATCAAACTGACAGTCATAATGCCACCGGCGAAAAAGAATCCTTCTCACGATTATTAGAGCAAGAATACTAATTTTGCGAAAAATAAATCATTTTAAATGATCAAACATGTATATGGTACATTAGATTTAAAATTATGTACTATAGTTGCAAATCTAAGGAAGTTTCAGCAGACATTTAATTTCCTACAAAATATGAAAGTTGCAAAAAATTCATAAGTCAATTTAATATTAACCATTTCATCAATTCTTGTCAAATTGTATACCCGCTGTGCTTTAATGATAGTCTGTTTATATTAAACAAAATCAATATATTATAAAATCCCATATAAACTTTGGCAACAGCATAAGAACATTTATTTGCATTGGTTACAGGTGAGTGTAGAGAGAAGCTTCTCCCATATGGCTTTCGTCTTCTCACCTTATTGATGTAGCATGAATGCAGAAAATTACAAGACACGTTAACATTGAGAATCAATGAAACGTTCAAGAAAGAATAAAATATTTGTCTACAGTATAGTTTTCATGTAACTTATATTTAGATCCGATAATGTTTGGTACTGCTACGTCCACTTTAATACTTTTTAATTTTAGACTGACTCGCTCATCCGCCACGCCCATTTGTTAATTTTCAGGGGTATATTTCTTTTTTATCAAAGAAAAATAGGACGCCCGATACGCCGTTGGAAATGTCGATTTTTTATAAATTTAATCGTTTAGTTTCGAGGGTTTATATTGATGTGGGGACTGTAAATATTATTATTTGGATCTACAGATTAACGTGTCCTTTCATTTATCCATGTTGTTACCGACAAAAAATAAAAAATCTATGCGAAACAGACCGATGCACGTAATTTCAGTTGCACCAAATTTCATCATTAAATATATTTTCGATGTATTTTTATTGCAGAAAAGTACATAAGTACGTTTGAAGGTACGTCAACTTAAAATGAAAGATCGTATGGCATTGCAAATTTGTTTCTCCGAATCCACACTTTTCGCGATAGCTTTAACCGACTTTCAATTTGTTTATTCATTCTCCACTATGTTCGCGACCGAAATGCTGAACCGAAATGATACGGTCGGTCACGTATCAAAACCGACATGAACATAGCGAGAAAGATTTTAGTCGAGGAAAACACAATACCGGAACCACATATTCTGTTTCGAGCCCTGCTTTACAGCACTCACAAGGGGTGGGTCACGCCGGCACATAACAAACCGACGGAATCTTTTTCATCCTTTCTGTTTTACTCAAAACTACGTTTTTCAAGTTCTTCCAGCGGATAGCTCTAAAACTAATTGCTCGATTAATTATAAATTTGTATGTATTTTTTGAGAAAATGTAAAAACTAACGAATCCCTGACAGGAATGATTGAACTTTTACGAAAGTCTTGAAGAACCACGACCGGATGAATTGTGCATGAAATTTCGAAGCCATTGCTAAAAGCATTTCTTGAGTTACAGGGGGTTGAAATGTTTCAATTTCATTACACCCGTACTTCCGTTTGAATACTTTCTATTGTTATTATTTTTTTGTACTGTTTCAGGCACTTTGGGATTGTAAATTCGAAATTTCTTTTGTCAAACGAAAAATTTCCTTCGTGCAGACCTTCGTGTAATCGAATGCAAAAGACGCTCAAATCCAAATACCGTACTCAAGTACGGTATTTGGAGAGGAAAGGCCAATTAGTTTCAAAGCCACTGTCGTCACTATTCCGCGTCACTAAGAGGATACGTATCACGAATAAAGTTGTCGGAACATTCAACAGAACCTTATCGACCAATAATTTCAATGTTTCCATCGTTAAATGGAAATATATTGGCGTTTCGTGGATCGTTAAGTAGGGGTGCAATTGATGAATTGAAAGATTTTTAAATTGAAGTTCACGTTCGTCGAAGCTTGACAGAAATGTGAATCAAATCATCAATATCGTCGCGTAAGCGTGAGAGATCTGACTGGGGTGGAACAACCCCGGCGCCGTCGCTATAATATGATTTCTGATTAACAGTTCAGTTATTTCGCGCGATGCGTTGACGCTTTCGTCGGAGGAAGGGCGGAAAGGCCGCGGAGGAGTTGGATCGAAGGGTGCGGGGACTTTCGTGACCGACATCGAGTAATGACCCTGGGGGCAGCAGGACCGGAAATTTACGGATGCCTACGACCGACGGTACCAACTACACGAGGACACAGAGGAAATACAATAGGCACGGGGATGCATCCATCCAGTGCAAAATGGCAATGGTGTTAGTCGGAAAGGATGTGAAGAGAGAGAAGAGGGCTGTTATGGAGTTTCGTGGAGGATGAGTGGAGGACCAAAACAGAGAAGTGAGGCTGTAGATGTTGATGATGATGATGATCATCATCATCATCATCGTTACAATAACCACGATTTTAGAGGCTTAGGTTGAAGCTGCTTGAAGTAGCTTTTGGCGCTCTTAATCGGATGTTAAGCGGCTTTACTTACCCTAACCAACGGTCCAACGTTGTACCTGCCTTTCGCAAATACACTAGGATTATAACTTGCCACCCTTTGCGAACTTTCTCGTCGCGAAATTGTAATAATTTTTAAAAATAAAATATCTGTCGTTCAAAGTATTGGTCGTGACGATATTTGATCCATGCCCTAGTAATTGATCCCTTAAATTACAAGCCAACGATAGACGGTACTCGATTTTGAATATCAGTTTCATTGAACATTTGACACAACAGTGATAGGGCTTGGAACGTCATAAAAAGAGTTCGCGTGAAGGAAAGAACCTTAGAACATTGATGATTATCGTAATTGATGATATCACTCACCACGACCACTTCTCCCGACGAATCGGAGGTCGTTGAACTTGGCAACTTGATTCTTCATCAGGGCAGTTGAGTTTCTCAGCTCGGCGCACCAGTTCTCGTCGTTACCGGCTCTCACGGTTACGAGGGTGCCATCGCCAATATCGCCAAGTGCAACGACTTTGAATGGCACCGGTAGGGTCTTGTTGGAACGCCAGTGCGTCGGTAATTGACTGCAAAGAAAAGACGGTGACCCTGAAATTTTTAAAATAAATACGTGTACAATTTGTTCGGGCCATGGATTCCGATTGCGAAATTTCATCGTTTTTTTATTATTATTGAAGGTACTAAGAAGAATTGAATTTTGTATCTTATAGAGACATCGCATTGTGTATAAAATTGTGATGAGTTAAGATTCTAAAGAAGTGTTATCATCTTTGGCACGTCAATAGCTGTTAATGTGTATCTTAAGTATTACTTGAACAATGAACAATTCGATGCGGCAAATTAAGTGGTTATACGCAGTTGGAAATTAAAAAAAATCGATTTTTTTTATTGTATTTTCGGAATGTACATATATTTGAGTATATTCTCTGAAAATTTCAAATCGATCCGGCAAATATTCTTCGAGATACATGTATATTTGTAAGGACGCCTGGAGAGTTACAAAGTAGGCGGCCTAAACTTTCAACGCGTTTTTCTCAAAACGGTGTTTTCAAAGTCGGGTTTGCACGATTTCTCAAAAACGACTCAACCGATCGGTCTGCAATTTGAACACAACCTTCTCAGATATATTCTTCAGGTATTGATCGAAGTAATAACATTTCCGATAATTATTTCTATTTTTTTTAAACAATTCAACGAAAAAATTTTGGTCGAAAATTGGAATTTTTTCTTTTTAGAGCTGCCATTTTGTCAAAAATCAAAATTTCGACTGTTCCTTCGATCATAACCTAGATTTATCTATCCACCAATAGAATCTTTTTGGTTTTATCATTTTGGATAATCCAAACCGGAGATATCGTGCTCATCGCCAGACACCTTTTTTTAGAGGAGCTCCCGGAGATCGGCTATGGCAGCTTTAAAAATTATTATTTTTACAAATAAAAAATATGAAAATAAAGTTAAAAGTTATAGCAATACGTATATACATTTTTACGTTAATAAATTAAAATGTCTTTACACGAAAAATTCTTGAAAAATCGCCTTTTTTCGGTCTCCTGACTGCGTATAACTCCTTAAATGAATTTCAATTTGCGCGCAACTGAGTTATATAATTTCATGATATATTTTAACAATAGTTCTCGTAATTTGTCTCGCTATTCTACATTACTAATTTTTATATTTCAAAATATCTGACGTTCGAAATATTGGTCGTTCCGATATTTCACCCACAACCCGCGAATACTTCAGATCGCACGATCGTAGACGATTCTAGTAGATCTATAATGTACACCGCGAAAGGAGCTTGGAACAAACGCTAATTTAGTACATCATTTTTTTCCCCGATTAAATGACCGGTAATATTGTCAAAAAGTATCGGTAACACGGTTGCACGGAAATGGAACGGCATTTAATTTTTTATACACTGAAAACTGATGTGATAACTTTGCACGCATAAATTAGCACAAGTCTCTCAAACCGCTCTCTTACGAACTAATCTTACTCCAAGTGATTGTACACTTTTCAATTCGCAATTATTCGACTCGAAAATCGTCAGGCTTGTGCTCGCACGCCAATATTCTACACGCGCTGGATAATTGCATTTTTTTTTAAACGAGACAACAAAAGCATTTAAACCTTTCATTTAAGAACTATCCTACGATGAAATTAATTAGAGAGTCTGTGACGTTTAGTGTTTTTGTGATTCGTCCATTCGCCGATGCTCGTCGAAGCAATTCCGACGCGAGTTTGCGAAACCCGGTAAGCTGAGAATGCTAAATTTTTACAATGACAAATCATCGTTTACTTATTATTTGCGAACAAACTTTTACGTCACGTGTGCTTCGCGCTTTGATAATATAAAACAAAAGTCTGTTTGAATGGGTTTGACATTAAATGAGAAAAATCAACAAATTACTTTGTAATTGTTATTTCAAAAAAAATTGTCACGCATTGTTTGCCGTTATTTTCATCTTAAATAAAGGAATTAAATAATCGAATGTGTTAAAATGTTTGAAAGAAAATTCTATATGAGAAAAATACATGATCGTTGCGATGAATTCTCTCGTCGAAATGAGCGAATGACAGTTCTTCCGGAATAGGGTCAGGGAAACAAGGAACTTCCTATTAAGGGGGGAAATAGGGTTAGACGGTTCATAAAATCGATTTTTTTTATTTCATAAATTGTTAGTAAAACTATTGAAAAATATGTTCTCAAAATTTTAAATGAAAATTCCGACTAGTTCTATTGTTATAAGCCATTAATGGGGGAAATAGGGTTAGGACAGCGTTTTCTCAATAACTTTCATGAATTTTTTTATAGTATAAAAAATGAATATAATTTATTGAAACTTTGAGAATATTTTATACATATATTTAAGTATATACTATAAAATGTTTATACATATATTTAAGTATATACTATAAAATATTAGCGACCCCATATTGCTTGTTTTTCTTGGTACTATTTTTTCAAACGCGTTTTTCTGAAAACGACTTTGTTTGAACTTGCGTACAAGCTAGTTTGAAAAGTTTTCAACCAATCGTTTTGAAAATTGGCAGTTACTTTCTTCATAGTATTGCGCTCTATATGAACGTATAATCGGAATATTATCATTATTTAAAATATTTTTTTTTTGCAAATAAAGTTGTAAAAAATGGCAAAAAAACATGCTTTTTTGTTTTGACCCCTGTAAAAAATTCGATTTTCTATTTTTTTGATAGCATTTAGGTTCATATAGAAGAGAGACATATAATAAAAGTAAATTCCAACCTCGTTCGATTTCAGATGAAAATTGCGGCTTCCAGAATGTACGCAAAATGCTGAGTCTGATTGTGACCTGCAATATGGGGTCGCTAATTTTTCCGGTGTTTTTCAATGAAATTCTTCAAAAATGTTATAGTATATACTTAAATATATGTATAAAATAATCTCAAAGTTTCAATAAATTATATTCATTTTTTATACTATAAAAAAATGCATGGAAATCATTGAGAAAACGCTGTCCTAACCCTATTTCCCCCCTTAATTTCATAAATTGTTACTAAAACTATTGAAAAATATGTTCCCAAAATTTTAAATGAAAATCTCGACTCGTTCTATTGTTATAAGCCATTAATGGGGGAAATAGGGTTAGAACAGCGTTTTCTCAATAATTTTCATGAATTTTTTTATAGTATAAAAAATGAATATAATTTATTGAAACTTTGAGAATATTTTATACATATATTTAAGTATATACTATAAAATTTTTATACATATATTTAAGTATATACTATAAAATATTAGCGACCCCATATTGCTTGTTTTTCTTGGTACTATTTTTTCAAACGCGTTTTTCTGAAAATGACTTTTTTTGAACTTGCGTACACGCTAGTTTGAAAAGTTTTTAACCAATCGTTTTGAAAATTGGCAGTTACTTTCTTCATCGTATTGTGCTCTATATGAACCTAAAATCGGAATATCATCATTATTTGAAATAATTTTTTTTTTGCAAATAAAGTTGTAAAAAATGGCAAAAAATCATGCTTTTTTGTTTTGACGCCTGTAAAAAATTCAATTTTCTATTTTGTCGATAGCATTTAGGTTCATATAGAAGAGAGACATATAATGGAAGTAAATTCCAACCTCGTTTAATTTCAGATGAAAATTGCGGCTTCCAGAATGTACGGAAAATGCTGAGTCTGATTGTGACCTGCAATATGGGGTCGCTAATATTTTATAGTATATACTTAAATATATGTATAAAAATGTTATAGTATATACTTAAATATATGTATGAAATATTCTCAAAGTTTCAATAAATTATATTCATTTTTTATACTATAAAAAAATTCATGAAAATCATTGAGAAAACGCTGTCCTAACACTATTTACCCCCTTAATTTCATAAATTGTTACTAAAACTATTGAAAAATATGTTTCCAAAATTTTAAATGAAAATTCCGACTCGTTCTATTGTTATAAGCCATTAATGGGGGAAATAGGGTTAGGACAGCGTTTTCTCAATAATTTTCATGAATTTTTTTATAGTATAAAAAATGAATATAATTTATTGAAACTTTGGAGAATATTTTATACATATATTTAAGTATATACTATAAAAGTTTTATACATATATTTAAGTATATACTATAAAAGTTTTATACATATATTTAAGTATATACTATAAAAGTTTTATACATATATTTAAGTATATACTATAAAATATTAGCGACCCCATATTGCATGTTTTTCTTGGTACTATTTTTTCAAACGCGTTTTTCTGAAAACGACTTTTTTTGAGCTTGCGTACACGCTAGTTTGAAAAGTTTTCAACCAATCGTTTCGAAAATTGGTAGTTACTTTCTTCGTAGTATTGCGCTCTATAGGAACCTAAAATCGGAATATCATCATTATTTGAAATAATTTTTTTTTTGCGAATAAAGTTGTAAAAAATGGCAAAAAATCATACTTTTTTGTTTTGACCCCTGTGAAAAATTCAATTTTCTATTTTTTTGATAGCATTTAGGTTCATATAGAAGAGAGACATATATTGAAAGTAAATTCCAACCTCGTTTGATTTCAGATGAAAATTGCGGCTTCCAGAATGTACGCAAAATGCTGAGTCAATGTCCCCGGTGTTTTTCAAGAAAATTCTTCAAAAATTTTATAGTATATACTTAAATATATGTATAAAATATTCTCAAAGTTTCAATGAATTATATTACTTTTTTATACAATAAAAAAATTCATGAAAATCCTTGAGAAAACGCTGTCCTAACCCTATTTGTCCCCTCAAGGACTACGTTCGAGGTCCCGGGGTTCTGGGTCCGATTTCAGGATACGAAGGTTTATAATTAAGGTTCGTGACTAAGTTGGATGGCAGAGAGGGATAAGCTCGCGGCTGCTGGTCCTCGAAACTCGGTCCACGAGGTAAACGGCGTACTCTGTTTCAAGAAGCGGAATCTCTCGGTTGTTGTTCGAGTACTCAACGACAGTTGAGTCAATGGAAAGCCAACGAAAGCGGAGACAACAGTTGGAGAGCGAAAAAAAGAATCGTGAGTACCATTAATCATTGTTATCATAAAGAAATGAAGCTCAACAAAATTTTCCTCGGTACCCAATTTCGTGAATTGTAAAACAAACATCAGACTGGCACCTAAAATTGTCCTAAAATTGTTTCTCGTTGTCAATTCGAACAAATAAGAATGCACGGGTCGATTTCACTTGCGGGAACAATCAAAAGAACTCGAGTGAAATGAAAGAAACGTCCTCACCTGTGCGAATGAGTTCACCGGGATGTTCGGCCTGTGCTTCGCCGACGAGTCTCTCGGTCCACCAGAGCTCGCCGACGGCGGCACCCTCGCTCATCTCACCGGATCCTGATCCGGCGGCGCTGTTAACCCCGGCGCCGCCGCCACCACCACTACCACCAACACCACAACCACCGACACTATCGCCACCCCTTTCGTCGTTCTGTTCTTCCGTCGTGTATCTCGGCTCTAGGACGCCTCCCCGACGAGGCGTCAGGGATGAAGCTACCACGAGACCGGCACTATCGTGATGGGAACCGATGCAACCATAATTATCGCCGCAGCCAACTGAGTCCACCGGGAGATGCATCCCATCGGCAATTAAACTCACCAAGTGCCCCGAATGCACCGAGTGTCCCGAAACCGTGTTTTGCCCTGTGACTCCGTTATATTATTATTGCTTTGCAAAAAAAACAAAAACCAAACAAAGACAACAATTCGATTCAAACAATTCCTAGCTGCCTTTTTCCCTCCTGACCTGTTCGAGCGATCGATTAATTTGTTTGTTTTTCAATAAATTAATCAAACAGCGAGAAATCCACGTTTGAATTTAATGTGTCTTACCGATTTAACTTAAATTTTTTCGTTCAACGACACGATCATAGGTTTTCGAACGAAAGTTTCAATGATCTTACGGAACTTCTCTCCGTGATTTATAGATTCTATAAATCTTTTGTATTTCCTCGATTTAACGAAGGAAGAAAAGAAAAGCCTTTTCTAAACATCAACCCTGCGAGCACTCGATCCGGTATTAGACTAAATTGTTCTTCGTCGTTATCGTCACACGGTAATTTATTAAATTTATTTATACTTCTTTGTACCACGATAATTTCGTCGATGTTTTTCGCAGCGCGCGTAACGAGACGAGATTTCACATTTTCCACGATTCATCGTTGAACGTGGTTGTTGCGAGTTCTTCCGGATGCTTTCGTACACAGACGCGAAAAAAAGGCACGCGGCACAATGATAGTTTAGCTCTGAGATACAATTTTCATTTTATCCCACAGTCACGATGAATATCTTCATTTTGAATATCACATTTTTCAATCCTCTCCCATCACATTATTATTTCAATGCTCGTTGAGTATCAATTCATTTTTAAAAACGGTAAATCGTTCGACGAGAATATCGCGATTGGATATAAAAAATTCGTTGAAGAAGATCCGATGATTAATTCAATGGTGTATTTTTGTTTAAGAGGATCAACGATATTACGGATAACACGTGAGATTGTGAGTCGATGATGGGAAGAACCCAACGAGAACAACGACGAATGCTGTTATAGTCAGTCGCGCTCGACGGCTCGCGACGTAATGCCGCCGTGAATTTTACGGCCGCGTGTTCCGCGGAAGTCACTCGGGACGATACAAACATTGGCCGTTCACCAATACACGCAAATGATCGTTGTAAATGAACGAACGCACACGAAGAGACTCGGACAGCGCGTGGTAACGCTGGGGATACTCTCTGCCTCTCTCCCACTTGGGATCCCGCGCTAACTTTCTCTCTCCCTTTCTCTCCATCTCATTCTCCCTAGCGATCTCTCTCTCTCCCTCTCTCTGTCTCTCTCTCTCTCGACATCTCTCGACATCTCTCGACATCTCTTCGTCACCTGACTCCATCATCTCACTCTTGGAACTCCCACTTTTCGCTTATCCCTCCGCAAATTCGCAGCATCCCTTCCCGTCGCGTCGTCGTCAAATCTGTACGCGTATCATCACATGCTAAATCTCCGGTTTAAGTATTCACAATTGATCATTCGAGCCGTATTGTTGTTAAATTAATTGCGGATTAGAAAAGTAATGATCTTGAGGCCAACAATATGGGATTTTTATCGGGAGGGATGAAGAAGAGTTTTGATATTTTTGTCGATACCAATATTTCGTCGTCTCAGTTTTTGTTTCGTTGGTGATTTAGATTCTCTTGAGACGAATCTGTTGTACTGTTAAATGTTCGTTAATTGTTGAAACTCGAGATTTTGTCCGTTAGAAATAACGGTCGTTTCGTTAATTTTGGCTCTCAACCAAATTCACTCTCAAAATCCATGAGTTTACTTGCATCTTTGGACGAATCTAAAAGCGTGGAATACGCGTCAACTTGATGAAAAAATATGTAACGAGCATTTTGTGCGTATAATGTTATTTTTGTCTCTTTTACGTTTAACGGATAATAATCGGTAAGGCGAGGCGGAGCAAAGGTTTCTCGCAACGACGGCCCACCAGTGAAAGGATGCCAGGCAACCTCTTCGTCAACGCTGATGATGATTTTAGCGTGAAACATTGAACGCGCCAAAATTCCCCGGAATCTGACGCGGTTTGTACTCTCCCACTCGCTTATCGGTGACTTTCCCACGGCGGTTCCAATCTTTCCGACTCGCTAACGACGATACGGGGCTAATCAGTGCGTCGGGCGTTTCACCCAGAATTCACCCGAGTTCTCATGGTCCGATGCTATTTGTTTTATTTTTTTTATTTTCATGATTATATTGATAGAACGTAGCGCGTAAGGACGAGGCTAATGATCCGCAACGCGCGGCGTTAGAATTCTTTTGCGCGCCCACGTATTTCACGAGCCCGCTGACTTTATCGGCTATCGAGGAACTGAAACGTTTAAAAGTGCGGACGACGAAGGCGCAGCTACGGAGTTTCCCGGCACCGCACTCGCAAGGCGTAACAAGTGTTTGTGTGACGTCACATCGAGCTACCAGAGGCGGAGCCTGAAACTACGTGGTGGGGCATAACGCCGACCGACGCCCACCTCTCGAGCATTCTCAATTCCTCTGGTCCTCTCGGTCCTCTCGATCGTATGCTTCCTCTTCGTTCGGTTTTATTCCTCAGGACTCCGGGACAGTGTTCCTCGGAGGCTGCGGGAACTCGATTCGCGTTAATCCTCGTCATCCCTTAAAAGATAACACGCTGCCGTACGCGACGAAGCTGGAAGAAGAATGCTTAACAATCTGGGGATCTTGATGTTCTATCCGAGTCATTTGTGTTAACGTGACCAGGTCAATTTGAAGCATCTTTGCACACGGGGTCTTCGCTTTGCTAAACATTTGTCAGAAAATCTGAGACAAAATGTCCTGGACGATATCCCCGTCGTTCGTATGGACTATGAGTTTGTTTGTATTCAAATCCCGGAAACTGTCGAGCACGCACGGTGTAATAACACGGCGAACAAACAGATGGCGCTTACGAGAAGTTCTCATAACGCCGATGGCGCCACACCGGAGTTATGGGCTCACCTAAACTTAACCTCTTACATGTTGTTTACAGCTTACGTGGCCCTGAATATCTCTAATTAGCAGGGCTCGAAACAAAATATGTGGTTCCGGTATTGTGTTTTCCTCGACTAAATTATTTCTCGCTATGTTCATGTCGGTTTTGATACGTGACCGACCGTATCATTTCGGTTCAGCATTTCGGTCGCAAACATAGTCGAGAATGAATAAACAAATTGATAGTCGGTTAAAGCTATCGCGAAAAGTGTGGATTCGGAGAAACAATTTTGTAATGCCATACGATCTTTCATTTTAAATTGACGTACCTTCAAACGTATCTACTTTTCTGCAATAAAAATACATCGAAAATATATTTAATGATGAAATTTGGTGCAACTGAAATTACGTGCATCGGTCTGTTTCGCATAGATTGTTTATTTTTTGTCGGTAACAACATGGATAAATGAAAGGACACGTTAATCTGTAGATCCAAATAATAATATTTACAGTCCCCACATCAATATAAACCCTCGAAACTAAACGATTAAATTTATAAAAAATCGACATTTCCAACGGCGTATCGGGCGTCCTATTTTTCTTTGATAAAAAAGAAATATACCCCTGAAAATTAACAAATGGGCGTGGCGGATGAGCGAGTCAGTCTAAAATTAAAAAGTATTAAAGTGGACGTAGCAGTACCAAACATTATCGGATCTAAATATAAGTTACATGAAAACTATACTGTAGACAAATATTTTATTCTTTCTTGAACGTTTCATTGATTCTCAATGTTAACATGTCTTGTAATTTTCTGCATTCATGCTACATCAATAAGGTGAGAAGACGAAAGCCATATGGGAGAAGCTTCTCTCTACACTCACCTGTAACCAATGCAAATAAATGTTCTTATGCTGTTGCCAAAGTTTATATGGGATTTTATAATATATTGATTTTGTTTAATATAAATAGACTATCATTAAAGGACAGTTGGTATACAATTTGACAAGAATTGATGAAATGGTTAATATTATATTGACTTATGAATTTTTTGCAACTTTCATATTTTGTAGGAAATTAAATGTCTGCTGAAACTTTCTTAGATTTGCAACTATAGTACCTAATTTTAAATCTAATGTACCACATACATGTTTGATCATTTAAAATGATTTACTTTTCGCAAAATTAGTATTCTTGCTCTAATAATCGTGAGAAGGATTCTTTTTTGCCGGTGGCATTATGACTGTCAGTTTGATAGTGGTGTAAATTAATTCACATGCACGTGAAGGATGCTGATGTAGAATAAAAAACGAAACCCGGTCGAAATCGTCTCCTAACGTTCGCAACCACGACCCGAACCTCAACGACTAAAGATAATTTGTACGATGTTCAGTCTAAAGAATTATAAATATCATAATTTCGTGCATTTGTTTTAGGAATCGGTTAGACGTTTAGGTCGAACTTTCACGTGTTTTAACCGAACATTCAATCTGTTTGCAATATTGTTTCAAGCCCTGCTAATTAGCGTGAGCAAAAGTTCGCATAAAGAAACGCTTTAGCGTCTCATCCTCCTAGTAAAGATGAATCGGGGATCACAGGTTCTATTTGAAATGTTACGGATTCCATTTTCGATTATGAGAACAGTTCTTTGATGGCGAGGATCCAGACTGGATAAAGATTCTCATACATCAAACGAGTCAGGTTCGTCAAGTCCTTGGCGAGCCTTGGAGGCTGCGGGAAATCGATTCGCGTTAATCCTCGTCATCCCTTAAAAGATAACACCCTGCCGTACGCGTCGAAGCTGGGAGAAGAATGTTTAACAATCTGAGGGTCCTGGTGTTCTATCCGAGTCATTTGTGTTATCGTGACCAGGTCAATTTGAAACATCTTCGCACCCGTGGTCTTCGCTTTGCTAAACATTTGTCAGAAAATCTGAGACAAAATGTCCTGGACGATATCCCCGTCGTTCGTATGGACTATGAGTTTGTTTGTATTCAAATCCCGGAAACTGTCGAGCACTCACGGTGTAATAACACGGCGAACGAACAGATGGCGCTTACGAGAAGTTCTCATAACGCCGGTGGCGCCACACCGGAGTTATGGGCTCGCCTAAACGTAACCTCTTACATGTTGTTTACAGCTTACGTGGCCCTGAATATCTCTACTTAGCGTGAGCAAAAAGTCCGCATAAACAAACTTTATAGTGTCCCATCCTCCTAGTAAAGATGAATCGGAGATCACAGGTTCTATTTGAAATGTTACCGATTCCATTTTTGATTACGAGAACAAATCATTGATAGCAAAGATTCAGACTGGATAAAGATTCTCATACATCAAACGAGTCAGGTTCGTCAAGTCCTTGGCGAACCTTGGAGGTTGCGGGAACTCAATTCGCGTTAATCCGCGTCATCCCTTAAAAGAAAACACGCTGCTGTACTTGTCGAAGCTGGAAGAAGAATGTTTAACAATCTGGGGGTCCTGGTATTCTGTCCGAGTCATTGGTGTTATCGTGACCAGGTCAATTTGAAGCATCTTCACACACGGGGTCTTCGCTTGGCTAAACATTTGTCAGGAAATCTGAGACAAAATGTCCTGGACGATATCCCCGTCGTTCGCATGGACTATGAGTTTGATTACGCGAATTTTTTTTCGCACTAAGGATACGTTGAGATATTCAAATCCCGGAAACTGTCGAACACGCACGGTGTAATAACACGACGAACGAACAGATGGCGCTTACGAGAAATTCTCATAACGCCGGTGGCGCCACACCGGAGTTATGGGCTCGTCTAAACATAACCTCTTACATGTTGTTTACAGCTTATGTGGCCCTGAATCACGGTCTTGTATACAGGTCTGAAAACTCCATCAAATTTCAGTGGCGGGGGGCGGCCCGTTAACGAAGCTGTTTTTAATTTCTGTAGCAGCCACCAATGGCGTTGCGGTCGGATAATGCCGATAGACATAACCTGAAAACCCGTCGATAGTTCTCGCGGTTGTCTGTCTGTCCCACTAACGGACACCGCGTTACACATATTTATTATATGTAATTATAAGTTAATAATCCCGTCATCTTTAATGAATATACCGAATAAATATGCTCTTAATTTGAATCGGGTTTTAAACATTCAGTTAACCGAGCATGATAAATATAAACTATTTGTAAACATCTGTCATATGAATATATATTAGGCGAAATAGTTGTCTACCTCTTGATGGATCGATCTCCGTTAGACTTTCTTTTAAATCCTATGAAATAAACAAAAGTTTTAATTTACAAAAATAGAAATACATCGTACCGTTTCATATATTCAATTTGATCCTTTTTCATTATATTTTTGTGGAAATTGCAGGTACTCAAGTAAAGATACAAGTTGAAGAATTTATTTTCATTCATACTTACTTGATTTTGAAAACTGGAACACTTTTCCAAAACCTAAAAACTACAGTGTAAGAAAATGTAAAGAGCTGCTTTTTACTTACCTTAATCTACTATTTTTTGGCATGTTACTAAATACTGTCCATTCCGGAATATCGACAAAACTTGAATAAAGATAAAAATTCAAGTATTTATTTTTATTCATACTTTCTTCATTTTGAAAACTCGAACACTTGCAAAAACTTAACATAAGATTTATTCAGTAGTTAATTTCGACAATTTTTTCTTAACAACAAATTTCTTTTTGAGTTTAAAATTTTCCTGGTGCGCATATTGCCTCATTTTTAATCTTACATGGTAAATTATGGCGTCTGATAAGATTTCAGATTCATGCTCTTTACAGGGATAAGCGAAGGTGTATGAGTGAAATACTTCATCTAGAATTATATCGAAGACATCAATACGAGAGGAATATTTTGTAAATAAAATGTATGCTTCGATATGACGGATCGGATGGAAGAAATGAGGATTTGCGTGAGTCAGGCCACCGCGTGATTTCTTTTGCACCAGTTGCGACTCTGAGGATCCGCAGCTGGTTTTTAAACTCACAGCTTCTTGACACACTGGACAGGATTCATATTTTTGACGGAACTTCAGGGATATCTGAAATATCAATAGAAGAAATTTATGTATGTTTAAATGACTTTCATTTCATCTCTTTTATATACTACAATGCAATAGATACATTCTGTTAAGGAAACTTACCAAGGCGAGTACTGATTCCTTGAATTGACGATTTCGTGACTCCGAAGGACGGAACAGTGCTTGGAGAATTTCTTTCAGAATTCGAAACTTGTTTCGCATATCCATGCCCTGGCACACAATTTTCCTTTTCTACTGTGATGTCATCGAATCTTGTTCGCACAGCAAACTCTTTGTGTCGCATTGTTTTGTATGGGACCTTACATATTGAAAATACACGATATGAACTATGTCTTCATTGTTAAAATGTCACATACACGATTCGTGTGTTGTAATTTTATAATGCCTGGAATAGATTGTTCCCCACTTTTTCCACATATCAATTTTCTTAGGCACTCGGAATGTACAACATTTTTTGTTCATTTTGCTACCGGTTTTACAATGTGGCACTACACACCGATTCATCATTCTTAATATAATAATCACTTAAAGACTATGATCACAAGACCGTGCTGTGATCTACACCAAATAAACATAATATTCAGGCATAGCAGTATCGAAGGGTTTTCAGGTTATGTCTATCAGCATTATCTGAGCGCAACGCCTCTAGTGACTGCTACAGAAATTAAAAACAGCTTCGTTAAGAGGACCATTCTCGGTCGGAGGAGTTTCCAGACCTGTATACAAGACCGTGCCCTGAATATCTCTAATTAGCGTGAGCAAAAACTCCGCACAAACAAACTTAATAGCGTCCCATCCTTCTAGTAAAGATGAATCGGAGATCACAGGTTCTATTTGAAATTTTACGGATTCCATTTTCGATTATGAGAACAGTTCTTTGATGGCGAGGATCCAGACTGGATAAAGATTCTCATACATCAAACGAGTCAGGTTCGTCAAGTCCTTGGTCGGAAAGGTATCGGTAGTACAACCAAAGCCCCTAGAAAACGGTTTGGTCCCTCGCGACATATACCATGTACGATACCGTTGAGTAGGTCGAAGCGCCGGTTACGATACTACTGATTCCGTTTGTTACTGGCTGCCTCGCGGTTTGCCAAAGTGGAAATACCTGGTGTTCAACGTGGGTAGAGCGGAGGTAAGGGAAAGTCCAGAAGCACGCCCGTGCGGTTTAACTCATTCGTACGAGCCTGACGGAAGTGCGTTATTAACCCCTTTGGCACTTTAGGGGTGAATCACCGGATGCCAGCGTTCACTCTTGCGATGTCGCTCTCTCTCTCTCTCTCTCTGGAGATAAGTTGCTGCCAATGCGTGTAGTTCCTCGACTCAATAAAGTGTATACCGTAATGACAACGAGTACGGTCATCATCCATGAGTTTTTAATGGTCATGAATGGTAGTTAAAGAACTTGTCCATAGTTTATGACAAATGATCGTTATGAAATTGAAGTTTCAATAAAAATGCATATTACTTTCATCCCCTGTTCTCTATATGCATAGTCAAATTCTGAAATTCTTAAAAATATCCTATGAACATAACGACGGTAAACTTTATACATTTATAAAACGATTTGGTCAGACTCCGGCGCCGGCTCCGTTTCGGCTGTATCCTCGAGATAAGGATACCGGTGGTCCCGAGATGCGAAGAATGTGTTCTCCGCCCACTAATCGAAGAAAATAACAAAACTAGCTAGTCGGCTTTCGTGCCTCATATTCCTTTGTGTTTTTTCTCCCTTTAATTATTTTCGTTCCACCTACCAGTTTATCATTTTTATACTTTGACCCAATCTTATCGCTCCTTGGCCCGCCACGATAGTTATCGCTACTGGAAACAAAGCCGCAATTCCCAGTAAGCGAGCGAGTGCGTTGGCCAACAGGAAGTTTACAAGATGAAAAGAAGACATTTTTCACACTATGTCGTCTCTGAATTCTCCAAAAATCGTGCGACATTTTACAATAACTTTTTCGATGAAGCAACTTTGAATAACGATCTTTCTACTACGGAAGGATATTTGGTGGACAATTTTTTTTTTTGAATCCATAAAATCATTCTACATTTATGGTATTTTTATTTTATTGTAAAATGCATTTAAAATTTGGATAAAATAAAATTATTGAACAGAAAAAAATGGTGCGAATTGAAAATTGCACATTGTTTCTTTATCATTTTTTGATAACCACAAAGCTTCCTGTATGAGGAAGCCAAAATTGAACGAATGCTTGTAGAGGAAAATTTGTGAAGGCGCAAAAAAAATGAAGAAGCAGTATATCAATTTCCACTATTTTTAATTGTTCGTTCGGTTTGAACGAAGCGAAGATATGGGGAAAAGACGAGTATGATTTTTGCTCCATTGAGACATTCGAGTACAAACGACAAATCCTCGTTGTTTACGGATCAATACCGGAACGAATTGCGATTCCTCCGGTCGTTCTTTCGTACTACAGGGCCAAAACGTGAGATTCAAGCCTCGAGAAGAACGGAGAACGTAGTCGGGTATGTCGAAAGTTAATGAGCTATAAATAAGGGTCCAACGGGTGTTAAACATCGCCGTCGTGCGTCTACAAAGGTCTATAGACGCAAGTCCTCTCACTGGCCATAAGCGCTGACCCTTGTAATTAGAATCCCATCCTAAATCAAGACTAGAAAGGTTCCGATTAGACTCACGATCCACGATCTTGCCTACCGTTTGGCTTAAGCACAAAATCTCCGTTTCTCCCTTCCGTCAACGATCTAAACGACGAACTTTTCCGTACACCCTCGTGAAACACTTGCGCTCTTTTCAATTCGACTCCGATTCATTTTTCGTTCAAGCTAATTAAAAAGTCAACATTGAAGAATAGATGCTTATCGTATCAAAGAAAAATTTATCTATTCGTACACGGATAATCTATTGTTTTTTTATCCTCTTATTTCCGCCGTCGTGTCGGTTTGAAATATGAAGAAAAAACGAAAAATAGAAAATTGCCGTATAAAAAAAGAATAAAAAAAAAATGACTGACAAAGTGTTTTGGGTGAACGAATGAAACGGAAAGAAGGAAGTAGCGCACAATGGCTTAAGCACACAACCGCGAGATTTCGTGTACCAGGGGTGGAGGAGGAGGAGACACAGGTTGTGTCCCCGTGGTTGGACAAATAATCCCCGAACAACGGGGTAGCCCCGTTTCCGTTGATACAGTGCGCTATCTTTTTTATTCCCTTACCCCGGGGAGCGTGCAGTTAATAATCCGTCGGAGTTTTTTTTTGGGCACGCGATAAAAGCCGAAAAGTTTTTTGTGCCAAAGCCCGGAACGGATGGAAACGAAGAGAACGATGCGAGGAAGAAAACGCTAGAAAATAAAGCATGCAACGAAAAAAAAAAAAAACAAGTTAATATAATTATCATAATGATCCAACCAGTTTGTACGTATGTTATGTATCATCACTGCGCATGTTCGTGGAACAAAAAAAAAAAAAAAAAATAAGGACCGTCGAATGTACCGTGTGCGGTTGAACGTCGAAGCGTACGGTTCCGCACACACTCCATTATTTTTTTTTCAACCTCCCCCGGTCGCAGGGTGAGTCTCGCCCTCTCAATTATTCGCCGATGGACACACACTCGCACGGACAATCAACAGCTTGGCGATTTGTTCGTTGCGAGACACCTGATTTTTCACTAAATTAGAAAGAGAAAAATGGAAGCTTATATTTTTCTTTTGAAGAGGGGAAATAGGGTTAGGACAGCGTTTTCTCAATGATTTTCATGCATTTTTTTATAGTACAAAAAATGAATATAATTTATTGAAACTTTAAGAATATTTTATACATATATTTAAGTATATACTATAAAATTTTTGAAGAATTTCATTGAAAAACACCGAAAATATTAGCGACCCCATATTGCAGGTCACAATCAGACTCAGCAAAGAAAAATGGAAGCTTATATTTTTCTTTTAAGGGAGGAAATAGGGTTAGGACAGCGTTTTCTCAATGATTTTCATGAATTTTTTTATAGGATAAAAAATGAATATAATTTATTGAAACTTTGAGAATATTTTAAACATATATTTAAGTATGTACTATAAAATTTTTGAAGAATTTCATTGAAAAACACCGAAAATATTAGCGACCCTATATTGCAGGTCACAATCAGACTCAGCAAAGAAAAATGGAAGCTTATATTTTTCTTTTAAGGGGGGAAATAGGGTTAGGACAGCGTTTTCTCAATGATTTTCATGAATTTTTATATAGTATAAAAAATGAATATAATTTATTGAAACTTTGAGAATATTTTATACATATATTTAAGTATATACTATACAATTTTTGAAGAATTTCATTGAAAAACACCGAAAATATTAGCGACCCCATATTGCAGGTCACAATCAGACTCAGCAAAGAAAAATGGAAGCTTATATTTTTCTTTTAAGGGGGGAAATAGGGTTAGGACAGCGTTTTCTCAATGATTTTCATGAATTTTTTTATAGTAAAAAAAATGAATATAATTTATTGAAACTTTGAGAATATTTTGTACATATATTTAAGTATATACTATAAAATTTTTGAAGAATTTCATTGAAAAACACCGAAAATATTAGCGACCCCATATTGCAGGTCACAATCAGACTCAGCAAAGAAAAATGGAAGCTTATATTTTTCTTTTAAGGGGGAAATAGGGTTAGGACAGCGTTTTCTCGATGATTTTCATGAATTTTTTTATAGTTTAAAAAATGAATATAATTTATTGAAACTTTGAGAATATTTTATACATATATTTAAGTATGTACTATAAAATTTTTGAAGAATTTCATTGAAAAACACAGAAAATATTAGCGTCCCCATATTGCAGGTCACAATCAGACTCAGCAAAGAAAAATGGAAGCTTATATTTTTCTTTTAAGGGGGGAAATAGGGTTAGGACAGCGTTTTCTCAATGATTTTCATGAATTTTTTTATAGTACAAAAAATGAATATAATTTATTGAAACTTCGAGAATATTTTATACATATATTTAAGTATATACTATAAAATTTTTGAAGAATTTCCTTGAAAAACACCGAAGATATTAGCGACCCCATATTGCAGGTCACAATCAGACTCAGCAAACAAAAATGGAAGCTTATATTTTTCTTTTAAGGGGGGAAATAGGGTTAGGACAGCGTTTTCTCAATGATTTTCATGAATTTTTTTATAGTATAAAGAATGAATATAATTTATTGAAACTTTAAGAATATTTTAAAATTTTTGAAGAATTTCCTTGAAAAACACCGAAGATATTAGCGATCCCATATTGCAGTTCACAATCAGACTCAGCATTTTCCGTACATTCTAAAAGCCGCAATTTTCATCTGAAATCAAACGAGGTTGGAATTTACTTTTATCATATGTCATTCTTCTATATGAACCTAAATGCTATCAAAAAAAAGAAATTTGAATTTTTTACAGGGGTCAAATAAAAATAGCATGAATTTTTGCCATTTTTTATGACTTTATTTGCAAAATAAAAATTATTTTGAATAATGATAATAATCCGATTTTAGGTTCATATAGAGCGCAATACTATGAGGAAAGTAACTGCCAATTTTCAAATCGATTGGTTGAAAGCTTTTCAAACTAGCGTGTACGCAAGTTGAAAAAAAGACGTTTTCAGAAAAACGGGTTTGAAAAAATAGTTCCGCTCGGTTATACACGTGGCGCGCTCGGGTCCTGAAGCAGAGCTACTCACTTTAATGGCTTATAACAATAGAACGAGTCGGAATTTTCATTCAAAATTTTGGGAACATATTTTTCAATAGTTTTACTAACAATTTATGAAATAAAAAAAAAATTGATTTTTTGAACCGTCTAACCCTATTTCCCCCCTTAAAACACCAACATAAAGTTTGTGACTATTGTTGTCAAAGTCACGTTGCTTTCGAAATTTACAAGACTCTACCGTAAACTTTGGTGAGGTAAAGAGTAACGAATTTCCATCTATACAACTTGACTGCGGATAGTAGTGAAAAAAAATTAATAGAAATAAGAGAATTATTCGAAAAATAATATAACGTTTAAAATGGCACGCAAGCCACCCTCCCAATTCGCGATGACCTCAATGCCGAGCCCTTCATATTACACGGGCCCAGTCTCTACCATTTCTCTCCAACCGTTAATAAGCTTGACAGTCCACCCCTGTAATACACCCTCTGTTCGAATGACCAAAGGCCCGCTGCTTTCTGTATATACATATCGTGGTATACTGTAATATCATGCTGGGACGATGGAATTGAAATTCCAACGTTAACAGCGACTCAGAGGGCTTGAGCCGATATTCACATTCACTTGTTTGTTATATCAACGATACATTGGATAATTAACGTCTGAAGACATTTTCGCCTCTTCGACATGTATTTTTAAACGTACACGTTGAAAATATATTTATAACTTGAAAAAGGTGCAAGTTTAAGTTTGCAAGTTGCTTCCTCGAAATTTCAGACAATTTTTAAAGCTTCCTCTGTGAGGAACCCCAAACTGAGACCGATATACTTCTTCGTAGAGGATACTTTAAGGCCTTACATACGTCCAGCGGTACCGAAAACGTACCAAAAGAAAAACTGTTTTTAGGAGGGATAGAAATAGAAATTGATAAAAAAATTCTTACACATTGTTTATTACTGTGTTAAGTTTGTAAAAAAATTTATTTTAATTTGTTTGTTCAAAAATTACAACATGAAAAATCACATTTTTTGAAGCACTATAAAAAAAAAGTTGCTCCACGGTCGGCAGTATTTCTTCCTTAAATGTTGACGGATCTGCAAAATGTAAAGAAATTCTTGTAAAATAAGGTAGTAGTCATAGTCTGTCGAGCCGGATTTTTGAAATTCGAAAAATTAAACAATTTACGGTAATTTAAAAAAAAATGTTAAGTTTGTGTCAAAAAAGTCACACTTAAATTGTTTTTATAAAATTTTCTAATTATAATTTTAAAAATCTCGACAGACTATTGAAAAAACAATTCCGAATATAAAAAAAAAAAAATCATCAAAAAATATTAAAAACCGTACGAGTTATCATGCCGACCGTGTCAGAAAAAGTAGTTTTGAGAAAAACGCGCTTAAAGTTTCGACGAATTTAAAGTAATCGACGAATTGTTCAACTCAGGCGCGCGTCAGACCTTTGTCCTTTCGTCGGGCAGTCACATTATCTACAATAACTTTTGAACTATGGGTAATTTTTACAATCAGCTTACACAGAAATACGCCTGAGACTATAAGGAATAATAATCTGTAAACAAAAAAAATCGATTTTTTGAAAATTCTCGACGTATGTAAGGCCTTAAGGCGGGAAATAGGGTTAGATGGTTCAAAAAATCGATTTTTTTTAAATTTCATAAATTGTTAGTAAAACTATTGAAAAATATGTTCCCAAAATTTTTAATGAAAATTCCGACTCGTTCTATTGTTATAAGCCATTAAAGTGAGTAGCTCTCCTTCAGGCGCCCAGCGCGCCACGTGTATAACCGAGCGGTCGCTATTTTTTCAAACGCGTTATTCTGAAAACGACTTTTTTTGAACTTGCGTACACGCTAGTTTAAAAAGTTTTCAACCAATCGTTTTAAAAACTGGCAATTACTTTCTTCATAGTATTGCGCTCCATATGAACCTAAAATCGGAATATTATGATTATTTAAAATAATTTTTTTTTTGCATATAAAGTTGTGAAAATGGCAAAAAATCATGCTTTTTTGTTTTGACCCCTGTAAAAAATTCAATTTTCTATTTTTTCGATAGCATTTAGGTTCATATAGAAGAGAGACATATAATAAAAGTAAATTCCAACCTCGTTTGATTTCAGATGAAAATTGCGGCTTTCAGAATGTACGCAAAATGCTGAGTCTGATTGCGACCTGCAATATGGGGTCGCTAATATCCCCGGTGTTTTTCAAGAAAATTCTTTAAAAATTTGATAGTATATACTTAAATATATGTATAAAATATTCTCAAAGTTTCAATAAATTATATTCGTTTTTTATACTATAAAAAAATTCATGAAAATCATTGAGAAAACGCTGTCCTAACCCTATTTCCTCCCTGAAGGGAGGAGATACAGATAGAGCCGTGAATTTTAATCGATTTTGATTAATTTTTTTTGAAAGAACAATTCATTCGATGTTTTTGAAACTTAGAGTATAGTTTATTTATATTTTTAATTATTACAAAAAAATATATATTTTTTTTAACAATTCAAAATGGCTGATCTACAGTCCAGTCTTCCGGGAAGGTCGCAGCGAGTGTTGATTGTCATAACTTCTAGCCTCTGTTCTATTGATCTGAAATAATGTAAAAAAATTCTGAGGGTTGATTAATGTTATATTTTGTAGGTGAACCTAAAAAAAATGAAAAAAAAAAAATATTTGCGAGTTGAAACACTTTACAAAAATTATTTAAATTTTTAACGAAATTCCTCATTTGTTCTCGCTTCGAAATAAGAATTTTTTCAACAAAATTTTCAAAATAAGTAGGTTCATATAGAACGTAATATCATATAGAACGTCATATCAAAATTTCAGCCCGATTGATAAAAAACTTTTTGAGTTATTGCTCACGCCGATTTGAAAAATATAGTTTTGAGAAAAATGTGTTTACAGTTTGGCCGCATAAAAATTCAATGATTGTAGTGACTTACCGATTAGTCAGCAATTTCAGCGCCATATAATAGTCCTTCGGTATTTTCGTAGAACTCATTTTTCTTAAGAAGTTCCTCGATGAAAATTTTACATGCATTTCCTCCCTTAACGAGTTAAGCCACTGTAGAGGCCGAAAAATAGGCTTTTTTGGGGATTTTTTTTCAGAAAAACTACAAAATAAATCGGAATTACGAAATAGGGTGTTTATCATATACACCAGTGACTGTATACAATAATTTTCGTATAATTACAATAATTTTCGCGTTTCGTGGCAGCTCGACCAACTGGCTTTGATCTTCCGGAATTTGATTAATTATTTATCGCATCACTGTAGCAATCCTAAAAGACACTGGGAAATGTTATCCAATTTTTTTCCACTACAATTGTCAGCTGTTTTTTTTAATCTAAAATACAAGTTTAGTTTCAAATACTGAAAAAGTGCGCGAAAATATATTTCGAAAATTTTTGAAAAATCTCGTTTGAGAGTATTATTTTCGAAATCTTCGAACTGTTAAGCAATTTGTACGATTTTTTGTTGTTGTAACGATAATAATTCGTTTTAAGGCGATGATGAAATTCAAAATTTGGCGAAAACTTTCTTCAAAGATGAATTAATTATTCGGGAGAGGGGAAAGTTTTAGGGCACGTCAAATTAATGAGAACAATCTGTAAAATTTGGTCCATTTCCCCAACATTCAAGAACACGTCCGAGGAATTTTGATTACAGTGTTTGTTACCATGTATCGGTATTTGGAATGCTCTTAAGGAATGTTAGCGGCAGAGTCTTTCGAGAGATAAGAAGAACATTTATGTACCGACAGTCGATAATATCGACTGATGTTACCGACTTCGCGGAGCAACTCAATTTTATACACGTTCGTCTGAAAGTTTCTTTTTCTTATATTTCATGTAATATAGAATCTTGGAGGAATTTGTGGCGTGTGGGTATATAGTGCGTATTTTACGGGGTAAGCGGGGCAGATTATAATTTTTTTGCTCTGATACCAGAGACATTGACCTGTTTCCGGAAAACCATGAATATTTCTTTTCTCAGGTTAGAGCTTGTAATAATATAGCTCTCACACTTTTGTTTTTACGTCGAAAAAAAAAAGTAATCGGCGAATTCGCCTTTTCCGACTGTCTATATATGCAACTGATTTTATAGTACGTAATTGAAGGTAGACACACAGAATTTAATTACATGTGCAGTGAAAAAACCGAACTCGACGAGTACTTTTTATTTTTTCTGTTTTTTTTTGTTGAGAAAACGGTAACAACCACTTATGTGACATGTATATCGATTTTCCATAAATGGGCGTATAAGATAAGCTGTCTGGAACACATACGCCCCTTTGTGCGTCCGATAACGATGACTACTGGACTCGACGACTGGAGAATTCGTAAAGTTGCAAGAAAAATCATAGCGTATTACGATGATGGATAAAAAAAGAAAAAAATCCTGCCGGTTGAAAGTTGCAAGTGGCTCCCTCGAAATTTCACAGAACGCTAAAGGTGTCAGGCCACTGTAGAGGCTGAAAAAATAGTCTTATTGGAGATTTTTTTTCAGAAAAACTACAAAATAAATCGAGATTACAAAATAGGGTGTTTATCATACATATCAGTGACTGTATACAATAATTTTTTTAAAGCGATAAATTTCAAAATGGCGGCTGTGCAACGCTTTTGCGATGACGTCTCCGTTTTTGTTGGCCGGAAACATAACTCAGACAATTTTCAACCGATTCACTTGAAATTTTGAATATATCTTTGAAAATATATTGTCTATGAAAGTGCGTAAGTTTTTTTTTATATCGCATAGTTCATTTGTTATTAAAAATTTTCTGACGATGATTCAAGCAAATTTTTCATTTCCACTTTAGAACTGCGCCATTTGGCCAAAAATCAATATATCGAAAAAATCCTACGCACTTCCATAGACAATGTATTTCTAAAGATTTGTTCAAAATTTCAAGTGAATCGATTGAAAATTGTCTGAGTTATGTTTCCGGCCAGCAAAAACGGAGACATCATCGCAAAAGCGCTGCACAGCCGCCATGTTGAAACTAATCGGTTCAAAAAAATTATTGTATACAGTCACTGATATGTATGATAAACACCCTATTTTGTAATCTCGATTTATTTTGTAGTTTTTCTGAAAAAAAAATCCCCAAAAAGCCTATTTTTTCAGCCTCTACAGTGGCCTGACCCCTTAAGCGTTCTGTGAAATTTCGAGGAAGCCACTTGCAACTTTCAACCAGCAGGGTTTATTTTCTTTTTTTTTTATCCATCAACGTAATATGCTATGATTTTTCTTGCAACTTTACGAATTCTCCAGTCGTCGAGTCCAGTAGTCATCGTTATCGGACGCACAAAGGGGCGTATGTGTTCCGGACAGCATATCTTATACGCCCCTTTATGGAAAATCGATATACATGTCACATGAGTGATCGTTACCGTTTTCTCAACAAAAAAAAAACAGAAAAATAAAAAGTACTCGTCGAGTTCGGTTTTTTCACTGCACATGTAATTAAATTTTGTGTCTCTACCTTCAGTTACGTATCATAAGATTATTTGCATATATACGAGACAGTCGGAAAAGGCGAATTCGCCAATTACTTTTTTTTTTTGACATTAAAACAAAATTGTGAGAGCTTTATTATTACAAGCTCTAAACTGAGAAAAGAAATATTCATGGTTTTCAGGAAACAGGTCAATGTCTCTGGTATCAGAGCAAAAAAATTATAATCTGCCCCGTTTACCCCGTAAAATACTCACTATATACCCACACGCCACAAATATCTCCAAAATCCTATATTAAATAAAATATTAGAAAAAGAAACTTTCAGACGAACGTGTATAAAATTGAGTTGCTCCGCGAAGTCGGTAACATCAGTCGATGTTATCGACTGTCGGTTTATAAATGTTCTACTTATCTCTCGAAAGACTCTGCCGCTAACGTTCCTTAAGAGCATGTCAAATACCGATACATGGTAACAAACACTGTAATCAAAATTCGTCGGACGTTTTCTTGAATGTTGGTGAAATGGACCAAATTTTACAGATTGCTCTCATCAATTTTACGTCCCCTAAAGTTTCCCCCTCGCCCGAATAATTAATTGATCTTTGAAGAAAGTTTTCGCCAAATTTTGAACTTCACATCGCTTTAAAACGAATTTTTATCGTTACAACAACACAAGAACGTACAAATTGCTTAACAGTTCGAAGATTTCGAAAATAATGCTCTTAAACGAGATTTTTCAAAAATTTTCGAAATATATTTTCGCGCACTTTTCCAGTATTTGAAAATAAACCTGTATTTTGGATTTACAAAAACAGCTGACAATTGTAGTGGAAAAAAATTTGATAACATTTGCCAGTGTCTTTTAGGATTGGTACAGTGACGTGACAAATAATTAATCAAATTCCAGAAGATCAAAGCCAGTTGGTCGAGCTGCCGCGAAACGCCTCAGATACATATCTTCGGCTGACTGGCGTAGTGCGGAGCGTCGAAAGTCGGTATGACGGACGTTGCTCGCGTTTCGGTGCTGCTCGTTGCTGCGACGAAAAAAAGCGCAAAAGAGCTAGATAAACGTGGTAAGGAATGGAAAAGATGGGTCGGAAATTTACGCGACTATTCGGTGATTTTGTCAACGACTTTTTATCGGGAACGGTTCATTATCGCGTGAACAGTTGGTCCAACGACATTGAGCGACGAGAAAGAGAGAGAAACACCGCGCGATGTTTACGCGCGGCGTGCGTGCGCGAAAATATCCCCCTCTCTTTCTCTCTTTCTCTCCCACTTACCGGCGGGGCGACGCGAGTGCCAGCTAGGAGCCTCGCACCGCAGCGCCACAGCGGTCAGCGCGGTTACTCCGCGCGCCTTTCTCGCAAGTGAACACTCGTAGAAAAAAATATAATATGATAAACGCGCAGGGCTGACAAATACGAATATCATACCGATCGAGTCAGTGTTGTTAGAGTCAATGCGTCGTAGTAAGGAAGAAAATGCCGCGAAGCAACCTCGCAGTGTACCAACGAACTTCAGATTCGGTGAGCCATCCTTTTTCTCTTTTATTCGGTAAAGTAAGACAGGTTAATTCAGAGTTCTTTGTTTGGACATTCTTCTTTCTCAAGACTACGTTTTTATTTCGTTTTGCATGTATTTTAGTTATTTCGTTGGAAAATAATCTTCGTTAGCTTTGGTTTTTTGTGTTTTTTATCGGTATTACGTACAATTTGACGAGAGAGAAACCAAAAAAGCGAGACAGGGAGAGAGAAAAAGAAAGAGAGAGCGTGAGGCGAGAGCGAGAGAAAATATTTTCTTTTTTGATCTCACTCTTTTTCTCTGTTTCGGTTACCGACCGTCTGACCGTCGATTAGAAAATAAAAGAATGAAAGAAGAATGCATACTCGGCGATATATTGATAATTTTCGGTTTTTTTTTTCTTTCAAAGATTCGATAATACGTTCGCTCTGACTTCATCACCAAAGCAACGGATATTTTAACAGGTCTTCCAGCCGGTGACTCCATTACGGAGAATCGCACCAGGCACTTTGCAAACTCACGATCTACGAAAATAAGCTCATAAAGCCTAGTCCGTATGACTCCACTTTCGGGATCATCTTCCATTTGAATGAAAAGTACAATACATTTTGTACCGCGTTATTTAAAGGATCAGGGAATTTTCGAATCATCGTTTGACATTGAAAAAAACATTTTTTCTCCATCCGTCGTTGCAGCGAGCTTCTTTTTCACATGAACGTTCATGGTGAGATTCAAATTGAATAGCGCGGCTCGCTTGGCGCCTTTATAGGTACTGACGTTATCAAGAGTGCGGCAACGTTTATATATATATCTATATATGTATATATACTTTGTGCCTGACACAACTGGCGATAGTCGGACGAACCGTTTCAGGCATGGGCATATTTTTTTACATTTTCAATTATATTTTTTAAACGTTTGTTGGTCGTTTGCTGGCGTTAGTTTCATTTGGCCGGATGATTTTTGTTTCCCGGGTAAGTGACGACAACCCCTTTCTCGTTCGCCGATATTGTTCTTCTCTTTTCGCTCCATCTTACCGATCGCCCATAAATCTGAGGTGAAATTCAATGGTTCCTACAATACCGACTCTGTCGGAGTTCCTCTCTCTTTCTCTCTCATCGTCTTTCTCCACATACTGTAAAGCTTTTTCTATTCCATTGTTGGTCAAATTTCAAACTCATTACAACTTGCTTCTTGGGTAATATCAAAGTTCGTATTGGCTACTGTCGGTAATGGTTGGTGTGCGTGTGTGTCTCTGTGATCACTTGATATAATTTAGGCTAACTAGTTTCTTCAGACGCTCAGAGATGTCACGATCGGTTATTTTCCTTTTTCATGAAAACAGCCCCCTCACTCGCATGACTACCTCTCGCCGTAATATCCGAGGAGTTGGGACGGTTGCCTATGCACAGGGAGCAGATGAAAATTTATGTGGAGTCCAACATTTTTGAGAAATTGCTAATGCAAAGTATTACTTATTCCCACATATTTCAGTGCAATTCTGTTTTTCCTGGAAATACTTTTCAAGATACTCTCTTATTAACAAAATATGAATAATGGTTGGAAAAAAAAATGACGATATTTGTCAGAGAAGAATTAACTATTTGCAATGATTCGTGATCAATCGTAAAAATCTTTTCTATGTACACTTTTACTTTTTGACAATAATTCTTACAATTATTTTGTCATAATATCGTTTTGAGGGTATTTCCATTTGGGCCATGATAACATTCATGATGAATAATTTGGATTTTTGACTATAATGATTGAACTTGGGGCTGATTGAACTGACTATGATGATTTTTGACTGTGATGATTGAACTCTTGACAGTGAGAAATGAAGACAATTAAAAAATGTATATAACAATGAAAGTGTGGAATTGGGAAAGGTCATACGTACAAACCTCGAGAAGGTATACGTTGGAACGAAGGAAAATAAAATTGATAAAAATATAAAATAACCCAGTATGACGCATTGTAAATAATTCACAATTATTGTTTCACTCGAACTTTTGGTATACGTAAACCATTTATCTTAAGCGGGTGGCGGCTTTTTTTTTACCGAAATACAACGTTCATTCATGGATTTACCAAGTGGCCATGGGATATCGATAGATAAAAATCTACATCACTGGAGAGTGAAGGATCCCTCTGACATTGTAATCTCGATGGGTAATGCGATCCGGTAAAATACAAATAATGGACGAAAAAAGGCTATTGTGTTCTCACGGGGGATACGTAGCTCTATTTCTGGTCTTTTCTTCCGTACGCAACACGACGAGACATTGCCCGCTGACATTGGTGAGGACAGGATATGATCCCGTTTTGCCACCAGACACAAAATGCAGCTTAGGCATATAGCCATTGTATCTGGTGGAAGATCGATCCATCGAGATTCAGGATGAATGAGTGATACTTTCGAAATGTGAATAAACAACGCCTTAGCCAATGTTGTAACGTTGTAAATAACATCAATTTTACAATAATTTCGATAATAATAATCGTATCGACATTTTTGTACTATTTGAAATCCGACGAAATTATTTTTCTTTATTTCATTACGCCAAAACCCAAAGCGTTCTTCCGCATGCAAAAATTATATTAGACGTACAAATGCTCAACGACAAAGCGTATATGCTGGGGGTGTTTCGCCCCCTTTGCGCGACAACCACCCGAAAAGCCGCGTGAGTATGGAAGAGTGGGGTGGGATGCATCCCTCAACAGCTAAACGTTCGACATTTTGACCAGCCCGGCGGGCTAATTCACCGAGTGAAAAAGTTTTCAATGGAAAAAGTGAAGTAAAAAAGTTTCATTAATATCCGGTTGATACACGACCAGCGATTTCAAAGAAAATCCTTTCAATGGTATGGCATATATTAGATAAACGTGATAAAAAAAAACGTCTGCTGTTAACACACCTGGCGATTGCGTGAATGGTTTGAGGTTGATGATATTGAGGAGGATTCTGGCGTTTATAAATTTTTTAAATAGTACATAACAATACTTCTCGTTGTAAATTTCTTTTATTACTTTATTTTCAATTTTAAATTCAAGGTGCGAAATTCTCTTTATAGTTTATTCGATTTATTGTAGATTTATTAAGGCCGTCGTCTAGTCTAGAGCGAGATTTTTGACGTCATTTCTAATGTGCAATAACGTTTAAACCGTTGAAGTTGTCTTGATGAAAATTTACACGTGCATTCATTGATCTTTAAAGAATACTTGTGCATTAAAAAAAAAAATTATTTCAAATATTTTCATGTAGTTTTTTGCCTTGTTGCAACATGGTGCGCCTCAATCGGCGCCCACTCTGGACGATGTTGTATGCATCTGAAAAAAAAAATATATATACACTCTCAATCTGTATGAGTATTCTGAGCACTGGCAGCAGAATTGGTACTTAAAAAAAAATTTTGACAAAATGGCGGCCTGTTGAACTTTCATTAATGATATTTCATACATTCTCGGGTATTCGACGAGTTATAAAATGTCGGAAAAATTATTGTTCGACTCAATTCTGCTACCAGTCCTCAGAAACAGGCTACCTAAGGTACGTGCAAAATTTGAGCTCGATCGGTCCATTAGTTATCGAGATATCGTGGGCGCCGATTTGAAAAACATAGTTCTGAGATAAACGCGTTCAAAGTTGCTTCCCGACCGCGCTACCTGAGCGCGCGGCTTGCTTAGAATTTTTATTTCTCGGCTAATTGTTTTAATATCAATAAACGGTTTTCAGGAGCGTATGAAGAAAGGTCTAAGGAATAAGAAAATGAAAAAAAAAAAAAAAATCGATTTTTCTAAATTTCTAGACCAGACCTTGAAGATAGATGACTTACTTTTTTTTTGTTCTATAAATTCGAATGTAAAGGACACAAATCCTTATTTATTTGACGGAAGAGCGGAACGAACGCTAAACGGTAATTGTCGATTATTAATACGACACAGTGACGTACATAAATTAAAATTATTGCTAGGCAGAGTAAAGTAACCGGCCGTTGGAATTCGAATGACGGTTCACACATACAGAAAATAAATTGGAACAAAGAAATGATAAAATGGGTTATTCAACGAGTTTTAATAATATGAGGAAATTGGAATACTTTCTGTCATAAGATGGAATTATTCATTACACGAATCCCGAATACACACAATTGCTCGTCCTTTGCAATAATTACGAGATTATACAGGAATAGAGAGCTTCTTTTTAATATTCAATTCGAGTCGCACGCAGAATATATAACGACATATTTTGGAGTGAACCGATTAAGGCCTTGTATACGCGATTTCGCCGATTTTTCCTAGGTAGTTTTCTAGACGCGGTTAAAAAAAATGACGTATATATTGACAACATTTTTTTACAGATCATTTATGCACATGGTTAAGTGAATGTAAAAAAAATTAGAAATATTAACAAATGGCGGAGATATAACATAATAAAGCAATGTATGTTGCGCGTGCGTTGATGGTGAAAGTTCTCGGCATCGATGTGGGTGTCTGAAAAAAAAATGAACATATTTATAATTGCATAATGAATGTATCTTCAGTGTGAACCAACAATATTATTAAAAAAATATTGTTATAATAATAATTCGGAACTTAAAATTTTTTTACTCTATTTTCTGTCTGTATTTGATTTTTTATATTTTTTTGTATCATTGAAATTTTTGTTTCTGTGGTTCACACGATAGGTGATGATACTAAGAATATGCTGTAAAAATTTCAAAGCGATCCGAACCTTCGTTCGAGAGTTAGAAATTTCACAAGGTTCAAAAAAGTGAGTCGTGGAGAAACGACTTTGAAGTTACCTCTGCAGAATCACAAAACGAAGAAAATGAGACCTTGGCGAAGTCTGTATTATAAAAAACACGGTAGCTACAGCTGTCCAAAAATTTCTTTTCGATGTCACCCCTTAAGGAAGACTTAAAAAAAAACAAAAAAAGTACCTCTGCAGAATCGCAAAACGAAGAAAATGAGACCTTGGCGAAGTCTGTATGATAAAAAACACGGTAGCTACAGCTGTCCAAAAATTTCTTTTCGATGTCACCCCTTAAGGAAGACTTAAAAAAAAAACAAAAAAGTACCTCTGCAGAATCGCAAAACGAAGAAAATAAGACCTTGGCGAAGTCTGTATGATAAAAAACACGGTAGCTACAGCTGTCCAAAAATTTCTTTTCGATGTCACCCCTTAAGGAAGACTTAAAAAAAAAAAAAAGTACCTCTGCAGAATCGCAAAACGAAGAAAATGAGACCTTGGCGAAGTCTGTATGATAAAAAACACGGTAGCTACAGCTGTCCAAAAATTTCTTTTCGATTTCACCCCTTAAGGAAGACTTAAAAAAAAAAACAAAAAAAGTACCTCTGCAGAATCGCAAAACGAAGAAAATGAGACGTTGGCGAAGTCTGTACGATAAAAAACACGGTAGTTATAGTTGTCCAAAGATGCAATTTTGTCTGATGCAGATATCTTCAGGGTCATTTTTTTTTCGAGGTGCCAACTTCGATCAATAATAATAATAATAAAAAACTATTAAATTTTTTCAAACTAAATTTTTTTTGTATCTTTAATATGTAAATAAAAACATCCTAAATATCCAAAACGATTCATTTTTATTTTCCTACAAAAAAACGCCCTCCAAAAAAGACATGAAAATCGGCTTAAGTTACCAGACTACTACCATAAGCGATTAGGCCACTCTAGAGGCCGAAAGAATAGGCTTTTTTGGGGATTTTTTTTCCGAAAAACTACAAAATAAATCGAGATTACAAAATAAGGTGTTTATCATAAATATCAGTGACTGTATATAATAATTTTTTCGAAGCGATTAATTTCAAAATGGCGACTGTGCAGGGTTTTTGCGATGACGTTTCCGTTTTTGTTGAACGGAACACATAACTCCGACAATTTTCAACCGATTCACTTGAAATTTTGAATATATCTCTAAAAATATATCGTCTATGGAAGTGCGTAGGATTTTTTCGATATATTGATTTTTGGCCAAATGGCGCCCTTCCAAAGTGACAAGTGAAAAATTTGCTTAAAAAATCGTCAGAAAATTGTTAATAACAAATGAACTATGCAAGATAACAAAAAAATCCTACGCACTTCCATAGACAATGTATTTTTAAAAATATATTCAAAATGTCAAGTGAGTCGGTTGAAAATTGTCTGAGTTATGTTTCCGGCCAACAAAAACGGAGACGACATCGCAATAACGCTGCACAGCCGCCATTTTGAAATTAATCGCTTCAAAAAAATTATTGTATACCGTCACTGATATGTATGATAAAGATCCTATTTTGTAATCTCGATTTATTTTGTAGTTTTTCTGAAAAAAAATCCCCAAAAAAGCCTATTTTTTTGGCCTCTAGAGTGGCCTAACCCGGTTAAAGGTCTCTGTGCTAGGCCGATGAGAATGCGTAACTTGCGTCGAAACTTCTTCCCATCACACATGACCCAATGGATGTTAGCACAAATTATTTCATCCACTTGGATATACGATGGGCCTCAGTAATCTCAAAACGAGGAAAAGCACAATATCTAACTTTGACACTCATTATACGAAACGCTCTCGCCCTCTCGCCTAAGCTCTCTCAACGCTTCTAACTAAGCCCCTAACGGCGAAAGCCTCTCCCATCGCTCTTTCTCTCTCGGGGTCAATTCCGTCTCATATTCGAGAATATTTGAAATTATCATTCCATCGACCACCGAGATATCCCCTTCCCTCTCTTCGAAATTCTATTATGTTCGTCTCTCCAAAAATCGTCGCTATATCCTATATTTCTATAAAACGCAATTTCATTACAGTGTCGTCTCGTCGATATTTTGAGTTTTCCGGTTCGAAAAAAAAACCCTCAAAACAAATGAAGTTTCGAATGTCCATAACGTGGTTTCCGTTTGACCGATTCGATCTCGTAAGGGAGATTTTGAAAACGCCCACGACTTGACTCGGAGAATAATGTTTAAAGAATGAGGAGTATTTAGACAAAAATTCGCGTAACGGCTCAAGTGGTTGTTTGCGTGTTACAGGTACTAGGGGGTTAAGGGAGGGAATAGGGTTAGGACAGCGTTTTCTCAATGATTTTCATGAATTTTTTTACAGCATAAAAAATGAATATAATTTATTGAAACTTTGAGAATATTTTATACGTATATTTAAGCATATACTATAAAATTTTTGAAGAATTTCCGTCAAAAACACCGAAAATATCAGCGACCCAATATTGCAGGTCACAATCAGACTCAGCATTTTGCGTACATTCTGGAAGCCGCAATTTTCATCTGAAATCAAACGAGGTTGGAATTTACTTTTATTATATGCCTCTCTTCTATATGAACCTAAATGCTATCAAAAAAATAGAAAATTGAATTTTTTACAGGGGTCAAAACAAAAAAGGATGATTTTTTGCCATTTTTTACAACTTTATTTGCAAAAAAAAAATTATTTTAAATAATGATAATATTTCGATTTTAGGTTCATATAGAGCGCAATACTGTGAAGAAAGTAACTGCCAATTTTTAAAACGATCGGTTAAAAACTTTTCAAACTAGCGTGTACGCAAGTTAAAAAAAAAGTCGTTTTCAGAAAAACGCGTTTGAAAAAATAGTACCAAGAAAAACAAGGAATATGGGGTCGCTAATATTTTATAGTATATACTTGAATATATATATAAAAATTTTATAGTATATACTTAAATATATGTATAAAATATTCTCAAAGTTTCAACAAATTATATTAATTTTTTATACTATAAAAAAATTCATGAAAATCATTGAGAAAACGCTGTCCTAACCCTATTTCCCCACTTAATGGCTCATAACAATAGAACGAGTCGGAATTTTCATTTAAAATTTTGGGAACATATTTTTCAATAGTTTTACTAACAATTTATGAAATTAAAAAAAAATCGATTTTTTGAACGGAAATTCTTCAAAAATTTTATAGTATATGCTTAAATATACGTATAAAATATTCTCAAAGTTTCAATAAATTATATTCATTTTTTATGCTGTAAAAAAATTCATGAAAATCATTGAGAAAACGCTGTCCTAACCCTATTTACCCCCTTAAGGCAGTCTCGATTAGGCCCGGTCCAAGAGTTTGTTCTTCAAATCGAGATCCTCGTGTAATTTTTTACATACCGGAAACTCATGCGATAGCGCGTCACGCACATTCATAACCGCTATTAATATTTTGTCCAACGAGAGCGAAATAAACGAATGGGAACAGCCAACAAGAGTACCGCGAATGATATACAACTCTCGGTCGTTTAATAATTTACAAGCAATAACTTAGGCGCGTTTTACGTTCTAACGACGATGTTTTTTTCGTGCGAAAAAAATAGAAGCAAGAAAAAAAAGGGTGCACGAGAGGTTTTACATTTTTTTTTTCGCCGCATACCCGGAGAAAAAGGGTAATTTTTTTTTGCCACACATTCCCCGCCTTTTCTGTCGATTTGAGGAAAAGAAAAAAAACTCGGTTTCCCGGCAATCGTATCTTTTACCGTTTAAGGTTTGGTTTTTTTTTTGCTTATGAAAGAGAAAAAATGTCAAGCTGAAAAAAGGATGAAAAAGGACGAAGGGACGAGAGAAGTGAATACACGCGGCGAGGGACAATGGCGGCGAACCAGTGGCGAATGCGGTGTGCGCTTGCGATGTATTAATTTTTATGGATCGTAACGTTAAACATGTAGCACTGGCCATAGGAGAACTCGAGGGACTCGCCCGAAGGGTTCGCTCTTTTTTTTTTCGTGACTGATTCGAGTTTTTCGGCGACGACTCTGCGGGTCTCGTTTATTGCCATCATAAAATCTGGCTTCGACGCGCACATTTTTCTATTTTTTCGCCCCTACAGGAAGCATGACCGTATCTGGCCGCGGAGACACTTACCGAAATATTAGGCGTTAACGTTTTTAATTGGGATGCGCAATTGGAAAAAAATGTTTGGAAAAACTCTCGTGTCCTGTAGACGAGAGGCATTCGAGGAACTTTTTTGCCCCGCTCGATTATTGACGTTTTAGTTCAACTATTAGAACTCGTCATTGCACCAGATGGCCAACATTTTTTTTCCTCCTCTCTTTTTTACCGCCAAGTTTGTTCGACAATTTTTTCTCATTTCCCGTCGAAAGGTTTACCACTTTTTACATTTTTTTCCGAACTCTCGGTTACACGTTTCTCTCGATTATGCGCGCGGTTGCAGAAGCTATTGACATTTTTTTTTGCTCGTCACATCGTGATACGAAAACTGGGCGTCTTCGATCGGCAGGAGATCTGATGGTTAGGATGTGTTCGTTTTTTTTTGTCTTTTTAAAACGGCACAAAGGAAATTCTTTTAATAGTTTCTTTTTTTTCAGAGCCTCGACTATTTCACACTCAGATCTACAGTGACACGTTGAGAGGAGTTGCTGAGAGATTTTTTTTATATATTTTACATCGGTTGGCCCGGTACGGAGCACTTTACTTTAATGGACATTAATGTAATAATATGCCAGGACTTATTGACGCGGCCTTGTCAGACAATGTTCGCACTATTTCGTCCTCCGTGTACGACCCCGGCATATATCACAACGCGGTGGTATAATAAATCCTTTCATTCCCCTCCCTTAACAACCCTTATAAAAAAAGTGGCGAAATATCTCGAAATGCGATTTATTTGCGAAGGCTGCTAACTCGTCATTGTGATTGGCTGTCGATGTCGTGCTTGGAGTTCGTTCGTGCGCATACTTCAGATCGCACGGTCGTAGGACGACGAACTTAACCTAAGAAGCAGCGCTCGCATCGATTCTAGTGGTAGGGTATCATAGTCCTCAAACGAAACAATCCCCAAAAGACATAATCCCCGAAAAGTTACTAGATAACAGAATTGAGGTAGGGTGTCATAGTCCCCAAAAAACACAACCCCCAAAATACATAATCCCCAAAAGTCATAATCCCCAAAAGACATAATCCCCAAAAAGTTACTAGATGTCAGAATCGACTGTTACGATGGAGGTTAGTACCTGTCAATGTGGTCGGGTATCATAGTCCCCAAACGAAACAATCCCCAAAAGACATAATCCTCAAAAAGTTACTAGACAACAGAATCGACTGTCACGTTGACAGGTTAGTACCTGTCAAAGTGATAGATGGCGTTGCAGGCATTTTCCGTCCCATGTATAGTCAATATTCGAGGATCACGTGCGTTGCCCTTTTTCCGAGTTTTGAGGTTATGTATCATGTTTCAGGTTATGTACTAGTCAACTTTTTTTTGTGTACAGCCTAAAACCATATAGGAAAAAGAAGAAGATTTAGGTTATGTGCACCCAACAACTGTTTAAAGTGGTACGGCAACAATTGCTTATCCACGATTTTTTGTAATTTTTTGTAATTACTCCTTGAGCCAATGACTATCCGAGCGTGATACACCAATATTTGCATTTCTATTTCTTCAATTTTCATTACAATATTCCATTTATGGTTCCTTTTTATTTATTTATTGAACAACCGAATTACAATATTCTGTTTTGGCTCTTTTAGCAACAGATGCAATCATACATATATAAACGAATATTGTAATGAAAATTGACTAAATAAAAATGCAAATATTTGCATCTCACTCGAATATTTATTGGGTCGAAGAGTTATTATAAACATTTTTTTAAATCGCAGTCAACCAATTATTCCACTTCAAACACTTGTTTAGTGTACGTAACCTAAATCTTCTTCTGCCTGTATGGTCTTAGGCTGTACGCAAAAAAGCCGTCTAGTACGATAGATAACCTGAAAATTTGGAAAAGGGCAAAAGGGCCAACGCGCGTAATCCTCGAATCTTTACTTTATAAAACGAGACGGAAAATGCCCGCAGCACCATCTATCACATTGACAGGTACTAACCTCCATCGTGACAGTCGATTCTGACATCTAGTAACTTTTTGGGGATTATGTCTTTTGGGGATTATGACTTTTGGGGATTATGTCTTTTGGGGGTTGTGTCTTTTGGGGACTATGACATCCTACCGTCAATGTGATAGATGGTGCTGCGGGCATTTTCCGTCTCGTTTAAAGTAAAGATTCGAGGATTACGCGCGTTAGCCCTTTTGCCCTTTTCCGAATTTTCAGGTTATCTATCGTACTAGACAGTTTTTTTGCGTACAGCCTAAGACCATATAGGCAGAAGAAGATTTAGGTTACGTACACTAAACAAGTGTTTGAAGTGGAATAATTGGTTGACTGCGATTTTTAAATTTTTTTATAATATCTCTTAGACCCAATAAATATTCAAGTGAGACGCAAATATTTGCATTTTTCATTTAGTCAATTTTCATTACAATATTCGTTTATATATGTATGATTGCATCTGTTGCTAAAAGAGGCCAAAACAGAATATTGTAATTCGGTTGTTCAATAAATAAATAAAAAGGAACCATAAATGGAATATTGTAATGAAAAATGAATAAATAGAAATGCAAATATTGGTGTATCACGCTCGAAAAGTTATTGGCTCAAGGAGTAATTACAAAAAATTACAAAAAATCGTGGATAAGCAATTGTTGCCGTACCACTTTAAACAGTTGTTGGGTGCACATAACCTAAATCTTCTTCTTTTTCCTATATGGTTTTAGGCTGTACACAAAAAAAAAGTTGACTAGTACATAACCTGAAACCTGATACATAACCTGAAAACTCGGAAAAAGGACAACGCACGTGATCCTCGAATATTGACTATACATGGGACGGAAAATGCCTGCAACGCCATCTATCACTTTGAAGGGTACTAACCTGTCAACGTGACAGTCGATTCTGTTATCTAGTAACTTTTTGGGGATTATGTCTTTTGGGGATTGTTTCGATTGGGGACTATAATACCCGACCATTCTAGTTACGTTAAAAATAACAAAGAAATTTGATAACACATTTGGATTTTACACGGTCTTGAAGTTTTCACGATCGAACAAAAGACTGACGCTCTAAGAATCCCAGTATAATGAGCGAAAAGTAAATGCCATAAAGTAGGGTTAAAGTGTGTGCCGAGTGTGAAAACAAAATGGCTACTCAGCGGCTACTGTGCTCGGCCATTAATACTTGGCGCGCGGGAGAAATCTCCGTGCACATTTTTGTTCTCCTATTCGCGACGGTGTCGACGACGACGACGACGAGTAAGTCTGTATTGGGACCGCTCGAAAGCGTAAATCGATTCGGCGTCATGTCGAGGGAACGAATTTATTTACCTCTCCCGGGCCTCCACCCGGCTGAGCCGATATCTCGTCCCGGTATAACGCGTGTTTGGACATACGAGAACTTACGAGGCGCAGTGATCAATCAACGGGAACTTTCTGGTTATGTTTACGGTGAATGTCGAAAAAAAAAAATAACAGAACAGAACAGATGAAACAACACAGGGCACGAGGCACACAGCGGCAGGAAGAGAAGTGGGAAAAACGTGAGGAATAGCGAATAACATCGATCGCGGAACAGAGACAGGAAAAAAAAAGAGACGAGAGAAAAAGTAAATTGAATGAAAGACAGCGAGGAGAAAATGAATGAAATGGAGGATACATAAATCCATTCAGTATTACTCTTTCAATGTTTACAACATTTACTCGTTTATCCTTCGAAAAGACATTGAAAATTTCATTTTCAATTGCTAATTCGTTGCTAATTTCGGCAGTGATTTATCGATTTATCACGAAAGAAGCCTTAACACACAAGCGGGGACACGCACGGAGTTTGAATATTTTCAACATTTTCAAACACGAATATCGTGACTAAATAAATGGTGAATTATTGGAGGCTGCGAAGCTGCGGAGTGGCCGAAGTTATCTTTCACTGGATCATACGTGCTACAGCTGTTTCCCTCGATCACTCTACCGTTCACGTGCTCGTTAGGCTTCACGGCTTACAAAGTCGAAGGAGTAGCTTGTGAAGCTGTGACCCATGGCACGCGCTCTCATCACCGCTAACACCGCGTCACAACTAATGTCACCACACCGCGTGACTCGTGACAATATTATGTACCGAGCCCGAACGTTTAGATGTACGATTGAATACGGTTGATTAATTTTTTGAAAAATTGTTTAAACAATTGGCTATAAACAATTGAATGCTCGACTTTTCGGCAAAAAATTGTGATATTCGAATTCAGTGGATCAAAATATATTTAAAAAAATTTGCTTCATCCATCGAGCTCATAATTTTACGAAAATATACATCGAAAAACTTTAAATGCGTTTTTCTCGAAACTATGTTTTTCAAGTCGATGACCACTATAATTCAACAACCACTCGATGGACTTTGATGAAATTTTTACGGCTTATTAATACCATTAGAAACTAGTCCTTGATCGTAGGTTTTTAACTTTTGTTGAAAATTACTGTTTTTTTTAAACAATAAACGAGTGATTTTTATCGAAAATCGAGAGTTTTCTGTCAAAAGCCGCCATTTTATTAATAAAAAAAAAAGCTACGTTCAAGGACGAGATTTATTATTGAACTAATGATTTTTATTTGGTTTTTTGATATCAGATGATCCAGTAAAATTTTATGATGGTCACCTTCGCGGTGACCATCATAAAATTTTGGAAAAGGGGGTCCACAAAGATAGCGATATTTTTTATAAATAATTCATTTTTTTGGTTGTTATTTTGCCAAAGTCAAGTTGAAACATGATATTAAAACTCTGTGTAATCAGTTTTATGAAATGAACTTAATTAATATAAAAAAAAATTATTGAAAAAACTCCTCTTTTCGAGCCCCAGACTGCATCTCATCCCTTAAGGAGTTATACACAGTTAGGAGACCGAAAAAAGGCGATTTTTCAAGAATTTTTCCTGGAAAGACATTTTTATTTATTAACGTAAAAAATTATATACGTATTGCGGTAACTTTTAACTTTATTTTCATATTTTTTATTTGTAAAAATAATGATTTTTAAAACTGCTATAGCCGATCTCCGGGAACTCCTCTGAAAAAAGGTGTCTGGCGGTGAGCACGATATCTCCGGTTTGGATTATCCAAAATAAAAAAACCAAAAAGATTCTATTAATGGATAGATAAATCTAGGTATTGATCGAAGGAATAGTCGAAATTTTGATTTTTGACAAAATGCCGGCTCCAAAAAGAAAAAAATCCAATTTTCGAGCAAGATTTATTCGGTGAATTGTTTAAAAAAAATAGAAATAATTATCGGAAATGTTATCCCTTTGATCAATACCTGAAGAATATATCTGAGAAGGTTGTGTTAAAATTGCATTAGGTGCTCATACCTAGTTCGCTGATTTCACCGTTCCAGTATTGTTTCGTTCGCTCCTACATCGATCGCTATTGGAAATTTTCGTTGGATAATTTTCGCCTTATAATTACTCCCTGGAAGAACGGACAAAGTTAGTATACAAATACGATGCTGGGCCAAAAAATTTATGAAATTCTTGCGAAAATCGTCGAAGATATCCGCATACGATTTAACGAGTTATACGCAGTTGCAAGGCCAAAAAAAGTCGTTTTTTTACGAATTTTTTCTGAAAAGGGATTTTATTTGACAAATACAAGAAGTATTAATAAATGTAGTGGTAGCTTTTAACTTTATATCGGCATTTTTTCATTTTCAAAAATATTGATTTACACTGCTCCCGTAGACGATCTCCTGGAGGTCCTCCAAAAAAAGGTGTCTAGCGGTGAGCACGATATCTCCTGTTTGGAATATCCAAAATAAAAACACCATAAAGATTCTATTAGTGGATAGATAAATGTAGGTATTGATCGAAGGAATAGTCGAAATTTTGATTTTTGACAAAATGCCGGCTCCAAAAAGAAAAAATTCCAATTTGCGAGCAAAATTTTTTCGTTGAATTGTTTTAAAAAAATCGATATAATTATCGGAAATTTTATTCCTTCGATCAATACCTGAAGAATATATCTGAGAAGGTTGTGTTAAAATTGCAGACCGATCGGTTGAGCCGTATTTGAGAAATCGTGCTGACCCGACTTTGAAAACACCATTTTCAGAAAAACGCGTTCAAAGTTTAGGCTGCCTAGTTTGTAACGCTCGGAGCGTCCTTACAAATATGCACGTATCTCCAAGAATATTTGCCGAATCGATTTGAAATTTTCAGAGAATATACTCAAATATATGTACATTTCGAAAATGCAATAAAATAAAAAAATTGATTTTTTGAAATTTCTAACTGCGTATAACCCCTGAAGGGGAGAAATAGGGTTAGGACAGCGTTTTCTCAATAATTTTCATGAATTTTTTTATAGTATAAAAAATGTATATAATTTATTGAAACATTGAGAATATTTTATACATATATTTAAGTATATACTATAAAATTTTTGAAGAATTTCCTTGAAAAACACCGAAGATATTAGCGACTCCATATTGCAGGTCACAATCAGACTCAGCATTTTGCGTACATTCCGGAAGCCGCAATTTTCATCTGAAATCAAACGAGGTTGGAATTTACTTTAGTTATATGTCTCTCTTCTACATGAACCTAAATGCTATAAAAAAAATAGAAAATTGAATTTTTTACAGGGGTCAAAACAAAAAAGCATGATTTTTTGCCATTTTTTACAACTTTATTTGCAAAAAAAAAAATTATTTTATATAATGATAATATTCCGATTTTAGGTTCATGTAGAGCGCAATACTATGAAGAAAGTAACTGCCAATTTTCAAAACGATTGGTTGGAAACTTTTCAAACTAGCGTGTACGCAAGTTCAAAAAAAGTCGTTTTCAGAAAAACGTGTTTGAAAAAAAAGTGAGGAGAGCTACTGAAGGAGAGCTACTCACTTTAATGGCTTATAACAATAGAACGAGTCGGAATTTTCATTTAAAATTTTGGGAACATATTTTTCAATAGTTTTACGAACAATTTATGAAATAAAAGAAAATCGATTTTTTGAACCGTCTAACCCTAATTCCCCCCTTAACCTTATATATTGACGAATTCGTCGCTGGCTCTGCTTTATCGATTATTTTTTCTCGGTATCCAATAGATTTTCAATCAACGAGTCAAATAACTCATCCATTATCTCCATCCAACCGTTCCCTCCGTTCGCTTTGTCCATATCTCACTACTTTTTTCGTATCGTTTATTTTCTTTTTTTTTTTTACTTCCTTGCCACTGTACCCCTACTTTCCGCCACTACCTTCGTGTGCACGTCGAGGACTAATAATAGACGTCAGATAATGACACGTTTCGGGGGATCGTGAGTTTCACACGACAGTCGAGTTCACAGTTTATGCACGTGCGTTATTCATCGTGTGTTTAAGATACATCATTCCAAGGCCCTCGTCGGATATCAAGGAAATACAATACACCGATATGGGTACATTCGTGATTTGTGTCACGAGCGTTAAGCTGAAACACAAAGTCATCCTCGTATTAGCTCATAATTTCTCTCTCGATAGCGAAAGATTATTCGCTCACACTTCTCGACCGTTAATCATGTATTTTCTCGTTAATGCCATCTGCTTCTTGTTGTGATCGCCGAACTGAAGAGTCCTAACATTCTGTGAATAACGTGAAGTTCACGATTAGACAAGAAATATCCTTTCACTGTCCTAACCGGTGCACTCAGTCACCGAGTAGATTCGAAGATTTTGAGGCTTTCGGCGAGCCCCAGGGTGACGACTTATTCAGCTTCTTTTCGTTCTCTTTTCAAAACTCTCCTCGAGACCGCCGTGTAGTTCAAACAGTAGCGGAAATCCTAGAATTGTCAAGTACTCAAAGGAACTTTGTAAAGTATAGCTGATCGTCGGGGCATGTTTAAGCGAACGCAACGGTGCGCGATGTTTGTTGACAAGAGGGGGCTTGGCCCCCCACCTCTCCTCGACCATGGGACTCACAGCAAAGCCCTTTCAGCCGCGACATCCCGACTCACTCCATCACCTCGGGGCAGCAAAACAAGACTGAGTCTTCTTTTTTTTTTTATATCACGTAGCTTCTACCGACGTAACACGTACACGTGCATCGTTGCCTACACTTTGGGCCTTATGCCAGAGGTCGTCGCACGTAGGGTGACAACATAAATATAATGTCACGGTTCTGCGCACGCGAATGGTACAGTTACGGGGGGAACGAAGCTTGGTTGAGGGAAGGGGGGACCTTTGGGAATGAAGGAGCCACCGTGAAAGACGTCTCCTTTCGGGACCCCTCGACGTCATCACCAATTCTCCATCGATCCTTTTCTTTACTGCAATAAAGAAACGAGAAGTGTTACCAATGGGCCAGACAGAGCGCAAAGAGGAACAAGGAGAAGAGCTTCTTTTTCTTCTACATGGATGTGAAGTGAATGGAAAGAATGGGCATATGGCCGTATACGATCACAGAGATTTTTATGACCACGAGAGGTTTGGGGAGGGGGGGGGGGGAAATGAAAAATGAGGTTAGCCTACTCGGAACCACATTGTCATGCTCGCTCCACCCAAGAGGCTCAATATTTTGGCTCTCGAGGCTATTACCGGAGACTACCCTGTTCGGTTTGTTTCACATTTTTCCCTCCCCGCGACCACCCCTCGCGCTTCCGTCACAACGATCCACCGATATTTAATTTTTTGGCCAATTTCATAAATTATTGATTCGCGTTCAACCGCGCTATGATTGTTATATATGCGGTTAGGTATAATTTTTGTCGATTGGACAATAAGGAATTATAATCCTCGAATTATCGATGCGAGGTTATAATGTTATTGTTCGACAAATACCCAATTATTTCTCAATATACCAAAGTTAAAGGGAAAGGGTTTCCCGAATGTTGGAAAGGGTATCTATTTAAGGGAGAACACCACTGTGACCCCCTGTTCTTTTTCACATTTTTCAAGAATTTTTTTTTGTGGGAAAAAAAAGAGATATTCGAAAATTTTTTTGGGGTTTTGTTCCTTGTTTATTAATGTATCAAAAAACATTTTTTTCACATTTTTCACGCCGCATGGTGGCGCTGGGGAAGCTCTCGCGTCAGGTGCTGTCATCTCCGCGGCACGCAGCAGAACTCGGAATTTTTTTTCAGATCGACGTTGAAGAGAGTTCTGCTGCGTGCCGCGGAGATGACAGCACCTGACGCGAAAGCTTCCCCAGCGCCACCATGCGGCGTGAAAAATGTGAAAAAAATGTTTTTTGATACATTAATAAACAAGGAACAAAACCCAAAAAAAATTTTCGAATATCTCTTTTTTTTCCCACAAAAAAAAATTCTTGAAAAATGTAAAAAAAAACAGGGGGTCACAGTGGTGTTCTCCCTTAAAGGGTTGCAGTGTGTAACAAAATTTTTTAATATCTTTAATTTTTGTATGATAATTAAAATAGGGACGAATCTTGTTTGCGAGAAAAGAAACCTCTATACCACTTGCGCTTCAATGCGCTCCGAACGTGATATAATAAATATTGTTATTTCGAAGATAGCGTATTTCTCAGTGTATAAAATGAATAGTGTTGGTGATTGAGAGAAGGCTCGTTACGGGAAAAACAATATATTCATTTACAATATTCATTCGAGTATTAGTACAATCAATAGAGAATATTGTGGCGCATTAAAAATAAAGGGGTTTTTTTTTAAATTAGGTTTAGTATCACGTGCTGAATGTGAATTAACAAAATGGTTACAAATTATGGGAGCGGAAGTGCCGCCATTTTGAGGGAAACCGTTTTGGCCAATATCTCCGTTACCGTGCACTTTAGGCCAAAAATGGTAACAACCTTTTTTGTAGATAATTGAATTTCCCATCTTTTTTTTTATAATTTTTTTTGTATCACTTACCGTTTACGACTTATACTACTGTTAAAATTAATTTTTTCACTTTTTGACCTGTATCTCTGCTAATAATTGTTTAAACAATAAAATGCTAATAACGTATCTTTTGAATCCTTAAATTTCCCACAACTTTTATTTAAAACTTTTTTGTCTAAAGTTAATATTCTCAAAGTTATAAGCAAGGTTAATAAAAACGGGGTATGCATAGTACAATGATGAAAATTCAATACATATGTAAAAAAATATTAATTATATTGACATAATTAACAATAAATACCTTCTTACCTGCAAAAAACAGCGACTTCCCGTTGACATTTTTTAAATATTTGTATAATATTTTTAACAATTCAATAATACTTCATAACTCGAATTGCCCCACGATTATTATCAAATTATCAATTATATACTGTTGGCATAATGAACAAGACAGAATAGGAAAACGAAGAATTTATTAAACAAGGCCTGGAAAGATTGATAAGTCCGCAACGAATGGTACTTCGCAGCATTTTCGGTTGGAGGCAGAGTTGATGGACTTATTTTACTTCTTGTCGATAAGCGAACGTAATTGCGCGGTTTCCTATTCTTTTGGTCATTATGCCAACAGTATATAATTGATAATTTGATAATGATCGTGGGGCAATTCGAGTTATGAAGTATTATTGAATTGTTGAAAATATTATACAAATATTTAAAAAAATGTCAACGGGAAGTCGCTGTTTTTGCAGGTAAGAAGGTATTTATTGTTAATTATGTCAATATCATTAATATTTTTTTACATATGTATTGAATTTTCATCATTGTACTATGCATACCTCGTTTTTATTAACCTTGCACCCAGTAGCGTAACATTGAACGCGTTATAACTTTGAGAATATTAACTTTAGACAAAAAAGTTTAAAATAAAACTTATGGGATGTATTCAAAAGATCAGTTATTAGCATTTTATTGTTTAAACGATTATTAGGAGAGATACAGGTCAAAAAGTGAAAAAATAAATTTCAATAGTTGTATAAGTCGTAAACGGTAAGCGATACAAAAAAAATTATTTAGAAAAAAAGATGAGAAATTCAATTATCTACAAGAAAGGATATCACCATTTTTGGCTTAAAGTGCACAGTAATGGAGATATACGGTGGCCAATACGGTGGCCAATACGGTTTTCCTCAAAATGGTGGTACTTCCGCTCCCATAATTTGTAACCATTTTGTTAATTTACATTCAGTACGTGATACTGAACCTAATTTAAAAAAAAAATCCCCTCTATTTTTAGTGCGATGCGGACAAGAGTAACGGACTCCCTATTGATTGTACTATATGAATGATACATAAAATCGCTACGATTATGACTACAAGATCCGGCATAACCACGTACAATTAATCACTCGTATTGTATTACAAAAATATTTCCTCTCTCATCGCTTATTTACGAAAAAATCAATACAACCAAAACAAAAGAAAAGCTACCCACCGCAGATCGTCGAATTAATTTCGGGTAAGCTCCGGTCCTACTAACTACAACTAAGAAAATTTGTCGCACCATTATAACTGGGAGGAAGTACTCGCTAATCTGCGCCTCCTCCTTCAATTTATACTACCGGATTTTTGATTTTTCGTCAAGAATTTCATAAATCCAGTTATACAATTTGCGAATAATGGGCATGAGAATATTTTGTAAATCACGAGTTGACTCACACTATAAAATATGTACAAACATGATTCTTGATTCTGGCGGTTCCGTTAATCTGAAAAAAAAAAAATGAAATGACATTTTAATCCGTAGACCCGTGGGTTATCACGTTCAATCACTGCGGAGTACCATTGACGTTTTGCGAAAGTAGCCCCTTTGGGCTCGTTCACGCGATACAGGATCGCGGGGCTGTTGGTACTCGGGCATACATACATGTAAGAATGTGACCGTAGGAGGTTATATTCAACCCTAAAACTGGACCCCTCCTTTAGACTGACGAGCGTACGATGTATATAACCGATAGTTCGGAGGCTTGCTCGGGGGATCGAGAAAGGATGAATTTGGTCGAGGGATCTCAAAGGGTGAGAGAATAAACGAGTGAGCCGAGCGAACGGGAATAGCCGGAGAAGCAGTAGCGACGTTACGGAAAGCTGTCCGGTGAAAATCCACCCCTGTGCATGAAGCTATCGCGTCATATAAAGGTCCGGGTATAACGTGCGCGTACACTGGACGGGCCACGTATCTTTACGGTCTATAAAGGCTGGCCCTCGTTACGAAATTCCAGGACCACGAGCGTGGCCACCAAGGCACCGCACAGAGTTCTTTCTCTCTCTCTCACTCACTCACTCTCTATCTCTTGGTCCACGTTATTTAAACCCCTCTTTCCCAGCGACCTTCTCACCCTCATTGCCCCCCTCTTTTCCGCACGTAGCCATCGTCTCGGTTGACTCTAAAACGTCCCTTAACCCCGCCAGCGCGACCAAACGATTGCCCAGCTGAATCCCAGTCCGGCAAACGTTCATGGGGGAATAAAAAAACCATTTCGGCTTGAATGAAAAAATAAAATAAAAATAAATAAATGAAAAGAAACCAGAAAATCAGAAACTCGCACATTGCTCTCTCATTATTTTATTCCGTTCACGAACTTTCTTCTATATGTAAGCCTTTTCAACTTTGGCTTTCTCATGAAGAAATTTTTGCGCACCCGACGATATAATGTAGAAAGGGATTTGCCGGTTTTTGATATTTTTGGGTTTTTGGGGCAAAAACGACGAGCGCCACAGTGAGTTTGTTTATGGCGGACTTTTGTTCATCTTAAGTTGAGATATTCAGGCTTGGTGTAAACTGTCAAAAGCGCACGAACGTCAAGCATACATTTGGCAAATTCGGCTTCTCTCGGCAGAGTTCGCTTATTTTGTGTTGTTGAAGATCAGACGAAACCTTGAAGATCATTGAATCGATCATTTTATTTATCGGCAGAACGCCGTAATACGCAGGTCAGGCCCTTGGGGATCCAGGTTATTTTTTGTGTCTTTCATTTGAATAAAAAAGAAAAAGTCTAATCGATTTCAACGCCATAGAGCGGTGAGCCGAGGTAACACCGCGGGAAGTCCGAGAGGAAGACTCGTGGGTCCCACGAGGGTCCTCCCTTCCATTCGACGGTTTAGTACGTAATGAAGATGTCTCGTCACGGGTGTCCCATATGCCTTTCCAAAGCCCCGTAGGGCCCCCCCTCACATTCGTCCCCGTGGCAAACCACGGGGTGCTCGCATAAACGATGTCACGCGGATCCTGAATGTTCGCATTGTGTGAAGCCGTAACACTGCACAACTCTCGCTGCTACTTTTACCTCACACACGCACAAACACAAACACAGAGAAGGACCAGAACCGATTCACCGCGCGGAATCGCGGTGGCAGTCACGAATAATAGGCCCTTTTCGTCCTCGTTCTCATTCTTCGGTAGGTAGCAACGAAGATTTGGGTACCCTGCCCCTTTCCATTGCTCCGAGGCTTAATCGTCCAAATAGTGCATAGATTTTTTTGGTAATTGGTCGAAATCCCCTCGCGTGCTGTTCCGAATAACCGGGGCCGTAACTAAAAGCTTCTTTATCGGTACCAAATGCCACGACTTTTCGAGGCTAATTGACTCGTCAACCTGCTAATTCATATCGCACTTTAGCCCAAAGCGCGATAATCCATTTGCCGATATATTGGTTTTTCGTGAATGAAATTTCGAAATACAGTGGGTCAAAAAAGTATTCATACACCTTGTTTTTTTTGCGATTACTTTATAGACATAAGCGATACGCAAAGAAAGCCAATTTTATTTAATAGTACATCAGGTACAGAGATAAACTGCAAATGGAGAATTTTTTCCCAGGAATATTAGACGAATTATGCAAAAAAATGAAAGTTTTCGGGCCAAAAAAGTATTCGTACACTTTAGGGTGGTTTTTAATTTGGTGATGTTGGAAATTCTTTGGTATTGTTCCTTGAAAGTAATCAACATATCCAGATAAAAAATTGGGCGCAAGCGGAACTTTGTCCAATAATTCTAACCCACCCCACCGAGCTGTCGAATTGTTATATGAAAAAATGCATGCATTCAACATTTTGTTAAGAAAATTGGTTATTATTTCAATACTATTCATGATAAAAAAATTTTATATTTTGTTTTTATAGGAAATTTAATGCTCTACAAAAAAGGTATCTTGTGAAATTCTTGTGAATCTAATATTTATCACGTTATTAGCAAAAACTGTCATCATTTATTCCAAATGTCCATCATTATGGCCAAAACAGGAGTTTGACGTCGAAAAACTGCAATGTATTCTTCATATGCAATTAGAAATATGAAGAGATACGTAGTGCACTCAATAACAGTATGTGAACGATATTTAAATTTTCAATTTTATCAATTTTATTATCATTCATGATAAATTTTTCTTCTCTGATCGATAAGGACATTGATTTCTTTATCCGTTCCAAATCGATGGCTTTTTTCGAAAGATTTGAAATCAACTCCTCATTTTTTGATATCGATGCGAGCGAGTGGATTTCTAATGAAAATTGTTTACAAGGCTTAAAAATAGTTAAAGGAATTAAAGTGGTTAACGATGTTGCATAAAGAGGAGTGAAACTTATTACAGAGTACAATGATCGTCTCACTTATGATGAAGATCAGAAACAATTCATTGTACAAATAATTGAAGAATATAAAAAAAATATCCTGATATTAACAAAGCGACTTTGCTCCAACCGATGTAATTCATTATTGTAAGTTGATTTTTAAAATATATGACATCATTCATCATAATTCACAATAAAATTGATAAAATTGAAAATTTGAATATTGTTTACATTTCATTGTTGAGTGCGCTACGTATTTCTTCATAATCTTATATACATACGAAAAATAAATTGCAGCTATTCGACGTCAAACTCCTGTTTTGACCATAATGGTCGACTTTTGGAATAAATGATGACAGTTTTTTGCTAATTACGTGATAAATATTAAATTCACGAGAATTTCACAAGATATCTTTTTTGTAGAGCATTATATGTCCTACAAAAACGTTATAAAAAATTCTTTTATCATAAATAGTTTTGAAATAATAAACAATTTTCTTAACAAAATTTTTAATGCATGCATTTTTTCATATAAAAATTCGACAGCTCGGTGGGGTGGGTTAGAATTATTGGACAAAGTTCCTCTTGCGCCCAATTTTTTTTCTAGATCTGTTGATTACTTTTGAGGAACAATACCAAAGAATTTCCAAAATCACCAAATTAAGGACCACCCTAGTACACTTACGATTGAGCTGCTAAACCTCGATATTCACTCACGGACGGTCTGACCTCTGCGTACAATGTAAACAAGTCTTCGTTTACACAATGGTTTTGACCTATTACATGCGGTAGTAGATCTTCAAGCTCTGAACAGACACGATGGCAAAGAAAAGCGAATTATCAATATCCATGCGAGACAGAGTGATTTTTCTTCGGAAACGCGGTGAAAGTTATCGAAAAATTAGTAAAGAACTAAATCTAAGTTTCGCAACAGTGCAATATATAATAAAAAAATGCGAAAGAACAAACAGCACAGGAAATAAGCCACGAACCGGTCGACCGAGAATACTAACAGTACGAGAGCGTCGGAGTATCGTTACAGAGGCTATAAAAAAACCGTTCACAAGTGCTCGCAGTTTAGCGAATGATGTCGCGTCAACATCAGGGAAGAGCGTGTGTCCCCAGACTATTCGAAACGTTTTGCATTCTGCCCAAATGTACGGCAGAATTGCCTGCAAAAAACCATTAATTAATAATATAAAACGTTTAGGTTTCGTAAAAACCTACGTAAAGAAATCTATAGAATTTTGGAAACGTGGCGTATTCTCGGATGAATCGAAGTTTAACATCTTCGGGTCCGATGGAAAAAATTCGTCTGGCGGAAACCAAATACCGAGCTCCAGCAGAAAAATTGAATACCGACGGTAAAGCACGGCGGAGGAAGTGTCATGGTTTGGGGCTGTATGAGATATTATGCCGTTGGTAATCTGGCTTTTATAGATGGTACAACGAATGCCCAGAAATATATCGACGTGTTACGCAGCAATTTGAAAGCAAGTGTAGATAAAATGGGCCTGGATGGAAATTTCTACTTCCAACAAGATAACGACCCGAAACATACTGCCATGAAAACGAGGGATTGGTTACTCTATAATGTCCGCAAACAATTCATTGCACCACCACAATCTCCGGACATCAATCCTATTGAAAATTTACGGCACTTGGTGGATGTAGAAATTAGAAAAAGAAAAATAACAAACAAATCCGATCTCCAAAGAGTGCTTTTAGAAGAATGGACGAAAATAGCAAAAGAAACAACGCAAAAGCTAGTAGAATCCATGCCTAAGAGACTCGAGGCGATAATTGAAGCAAAAGGGATGCACACTAAAGATTAGTTATAATTAACAATTATGATGATGTAGGTTTTCACTATAATCGTAAGTGTATGAATACTTTTTTGCCCGAAAATTTTCGTTTTTTCGCATAATTCTTCTATTATTCCTGGGAAAAAATTCTCCATTTGCAGTTTATCTCTGCACCTGATGTACTATTAAATAAAATTGGCTTTCTTTGCGTATCGCTTATGTCTATAAAGTTATCGCAAAAAAACAAGGTGTATGAATACTTCTTTGACCCACTGTAAATCTCGTAAATCTCGTAATGCCGAGCGAGAAATACTAAAGATAATGAATCAAAATTGGAACTATCCCATTCATTGGATCGCCATATAAAGAGAGATCACGGATTACGAAAGGAAGCTGGCACATTGGTACCGTATTACTTTCAAGCATTTCGTGTAAATCCCTTGATACGAGCAAGTGCGCTGAACAATTTTCGATCGCTCTCGTATAGTGGAAGGTTTTTGTACAAGGGAGGGGGGGAATAGAAAATCCAGTTTCGTGGAGGAAATTTCACGGGTTCGTATATGGTGTCGCGCTCGGGGATGAGATCGGCGTTAGAACCTCGAACGATGGAGAGTTTGGATCGGTCGCTTTGGTGGTAGCGGCGGCAAAACTGAAAGCCCGCGGTGGCGCGTCGAGCATCGAAAAGTGGTCAAAAGGGGATAAAGAAGAGGGTAAAAGAGCACACGGTGTTGAGCGAGAGTGGCGCGCGAACGAATCCAAGTCGCACACCCTTGAATCAAAATTAGCCTCTCTTGTACACCGTCGCGCTGGACACTCCCACGTTGGTTCGGCGATCGGTTGGTGTCAACCATTACGGCGATACAGAGCGGGTGTAGCGATCGTGGCTTTCAAAAGGTTCGCGGAACGATGCATACCGGTATTGCAATATCGCCGAACCAATACATTCCCACTCTTGAGGAGAAAAATAGAGTTAGGACAGCGTTTTCTCAATGATTGTCATGAATTTTTTTATAGTATAAAAAAATGAATATAATTTATTGAAACTTTGACAATATTTTATACATATATTTAAATATATACTATAAAATTTTTGAAGAATTTCCTCGAAAAACACCGCAGATATTAGCGACCCCATATTGCAGGTCACAATCAGACTCAGCATTTTGCGTACATTCTGGAAGCCGCAATTTTCATCTGAAATCAAACGAGGTTGGAATTTACTTTTATTATATGTCTCTCTTCTATATGAACATAAATGCTATGAAAAAAATAGAAAATTGAATTTTTTACAGGGGTCAAAACAAAAAAGCATGATTTTTTGCCATTTTTTACAACTTTATTTGCAAAATAAAAATTATTTTAAATAATGATAATATTCCGATTTTAGGTTCATATAGAGCGCAATACTATGAAGAAAGTAACTGCCAATTTTCAAAACGATTGGTTGAAAAATTTTCAAACTAGCGTGTACGCAAGTTCAAAAAAAGTCGTTTTCAGAAAAACGCGTTTGAAAAAATAGCAAAATGCTGAGTCTGATTGTGACTGGCAATATGGGGTCGCTAATATCTTCGGTGTTTTTCAAGGAAATTCTTAAAAAATTTTATAACAATTTATGAAATTAAAAAAAAATCGGTTTTTTGAACCGTCCCTATTTCCTCCCTTAAACCGACGTTCCACGGATCGAAATACCATCCGATGTTACGAGATATATGCATGGAAGAAATGTTTTTTTTTGCGTGGGTTTTGTTGGGCTTTGCGTGGATAAGAGGTGGTACGGAACAAATAAGGTTTCGAGCGCGATTTAAAATTTGGACAAATTGTTTTGACTTTTTTTTTTTGGTTAGTATTTCCGTCGTATACTTTTTTAGGTTTGACGTCTTTTTCCCTTTGTTCCTCCCATCAGAATGTTGTTCGCGGGACAATAATTAATCAATTTTGAGGAATTTTTTAACCGAGAAATATTTATTGTACATCTATCAAACTGTTGGTATACTTTGACAGTATATTTAAGGGATTAGGCCAGTCTAGAGGCCGAAAAAATACGTTTCTTTGGAGATTTTTTTTCGGAAAAACTAGAAAATAAATCGAGATTACAAAATAGAGTGTTTATCATACATATCAGTGACTGTACAGAATAATTTTTTTGAAGCGATTAATTTAAAAATGGCGGCTGAGCAGCGTTTTTGCGATGACGTCTCCGTTTTTCCAGGGTCCACGGTCGGACAAACAGCTCTTGTAGATTTTGAATTATGACGAGCTAATGATTTTTTTTCGATTATATATAACAACAGCTATAGAAGTACGAAGGATTTGTTCAATATATTGATTATTGGCCAAATGGCGTACTTCTAAAGTGAAAAGTGAAAAATTTGCTTGAAAAATCATCAGAAAATTGTTAAGGGGGGAAATAGAGTTAGGACAGCGTTTTCTCAATGATTTTCATGAATTTTTTTATAGTATAAAAAATGAATATAATTTGTTGAAACTTTGAGAATATTTTATACATGTATTTGAGTACATACCATAAAATTTTTGAAGAATTTTCTTGAAAAACACCGGGGATATTAGCGACCCCATATTGCAGGTCACAATCAGACTTAGCATTTTGCGTACATTCTGGAAGCCGCAATTTTCATCTGAAATCAAACGAGGTTGGAATTTACTTTTATTATATGTCTCTCTTCTATATGAACCTAAATGCTATCAAAAAAATAGAAAATTGAATTTTTTAAAGGGGTCAAAACAAAAAAGCATGATTTTTTGCCATTTTTTACAACTTTATTTGCAAAAAAAAAATTATTTTAAATAATGATAATATTCCAATTTTAAGTTCATATAGAGCGCAATACTATGAAGAAAGTAACTGCCAATTTTCGAAACAATTGGTTGGAAACTTTTCAAACTAGCGTGTACGCAAGTTAAAAAAAAGCCGTTTTCAGAAAAACGCATTTGAAAAAATGACCGCTCGGTCATACACGTGGCGCGCTCGGTGCCTGAAGGAGAGCTACTCACTTTAATGGCTTATAACAATAGAACGAGTCGGGATTTTTATTTAAAATTTTGAGAACATAGTTTTCAATAGTTTTACTAACAATATATGAAATAAAAAAAGAATCGATTTTTTGAACCGTCTAACCCTATTTCCCCCCTTAATAATAAATGAACTATGCAATATGAAAAAAAAATCTACGTACTTTCATAAACAATGTATTTTTAAAGATATATTAAAAATTTCAAGTAAATCGGTTGAAAATTGTCTGAGTTATATTGCCGGCCAACTTGGAAAATGCAGTTTTGAGATAAACGCGTTCGAAGAACAAAAGGAGCTCGCTGCGGACCAGGTGGCCTTGTACTAAAATTCGAAAACTGAGTACTTAGTTATTTTTCCCGGCCATAATCTTTTGGGACATCATTTTTAAGGTCCTAAGACACCATTTGAAAAAAAAATCGAGTTTTCGGGAATTCTAAAATGGCCCTGAATCCTTAAGTATGTGGATAAAGCGTGAGAAAGGATTCGTATTCACTTTCGCTGTACGATACCAAAACGACATTTTATAAGCAGAAGACGCGTCCGCAGTCTTCTACTTATAATACATACTTCCCTTGCGATCCGCGATCTCTTAAAAAAGTTATTGTGTTTTCGGACGTCACAGATATACAGAGAAAATACTTTTTTTGTCCTCCAAGTGCATGTACACCGTGTGTTCGGACCATAATCAGATAGTCGCTTTTTTCGGATCGTAATGCTTTCTCCTTTTACGTAATTCACGTACGACGAGAAACGTTGAGATTAAATAATTTAATCCCGACGAACAAATACGCGGATGTTGGTTCAATTACTAATTACATTAAATGCCCGCATCCGTGACAGTAGCTTGGCTGACAGTGAATTTTTGTTCATGCCAGACTACACATTTCCGGGCGATCCCACTCCAACGGGCATGGGATCGCTTCGCCGGTGCTTCATTTTTCGGTTGTTGAAGGTTGAGGGGGGTTGATAACTCGTCGAAGTGGCGGAATTATGGAAGGGAGGGGAAAAAAAAACAAAAAAAAACCCGAAACTCTCGGGGTTCACCAGGAAGCCTCCCGGGCACAGCATGTACTTTCGCCGCGTTTTCTCATCCTATCCTCATCGTTCGCGAACCCTCGACGTGAAATCGTTCATATCCCAAGTTCGGAGGACATCACAACTGGCACTTCCGTGTTCCTCGCATACGTTTCTCATTCGCACAGCGTTACGTGTGCGCATACTTTAACGGTATATTTAAGGGGGAAAATAGGGTTAGACGGTTCGAAAAATCGATTTTTTTTTAATTTCATAAATTGTCAGTAAAACTATTGAAAAATATGTTCCCAAAATTTTAAATGAAAATTCCGACTCGTTCTATTGTTATAAGCCATTAAGGGAGGAAATAGGGTTGGGACAGCGTTTTCTCAATGATTTTCATAAATTTTTTTATGGTATAAAAAATGAATATAATTTATTGAAACTTTGGGAATATTTTATACATATATTTAAGTATAAACTATAAAATTTTTGAAGAATTTCCTTGAAAAACACCGAAGAAAATTTATGACTGCCTTGACTTTGTTTTTCTTGGTACTATTTTTTCAAACGCGTTTTTCTGAAAACGACTTTTTTTGAACTTGCGTACACGCTAGTTTGAAAAGTTTTCAACCAATCGTTTTGAAAATTGGCAGTTACTTTCTTCATAGTATTGCGCTCTTTGTGAACCTAAAATCGGAATATTATCATTATTTAAAATAATTTTTGTTTGCAAATAAAGTTGTAAAAAATGGCAAAAAATCATGCTTTTTTGTTTTGACCCGTGTAAAAAATTCAATTTTCTATTTTTTTGATAGCACTTTGGTTCATCTAGAAGAGAGACATATAATAAAAGTAAATTCCAACCTCGTTTGATTTCAGATGAAAATTGCGGCTTCTAGAATGTACGCAAAATGCTGAGTCCGATTGTGACCTGCACAATGGGGTCGCTAATATCTTCGGTGTTTTACAAGGAAATTCTTCAAAAATTCTATAGTATATACTTAAATATATGTATAAAATATTCTAAAAGTTTCAATAAATTATATTCATTTTTTATACTATAAAAAAATTCATGAACATCGTTGAGAAAACGCTGTCCTAATCCTATATCTCCCCTTGAGGGATTAGGCCAGTCTAGAGGCCGAAAAATAGGCTTTTTGGGGATTTTTTTTTCAGAAAAACTATAAAATAAATTGAGATTACAAAATAGGGTGTTTATCATGCATATCCGTGACTGTATACAATAATTTTTTTGAAACGATTAATTTCAAAATGGCGGCTGTACAGCGTTTATCTCAAAACTGCATTTTTCAAGTTGGCCGAAAACATAACTCAGACAATTTTCAACCGATTCACTTGAAATTCTGAATATACCTTTAAAAATACATTATCTATGGAAGTTCATAGGATTTTTTCGAAATATTGATTTTTGGCCAAATGGCGCGCTTCTAAAGTGAGAAATGAAAAATTTGCTTGAAAAATCGTCAGAAAATTGTTAATAACAAATGAACTATGCAACATAAAAAATAAAATCCTACCCACTTCCACACGCAATGTATTTTTAAAGATATATTCAAAATTTCAAGTGAATCGGTTGAAAATTGTCTGAGTTACGTTTCCGGCCAGCTTGAAAAATGCAGTTTTGAGATAAACGCGTTTAAAGTTTTGGGTAGGACCAAGCGGACCAGGCGGCCTTGTACTAAAATTAAAAAACTGACTACTCAGAGATTTTTCCCGGCCGTAATCTTTTGGGACACCATTTCCAAGGTCCCGAGGGACTATTTAAAAGAGAAAAATCGATTTTTCGAAAATTCTACATTGGCCTAACCCTTTAACAAAAACACGTACCCTACGTAGTGCGAATTACGCACGGTGGTTATTGTATAACATCCGTATGTGTGGGGGTTGCGAGTCACGATTCTCGTACCCCCGTTTCATTACGAATGAACTACGTTTTGTATATATGTCGACATTTTTTAACTCGTACAACCCATGTGTCCGTTGAACTCCCGCATCACCCTCTCGCCGTCCAACTCTCATTCCACTGGCTTCACACAGAGTGGAGGGCTTGCATATATTCACATCGAATTAAGTCACTCACACGGTGCCGCGCGCTTAGCCGCACGCTCTCTTTGTCGAGGGACGGCCGGCTCTTTCACGCGCAAATATTAACCCGTCTGCCTCGCTGCCGCGTTCGCTGTCCTCTCCACACCGGTGTTGCCGATTCTCCCTCCCGCTGGTTTCACGAACCATCCCTCCGCCTCACTTTGTAACCGCGTCCTCTACGTCCTCCTCTCGCAAACCCTCCACCGCCCCGCTTGAAGCTTCAAACGCCCATACTTCCAATCTGCGCTTATCGTCCTCCGAATCCGTGACCATGTTTCACCCTGTTTGCGAATATTCGCGCCCTTCGCGGCGATTTTACTTTGCTCACTTTCGGCCGCGTCTACTCCGGTCAATGACTAATATCTATTTATCGACAATATCGACTGTTCGGTGATAAATATCGATTGGCATTTGATGTTGGACCGATGGTAAAAAAAGTATTTATACACCTTGTTTTTTTGCGACAACTTTATAGACGTAAGCGATACGCAAAGAAAGCCAATTTTATTTAATACTACATCAGGTGCAGAAATAAACTGCAAATGGAGAATTTTTTCCCAGGAACAATAGAGGAATTATGCCAAAAAAAGAACATTTTCGGGCAAAAAAAGTATTCATACACTTACGATTATAGTGAAAACCTACATCACCATAGTTGTTAATTATAACTAATATTTGGTATGCATCCCTTTTGCTTCAATTATCGCCTTCGAGTCTCTTAGGCATGGATTCTACTAGCTTTTGCGTTGTTTCTTTTCCTATTTTCGTCCATTCTTCTAAAAGCACTCTTTGGAGATCGGATTTGTTTCTTATTTTTCTTTTTCTAATTTCTACATCCACCAAGTGCCATACATTTTCAATAGGATTGTTGTCCGGAGATTGTGGTAGTGTAATCAATTGTTTGCGGATATTATAGAATAATCATTCCCTCGTTTTCATGACAGTATGTTTCGGGTCGTTATCTTGTTGGAAGTAGAAATTTCCATCCAGGCCCATTTTATCTACACTTGCTTTCAAATTGCTGCGCAACACGTCGATATACTTCTGGGCATTCGTTGTATCATCTATAAAAGCCAGATTACCAACGCCATAATATCCCATACAGCCCCAAACCATGACGCTTCCTCCGCCGTGCTTTACAGTCGGTATTAAATTTTTCTGCCGGAGCTCAGTATTTGGTTTCGGCCAGACGAATTTTTTTCCATCGGACCCGAAGATGCTAAACTTCGATTCATCCGAGAATACGACACGTTTCCAAAATTCTATAGATTTTTTTACGTAGGTTTTTGCGAAACCTAAACGTTTTTCTCGATTTATATTATTAATTAATGGTTTTTTGCGGGCAGTTCTGCCGTATATTTGGGCAGAATGCAAAACGTTTCGAATAGCCTGGGGACACACGCTCTTCCCCGATGTTGACGCGACATCATTCGCTAAACTGCGAGCACTTGTGAACGGTTTTTTTGTAGCCTCTGTAACGATACTCCGACGCTCTCGTACCGTTAGTATTCTCGATCGACCGGTTCGTCGCTTATTTTCTGTGCTGTTTGTTCTTTCGTATTTTTTTATTATATATTGCACTGTTGCGAAGCTTAGATTTAGTTCTTTACTAATTTTTCGATAACATTCACCGCTTTTCCGAAGAAAAATTACTCTATCTCGCATGGATATTGATATTTCGCTTTTCTTTGCCATCGTGTCTGTTCAGAGCTTGAAGATGTACTACCGCATGGAATAGGTCAAAACCATTGTGTAAACGGAGACTTGTTTATATTGTGCGCAGAGGTCAGACCGTCCGTGAGCGAATATCGAGGTTTAGCAGCTCAATCGTATCTGTACGAATACTTTTTTGGCCCGACAATTTTCGTTTTTTTTGCATAATTCTTCTGTTATTCCTGGGAAAAAATTCTCCATTTGCAGTTTATCTCTGTACCTGATGTACTATTAAATAAAATTCGCTTTCTTTGAATATCGCTTATGTCTATAAAGTTATCGTAAAAAGACAAGGTTTATGAATACTTTTTTGACCCACTGTATCTTGAAAACATGACATCTGAAACATTAATTTCACACTTCAGCTATCATCGACAGATTGTTAGTTTCATCGAATCAAACGCAGTAACGAGTGCGACTATAACCGAAGTAACAGATGAAACAACCAAATAAAAATTTCAGAAGAAAATCAAAAACTACTTTTCTTGTTATTTTTTTTTAATTCTCCACGCCACATATCCCACACGGTATTCTCAAGATGTGATGTTTCACACATCTACCAGGCGTCCCATGACGGCTTCATTTTTTTTTGTTTCTGTATCTTGAAGATCGATGCTTTTGATGTTTTCGCCGAAAAACGGGAATCATCAATAACAAACTACTCTCATCCGTGTATCACTTGAACTTTTCAAGCGCAATAACGTGTCAAACAATTTTCTTACAGCCATAACGATATTTATTCTTTTCAAACGAAATATTCGAGGGATGTACTTAGTTACAAGTGAAAGTTTTACCGGATGTAAAAAAAAAAAAATCTCTCCTCTTCTTTATTGGACCAATTGTTTGCGAAATTCGTTGGAAAAAAAATGTCCGCCACACTGTGTAGAAATATAGGCGTTTTTCGAGCTCGTCCTAAATCAGCCGAGTCTGGTGTGATTGCCCGTGCGAATGGGAAAGAAAAACGCGGCCACTTTTTCGTTTTCCGAAAAATGCAACGAGCATTGTTCCTTTACTGCACCAACTTGCGGCGTATTTATCTCTCGTCGTTTTACAGCGTGGCAGAAGGGGGGGAGGGCAATAGGGAAAAAAAATGTTCCAGATTCTACGAAGGTAGCTCGTGGGTCGAGGGTGGTAAAAGAAAAAATGAAGTTGGCCTGTTTTGGTTTGGGAATTAGTCCGAGGACGACGTAAAAACGTAAAATTTGGGACATAAAGTCGCCCCGGAAACTCGGAAGTGTCTACCCTCCCGCGCTCGCTCCAAAAAAAAATCGTGAGAAATGGAAAAAAAATCTATAAAAATATACGACACCGTTATTTAAAATAGTTCGACCACCGTCGTTAGGTTTTACTGGACAACTAGACGTTTTACGGAATCTCTTACGGAATCTACGGAGGCCCTTGAATCACGAGAAACGGGAACTCAAAAAGCAAGATCCCGTTTCTCGTATTTTCCAACCAAATTTTATGATCCTCCATTGTGCCCTTACGAGATGTGCCCTCTTTTTCACGTCCCTCCGTGTGCGCCTCTCTGTATAAAAACATAAAAATCTTCTTCTTCCTTTTTTTTTTCTGCACACCGACACCGGACTCGCACAGAGGGCTTCGGATGCCGCAAAAATGGGTCATGATGAGGCTCAACGTTAGTGTTATAGCCCTCCCCATTATGGTTGCTAAAGCACGCTCGCACAAGAGATCGGCACTCGTAGAAACTGCCGACCAAAAATTCAAGACCCCACGGCCCTACAGAGACACGCATTTTTTTTCTTCTTCTTGTTACCATTTTACGGATTAACCGGGGCTTCGTTCGGAATTTATAAGTTGTCGAGGTTTAAATGTGTAATTAATATTTTATATTTAAATTATGCATTTAATGAGTTAGGCCACTATAGAGGCCGAAAAAATAGGCTTTTGCGGGATTTTTTTTCAGAGAAACTACAAAATAAATCGAGATTACAAAATAAGGTGTTTATCATACATATCAGTGACTGTATACAATAATTTTTTTGAAGTGATTAATTTAAAAAAGGCGGCTGTGCAGCGTTTTTGCGATGAATTCTCCATTTTTGTTGGCCGGAAACATAACTCAGACAATTTTCAACCGATTCACTTGAAATTTTGAGTGTATCTTTAAAAATACATTGTCTATGGAAGTGCGTAGGATTTTTTCTTTTATATTGAATAGTTCATTTGTTATTAACAATTTTCTGACGATTTTTTGAGCAAATTTTTCATTTTTTACTTTAGAAGCGCACCATTTGGCCAAAAATCAATATATCGAAAAAATCCTACGCACTTCCATAGACAATGTATTTTTAAAGATATATTCAAAATTACAAGTGAATCGGTTGAAAATTGTCTGAGTTATGTTTCCGGCCAACAAAAACGGAGACGTAATCGCAAAAACGCTGCACAGCCGCCATTTTTAAATTAATCGCTTCAAAAAAATTATTGTATACAGTCATTGATATGTATGATAAACACCCTATTTTGTAATGTCGATTAATTTTGTAGTTTTTCTGAAAAATAAAACCAAAAAGCCTATTTTTTTGTTTGGTTTGGTTTGGTTGGTTTGGTTTGTTTGGTCTGGTTAAATTCATACCTACAGTTTGATAAATGTGGAAAAAATATTTCCTTAATTGGAAATTGTCCGAGTTATGTTTCCGGCCAACAAATACGGAGACGTCATCGCAAAAACGCTGCACAGCCGCCATTTTGAAATTAATCGCTTCAAAAAAGTTATTGTATACAGTCATTGATATCTATGATAAACACCGTATTTTGTAATCTCGATTTATTTTGTAGTTTTTCTGAAAAAAAACCCCCAAAAGCCTATTTTTTGTTTGGTTTGGTTTGTTTGGTTTGGTTTGGTCCGGTTAAATTCATAGCTACAGTTTGATAAATGTTGAATAAATATTTCCTTAGTTGAAAATTGTCTGAGTTATGTTTCCGGCCAACAAATACGGAGACGTCATCGCAAAAATGCTGCACAGCCGCCATTTTCAAATTAATCGCTTCAAAAAAATTATCGTATACAGTCATTGATATGTATGATAAACACCCTATTTTGTAATCTTGATTTATTTTGTGGTTTTTCTGAAAACAAATCCCCAAAAAGCCTTATTTTTTCGGCCTCTAGAGTGGCCTGACCCCTTAAAAAAAATAACGGAACTGTGGCAGAGTATTTAAATTTATACTTACAGTTTGATAAATGTAGAATAAATATTTCCTTAGTAGAAAATTTTCTGGTTATATTTCCGGTCAACAAAAACGGAGACGTCATCACAAAATCGCAGCCCAGCCGCCATTTTGCAATTAATCGCTTACAAAAAATTATTGTATACAGTCATTGATATGCATGATAAACATCCTATTTTGGAATCTCGATTTGTTTTATAGTTTTGCTGAAAAAAAATCCCTAAAAAGCCCTATTTTTTCGGCCTCTAGAGTGGCCTAACCCCATAAACAACGGAACTTCAATGTTTATATTGTCAACGGTTTAAGGGAGGAAATAGGGTTAGACGGTTCAAAAAATCGAGTTTTTAAATTTCATAAATTGTTAGTAAAACTATTGAAAAATATGTTCCCAAAATTTTAAATGAAAATTCCGACTCGTTCTATTGTTATAAGCCATTAAAGTGAGTAGTTCTCCTCCAGGCCTCGAGCGCGCCACGTGTATAGCCGAGCGTACTATTTTTACAAACGCGTTGTTCTGAAAACGACTTTGTTTGAACTTGCGTACACGCTAGTTTGAAAAGTTTTCAACCAATCGTTTTGAAAATTGGCAGTTACTTTCTTCATAGTATTGCGCTCTACATGAACCTAAAATCGGAATATCATCATTATTTGAAATAATTTCCTATTTGCAAATAAAGTTGTGAAAAATGGCAAAAATCATGCTTTTTTGTTTTGACCCCTGTGAAAAATTCAATTTTCTATTTTTTTGATAGCATTTAGGTTCATATAGAAGAAAGACATATTAATAAAAGTAAATTCCAACCTCGTTTGATTTCAGATGAAAATTGCGGCTTCCAGAATGTACGCAAAATGCTGAGCCTGATTGTGACCTGCCATATGGGGTCGCTCATATATCCCCGGTGTTTTTCAAGAAAATTCTTCAAAAATTTAATAGTATATACTTAAATATATGTATAAAATATTCTCAAAGTTTCAATAAATTATATTCATTTTTTATACTATAAAAAAAATCATGAAAATCATTGAGAAAACGCTGTCCTAACCCTATTTCCCTCCTTCAATAAATTCGTCGGTAAGTAGAATTTTGATATTGCACATCTTTGTACCTGAGTTACCGCTATTCGCGGCTGTATACCATATACGATATATGGGATCATTAAAGAAAAGGGCCATGGAACGGTAAAAAAAAAATCTCGAATATCCGAAGCGTCTCTGTACATATATTTTTTTCCGTTTCTCGCTGACCCATATAGAAAAAAAAACGGTAAAAACGGTAAAAGTCAACGTTTCAACTCTTGCGCTGTCCACCGGGGGCCGACTATTTTCCCAGCACCCTTTGTCCATTTTTCCGACTCGAGGCGAATCAGCGAAAAAGTCAAATCGTAAAATTTTCGAAAGTGTCGAAAGAAAGGGCTAGGGGCGAAAATATTGGAAATTTGTGAACGGTCGAAGGGGGTGGTACACGTGGAACAAGAGAGAAACGTGTTGACAGGGGGTGAGACTCGTAGGTATCCGAGGAAAAAAGTAAAAGTTGACTTTATACCGCTAAGCCTTTCGTTGGCTGTAAAGTTAATTCGTTGGCTTTCCCGTCGTGTACGGCGGAGACGAGAAGAGAGGATAAAGGAGGGCCCCGGAGTCGAGAGAGCCGCAGTAAAAAAATGGCAAAACGCCGAAAGTCATGGTAATACAATTCTAAAATCAAAAGTGTACGGACAGTTACGGTAGGGGTGAAAAAATAACGGGTTGCAGTGGTCCGTACGAAGCATAGTATGAATTCATAAAAAAAAACCGCTAGGATAGACCCTCGGCTGTAGCAGTCACCGTTTTGTCGAAGGGAGCCCTAAAAATCACGGAACCGTCATTTTTAGTGTGCCCCACCGAAAGGATTCTCGGGCTTCCCAGGGGTGAACCGTTAAAAAAATTCGGGTTATCCCGTCGTTTTCTGGCGAAAGATTTTTCACCGGAAACCTGAAGAAGCCACTGGGGCTAAGAACGAAACGAGCGAGGTGGTTTAACGTATCCACAAGATCAACGGGAACCGTGGCTGGGCTGATGAAGTCTCGTCTCTTTTGGACAAGATGCCAGGCTCGAGAGAACTAAAATTTCGAGAAATTGTTGCGAGTGAGAGGTGAATTGATTTTCGTAACTAAATTCCTGTGATGAATTGGTTGCCACGTCAATAATCGTAAATTTCCGTTTGAATCCAATATACTATTCCGTAGGAACCGAATTTCACATCAATTGCAATGCACAATATGGTAGTATCCCCCAGAAAAAAATAAAAGGAAGAAGAATATATGTGTGCACAGGGTCGAAACGTGCGAAAGGGTTCTGTCAAAACGAATCGGTTGGTAGGGGTGCGCGGGACTACGGGTAATAATGGACCAATAAAGAGTTATTTCGATAATTTGAGGGCGCGGCAGTCACCGCGGGATGGCTGTGTATACCACTGCCACTTTGTAATCCTTTTTCCTCAAAGTCAAGAGGGCCGTAATCCAGGGAAACTTTGGAATAATACTGAGGCCGTCCTTCGGCTCTTTCGACCTCGGGATGTTAACGATATTCGAGATGTAGGGGTTCGCAGGTATCTATTATATGTATATATATATATATATATATATATATATATATATATATATATATATATATTGACACCGGACACCCGACGCACGCCCGGTCAGACAACGGGCGTGAGGACAACTCTTCTGCCTCATCCTCAATCGTAAATTACTCAGTTTGACGATGAACCAGTTATGCACCATTCCTGAACGGGGGGTTAATTGACGGGGGCTGCAATAGTGAAAGTACATCGTGTCGCGCGACCGTCGACAACTACCTAAATATATACATATTAGGGCGATTTTTTTTTTTTTCGACTATTTTTTTTTCAGTTCCCACCCCAAATTTTGTTGGATATGTCGGAAAAGAAATTCCTTGAAAGTTACAGCCCTTAACATTAATTCTAAGTTCTTTCCCTTAGCGTGAAAAGATTTTCCATCTAAAATACACGTAAATCGAATTTTCTTTTTTTTTCAAATTTTTATAACTCAGCCGCATTTTATGCTATCATATTGTTCTTGGTTTCGATTTACTCGGAATAAAACAATCTAAAATAGTGCTTTTTGCGGTAAGAGTTTAAATTGTACTGGTGAGTTGGTACGAGTCACGGAAGTTGATTTTTACCAAAAGTTCTCATTTTTTTGCTGTTATCTCCGAAACAATTAACTTTACGAAGAAGATGTGAACGAAAAATTTGTTGGAAATTTAATTTCCTACAAAAAAGGTCCTATTGACCCAATTGCTTAGATTAATATTTCTTGAGATATTGAACTTTAAATTATGAGTAGTATAAAATTTATAAAATATGAAATATTAAATAATAAAAAAAATAAAAAATAAAAAAAGTTCAATATCTCAAGAAATATTAATCTAAGCAATTGGGTCGATAGGACCTTTTTTATAGGAAATTAAATTTCCAACAAATTTTTCGTTTACATTTTTTTCGTAAAGTTAAATATTTCGGAGATAACAGCAAAAAAACGAGATTTTTACCCAAAATTCCCGTATTTTGCTGTTATTTCCGAAACAATTAGCTTTACCAAAAAAATGTGAATGAAAAATTTGTTGGAAATGTTATTTTCTACAAAAAAGGTCCTATCGAACCAATTGCTTAGATTAATATTTCTTGAGATATTGAACTGTAACTTATGAGTAGTATAAAATTATTACGGTTTATCGAATCAAACGTTTGAAATTATTGATATTTCATATTGTATCACCATACATTTAAGTAGATATCAATTTTTCAAATAACAATTGTTTAAATTACAGTAACAAGAATAGATTATTGATGAGAATAGCAATTATAAATTAATTATTAAATTTGTTTTTTTAAGACATTGTGATTTTACACAAGATTTATACTGAGAGCGATGATTCTGTACAGTTTGAAAAATTTCCTCTCACCTAACCACTTGCCCCCACTCGCTCTCGCCAAGCCTTCTACACCATTGACCTCCTCAACGTCTTGTATACGGCGGCGGTGATATATTTATATAATATAGTGAGATATATACGTTAGCTATTAAGATTTGTCCTTCTCCAGGACTCGAATGGCTTGCCGACCATCGTCCAAAAAGGGATATTTTCGTTATTCTCGTTTTTCCCATTGATTCTTTGACCTATCGACGAAAACTCGGTGTTTTTCGTAATCACCAGAAAAGTTCCGATTAAATGAGGTGTTGGAACATTGCAAAAAATGAAAAAAAAATTTTAGTCGTTTCTGTCTACTTTTTCAGAAACCTTAAAATGTCGAAATTTCAAATGGCCATAACTTGGCTCCGGTTTGGTCGATTTTAGGTTTTGAGGGGGGTTTCTAAAACGTCTCGAGCGGACTTAGCGAATGGCGTTTGATTCATCCCGATATCTCAATTATTGTGGCCATGAGAGCATCTTGAAAATCGTCGATAAAAATGAGAAATATGGAGAAATTCGCAAAAATCGATGGTCCAACTTCAAAAATCGGTGAAAAATTGAAAAAAAATCGTAGCTCAATAAATGAAGCGGCATTTTAAAGGTTAAATGATTAAGAAAAGAATGAACACAGAGTGAGGTTCGAACTCCATCGGGAAGCAACGTTACAGCGATTTTAGTGAAACCACATCGGTTTGGCCGAAATGCAAAAAAATTTTGTATTTTTTAATTTTCTCTCAGGACTCTGTATCGAAATATTTTGACTCGCTGATTACTAATTCAGTAGCCATTTCTTTGAGAAACTTAAAATTCCGTTGGAGATCGTCCAAAAAGTGATTTTTCCGAGTTTCGCGTTTTTTTCATTGATTTTTTATTTTGTCGACAAAACACTCGGTGTTCTTCGTAATCAGCGGAAAATTTCCGATCGAATAGGTTATCGGAATTGATTTTCAAAAAATTCGTACTTATCCACGAGGTAAAGCATATTTACGTACTTATTTTTTTAAGAGTATCGATAGAGTACCGGGTCGAAAAATAATAAAGCAACGTTATTTCGCTATTCGTGAAAATGATTAAGTAAATTCTCTAGAGAACCAATGGGGTTGAAGTGCCATAAATTACCACAGCATCGTTTCTCATTACGTATGTTCAAACACATGTGAAAATGCCATAAGAAATGAAAATTTGGTGGCGGAAGGTTAGCTGAAACCTGGTAAAATCACTCATATACGTATGTAAAAAAAATGTTCGCTTTACAATGGCCAGCCTAATGTGACGTTTTTTTTTTCGGGAAATATACGAGGGGGGACCCAAAAAAAACGGGAATTGCGCTGCGGCGGGAAGGGAGAGTGGGGGAACCCATTGCTCGACCAGGCGTCCGTTGGGGACACGTCTCCTGAGTTAGTGTGCGAAGTTCCGCCGTGAGTGCATTGGTTCGCCCGTGGGAATTTTTGTAGTGAAACAACTTTTTCCATTTCGGTGAAAGCGTGATAACCGATTGTCGAGAGCAACGCGGGGCTGTGAAATTTTGTTTCCTGTTGGGGAAATCGGCCGCGGAAACTACTGTAATGCTTAAGACTGCTTATGGAGATGCTGCCCTAAGTAAAACCAGAATCTACGAGTGGTTTTCACGTTTTAAAAATGGAGAATTGTCAATCGAAGACCAACCCCGTTCAGGACGTCTCTCAATGTCAAGAAGTGACGAAAACGTCGACAAAATCAATGCTCTCATTCAAAAAGACCGTCGCCGAACCATTGATCAACTCTGTGAAATGTCTGGGATATCCGGGAGTTCAATTCAGAGGATTTTATCCAAAGATTTGCACATGAGCAGAGTTGCAGCCAAATTTGTCCCTCGCCTTCTCACAGACGAGCAAAGGGAGCGTCGACTTCAGGCATGTTTTGAACTTCAAAATCAGCTCGAAGAGGACCCTGAACTTTTTTCCAAGGTGATTACTGGTGATGAATCGTGGTGCTATGGATACGATCCCGAAACAAAGCAGCAATCAAGCGTTTTTCCACTGTGGAGGAGGTAAAACAAAAATCGCTGGAAGGCCTAAAGAACATCCCGATAAGTGAATTTAACGCGGTAGTCTGGTCTACAGCGAGATTTTTGACGTCATTTCTAATGTGCAATAATTTTTAAAACGTTGAAGTTGTCTTGATGAAAATTTACACGTGCATTTATCGATCCTTAGAGAATACTTGTGCATTAAAAAAAAAAATTATTTTAAATATTTTCATATAGTTTTTTGCCTTGTTGCAACATGGTGCGCCGAAAGCCACCTCAATCGGCGCCCACTCTGGACGATGTTGTATGCATCTGAAAAAAAAAATATATATATATTCTCAATCTGTATGAGTATTCTGAGCACTGGTAGCAGAATTGGTACTTAAAAAGAATTTTTGACAAAATGGCGGCCTGTTGAACTTTCATTAATGACATTTCGTACATTTTCGGGTATTCGACGAGTTATAAAATGTCGGCAAAATCATTCTTCGACTCAATTCTGCTACCAGTCCTCGGAAACAGGCTACCTAAGTTACGTGCAAAATTTGAGCTTGATCGGTCCATTAGTTATCGAGATATCGTGGGCGCCGATTTTAAAAACACAGTTCCGAGATAAACGCGTTCAAAGTTTTGACACCGTTAAATGAGCGACTCAGTAGCCTCTGCGTTAGCTGCTTCCCGATCGCGCTACCTGAGCGCGCGGCTTGCTTAGAATTTTTATTTCACGGCTAATTTTTGAAACATCAATAAACGGTTTTCCGGAGCGTATGAAGAAAGGTCTAACGAATAAGAAAATGAAAAAAAAAAAAAAAAAATCGATATTTTCAAATTTCTAGACCAGACTAACGCCTTAAAAAATGTTTTGAACATTGGAAGGATTGTTTGCAGAGGTGCGTTGTGGTCAAAGGAGAATACTTTGAAGGTGATCAAAATTTCGTCGTAAAAATATTAAAAAATAAAGAAATTATGACGAAATTCCCGTTTTATTTGGGTCCCCCCTCGTATTTAATTTTGTCCTTGAGGAGGGATCGAGTTAGAGTTACAATGTGCTCTATGCGAGTGAATAAAAAAAGTATCGATATTTTTTGCGGATGAACTGTACCAATGTACCGCACAACGATATTCATACAGAAAAAAAAACAAACAACAAAAATACACAAACAAAATCTGGTCCTTTACAGTATGCTGCGTCAGTGAACCGATGAACGAAGCGCAGGAACTCCGATCAAGCCACAGTCGCGGCTTGAGGGAGAAACGGGGGGTAGAAAGAGCGGGAGAGAAACTGAAGCGGCGCAGCAACGAAAGGGGTTGGGAAGTAAGCGGAAATGCAGGATGGGATATAGAGAGAGAATACCCGAACGAGTGGATGAGTTGGTGGCCTGTAAAAAAATGTTTGATCAATGAATTTTTGTTGCCGGCGTGGTTCGACGGTCTGTTGGGGAAGGTTGCTGAACGGTAGAGGGGTGTATACGTGGTCCTATTTTCGATGTGAATCCGGCGAGCGCTGACCAGCGTACAAAATGAATAGTGGCTTCGATGGGCAGGCTTTTGTGTTAGTATATAATGTTCCTGCTACATTGGTACTCGTATATGACGCTGGATCCTCGTGCTTTCGCTATTCGATACGCGTATGAACGACGTACGGACGCGCTATCACGCGCGTGAGCGCTCGACGATGAGAATATACCACGTGAGCTGAACGTTATTGAAGGGTAGTACGGTAGTACGGTGCGCAGTTTTCGGTGATCGTATTAAATCTGCTACAAGTTCCCGTGGTACTTCGTTCTATCTCCTGCTCTCCCGCGCGTTTCGCCGCTTTCTATCGAGCTTCCCTCTGTCTAAAATCTCGTCTATCGTTTCTGTATTACCGTACAGCAACACCCGTACCGCGTAAACCCTCGTCCTGTAAACTAAAGCGACATTAAGTGAAATATTGTTTTAACAGAGTGCGGCTGAAGCGTCCTTTCGCGGCTGTTTTGTAAAATCCCTTTGGTCGGATCGTTCCCGCACCTATAGTTCCCGCACGCGTCGCTTATCTGTCCAAAGTACGTAATTTTACATCCATAGCGCGGAAATTTATGGCGCGCGGTGTCGGTAACACCGTCGCGAATTTTCCGTAAAGTTTTTCATTACTTCACTTTTTTTTTTAACTTAAGAGGGGAAATAGGGTTAGGACAGCGTTTTGTGAATGACTTTCATGAATTTTTTTATAGTATAAAAAATTAATATAATTTATTGAAACTTTCAAAATATTTTATACATATATTTAAGTATATGTATACTATAAAATTTTTGAAGAATTTCCTTGAAAAACACCGAAGAAAATTTATGACTGCCTTGACTTTGTTTTTCCTGGTACTATTTTTTCAAACGCGTTTTTCTGAAAACGACTTTCTTTCAACTTGCGTACACGCTAGTTTGAAAAGTTTTCAACCAATCGTTTTGAAAATTGGCAGTCACTTTCTTCATTGTATTGCGCTCTATATGAACCCAAAATCCAGAATATTATCATTAGTTAAAATAATTTTTTTTTGCAAATAAAGTTGTAAAAATGGCAAAAAATCATGCTTTTTCGTTTTGACCCCTGTCCGTAAAGTTTTTCATTATTTCACATTTTTTTTTTAACTTAAGGAGGGAAATAGGGTTGGGACAGCGTTTTCTCAATGATTTTCATGAATTTTTTTATAGTATAAAAAATGCATATAATTTATTGAAACTTTGAGAATATTTTATACATATATTTAAGTATATACGATAAAATTTTTATACATATATTTAAGTATATACGATAAAATTTTTATACATATATTTAAGTATATACGATAAAATTTTTATACATATATTTAAGTATATACGATAAAATTTCTATACATATATTTAAGTATATACTATCAAATATTAGCGACCCCATATCGCAGGTCACAATCAGACAGTATTTTGCGTTCATTCTGGATGCCGCAATTTTCATCTGAAATCAAACGAGGTTGGAATTTACTTTTATTATATGTCTCTCTTCTATATGAACCTTAATGCTATCAAAAAAATAGAAAATAGAATTTTTTACAGGGGTCAAAACAAAAAAGCATGATTTTTTGCAATTTTTTACAACTTTATTTGCAAAAAAAAATTATTGTAAATCATGATAATATTCCGATTTTGGGTTCATATAGAGCGCAATACTATGAAGAAATTAACTGCCAATTTTCAAAATGGTTGGTTAAAAACTTTTCAAACTAGCGTGTACGCAAGTTAAAAAAAAGTCGTTTTCAGAAAAACGCGTTTGAAAAAATAGTACCAAGGTAAACAAGCAATATGGGGTCGCTAATATTTTATAGTATATGCTTAAATATATGTATGAAAATTTTATAGTATATACTTAAATATATGTATGAAAATTTTATAGTATATACTTAAATATATGTACAAAATATTCTCAAAATTTCAATAAATTATATTCATTTTTTATACTATAAAAAAATTCATGAAAATCATTGAGAAAATGCTGTCCTAACCCTATTTCCCCCCTTAATGGCTTATAACAATAGAACGAGTCGGAATTTTCATTTAAAATTTTGGGAACATATTTTTCAATAGTTTTACTTACTATTTATGAAATAAAAAAAAATCAATTTTTTTAACCGTCTAACCCTATTTCCTCCCTTAACGGGTTACACGCAGTTGGACATTTCAAAAAATCGATTTTTTTTTAATGCATTTTCGGAATGTACATATATTTGAGTATATTCTCTGAAAATTTCACATCGATTCGGCAAATATTCTTGACGCTCGGAGCGTTACAAAGTAGGCGGCCGAAACTTTGAACGCGTTTTTCTCAAAACGGTGTTTTCAAAGTCGGGTGAGCACGATTTTCTCAAAAACGGCTCAACCGATCGGTCTGCAATTTCAACACAACCTTCTCAGATATATTCTTCAGGTATTGATCAAAGGAACCAGATTTCCGATAATTCTTTGTATTTTTTTTAAACAATTCAACGAAAACATTTTGGTCGAAAGTTGGAACTTTTTCTTTTCGGAGTCGCCATTTTGTCAAAAATCAAAATTTCCACTATTCCTTCGATCAATACCTAGATTTATCTATTCGCTAATAGAATCTTTATGGTTTTTTTATTTTGGATAATTCAAACCGGAGATATCGTGCTCACCGCCAGACACCTTTTTTTAGAGAAGCTTCCGGAGATCGGCTATAGCAGCTTTAAAAATCATTATTTTTATAAATAAAAAATATGAAAATAAAGTTCAAAGTTACCACAATACGTATATAAATTTTTACGTTAATAAATTAACATGTCTTCCCAGGAAAAATTCTTGGAATATCGCCTTTTTTCGGTCTCCTGACTGCGGATAACTCCTAAAGGGGAGAAATAGGGTTAGGACAGCGTTTTCTCAATGATTTTCATGAATTTTTTTATAGTATAAAAAACGAATATAATTTATTGAAACTTTGAGAATATTTTCTACATATAGTTAAGTATATACTATACAATTTTTGAAGAATTTCCTTGAAAAACACCGAAGATATTAGCGACCTAATATTGCAGGTCACAATCAGACTCAGCATTTTGCGTACATTCTGGAAGCCGCAATTTTCATCTGAAATCAAACGAGGTTGGAATTTACTTTTATTATATGTCTCTCTTCTATATGAACCTAAATGTTATAAAAAAAATTGAAAATTGAATTTTTTACAGGGGTCAAAACAAAAAAGCATGATTTTTTGCCATTTTTTACTACTTAATTTGCAAAAAAAAAATTATTTTAAATAATGATAATATTCCGATTTTAGGTTCATATATAACGCAATACTATGAAGAAAGTAACTGCCAATTTTCAAAACGATTGGTTGAAAACTTTTCAAACTAGCGTGTACGCAAGTTAAAAAAAAGTCGTTTTCAGAAAAACGCGTTTGAAAAAATATCTAAATGCTGAGTCTGATTGTGACCTGCAATATGGGGTCGCTAATATCTTCGCTGATTTTCAAGGAAATTCTTCAAAAATTTTATAGTATATACTTTAATATATGTATAACATATTCTCAAAGTTTCAATAAATTATATTTATTTTTTGTACTATAAAAAAAATTCATGAAAATCATTGAGAAAACGCTGTCCTAAGCCTATTTCCCCCCTTAATGGCTTATAACAATAGAACGAGTCGGAATTTTCATTCAAAATTTTGGGAACATATTTTTCAATAGTTTTACTAACAATTTATGAAATAAAAAAGGAATCGATTTTTTGAACCGTCTAACCCTATTTCTCCCATAATAAGCGGAAGAGATACATTAAATTACTAACGACCGCCTTAATGATTTCGTTATCGACGAAAAAGAATTGTAACGCTAAGTAAAAGCATGGATTACATCGTCGGTTAATACTTGACTCAAGTGAAAAATGTCGCTTTCAAATATGTAGCATTTCGGGATAAAGAATAATTTCATTGAACCCTTGTACATTTTTTGTAACCCATAAAAAAGAAAGATTTTCGAACGGATCGAATGGGAACAAACTGTTGCTCGGTCTCGCAAAGTGGTCTCGCGGTCATCTAAATCTTTTCTCACCGCGAGAAACCACCAGGGCGGAGGAAACGTACCGCAGGAGGGATGCTCTACACAAAATATTCGGGTCTCCCTGTGTCTCCCGTTGATTTTCGTTGCTGGCTTTAGCCTTCAATGTTCAGTTTCCGGTTTGCCCGGAATTATCCATCTTTCGAAAGGAATCCTTGACTTCTGACGAATGGATGAGATAGAAATCAACGGCGTTGTTAAGGACGAAGACAAATCGATCTTTCTGCAGACACGCCGCGTGATTTTATGGGCATCGTCGTTGATTCTATATGCGCTTTACTTTTGGACGCTTGTTTCAACACAATGGGCCTTTAGATAAATTTAACATCCTTCATTTTTTAACGCGTTAACGAAATGTTTTTTAAACAAATTATACCTGACTAGGAAGTATTGGATGGGGTTTTTTTCAAATGGTTAGTCGTTTAATGGTCAACCATCGACTTCAACGGTATCAAAACCACCGAGATCTGTAAACACTGATCGATTTAACCATTAAATCACGTGAAACGTGTCCCTTGATAATGACATTAACGGATTAGGCCACTCTAGAGGCCGAAAAAATAGGCTTTTTTGGGGATTTTTTTTTCAGACTAAGCTGCACAGCCGCCATTTTGAAATTAATCGCTTCAAAAAAATTATTGTATACAGTCACTGATATGTATGACAAACACTCCGTTTTGTAATCTCCATTTATTTTGTAGTTTTTCTGCAAAAAAATCGCCAAAAAAGCCTATTTTTTCGGCCTCTAGACGGTTCAAAAAGTCGATTTTTTTTTATTTCATAAATTGTTAGTAAAACTATTGAAAAATATGTTCCCAAAATTTTCAATGAAAATTCCGACTCGTTCTATTGTTATAAGGCATTAAGGGGGCAATAGGGTTAGGACAGCGTTTTCACAATGATTTTCATGAATTTTTTAATAGTATAAAAAATGAATATAATTTATTGAAACTTTGAGAATATTTGATACATATATTTAAGTATATACTTTAACATTTTTATACATATATTTAAGTATATACTGTAAAATATTAGCGACCCCATATTGCTTGTTTTTCTTGGGGTACTATTTTTTCAAACGCGTTTTTCTGAAAACGACTTTTTTTAAACTTGCGTACACGCTAGTTTGAAAAGTTTCCAACCAATCGTTTTGAAAATTGGCAGTTACTTTCCTCATAGTATTGCGCTCTATATGAACCTAAAATCGGAATATTATCATTATTTAAAATAATTTTTTTTTTGTAAATAAAGTTGTAAAAAATGGCAAAAAATCATGCTTTTTTGTTTTGACCCCTGTAAAAAATTCAATTTTCTATTTTTTTGATAGCATTTAGGTTCATATAGAAGAGAGACATATTATAAAAGCAAATTCCAACCTCGTTTGATTTCGGATGAAAATTGCGGCTTCCAGAATGTACACAAAATGCTGAGTCTGATTGTGACCTGCAATATGGGGTCGCTAATATTTTATAGTATAGACTTAAATATATGTATACAAATTTTATAGTATATACTTAAATGCATGTATAAAATATTCTAAGTTTCAATAAATTATATTAATTATTTATACTACAAAAAAATTCATGAAAATCATTGAGAAAACGCTGTCCTAACCCTGTTTCCCCCTTTGAATATCTACAAAAGCAGGACGATAAGGGGAAAAAAGCGAAAAAAACATTCCAAGCTGATCGACGGAATTTCATGAAATTTCCGGATTCAACCAAAATCCATGATATTTCCAGACATTAAACACTACGGGTTATGATTAGCTTAGCAAAGCGCGGGCAGGAAGTGATAGGAGGAAAAATTAGGAAGGGTCATACGTAAAAACCCGCAAGGGTTATTATTTATTATTGTGCGTTGGAAACGTGCAATAATAAATAAATAAAATTTATATTTAAATATATATGGATAATGTACCGTAGGAGACTACGTTAAAAGACACTTTGATGCGTCAGTGACGCACCAGTTTCAATATAAAATATAATCATTCACCGCCTAAACTCCTCCGGAGCTCTATGAACCTCGAAACTTTTCGGATAGAAACCGATGAACCTCGGGGGGCACACGGCGAACAGCATCGGCATACATACATAGTATAGTAGCGGAGGGCAAACGGAAAGCTTCGGTGTGCTTTTCTATGCGCATTCGGTCAGGTTATTGGGAAGCCGATATCTGCCCGCAGGAAGCTGCCGGGGGTGAAAACGCAGAGACGGTCCCGGTCGGGGAGGCGCAGAGACATGGAATGAGCTCCCGCTCTCTCCTCCTTCCTCTGCCGTGCAGTCGACAAACTGAAAACTAAAGGGTGAACGAAACGGGAAATCAAGTGCAGAGAGAGAGAGAAATACAGAGAGAGAGAGAGAGAGAGAGAGAGAGAGAGAGAGAGAGAGAGAGAGAGCAAGTGAGAGAGATCACAAGTGGTGGTGAGGCCGGAAGCTGAGAGAAAGGGGAGACACGGTGATAGCAACAGTATGGTACGGGTCATTCCGAATCAATTGAACCGCTTTTTAAAGGATAAGGACGATGCGTCACGATGATTTGTCGGAAAATTTACTTCAATAATGTCTGGAAGGGATGGAAAAAGGTTTGATTTTCATCATAAAGAAGTTCATGAATTGATGACTGGCTTTTTAATTTGTGTGTTTATTTTTTTTCATTCCTTCGATTAACACCATAATATATCTCTTTTATCCCTGTAGTATCTATGACCACGTATCGCGGTATCGCGTACTTTAGAAATTGCAGCGAAGCCTTGATTTTTCCGGCTCCGATGTATCCAGGGCCCCGATGTAAATTAAACGGAAATCATGGATACTCCTCCTCCGAATAATCAAGATTTTACTGTAAACAAAAGAAAAAAAATTGATACAGGAAAACATTAATTACTTGAAAAAAAAAAATAACGAAAGAAAAGGAAGAAAAAATGGAAAAAATGCAATGAACGAAAATAACGGAATTCTTAAAAAAAGAAACAAAAAATTAACGAACAATTTAAAGATGCCGATATGAATTCGCGAATATTATTGTAGTCAATTTAAGGGCGGAAATAGGGTTAGGATAGCGTCTTCTCAATGATTTTCATGAATTTTTTTATACTATATAAAAAAGAATATTATTTATTGAAACTTTAAGAATATTTTATACATATATTTAAGTATATACTATAAAATTTTTGAAGAATTTCCTTGAAAAACACCGAAGATATTAGCGACCCCATATTGCAGGTCACAATCGGACTCAGCATTTTGCGTACATTCTGGAAGCCGCAATTTTCATCTGAAATCGAACGAGGTTGGAATTTACTTTTATTATATGTCTCTCTTCCATATGAACCTAAATGCTATCGAAAAAATAGAAAATTGAATTTTTTACACGGGTCAAAACAAAAAAGCATGATTTTTTGCCATTTTTTACAACTTTATTTGCAAAAAAAAATTATTTTAAATAATGATAATATTCCGATTTTAGGTTCATATAGAGCGCAATACTATGAAGAAAGTAACTGCCAATTTTCAAAACGATTGGTTGAAAACTTTTCAAACTAGCGTGTACGCAGATTCAAAAAAAGTCGTTTTCAGAAAAACGCGTTTGAAAAAATAGTACCAAGAAAAACAAGCAATATGGGGTCGCTAATATTTTATAGTATATACTTAAATATATGTATAAAATATTCTGAAAGTTTCAATAAATTATATTCATTTTTTATACTATAAAAAAATTCATGAAAATTATTGAGAAAACGCTGTCCTAACCCTATTTTCCCCCTTAATGACTTATAACAACAGAACGAGTCGGAATTTTCATTTAAAATTTTGGGAACATATTTTTCAATAGTTTTACTAACAATTTATGAAATTTATCAAAAATCGATTTTTTGAACCGTATAACCCTATTTCCCCCCTTAATTGTGCTACCTTTTCGTACGCTTCGCCAACAATCGTTAAGGGGGGAAATAGGGTTAGACGGTTCAAAAAATTGATTTTTTTTTAATTTCATAAATTGTTAGTAAAATCATTGTAAAATATGTTCCCAAAATTTTAAATGAAAATTCCGACTCGTTCTATTGTTATAAGCCATTAAACTGAGTAGCTCTCCTTCAGTAGTTCTCCTCGCTATTTTTTCAAACGCATTTTTCTGAAAACGACTTTTTTTGAACTTGCGTACACGCTAGTTTGAAAAGTTTTCAACCAATTGTTTTGAAAATTGGCAGTTACTTTCTTCATAGGATTGCGCTCTATATGAACCTAAAATCGGAATATTATCATTATTTAAAATAATTTTCATTTTGCAAATAAAGTTGTGAAAAATGGCAAAAAATGATGCTTTTTTGTTTTGATCCCTGTAAAAAATTCAATTTTCTATTTTTTTCATAGCACTTAGGTTCATATAGAAGAGAGACATATAATAGAAGTAAATTCCAACCTCGTTTGATTTTAGATGAAAATTGCGGCTTCCAGAATGTACGCAAAATGCTGAGTCCGATTGTGACCTGCAATATGGGGTCGCTCGTGTCTTCGGTGTTTTTCAAGGCAAATTCTTCAAAAATTTTATAGCATATACTTAAATATACATATAAAATATTCTCAAAGTTTCAATAAATTATATTCATTTTTTATACTATAAAAAAATTCATGAAAATCATTGAGAAAACGCTGTCCTAACCCTATTTCCTCCCTTGAGTAAATTTTCCGTCGAATCGACGAGACTCGTGATTTTTGTCCTTTAAAACGGCGTCGAATTCATTTGGAATGACCCATATGTGTACTATAGATGTTGAAAGAGAAAAAAGAAAGAAAAAAAAACAAAACAAAAGCCCGAGCACGACAGAAAAGCTACAGAGCAAAGAGCTCGGCCGTCTCTTTATCCTTCGTTCCATCGTTCGTTTCACTGCTCACGTGGAGGCCAACCCGATCCCACTACCAGACTGAAGGAGATGATGATGGTGGTGGTGGTGGCTATTGGCTTCTGAAAGGCCAGGCAGCGCGCTTTTTACCCCCCACACTCGAGAACCGTAGGAAACCCGTTGCGCTATATAACGGCGGTGTCAGGCGTCCGTTGCCGGGGGATGAGAACATTGTGGGGGGGGGGGGGGGGGTTGGTTGGCAACCCGTGATGGTTGGGTTTTCGCTTGGGATATGGGGTATTGTATCAACTCGCGTCTCCATCCCACTACTCTCTTTCACACTGCGACTACTACCTATGCTTTTCAAGCAGCAGCGGGGCATCGCCGCTAGCACCAAGATAACTATGTAGACTACCGCTCCTTCCTACCTCGCGTTATTCCCGGTGGGGTAGGAAGTGGTGGCGGCATCCTACACACTCGATCTCGGTCCCGGTCGTCAATCCCGATATTTAAAACAAAATGCTATCTGATGCGGCGAAACGTTGAGTTTATGGTGTCGCAGCGCTGTGTCGCACGTTTTACCAAGATGAAAAAACGCGCCCGCTCCCTTCAGACCTTGCCCTTTTTTTCGTTCACTAATCAATGATCGTTCCTGTATTTTTCATGGATTTTATCGCTGTTTTTTTTTGGTCTCATCGCTTCCCACACCCAATATTTCTTTCCTCATCCAGGAATCTTTGTTCTCGTGAGAAAAGAAAAGTTGTGCTTTTTATATCAATCACATGTGGAACAAAATGTCCTTGTGCATTTGCTCGTTTACGATAGGCTCCGAAAATTCAACTGGTTACATTTCGACATTGACTCGATGAATTTCTCCCAAACTTTTCACGGATTTGCTCCATTGAAACTCGATTGTTTACTGTAAGATTCGTTCGAATTACTTGCGGGAGGGTTAGACATTTTACGGCATTTTGAAATTTTCGACAAACGTCGGCGATCACTCGAATTTTCATCAATTTTTCTTCTCTTGAACTTTTGTTAGCTCTGTGCAAAAGCACAACGCTTTCAATCATACTTTCACGAAAACGTATTTTTCACTATTTACGAGGAAAAAAAAACCACCGTGGAGTTTTGAAAATTTGAGAATCCCTGATATAAGGCGTAGGTGTCACGAGGAGTCTATCAACCGATGCGCTCGGGCTCTGCTCCCTTTCTCTGTTCTATTTTACAACGCTTTCCTTTTCTTATCTCACTCTCACTCTCTCTCTCTCTCATCCCTATCTCCTTCAGTAAATCCGGCCGTAAGTTAAACTATTGGGGGAAAATCTAGAGTAAGACTCCCTCTTTTCTTCTCTCTCTCGTTTTCTATCTTCTTCTCTTTGCTGCTTCTCCTATCTTGCCAACCTGCCTCATCCCCTATACCTCCCCCTCTCCTTATTCACAATATCCCATCGGTGGAAGATCCGAGCGGAATCAAGTTTACGTATATCTCGTTGCCTATCATCTCCATCACCATAGATTGCCCATAAAGAACCGGGCGAATCCGTGGTTATACGCGCCACGCAGTCAGCCAACGTTCGACCGGCTGCTTTGCCTACCCTTCTTTTACGGGGTTGGAGAATGGCTTGAGAAAAACCGTGCTCTCTTTCGAACCCCTTCCTCGTGTACACGATCCACCCGAATCGTTTTGAACGTATTCGACGGGGTCCCATCCCCGCCCGCCTCTATCCGCACCGATTTTAGTGTCGATTTCTGTCGAATGATTCTCCTGCATGATCCTTGGGAGCGGTTATGCTGGGATATCCCAAATCCGGAACCTCCTATATAGATAATACTGCACTATAGTATGGATAACGTGCTGATACAGTCTGCGGATATTGAGCAGCCTATCCGCAATGGATTTAAAACAAATTCGCTCAACTATTGGACTAGTTAAGTTTGATTATTGGAAGCGATAGATCGGTCGCGATGACTATATTAAGGACAATTGATTTAGAGTGAATCTTCAGTAGAATCCCTGCAGCTTAACTTGGGTGGCGGTCGAATAACGGAACGACCAATATTTGAAAGGGCAGATATTTTGAAATTAAATTCGTAATATAGAGTAACGAGGATATAGAGTAACGAAGCTATTCGACAAGCGATTGGTTTAATTTTAGAAGAAGCTTATTCGATCGTACGCGTGATGGTTGAACCTCCTGCAGAGCGATGGAATGGAATTCGAGGATACGGACAAGTCGAACGGGCACGCGGCTTTCGTCGTAGGGTGTACAGGACCGTGAGGTCAATCTGGACCATTTCACAATGCAGAGTCTTTAGGTATCTCAGCACGTCACGGTAGAATGGCACGAGGACCCGAAACCCAAACGCACGTCGAAGAGGAAGCGTGACGCGGTCGAATGGACCTTTTGGACGGCAAACACTTCTCTTATTCCATATAAATATCCCTCACGACTTATTCGTACTGTGACGCTGTTACGCTCCGCTTCCACTGATCGTACCGGAGTCCGACCATAAACGCATTAAAGCCGGAACCAATTCGGGACACTGTCGAACGAAATTATGGAAACTGTCGAATAGGCAGGGTCACACAGAGAGTGGCGCGCGTGACCGCTGTGACTTTTTATCCTCGTTCCTCTCATTCTCCGTCATAGATTTCACATCCTTCGTGTCCTCATTCCGCCGTTAACATTTCTTAAGGACGCAGCCGCATTCTTGGCAAGACCGGAACTAAACGTGCTGACACTTTTCCCGTCCATGTAGTCGCGACTTGCGGATAAACACTGAAATTGCGAACTGTATGACCCTTAAAACGTAAAGTCGAATGGATGGATATATCGAGATATGGATAAACGACTGTAGATCTCTGCAGGGGTAGATATTCGACACTGGAATGGTCAAAATATGAGAGTGTGAGAACAATTTTAAATATTCGCGCGGACAGTGCCGCGAGCAATCGCTTATGGTGTCTCCGTAGAGTAGAAAGATTTGGAGGGCTTGTGAGGAGAGGGGATATAACACACCTCTGTCGAACATGATACGCGTCGTTCTCTTTCGCTCCGGGACCATCGTGGAAGACAACTCGCCTATCAATCGTCATCATTACGAGAGAACGTAATGATCAACCATTGACATCGCAAAGAGCAATATCGCCGAGAGTGGAGTGGCCTCCCGCTTTCGTCATCAATTTCTCTACGCATTATTTGGACACGAGTTTCTTCAAGTTCCGGAGCAAAGGAAAGAGCCATCGTGGATGTCCGACTTTCGACACTAAAGTTACGTATCTGGATTTCTTTGTCTGAGCTCACCCAAAAGAAAGACTATTTGAGCGTATAGTGTGAATGCAGGGCTTGAAACAATATTGCAAACAGATTGAATGTTCGGTTAAAACACGCGAAAGTTCGACCTAAACGTCTAACCGATTCCTAAAACAAATGCACGAAATTATGATATTTATAATTCTTTAGACTGAACATCGTACAAATTATCTTTAGTCGTTGAGGTTCGGGTCGTGGTTGCGAACGTTAGGAGACGATTTCGACCGGGTTTCGTTTTTTATTCTACATCAGCATCCTTCACGTGCATGTGAATTATCTTACACCACTATCAAACTGACAGTCATAATGCCACCGGCGAAAAAGAATCCTTCTCGCGATTACACTGGTCTGCAAAAAAAAATTTCATTTTTCTCCTTCTTGTTTTCATGCATGAATTCATCATATTTTATGCTCTAAACACGGAATCTGACATACAATTAAGTACCACACGTAGATTTCCAATATAATATTTATTTAATTAACAAACAATATTATTAGAATATCAATTATCATAAGGAAATGAAAAAATATTACGGTCGAAGTTTTACAGTGAAAAATCCTAAATTATAGTCACAAAATGAATAAATATCGGTCAGTTATCTCATTATATGGTGAGAAAATTTGTTATTTTGTGGTTTTTTTCCTTTTCATCGTTTCTATTGGAATTTCTCGGCGAATTGACCAACAGAAATCAGCAAGCATTGCTGCTGACCATTACCCACTGTAGCGTTTTTCAATCTACATTATATCCTGATGAAACCTTTCACCATGCTCATCTGATACGGCTCCAAGATTTTAAGGAAAGAAATCTAAATGAGAGTCCAAAAAATGAATCTTGAGTGACATATTGCATCCTAAAGATTTATAAGCAGAAAGAAACTCCCGAATGATTTGTCGGTAGTTCTCACTTTTTGTATTCCCAAGAAAATTATGACAAACTTCCACAAAAGCCACCCAAGCTCTTTTTTCTGCGTCGCTCAACTTCGAATCAAAAGCTTCATCTTTCATTAGCTCACGTATCTGCGGACCTACAAAAATTCCTTCCTTCAATTTTGCGTCACTGATTCGAGGAAATTTTGTTTTTAGATATTGAAAACCTGCACCATCTTTATTCATAGCTTTCACAAAGTTTTTCATGATTCCCAACTTTATGTGAAGTGGTGGCAGAAAAATTTTCTCACTTGGCACTAAAGGTTTCTGAGACACATTTTTAAGCCCAGAAGTTAAACTTTTTCTTAGTGGCCAAATTTTTATTTTGTAATGTTTTTCTCTTGCGCGACTGTCCCACTCATAAAGAAAACAGCAAAACTTTGTGTATCCTGCTTGTAATCCAGTGAGTATAGCGACGACTTTTAAATCAGCACAAATATTCCATCAGTATTGAGAATATTCAATTTTTTCGAGTATTACCTCTAGGTTTGCATAATTTTCCTTCATGTTTGTAGCATGTGCAACGGGCACAGATGGGTATTTATTACCATTATGGAGTAGAACGGCTTTTAAGCTTATTTTTGAAGCATCAATAAAAAGTCTCCATTCACTAGAATCTTCTGGAAAACTCAGTTCTTGAAGAAGCCCTGCAGCATCATTACAATATACCAAATCATCTTCTTTGGAAAAGTAACTCTTAAAATCTTCTTGCCTCGTACGAAAATATGAAACTCTGGTACTTTTATCCAATAGATTCCACTGTTTTAATCTTGATCCAAGTAATTGCGCCTTAGATTTTGAAAGTCCTAAGTCTCTAACAAGATCATTTAAGTCACCTTGTTTAAGTAAATGAGGTTCTTTAGATGGACTGAAAGATCCAGACAAAGTGTATGGAGATGAAGATGTACCGGCAGAAAGAAAACTCGATTAGGATTGAAGACCAGAAATATTTTTATTTTCCACCTTCTCATTAATTGGTGGAATTGGAGGTAAAGTACCTTCACCACGAGGAATTGGTCTCTTTGCAGATGGGACGTTCGGGTATACAATCTTATTTTTATTTTTTTTCGAGAATCCTCGTGTTGATGTCATGCAGAAATAACAATCATTTTCATGATTCTGAGGCTCACTTCAAATCATTGGCATTGTAAACGGCATGGATTTGTGGCTTCCTTCAAGCCAACCTCTCAACGTTCTTGAGCAGCTATTGCAACATACTTTTGGCAACCAACTCTTATCTCGCTCATCGATAGAAAATCCAAAATATAGCTTATAAGCTGTTTTAACAAGATCTGTCATGACATTTCGCTGTGTTTTTAGTACGAATTCCCCACAAATGTAGCAAAAACAGTCGGTAGAATTTTTACAAGTTCGAGGCATTTTATAACCTAAAATTACATAAAATTTTATTAAAATAATTTTCAAACATCTATTTTATATTTATTGGCTCTGCTCATAAAAAAATACATAAACTACACATAAAATACTCAAAACCAATATAGAGAACATGAACTTTATGCAAAACGTACCAAAATATTTGATACAAAATGTAAACAATTAAGAGACAAGTTTTCACTCAACTGTTGTGAAGCCACAGCGAATACTGCGCATGCGCGTATGTACTACCATAAAAATCACCTTCGGCACTTCCCTTCTTTCTCTTACAACTCGCTAAAACTTATTTTGTACATACACTGTTTGTATATACACTGTTTGTAACATTGACGCGCAAAAAAACTAAAAAAAACCCAAATTTTTGAAATAAAAAAAAAATTCATATAAAAAAATCTAGACGTGATGGAAAAAATCGGCCAACGGGGATAGATTCAGAACATTTGAATCGTCATATTTATGACAAAATTTTTTAAAGGAGGATTTCATTGCAGACCAGTGTTATTAGAGCAAGGATACTAATTTTGCGAAAAATACATGATTTTAAATGATCAAACATGTATCTGGTACATTAGATTTAAAATTATGTACTATAGTTGCAAATCTAAGGAAGTTTCAGCAGACATTTAATTTCCTGCAAAATATGAAAGTTGCAAAAAATTCATAAGTCAATATAATATTAACCATTTCATCAATTCTTGTCAAATTGTATACCAACTGTCCTTTAATGATACTCTATTTATATTAAACAAAATTAATATATTATAAAATCCCATATAAACTTTGGCAACAGCATAAGAACATTTATTTGTATTGGTTACAGGTGAGTGTAGAGAGAAGCTTCTCCCATATGGCTTTCGTCTTCTCACCTTATTGATGTGGCATGAATGAAGAAAAGTTACAAGACACGTTAACATTGAGAATCAATGAAAAGTTCAAGAAAGAATAAAATATTTATCTACAGTATAGTTTTCATGAAACTTATATTTAGATCCGATAATGTTTGGTACTGCTACGTCCACATTGATACTTTTTAATTTTAGACTGACTTGCTCATCCGCCACCCCGTTTCGTTAATTTTTGAGGGACATATTTCTTTTTTATCGAAGAAAAATAGGACGCCCGATACGCCGTTGGAAATGTCGATTTTTTATAAATTTAATCGTTTAGTTTCGAGGGTTTATATTGATGTGGGGACTGTAAATATTATTATTTGGATCCACAGATTAACGTGTCCTTTCATTTTCCATGTTGTTACCGACAAAAAATAAAAAATCTATGCGAAACAGACCGATGCACGTAATTTCAGTTGCATCAAATTTCGTCATTAAATATATTTTCGATGTATTTTTATTGCAGAAAAGTACATAAGTACGTTCGAAGGTACGTCAATTTAAAAAGAAAGATCGTATGGCATTACAAATTTGTTTCTCCGAATCCACACTTTTCGCGATAGCTTTAACCGACTTTCAATTTGTTTATTCATTCTCCACTATGTTCGCGACGGAAATGCTGAACGGAAATGATACGGTCGGTCACGTATCAAAACCGACTTGAACATAGCGAGAAAGAATATAGTCGAGGAAAACACAATACCGGAACCACATATTTTGCTTCGAGCCCTGTGTAAATGTGCGTGTGTGGATAACTTGTAAGCGTCGCGAAGGAATATGTTTTTTCAGCCTGATTTGGCGGAGCTTTCAATACTCCATGATAACGAATGTATTCATTTCATTAGGAATTCTGCGTCCTCTTTATTTTGAATAAATGTGTAAAAAAATTTAAAGTAAGGGTCTAACCACCACTTACAAACAAGAGCATGGGATATCGATTTGAAAACGAAATTCAAACTCGCAATATTTGTTTATTTCACGAGAAGCGAAGTGATCCGATACAAAACGATATCCTCCCGACAGCGTTGGACGATTCTCTCGTTCGGAATTGTCAAGACTTGCCAGCTTCCTCTGATCTTGACGAAAGCCAGAAACCATCTTCCACGTACATTGGGCCTGATGATCTTTTTTCCTTTGATTTTTTTTTTCACTGTCGTTCTTTCCTTTCCGGAAGCAACTGTCGCGTCAGCGCGACGCCTCGCCACGGCAGAATGTCCATAAGGCCCGTATGACAACCGAGGATAGCACCGTTCGAGGACCCCCTGCAACTTTGGAAATCAGCCTGCGGGGAGCAACTGGCACCTATAATGAGACGAGATGCTTTCGGAGTCTCGGCGAAAAATCATGACACTGAAGATGAAAGCGTCGGTGACGGGGGGGGGGGGGGGGGGGAAGAAAAAAAAGATGTACAACGGGAGCAACGAAAGTGCTGAGCTGTCGAACGAAGAAGGGACTCTGGCCGTTTTGGTCAGTGCCATTTCGTCGAGCGTCGTTTGACTCCTCGCTGTGAGATACCATCGAAGCCCCATGGACCCGGTCTCCCGTCGCGAACGGTTAACGCTCTTAACAAGCATTGTTCCTCGAATTTGTATTTTTAAACGATGACCGAACGTTGGCCTACCGCTCCATTATATTGAGGTCAAATCGCTCGATGTAGCTGCGGTGGCGATGGGCAAACTTCTCCGGTTAATTGAACGAGAGATGCTGAAGCGGATCGTCTGTCGAATACTAAATGCTTTTCCGTTTGGAAATTGTACCTATTTTTTTTTTATTAACAAAATGATGGGAAATTTAGACGCGCGCCTAATCGATCTTTCAACACGTTCGTTCTCTACACTCTCATCTGTAACAGGCCCACGCCTTCGTCATTATTCCCAAAAAATGTTCGTGCATTATTTCTCTCTACTCATCACTTCCGTTGTCACGAAACAATACGGACAAGCGCGTAGATCTTTCGTCGTGGTTATTAATTGCTCGGATCCAAACGTGACCTCTCGTACGTTTATTTCCCTTTAAAAATAGTTGTTCGTCCGAAATAAACCGGCGGCGAAGTTCTCAGCTGTCTCGTCTTGTCGTCTTCTCGCATGTGCGATCGCACGTTCCGCTCTCGTTCTTTTCCATCTGCGGCTCGGATTGTGGGATTCTCGCGGTGAGCTTTAATCCCGTAACACGGAAATAACTCTTGCGTGGGCCGACCGAAATGAAGAAGCGAAACGGAAGAAGAGGCCACCGTTGGAACGGTCTGGATAGGCCGAAATAAACGACGGAAAGACGATACCGTGTTTTACAACACCCGAACGAATTGTCACGATAGAAAAAAAAAAAAAAAAAAAAACATAAACAATACGACGACAAGAAATTGTCGACGTCGTTTCTCAAGGCGGTAGTCTGGTCTAAAGCGAGATTTTTGACGTCATTTCTAATGTGCAATAATTTTTAAACCGTTGAAGTTGCCTTGATGAAAATTTACACGTGCATTCATTGATCCTTAGAGAATACTTGTACATAAAAAAAAAAAATTTTTAATATTTTCATGTAGTTTTTTGCCTTGTTGCAACATGGTGCGCCGAAAGCCGCCTCAATCGGCGCCCACTCTGGACGATGTTGTATGCATTTGAAAAAAAATAGATAAATATATTGTCAATCTGTATGAGTATTCTGAGTACTGGTAGCAGAATTGGTACTTAAAAAAAATTTTTGACAAAATGCCGGCCTGTTGAACTTTCATTAATGATATTTCATACATTTTCGGTTATTCGACGAGTTATAAAATGTCGGCAAAATTATTGTTCGACTCAATTCTGCTACCAGTCCTCAGAAACAGGCTACCCAAGGTACGTGCAAAATTTGAGCTCGATCGGTCAATTAGTTATCGAGATATCGTGGGCGCCGATTTGAAAAACATAGTTCTGAGATAAACGCGTTCGAAGTTGCTTCCTGACCGCGCTACCTGCGCGCGCGGTTTGCTTAGAATTTTTATTTCTCGTCTAATTTTTGAAATATCAATAAACGGTTTTCAGGAGCGTATGGAGAAAGGTCTAAGGAATAAGAAAATGAAAAAAAAAAAAAAATCGATTTTTGTCAAATTTCTAGACCAGACTACCGCGTTAGCGCGTCGAATACGCCAGATGAGTCGAGATATATTACGAAATCGAGTGAATGCCGAGCGAAAATAAAGGACAGAAATTCTAAACATCAGGAGCAAAAGGAAAATTATTTCATCGGTGATTCCCGGAATGTCTGACAACTATCTGTAATGTCCCTCGTACATCACAGGCAATAATTTGTCGGTAGAATGATGTGAATGTCGCCGTGACCCGGTGGCAACAAGAGTCGAAACGTTTTCATTCACAAACTAAAAATATTTCCGTCTTCATCCCCCGATCGCTACCGCTATAATTCGTTACGGCTCCTCTGTCAATATGTCGTCTCGCGAATTCTACAAGTGTCAAATCGTTTTCTCTTCTGTGTATACGAAACGCCGAGAGTTCCTAACGTTTGCCCACCGCCGTGCTATACAATATTTTCAAACGCTCTGGCACAGCCACTTCAGCACACACACACACGCATATAAATATATAAAATTTTACACGATAATAGAATTTGGTCTTGAGCATTTTCCATTTTTATTTCTTCACGCTGTGCATCTTCGCACACTTGTTCTCGTCGTCACTTCCTTTCCCATGAGAATAAGTTGTCCCCTCATGGGAATATTAAGAAGAAGAAAAAACTGCTTCTGGCAATATAAAACGCGAGGGCGTACCCGGAAAGAAGTCGTCGTCGCAATAACTAACGAAGTTGTCAGTATCTCCCCGAGGTCCGAGAGAAAAACCAGCGTGAAAGCTCAAAGTGTTGGGAAAAAAAGCGAGATAGATGGCGAACGTGAATGAACGAAGGTACGCCGTTGTGTCCCTTGGCTTTATTCGAACGTCGAAGTTTTCTATTGTAAACCACAGGTGTGAGCCACAAAGGCAAACATCCGTGACCTGTGCAGTTCTCCGATGAAGAAATTGAGCAGTCTCCGCGTATGTATCACGGTGTTGACAAGCTCGGTATAACGAATTTATATATCGCGCATACCGGAAACGTACATATTGAAATAATTGTCGATAACACGTTCACTGAGCAAAAAGAACTATGTGAAATCTCTTTTATTACGCGAAATATTGACGTTAACGGAGAAATTTCAATTTTTATTTGAGTGTCGAATTGGCATCGAATGACGATCCCGTATACACCCGGGAGAAAACAAACGTTAAGAGGATGGTGTTTTTTTGTTGTTGTTATTTACCAAAATTGATAATGTCAAAAATTTGCCAACGCATGGAGAAATTCGCCAGGGTGGTCCCGCCCGGTAGCACGTTTAAACTCCATTTGTCAAAAAATCACACGACAATTTTACAGATTTTCGTGTGTAAAATTGTCGTGTAACACATTGGGTTGGGTGTGGCATTGTTTGGTTTTGCTGGATTTTGTTGGGTTTTGTTGGATGTTGTTGGATTTAGTAGGGTTTAGTAGGGGTTTAGTAGAGCTGAACCTTACTAAACCCACTGAACCGGATGTGATAATATGCTGAGCAGGGCTCGAAACAAAATATGTGATTCCGGTATTGTGTTTTCCTCGACTAAATTCTTTCTCGCTATGTTCATGTCGGTTTTGATACGTGACCGACCGTATCATTTCGGTTCAGCATTTCGGTCGCGAACATAGTGGAGAATGAATAAACAAATTGAATGTCGGTTAAAGCTATCGCGAAAAGTGTGGATTCGGAGAAACAAATTTGTAATGCCATACGATCTTTCATTTTAAGTTGACGTACCTTTAAACGTACTTATGTACTTTTCTGCAATAAAAATACATCGAAAATATATTTAATGATGAAATTTGGTGCAACTGAAATTACGTGCATCGGTCTGTTTCGCATAGATTGTTTATTTTTTGTCGGTAACAACATGGAAAATGAAAGGACACGTTAATCTGTAGATCCAAATAATAATATTTACAGTCCCCACATCAATATAAACCCTCGAAACTAAACGATTAAATTTATAAAAAATCGACATTTCCTACGGTGTATCGGGCGTCCTATTTTTCTTCGATAAAAAAGAAATATGTCCCTCAAAAATTAACGAAACGGGGTGGCGGATGAGCAAGTCAGTCTAAAATTAAAAAGTATCAATGTGGACGTAGCAGTACCAAACATTATCGGATCTAAATATAAGTTAGATGAAAACTATACTGTAGATAGATATTTTATTCTTTCTTGAACGTTTCATTGATTCTCAATGTTAACGTGTCTTGTAACTTTTCTTCATTCATGCCACATCAATAAGGTGAGAAGACGAAAGCCATATGGGAGAAGCTTCTCTCTACACTCACCGGTAACCAATACAAATAAATGTTCTTCTGCTGTTGCCAAAGTTTATATGGGATTTTATAATATATTGATTTTGTTTAATATAAATAGACTATCATTAAAGGACAGTTGGTATACAATTTGACAAGAATTGATGAAATGGTTAATATTATATTGACTTATGAATTTTTTGCAACTTTCATATTTTGTAGGAAATTAAATGTCTGCTGAAACTTTCTTAGATTTGCAACTATATTACATAATTTTAAATTTAATGTACCATATACATGTTTGATCATTTAAAATGATTTATTTTTCGCAAAATTAGTATCCTTGCTCTAATAATCGTGAGAAGGATTCTTTTTCACCGGTGGCATTATGACTGTCAGTTTGATAGTGGTGTAAAATAATTCACATGCACGTGAAGGATGCTGATGTAGAATAAAAAACGAAACCCGGTCGAAATCGTCTCCTAACGTTCGCAACCACGACCCGAACCTCAACGACTAAAGATAATTTGTACGATGTTCAGTCTAAAGAATTATAAATATCGTAATTCCGTGCATTTGTTTTGGGAATCGGTTAGACGTTTAGGTCGAACTTTCACGTGTTTTAACCGAACATTCAATCTGTTTGCAATATTGTTTCAAGCCCTGATGCTCAGTGTAGTTTTCGCTAACACATGTAGAAATTTGTCAGGGTGTCGCCGGTTCGTCAGCACGTCTAAACTCAATTTGTCAAAACATCACACGACAATTGTACACACGAAAATTCGTAAAATTGTCGTATGACATATTGAGTTGGGTTTGGCATTGTTGGGTTTTACTGGATTTTGTTGGATTTTGTTGGGTTTAGTAAGGGTTTAGTAGCGCTGAACCTTACTAAAACCACTGAACCGGATGTGAAAATATGCACAGTGTAGTTTTCGCCAACACATGAAGAAATTTGCCAGGGTGTCCCCGCTTCGGTAACACGTCTAAACTGCATTTGTCAAAACATCACAAGACAATTTTACACGTGAAAATCTGTAAAATTGTCGAGTGACACATTGGGTTGGGTGTGGCATTCTTGGGTTTTGCTGGATTTTGTTGGATTTAGTAGGGTTTAGTAGGGGTTTAGTGGAGCTGAACTTTACTAAACACTCTGAACCGGATGCCAGAGTATCCCCGTTTCGGTAACACATTGGGTTGGGTGTCGCATTCTTAGGTTTTGCTGGATTTTGTTGGGTTTTGTTGGATTTGGTTAGGTTTAGTAGGGGTTTAGTAGATCCAAACCTTACTAAACCCACTGAAACGGATGTGAAAATATGCACAGTGTAGTTTTCGCCTGCGATATTGTTATCAGTGAAATAATTGCAACGTGATGTTTAGACATGGAACCCCCGCCTCCAGCGAAACCTCGACTGGGTTTTGTTAGGGACTCCCCGTCGATGCTGACCTGCCTTTTCGCTTCAGTTTCTTCTTTTCGTGCTGCTAGATTTCCATCCCTCGATGAATAAAAAAAAATACACACACACACACTCACTTACACACAAAATCGTTACGAAGTGACGATATTCGTTTATACGGCTCTATTCGACCGAATCACTCGAATGTCTATTTACAACAGCGATCCCATGCTCGTATATGCACAGTTTACACACAAGAGACATTCTTTGCACCGCCAACGCCTTCTCTCATTTCTTTCGTTTATTTTGCTTCTTATTCGTTTTATTTTTCTCTTACGTCTTTATCCGTCCTTTCCTCATTTCATTCCTTCACGAGAAACATTTCCACCCCTCCGCTCCCACTCGTATTTACCTCCTAGCAACTCGTATCCCGTTTCCACGACATTGGGCATCGTGTTTACAATGATGCCCTACCCGGATAATGGATCGAGTAAAAATGCTCAAATCTCTCTCTATCTCTCTCTCTGTCCCATAAGTCTTTCCCTCGGTCTATTTTTCACCCTTGGACCCATCAATTTCGCCTTTCATTTTTTTTCCTTCGTGCCTTCCACCCAAAGCTCCCCTCTTTACTGCCCTGGTTTCTTTTTTATTCTTTCTTACTGATCGTGCTTCTGTGGCACGCTCAAGCGCGACACTCTTATGTACGAGGAAGCTGGAAGATAGGAAAAAAAATATATATATATCTAGAAGACAACCGATGGCATTGTGACACTTTGGCCAATGCGGGAAGGCGGGTCCATAACTGTTTGCCCGTTTGCATAAAGCGATTCCACGCTCTCCTTTACGTTCAATGGGTTCCTTCATCTCTCTCTCACTCTCTTGACTCCTATATATGTCGAATTTCGGTCTTGATTTATGTCGAGTCACCGTGTACAGATATAATACGGTGGCGCATCAGAGGAATTGTGTGCGGACCATATACGCGTTCGTCCCCGGTCGCTTCGGTCGAGCTCCTCGGTCCATTCATGAACTTGGCGCGCGGTGGTTAGCCTCCCCTCATCGCCGCGCCTCTTGAGAATCATGAATGAACTTTTGTGATTTAGAAAACCGAACGAATTCTCGTACTCTGGAATTGCATCCCACCCTCGCCTCGATGCCGTTTATATTATTCGACCATTTTACCTTTTTCCTTTGTTCCAACGCCATACCCTTTTGGGTTTTTACGTATGACCCTCCAAAATTCCATTTTTTTCCACTTTTCCCCCTGTCACTCCTCGCCCGCATTTCCCTGAGCTTAACTTCCATTGCGGACGCAGTCTACACCCTTGAGAGGGACCAATTTGATTGGGCCATTTTCGGTTTATGAAATGTCGAATATTTGGGAAAATATGTTGTAGGTGTTCGTTAAGACTCTTAGCTCGTCCATATTGTGCCGAACTTTTTCTAACCCCCGATCAAATTCTGTATATAGATAGAATGTCATTCAAGAATGATTTGTTTTTTTTTTCTTTCAATCGTGATCCGAATGTCCCGGAAGACACAGATTCGAAAAGAAATTCAACGACGCTTCCTTCATGGAACTGTAGCATTGTAGAAACATCCCTTGCACAATTCTTGCACGACCGAAAAACCATTATGTAGTATTATACGAGAACGACAATGTGTCCCCCTCCTGCATCTCACTTCAATTCTAATGTGTCGCCCACCGTACAATTGCAAAAAAAAAAAATCTCCCTCGTACTGCCTTCCCTACGAGACGGACGAAGGAACTCGAGAAAAACATGACCCAAACGTCTCAATTACTCGTCGCGCGGAGACTACGATTTTTCGGGCCCCACCTGTGACTATACACACTGGGCGTGGGAGAACTTACGATTTTTTTCTTCTCACTACCCCTCTCGGGTTCGTGTTTTCTTTTTTCACACAACGCTCACTATAATTTCGCGGCATTGTCCACTGTTTGGGTACAAATAATTTCCTTTCGTTCGGATTCATCGAAGATGTAAATAGTGTGAGGATATTAAAAATAAGGACGAAAGGGATTTGATAATTTACTATTATAATTTAAAGAGGGATTTTTTAAGGGCTCACATACCGCTGCGCGCGCTGAAAACCGAGCAAATTTGAAAAAAATATTATAAAGGTTATATGGTGAAAAATAATTAAATTGTTGATTTCACATTTTTTTTAATAAACTCTTCAACTATGAGAAAAAAATTTTAAAAATATATTAACATTAGTTTTTACGGGTATAAATGGACTACTGATAAAAACCATGTTGCCGCCTTGTCGACATCATAACTCCACCAAAAATTATCCAATCTGCCAAAATAAAAAAGAATCTAGTAAAATAATGTAGTAGTAATAGTCTGACGGAGGGAATTTATTTTGTATTCAAAAATAAAGAAATTACAGTATTTCATAGTTTAGTATGCAATAAAAATTAAAAAAATTACTGTTTTATATTTTATAAAAAATTGCTCAACTAAAAAATTACAAAAACGCTTGCCAGACTATAGAGAAAATAATTATCAAGATTTGAAAAAATAAAAGTTCAAAAACATTAAAAATTGACTGAGTTGTCGTGCTGACACTGTGTAAAAATATAAAACCGCGTTTAAAGTTTCTGATAGATACAACGTGAACTTACGGGTAGTCTCCCATTTTCTTATTCATTCTTCAAAAATAAAGAAATTACAGTACTTCAAACTTTAGTGTGCAATTTTTTTTTAAATTAGTGTTTGATAATTTATAAAAAAGTGTCCAACCAAAAAATTAAAAAAACCTCTCGTCAGACTATAGAAAAAATAATTATCAAGATTTACAAAAATTCTTTGCGAAAAACGCGTTTAAAGTTTCTGATAGGTACAGCGTGAACTTACGGGTTCACGAATGAGTAGTCTCCCATTTCAGCTATAACTTTGTATCGGAGTGGAATTTTCTTAAAAGTTTTTCTTTACTTAATTCTTAAAAGTACAAAGAATAAAAATCTGTAAGAAAAATTGATTGAGTCTCCCATTCCAGCTATAACTTTGTATCGGAGTGAAATTTTCGTAAACATTTTTCTTTACTTAATTCTTAAAAGTACAAAGAATAAAAATCTGTAAGAAAAATTGATTCTTTGAAAATTTCAGGAGTGTGTGAGCCTTTGATACATGTCCACAACATAAGTTTACTTTCTAACGGTACGCTTGAGACAAAAAAGTGTTTGGATTGACTAAATCGACGTTCTCCCTCGATTTAAACGAATTTTGAGTTTGCGCAAATAAATTATTAGTTTCTTCAACAATTATTTGGGTCAGTTGACTGAAATGTCCTTACGGCAAACAAAATATTTGTAGTACCAACCACAAACTCGTTTGAAATGAGGAATAAATATTACTCGCACACTTCACATGTTACTTCAGTCGAATTGCGTTTGTATTTCTTTTTCGCCGACTTCCTTTGTTGTACCAGAATAACAGAGAAGAGTGAAAAACGTATCGGAAGTAAATGAGTCGACGAGAGCAAAGCTTTGACCCCCGGGAGAGAAATAATAAATCATAGCGGGAGGATGGAAGGTCAGTGCGAGAAGGGCAAGTCACGCGACTCAAATTTTACTCGGGTATAGGTCGGGCGTAATCGGCGTACGAATTTAACCATCGTTTCGTCAACGCTGTTTCTCGCTGATCCTTTTTGGGCCCGGGTCACTTCAAGGCCAAATACGCGATATTCCCGCAATTCTGTTTCTCTCGGTACTCTCCTCGACGAGAAGTCATCGACGAAACGAAAAGGCACGCGCTCTTGGGGCAAAGGCGCGCGCGTCCCACGAACGACAACTTTCACTTAACATCAACAGCACGTGCCCCAACGTCCACCCACGTTGCTTCTTCTTCGCGGTCTATTTACTTTCTCGTTTTCCCAAACGAAGATTATTATTATTATTTACTTTCATAAAAGATATCGGGGTCCCAATTATCGTTGCGAGAAAATTTCGCGTACTTCAAAACAAGTCTTTTTTTCTCAAGAGAGGAAAGTTGTGAACATTTTTATAAAACAACTTGAAAGTGTACTTAAAAACCCACCATTGCCCGTGCCATTCTTCCAATCCTGCAATAATTCATTGGGTGGCAAACAAAAATTCGTGAAATAGGAGAGTTTTTGATCTCACTCATAGTTCCCTCCCTTAAAATCGAACTGCTTAAGGGGGGAAATAGGGTTAGACGGTTGAAAAAATTGATTTTTTTTTAATTTCATAAATTGTTAGTGAAACTATTGAAAAATATGTTCCCAAAATTTTAAATGAAAATTCCGACTCGTTCTATTGTTATAAGCCATCAAGAGGGGAAATAGGGTTAGGACAGCGTTTTCTCCATGATTTTCATGAATTTTTTTATAGTATAGAAAATGAATATAATTTATTGAAACTTTGAGAATATTTTATACATATATTTAAGTATATACTATACAATTTTTATACCTATATTTAAGTATATGCTATAAAATATTAGCGACCCCATATTGCTTGTTTTTCTTGGTACTATTTTTTCAAACGCGTTTTTCTGAAAACAACTTTTTTTGAACTTGCGTACACGCTAGTTTGAAAAGTTTTCAACCAATCGTTTTGAAAATTGGCAGTTACTTTCTTCATAGTATTGCGCTCTATATGAACCTAAAATCGGAATACTATCATTTTTTAAAATAATTTTTTTTTTGCGAATAAAGTTGTAAAAAATGTCAAAAAATCATGCTTTTTTGTTTTGACCCCTGTTAAAAATTCAATTTTCTATTTTTTTGATAGCATTTAGGTTCATATAGAAGAAAGACATATAATAAAAATAAATTCCAACCTCGTTTGATTTCAGATGAAAATTGCGGCTTCCAGAATGTACGCAAAATGCTGAGTCTGATTGTGACCTGCAATATGGGGTCCCTAATATTTTATAGTATATACTTAAATATATGTATAACAATTTTATAGTATATACTTAAATATATGTATAAAATATTCTCAGAGTTTCAATAAATTATATTCATTTTTTATACTATAAAAAAATTCGTGAAAATCATTGAGAAAACGCTGTCCTAACCCTATTTGCCCCTTAAGGGGTTAGTCCACTCTAGAGGCCGAAAAAATAGGCTCTTTTGGGGATTTTTTTTCAGAAAAACTGCAAAATAAATCGAGATTACAAAATAGGGTATTTATCATACATATCAGTGACTGTTTACAATAATTTTTTTGAAACGATTAATTTCAAAATGGCGGCTATTCAGCGTTTTTGCGATGTCGTCTCCGTTTTTGTTGGCCGGAAACTTAACTCAGACAATTTTCAACCGATTCACTTGAAATTTTGCATATATCTTTAGAAATACATTGTCTATGGAAGTGCGTAGGATTTTTTTTGATATATTGATTTTTGGCCAAATGGCGCACTTCTAAAGTGAAAAGTGAAAAATTTGCTTAAAAAATCGTCTGAAAATTGTTAATAACAAATGAACTATGCAATATTTTTTTTAAATCCTACGGACTTTCATAGACAATGTATTTCTAAAAATATATTCAAAACTTCAAGTGAATCCATTGAAAATTGTCTGAGTTATGTTTCCGGCCAACAAAAACGGAGACGTTGTCGCAAAAACGCTACACAGCCACCATTTTGAAATTAATCGCTTCAAAAAAATTATTGTATACAGTCACTGATATGTATGATAAACAGCCTATTTTCCAATCTCGATTTATTTTGTAGTTTTTCTGAAAAAAACTACCCAAAAATTTTTTTCAGCCTCTAGAGTGGCCTCACCCGTTAAAATCGCGGTACCAGGGTAATTTACAGAATGAAGTATGAACACACAACTCGAGGGCTTAACATTCGCCAATCTTATTGAAAAAATAAAAGAAAATATTCAGCGTGCTTCACGGGTTCCACGCAATCAGGTCATTGTCAAACTGACCCAGTAAAATTTTCAACCCCGCTCGCTACAGTTTGGGCTTGTACGACGATCGAGTGATTTACAGTGGCCTATTGCATTTGGCTGATCGAAGAGCCAAAACCATCACGCGGCCGCGTCGGAGAAAAGTTTTGGAAAATCGTGAGCGCACGCCTGGCTTCGGCAATAAAGCATGAGCGGTTGCGAGGGTGGTTTTACAGGCACGATCCACGCTGTCAATAGCGCGTGAAATCTCGAAACTTTCACGTAACGAGCGTAGAAAGGGAAACATCGTAACGCAGTTGACCGGTCGTGAAGATGGAAAATAGAGGGGAAAAAAAATAAAAATAAGGGGATGAACGTATAGGGTAGGCTTTTGGGTTTACTCTGCAGCCTTCTATGCGGCGTTATATTACCGGGACGATATTTACCCTAAATTACCTCAAGCGAACTCGAAACCTCTCTCACTCGTTGCGTCTTTACGCTGCTTTCAGTCATTCCTGCGTTCCTTCTCACGACCTATTACGCGCTTCTCTTCCAACAGTCTCTGGTTGGCAATGAGTGAACCGCTGAGAAAGTATAGACTGTTTCTTTGAATCGAGAGAAAAGTGACTGTTACCCTCTTTCTTATATAGGCTATTTTCTTTGTCAACGCAGTCACTTTTTTCCAGAATCCAAATTTTGATTTGCCGGCCATTCTGACATCTCATTGCACGTTGTCTGAGGAATTTATGTGAAAAATTGCAGGACCGGAAATCAATTGGCTTTCGAGAAAAAAATTATTTAATATTTCAATAATTGCCAAGAATTTACACATTTCCCTTTTTAGATTATTTCTACGACTTACCGACGACCTGCAAAAAAAAAATACAAAGATCTTCGTTCATGTAAAAGGGTCCAAATTTTCTAAAAAAAATATTAGTCTCCCTATGGGGCGGTTTTTACCCCTTGAAATCTCGTTTGAAGAAGAAAAAGTTGTGCATTTCAGTCTTTCCCAGAATGAAAATCGAATTTCATTTTTCATTCTGAAAATGCACATCTTTTTTTTTTTCTACAAATATCATAAAATTCGACGCTTTTTTTCTTCACCCAGCATTTTTTTTCTCCGACACTTCATCTCGTATGGAGTAAAATACGCCCTGTACTATTGGCAAACTATTAGTACACTGTCGGATTGTTTTTAGAGCACCGAGAGCCAGGCCCTGATTATAAAATTAAAAAACAACAACATAGCAACGTTATATTGTGCGTAATTTTAACGAACTTTATGACACATATATTCGCCACGAGCTTGTTGGGTCTCGAATCTCCTCGTTTTTATAAAACACACCCTCGTATTTTATCCATATCTATGTAGTGTTTGCGTTTTGTTTAAAATAATAAAAATAAGTGAAAAATATGACGGAAAGTTTTTGTGATGTCTCGAGCCAGTGTAGGCTATAAAAGATTGTGTTTCGTCGCCAGTTTTATTAAATACCAGGCTAAATAGAGACTGTGAAGATCTAGAGATCTTTCTCGTTCGAATAAACGAAGAACCCACCAGATAAGGAAAAAAATATATATTTTAAGGGGTAAAATTGTTTTCTCGCGCAAATACAAAAAAAACGTCAACTTTAATTTTATTTCCGCTATACAACGGTATAATTTTCATTACAATCGATTCGCAACTTTTCAATGTAGGGTGCAAGACCTAGATGTTCAAGGGTGTTTCTACCCCTTAGAATAACAAAAAAATAGTGAAACATTAATTTTAGCTTAATGAGAAGAGTTCGTATCGGCAAGCACATTTGGAATGACAAGGAGACACCTGGAATGTAAAAACTCAAATAGGGGTAGTTTCCCCCTTGAAAAAATGTTCTCGCACAAATACAAAAACACGTCAACATTAATTTTATTTCCGCTACACAACAGCATAATTTTCAATCCAATTGATTCGCAAGTTATCAATGTAGGTTGCACAAAGCGGATGTTCGAGGGTGTTTCAACCCCTTAAAATATATATATTATTTCATTATCTGGTGGGTTCTTCATTTCTTCGCACAAGAAATATTTTAATCTTTGTTTCATCAAAATCGATGCACTGTTTCTACGTGAAACCGCGAAATCGCCCCTTGACATGTGTAACTTTAGGGGGTGGTTTCACCCCTTGAAACCGTTTTTACGCCGATAAAAAAAAATACGTGTCGCTCAGTTTTTAATGCTCTATAACATACTTGAGTTTCAACAAAATCGGAGGGGGACACCTCGAGTACTTTCCTTGTTAGAAATTTATCGAAAGAAATGAGAGCTGAGAGTTTTTGGTTTTGACTCGAAGTTTGTGAGTGGTTCGTGAGGAGCGAAGAAGTGAAAACCGCAGAGGATCGACAAAAGATCTATCGGAATATTGTATTCAATTTTTACTTTTGATTTCCATTAAATATTTCTTACGATTTTAGAAAATACTTCTGGATTTAATTGACGGGGGATGATACTGCATCTATATACATATTTTGTCCGTAGGTCATTTTGCTCAGTTTTAGTGCCCCACCACCGTGCGTCGACGGGGCACGCGCCATATAACTGACCGAACGGTGAAAAATAAAGTCGTTTTCGGGGACCCCTTGAGTTCAGGGGCTAAATGGGCCCCGTGTGATCGTTCGAAAGCTGCCAACTAACAATCAGAGAAAGACGGAAGATAAAAGAAGAAAGCTTCGGAAGATGCATCGGAAGCCTTCAGCGAAAGTATAAGGAATAACGGACGAAGATGCGAAGAAGAAGGTACAAGTGACCCTCACGGAAGGAAGGTTGTAGCGTGAGTACAACCGGGGGGAGGGGGGGGGGGGACCCTCGTTGTTGATGGACGGACGAAGAGAATAACTTCCGTCGTGGCGTACGCCTCGTCACAAATCAAAATATCAACAGCGGCATTCGACCAGTGAAATGGAAGTTAAGGCGGGTGTTGTAAAATTTTCGAAAATTTTACATAACCCACCGTCTCACGCGTTTCACATGAAAGTGTCTTCTAACGTTTACACGGAAATGGTTGTTTTAAATATGCTAGTTTTTCTTTATCCACGACAAATGTAGTTTTCCTTGAGCAGAGCCATTTCTCATTTTAACGTTTTCATTATTCCAAACAACCATTACGAACATTCGAGATGACCAGCCATTGTTCACCGTTAAGGTAGTAGTCTGGAACTTAAGCCGATTTTCATGTCTTTTTTGGAGGGCGTTTTTTTGTAGGAAAATAAAAATGAATCGTTTTTGATATTTTGGATGTTTTTATTTACATATTAAAGATACAAAAAAAAATTTGTTTGAAAAAATTTAATAGTTTATTATTATTGTTATTATTGATCGAAGTTGGCAACGCGAAGTTGGCAGCCCGGGTCCTAACTTTTTTTCTACCGAACCGATAGCGTTCAAATTTTAACAGGCTACTCTACACACTTATAGTTCTCGTCGGAACCGCCGAGAAATTTTTTCACCCGTAACTTTTTATTTTACAACCCCTTCTTTGCTAAAGTCCGTTTATTTTAACAAAGTAAGTAAAAACATCCTTAATATCCAAAACGGTTCAGTTTTATTTTCCTACAAAAAAACGCCCTACAAAAAAGACATGAAAATCGGCTTAAGTCACCAGATTACTACCTTAATTCCAATGAAAATGTACAATGGAGAAAAAAGCCATCTCGTGTGTTTTTCAAATTTGAAGTATTGAAAAAAATAATCCATTCGTAGATATTCGATTATTCGATTATTCGACAAACGATTATATTTTTAATATCGCCCGTCTTCAATAGCAGAATGTTCTCAGGCATTCACAACTTTTGTTGGAATAAGTTTTGTTTTTTTTTTTCTATTATTATTATTGTGTTCCAACGTATACCCTTTCTGGTTTTTACGTATGAACCTTCCCAATTCCATTTTTTTTCCATTTTCCCCCCTATCACTCCCGACTCGCAATTCGCTGAGCTAACCTAACTTCCATTGCGTTCGCATACATCGTTAGCTACACTGTATCGCATTTGCCATGGACACAGGGGAAACTGCGGAAAACCTGTGTCGGTAAAGATGGCTTTGTTTTTTTCGACTGAGCTTCAGTTGTACTACCATCAGAAAATCAGAAAAATTCCCTCTCGCTCAGTAGTCGGCGTGCAAGCCAGTGCAGGACGAAACGGTCACCCATCCCTTTACTGATCACAGCCAATACTGCTTAACATGAGAGATCGCCGAAGCCACGCACCAACCACCGCGTCCACTTCCGTCGGTTGTTGGAATAACTTATTTTTGGATGGAAATATATGAGTTTCGCCTTTTGAGGATACACCATCGTTTTCCCCGTTCTTCCCCGTTCTTCCCCATTCTCGTATTTCCCATTCGCACAGTTTATGATGATACTTTGCTCGCCATAACTGCAGTGTGCAGTTGGCAAATGGGGCTCGAGCGGGGGAGAGGTTTTGGAAGCGAGAGGAGACTCTCGGTGAGCAGGCTATTTTGGTCTCGACCAGGTTTGAGGGGTTTTGGGTCACTGGGCTACGGGGATACTTCGAGGGGATTAGAAAGTACGAATATTTATGTTACCCCGGGCTAACGGTAGCCCTGTGCCTTTCTTGTCTCTTAAACTTTCACTTTCTCGCTTACTCGCCTCGTTCCACGCCATGCTTAATTATCGCGCGACCTGATCAAATTCTACCGACAACACTTTATTGGGCAGTAACCTTGCGCAACTCTAATTCGGTAAACAAAACAACAAATAACTCGGCACGTTCTGTCTTCGTATGAATTCATGTTGTTTTCAACACGACGAAGGAACGAGATTGCCGCGTCGAACGGATACCACATTTTACACTGGAAATCTCGGACCGGGGTTTGAAAAATAAATAATGCAGTGGTGAAAATAATGGATCGGGAATCAAAGGGGAACCACTGGCTACAAAAAGGGGTTACGCGAGATGAGAGAACGCTGTACTTTATAGGGGTGGAGAACGAGGGTTGATATTAACATCACCGTACTCTTGCGTCTCTCGTTCGATAATTTCGACGATGACCTTATATATACACGAGGTTTTTTGGGGCACAGTGTCTCGTACATGCGGAATATCACATATGGGGTATCCTCGTTGTGTACCGGACAATGGTGTTTCAGTTTCCCCAGAGCCCGTTTCACTTTCGTCCCTCCTCGTCACAATTCGTCTTTCTCTGTATTCCCGGACTCGATAGCACGTAACTTTCGGTTACCCGATTTCATCAACCCTGCGGCAGCAAAACTCACCCCTCTCGCACGAGTTCACCGGTCACAAAGAGAGAGCGGGATGCAGAAATGCCCCGTGTGTGTACAGCAATATGAAACACCATGTATGTATTATTAGGGCGATTTTTTTTTTCGACTATTTTTTTTTTCAGTCCCCACCCGAAATTTTGTTGGATATGTCGAAAAAGAAATTCCCTGACAGTTACAGCCTTTAATATTAATTATAAGTACTTTCCCAAAGCGTGAGAAGATTTTCCATCTAAAATACACGTAAATCGATTTTTTTTTTTTTTTTTCAAATTTCCATAACTCAGCCGCATTTTATGCTATCATATTGTTCTTGGTTTCGATTTACTCAGAATAAAACAATCTAAAAATGTGCCTTTTGCGGTGAAAGTGTAAATTGTACTGGTGAGTTGGTACGGGTCACTGAAGTTGATTTTTACCCAAAATTCTCGTTTTTTTTTGCTGTTATCTCCGAAACAATTTACTTTACGAAAAAAATGTAACGTAAAAATTTGTTAGAAATTTAATTTCCTACAAAAAACGACCTATCGACCCAATTGCTTAGATTAATATTTCGTGAGATATTGAACTTTACTTATGAGTAGTATGAAATTTATAAAATATGAAATATTAAATAATAAAAAAAATAAAAAATAAAAAAAGGTCAATATCTCAAGAAATATTAATCTAAGCAATTGGGTCGATAGGACCTTTTTTATAGGAAATTAAATTTCCAACAAATTTTTCGTTTACATTTTTTTCGTAAAGTTAATTGTTTCGGAGATAACAGCAAAAAAACGAGGATTTTGGGTAAAAATCAACATCAGTGACCCGTACCAACTCACTAGTACATTTTACACTTTCGCCGCGAAAGGCCCTTTTTTAGATTGTTTTATTCTGAGTAAATCGAAACCAAGAACAACATGATAGCATAAAATGCGGCTGAGCTATAGAAATTTGAAAAAAAAAAAATTCGATTTACTTGTATTTTAGATGGAAAATCTTCTCACGCTTCGGGAAAGTACTTAGAATTAATATTAAGGGCTGTAACTTTCAGGGAATTTGTTTTTCGACATATCCAACGAAATTTCAAGTGGGAACTGAGAAAAAAAAAATAGTCGAAAAAAAAAATCGCCTTAGTATATATATAATTTTAAAAACGTTCCTCTCTGCCGCCGCTTTCATTCTAACAAAATGATAATACATGTAAACAAATTATATAAAAATAACGTGTAAATTGTACTGGTGAGTTGGTACGGGTCACTGAAGTTGATTTTTACCCAAAATTCTCGTATTTTTGCTGTTATCTCCAAAACAATTAACTTTACGAAAAAAATGTAAACGACAAATTTGTTGGAAATTTAATTTCCTATAAAAAAGGTCCTATCAACCCAATTGCTTTGATTAATATTTCTTGAGATATTGAACTTTTTTTATTTTTTATTTTTTTTATTATTTAGTATTTCATATTTTATAAATTTTATACTACTCATAAGTTAAAGTTCAATATCTCAAGGAATATTCATCTAAGCCATTGGGTCGATAGGACCTTTTTTGTAGGAAATTAAATTTTCAACAAATTTTTCTATTACATTTTTTTCGTAGTTAATTGTTTCGGAGACAACAGCAAAAAAACGAGAATTTTGGGTAAAAATCAACTTCAGTGACCCGTACCAACTCACCAGTACAATTTACACTTTCGCCGGCAAAAGGCACTTTTTTAGATTGTTTTATTCTGAGTAAATCGAAACCAAGAACAATATGATAGCATAAAATGCGGCTGAGTTATAGAAATTTGAAAAAAAAAATTCGATTTACGTGTATTTTAGATGGAAAATCTTCTCGCGCTTTGGGAAAGTACTTAGAATTAATATTAAGGGCTGTAACTTTCAGGGAATTTCTTTTTCGAAATATCCAACAAAATTTCGGGTGGGGACTGAAAAAAAAAATAGTCGAAAGAAAAAAATCGCCCTAATGTATAATGGCATTGTAAATATTCTGAATTATTTCGATCTTTTCCTTAAAAAAATTTCGCCAAATCTGTCCATGACACTTTTAGTCAGGGAGTTTTTAAATGTTTGCCATCATTTTTTTAACCCTCGAGGCGTGAACGCATCAGAGCGGACATGTGACGACAACAGAAGTCGGTGCGGGTGGGTGACGGAGTTCCCATTGATATTTCAGACGACGAAGTTGGTTCATTTTTTTTTCTAAATAAAATTACTTTTCGCCTCGAGGGTGAGAACGCGCGTGGGGTGGGAAACGTCGCTGATTCGAGCGACAGTGATAGTTTAATTGCGCGCTCGTCGTACGTGTTACGGCTCGTTGCGACTGTCATCAGCAGCAAGATCGGAACGACCCTCGGAGGGAGAACAACTCGTAAAGAAAATAGAAACTAATCAAATAAATGAATACTATTGAAAAACTAAAAACTGCTGACCGCAGCGCTATTGCCAAAAAGGTGTTAGTATCAATTCCGATCCCGCCGGAAGTACCGAAATAATTCATGGATTTAAAACCATATTTCGGCTCCAAAATGGCTGCGGGAGGCACTCGTGTTTACAAACATTCGCGGCATCACACGGGTTTCACTGTTTCGATCCAGCCCGCCTTGTCGCTAAAGTCTAGAAGCTCCAGAGAAGCGATAAAATTTTGCAACGCTTCAAACCTCACCGCCATATTCTTATTTGTTCTACCCACCCATTGTAAAATATTCCGCGGTCTAGGAAAAAAAATACTATTGCACAGCCGCGGTCATGTTTTTCTTTACCTCAATTTTTCTCAATTTACTCTTTGCTTCCATCCCCTCGTAACACGGTTTGACGCGTGTAGAAGAAATTTCGTGCGTCAAGCTCGTGTGGACTGAAAAAAAGAATTGCTAATAAGAGGGTACACGGCGCAGCGTGTGGTGCTCGGATATGTTGGGGGGAATGGACAGAGGGAGAAGTAGCCGCGCTTTTGTAGCGAGTTAGCGCAGTCGCTTGAATACCCTTCCGAACGTCTGACCCTCCGATTCCTCAAGTCTCACCCCCCTCCCTATTCCTTCGTTCATGCGCAATGGATCGAAATGGATGAGACACCCCATCCCAGAAGCTACGGAGGAGTGGAACAGTATGTGCCTATCGAGTGTCCATCGTTTGTCCAGCGATTATTTGGAGTAATATCGCACCGAGCCCGGGCCGCTCAGGGGGTATTGTCGTCGTCGCTATACTTTGTCGAATGCAAATCAAGTTTGCCGTATGACCTCGGCGTATAGGAGCGCTTCGTTGAGTGCTTCTTCGAAAATATAATGCAATTATGCTTTTTTTTTTGGTCGCTCGCTTTGACTATATACGTACGTACAGTTTAAATAGCTCCGATATTGTCCTCCAGTCTCGTACATTAGAGAATGGGGATCTTTGGCACTGCACGACCAACGTGAATCTCTCTTTTTCTCTCTCTCTTTCTCTTATTCAAATGCTTCTCACATTCCATCCAACAGGACAACAACTTATAAGAATTCCTTTATTCTGACAGAAATGTATTTTTGGAACTCGCTACCCATGGAAATTATCTCGTCTTACATCAGTCGCTATATTAAAAAATCGTTTGTATACCCACTTGTTTACTCTTGATGGAAATTAAGTACAACAGGTAATATACTGGGTTTCGTAGGATTGAGTCACAAATTTCGTCTAATCTCGTGGTGACTGGTAAATAGAGGAAATATACGAGTACTGAGGAGGTAGCAACAAGACGCAATAATGTATGGTCTCCAACGAATGTGTGCTTTCGACACGTGACTACGCTAGATAGTTGAAATTGTATTAATTGTATAATGAAATCGCATTGTATATTATTCTCTCACTCTCTTTACATTAAAGGGGGTTAGGACAGCGTTTTCTCAATGATTTTCATGCATTTTTTTATAGTATAAAAAATGAATATAATTTATTGAAACTTTGAGAATATTTTATACACATGTTTAAGTATATACTATAAAATTTTTGAAGAATTTCCTTGAAAAACACCGAAGATATTAGCGACCCCATGTTGCAGGTCACAATCAGACTCAGCATTTTGCGTACATTCTCAAAGCCGCAATTTTCATCTGAAATCAAACTAGGTTGGAATTTACTTTTATTATATGTCTCTCTTCTATATGAACCTAAATGCTATCAAAAAAATAGAAAATTGAACTTTTTACAGGGGTCAAAACAAAAAAGGATGGTTTTTTGCAATTTTTCACAACTTTATTTGCAAAAAAAAATTATGTCATATAATGATAATATTCCGATTTTAGGTTCATATAGAGCGCAATACTATGAAGAAAGTAACTGCCAATTTTCAAAGGGATTGGTTGAAAACTTTTCAAACTAGCGTGTACGCAAGTTAAAAAAAAGTCGTTTTCAGAAAAACGCGTTTGAAAAAATAGTACCAAGAATAACAAGCAATATGGCGACCCCATATTGCTTGTTATTCTTGGTACTATTTTTTCAAACGCGTTTTTGACTTTCAAGTGCTACCGAAAATGAAAAAAATTGATAAAAAAAAAAACTCGACAGCGTTACCTCGAGAAACATCTCACCTAATAAACGCATTTTGATTTTTTTTTTCGGATGATTCAGTGACGCGTTATAGCGGATACCGTAAAACAACTTTTTTTCGACGCGTCTGCGGAGATTTGCTGCCAACAGCTTATTTATCAATATTTTACAATAAAAATTTCGGAAAATATAGTTCAGATATTGTATCATTATATGGAAAGTAAATAAATAAACCAGCATTACCTGTATCGTCGAAAAAAATTCTTGAAAATATGCCTTTTTTCACCGAATCAACCTTAATCCCCCCCGTTAAGGCTTTGTATACACGAAAAGTTTCAAAATTTTTCATTTTTTTTTATTGTTTGATTCCATTAGCCTGAATGGTTATGAATATTTTAAGCTTTACAGAATTGAAAAGTTCAAAAAATTACTATTAAATAAGGTAAGATTTTTACTTTTTTGAACCTTGTGAAAGTTCTAACTCTTGAACGAAGGTTCGGATCGCTTTGAAATTTTTACAACATATTCTTGGTATCATCACCTATGGTGTGAACCAAACGAACGAAAATTTCAATGAAACAAATAAATATAAAAAATAAAATACCGACAGAAAATTGAGTAAACAAATTTTTAAGTTTCGAATTTTTATTATAATAATTTTTTTTTCTATAATATTGTTGGTTCACACTGAAGATACATTCATTATGCAATTATAAATATGTTAATTTTTTTTTTCAGACACTTACATCGATGCCGAGAACTTTCACCATCAACGAGCGCGCAAAAAAAATACATTGCTTTATGTTATATCTCCGCCATTTGTTAATATTTCTCATTTTTTTTTACATATACTATCAATCTCTCTCACTCCCGCGTTCCGACAATTACTCTTCTTCAATGGTTTTCTTGCTCGTTGTTAACAACTTGAAAAATACACCGATAGCTCTTTGTCGAATTAACGAACATAACGTAATGAAATAATTTCTCGTGTTCCCTGTCTTGTTCTTGTTCTTCTTTTTCATCTTCTTGTTAAATAATGATCAACACGGTCGGTTCATAAGCCCTCTAATATCCAATTAAAAATGAATAAAAGTTGTTATCCGGTGGGGCGCCCCGATCGGGAAACGAAGTTAGATGACGGTCGTGAATTCGCCCGCGAAAACTTTGAGAAACATGTCCAAGCGAAAGAGGAAAATATGATTTTCTCACTCTTCCAAGCGTTCGCGTAGCTTCAACCTAGACGTAGGTTTATTTCATTGGAGAAAATCGATTTGGTAAATTGGTCAATCCCGCAGAGAGAGAAAGAGAGAGAGAGAGATGCGATGAAACACATCGTGAACGGGCAATTCACACGGTACACACACCGGCAGATCTCATCCGCCAACCGTTTCCCTACTGCCTCCGCTGTCCATCGGACAGGAGTCGACGGTTTAAGGAAATTGTTTCATCGCCTCCGCTTCCTCCCGGGTGTGATGAGTTCACCCCCTCAGTTTGACTCTATCCAGCCGTTCTGCGCTCGGGGGCTAACGTTGTTCCGAAACATTTACGAATTCACAGCGAACGTACGTGTAATATCTAAAAATTCATCGATAAAATCGGCAAATTGAAACTCTCTCTCGCAGGCAAATGTCACATAATGGTCAAATAAATCCTCCCCTTCCACGAGTAACAATTTTTCGAAATTGTCACTTCCTCGCGAAGCAAGTTCTCGCGAATTTTGATGAGAGCATTTTTTAAATTTCACGTTGCAGCTTATTCGATTCGTTAATTTGTAAAAAAATTGCATTCGACCAAATCTTCGGGCGGAATAACTGTCGAATGACACAAAATTCTACCGGAGAACATATTTCCTCGGCGCAGTCAGGGGTAAATACATTCGATAAGTTGACAGAGCTAAGGGTCATTACCAGGGCTTGAAACAATATTGCAAACAGATTGAATGTTCGGTTAAAACACGTGAAAGTTCGACCTAAACGTCTAACCGATTCCTAAAACAAATGCACGAAATTATGATATTTATAATTCTTTAGACTGAACATCGTACAAATTATCTGTAGTCTTTGAGGTTCGGGTCGTGGTTGCGAACGTTAGGAGACGATTTCGACCGGGTTTCGTTTTTTATACTACATCAGCATTCTTCACGTGCATGTGAATTATTTTACACGACTATCAAACTGACAGTCATAATGCCACCGGTGAAAAAGAATCCTTCTCACGATTATTAGAGCAAGGATACTAATTTTGCGAAAAATAAATCATTTTAAATGATCAAACATGTATATGGTACATTAGATTTAAATTTATGTACTATAGTTGCAAATCTAAGGAAGTTTCAGCAGACATTTAATTTCCTACAAAATATGAAAGTTGCAAAAAATTCATAAGTCAATATAATATTAACCATTTCATCAATTCTTGTCAAATTGTATACCAACTGTCCTTTAATGATAGTCTATTTATATTAAACAAAATCAATATATTATAAAATCCCATATAAACTTTGGCAACAGCATAAGAACATTTATTTGTATTGGTTACAGGTGAGTGTAGAGAGAAGCTTCTCCCATATGGCTTTCGTCTTCTCACCTTATTGATGTGGCATGAATGAAGAAAAGTTACAAGACACGTTAACATTGAGAATCAATGAAACGTTCAAGAAAGAATAAAATATCTATCTACAGTATAGTTTTCATGTAACTTATATTTAGATCCGATAATGTTTGGTACTGCTACGTCCACATTGATACTTTTTAATTTTAGACTGACTCGCTCATCCGCCACCCCGTTTCGTTAATTTTTGAGGGACATATTTCTTTTTTATTGAAGAAAAATAGGACGCCCGATACGCCGTTGGAAATGTCGATTTTTTATAAATTTAATCGTTTAGTTTCGAGCGTTTATATTGATGTGGCGACTGTAAATATTATTATTTGGATCTACAGATTAACGTTTCCTTTCATTTGCCATGTTGTTACCGACAAAAAATGAACAATCTATGCGAAACAGACCGATGCACGTAATTTCAGTTGCACCAAATTTCATCATTAAATATATTTTCGATGTATTTTTATTGCAGAAAAGTACATAAGTACGTTTGAAGGTACGTCAACTTAAAATGAAAGATCGTATGGCATTACAAATTTGTTTCTCCGAATGCACACTTTTCGCGATAGTGTTTCACGATTTCGCGTTTAACCGACTTTCAATTTGTTTATTCATTCTCCACTATGTTCGTGACCGAAATGCTGAACCAAAATGATACGGTCGGTCACGTATCAAAACCGATATGAACATAGCGAGAAAGAATTTAGTCGCGGAAAACACAATACCGGAACCACATATTTTGTTTCGAGCCCTGGTCATTACCATATGTTCGTGGGGTACTATTCGACGTCAAAGCTTACTTTTCGTTACATCCGCCGGTTCTGCTACTTCTTCCAAAATAAACCAATAAAAAGATATCGTAAACGGTTTAGGCCCCCCCGGCATTGGTCCCGCACTCTGACCACAAATTTTCACTTCGACGCTCCTTGGAAATTTGTGTTCGCGTTACCCTCGTTTATTTCCTCTTACTCGTGGTCATTCGCCGCGTCTTAGTTCCTCGATTTCCCGCGTTGGTTACTCTTGAGGTTACAGGTTATACCATACCTTTCCTCGTACCGTCGGAAAAATCGCTATTACGGATTCTATCCTCTTTCTCGTTTCGCCTTCCCATTTTCCATCTTCCCTTTCTCACCTACACTTTTACACACATTCACGGTTTATATGTGTCTGCGCCGAAGTAAAATTCATTGTCGCCTAAAACCCTATCGTAAAACGAAAGTTCGCGTCAACTTTGGGGGTGAAAAAAAAAAAAAAGAATCAATTGTCCCCTCTCTGCCCCCTAATAAACGGATGCCACGGGACGGATTGCGGATGATTCACGTCCGCAATGGGTCTTCTAGTATAGACTTTGTATAATAGTTGTACCTTCGCTCCTTGTCGAATGTTTCTTCACCTCTCGATCCTGGACTTGCTGAAGTGTACGGCTACGCGCAAGGGTATTCGACAAGCTCCAGGCTTGTCGAATACGGACGGAGATATACGTATATATATATAGCCATTTAACCTGACCCACGTATATTCAATATAATAGCTACTCCACCCGACTGACAATAAGCTCTACTGCAATGCGGTTTTATTAATGCACCGACGGTATTTTTTTTTTGCGGTTTATTAGCTTTCACTATGAATATACGTATAATGTGACAAATGCGGTGTTGCTAGCCTCGTACCCATTACCTGAATATTTAACCTGCCACACGAATTGTTCGTAAAACTTTATTTATTGACAAAAGATACGATGTTTTAAGGACTTATATACGCGAAAAATTTCAAAATTATTCTTTGTTTTTATTTTTGATTCCGTAGCCTGAACGGTTAAGAATATTTCAAGCTTTACAGAATTGAAAAGTTCCAAAAATTCCAAAAAATAAGGTAAGATTGCATTTATAATAGATACGGCGCGGCGCGTGCGAGCGCCAATTTCAAAGCCACGTTTTTCCACGATTCACTTTGTTGAACCTTGTGAAAATTCTAACTCTTGAACGAAGGTTCGGATCGATTTGAAATTTTTACAGTAGTATTATTTTTTATTCAAAAATAAAGAAATTACAGTATTTTAAACTTCAGTATGCAATTAAAAAAAAAAAAATTACTGTTTAATATTTTATCAAAAATTGTCCAACCAAAAAATTAAAAAAACCTCTCATCAGACTATGGAAAAAATAATTATCAAGATTTGAAATAAAAAAAGTTGAAAAATATTAACAATTAACTGAGTTATCATGCTGACACTGTCTAAAAACGTAATTTCAAAATTTTTCATTTTTTTAATATTTTTGATTCCATTAGCCTGAACGGTTAGGAATATTTTAAGCTTTACAGAATTGAAAAATTCAAAAAATTCCAAAAAATAAGGTAAGATTGCATTTATAATAGATACGGCGCGGCGCTTCCGACCGCTAACTTCAAAGCCACGTTTTTCTACGATTCACTTTGTTAAACTTTGTGAAAGTTCTAACTCTTGAACGAAGGTTCGGATCGATTTGAAATTTTTACAACACATTCTTAGTATCATCACCTATCGCGTGAAATGGACTACTCATAAAAACCATGCTGCCTCCTTGTCGACATCATAACTCCACAAAAAATTATCCAATCTGCAAAAAAGAAAAAGAATCTAGTAAAATAATGTAAAAGTAATAGTTTGACGGAGGGAATTTATTTTTTATTCAAAAATAAAGAAATTACAGTATTTCAAACTTCAGTATGCATTTTGCATCAAATTGCAGAAATCTCTCGGCAGACTATGGAGAAAATAATTATCAAAATTTGAAAAAATAAACGTTAAAAAATATTAAAAATTGACTAAGTTGTCGTGCTGACACTGTCTGAAAACATAGTTACGATAAAAACGCGTTTAAAGTTTCTGACAGATACAACGTGTACTTACGGGTAGTCTCCCATTTTTTTTTTCATTCGTCAAAAATAAAAAATCTACGGTATTTCAAACTTTAGTATGCAATTTAAAAAAAAAAGTAGTGTTTAATAATTTATCAAAAATTGTCCAACCAAAAAGTTGAAAAAAACCTCTCGTCAGACTGTAGAAAAAATGATTATCAAGATTTGAAGAAAAAAAAAGTTAAAAAAGATTAACAATTAACTGAGTTATCACGATGACACTGTCTAAAAACGTAATTTCAAAATTTTTCATTTTTTTAATATTTTTGATTCTATTAGCCCGAACGGTTAGGAATATTTTAAGTTTTACAGCAATGAAAAATTCCAAAAATTGCTATTAAATAAGGTAAGATTGCATTTATAATAGATACCGCGTGGCGCATCCGACCGCCAACTGCAAAGCCACGTTTTTCCACGATTCACTTTTTTGAACTTTGTGCAAGTTCTAACTCTTGAACGAGGGTTCGGATCGCTTTGAAATTTTTACAACATATCCTTAGTATCATCGCCTATCGCGTGAACCACAGAAACAAAATTATCAATGACACAAAAAAAATATAAAAAATAAAAGACCGACAGAAAATTGAGTAAAAAATGTTAACTTTCAAATTTTTCCTATAATAATTTTTTTTTAATAATATTGTTGGTTCACACTGAAGATACATTCATTGTGCAATTATAAATATGTTCATTTTTTTTTTAGACACCCACATCGATGCCGAGAACTTTCACCGTCAACGCGCGCGCAAAAAAAATACATTGCTTTATGTTATATCTCCGCCATTTGTTAATATTTCTGATGTTTTTGTTTACATATACTTAACCATGTGCATAAATGATCTGTAAAAAAAATGTTGTCAATATATGCGTCGTTTTTTTTAACCGCGTCTAGAAAAGTACCTTCGAAAATCGGCGAAATCCCGTATATCTACGCTGCTTACGAAAAGTAGCACGATTCAAATTTCTTACGAAAACTAACACGTTTCGAATTCCACCACGGAAATCAACACGTTTCGATATTCGACGCGAAAACTAGCATGTTTCGGCTTTCATCGCAAAAAATAACATGTTTCGATTTGCACTGGAAAAAGTAGTATATTTGCCGAACTAAATCGAATAAGATTCAGAACTTTCACAAATGTTAAAAAAATTTTTTGCCGGAGCACTATAAGGAATAAATGAAAAACATTGAGGGTCTATCGCACGTACACCCTTAAACATTTATATTCAATTTCTATTAAAAAAATAATAAAATTATTGAAAATACGATTCGCAAATACGATACGCAATATTCCACCACTCAAAAACTAAAATTGTTCATCAATGATATTTTTCATGACTTCAAGTTTCGGAGTCAGCGATGGAATTGAACAAAATTATTGTTTATAAAAAGTATATTCTACTTACAGTCTGAAGAATCGTTCATTGCGTTTTTATTTCATAAAAAAAAAACACAATCTTGGGGTGATCAACGACTAAAGTGTGAAGTACAGTATAAGTATAAAGTACAGTTGACAAAATCTTCAAAACAATCGATTGAGATATCTCGAGAAATGTCAGGTCTTGGACGAAGTAGCAAGAGGGAAAAAACTGACATTGTTAACTTTGCATACACCGCAATTGTTATCGATTTTCTTTTCTCTAATTTTTTTGACCATCGTTTTTTTACTCCAAAATGACGAGGCATTTGCTGTTTGCCATCTGATGATAAGTCTAGCAGACCAAAATTCCAACAGTAAAATATGTATGAAATAAATTCAAACAAATAATAAAACAGTATAAAATGACGAGCATAAATATTTCGTCAATTTGGAGTAAAAAAGGATGTTCAAAAAACGCGGAGTAAAAAATGTGAAAGACTTCCAGTGATACTGAAACGTGCTAATTTTCGCGGTGAAAGTCGAAACCTGCTAGTTTTCGTGGTAAAAGCCGAAACGTGCTAGTTTTCGCGGCGAATATCGAAATGTGCTAGTTTTCGTGGCAAAAGCCGAAACATGCTAATTTTCGCGCGGATATCAAGCGTGCTTGTTATCGTAAGAAATCTGAAACATGCTAGTTTTCGTAAGCAGCGTCGATATGAGGTCTTAATGCAAAATTCGTTTATTGTTTAGTCATTGTCACTAGATCCGCGTTCGTAATATCGGGAACTTTTGTTGTTTCGCGAACGTCCATACTTTCACGAACGTTCGTACCTACCCACCGAACATTTGTCTCACTCGTGAAAACAGTCTGACGACCTTCATTACCCGTTCTCACTCGCGCCGTAAAACGAACGGCTCATGCTCGAACATGATCAAACAACGATAATACGAAAACCACTCTATGTTTGTATACATTCATGTTGACATACAGTGGGTCAAAAAAGTATTCATACACCTTGTTTTTTTTGCGATAACTTTACAGACATAAGCGATACGCAAAGAAAGCCAATTTTATTTAATAGTACATCAGGTACAGAGATAAACTGCAAATGGAGAATTTTTCCCAGGAATAATAGAAGAATTATGCAAAAAAAACGAAAATTTTTGGGCCAAAAAAGTATTCGTACACTTACGATTGAGCTGCTAAACCTCGATATTCACTCATGGACGGTCTGACCTCTGCGTACAATGTAAACAAGTCTTCGTTTACACAATGGTTTTGACCTATTCCATGCGGTAGTAGATCTTCAAGCTCTGAGCAGACACGATGGCAAAGAAAAGCGAAATATCAATATCCATGCGAGATAGAGTGATTTTTCTTCGGAAACGCGGTGAAAGTTATCGAAAAATTAGTAAAGAACTAAATCTAAGTTTCGCAACAGTGCAATATATAATAAAAAAAATACGAAAGAACAAACAGTACAGGAAATAAGCCACGAGCCGGTCGACCGAGAATACTAACGGTACGAGAGCGTCGGAGTATTGTTAAAGAGGCTACAAAAAAACCGTTCACAAGTGCTCGCAGTTTAGCGAATGATCTCGCGTTAACATTGGGGAAGAGCATGTGTCCCCGGACTATACGAAACGTTTTGCATTCTGCCCAAATATACGGTAGAACTGCCCGCAAAAAACCATTAATTAATAATACTAATCGAGAAAAACGTTTAAGTTTCGCAAAAACCTACATAAATAAATCTATAGAATTTTGGAAACGTGTCGTATTCTCGGATGAATCGAAGTTTAACATCTTCGGGTCCGATGGAAAAAAATTCGTCTGGCGGAAACCAAATACCGAGCTCCAGTAGAAAAATGTATAACCAACTGTGAAGCGCGGCGGAGGAAGCGTCATAGTACAATCAATCGAGAATATTGTGCCACATTAAATTACAAGAGTTATTTTTTTAAAATTAGGTTCAGTATCCCGTACTAAATGTAAATGAACAAAAGCCTTACAAATTAAGTGACCGCAAGTGCCGCCATTTTGAGGAAAACCGTATCGGCCAATATCTCCGTTACCGTGCACTTTAGGCCAAAAATGCTTATAACCTTTCTTGTAGATAATTGAATTGCCCATCTTTTTTTTTAAATAATTTTTTTTGTATCACTTACCGTTTACGACTTATACGACTGTTAAAATTTATTTATTCACTTTTTGGCCTGTATCTCTCTTAATAATAGTTTAAACAATAAAATGCTAATATCTTATCTTTTAAATCCATAAATTTCCCACAACTTTTATTTAAAACTTTTTTATCTAAAATTAATATTCTCAAAGTTATAACGCGTTCAATGTTGCGCTACTGGGTGCAAGGGTAATAAAAACGCGTTATTAAAAAAAAAAGTTAAAAAAAAAGGTGTGTGAAATTTATGGATTTAAAAGATAAGTTATTAGCATTTTATTGTTTAAACAATTATTAGGAGAGATATAGGTCCAAAAGTGAATAAATAAATTTTAACAGTCGTATAAGTCGTAAACGGTGACTGATAAAAAAAAATTATTTAGAAAAAGAGATAGGAAATTCAATTGTCTACAAGAAAGGTTATGAGCATTTTTGGCCTGAAGTGCACGGTAACGGAGATATTGGCCAATACGGTTTTCCTCAAAATGGCGGCACTTGCGGTCACTTAATTTGTAAGGATTTTGTTTATTTACATTCAGTACGTGATACTGAACCTAATTAAAAAAAAAAAGAACTCTTGTAATTTAATGTGAAATTGACAAGAGTAACGGGTTCCCTATTGATTGCACTATCATGGTTTGGGGCTGTATGGGATATTATGGCGTTGGTAATATGGCTTTTATAGATGGTACAACGAATGCCCAGAAGTATATCGAAGTGTTGCGCAGCAATTTGAAAAAAAGTATAGATAAAATGGGTTTGGATGGAAATTTCTACTTCCAACAAGATAACGACCAGAAAAATACTGCCATAAAAACGAGGGAATGGTTACTCTATAATGTCCGCAAACAATTGATTACACCACCACAATATCCGGACATCAATCCTATTGAAAATGTATGGCACCTGGTGGATGTAGAAATTAGAAAAAGAAAAATAGGAAACAAATCCGATTTCCAAAGAGTGCTTTTAGAAGAATGGACGAAAATAGGAAAAGAAACAACGCAAAAGCTAGTAGAATCGATGCCTAAGAAGCTCGAGGTGATAATTGAAGCAAAAGGGATGCACACCAAATATTAGTTATAATTAACAACTGTGATGATGTTGTTTTTCACTATAATCGTAAGTGTACAAATACTTTTTTTGCCCGAAAATTGTCGTTTTTTTAAAATAATTCTTCTATTATTCCTGGGAAAACAATTCTCCATTTGCAGTCTATCTCTGTACCTGATGTACTATTAAATAAAATAGGTTTTCTTTGCGCATCGCTTATGTCTGTAAAGTTATCGCAAAAAAACAAGGTGTACGAATACTTTTTTGACCCACTGTATGTCTCGCTCTTCTGGCCGCTACTGTTATTCGGCGTTCTCCTCGTTCGGCTGTTACAAACTCGCAAAAATACTGATCGCTATAAGAGTATAACGCAATTATCGTCCTTTGTTCCTGTAATCGAATTATTTTCATCGACGAGAGGTGCATTTCTTTGATGTCCGCCTCTCGTCGTTGCAGCCAAAAATATAAATCTGAAAAACTATTTGGTTTATAACAGCGTCGCAAAACAAATTACATACCGTGATTCAATTATTTCACGCTGTTCGGCTTTTAACGTCCGACCCTTTTAGAGGCTCGTTCAGCCCTTTGGAAACTGCTCCGAAGCGCTTTCCATCGAAGCCCAACGAGATATTAAAACTGTTAGCTCCAAAAAAATTTTTAATTTTTTTATAGAATATTTTAATTTTTTTATTTAGTAAATAGATTGGAGTAAAAAAAAATTCTAAATAAATTGGAAGAAATCGTAAATAATCAAATTGAAAAAATTCACGCGTTTTAATTTTGTCATTTTTCTATCGTTCTGTGTTACTTTTTCTCTCTCCCCCGTTGTTACGAAGATCTGAGGCTCGTTATATAACCGACACAAACGCATAAATTCAAAGTCCGTCAAGCATCCACCCCTCCCGATCATCCCTTTATTCTCATCCCCTTGTTTCTTCCGCCATTCTTAGTTTCTTAGATCCCCCTGTAAACTCAACGTCCTTTACGGGGTTTTCTTTACTCACTACCGTTTTTTTTTCTCTTTCTTCTTTACATTTTTCCTTCGAGAAGTTTGGAAAGACAATCCCATTTGCATCAATCTCCTCCATATCCCTGGTATATCGTTTCATACGAACGTCATACTTTTACCATCGGTTTATTTCGTAACACGGTAGCGGTTTCCTTCGCGTCGCTATCTACGTTTATTGTTTTCCCAGACCGCGTCAGCGTCGCGTTCTGGTGCCGGGGAGTGAGAAAGATCCGGAATCTCCTTCAGAAACGTCTTGTTATTTCCTCGAGGGGTTTTTTTTTTTTTTTTACTCGAGTGTATCCGTTCCCCACAGTTTTCCGCTTCTTATCTTCACTCACCTTTCTCACGATATATTTTCCGCGGTCTTTGCCCTATGCTGATCTCTCTTTCGCCTTGCTTTTCTCCGTAATCGAATTCCGAAATGCTCGACTGGTCGACAATCGAGTATCAATAATTTAAACCGAGAACTAGAAATAAACCAGAGGACGCAAAGGCAAAGGCAGTCAAGTAGAATCTTACTGGCTACTTCAACGAACGATATATAAGCCTCTCCGAGATATTCGCCGGTTCATCTTCAATAACGTAATAAACTTGACAAAACAGTTCACAGACAATGATATTATCACTGTCTGAGTTAGGAATAGAGTTAGGACAGCGTTTCCTCAATGATTTTTATGAATTTTTTTATAGTATAAAAAATGAATGTGATTTATTGAAACTTTGAGAATATTTTATACATATATTTTTTTATTTTAATTTGTTTATTTTTTTATTTTTTATTTTTTTTATACATGTATTTATACATATATTTAAGTATATGCTATAAAATTTTTGAAGAATTTTCTTGAAAAACACCGGGGATATTAGCGACTCCATATTGCAGGTCACAATCAGACTCAGCATTTTGCGTACATTCTGGAAGCCGCAATTTTCATCCAAAATCAAACGAGGTTGGAATTTACTTTTATTATATGTCTCTCTTCTATATGAACCTAAATGCTATAAAAAAAATAGAAAATTGAATTATTTACAGGGGTCAAAACAAAAAAGCATGATTTCTGCCATTTTTTACAACTTTATTTGCAAAAAAAAATTATTTTAAATAATGATAATACTCCGATTTTAGGTTCATATAGAGCGCGATATTATGAAAAAAGTAACTGCCAATTTTCAAAACGATTGGTTGAACATTTTTCAAACTAACGTGTACGCAAGTTTAAAAAAAGTCGTTTTTATAAAAAAGCGCTTGAAAAAATAGTACCAAGAAAAACAAGGAATATGGGGTCGCTAATATTTTATAGTATATACTTAAATATATGTATAAAAATTTGATAGTATATACTTAAATACATCTATAAAATATTCTCAAAGTTTTAATAAATTATATTAATTTTTTATACTATAAAAAAATTCATGAAAATTATTGAGAAAACGCTGTCCTAACCCTATTTCCCCTCTTAATGGCTTATAACAATAGAACGAGTCGGTTGAAAACTTTTCAAACGATTGGTTGAATAGAACGATTGGTTGAAAACTTTTCAAACTAGCGTGTACGCAAGTTAAAAAAAAGTCGTTTTCAGAAAAACGCGTTTGAAAAAATAGTGATCGCTCGGTTATACACGTGGCGCGCTCGGGGCCTCAAGGAGAGCTACTCACTTTAATGGCTTATAACAATAGAACGAGTCGGAATTTTCATTTAAAATTTTGGAAACATATTTTTCAATACTTTTACTAACAATTAATCAAATTTAAAAAAAATCGATTTTTTGAACCATCTAACCCTATTTCCTCCCTTAAGGGTGGCTGGAAAAAATTGCAACTCTAAACAACCGCAGAACGACGAAAATGAGACCTTAGGGAAGTCTGTGCGATAAAAAACACGGTAGTTATAGCTGTCCAAAAATTTCTATTCGTTGTATCCCCTTAAAGAATGCTAAAAAAAACAAAACAAAAATGCAATGTTGCCTAATCGTAAAACGGAGAAAATAAGACCTGAGCAAAGTCTGTACGATGAAAAAAACACGGTAGTTATAGCTGTCAAAAAATTCCTTCTGGTTGTATGCCCCTAAGGAATGCTTGAAAAAAAAACAAAAAAAATGCAATGTTGCCTAATCGCAAAACGAAGAAAATGAGACCTGAGCAAACTCTGTACGATAAAAAACACGGTAGTTATAGCCGTCCAAAAATGTCTCTTCGTTGTATCCCCTTAAAGAATGCTTAAAGAAGAAAAACAATAAAAATGCAATTTTGCAGAATCGCAAAACGAAGAAAATGAGGCCTGAGCGAAGTCTGTACGATAAAAAACACGGTAGTTATAGCTGTCCAAAGATGAAATTTTGTCTGACGCAGATCAGGGTCATCAGGGAAACGGATTGTCCGAGGTAAATAAAGAAATATGAGGATGAAAATGATCCGAACGATCACCCAGGAATGTGAATCTTTGAAACTATCTATTAGCATAATTGTTCGTTTTTTTTTTTTTTCGTGCGTCTCTGGATACGTTTGATTTTCAAACGCTCAAAGATTCCCAATGTTTATACGGAGCATAGAGGCCCAGATTGATTTGAATCCTCGATGTTCATCCGATGCGTACATTGTCTTCGCTGATCGTAGTATGGAGTAGTATGGATGCTTCCAATGGTCATCCTCGTAATCTGGCAAATGCAGTTCCGAGCGAACCGACAGCATGCCACGAAGAGAGCCAGAGCAGCGGACCAAGAGCATCAGTGCGTGGAGTCGAGGCCTCTTTCGCACGCGTAGCGTTGCGGTTCGTGCGTTGCCTCTCGGATCGTGGATCGACAGAGAGAGAGAGAGAGAGAGAGAGAGAGAGAGAGAAAGAGAAAGAGAGAGAGAGAGAATGAGAGAAAGAGAAAGAGAGAGAGAGAGAGAGAGAGAGAGAGAGAGAGAGAGAGAGAGAAAGAGAGGCACAGCTAACCCAGAGCGTTGTAGGGGACGACGTTGTTGTATGCAATGAGGGAATGAGCCAGACAGGGACGGAAAAGGCGATAGTCGTACACAAATGGAGAACCATAAACAGAGATAGCCAGTGAGGGATCCTCAATCGGTGCTAAAGCGTCGGGCGGGGACGCGTGCGGGCATGGTTACTAATTGTTCGAGTTCCGTCCCGCCACCCCCTTCGACCTCCCTCATCAACACTGATTGCCTAATTCTAGGACCCTCAAACTCCACCAAATAGCCGAACCAGCCCTCTCCAAACCCGATGTCGCACTATCCCCCGTAGCACTCTCTCGAGCATCGAGGAACGCTGATTCTGGTCGAGTGAACCATTCGCAATTTATTGTCCTTGCGCCCGATGCCCCGTTCTGTTTTCCGAGAAAGGGGTCATCGCGCGTTGTCAATTCGTGGTAATGTGTGTAAAGGTGAAAAGTTCTCGTCTTGGTATTTAAACACCAGCGAATATTGTACAGTCAATGTTCGGGTGTCGCTTTGGATCTGCGACAAGTGGGCATCTCTTAAATCATGTTTTTTCCAATGGCCATACGCCGTTAGCGAAATCGAACTCGGCGAATGAGTGTACCCTCTGTAACTTCGAATTGCTTTGAGCTTTCAACCTGAAATTTCGCGCGGACTTAAATCAGTAAACGTTCTTAGTTTACTATAACTTTTGTGAGTATTGACGCATTTTTTTGGATTCTACAGGATTTTGAAAATTTTCTAAAATGTGTGTGAAGGTGGGAAATAGGGTTAGACGGTTCAAAAATTCGATTTTTTTTTTATTTCATAAATTGTTAGTAAAACTATTGAAAAATATGTTCCCAAAATTTTAAATGAAAATTCCGACTCGTTCTATTGTTATGAGCCATTGAGGGGGGAAATTGGGTTAGGATAGCGTTTTCTCAATCATTTTCACGAATTATTTTATAGCATAAAAAATGAATATAATTTATTGAAACTTTGAGAATATTTTATACATATATTTAAGTATATACTATAAAATTTTTATACATATATTTAAGTATATACTATAAAATTTGTATACATATATTTAAGTATATACTATAAAATATTAGCGACCCCATATTGCTTATTTTTCTTGGTACTATTTTTTCAAACGCGTTTTTCTGAAAACGACTTTTTTTGAACTTGCGTACACGCTAGTTTGAAAAGTTTTCAACCAATCGTTTTGAAAATTGGAAGTTACTTTCTTCATAGTATTGCGCTTTATATGAACCTAAAATCGGAATATTATTATTATTTAAAATAATTTTTTTTTTGCAAATAAAGTTGTAAAAATGGCAAAAAAATCATACTTTTTTGTTTTGACCCCTGTAAAAAATTCAATTTTCTATTTTTTCGATAGCATTTAGGTTCACATAGAAGAGAGACATATAATAAAAGTAAATTCCAACCTCGTTTGATTTCAGATGAAAATTGCGGCTTCCGGAATGTACGCAAAATGCTGAGTCCGATTGTGACCTGCAATATGGGGTCGCTAATATTTTATAGTATATACTTAAATATATGTATAAAAATTTTATAGTATATACTTAAATATATGTATAAAATATTCTCAAAGTTTCAATAAATTATATTCATTTTTTATACTATAAAAAAATTTATGAAAATCATTAAGAAAACGCTGTCTTAACCCTACTTCCTCCCTCAACGAGTTAGGCCACTCTAGAAGCCGAAAAAAATAGGCTTTTTTGCGGATTTTTTTTTCAGAAAAACTACAAAATAAATCGAGATTACAAAATAGGTTGTTTATCATACATATCAGAGACTGTATACAATAATTTTTTTGAAACGATTGATTTCAAAATGGCGGCTGTGCAGCGTTTTTGCGATGGCGTCTCCGTTTTTGTTGGCCGGAAACATAACTCGGACAATTGTCAACCGATTCACTTGAAATTTTAAATATATCTTTAAAAATACATTGTCTATGGAAGTGTGTAGTATTTTTTTTTATATTGCATAGTTCATTTGTTATTAACAATTTTCTGACGATTTTTTAAGGTAGTAGTCTGGTAACATAAGCCGATTTTCATGTCTTTTTTGGAGGGCGTTTTTTTGTAGGAAAATAAAAATGAATCGTTTTGGATATTTAGGATGTTTTTATTTACATATTAAAGATACAAAAAAAGATTTTTTTGAAAAAATATAATAGTTTATTATTATTATTATTATTGATCGAAGTTGGCACCTCGAAAAAAAAGCGTGTGGGTGGCCCCGGTGATTTTGGCTCTTGATGTTATCTGGAATAAAAAATTCTCGATAATTCTTAATCTATAGACATGTCATTCTGGTCGGACACAACAAAATGGCGGACTTTGGAAAAAAGTTTTTTTTTCCAAAGTCCGCCATTTTGTTATTTATCCATGAAATTTAACTTCAGTAGTTCCGACCAGAATGACATATCTATAGATTAAAAATTATCAAGAATTTTCGATTTCAGATAACATCAAAAGCCAAAATCACCGGGGCCACTCACGCGCTTTTTTTTCGAGGTGCCAATTTCGATCAATAATAATAATAATAATAATAAACTATTGAATTTTTTCAAAAAATTTTTTTTTTTGTATCTTTAATATGTAAATAAAAAGATCCTAAATATCCAAAACGATTCATTTTTATTTTCTTACAAAAAAACGCCCTCCAAAAAAGACATGAAAATCGGCTTAAGTTACCAGACTACTACCTTAAGCAAATTTTTCACTTTTCACTTTAGAAGTACGTCGTTTGGCCAAAAATCAATATATCGAAAAAATCCTACGCACTTCTATAGCTGTTGTTATATATAATTGAACAAAATTTATTGGCTCATCATAATTCAAAAATTACAGGAGCCGTTTGTCCGGTCGTGGTCGCTGGAAAAAATTTTGAAATTAATCGCTTCGAAAAAATTATTGTATACAGTCACTGATATGTATGATAAACACCGTATTTTATAATCTCGATTTCTTTTGTAGTTTTTCTGAAAAAAAAATCCGCAAGAAAGCCTATTTTTTCGGCCTCTAGAGTGGCTTAACCCTTAGCATGGTACTCTCGAGCTCTCGGGACAAAACTCTCTCCAAACGTTTCTTGATGAAACGGTTGGGCGTTTATGAAATTTCGAAATTATTCTATAAACCGATGATTTGGATGGTTCGTACGGTCACCGTCTTCATTTGGATAGATCCTGTTCGCGCATTCGTTTGTTTTTTTTTGTTCTTCTCGCGTATTTACTTTCGTTCGTTCAATTTTCGTGATTGCGATTATTCGCCCGACGAGCATGCTCCTTCGTTGAGCAAACATTAGTTAGCCGCGATGCGAATGCGCCAGAAGAGAATCGGCATCCGGGGGGGCGCATATACATGTATAATACCAGCGAGTTTGGGCATAGTTTCTCTCTCTTTCTCCCTCTCTCTCGTACTATGCGGTGACCCTTCGCGTTTCCTCGCTTTCCGTTGTCTACTCGTCAATGTGAAAAGTTTGAGGGGAAAGAATGAAAGAGGGAGTGAGTTGCGAGGGGGGCTACCAGGGTGTCGACAACGAAGCGCACACATGGTTCTCATTTTCGGTGATCACCGTGCCCTTCAATCTCCCGTTCAATCTCCCTTTGTTGGTCTCATTTAATCTCATTCCCTCCTATATGGAAAGGATCGACCGTAAAAGGTCTGGCAGCGAACGATGTTTCTGACGGCTGTCTACTTTTTTCGTAAACACAAAATCATTCGTAACGTAATGGCGTCCTTGCTGTAAACAATGTTAACGGTAATATTAAGAGTGTCGTTCGTTTCTATCGAAAACTGAGTTATAGAATTTTATACCATCAACGGATGACTCGAATCTCCGGAAAAAAGTCCCTTTAGTAAAAAAGTGATGAGCCACGAAGAGCAAACTTTAATTGTTATCGCACACAAATCAATAATTAAACAAGAGTGAAACGTTTGCACCAACCCTTATTAAATAAAGCGTTTGACGCTGAACTTTTTGTTGTCGAGCTTTGATGCTAAAATTCTCACGATATACGAAACAAAACCAATGGTGATATCGAATGCCGTGAGCTCGATTGAGAATCGCTGCGGAAACGGGGTCTGTAGGTACTAATACAGATCTCACGCACTCCCCTCGCGATATAAACCATTCCCCGTTCGATCCCCTTGGTCTTCCGTCTCACTTGCTCCTCTATGAGCGTACCAAACGACCGTGGTGTGTTGCCATTCAAATTTAAATCGCCAGTGAACAAAAAGAAGAGAGGAAGAAAAAAAAACGTGGCACAGCAGAGAAGGAATAAGCCGGAGAATATGAATCTCCCCCTTGCACGGGCGACACGAAACGGTGTTTCAATCTCTCTTTCTCTGGTTTCACGAGCGATACACGTTTACCAACACCCCGATGAGAACGTATCGTACTGATGGATCCGTGGCTCAAGCACCGAGCCACGGATCGGTTTCAGACTGTACAAATCGTGTTTGTAACCGTGGGTATCTTGCGCCTTTGAGAGTATCATTTCGTACGCCGAAAAGAGCCTCCTAACGCCTCGGATGTAATATAATCGCAAAGGCATATTGGGAAGATGCACCGGACATTTTGTGGATAGGGGTGAGAGACTAGGGCAATTGGAACACTGACTTTCGATGATCGGTGTGACAATGGCGAAATGCCGCTCAGCCCGGTATACATTTGTTGATATAGAATTCGTTTGACGTGAAATTTTCCTCGCGCTTAGTTGAGATGTTCAGGCTGCGTGAACCGTCGAACGCGCCCATGTAGTAACGCGAAGAACCAACAGATGGCGTTTACGGGAGATTCTCATAAACGCCAGTAGCGGCTAAGTTATGGCCTCTTAGCAAAATGTGCCGTTCTTTGCTATTGAATTTCCACTGCTTCGGGCGCAATGATCCCATTCAAAATGAACGAATCGTGCGTCACTTTAAATACAAAGGTCGACGGTTCGTTAATGAATCGTTTTTATCTTCGGTCAACGATCGAAAATTCCAAAAAAATTGACGGACCAACGCTGACAACGGGAATAGTTCTTTCTTTGAAACGATCGTTTCGCAATTTGTCGTGAGGTGAGGGAAATCGAGTAAATGCCGAGACAAATATAATTTTAAGGTAGAATTTTCACTGTGTTCTTTTTATTATTGTTATTATTATCTCTTCTCTCCTCGTCATCTTTATATTACATATACTCATCTCTATTTACATTAAATAATATCTCTGATATTAAGTCATTCGCGACATCCTCTTATCGTATGTTCAACGTATTTACAACAAAACAACGTAGCCTCACACTCGTTCACGCATACGCACAGTCTCATACTCTCCGCCTCGTCGTACTACTTTAAAAAAATTTTTGTATTCTCCGCTCGTGATTTTTCTGCACCCTCTTATTTATCCCTTTTTTTATTTAATAATAATAATAGCAATATAATATGAATAATCACCGCTAGAAATTATTGTCCAACCGATTGAAAATCATCTACGCGCATTTACAAATTTATATTCGATAACGAGCCCATAATTTTGTTTCTTTACGTCTGTACAATCAATGTACAATTAATAGTTTACAGGGGAGCCGGCGGGGGCTTTCGGAATATTTACAATTTTTTATACCGCGAATGAGACGATGAAACCGTCCTAGACAGACGCGACCAGAACGTCCTGTAATATTTTGCGAGCACGCGCTGTGCGCTGCTTCCCGTGGCCATTCTTGTTTTTATTACAATTTTTATTATTTTTACTTCCGTCGTTTCTCAAAATCACTCGTATCATCTTGCGACGTTTTTCTTTTAGTCTCTTCGTGGCCGATTGCAGGATGGGATTAATCAACGACGTCGAAGAGCGTAGGAAGGAGGTGGAACACGTTGGAAAAATTATTTTGTCACTGATGGCGTGTCACGCCCCGGTAAAAGACACTCGACAAGTTCATTCGGAATCACGATAACCTGGCCATTATAGATATATATACTCACAGTCACTAGCCTTTAAGCGAGAGCTTTTTTTTTTTTTTTTTTCCAATAGAAAGTTGAGGGGTTGAGGTTTTAGAGGTCATTCACGTTTTCTTCTTTTCTTCTTCGTCTCGTGTAACTATTTGTTTTTGTGTTCTTCTTCAGTAAGGCCTCCATACGGGTTTTGTGACGGGTGTTGATGTTATTTTCGTGGTCGACGGACTTCTCTTGGGCGTCGTCACGATTTCGTTCGTCTGTCTCTGTGATATGAGCGTGGTGGGGGCTTTGAGCTCGCACTTTGTTCCCGCTAGCGGTTTACCGTGCGCAATCGTTCGTTCCGGCGAGGAAGACGAGGGACTGACGATTGGCCCGCTCGACGGAAACGCGCCGAGTCTTATGGGCACGAAGGCGCTGCGTATCTCTTCCGGCGTTGAGTCGCTGCCACTTTCGCTCGGGCTTCGCGGTGGCGTTCTCGACGGGCTGTTTGGTATCGCTGGATCACCGCCATTGCCGTGCGCTCCCGTGCTCTTTGGTAATCCCGAATATTCCGACGTTGAATAACGCGCGTGATGATCGCCGAGCGTGTACGCCGACGGAAGTACCGTCGGGGTAAATTGTTGGCCGAAGAGATCGGACGGTGGCATTGGCATCGTTCCTGATTTAGAACAAAACAAATAAATTATTAGTTAAGAACGCTTTTAGGCGGGATTTGAGTTTTCACGTTTGTTGGGTGACAAGTTCGTGTTGAGAGCAAATTTATCTGTGACATTTTGTTTTTTATCGATCGTATCCAATTGACATCGAGATGAATTAACGGGCTCCATATCGGCAAAGAAAATTGCACGATCATTTTTACCAAACGAATTTTTTCTTCAAACCTCAATGTTCTCACATAATTACTGATTAGATGACATTTTATCTTTCGGTACGGATAAGAAAAAACAATGAAGAACAACAAATAAACAATGAAAGTATCGCGAGTATATTGAGAATGCATGGGGTCCCCCCCCGCATGAAACGAGGTCTTAATCGAACGAGAAACACAGAAGCGCAGCGGGTCGGGGAGTACATTCTTTCGATTTCATCGTACAAATTCGCCGAGTTCAACGGGCGGCAGGGTCGTTATACGAAAAACGTCCACACCGACGAGAACATGCATTGTTGTTACTGGCGATGACGAAGGGAGGATGCAAAAGCACAGGGGTTCGTTTTTGGGATCAGGGAAGGAGGGGGTGAAGGGTGAAGGGAACTCGGTGAATTCCTATCGCCCGACTCGTTCGTTCTTTGTGGGAATAGGAAGTACGAAGGGGGATACTCTCACCCCTCGGTCCAGCGATGTATGAATCATCGCGCACCGAGCTAACTTACGAATCGATAACCAACACGCGCCACAATAGAACTAAACTCGCCATCTTTAATTTAGTCCTCGATGCGAATTTTTATCTTATGTTACGTTCGGATGATTTTGTTTTCTTTCTTAATAATCGTAACCGCGCTGATACAAATGTTCGATCGAATGAATTTTTCATTAGAAGAAAGTAAAGGAGGCCACGACAATAATAATGAAAAATTTCTATTGTTTTGATTCGCACAATCGATGCCTACCTTTTACCAGAGCAGGATGAGGCAGGTGCCAGGCGTGTCCGAGATACGCGGCGTCGAGCCACGGATTTAAAAGTCCCAGTCCCGGGAATCCAGGTCCGTACTGATAATCTGCAAAAGAAAACAGAAAACAAAAGACTTTAGTAAAAAAAAAAACACAAAAGAAAAAAAGAATTGTGTAGCGAAGAGACGTAATTTAAACGGAAAATATTCTAGCTCCCGACGCCTCTTTTCACGAGTACACACAGACCGATCTCGGACGCAGAGAGATTTTTACCCCCTGAAGATTTTAATAGTAACAACTAAAAATAAACTCTCAACTACCAGAGCTCCGCGCCAAAAAGACATCGTGAGAACAAGACGCCTATACCGACGAACGAAATAGTTTATATGGTAGAATTGTTTTTCTTTTTCTTTCGAGAAAAAAGAAATTCAAACTACCTCGTAAAATGCGGAGTAACGATCTGGTACCGAGCTGGTTTATCGTCGGTCTCTGTCTTTTCCTAAAAGCATCATCGGAACGGCACACGATCGCGCGTTCTACGCGCGGATCTCGACGAAGAACTTGGAAAACGGTACCGTCGTCTTTGTCGTTCGGCGGGGAGAATCCTTATAGTTGCATTTTGCGGCGCACATGCTACCGCCATATGCGGGACACGATTGTAAACAAAACCGAGAAGAGAAGAGAAAAAAGACGAGCGAAACAAGCGGAGAGTTAACGAGCGGCTTCTCTTTGCCGCGCCGCGCGTTCGGTGACGGTTTTCTTTCGCTCGCGCGGCTGTGATTATCGTGATGTATTATCGTATACAAGCCGCACGTCGAATAGTGCCGGGGCCAATGAAACGCGACTCCGGAAAATAACCGTAGTGGCTGATGGACCAATAGTCGCCCGAGACGTTCTTCGTTTAAATAAGCTTCGGTTAAATAGGATCTCGCGTGAGTGTATTAAAGAACGCTTCGAGTACGCGGCATTCTAGCCGCGGGAGTACCACGAGCTTTTCGACCGTTTGTCGAAGAATATTTCTATGAAGAATATTTTTTGATAATATATCGCATGGAAACCCTTGACGCGTCGCGTCGATATGTCTAAAAAAAACATTGGCGATAGAAAAGAAAATCGTTATAAATCGTCTATATACTCGGTGATGTGAGACAATTAATAATTTAGCAAGAAATACCTTCGAGATATGGGTTACAATTTAAGGGAAAACGGTCGCTTAAGGGGGGAAATAGGGTTAGACGGTTCAAAAAATCGATTTTTTTTAATTTCATAAATTGTTAGTAAAACTATTGATAAATATGTTCCCAAAATTTTAAATGAAAATTCCGACTCGTTCTATTGTTATAAGCTATTAAAGTGAGTAGCTGTCCTTCAGGCTCCGAGCGGGCCACGTGTTTCAACCGCGTTTTTCTGAAAACGACTTTTTTTTAACTTGCGTACACGCTAGTTTGAAAAGTTTTCAACGAATCATTTTGAAAATTGGCAGTTACTTTCTTCATAGTATTGCGCTCTATATGAACCTAAAATCGGAATATTATCATTATTTAAAATAATTTTTTTTGTTGCAAATAAAGTTGTAAAAATGGCAAAAAATCATACTTTTTTGTTTTGACCCCTGTACAAAATTCAATTTTCTATTTTTTTTATAGAATTCAGGTTCATATAGAAGAGAGACATATAATAAAAGTAAATTTCAACCTCGTTTGATTTCAGATGAAAATTGCGGCTTCCAGAATGTACGCAAAATGCTGAGTCTGATTGTCACCTGCAATATGGGGTCGCTAATATCCCCGGTGTTTTTCAAGAAAATTCTTCGAAAATTTTATAGTATATACTTAAATATATGTATAAAATATTCTCAAAGTTTCAATAAATTATATTTATTTTTTATACTATAAAAAAATTCATGAATATCATTGAGAAAACGCTGTAAAAAATTCAATTTTCTATTTTTTTGATAGCATTTAGGTTCATATAGAAGAGAGACATATAATAAAAGTAAATTTCAACCAATGTTTGATTTCAGATGAAAATTGCGGCTTCCAGAATGTACGAAAAATGCTGAGTCTGATTGTGACCTGCAATATGGGGTCGCTAATATCCCCGGTGTTTTTCAAGAAAATTCTTCAAAAATTTTATAGTATATACTTAAATATATGTATAAAATATTCTCAAAGTTTCAATAAATTATATTCATTTTTTATACTAAAAAAAAATTCATGACAATCATTGAGATAACGCTGTAAAAAATTAAATTTTCTATTTTTTTGATAGCATTTAGGTTCATATAGAAGAGAGACATATGATAAAAGTAAATTTCAGTACCTCGTTTGATTTCAGATGAAAATTGCGACTTCCAGAATGTACGCAAAATGCTGAGTCTGATTGTGACCTGCGATATGGGGTCGCTAATATCCCCGGTGTTTTTCAAGAAAATTCTTCAAAAATTTTATTGTATATACTTAAATATATGTATAAAATATTCTCAAAGTTTCAATAAATTATATTCATTTTTTATACTATAAAAAAATTCATGAAAATCATTGAGAAAACGCTGTCCTAACCCTATTTCCCCCCTTAAGCGACAGGGTGTATACGCACGCGTGTCCGCGTTTCAACACTCGGACGGAGGGATGTCCCGTGTGTGTGACCGCCGTCGCGGTTTGAGGTCCGCCAGAAGCTGGTCAGACACTATGGACTCGGGTTATTAAACCCTCTCGCCTAACCAAAATTCCCTCAACTTCATATATATATATATATATATATATATATATATATATATATACCAACAGCAGTAGACGCGCGATTGGTGCGCGGCTTCGACGATCATCCCATGCTAAGGAGTATTGTCCCCAGTCAGTATTGGGATGGGTGACCGCTTAGCCGTGCACTGACCTGTCGACTATTGAGCGGGAGGCAGTTTTTTCCGAGTTTCTGATCGCAATACAACGGAAACTCAGTCGAAACAAAAAAGCCGTCTTTATCGACACAGGTTTTTCGCAGTATCCCCTGTGCCCATGGCAAATGCGATACAGTGTAGCTAAGACGTCCGCGGACGTAATGGAAGTTAAGTTAGCTTAGCGAAGTGGGGGTAGGGAGTGATAGGATACAAAATGGAAACAAATGGAATTGAGAAGGGTACGTAAAAATTCAAAAGGGTGTGGTAAAGAAGGTATTCTTTCTTTGGTTTCGAAGATGCCGCGCTTCTCAGGCTCCGCGCGCGCGCTTTTATTTTAATCACCGGCAGATGGAGCGACGATTAGTAGAAGAATTGAGGAGAAACACGGAGACAGAATGGTAATACGCGATAGGGCACATGTGAAAAGTACAGAGAAAGAAAATTGGTAATAAGAAAGAGATATCGTGAACAAAATTAGTAGGGTAAATGGAGAAGTGATAATAGTAAACTATAATTGTCGTTTCTTTGTTCAGGGATACGATTGTACATAGTTGTTAATAATAGTTGTTAAAAAAGTGAATAAAATTTCTTTCTTTGTTCACAGAGAAACATATTCTTGTTTGCTTTATCCTCCCGAAGAATAATTGTCCATTATAGGTATACGTTGGAACGCACAATAATAATAAAAAAGAGTGTACAAATACAGGAGTCTAGTACATTAGGATTTACGGATTCTACAATTAACCATAACGATTTTCAGAAACAATTATTTAATTTCTTTAAAGTTTTTCATATCTTAAGACAACAGCACTGGGAGCTCACGAATCACAATTCGTTAATGAGTTTGAGGGAACAAAGAGGAGGGAAAGGAAAAATCTTAAAAATTATCCGATGAAAACAACGCTCGTTAGTGTTTTCATCGTATAACTTTTCGGTTAAAAGGGAGGACAAGCGCTAGAGGAAACGGGGAGGCTGCGAAAAATCTGACCGACACGAGCGACTAAGCTCTACCGATTTTCCGTTGTTTTATAAATAATCGGCAACTCGGAAAACAGCCTCCCACTAAAAATATCCAAATAACCAAAGTACGTTCGTCGATTGAATTTTTGAGCTCTCGACAAAGTCGTTGGATTCGTAATGACAGCGCGGAAAATTGGCGGAAATTTTCCTTTCCTTTTAAATCGATTAAATGATTTTATTAAATTTCACAAAGTTCCCTTTTTCTATTGCAAAATTATCGACATTAGGAATTTTCTTTTTTCACTGCTCGCTCGAAGGCAATATTGCAAAATTCGTTCGCGGATGTTTTTTTTAAATATTACTTAACAAACAAAAATCATTTCTCCCTTCATTTTCCGACGAATCAAATTTGTTTTATCACTTTTTTTCCCTTGTAGTAATTTCTAATCGAGCCGCGGAATTAAGATAGAGTAGGGTACTTACTCGACTTTGATCGTGGCTCTCGGGGTCCGTCGACCGTTACTTTGATAGCTTTCGTGTAAGTCGCCACTTGGAAGGGTATCGTGCTGATTTGTATCGTCAATGAGAACGATTTACCTGCGATCGGGGTAAGAAAAAAGAGAAAAATCAGTCATGAATTGTGATTTTTTTTTCACGAAAGTTCGCAATGGAAAATTGTGCAAAGTTAAAAAAAACGTGTAAACACTCGTGACTCTCATATGTAAATTCCTACAACGCTTTGAAACAGTCAATTTTTGACAATTACAATCTTCGTCACGAATTTTCTCAATATTTCCTAATTTTTTCTCACCTCTTCCGCTACGTCCGACGAATCGAAGATCGTTGAATTTGGCAACTTGATTCTTCATAACGGCGGTACAATTTCTCAGTTCGCCGCAGCAATTTTCGTCGTTACCGGCGCGTATCGTGACGAGTGTACCGTCGCTAACGTCGTCGAGTGCCACGACCTTGAAAGCAATCGGCAGAGATTTGTTTGACCTCCAGTGTGTCGGTAGAGCGGTGCAAAGTATAGCCGGACTTCCGGTCTGCACAAGGTCACCGTGACAGGCGCTTAGGGTGTCGTGTATGGCGCTGAAGCTCTCCATACCAAGTGGTCCCTCTGGTAGATGCATTTTGTTTTGTTTTGTTTTTGTCTTTGTTTTTGTTTTCAAATCGTATACACGCCGCTACGATTTCTCTTTGTTTCCTTCGCGCCACGCGGTTTGTTATTGTCGCGAACAAAACGAAGAGTCGAACGTGAGGTCGAAGAGGACGAATGGGATGGAAGAAGTAAAAAGAGATTGGTTTCCTTCGCGCCACGCGGTTTGTTATTGTCGCGAACAACGCGAAGAGTAGAACGTAAGGTCAAAGAAGACGAATGGGATGGAAGAAGTAAACACAGATTGGTTTGACGGATTGGGACCACTTGTCACTGTTGACCTTTGATGTTTTTAGACTCGTTCCTTTACTTTTCCCTTTCTTTTTATCACGTCGAATTACACGCACTTTATCCAATGTTGTCGTTGTTGAACTCGTCGCTACTTTCACACTATTTAACACATTTTTATCTATAAATATATATGTAGATGCACGCGTGTATCGAACCGCGCATATGTATATATATTATGGTCTATTTAGCTAATATCCGCTGTTGCATAGAACAGATTGAAGGAGGGTGCGCGCACACAACACACAGAGGAGACACATACGCGCGGCATACACAAAACCGCGAGAGGCACGCGCGAAACTCGAACGACAAGCGGAGTGACAAAATGAAAATGCGATGTTCCGACGCTCGCTCGTTGCCGACTCGGCGGATTCTAGTTTTTCGCCCCCGTAGCCACAGCTATTTAGAGGGGAATTTTTATCCCCACTACACTTTTTCCGTGAGCTCCACCCAGCGTAGGCGCGTCGACCAATGAGGATCGCGGTCGTGTTTGTGGCCTCAGCGGCTCGCCGCCTTCGACCCCTAACCAAGGGGCTTAAGAGGGTGCTCGCTCGCGCGCGCCTGACCGACACGCCGAGGGGTTGCTTCCATCGCTTGCCCTATCTTCCCTTTTGCCTTGGCACCGTCATCCCCCTGTCGCGAACGAGAATCTCCAGGTTATATATAAAGACGCGCCGCCGCGTTTTCTTAGTATCCTTTTCTCTTCGATTGCACTTTGCTTTCTTGATTTGTGGTCCCTGGTCGTCTGCACCTTCGCTTCTTATCGAGAGCTTTACATCTTCGTCGTTTTCATCTTCTTATCATTTTACGCATTATTCTTATTTTTTTCTTCTTCTTCTTCTTCTTCTTCGTCTTTGTCTTCGCCGTCATCTTTTTCTCATTGTTCATTTTTTTCTTCCTGCTTTCGCCTTCGCTTTCGCCTTCGCCCTCATTTTCTTTTTATTCTTCTTTTCCTTCTTCCTGTTCTTCTTCTTGTTCTTGTTCTTCCTCTTCTTCTTGTTGCTGTTCTTCTTCTTCTCTTATTCCGTCTGCTTCTCGAAAATCATCTCGAAGATATCTTGCGACTATTCTTGTCGCTTATACTACCCCTAATTGGCTGCTGGTATTATCCATGTAATAACGAATAATATACAAAGCATCTTCTTATCATTTTACGCATTATTCTTCTTTTTTTTTCTTTTTCTTCTTCTTCTTTTTCGTCTTTGTCTTCGCCGTCGTCTTCTTCTCATTCTTCATTTTCTTCTTCCTGCTTTCGCCTTCGCTTTCGCCTTCGCCCTCATTTCCTTTTTATTCTTCTTTTCCTTCTTCTTTTCCTTCTTCTTTTCCTTCTTTCTCTTCTTCTTCTTGTTCTTGTTCTTCATCTTCTTCTTCTTGTTCTTGTTCTTCATCTTCTTCTTCTTGTTCTTCTTCTTCTCTTATTCCGTCTGCTTCTCGAAAATCATCTCGAAGATATCTCGCGACTGTTCTTGTCGTTTTATACTACCCCTAATTGGCTGCTGGTATTATCCATGTAATAACGAATAATATACAAAGCATCTTCTTATCATTTTACGCATTATTCTTTTTTTTTCTTCTTCTTCTTCTTCTTCTTCTTCTTCTTCGTCTTTGTCTTCGCCGTCATCTTCTTCTCATTCTTCATTTTTTTCTTCCTGCTTTCGCCTTCGCTTTCGCCTTCGCCCTCATTTTATTTTTATTATTTTTTTCCTTCTTCCTGTTCTTCTTTTTATTCTTGTTCTTGTTCTTCTTCTTCTTCTTCTCTTATTCCGTCTGCTTCTCGAAAATCATCTCGAAGATATTTCGCGACTGTTCTTGTCGTTTTATACTACCCCTAATTGGCTGCTGGTATTATCCATGTAATAACGAATAATATACAAAGCATCTTCTTATCATTTTACGCATTATTCTTTTTTTTTCTTCTTCTTCTTCTTCTTCTTCTTCTTCGTCTTTGTCTTCGCCGTCATCTTCTTCTCATTCTTCATTTTTTTCTTCCTGCTTTGGCCTTCGATTTCGCCTTCGCCCTCATTTTCTTTTTATTCTTCTTTTCCTTCTTCCTGTTCTTGTTCTTGTTCTTCTTCTTCTTCTTGTTCTTCTTCTTCTTCTCTTATTTCATCTGCTTCTTGAAAATCACCTCGAATATATCTCGCGACTATTCTTGTCGTTTTATACTACCCCTAATTGGCTGCTGATATTATCCATGTAATAACGAATAATATACAAAGCCGATCGGTCACTCGCATCAACACTCGCGAATACCACGAATACTCGGGCATACAAACAATAAAAATCATTATCAAAAACTATTCTGGTATAAAACAACGAAGGAATTACGATACAAACTATTTTTATTATCACGTAAAATCTTATCGGAATCCCAGTCTGAATTTTGTTTCCATTTTACGTAAGAACATGTTACTTAAAAAAAACATTTCAAAAAATCCAAAATTGGTCCTTGGAAAAATTCTATGCAAAAGAAAAAACGATTTTTTTCGAAAAAAAAAGGTCTTTATCGCGGTATATTTATGAAATTTAAAATCACAATGGATTCGTTGATATTATAAACTAGGACAATAGCCAATTGCGTCACAATTTGAATACCGTTAAAAATTGACAATCCAAAAAAATCTATGTATCCTGTATAATTTATAACGTTTAGTAAGATGTGAAAAAAATTTCCATCCGATCCGTGGGAGGAGGCCGTAAAGTGATTCTATTTTCTGCGGAATCAACCCTATTTATGCCATCGGTATTGCCATTGCGTAACGTCATTATGACATTCGGCAATGTATAGAGGATGTAGATTATCGATCCTTCGGACTAAATACCCAACGGAAAATAGAGAAATCCTTTATAATTTCAACCATCATAAGCTATTGGTGAGAGAGCACGCCTCCTCATCTCACTTACAAACGACGCTCTCTCGTCCTCTCTAATTCCTTCTGAAATCTATTAACCCTTTCGATACCTTCGAAGGTGCCGAAAGGGTGAAAGGATTTTCGTCGATGACGGACAGGCTTTCGACATTATGCATATAAATCGTATTATATATATATATATATATATATAACTCGGTGTTATTCGTAATCAGCAGAAAATTTTCGATCGACTTATGATGTCAAAACATTGCGGAAAACGAAAAAAAAAAGTTATCATTTTATGCCCACTGTTCCATGGCCATAACTTGGCTTCCGTTTTTGGATTTTAAGGGGGTTTTTGAAAACGTCTCGGGTAGACTTAGAGAACGCCGTTTGATTCATCCCGATATCTCAATTATTGTGGCCGTGAGAGCATTTTGAATATCGGCGAAAAAAAATGAGATGGGGTATGAGGGGAGAAATTCGGAAAAATCGATGGTCCAACTTCAAAAATCGATAAAAAATTGAAAAAAAATCGTAGCTCAATAAACGAAGCAGTATTATAGAGGTTGAACGGTTAGGAAAAAAATAAGCACAGTTTGGGCTTCCAACTCCATCGGCAAGCAACGTTACAGCGATTTTAGTGCAGCCACTTCTTTTTGGCCGATATGCAAAAAAATGTTGAATTTCTTAAATTTTCATTTACGACACTATATCGATGTATTTTGACTCGTTGATTAATAATTCAGTAGCCATTTCCTTGAGAAACCCAAAATTCCATTGAAAATCGTCGAAAAAGTGATTTTTTGAGTTTTTGCCAAAAAACTCGGTATTATTCGTAATCAATGGAAAATTTGCGATCGAATGGACTATCAGAACATTGCCAAAAAGGAAAAAAAAAAATAAATAAAATAAAATAAAATCAAACAAATTAATTTTTTGCTCACTTCTTCGCAAACCTTAAAATGCCGAAATTTGAATCCGGGACACGGTTTGCGATCCACTGGAATTCAGTAAGGACTCCCTTTTTAGCGTATCCCTAACAAATCCCAAATATGTACATTAGTGCGATTTTTTTTCGGCTATTTTTTTTTTAGTCCCTACCCAAAATTTTGTTGGATATGTCGAAAAAGAAATTCCCTGAAAGTTACAACCCTTAATATTAATTCTAAGTACTTTCTCTTAGCGTGAAAAGATTTTCTATCTAAAATACACGTAAAACGAATTTTTTTTTTCAAAATTCTATAACTCAGCCGCATTTTATGCTATCATATTGTTCTTGGTTTCGATTTACTCAGAATAAAACAATCTAAAAAAGTGCCTTTTGCGGCGTAAGTGTAAATTGTACTGGTGAGTTGGTACGGGTCACTGAAGTTGATTTTTACCCAAAATTCTAGTTTTTTTGCTGTTATCTCTGAAACGATTAACTTTACGAAAAGAATATAATAGAAAAATTTATTGGAAATTTAATTTTCTACAAAAAAGGTCCTATCGACCCAATTGCTTAGATTAATATTTCTTGAGATATTGAACTTTACTTAAAAAAATTTTTTTTATTATTTAATATTCCATATTTTATAAATTTTATACTACTCATAAGTTAAAGTTCAATATCTCAAGAAATATTAATCTAGGCAATTGGGTCGATTGGAACTTTTTTGTAGGAAATTAAATTTCCAACAAATTTTTCATTTACATTTTTTTCGTAAAGTTAATTATTTCAGCAATAACAGCAAAAAAACGAGAATTTTGGGTAAAAATCAACTTCAGTGACCCGTACCAACTCACCAGTACAATTTACACTTTCGCCGCAATAGGCACTTTTCTAGATTGTTTTATTCTGAGTAAATCGAAACCAAGAACAATATGATAGCATAAAATGCGGCTGAGTTATAGAAATTTGAAGAAAAAAAAATTCGATTTACGTGTATTTTAGATGGAAAACCTTTTCACGCTAAGGGAAAGTACTTAAAATAAATATTAAGGGCTGTAACTTTCAGGGAATTTTTTTTTCGACATATCCAACAAAATTTCAATGGGGACTGAGAAAAAAAAATAGTCGAAAAAAAAAAAATCGCCCCAATGTACATATATGTGGGGCGTTCCGTACCAACTTGACCTGGCTGGAAAAAAATTCAGACCCGATTCACAGAATTGTGAATCGGATCACAATTTTTTTTCCTTTCAAGTAAGTATACCAACCGACACAAAAAAACGTAACTCACGCTAATTTTCCGATTATTTTGAAAATTCTGGCCGTGTAAATTTGAACGTAATCGATAACGGTCCTCGTCGTCACATAATAATAATTTTCATCATTCCGAACACAGCAATTATCAAAAGAAAAAAATCGAAAAATAGGTGCGAGGAATTTGATTTTGCGTCACTCGATAACACACTCGAAGGAAAAAAAAATTATTAATTTCATAGCCGGATCGAGCTGTCGTGGAATGGCCCATATATACAAACCGAGAGAGAGTACCGAAAAGTCACTACGGACCTGCAGGACACAAGGTTTTGAAGGAATGAGAGTAATCGAGTCCGCGCGGATTATCCAGGACAATATTTGGACAAGAGTATAGACTAAAGTCGCGGGGGGGTCTCTTTGTGTCTACTCTTCGTACTCCGTCTCTTTTCGGTTCGGTTCTCGCTCTCCCCACTCTTCGTTTTCACAGTCAAACGCTACAGGCTCCTTTAGTTTCCCCTTCCAACTAACCTTCTTTTCTACCTTACCAACTGTTGTTCGCCGATCCTTTTTTTTCAAGTTCCGGAAAGAATATTACCTAAAAATCGGAATATTTCTCTTTTTTTACCACGTCTCTAGTCGATAATTCCTGTCGATAGTTTTAGCGGAAATAATAACAATTCCCCGTGGAAAATGCGTAAAAGAAAAAAAAAACTTTAAACTTCTGGATATGCAAAGTTATTTAATTTTTTTATTAAATTACTTTGCATATCCATAAGTTTAAAGTTAAACAATTATACTTAATCATTATTTGAATAATAATAATAATTATTATTATTAAGTATTTAAATAATAATATAATAATAATTATTATTATTAAGTATTTAAATAATAATATAATGATAATTATTATTATTAAGTATTTAAATAATAATATAAAAATATTATTATTTAAATAAATTATTAAGTATAATAATAATTAATAAATTATTATTATATAATTATTATTGAATTACTTTGCATATCCATAAGTTTATAGTTAAATAATTATACTTAATCATTATTGAAATAATAATATTTTTATATAACAAAAAAATAACAATAATAACATTTTTAATTTTTTAATTTTTTTAATTTTTTTACTTCAATAATAATAATTATTATTATTAAATTACTTTGCATATCCATAGGTTTAAAGTTAAACAATTATACTTAATCATTATTTAAATAATAATATGAAAATATTATTATTTTAATAATGATTATTATTTAAATAATGTTTATAATAATAATTAATAAATTATTATTATACTTAATAATTTATTCGAATAATAATATTTTCATATTATTATTTAAATAATTATTAAATATAATTGTTTAAATAAAATATATAGAGGATCTAATGGTCAATCCTTTCAAATGGCTCGGTTAGTTATCGCATTTGTCACCAGACCTCCCTGTGAGTTTTGTTTACACCCCCGTGCATTTCCAGTACGAGGTATAAACGCGTGCGTACCCATTGTTTCTCTCTCGGTTCGGCAACGAATTTTTCCTCACTTTATTTCCCGTGGTTACGGCAATAGGTGAACTTTTCGAATGTTTCACCTTATCCCATTTCCGTTTTATTGCAAGTTTATTGCATTGTCCATTTAGAACGGGAAACAAATGATTGAGTAGTAGGGCAAACCATATTTTTGTTCTCTCTTATTCACTCCTTCTACTCCGTTCACCGTATTGAACGACGCATATATATATATATACTGCATATACAGTAAATACCCTTTTAGTGTTTGTAAGTAAAGGATTCACTTTTACCGGTTATATATATCGTGAGGAAATGTGCATTGATTCGTTTCGACTTTCAAACGTTATTTCACGTCGGACGGACCGCACAAACACGAACGAATATCATAAAACTCGGTATACACGATGTGCAGGCGAGGTTCAATATAGTTCTAGAATTGGCGAATTGCAGGCAACAGCCGGAGACTCTCGGTACAATAAGGGCTAACGGAAATTCCAAGAGTTGGGATTGTCATATTTCTTGGTAATTGCTGTAAAAGGATTGAGTTTCCGATTCGACAAGGCTCAATACAACCGGAGTAAGGACAGACTGGGTCATCGAAAAATCGAGAGATTTATCTGCCCCTCCAATTCATTCCTGATCCCGTTGTTTGTCATTTTATTTCTATATATACAATTGAATGCGGTGTCTTTTCTAGCCAACCAAACCAAAACAGTTGATTGGCTAAGAAAATTTGTAGGATTAACAATTTAGGCCACACTAGAGGCCGAAAAAAATTGGCTTTTTTGGAGATTTTTTTTCAGAAAAACTACAAAATAAATCGAGATTAGAAGACAGGTTGTTTATCATACATATCAGTGACTGTATAGAATAATTTTTTTTCAAGCGATTAATTTCAAAATGGCGGTTGTGCAGCGTTTTTGCGATGACGTCTCCGGGTCCACGGCCGGATAAACAGCTTCTGTAATTTTTTAATTATACTGAGCCAATGATTTTTTTTCGATTATATATCACAACAGCTGTAGAAGTACGTAGAATTTTTTCGATATATTAATTTTTAGCCAAATGGCGCGCTTCTAAAGTGAAAAGTGAAAAATTTGCAAAATCGTCAGAAAATTGTTAATAACAAATGAACTATGCAATATATCGAAAAAATCCTACGTACTTCCATAGACAATGTATTTTTAAAGATACATTCAAAATTTCAAGTGAATCGGTTGAAAATTGTCTGAGTTATGTTTCCGACCAACAAAACCGAAGACGTCATCGCAAAAACGCTGCACAGCCGCCATTTTGAAATTAATCGCTTCAAAAAAATTATTTGATACAGTCACTGATATGTATGATAAACTCTCTATTTTGTAATCTCGATTTATTCTGTAGTTTTTCTGAAAAATATTCTCAAAGAAGCCTATTTTTTGGCCTCTAGAGTGGCCTAACCTGTTAAGAACGATGGTAAAGTTTTTTTTTAAACCGGCCATTTTTTGTTTTTTTTTGCTCTACCACGGTTCACCCCATCATCGAAAGCACGTTCACGAATAGTCGAATGATCGACCAATCGCGAACTAATCTCTATAGTAAAAAAAAAAAAGTGTCAAGCTTGACAAAAGAAATTAGAAACTTGCGCGTTGCTTCCTCATTATTTTATCTCGCTCACAAATCCCCCTCCAACGCGGATTTAGTTCTGCAATTTTTGCTTCGTGATAAGGGAAGCTTTGCGAGCGAGTTGCACAGATGCAATCTGCAACTTCGGAAACTCCATTTTTTTTTAAACGAATTCGTTTCGAGCAATTCTAAGGTAAGAAGGGTTGCAGAGTTTCCTTTTTTTTTAATTATAATTCTGCAAAAATTCCTAAGCTCGGGGCAATTCACTGATTTTTTTAAATATACAAAAATCCAAACGTTCAAATTTTTTACAATATTTAAGAGGAAACCGCATTCTGAACAGGCTCAAAAAAGGTCCTTTTTCACGAATTTTTGTTTGCTATTTAAGGAGGGATATAGGGTTAGACGGTTTGAAAAATCGATTTTTTTTTATTTCATAAATTGTAAGTAAAACTATTGAAAAATATGTTCCCAAAATTTTAAATGAAAATTCCGACTCGTTCTTGTGAGTGACAAAATAAGGCTTTGAATATACGCGCCTGAACACCGTTCAATCGCGGAATGATGTATAAAAGAGGGACGATAGCGCAGGAGAATAGCGCACATCACTTAATGCGCATGAATATCGATAAATAGAGGAGTAGAGGGAGAATTTTGTCCGTACTCTTTCTCTTTCGCTCCGGGACCGTCGCAGGTGTCACACAATACGAGCACTTATCTGTTGACCGTGAGTACATCATATCCGAATCGTTTCGCCATCATCTTTACACGAAGAGGCGTACGTTACCACAAGACGGCAGACATTGAAGTGGACTTCGAAGTATTGTCTCAATAATCTGTATTCGTGGAAAAATCATCCAATACACCGAGCTCTCGGAGCAAGAGAAAGAGCCAACGCGGGATCTACTGCCAGAATTCGAAAGTAAAAGATGAGTAAAAATATAACTCAATTCCAAAGATAAATTTATCACTTATGACATTATAGAACGTGTTTGATGTAATGATTGGTATTTAATGTTGCTGTGTGTCATCGGTGTGCGTCCGTGAGTGCGAGAGGGTGTGAAAGTCATTGTTATAAGATAAAAACGTGTAATCCTACTATGTTCATCTGACGGGTCATACGCACCGAAAACTAAGAAAATAGGATTGTTCCGAAGTATATGGATATACCTATGGTGTGTGCTTATTATTTTTATATCCGACAGCTCCTCTATCAGTCAAATATAACCCTTATCTTACATTCTATTGTTATAAGCTATTAAGGGGGGAAATAGGGTTAGGACAACGTTTTCTCAATGATTTTCATGAATTTTTTTATAGTATAAAAAATGAATATAATTTATTGAAACTTTGAGAATATTTTATACATATATTTAAGTATATATTATAAAATTTTGAAGAATTTTTTGAAGAATTTCCTTGAAAAACACCGAAGAAATTAGCGACCCCATATTGCTTGTTTTTCTTGGTACTATTTTTTCAAACGCGTTTTTCTGAAAACGACTTTTTTTGAACTTGCGTACACGCTAGTTTGAAAAGTTTTCAACCAATCGTTTTGAAAATTGGCAGTTACTTTCTTCATAGTATTGCGCTCTATATGAACCTAAAATCGGAATATTATCATTATTTAAAATAATTTTTTTTTGCAAATAAAGTTGTAAAAAATGGCAAAAAATCATGCATTTTTGTTTTGACCCCTGTAAAAAATTCAATTTTCTATTTTTTTTATAGCATTTAGGTTCACATAGAAGAGAGACATATAATAAAAGTAAATTCCAACCTCGTTTGATTTCAGATGAAAATTGCGGCTTCCAGAATGTACGCAAAATGCTGAGTCTGATTGTGACCTGCAATACGGGGTCGCTAATATTTTCGGTGTTTTTCATGGAAATTCTTCAAAAATTTTATAGTATATACTTAAATATATGCATAAAATATTCTCAAAGTTTCAATAAATTATATTTATTTTTTATGCTATGAAAAAATTCATGAAAATCATTGAGAAAACGCTGTTCTAACCCTATTTCCCCCTTTAAAGAATTATTTTTAAGAACACTTCGAAGTTGACACGCCGGCATGAATATCCAAAAAAAACTAAAAAGTTCTTCAAATCAATGTAAAAAGTAGAAAGTAAAACGACGGTTGTCCGTCGATCGATCGATTTTTATTGTGGCCCTGCATATTTTTCGTTCCCCCACCGATTTTTACGCGCACGAGTCTGGTCTGCTGCCGTTCAAACGAGCACGACGAATTGCCGGAACAAAAGTTTTGCATCGCCATAAAAGTACGGTTTCGAAACTTTGACAGCCACAGCCAGCAGCCACCTGACCTCAGCTTCAACACGGCGGGTCTCACTCGAGGTTCGTTCGTGGAGGGGTTGTATAATTGTCGGTGAGTCGGAGCCGAGAGAAAGGAAGATAGAATGAGACGCTACCGGCTAGTCACTGGCAAGAGCATTTTGTGTTTCCATGATGGAAAAAAAAAATTATAGTGGATTTAATCAGAAAAATAGTAGTGATTGATAATGGGGATGAGAGAAGCGACGTACCGTCGTAAAACTAATGAAAAATCAGTAATGTCGAATTAACTTTCGGCGTAATCTAAAAGGTAACTTTCGGCGTAATCTTTAAATTAACATTCCATTCTAAATTCCATTCATTCAAAATCTACCTTTGCAATTTCCTTTTTGTTGTTGATTTATTTTCGTGGAAGTGCCCGACGACCGGACGAAAAGTACAACGAAAGATGGCCGCCGAATTTTCACGCTTTCCATCCGTGGCGGGGATTGTCTCGTGTGCTACTATATACTCGTCCTTGAGGAAATCGTTTTCGAAGAGTTTTACGACGCTACCTTTGGCCCAACGTCGAAGGATCATGGCAAGATTAACCCCATTTTGTTTTTGTATTTTCTCTCACGAGACTAGAACTTACCGATGGTGGCTGTCATATTACCTATATATACGGGCTATGGTACTTTCTTGTTGACTCGTGTTTTCCTTTGGTCCACGCGACCTTCACGCCTCCTTTCACCTTCGCTACCCCTGTGCCACTCGATTAGGAAATTCATCTGGAATATTTTCCTTCAGATCACACATATATGTCTTTTGAAGAAAATATTCCACCCTAAGACACAAATATGTCTTAGGGTCGTTCTTATTTTGGGTATCGGCGAGTTATTTTTTTGCTGCTACCCCGCAAATCGACTACAAATAATTAAAGAAAAACTTAATAAAAATTAAGAAAATTAAGAAAAAAATTCAGCAAAATCTAAAGAAAAAATTAATAAATTTAAAGAAAAAATTAATAAAGAAAAACATTAATAAAAATCTAATAGTTTGCAGAGATAATCTCTGCAAACATTTAGATTTTTATCACGACTCCCGAACCTCCTCACAAGGAGGGTGAATTTTTTCCACTTCAAATACATTCGTTCTTTTTTCTTCTATATCTCTGATATATAATTTATCATAAAAAAAAAACAAAAATTTGGCACGTAATGTCCCAGATCCATTTTTGCGAAATATACATTAGCGAGAAATGTGCTTTTGGCGGAATATGCATTTAGGCAAATGTATATTTGTAGGATATGAGGGATAAGATGGAGGCATTACAATCGTACGTCACGTCGAACTGTTTTGGGAAAATGCACTCGGGTCAGCAGTCGCAGTTTTCAGAGCAGCTGGAATATAGTAACGGTAGAAAGAAACACGAGTCGAAGAGAGGATGTGGTAATGAAAAAAACAAAAAAAAAAAAAGAAAGAGGAAAAACAATGGGAACGGGGCGTCGGTGGATGGATGCAAGAGTTTACAATCATTCAGCTTCCGTTTCTTCGTCGCTGCGCGCCAAAGGGTTGCCACTACTACCCATAGGTATCTTCGCGTATCTAAACCTCTGTCTCTCGAATGTAAACACAACGCCCTTCGCTTCTGTTGCTGTGTCGTTGTTCTTGTAGCGCTTGTGTGTGTTTGTGTTTGTGTTTTTTTTTAATATCTCGTAGTGCTGCGCGTTGCCTCGGAACAAAGAGGATAAAGGCCTTTGGACGTACAGAGTTCTCGCGAGAGAGCGGGCGAGTCGGCGAGGAAGCGAGCGATCACGCGGGGCGATGCATTCAACGCGAAAACACGCGAATATGGAACCGGAATAGCGGGACGATAGAGCGAACGGAGACGGAACGGGAAACGAGTATGTGGATAAGCTTCAGTCCGATTCAGCGTTGCCAATGTTGTCGTCAAGGCGGACGGCGCACGTGACCCCTTTGAATAAGCGAATTGTGTTTTCTCGGATGAGCTTAACGTGGGGGTAAGGTTAATTCGGTGAAAAAAAAAGCATATTTTCAAGAATTTTTTTTAGACGATACAGGTAATGCTGGTTTATTTATTTATTTTCCATATAATAATACAACATCTGAACTATATTTTCCGAAATTTTTCATTGCAAAATATTGATAAATAAGCCGTTGGCAGGAAATCTCCGCAGGCGCCTCGAAAAAAAAGTTGTTTTGCGGTCTACGCTATAACTCGTCGCTGGGTCATCCGAAACAAAAAAATCAAAATGCGTTTATTAGGTGAGATGTTTCTCGAGGTTACGCTGTCGAGTTTTTTTCTTTTTATCGATTTTTTCATTTTTGGTAGCACTTGGAAGACAAAAGCGCGATTTTCGCTAAAAAAATCGACAAACTTGTTATTGTGAAATAAAAAATAATTATATAAAAAAAAACTTGGCAGCGTTACCTGGTGATTTGTGTGTAGAAATGGTGTACAAAATTTCAAAAGAATTGATGCATTAGATTTTGAGTTACACCGACTTAAAAAATTACAAGTTTCGGAAAAACGCTTTAACGGGGGAAATAAGGTTAGGACAGCGTTTACTCAATGATTTTCATGAATTTTTTTTATAGTATAAGAAATGAATATGATTTATTGAAATTTTGAGAATATTTTATACATATATTTAAGTATATACTATACATTTTTTAAAGAATTTCCTTGAAAAACACCGAAGATATTAGCGACTCCATATTGCAGGTCACAATCAGACTCAGCATTTTGCGTACATTCTGGAAGCCGTAATTTTCATCTGAAATCAAACGAGGTTGGAATTTACTTTTATTATATGTCTCTCTTCTATATGAACGTAAATGCTATAAAAAAAATAGAAAACTGAACTTTTTACAGGGGTCAAAACAAAAAAGCATGATTTTTTCTTATTTTTTACAACTTTATTCGCAAAAAAAAAATTATTTTAAATAATGATAATATTTCGATTTTAGGTTCATATAGAGCGCAATACTATGAAGAAAGTAACTGCCAATTTTCAAAACGATTGTTTGAAAACTTTTCAAACTAGCGTGTACGCAAGTTAAAAAAAAGTCGTTTTCAGAAAAACGCGTTTGAAAAAATAGTACAAAGAAAAACAAAGTCAAGGCAGTCATATATTTTCTTCGGTGTTTTTCAAGGAAATTCTTCAAAAATTGTATAGTATATACTTAAATATATGTATAAAATATTTTCAAAGTTTCAATAAATTATATTCATATTTTATACTATGAAAAAATTCATGAAAATCATTGAGAAAACGCTGTCTTAACCCTATTTCCCCCCTTAATGGCTTATAACAATAGAACGAGTTGGAATTTTCATTTAAAATTTTGGGAACATATTTTTCAATAGTTTTACTAACAATTTATGAAATTTAAAAAAAATCGATTTTTTGAACCGTCTAACCCTATTCCCCCCCTTAACGGACTAGACCAGTGTGAACGCTAAAAACTTGGCTGATTTTCGGGAATTTTGTGGAAGAAAAGTACTCAATTAAATGTTTCGGAAAATTACGAATATATTTGGCTATATTTGACCTATACTACATAATTTTTTCGTACAAAAATTTTGAGATCCAAGCGACTTATGTCTTCGGAGGTGCTAAAAAATCAGTTCCTCCAACGCTGACATGATTCCAGCCGATTGAGTAGCTGAAACCGAAAGAGGAAAAAATGTCGTTAAACTGGAAGGTATTTCCTGTACAATGACCCACGATTTTTTAAAAATATCAAAATCTAACAAAATGGCGTAGTTATGAAAAAAAAGTCTGTTTTCTTGCCTATAAAATGGTCGTTCTTTTCAATGCCAAGTCGTCAATTTTCAGCCAATGAAAAATATCCTACGTGATTGTAGACTAAATATATTCAAGAGTCTTCAGTTCAAATTTCAAGTCAATCGGATAGTTGCTCTTTGAGTTACAACGTCTGCAAATTTGAAAAATCTCATTTCGATAAAAACGCGTTTAAAGATTTAAGTATCGATTTTATATCTACAAGCGGTTGCTCTTTAGAAGGCTGCCATTCTGGAAGTATTAGAGTTACGGCCTTGACATTTTTACAGGATATTCTTGAAAGTATAAACTGTTGAAAAATGCAAGCAAAAATCGATTTTTGGAAATTGTCACACTGGTATAGCCCCTTAAAGGTTTGCACACTAGAAAACCGGTCCGGAGCAACGGACGCTCAAATGCTCTTAACTCCGTTAATTTTGCTCCGATCAACTTGAAATTTTGACACAATATTCTTGAGATGTTATAAATTGATTTAAAAAATTGTTTAAAAATTGCAAAAAAAAAGTTTAAATACCTTACCCCGCCCTTAAACTTAACCTCAGTGTCTCTTGTAAATGCAGTTCACACTTTTTGGCATTTGTTAATTTACAAATGCCAAAAATGCGAACTGTGTTTACAAGAAAAATTGTAAAGCCAGAGTACTGTACCTGCAACCAAACTATTCCGCTTTTCACCCCAAAAAAACATATAGATATATAGACATATAGTTTTTAGTCATTTATTTAAATGGAATGGCAAGCAGACTGCAGCACTTGAATGTGTTTTCGTCACTTAAATGTGTATTTCCGACGATTTAAAATTCGAAACTAGACGAAAAAAAATTGTCACGAAAGCAAAGCTCTCTTTGCACACAAGTAACCGACAAGAGCGCAAGAAAAATTGTTTGCAAATTACACTTGAACGTTCTTTCCTCATTCTTCTCAATGTCCCACCCAAAGCCTGATCCATACAGTCAACTCGTGTGTTTAGCAATTTGACGAGTACTCTGACGTTTCCGAATAAGAACCTTCTGTTTGGGACGGGGCTTGCGCGGTATCCCGAGGAACCGTCGACGGAATCAGAAGAAAAAGCATTTAACATAATTATAGCAGAGGGCGCTGTTTGTCATCGGGACACTCCGTTACGGACAAAAGGGAAGAGGTGAGGAAACACGTACAACGGGCAGAAAGACGGAAATGGCGTGGGGCGAAGAAAAAGGATCGAGAGGAGCGAAAAATGCATAAAGCTCGAGCCGGGGGTGTATAAAGTTCTGTAGAAGCGGAGTTGAGAAAAGCTACGCGGGAGATGCCAGATTATTCGTTGAGGGGTTGAAGCGCAGATAGGTGAAAAGAATTGAGCGTACGACGTGCACACAAAGTTAACACGTAGCGGCGCATTGTGTGCGGTGAGCGAACCGGAAGCGACGCCATACTGCGACGCTCGGTGCGTATCACTCGTTGTCGTCTGTTTTTAATTCTCCCGTTGCAAACACCGCCCTGCCACCATGTGCTCATGAGTACTTTTTTCCCTTCCGTTATGTTCTCGTTGTTTTTAGCTTCTCGTTGCTTTTCAATTTCTGGCACTTTGTGTTTTTCATATTTGGCCCCAGCCAACCCCCCCGTCGGTGTTGTCGTGCGGAATCGCTTTTAAGGGGGGAAATAGGGTTAGACGGTTCAAAAAATCGATTTTTTTTTTATTTCATAAATAGTTAGTGAAACTATTAAAAAATATGTTCCCAAAATTTTTAATAAAAATTCCGACTCGTTCTATTGTTATAAGCCATTAAAGGGGGAAATAAGGTTAGGACAGCGTTTTCTCAATGATTTTCATGAATTTTTTTATAGTATAAAAAATGAATATAATTTATTGAAACTTTGAGAATATTTCATACATATATTTAAGTATATACTATAAAATTTTTGAAGAATTTCCTTGGAAAACACCGAAGAAAATTTATGACTGCCTTGACTTTGTTTTTCTTGGTACTATTTTTTCAAACGCGTTTTCCTGAAAACGACTTTTTTTGAACTTGCGTACACGCTAGTTTGAAAAGTTTTCAACCGATCGTTTTGAAATTAGACAGTTACTATCTTCATAGTATTGCGCTCTATATGAACCTAAAATCGGAATGTTATCATTATTTAAAATAATTTTTTTTTGCAAATAAAGTTGTAAAAAACGGCAAAAAATCATGCTCTTTTGTTTTGACCCCTGTAAAAAATTCAATTTTCAATTTTTTTGATAGCATTTAGGTTTATATAGAAGAGAGACATATAATAAAAGTAAATTCCAACCTCGTTTGATTTCAGATGAAAATTGCGGCTTCCAGAATGTACGCAAAATGCTGCGTCTGCTTGTGACCTGCAATATGGGGTCGCTAATATCTTCGGTGTTTTTCAAGGAAATTCTTCAAAAATTTTATAGTATATACTTAAATATATGTATAAAATATTCTCAAAGTTTCAATAAATTTTATTCATTTTTTATACTCTAAAAAAATTCATGAAAATCATTGAGGAAACGCTGTCCTAACCCTATTTCCCCCCTTAATCGTTGCCACCGAACTTTAACCTAACCTCGGAGGATTTATGAAACGATGACTGTATCGATAAAAAGTTATTAATATTCTCATTACTTTTACGTTTTTAACCGTGTGACATTGTTCATTGAACATTTTGAAATACTCTAAAACCTCAAATCCGCTATTTTACGATTTTCCAAAATATCTCTCTGATCAAGTCAGAGACTATAACGAGGATAGCAGAGAAAATTGTTCAATTAGAATTTGTCACGTAGCGAGTCGGAGTTTGGTTGATGATGACGAAGTTTTTGGACGCTACGAATGTTGTACGGTATTTCTTGTTGCTGCGACGCGCGTAAGGGGAGAACTGACGCCGCTGTTCCTCGGGGTCGAAGTAATAATAGCCGGAGGGTGCATCGATCATGCGGTACAAATGTACGCCTTTCGTGACGGTCCTGCAACTCGCTTCTTACCGCCACACTATCTTTGTTCCATTGTTTACGACAGCGTTACAATATATGTAACCCTGCTCCCTAAAAAAAAAAAAAATAGAACAAATGATGTATATGGGCGATGGCGGAATTGGTATTATAACTTCGGAGAAACGTCGTACACATCGTTGAGAAGAGAAAAGAATGAAAAGATAGATAAATAGATAGAATGAATAAAAAAAAGGTTCAAGTTGAAATTTTTATTATTTCACAAATTTTGAATTTGGTAATGAAAGTGAGTGAAAACGTACTAGCAATATTTAGAAACTAAACGGGTTATACGCGGTTGGAAATTTCAAAAAATCGATTTTTTTAAATTGCATTTTCGGAATGTACATATGTTTGAGTATATTCTCTGAAAATATCATATCGATCCGGCAAATATTCTTGGAGATACATGCATATTTGTAAGGATTTTTAACGATGTGTAAACGACTTTTGAAACTTTGAACGCGTTTCTCTCAAAACGGTGTTTTCAAAGTCGGTGAGCACGATTTATCGAAAACGGCTCTACCGATCGGTCTGCAATTTTAACACAACCTTCTCAGATATATTCTTCAGGTATCGATCGAAGGAATAAGATTCCCGATAATTCTTTCTATTTTTTTTAAACAATTCAACGAAAAAATTTTGGTCGGAAATTGGAGTTTTTTTGTTTGGTGTTGCCATTTTGTCAAAAATCAAAATTTCGACTATTCCTTCGATCAATACCTAGATTTATCTATCCACTAATAGAATCTTTTTGGTTTTTTTATTTTGGATAATCCAAACTGGAGATATCGTGCTCACCGCCGGACACCTTTTTTTAGAGGAACTCCCGGAGATCGGCTATAGCAGCTTTAAAAATAATTATTTTTACAAATAAAAAATATCAAAATAAAGTTAAAAGGTACCACAATATGTATATACATTTTTACGTTAATAAACTAAAATGTCTTTCCAGGAAAAATTCTTGAAAAATCGACTCTTTTCGGTCTACTGACGGCATATAACTCCTTAAGGGTGGAAATAGGGTTAGGAAAGCGTTTTCTTAATGATTTTCATGAATTTTTTTATAGCATAAAAAATGAATATAATTGATTGAAACTTTAAGAATATTTTATACATATATTTAAGTATATACTATAAAATTTTTGAAGAATTTCCTTGAAAAACACCGAAGATATTAGCGACCCTATATTGCTGGTCACAATCAGACTCAGCATTTTGCGTACATTCTGGAAGCCGCAATTTTCATCTGAAATCAAACGAGGTTGGAATTTATCTTTATCATATGTCTCTCTTCTATATGAACCTAAATGCTATCAAAAACATAGAAAATTGAACCTTTTACAGGGGTCAAAACAAAAAAGCATGGGTTTTTGCCATTTTTTACAACTTTATTTGCAAAAAAAAAATTATGTTAAATAATGATAATATTCCAATTTTAGATTCACATAGAGCGCAATACTATGAAGAAAGTAACTGCCAATTTTCAAAACGATTGGTTGAAAACTTTTAAACTAGCGTGTACGCAAGTTAAAAAAAAGTCGTTATCAGAAAAACGCGGTTATACACGTGGCGCGCTCGGGGCCTGAAGGAGAGCTACTCACTTTAATGGCTTATAACAATAGAACGAGTCGGAATTTTCATTTAAAGTTTTGGGAACATATTTTCCAATAGTTTTACTAACAATTTATGAAATAAAAAAAAATCGATCTTTTGAACCGTCTAACCCTATTTCCTCCTCCAGAAAGAAATGAGAGCTGAGACTTTTTGGTTTTGACTCGGAGACAGTCAGTGGTTCGTGAGGAGCGAAGAAGACCACAGAGGGTCGACAAAAGATGTATCGGAATATTGTATTCAATTTTTGCTTTTGATTTTCATTAAATATTTCTTATGATTTTACAAAATACTTCTGGGTTTAACGGGTTTGGCCACTCTAGAGGTCGAAAAAATAGGCTTTTTTGGAAATTTTTTATCATAAAAACTACAAAGTAACTCGAGATTAAAAAATAGGGTGTTTATCATACATATCAGTGAGTGTATACAATAATTTTTTTGAAGCCATTAATTTCAAAATGGCGGCTGGGCAGCATTTATCTCAGAACTGCATTTTTCAAGTTTGCCGGAAACATAACTCAGACAATTTTCAACCGATTCACTTGAAATTTTGAATATATCTTTAAAAATACATTGTCTATGGAAGTACGTAGGATTTTTTTTTTATATTGCATAATTCATTTCTTATTAACAATTTTCTGACGATTTTTCAAGCAAATGTTTGACTTGTCACTTTAGAAGTGCGCCATTTGGCCAAAAATCAATATATCGGAAAAAATCTTACGTACTTTTACAGCTGTTGTTATATACAATCGAAAAAAATTCATTGACTCATCATAATACAAAAATTACAGGAGCCGTTTGTCCGGCCGTGGACCCTGGAAAAACAGAGACGTCATCGCAAAAACGCTGCACAGCCGCCATTTTGCAATTAATCGTTTCAAAAAAATGATTGTATACAGTCACTGATATGTATGATAAACATCCTATTTTGTAATCTTGATTTATTCAGTAGTTTTTCTGAAAAAAAATCCCCCAAAAAGCTTATTTTTTCAGCCTTTAGAGTGGTCTAACCCCTTAATTGACGGGATGATCCTACATGTAAAATAAATATATATTATTCAATGTTGACTTTCTCATAGAGGAAATTTTGAGCATTATGGAAAATTTCGAAGCAACTTGACAATTTCATATTGCAGCTTTTTTCCCCTACGTTTGAAATTTCCTAAAATCCCAACCTTTTTCATCAATTATCGCGAAATTCGGGGCCAATCGTCCGAAATACTGGCGCTTTCGCCGTTGAAAACTTTGCACGAAAACTTTACTACGATATTGTGGTACAGCGACGTATGAGGGTAGTGTATAGACATATATAGAATAACGTGGGAGTGTAGAGTAGTACGCGAACCTCTACGTTCCATCCTCCCGCCGTTATCAGAACGGGGACGAGAACGCATGTGCGCACGGTCGTTTATATAGTAATACCGTGACGCTATAGGGTGGGCTGTTATGCTAACATGTAGTGGTACATGTCGAGAGGGGTGCGTCCCGAACACGTGACGCCTGATTCATATACAGACTGCTACGAAATCAATTTGTAATCTTGACTAGAATTAAGGACCGTATACGGGGACAACGGTAGTTGGGTGGCGATTCTGTGGCGTTTATTGGTAAGCTTTAGCTGGACAGCTTCGCTGTATTCTCCCCTGCCCTTAGGCCGTACCGATCATTGCCGTCCAATCCTCTGTTCTTTCAGTATCGACGATATGTTTCTTTTGACACGATATAGCCCTCTCGATGCAGCATTTTTCGTATCAGGTTGTAAATCTCAGAAACTCTTGACCGTATCTAAAAATAGTGTAAATTGAAACTTGCACATTGATTCCTCGATGACGACGCAACGTATGTGTTCATTGGGGTATGTACCTTTCGATCTGTCTATCGAACGATTTCTCTAATAGACAGATTTAATTCGGTGACCGATATTTGAGCTATGTACTCGTTTGATGAAATTCAGCGAAAAAATATCATGAAAATTTTGTGATTTTCACTGGGGAAAACCTGGAAATATTATGAAGTTTCTTGGTCACTATCTGTTAGACACCATGCTAAATCCCTCCCGCCCCCCTCCATTGATTGTACTCATTTTTCAATTAGAGAAAAGCGACGAAACATTGGGGGTGAGTGTGTTATATATATTCTATTAGAACATAAAAATACGCATGAAAGTGGTGAAAATAAATTAATAATAATTGAGATGATCGAGGAACCCGAACTTGAATAATTTCAGTACGTCGATTTTGACTTATTTCTCGTTCTTCACAAATTAAATCCTTTTTACAAGGTTGCAAGCGGGACGACTTGACATTTTACGAACTTACAGGGTTAGGCCACTCTAGAGGCCGAAAAAATAGGCTTTTTTGGCGATTTTTTTCAAAAAAAAAACTACAAAATAAATCGAGATTACAAAATAGAGTGTTTATCATATATAATTTTCTTGAAAAAACGTCACAAATTTGTTAACGCAGTAGTCTGGTCTACAAATTTGAAAAAATCGATTTTTTTATTTTTTATTTTCTTATTCCTTACACCTTTCTTCATACGCTCCTGGAAACCATTTATTGATATTTCAAAAATTAGCCGAGAAATAAAAATTGTAATCAAGCCGCGCGCTTAGGTAGCGCTGTCGGGAAGCAGCTGCGCGGACGATGTCAAAACTTTGAACGCGTTTATCTCAGAACTATGTTTTTCAAATCGGCGCCCACGATATCTCGATAACTAATGGACCGATCGACCTCAAATTTTGCACGTACCTTAGGTAGCCTGTTTCTGAGGACTGGTAGCAGAATTGAGTCGGACAATAATTTTGCCGACATTTTATAACTCGTCGAATACCCAAAAATGTATGAAATATCATTAATGAAAGTTCAACAGGCCGCCATTTTGTCAACAATTTTTTTAAAGTACCAATTCTGCTACCAGTTCTCAGAATACTCATACAGATTGAGAATATCTATATATTTTTTTTTTCAGATGCATACAACATCGTCCAGAGTGGGCGCCGATTGAGGCGGCTTTCGGCGCACCATGTTGCAACAAGGCAAAAAACTACATGAAAATATTTAAAATAATTTTTTTTTTTATGTACAAGTATTCTCTAAGGATCAATAAATGCACGTGTACATTTTCATCAAGACAACTTCAACGGTTTAAGGCCTTACATACGTCCAGCGGTACCGAAAACATACCAAAAGAAAAACTGTTTTTAGGAGGGATAGAAATAGAAATTGATAAAAAAATTCTTACACATTGTTTATTACTGTGTTAATTTTGTAAAAAAATGTATTTCAATTTTTTTTTTTTTAAATTACAACATGAAAAATCACATTTTTTGAAGCACTGTAAAAAAAAAGTTGCTCCACGGTCGGCAGTATTTCTTCCTCAAATGTTGACGGATCTGCAAAATGTAAAGAAATTCTTATAAAATAAGGTAGTAGTTATAGTCTGTCGAGCCGGATTTTTGAAATTCGAAAAATTAAACATTTTACGGTAATTTAAAAAAAAATGTCAAGTTTGTGTCAAAAAAGTCACACTTTAATTGTTTTTATAAAATTTTCTAATTATAATTTAAAAAATCCGGCTCGACAGACTATAGAAAAAACAATTCCGAATATTTAAAAAAAAAAATCATCAAAAAATATTAAAAACCGTACGAGTTATCATGCCGACCGTGTCAGAAAAAGTAGTTTTGAGAAAAACGCGTTTAAAGTTTCAAGCGCGTTTCGCTCGAAGTCGCGCGCGGCTGGAGCAAGAACTTTATGATTTTTTTAAATTTATTTAGTGAACTTACGTCTAATCTCCCATTCCAGCTTCATATTGTACGCCTTCCTTGTCAGTAAAATATTGTTGTTGTTTATTTTTTTCTAATCGACGAATTGTTCTGGCCTCTTTTGTTGCTTTGGTAGCGTTGATTCGACCTTTGTCCTTTCGTCGGGCAGTCACATTATCTACAATAACTTTTAAACTATGGGGAATTTTTACAATCAGCTTATACAGAAATACGCCTAAGACTATAAGGAATAATAATCTGTAAACAAAAAAAAATCGATTTTTTGAAAATTCTCGACGTATGTAAGGCCTTAAAGATTATTGCACATTAGAAATGACGTCAAAAATCTCGCTCTAGACCAGACTACCGCCTTAATAACAAATAAACTATGCAATAGAAAAAAAATTCCTACGCCCTTCCATAGACAATGTATTTTTAAAGATATATTCAAAAATTCAAGTGAATCGGTTGAAAATTGTCTGAGTTATGTTTCCGGCGAACAAAACCGGAGACGTCATCGCAAAAACGCTGCACAGCCGCCATTTTTAAATTAATCGCTTTAAAAACATTATTGTATACCGGCACTGATATGTATGATAAACACTAGGGTGGGTCAAATACAATGACTAATTTTTTTTTTCCTCGATATAATGAAAAATGTATTGTTTGGCATCTCAATAAAAACCTCTGCAAGTATGAGCCCTTCATATTTAAATTAAGAGGTCCCTCATCGCGAATTTTCATTTCCCATTTAAATAACATGGAAACATTTTTTTTTTAACTTTGGAATTTTATTAGACTTAAACCGTTGATGTTACGAGCGTTTTTTAGTACATTTTTGTAGAACATTTGATGCTCTACAAAAAAGCTCTCTTGTGCCTAATCGATAATAGTAACCGTACAAAAAATAATCGGTGATAATTAGCCCTGGATTCTCTCATATTTGTTTGAAAACAATTAGTAATATATTAGTACTATATTAATATATTAGTAATATATTCGTAGTATATATTAGTACTATATATTAGTAGTATATTTATTCATATTGTTAACGAAAATTTTAGAAAATTTGAAATTTATGCACTAATAAACGAGATAAGTAGAATCCAGAGCTAATTATCACCGATTATTTTTTGTACGGTTACTTTTATCGATTAGACACAAGAGAGCTTTTTTGTAGAGCATCAAATGTTCTACAAAAATGTGCTAAAAGACTCTCCTAACATCAACGGTTTAAGTCTAATAAAATTCCAAAGTTAAAAAAAAATGTATCCATGTTATTTAAATGGGAAATGAAAATTCGCGACGAGGGACCTCTTAATTTAAATATGAAGGGCTCATACTTGCAGAGGGTTTTTTTTGACATGCCAAACAATACATTTTTCATTATATCGAGGAAAAAAAAATTTGTCACTTTATTTGACCCACCCTAATAAACACCCTATTTTCTAAGCTCGATTTATTTTGTAGTTTTTCTGAAAAACATCCCCAAAAAAGCCTATTTTTTTCGGTCTCTAGAGTGGCCTTTTGTTTCGTACAACCTTCAGTGGTTGTACAAAACAAAAGGGTTAAATGTCAATTAACAGCTTTGCTAAAACTAACGCAAGAAGGGAAGAATGGACGGAGTCGTTGTTGTCGCTGTAGACGAGAACGTTATTGTGACGATCCCTCGGTGATGATCCCTCGCGCAATCGAAGAAAAGGGGTGAGACGTTTCGCGACTTGGAAGCTTCGACGATTACGATGCAAATGGGGTGCCTTTGGAGCTTGAGGCATTGACAATTTGATCGACAAATGTATTTCGGTGGGCGTTTAATCCCCTCATACAAAGAACCGAAAACATGAATGTGGCGATGAGGCCATTAGTATAAATGGAAATTTTTTTTTCGCGATTTTGAAAGAAATCTTCTTGTAACGTTCCCGGAGTTTGCGCGAACTGGTGTTCATGCGTCTTGGCATTCTCCTATGTGGAGACCATAATTTTCTTATTCGCACGGCTAGTCAATGCGAATTTCCTTCAGCCAAGATGGCTACAGGAAATTGTCGTTGGGGCGACCTTACTTAGAAGTTGGCCACGAAGTGACAGCCGACCCTTTACCCTCGCCCATTCCTCCTTCTCTTTCCGTCAGTTCGAGGGTTACATTTGGCTGGCTACGAAGATCGGGTTGCGATAGCGTCCGAGAACCGTAAGGGTAGAATTCCTATGGATATGGGTCGAGATGGTGGCCAGAAACGGCAAAGACCGTGGCCATTAATGAGGCAATAGGGTACCCACACTTCGCATCTCACGACTCTCGCCATCCAATCCTGTCTTGATGAGCCATTCCCAATAATACCGAGGGATTACGGCACCTAGTCGAATATCTTCAGCCCTGTTTTCCAGCCCCTTCTCGTTCTTCGACTACAATTACTCTGCTTTACGCCCGGCACTTTGCACGCAACGACGAATCACTCGACCGTATAGAATTCCGGTTAGATGATTTGATATTCGTGATGTTCGTAAAGGGAATGCCGAAACAATGTCAAATGCTTGATACGGGGCCGCATCATTTTGCCGAAACTTCAATCGTCCGATTCGTCATTTGACCACCATTCTTACGAAAAGTTTAATCGTCAAACTTCGTTGAACCGAACGTTCATTTTCCGATCAATCAACAATCCAAATCGTCACTTTTCCATAAACACCATTTGTCATCATAATGACAAGTTGGACGGCTTCAGTAACAAATTGTAGTTATTCGAAGTAGTTCGTGAAATGCTTTTCTCTATAGGGGGTATACGAGGGGGGATAAAAAAAAACGGGAATTGCGCTGCGGCGGGGACGGAGAGTGGGGCAACCCATTGCTCGACCAGGTGTCCGTTGGGGACACGTCTCCTGAGTTAGTGTGTGAAGTTCTGTTGCCGTGAGTGCATCGGTTCGCCCGTGGGAATTTTTGTAGTGAAACAACTTTTTCCATTTCGGCGAAAACGTGATAGCCAATTGTCGAGAGCAACGCGCGGCTGTGAAATTTTGTTTCCTGTTGGGGAAATCGGCCGCGGAAACTACTGTAATGCTTGAGACTGCTTATGAAGATTCTGCCCTAAGTAAAACCAGAGTCTACGAGTGGTTTTCACGTTTTAAAAATGGAGAAATGTCAATTGAAGACCAACCCCGTTCAGCACGCCCCTCAACGTCAAGAAGTGACGAAAATGTCGACAAAATCAATGCTCTCATTCATGAAGACCGTCGCCGAATCATTGATCAACTCTGTGAGATGTCTGGGATATCATGGAGTTCAATTCAGAGGATTTTATCCAAAGATTTGCACATGAGCAGAGTTGCAGCCAAATTTGTCCCTCGCCTTCTCACAGACGAGCAAAGGGAGCGTCGACTTCAGGCATGTTTTGAACTTCAAAATCAGCTCGAAGAGGACCCTGAACTTTTTTCCAAGGTGATTACTGGTGATGAATCGTGGTGCTATGGATACGACCCCGAAACACAGCAGCAATCAAGCGTTTTGCGACTGTGGAGGAGGTAAAACAAAAATCGCTGGAAGGCCTAAAGAACATTCCGATAAGTGAATTTAAAAAAATGTTGTGAACATTGGAAGGATCGTTTGCAGAGGTGCGTTGTGGTCAGAGGAGAATACTTTGAAGGTGATCAAAATTTGGTGCAAAAATATTAAAAAATAAAGAAATTATGACGAAATTCCCGTTTTTTTGGGTCCCCCCTCGTATATAATTTTTAAATACCATCCTCATTTCGCAATTTTATCTTACATGAACATATTTTTTGTTACATGATCTCAGGACACGACATATATTTTTTTCAATACACAGCGCAAGTCTTAAAAACGGTACAGGTATACCTGGTTCTTAAAGCTCCGAAAGTTTAGACTGCGGCTAAGTACTCGAGTGTGATGGATATGGCGGTAAATGAAATATTAAAAAAAAAATGCTCGGACAAACAAGGAACGAAAGAAAAACGTCGCACGCCCCGAGGCCTCCGAAAGGCCCATCTTTGATGGGGTGCTAAGAGGATAAAGATATACTCAAGATCGTTTGTTTGCAGAAGCATCGGGTGAATCCACTCTCTTTTTTTGGTGCAGCGTTACAATTCTTGTAGTGGATTTTTCGATCGAAAAAAAAGCGGGTTAGTACGAGAGATGCGTAAGGTACGATAGAAAAATTGGAAGGGATGAAACGTAACGCTGGTTCGAAAATCAGCCAAGAGATTATGTATTTTGTCGTTCGGCTTTTTTCCCCCCTTCATATCGCTTACAGCACACAGAGCCCAAAGGTAAACTTTCATATGTGTACTCGATACGCAGAGGCGACCCCACATACACGTTTACACGCGCCTCTGTCGCGCATGCCCATTCAATAGTGTTTGGGACCGTGACGACACAAGATCAACAGCAGCAAAAAATCATATTCATGATACAACTTTGAGTGGACCGCTCGTTGTAAGAACGTGCGGTGTTAATCTGATAGGTCGTGTCGGATTCTCGTATGTGCCCAAATAATTCCTATGAAATACGGTAAATAAGACGTGGATAGAATCAGAAGGCATGAGGTACACGAAACTTTGATGGTGCGTCTTGCTTGTCAACACTCTTTCATCATTTTTCTTTCGGGGGGTGGCTTGTAAACTATGAATCGAATACAATACCGGAATGTCAACATCATCATCCTATAAGACAGCTCGAATAGTATTTTCAAAGTGAAGGACTAATTTATATATATATATATATATATATATAATAAACATTGCCGCGAATAGAGGTCATACCGTATTGGATTTACTCTCATAACGATACTGAGAATCAGCTAATAAAGAAGTGACTGTTACAAAAACCACTCGACATCGATGGCGCCGGAGAGTCGGCTGAGCGTTGACATAACCATAAACATGGGCAGTGATTTCTTGGGAAGAAAGAACTAAGCTTTCTTTCTTCACGTGACGAATATGCTTTTGGTCTTTGTGACCAGCCTTTAGTCTTCTGAAGTATTCCGGAGAGTTAAGACAGATCTTCCTCGTGTGTCAAGAATAAAATTCAAGTTCAAATATAATTCACTGCGTTATACATTATTTATCTACCCATTCCCAATAGGTTATGGGCCCAGACACATTGTGCATTAACTGTGTATTTTAAAGAATTAAGTGAACTTATTGTAAGTGAGATTTTGCGTGTTATAGTGTTGAAATTGAGTGACAATGGACAAGTCAAAGGACAGGAGAAATATAACGCCATTCAATGACAGTAAATACAATGCATGGAAACATCGAATCAGGAATTTATTATTTGAACTAGATGTGCTTAAAGTGATTGACGAACAACCTCCTGATCCAGTGACAAGAAAGAGGAAGAAAGCTGAACGAGTTGCTAAATATGTTATTGTTGAATATTTAGCTGATGTTTGCCTCAAGTATGATACACCTACAAGCACTGCAAAATCTATTCTGAAGAGTTTAGATAATATTTATGAGAGAAAAGTGCTGCGACCGAAGTATCAGTTCGCAATCGCCTGAGCAGATTAAAAATGAAAAATGAAAACGAAGATACCAGTGCCAAAGTATTACAAGTCGGAACAGAAGCTCCCCGAGCTAATCAAAATTATCAATCAAAAGGACAACGCGGAAATTACAGAGAAAAATCAACAACAACGTGCAGATCGAAACAGAACGATCTATACAATTCAAACGGTACAATCGGAGGCAGCAAATAATACATCCGGATTTGCTTTTATGACTGGCGAGTATGAGGAGTATGCTGGTGACAAATTAATGTTCCTGTTGGACTCAGGAGCATCAGATCATCTGGTCAACACAGACACCATCTTCTCAGAAGTGATTGAGCTACACCCACCAATGAAAATTTCTGTAGCGAAAAGTGGCGAATTTATCAATGCAACGAAGAAAGGGAAAATCAACGTCACGAGTAATCTGGGAGTTCACGTGGCTCTTGAAGATGTTCTCTATTCCCCAGAGGTGCCATACAATTTGCTGTCAGTAAGAAAAATGCAACGGGCAGGGATGACAAACATCTTCAATGAAACAGGAGTACAGATAAGCAAAGACGGTAAAATGGTAATGTACGGTAAACCATTAAATAATTTAGTGTCTGTTGAATTCGAAATTACAATAGGCGTAAATTCTCACGTATACAATATTAATGGGAATAATTACGATTTATGGCATCAAAGATTAGGTCATATTGGTAAAACAAAATTTCAAGAGCTGAAGAATAAACAAATGGTCGAGGATGTGACTCGTCTCGAAAAAGTAATACCAAATGACGATTTATGCGAGGCCTGTATCAATGGTAAACAAGTCCGGTTACCGTTTGAAAAAGCGAAAGATAAAAGTCACATAAAAAGACCATTGTTCATTATTCACACAGACGTATGCGGTCCGATCAGTCCCTCAACAATAAATAACAAAAATTATTACGTATCTTTCATTGATGAATTTACGCACTATACTGTAACATATTTAATTGCGCATAAATCGGATGTGTTCTCGGTTTTTAAAGACTATGTTGCAAAGAGCGAGGCTCATTTCAATTTGAAGATCGTAAATTTGTATTGTGATAACGGTCGAGAATATTTATCGAATGAAATGAAACAGTATTGCGTACAGAAAGGGATCAGCTATCATTTGACGGTTCCACATACGGAGTCGCGGAACGCATGAATCGAACGATCACCGAAAGAGCACGTGCGATGGTAAACGGTGCAAAATTAGAAAAATCGTTCTGGGGTGAAGCAGTATTAACTGCTACGTATTTAATCAATTTAACATCGACGAAAGCTCTCAAAATTGACAAAACTCCATTTGAATTGTGGCACGGTAAAAAGCCCAAAATAAAGTATTTGAAAATTTTTGGCTCAACAGTCTATGTACATAATAAAACCAGGAAACGAAAATTCGATGAAAAATCCTGGAAAGGTATTTTAGTTGGATTTAAACCAAACGGATACAAAGTTTGGGATGTTGAGACGGAGAAATGCGTAACAGTAAGAGACGTTATTGTTGATGAAATAAATTACCTGAAATCTCGGCCAGTTATGAAAGAAAGAAACTCAGAAGCCACTCACGAAACCGATGCATCGGACATAAAGTCAAAATTAACAGAAATTGTGAGTAAATCTGATATTGATAAATCAGATGGATTCGAATTGAGTAAATCTGTACGTGAAACAGATAAATCTGTAGTAAAGGAAACAGATGGTAAATCTGATATTGATAAATCAGATGGATTCGAATTGAGTAAATCTGTACGTGAAACAGATAAATCTGTAGTAAAGGAAACAGATGGTAAACAAGAGAAAAGGAGGAGTGAAAGAATTAAAAATCTTTCTCCTATTTCATACAACGAAACTGAGTCATCCAATGATTACCTCTTGTGTGCTCAGTCAGTTGTTTGTAAAATACCCACGTCATTAGAGGAGATAAAAACAAGAGATGATAGAGCTAAATGGGAGCGAGCGATTGAAGACGAAATAAATTCATTGAAAACAAACAAAACTTGGACATTAGTAACAAAACCAAGTGGTAAAAATATTGTGGACTGTAAATGGGTATTCGCTCTTAAAAATGATGAATTTGGAAATCCTACGAAATACAAGGCTCGTTTAGTTGCTCGTGGTTTCAGTAAAAAAAAATATTTAGTAGACTATGATGAAACTTTTGCGCCGGTCGCGAGGATTACAAGTTTTAGATTCATTGTTGCTTTCGCAAATCAACATGATTTATTGATTCACCATATGGATGTTAAAACAGCATTCTTGAATGGTGTATTGAAAGAAGAAATTTATATGAGAGTCCCAGACGGTATCAAATGTAATCAAAATGAAGTTTGCAAATTACACAAAGCTCTGTATGGTTTAAAACAGGCAGCAAGGTGTTGGTTTGAGATGTTTGAGATAGCACTTTTGAAAAAAAGGGTTTCAAAATTCCTCAGGCGATCGGTGTATTTATATCCTAGATAAAGGAAGTGTTTCGCAGAACATTTATGTGGTATTGTATGTGGATGACCTTGTGATTACAACGGGTAATATTGAAACAATGCAAAGATTCAAAAATTATTTGATGAACAGATTTCGTATGACAGATTTAAATGAGATTAAATTGTTTTTGGGAATCAAAATTGAGAGAACTAATGGAAAATTAACATTAGATCAAAGTGCATACATAAAAATAGTTTTAGACAAATTTAATATGCGCGATTGTAAACCTATCGATACACCCCTTCAAATGAAATTGGATTATGAAGCTTTAAATTCAGATGAACATTATGATGCTCCTTGCAGAAGTTTGCTAGGATGTTTGATGTACATTATGATATGTACTAGACCGGATTTGAGCAGCGCGGTAAACATTTTGAGTCGATATACGAATAAAAATAATAAAGAACTTTGGCAAAATTTGAAACGAGTTTTGAAATATCTCAAAGGGTCCGCTGATATTAAACTAACTTATGTTAAAACTAAATTTGTTGATCTCTTGAGCGGATATGTTGATTCTGATTGGGGTGGAAGTGAAGGTACAGATCGAAAAAGTACGACCGGTTATTTGTTTAAATTATATGAACGATGCACGATCTGTTGGAATACAAAGAAACAAGCATCGGTAGCCAGCTCATCTACACAGGCTGAGTACATGGCGTTGTATGAAGCAGTAAAAGAGGCATTGTGGTTAAAATCATTGGCCATCAGCATTAATATGAAAATTTCAGATCCTATTATAATATATGAAGATAACACCAGTTGTATGTGTATTGCAAATAATCCAAGCAGTCACAAGCGATCGAAACACATCGATATCAAGTATCATTTTTCAAGAGAACAAATCGAGAAAAATGTAATAAAATTGAAATTTATTCCCACAGGAAACCAATTAGCGGATGCACTGACAAAGCCATTGCCAGCTGTAAAATTCTTGGAGTTCAAAATCGGATTTGGCCTGGAATAACTCGACTGCTATATATAAGTATATATATATATATATATATATATATATATATATATATATATATATATATATACATTAAGATGATTATTTGAAAATACTGTTTGTGAAATGGTTGGATTGGGTTTTTCTGGGTTTCCCCAATCACTCGCAACTAATGTTGGACCATTTTTAATTAGCCCCAGACACGTAGAGAAAATGCGAGGAAGGTTTGTCATTAGTTTAGTGATAAGATGAAATGTCAATATATATAGATAAATTCAAATTTAAGATTGATACACAGTTAATGCAGGTTTAAGGAGAATAGAGTCGATTGATTTTTGAGGTGGTGTATTGGATTTACTCTCATAACGATACTGAGAATCAGCTGATAAAGAAGTGACTGTTACAAAAACCACTCGACATCGATGGCGCCGGAGAGTCGGCTGAGCGTTGACATAACCATAAACATGGGCAGTGATTTCTTGGGAAGAAAGAACTAAGCTTTCTTTCTTCACGTGACGAATATGCTTTTGGTCTTTGTGACCAGCCTTTAGTCTTCTGAAGTATTCCGGAGAGTTAAGACAGATCTTCCTCGTGTGTCAAGAATAAAATTCAAGTTCAAATATAATTCACTGCGTTATACATTATTTATCTACCCATTCCCAATATACCGAATAGATCATAACCCAAACAACAAGTACATCATGACTGAAGAGTGTAAGAATAGCACTATAGCTCTATAGCTAACTCTAACTATAGCTAATTCGCAACCAAGGCGAATTAGCTATAGTTAGAGCGGACGCTGCTATAGGCACGTTTCCCCAAACAACGGTCCGGTCGAATATAAGGTCAAATATGATATATTATCATTATGAGCGGAATACTGGCGATTAGATTCACGGACTGGCGTCTCTCACTCTTCCAGCGACCGCCAAGTGAGACGGTCTTGTATCTATTGTCCGTCGATTATTTTTGTAAGGGACAGGTGTCTATGTCTCTATATGTACCCATGTATCGGGATTTTAACGCATTACATACGTGTCGGGAATGAGGCGTGTAAAGAAGTGTAAAGAAGTGGTCGACCGCACAACGAGCGAATTATTGGCTGGGAGAGGTAAGATCTGCGAATTTTATGTTTATATAAAGAATAATAATGAGAGATAATATTTTATTGAGAGTAATCCGATAATTAGTGTTTTAGAAAGAGCCTGATTAAAGAACAAAAATCAGAATGATTCCCTTAATCATTCTGATTTTTGTTCTTTAATCAGGCTCTTTCTAAAACACTAGTTATCGGGCGGGTTAAGGTATTTCAACTTTTTTTTTGGATTTAATAATAAAAAATTTTAATGAATGTATAACATCTCGAGAATATTGTGTCAAAATTTCAAGTCGATCGGAGTAAAATCAACGGAGTTATGAGCATTTGAACGTCCGTTGCTCCAGACCGGTTTTCTAGTGTGCTAAACTTTAAAGCGTTTTTTTTTAAACTTGTCATTATTGAAGTCGCTGTAACTCAAAATCTAATGCACCGATTCTTTTAAAATTTTGTACACTATTTCTACACATAAATCATCAGGTAATGCTGCCGAGTTTTTTTTTATAATTATTTTTTATTTTACAATAACAAATTTGCCGATTTTTTCTTAGCGAAAATCGCATTTTTGACTTCCAAGTGCTACAAAGAATAAAAAAATCGATAATAAAAAAAAAACTCGACACCGTTACCTCGAGAAACATCTCGCCTAATAAACGCATTTTGATTTTTTTGGTTCGGATGATCCAGTGACGAGTTATAGCGTACAACGCAAAACAACTTTTTTTTCGAGGCGCCTGGGGAGATTCGCTGACAACGGCTTATTTGTCAATATTTTGCAATGAAAATTTCGGAAAATACAGTTCAGATGTTGTATTATTATATGGAAAGTAAATAAATAAACCAGCATTAACTGTATCGACTAAAAAAACTCTTGAAAATATGCATTTTTTTCACCGAATTAACCTTACTCCCCCTCCCCGTTAAGGGGGGAAATAGGGTTAGACGGTTCAAAAAATCAGTTTTTTTTATATCACATAAATTGTTAGTAAAACTATTAAAAATATGTTCCCAAAATTTTTTATGAAAATTCCGACTCGTTCTATTGTTATAAGCTATTAAGGGAGGAAATAGGGTTAGGACAGCGTTTTCTCAATGATTTTCATGAATTTTTTGTATAGTATAAAAAATGAATATAATTTATTGAAACTTTGAGAATATTTTATACATATATTTAAGTATATACCATAAAATTTGTATACATATATTTAAGTATATACTATAAAATATTAGCAACCCCATATTGCTAGTTTTTCTTGGTGCTATTTTTTCAAACGCGTTTTTCTGAAAACGACTTTTTTTCAACTTGCGTACACGCTAGTTTGAAAAGTATTCAACCGATCGTTTTGAAAATTGGCAGTTGCTTTCTTCATAGTATTGCGCTCTATATGAACCTAAAATCGGAATATTATCATTATTTAAAATATTTTTTTTTTCAAATAAAGTTGTAAAAAATGGCAAAAAATCATGCTTTTTTGTTTTGACCCTTGTAAAAAATTCAATTTTCTATTTTTTTGATAGCCTTTAGGTTCATATAGAAGAGAGACATATAATAAAAGTAAATTCCAACCTCGTTTGATTTCAGATGAAAATTGCGGCTTCCAGAATGTACGCAAAATGCTGAGTCTGATTGTGACCTACAATATGGGGTCGCTAATATTTTATAGTATATACTTAAATATATGTATAAAAATTTTATGGTATATACTTAAATATATATATAAAATATTCTCAAAGTTTCAATAAATTTTATTCATTTTTTATACTATAAAAAAATTCATGAAAATGATTGAGAAAACGCTGTCCTAACCCTATTTCCCCCCTTAAGCGAATTCCAAACTTGGAATCAAGACGTTCGTAACTAAAGGGAATCGTTCAACGGCACAATTGACTCAACGCCCTTCAAAAGAAAAAAACCAAAGAAAAGTTAAGCGCAAGAACTTTCTATGTTTAATATATGTGTATCTAAATGTGTCAGTTAATGATGTATGTATGTCACGGTACCTTGAATTATAAATAATATTAAAACGATTTCGAGTCGACAAGAATAAAAAAAATAAATATTATAATCAAATATTACTAATTGTCACAAAACTCTAAAAAATTCTCGTTATTTCTCCGAAAAAAAAATAAAAATAATTACAACGAGAAAAGAAATTATTACAAGAGCCCCTTCAGCAATTTTACTATCGAGATAAAATGATTTCTATTCTTTTCCCCCATTTTTTCTAAAATATTACACCGTGCGAAATTGCACATTGCTTCCATAATGTCCCCTTTGTGATCAAGAGAAAAATCACATTCAGTCCCATTCAACATTATAGTCTTTCGAGAATTCGTATTTTCTTCATCGTTGCAGTACAAGTTCGGCCATCTGTTGTGATATTCTCGAAGCAACGTTGAACCAACATCAAGGAAATGTTGCACTCGAGTTTGAACGGACTAAGAAGGACACAAGGGAAGTTACGGTCCGATAAAGATTACGATTCCCATACAACCGGGAGAAAGATTAGTTGCCGCATCTTCGGCGCATGATCCTTCGAATCTCTCAGCGGGAAATCATCACTCGTTCACTCGAGCGCCAAACTCTCATTCTTCTCTCAGCTACTTTTTTTCCTTTTCATTCTCCCGTTTTTTTTCCCGTTCTTTCTTCATGCTTGCGGAATCGTGCATACGATTCGTGCGGCTGCACGGTGGGTAGACCGTGTGCCAAGGCTTTTTTTCTTCTTCTTCTTTCCGGCCGTCGCGCAGTCCTCCCTCTTTAGGGTATCAGCTTTCCGGTGAGGAAAAGACGGGAAAAAGAAAAAAATTGAAAATGAAAAAAGATGGCGAAAAAAAAACGCGTGGAAATAAAGAACGACGAAGGTTAGTCGAGGGCATCGATATATGGGCTTTCGGGGCCCAGTTTCGAATTTTACCCTCGCGTGTCTCTTGAAATCATTGTCCCGCATATCGTCGTTCACCTGATTTAACGCGGACAGTGCCAGTCCGGAGGGAGTGATATACCCGGGCAGATGTTTTCGCTTTAACGGGAGAATCTCAGTTTATTTATTTTTTGGTAAATAATACGTTTTTAAAGGATTTTCAGTTTTCAGTGGGTCCGACGACCATTGAGGCTTCCACGCCTCTAACCGAGAACCGCGTCTTAGGGAAGGACTCGTATAATTCTTTTTTTTAAGCATTTTTATCCCTGATCGGAGAACACGGATAGGAGTGATTTTTTTTCGAAACTTTGAATGTACAGAATAATGTGTTTACCGAATAATTCACTGGGTAATTGTCAATCAATTTAATTTCAATGTTTTAATGTTAATCATTTTTTTTCTTCTTCGCCAGAGTAACATTTTTCATAAATTCCAAAGAAAACGAAAACGGGCAGGGTTACCGTGACACTAAGTAAGAGAGAAAGACGATGGCTACGAAAATATTTTCAAAATTAATAATGTTAGAAAAAAAGCGCCCGGCGATTTTCCGATAGCGAGAGCGTGATGGAGCATAATTCGATAGGCTCGACAGGGATATTGGATCGAATGCGATTAGCATTGTCCTATCCGCCGTCACCCAACTCTCCACTCTGTGCATTTTACTGTATGGTCCAGCGGCGGGTTTCTATCGCGTTATGCACACCCTTTACCACCCCTAAATGGATATATATATATAATATGTATGAGGCATTCAACCCCAAGCCGACGGACGGTTGACCCTAACCATATGCCATTTTTTACTTTAAACTTCTAGAGTATGTTGTAGAGGGTAAATAAAAACATTATATTGCAAGTTTCCGATTTTTTCAATCTCGAATATAATTGTGACTGATCCGAAAATCTGAAAAGTGAATTTTCGATTGATACACTAAATTTAGTCGCTTCAAACGTATATATATTCTTTGATGAAAGAAAAAACGAAAGTTTTGAGACGAATAAAAAATGAGACAACGTTTAGTATGCCATTATATACTTCGAGCTACGATTAAAAAAAATATATATTTACACACTTATCGGACTACTTTTGAGTCGATAACCTTTTTTAACTTTTTTCATACTATTGTTGGTATTTTTTTTTTTTTTGCTTGCCTGTAATTTCTAACGAAAAAGCGGGTGAGTCTCTGTCATATTTTCCAAATTTTCCTTTTAGTTCTTATACGAAAGATGTGTCGAATAAATTTGAAGCGAATCAGTTCGGGCTTACGATTCGACGATTTGACTTTTGTGTTTAGTGCGCACGGTTACAACAAACATCCGTGGTAAAAGAAACACGACAATTTTGAGACGAATAAAAAATTAGACAACGTTTACTATGCCATTATATTCCTCGAGCAACGATTACAAAACAAAAATATATTTACACACTTATCGGACTACTTTTGAGTCCATAACCTTTTTTAACTTTTTTCATTCTATTGTTGATATTTTTTTTAAATTTTTACTTGCCTGTAATTTCTAACGAAAAAGCGGGTGAGTCTGTCATATTTTCCAAATTTTCCTTTTTCTTGTTATACGAAAGATGTGTCGAATAAATTTGAAGCGAATCAGTTCGGGCTTACGATTCGACGATTTGACTTTTGTGTTTAGTGCGCACGGTTACAACAAACATCCGTGGTAAAAGAAAAACGACAATTTTGAGACGAATAAAAAATTAGACAACGTTTACTATGCCATTATATTCCTCGAGCTACGATTACAACAAAAAAATATATTTACACACTTATCGGACTACTTTTGAGTCCATAACCTTTTTTAGCTTTTTTCATACTATTGTTCGTATTTTTTTTCAATTTTTGCTTGCCTGTAATTTCCAACGAAAAAGCGGGTGAGTCTCTGTCATATTTTTAAAATTTTCCTCTTTCTTCTTATAGGAAAGATGTGTCGAATAAATTTGAAGCGAATCAATTCGGGTTTACGATTGATTCAACGATTTGACTTTTGTGTTTAGTGACCACGGTTACAACAAACATCCGTGGTAAAAGGAAAACGGAAAATTTCGTAAAATATGTATTTTTCTTCTTCCTATACTCGACAGCATACTATTAGATTGGAAAAAAAGAGAACGCTGTTACGCGTGAGAGACTGAAAGGACGTAGGTCGGTTTGGGGTGGAAAGCCTCGGATATAGTTGCAGTAGGCATATACGCGTACCGACCAGATTCACCGGCGCGTGAATCGGTAATTCCGTTGCGTATGAATCGAAAAACCTGACCCGCGATGGCGATATAGAGAGCGAGAGGGACATAAAGAGGGTAGATCGGGGGGTGGGGGGGTGTAGAGAGTAGTACAGCAGGACCACCGCGGCGCCCCCAGCCCACCGAACTACCCTCCGCTTCTATTCTACCGCCCCTTGCGTCGCTTCCTCCGCAAGAGTTATCGAGTAATCAGCCGCGTATTGTTTTACGAGTCGCTGAATCGGAACGGCGATTGGATGGCGATCCCGGGAGCGGTGTGCGTTCCCGCTTGCTACCCACCACCGGGGGATACCATTCTTGTAACAAGGAACGGAATTAGGATTGGCGATGTATGGAATCGAAAGGTAAGAGGAGCTTGGCCACGCGGGCGGGTGAAGATACCGACGAAATGATATTACAGGAAGTGTCCTCGTACACAAAGTGATGCCACATCCTTAACAAGGACATGTATGTTAAAGGATACCATTGACTGGCACTAAACAAAAAGATATTTTCAACACTTCACTAGAAGGTAGATGGAGTGTTTTTCATTATTAAGAGGGGAAATAGGGTTAGGACAGCGTTTTTTCAATGATTTTTATGAATTTTTTTATAGTATAAAAAATGAATATAATTTATTGAAACTTTGAGAATATTTTATACATATATTTAAATATATACTATAAAATTTTTGAAGAATTTTCTTGAAAAACACCGGGGATATTAGCGACCCCATATTGCAGGTCACAATCAGACTCAGCATTTTGCGTACATTCTGGAAGCCGCAATTTTCATCTGAAATCAAACGAGGTTGGAATTTACTTTTATTATATGTCTCTCTTCTATATGAACCTAAATGCTATCAAATAAATAGAAAATTGCATTTCAAAACAAAATAGCATGATTTTTTGCCATTTTTTACAACTTTATTTGCAAAAAAAAAATTATTTCAAATAATGATAATATTCCGATTTTAGGTTCATATAGAGCGCAATACTATGAAGAAAGTAACTGCCAATTTTCATAACGATTGGTTGAAAACTTTTCAAACTAGCGTGTACGCAAGTTTAAAAAAAGTCGTTTTCAGAAAAACGCGTTTGAAAAAATGAGTGACCGCTCGGTTATACACGTGGCGCGCTCGGGGCCTGAAGGAGAGCTAATCACTTTAATGGGTTATAACAATAGAACGAGTCGGAATTTTCATTAAAAATTTTGGGAACATATTTTTCAATAGTTTTACTAACAATTTATGAAATTAAAAAAAAAATCGATTTTTTGAACCGTCTAACCCTATTTCCCCCATTAAGGGATTAGGCCACTCTAGAGGGCGAAAAAATGGGCTTTTTGGGGATTTTTTTTCAGAAAAACTACAAAATTAATCGAGATTAGAAAATAGGGTGTTTGTCATACATATCAGTGAGTGTATACAATAATTTTTTTGAAGCGATTAATTTCAAAATAGCAGCTGTGCAGGGATTTTTCGCTGACGTCTCTGTTTTTGTTCGCCGGAAACGTAACTCAGACAATTTTCAACCGATTCACGTGAAATTTTGAATATATCTTTAAAAACACATTGTCTATGGAAGTGCTTAGGATTTTTTCGATATATTGATTTTTGGCCAAATGGCGCACTTCTAAATTGAAAAGTGAAAAATTTGCTTGAAAAATCCTCAGAAATTTGTTAATAACAAATGAAATATGCAATAGAAAAGAATCCTACGCACTTCGATAGACAATGTATTTTGAAAGATATATTCAAAATTTCAAGTGAATCGGTTGAATATTGTTTGAGTTATGTTTCCGGCCAACAAAAACGGAGACGTCATCGCAAAAACGTTGCACAGCCGCCATTTTGAAATTAATCGCTTAAAAAAAATTATTGTATACAGTCACTGATATGTATGATAAACACCCTATTTTCTAATCTCGATCTAGTTTGTAGTGTTTTTGAAAAAAAATCCCTAAAAAAGCCTATTTTTTCGGCCTTTAGAGTGGCCTAACCCGTTAAGGGGGCAAACAGGGTTAGACGGTTCAAAAAATCGATTTTTTTTTAATTTCATAAATTGTTAGTAAAACTTTTGAAAAATATGTTCCCAAAATTTTAAATGAAAATTCCGACTCGTTTTATTGTTATAAGCCATTAAAGTGAGTAGCTCTCCTTCAGGCCCCGAGCGCGCCACGTGTTTCAAACGCGTTTTTCTGAAAACGAGTTTTTTTGAACTTGCGTACACGCTAATTCGAAAAGTTTTCAACCAATCGTTTTGAAAATTGGCAGTTACTTTCTTCATAGTATTGCGCTCTATATGAACCTAAAATCGGAATATTATCATTATTGAAAATAATTTTTTCTGCAAATAAAGTTGTAAAAAATGGCAACAAATCATGCTTTTTTGTTTTGACCCCTGTAAAAAATTCAATTTTCTATTTTTTTGATAGCATTTAGGTTCATATAGAAGAGAGACATATAATAAAAGTAAATTCCAACCTCGTTTGATTTCAGATGAAAATTGCGGCTTCCAGAATGTACGCAAAATGCTGAGTCTTTTCTATAGTATATAGTATATAGTATATAGTATATAGTATATAGTATATAGTATATAGTATATAGTATATAGTATATAGTATATAGTATATAGTATATAGTATATAGTATATAGTATATAGTATATAGTATATAGTATATAGTATATAGTATATAGTATATAGTATATAGTATATAGTATATAGTATATAGTATATAGTATATAGTATATAGTATATAGTATATAGTATATAGTATATAGTATATAGTATATAGTATATAGTATATAGTATATAGTATATAGTATATAGTATATAGTATATAGTATATAGTATATAGTATATAGTATATAGTATATAGTATATAGTATATAGTATATAGTATATAGTATATAGTATATAGTATATAGTATATAGTATATAGTATATAGTATATAGTATATAGTATATAGTATATAGTATATAGTATATAGTATATAGTATATAGTATATAGTATATAGTATATAGTATATAGTATATAGTATATAGTATATAGTATATAGTATATAGTATACAGTATATAGTATATGGTATATGGTATATGGTATATGGTATATGGTATATGGTATATGGTATATGGTATATGGTATATGGTACATGGTACATGGTACATGGTACATGGTACATGGTACATGGTACATGGTACATGGTACATGGTATATGGTATATGGTATATGGTATATGGTATATGGTATATGGTATATGGTATATGGTATATGGTATATGGTATATGGTATATGGTATATGGTATATGGTATATGGTATATGGTATATGGTATATGGTATATGGTATATGGTATATGGTATATGGTATATGGTATATGGTATATGGTATATGGTATATGGTATATGGTATATGGTATATGGTATATGGTATATGGTATATAGTATATGGTATATAGTATATAGTATATAGTATATAGTATATAGTATATAGTATATAGTATATAGTATATAGTATATAGTATATAGTATATAGTATATAGTATATAGTATATAGTATACAGTATATAGCATATAGTATATAGTATATACTTAAATATATGTATAAAATATTCTCAAAGTTTCAATAAATTATATTCATTTTTTATACTATAAAAGAATTCATGAAAATCATTGAGAAAACGCTGTTCTAACCCTATTTCCTCCCTTAAAAAAAACTGGAGTATCGAACCAATTTTATTCTTAAGGCGGTCGTACCGTCTGACGGCTGTATTTCTTCGCTTTTTTTGTGAAGTTATTCTAACGAACCATAAAAATACATTATCTTGGAATTTTTACAATATATTTAAGGTGTCATACGCAGTTGGAAATTTCAAAAAATCGATTTTTTTTTCATTGCATTTTCGGAATGTACATATATTTGAGTATATTCACTGAAAATTTTAAATCGATCCGGCAAATATTCTTGGAGATATATTCATATTTGTAAGGACGCACGGAGCGTTACAAAGTCGGCGGCCTAAACTTTGAACGCGTTTTTCTCAAAACAGTGTTTTCAAAGTCGGTGAGTACGATTTCTCAAAAACGGCTCAACCGATCGGTCTGCAATTTTAAGACAACTTTCTCAGATATATTCTTCAGGTATCGATCGAAGGAATAAGATTTCCAATAATTATTTCTATTTTTTTTAACCGATTCAACGAAAAAATTTTGGTCGAAAATTGGAATTTTTTCTTTTTGGAGCCGGCATTTTGTCAAAAATAAAAATTTCGACTAGTCCTTCGATCAATACCTAGATTTATCTATCCGCTAATAGAATCTTTTTGGTTATTTCATTTTGGATAATCCAAACCGGAGATATCCTGCTCACCGCCAGACACCTTTTTTTAGAGCAGCTCCCGGAGATCGACTATAGCAGCTTCAAAAATCATTATTTTTACAATTAAAAAACATGAAAATAAAGTTAAAAGTTACCACAATACGTATATAAATTTTTACGTTAATAAATAAAAATGTCTCTCCAGGAAAAATTCTAGAAAAATCGCCTTTTGTTGGTCTCCCGACTGCGTATAACTCCTTACTAACGTTTATACGGTCGCTCAGAATGTTTTTTTTACAGCCGTCACACGGTACGACCGTCTTAAACTCGTGCGACGATAATCTAAACTCACGTTCTGCCGTTTGTATTACATGTGGTACGATAGGAATAACACCTAAATTTTGAAGTATCGAGAACGTGACAAACGGATTTTAAAACTTTTGGCACACGTATCCGGCATCATCATACCGACTTCATCGCTAAAAATGCATCCATCCGCGCAACCAGGCAGGCGAGATCGAGTCCGTTCGTCTGTCCGTCCGTTCGTTCATTCGTTCGCATTGGATTCGTCCGCGGACACATATTCCGATCCGTGTTAGCAACCCCCATTGATCTGGCGGTACAGTGGCCGGGTGCCGTTAGACGCGGAGCAAAAACGAATAGAGGGTGAAAATTTGCGGAGCGCGCTGAGCCACTGCCGGCCTCGATGCCTCTCCCTCTATCTCCGTTCCCCATTTATTTCGCCTCTCTCTCTATCTAATCACTCGTTGGCTTCCTCGTCGTTCCATTCTGTCCGACGAACCGTATGAGCGTAGTTCGCGGCAACGTGGTACGTTTGATGAGGTTGGCTCCATGTAGATAGGCTCAACCACATCTTTTTGTTCGGCTGCTGTTCCTATGGACCATTCTTTGTTTATACTGTTTGTCAGCCGCTACACAAATGATACGACACATTGAAATACAGGGAAAAATGTAAACGGTGAAACTGGTTTCACGAAATGATCGGACGAATGAAAACTCTGGACTTTCCGATCCGTCCTATCGAGATTCAGTTCAGGTTCAGTCTCTGCAATAGATGGATTTAGAGAACTCCGTTTGACTCATCCCGATATCTCACTTATTGTGGCCGTGAGAGCATTTTGAAAATCGTCGAAAAAAATGAGAAGAGGAATGTATGGAAAAATTTGCAAAAATCGACCGTCCTACTTCAAAAATCGGTGAAAAATTGAAAAAAAATCGTAGTTCAATAAACGAAGCGGCATTCCAAAGGCTGAATGGTTACGAAAAGAATGAGCACAGAGTGGCGTCCCAACTCCATCGGGGAGCGACGTTACAGCGATTTTAGTGCAGCCACTTCTTTTTGGCCAGAATGGAAAAATTTTAGAATGTTTAAATTTTCTTTTAGGACGCTATATTGATGTATTCTGACTCGCTGATTACTTATTCAGTAGCCATTTCCTTGAGAAACTAAAAATTTCGTTGAATATCGTCCAAAAAGTGATTTTTTTCGATTTTCGCGTTTTGCCCATTGATTTTTTAAGTTTTCGACGAAAACTCGGTGCTAATCGTAATCAGCGGAAAATTTCCGATCGAATAGTGTATCGAAACATTGAAAAAAAAAAGAAAAAAAAATTTTTGTCATTCTTTGCCTACTTTTTCAGAAATTTTAAAACGTCGATATTTCAAATGACCATAACTTGGCTCCCGTTTGATCGATTATGATTTTTGAGGGGGGTTTTGAAAACGTCTCGAGTAGACTTAGAGAATGCATTTTGGATCATCCCGATATCTCAATTATTGCAGCAGTGAGAGCAGGTTGAAAATCGGCGAAAAAAATGAGAAGGTGTATGTATGGAAAAATTCGCAAAAATCGATGGTCTAACTTTGAAAATCTATGAAAAATCAAAAAAAAATCGTAGCTCAATAAACGAAGCGACATTTTAAAGGCTGAACGGTTACGAAAAGAATGAGCACAGAGTGGGGTTCCAACTCCATCGGGGAGCGACGTTACAGCGATTTTAGTGCACCCACTTCTTTTTGGCCAGAATGGAAAAATTTGTGAATTTTCAAATTTTGATGTAGGACGTATCGATGTTTAAAAAAGCGATTTTTTTCGATTTTCACGTTTTTGATTTTTTCGAGTTTTCGACGAAAACTCGATGTTTTTCGTAATCACCGGAAAATTTGCGATTAAATTGTGTATCAAAGCATTGCAAAATAAAAGAAAAATCCAAAATTTCCTCATTTTTTCGTTTTTATTGATTTTATCATAATTAGATTTGCGCATGAAAATTCAATCTAATTATATTAACCATCGTATGAGTGAAACTTGCAGACTATCTCGTCACAGTTTATCTCCGAGCGTCGAATACTTCGATGGATTAACTCACACAAATTATTAAACGAGATCAATGACAAAATGCTTTGATTAATCTTTCAATATATTGCCACGTCTTCATTGTACGTGCATCAGGATCACGCCACTCTAACATTTCCGAACGTTTAATCCAATTAAGTAGCTATTATTACAACAAAAAAAAGTGAAAAAAAAAACCATTCCCATTATGCAGGCCATCTACCGAGACGTAGAATCCATGGTGATTAAAAAAAAATGAAGCAGACCTAATAGTGGTAAAGAGTGCGGCAGTGAAACAGAAAAAAAAAAAAAAATTGCCGTTCCCCCGGACAAAACAGCGGAAAGAGCGGAGACTGCCCGAGGGACAGAGCGAGCAAGTGGAAAGAGTCGTGTCCTGTTCGTATTATAAAAATCCACAAAATAACCAAGCAGGGCCATTAGCGATGCTCTTTTAACCCCAGCGTCCAGAATAGCGAGTGACTGAGCGGACCCTCGTGATGCGTGTAAATTTTACCAGCGGCGGTTGCTCGCCTCTTTCGAGCGCGAACCAGTTCTCCTATTCCCTCCTCACCCAGCCCCCTCTCGGCGTTATACCGGCTACATTTTTCGTCGAGTCGCACTGTACCGTCGGTCCGTTCGTTCGTGATCCAACGTTCCCGGCGCGTACCGCGTCACTCGCCACCTCGCGCTATTCCCCTTCGTTCCTGCATCCATCTATCTATCCTACTTTCTATCAGAGACCTAGCTAACTCCGACAACCCCTCCCCCCTCAGCCCCCCCCCCCGAGCGGGCTGTGGCGTTCCCTCCCGTCTCGCTCTTTACCACGTCGGGCATTGCGGGTGCTTTCATCCTCTCTCATTTACTCACTCGCGAGTTGCCTCCACCCCCCCTTCCCCCCCGACCCATCGCCTCACCATCGTTTGGTTCCATCCCTCCACCCCGTAATCTCGCGTGGTGGTAATCCGGCTGGCTAGCCACTCGCGCCAACAAATACCCTCACCGTCGGTGCCCGCGGCAACCCGCGGCCACCCGCTCGTCGTCCGCTAGCCGCCTGGCTTCATCCCGTGTGCACCCTTTTCCTCAACCCATTTTCCATCTCCTCGTGCCCTTCCCGCTCCCCCCCCCCCCCCCCCCCGCCACCCGGAATTCCCGTGCGCGCGGTACACTCTGGTGAACCACCCCTGACACCCCGAACACCACGAAATGCTCTGGCTCTAACTCCGCTCACTACAACGAGATGAATTCATCCCTGTACTGAGAATACAAATACCGTCGCGACTCGATGTTCGTGAGCTCCGGAGGTCGCTAGGCGCGGTGTTCCCCGCACTGCTGGTCATCGCGTCCTTCACCGGGACGCTCGTCGACGCCAAAATTATTTGTTGTACGCTATACGCGAAATTACTGGGTGACGGGGCGAGGAAAAAAAGTGGTTCTTTCAGCGTCCTTTCAATTCGTATTTCCGTGCCTCTTTGCTACTTTGTAATTTTCTCCCTGTTATATTTTGTTTTTTAGCACCGATGTCCCACGCGCACTCGAGTCGTATTTATCGTCACGACCATTACTTCATAATTGTTTGTTTAACTGGATGCTGAATGTTCAACTGCCTTCGGCATAATTTCCAATATCTTGAAAGTACTACGAATGTCAAGGAGTGATACAGTTGTTATTCGTGCACTGAGACAAAGAGTGTTTGTAATTGACTAAAGCGGCGCTCACCCGCGTTCGAACGAATATTTTAGTAAACGGATCCTAATCATTGTTGAAGAAACTAATAATTTATTTGTACCAAGTAAAGATTCGTTTGAACGAGGCTGAACGTATATTTAGTGAATCCAAACGCTTCATTTTCTTGTTGTGATATTCTGGTATTCTGTACTTTGTTGGATGCTCATTATTCCGCTCGTCATTATGTCGTAAGCGCTGCGGAGAGCGTAAAGCGATATGCGAGTTTTTATGCGCCTATATTTCAATGATATAATTGTCACTCGATAGCGATAGGTTTCTCCTTGTACCAATTGTTATCAAACAAAACGATGACGATGACCCAAACGATTACCTACGTAAAAGTCATGGGCGTTAAGCTCATTTGTTTGTGGATTTGAGGTTCATAGTTGTTGGTATTGGTTGTCAGAAGTTATGGATTGGAGATCAAGTAGAACGTTGCATCACGACCCTTCGATCAATCCTGCATTTGTTGATCAACCAAACTCCGTATGTCTCGGAACAAGTGATTTTTTTTTCTTCGTATTATCGTCTGGACCATTTCCACAGTCTTTTTACGCCACTCCCATCATCCGCGTCATCCCCGACGCAGGATTCCATCAACCCTATAAGCCCACTAGACAGAATGGAGTGTTCATGGGCATTGTCTCTCTTTGTGATACAACCCAGCCAGCTGGATGGACTATGTTCTACAACTACAAGCTTGGTCGGTGGATGGCGATGCAGTGGCGGCCTGTAGACTGTACAGAGTGACGGAGAGAGAAAACTCCACCCCTTCGACCTCTCCTCTACGTATACATATCCTCTTTCTCGCTCTGTCGAACGTTGGCGATGCCAGCGAAGCCGCCGGTTGCACTGGCCTGACAAAATGAGGCGAGCAGGACGCTCGGTTACCACCGACGCCGAGCTCTATACGAGGGGATGATGGACAGGGTGGGCATTTTCCACCCCCGCAGAGCCCCACCGACGCCCCTTTCGAACCCCCGACTCCCTTTTCAAACGCACTTCTATCCCGCTCGCACTCACACCGGAGGGTAGATTGGGTAGTGGACACTACAACTCCTCCTCCCCCCCTTCACGGCCAACCCTCGTTTACACTGTACACTTATACGAACCCGCGAGAGCACCGATCGTTCGTACGTTGAAACGAGGTTTGGTTGCTCGCACAGGACTTGTCATAGTGTTCTACCAGCCCTCCACTCAACCTCATCGGGTCCGCAGCGGTGATCCTCCGACCACTCTGCCTTCCGCGGCCGCCCCTCGTCCCCGGTTACTTTCACCCTCCCTCTTCGCGATCTGCGATTCAACCCTCTCTTTGCTCTTCGCCTCTTCTAGCGCAACTCCAACCCACCCATGGAACACCAGGCTTGACCGAGCGCGGTGTGCCGCTGCCGGGGTATACGTGCTAAAGTATAGCGACTCTGGCTCGGTGGTTCGGTTTTTAGTTAATACCCACTGGCCGTTCCACGCCCGAGCCGCGGTTAGGATGCCGGCGGCGCGGCCAACTCCAATGCCCGGAGACTCCCGAGTTATATACCCCCTATTTGATGCTTCCCATTTGTGTGATAGTATTATCCGCGTTAACTTACCTTTTTAACGATTTTTTTTATTCGTCCAATGTTATCGAGGCCAACCACTCGAACGCCTGGTACGATCTTTTAACGCTTTTTCAACGGGCACTCCAATCCGTGTGACGAATGAATAGGAGGAAATATTTCTTGAACTTTGGATATGGGTCAAGATCGGATTGTTCATTGGTGTCGATCAAAACAATTGACACATACTTGGCCCGCAAATGGCTGCCATTTTTCGCACGGCGAGTCTGACCATGATTCCAAACTTTTCACTCATCCGAAACAACAAAAACCACGAAGATTATTGATCAGTACAAATATGGCTGTCGCGCGAACCTCAAAAATTCTGAAGAAGAATTTCTTGATAGGGAGTCTCTTACAAATTCCGTCCGGGACTTGGCTGGAAGCCGAGGCGCCCTAACAAATTTCTGTACTCGTACTCCATATGTTATTGTTTACACTGTCGGACGTAAAAGTTCTATTAAACGTTCTCACGAGTGCTCAAAACGATATGGTCGCAAGAGCGTGAAACGAGCGCATTGCGTGGTGTCTGGCAGTGGCAGGTCCCTTGCCATAGACCTCCACCTCCTCTTCTTAATAGTATACCGAGTGCGGCCAACCGGTTAACCGGTAATTAGCTGATCTGTGCCGAGCCGTGGAGCCTCGTGAATGTAAATTAAGCAGCGGGGCTTGGCCCCGGTGCGCTGTACAAATTTTCATGGCACGGGGAGCCAAGGGCTTGAACGAGGACGAATTAGTATCAGCAAAGGGTGGAACTTAGGGCATTGATGAAGCCAGGTGTGCAACGGATACCAGAGTTCAAGAGGTATTTCCCCCTTTCGAGAAACTCGCAGTAAGTTGAACACGAGCGATAAGTTTAGCCACCCTTCGCGATAATGTAACGTACAGGTTCCGGTTGACGCGTGGTCGGGTCAACCGGATTCGGGCGTTTAGCTGGAGACACACCGAAAGTGGCCATTGCCTTTAATCCATGATATCGGTTACTAACGTTTGAATGAAACAAACTATATAATTACTAGGGGGGCTCCGCCCCCCTGCGCGCATCGCGCGCCAACCCCCCCTCGGGTCATTCCATTTAGCGTACCCCCCCCCCCCCCTCGGGCTATTCCATTCGGCGTACCGCCCTCCTCGGGCCATTCCATTCGGCGTACCGCCCCCCTCGGGCCATTCCATTCGGCGCCCCCCCCGGGCTATTCCATTCGGCGTACCCCCCCCCCCCCCCCCCGGGGGCCATTCCATTCGGTGACCCCCCGCGCCATTCCATCTGGCGTACCCCCCCCGGGTTGGGGGTTCGGTCATCTTTGGTCATCTTCGGTAATCTTCGGCCATCTTCGGTCCTGAACTCTTGTACACGGCGGCGGCGGCGAAATATTTATATAATATAGAGAAATTCTTTTTATTCTCACTAGATATACATTGTGTACACTGAGAAAAAAAATGGCGTGGGGCTCGAGATAAGAGGATATTCGCTTTCGTGGATCAAAGAAGAAGTGTCACAAATGCATTCCACACGCAAGACCACTCAAAGCGTTCTTCCTTCGTTCGCTGTCTACCAACTGAGCTAATCGATAGACTTGATTTTTCCCGGAACATCGATCTATCCATAGGGTCACCGATATCAAACCACTCGAGTTTCTTTTCTGCTGTACGAGTGATGTGCATGTAGAACGTGGCGTTGAACGCTCGCATGTAGCACGGCCATTCGCCAGTCCGCCTCTCAGAAATTCTTTCGCAGCCTTTATCACCGGATCACCCTGTAATTATACGGCCAGAAGGCTTCTACCCTGTATCGATTACGTATGTCGTGACGCGATCGGACGCTTCTTTACGCATCTGTGCCCATTATTCTGCTCATCGGTTAAATTACAAACAAAACAACGTACAAGTTGAAACTCACACACTGCTTACTCGTAATTATTCGAACTGAACGAAGTTTCGAATGACGAAGTGGCTTTTTTGACGTTGACCAGGGTTGCAAATAATGCATTAGCGATTTTATTAACCGTTATTTGAAGAATCCTTCTCTTGCGATTCCGTCATTTGTTTTATTTTTCATTCACACTTGAAGTTACACGCAACACAATGGGATGTACGAAGCTCGCAGCGATCTAGGATTCTTTTCACTATGGTCCACTGCTCGAATTTAATTCTTCTGGTTTATAGGTGGGGATTTAATTAAGAGGATACATCATAAGCCTACGACACCCTCAACATCTTCTATTGGTTACATTTTTTAAATATTTTTTTCGTGGCGTTGTTGAGAAATCATAGTCGAGCAGTTATTGTCGCAAAGACAATAAAATTAACGAACAAATGAATGTTCGAGGTAACAAAAATGTAGGAAAAAAGCTGCAGGTTGAAAGTTGCTTCCTCGAAATTCTTCTATGAGGAACGGTTTCTTTCTCAATTTTGGCTTCCTGATAATAGGTTACAAAGTGAAGGAATGGTCGATCGCCTTCTTGGTTCCATCGATACACCGCAAATCGTTGGAACGCCCTTCTCCAGAACTCATGGTAATTTTTTTTCTCTCTTTCCTCCTCCTCCTCTTCCGTTCATCGCCTTAACGTTTCTATATTTGTTCTCCCGGCGGCGCTGACGACGCAAAGATCCCGACGCGTTGATAGGGAGCTTCCGGTAACTTCCGGTGACCATCTATCCGGAGGGTACTCCACTTCTATCTCTTCCGTTGTCTGTGTGGTTTTTTTTACTTTTTCTCTACTTTTCTAACCGCTCGAGCTCAAGTATTTCGATAGAGATGTTTCGCATCTCGATAATCTCTCCCTCACTCACTTATAACGCAAAATGTAGCCAGTGCTATTCGTTTTGTCCACTGAGTAAAGGAGCGCCAATTGTGATGTATTCTGCCGCTGTACGAAGCTCCCATTTTGTGACGATATTCCGTATAAGTTTTTCTTTGTGTTATGAGTTATATGAATGGTTTTTTCATCATTCAATACCCGCACTATGCTGAGCTAACATAACTTTCCGTAGCAGCATCCCGTAGCAAGATAACTTTTATAGATAAATTGACGATTTCGGCCCGAGTACCACGTACTTTAAGGGATTAGGCCACTAGAGGCCAAAAAATGGACTTTTTTGAGGATTTTTTTTCAGAAAAACCACAAAATAAATCGACATTACAAAATAGGGTGTTTATCATAAATATCAGTGACTGTATACAATAATTTTTTTGAAGCGATTAATTTCCAAAATGGCGGCTGTGCAGCGTTTTTCCGATGACGTCTCCGTTTTTGTTGGCCGGAAACATAACTCAGACAATTTTCAACCGATTCACTTGAAATTTTGAATATATCTTCAAAAATACATTGTCTATGGAGGTGCGTAGGATTTTTTTGAGATATTGAGTTTTGGCCAAATGGCGTACTTCTAAAGTGAAAAGTGAAAAATTTGCTTAAAAAATCGTCAGAGAATTGTTGATAGCAAATGAACTATGCAATAGAAAAGAAAAATCTTATACACTTTCATAGACAATGTATTTTTAAAGATATATTCAAAATTTCAAGTGAATCGGTTGAAAATTGTCTGAGTTATGTTGCCGGCCAACAAAAACGGAGACGTCATCGCAAAAACGCTGCACAGCCGCCATTTTGATATTAATCGCTTCAAAAAAATTATTGTATACAGTCACTGATATGAATTATCAACACCCTATTTTATAAACTCGATTTATTTGATAGTTTTTCTGAAAAAAAATCCCTAAAAAAGCCTATTTTTTTGGCCTCTAGAGTGGCCTAACCCGTTAATGTTCCGTATTTTGATGTTCGATATTTCTTTGATCCATCGATTATTTGCGTATCCAATTTGGATGGGGGTCAAATATCGAAACGACCAATATTTCGACCGGCCGAAATCTCGCGTTTAAAAATGAATGAACATTCAACCATAGAAAGGCTCATCTCAAGAAAGTCTTGAAATCAGTAAACAACAAATTAGACCACAAAAACATTGTAATAGATTCATATCGAAAAAAAAAATATATGTGGAAGAGCAAAGTTGCAAGGGATGAAATATGGAATCGATAAAAATCTCAAACACTTCACGGGTCGAGTCTACGAATTTCAAATTTACGGATATTATGAATGTTTACAATTTTCATTTCGAACAAGTCCAACGGTCTGAATAGCGAAAGGGGTAAAAAGTATAACAGTCAAAATAACGGAACGAAGACCTCGACACCCTTGACATTCCATCCCCAACAATCAAGTACAAATTTGGTAAATTCGGCTTGTTCCGGCAGAGCTCGCATATATTTTGTTGTCAACGCGAACTTTCACAAAAATCATCTTCGAATGTGGTAGCTATTATCCATCTATTTTCCGTCAGAGATCAACGAACTCGTATTACATGTCACTGATACTCAACGGTGAAAAATCAGTATCCAAAAAAAAAAAAAAATATCGATACCCGCACGGTCGATGTCAAACTCTCGTAACGCTCGCTTTATCGAACTCTCATTAGGAATACGACATGGAGGAGGAGGGATGGCTTTTGCGGAGGCGAGTAGGAGTGAATGTGTTTTTCGACCGGAGAGTGTGGTTGCGGCCAACCTTTCCCCTGTTGTCATCCGCCCCCCCTCTTGCCACTCCCGTCGGCGCTTCAAACCCTCACCTCTCCTTCTTTTGCGACGTGTGCGTGTGACCCCTTTGCCCTCCGACCGTCGCCCTAACGCTCTACGCAATAATAAACAACCGCCGGTCGCTATGGCGACCTGTTCATCGAGTGTACGGACGCCACACAGGCCAAGCACACTCGAGTCAGGAAACAAGGATTTCTGTCGCTTTAGTTTGACGCTTTTCCCAATTGCTCATTGATCGTCGTTATTCGCTTTAATTACGAAGCCGTTTTTTTTTGCGCGCAAGCTCAATGGGTCAGAGTTTTGTTTCGAGAGATTCAGATGGGAAAGCGCAACATACCGAGATAGAATATTTATTCAGTTCGATAATGAGTCGCAATATTTTCTTTGTTTGAAATTCTCAATAACATAAAAGGATTTAGGAAAAAGGAACTCCGGACACTTGGTAAGAATACTTTGCAGACGGTTCATAATATTGTCCGCGGGAGATATCCTTTAAAATATTTATTAACTAAAGTTACTATATTAATCCGCTAAATATAATAATATTTAGCGGACTGACTTTTGTGTTAATATTTTTATGCAAATTTTCGTTTAAATAGAACAGAGTGACGTTTTGTAGATAAAAACGAAAAGTTGGATCCTCAATGCAGTTTTATCCTTTCTCTCGTGAATTATTTCATTTCTCGTCGGACTCCGATGGGAGCTGGTTCAATGGCGTCCGTGTCGCCATCTATGGAGGGAAACGGCAAACAACCCCGGACTACAGCCACCCGTTGCCATCGGTAGAATGAAGAGAAGTCTTCATTTTTCTTCAAGGCACTCGATATCACCTCATCACGGTCACGTAATGTAAATGTTATTTTTTTATAACAAAATTATACTTTTTCTAACTTATTCACGAACTGTTAGATATCGATGGAATGTTGCAACTAAATTTGATGAGACTTGATAAAATGCTTCCAATATGATGAGATATTTGTTTTATTTAAAAGTCTGATATTGAACTGTCTGACTGAATCAAAAAGGGATAAATGCTGCAAGCTGGAACCCACAAATTCCTTCCTGAAAATGTCATACATTGTTCAGAGCTTGCTCCATATAATTGATGGGATTATATGGCTCCGAAGAAGCCATATAATTGGGAAAGAATTTTCTCGCAAATGAGGCTTTGAGCACTGTGCGAAATTCTGTGAAAGCATTTTCTAAGGTTCAGCCTTTTACGCTTCTTGCCTAATTCAATAACGATCATACTTTATCCAGATTATTTTGATAATCAATCGTAGTTCAGTAGTAAACCGTTTTACTGGGTACAGTAAGTTTATTTTTCATTCAATAGGGTTAGAAGTTTGTCTCTACTGATTAAGACCATGATTTCAAAGTGTAGCCCCTGTAGCACACTCAAAATATTCAGTATCAAAGTTGAGGCCTTTTGAAGAAAAAAAAACGCTGTTGACTCGCATTTGAAATTACCTGCATAAATCGAGGTACGAGTAATCCCTTTTTCAAACCCGTCGTATATAAAGAAAATGAGTGAGGGTTGTGATAGCGAAACGCCAAATCACGGTCACCCTATTTAATGTAAATGTTATTTTTTATAAAAAATACTTTTTCTAACTTTTTCATAAACTTTTAGATATCGATGGAAAATTTTGTGCATAGATAGAACATCATTCAAGGACGGTTAGTACAAAATTTGATGAGACTTGATAAAATGCTTCCAATATGATGAAATATTTGTTTTATTCGAAAATCTGATATAGAACTGTCTAACTGACAATGAATCAAGAAGGGAAAAAAGCTGCAAGATGGAACCCACAAACTCCTTCCTGAAAATGTCATACATTGTTCAAAGCTTGCTCCATGAAGAAGCCATATAATTGGGAAAGAAGTTTCTCGCAGAGGAGGCTTTGAGCACTGTGCGAAATTCTGTGAAAACATTTTCTAAGGTTCAGCTTTTTACGCTTCTTGCCTAATTCAATAACGATCATACTTCATCCAGATTATTTTGCTAATCAATCGTAGTTCAGTAGTAAACTATTTCAATGCGTACAATAAGTTTTTTTTTCATTCAATAGGGTAAGAAGTTTATCTCTACTGATTAGGACCATGATTTTAAAGTGTAGCCCCTGTACCATACTTAAAATATCCAGTATCAAAATTGAGACCGTTCGAAAAAAATCGCTGTTGACCCGCATTTAAAATCACTTTTTCAATGCTTGCTCCATGAAAAAGCCATATAATTGGGAAAGAATGTTTTCGCAGAGAAGGCTTTGAGCACTGTGCGAAATTCTGAGAAAGCATTTTCTAAGGTTCAGCTTTTTACCTAATTGAATAACGATCATAATTTTTTTTAGCATTTTCTAAAGTTCAGCTTCTTGCCTAATTCAATAACGATCATACTTTATCCAGATTATTTTGATAAATAATTGTACTTCAGTAGTAAACCGTTTTACTGCGTACCGTAAGTTTTTTTTTCATTGAATAGGGTAAGAAGTTTATCTTTACTGATTAAGACCGTGATTTTCAAATGTAGCCCCTGTAAGACACTCAAAATATTCAGTATCAAAGTTGAGGCCTTTTGAAAAAAAAAAAACGCTGTGGACCCGCATTTAAAATCACTTGCATAAATCGAGGTGCGAGGAATGCCTTTTTCAAACCCGCCGCGGATAACGAAACTGAGTGGCTGTAACAGCGAAACATTAATAAGTCGAACGGTCGAAGTAACGTAAATCGGAAAAAATCCTAGACTCGAAATAGGGAAAGATCAAAAAGTTGAATGGTTGAAATAGCGTAAGACCCCAAAGTCGAATGGCAATGGATCGTTCGAACTCGTGTCAAAATCAGTCGGGAAACAATGTGCGAATTACGATTTAAATGGGGGGTTTTTTTTTTCGTTTCTAGACTCTGCAGATTTCGTCCTGCCCCAATGCGTATGAGCTTCGCTTATCTACTTTGAGCCCGATCGCTAATCGTACATCTTTGTCCGATCGTTATACTGCCGTTACTACGTCGAGAGACTCGTGGATATTTCACGTTTTCTACTTTCTCGGTCGTCTCGCTTCTCTCAACCATAACGGCGTCTGGAACCAACCCCTAAACCGCACAGCCCCCCTCCCGTCTCATAGCCGCAACCCTCTCGTCTACCACTGAACCACATACTAACCGTTCAGGATACGTTGTTTTCCGGATTTTACCGTAGCTTACGAGGACATTTTTCGTCCTATTTCCCCAACGATTGCCATTATGCGCGGTGGAAAAGAAAAACAGTTATTCTATTCCACTGATGTATCAGACACAAAAGTGGTGATGGCATTTTTTATTTTTTAGGTTTGATACATCACCATCCATTCCTTCCCATGAACAAGCAATAGCAGCATATACGATTAAGGGTTTGAATGGACTTTTTATACCATGAAACATGACCATTTATTTTCCCTTGTTTTTATCCTCCACAAGAGTTTTCGAGCATTGCGCATTACAACCCTTAACGTCTCTGCTTCGTCAATGAAATTTAAACATCAGAACATTACCAGGTAAAAAATATGAAATGTACGCGAATAACCATTTGGCATGGACTACGTTTTCATCCCCGTTGATCCGGGATATGGGATAATTTGGGGGGGTGTTGGTGAGACAGTGGGCACGAAGAATGAGCAGGTGATGCGCTGTTGGCGGGGAGGCAGGCCAGGAGGCAGCGAGACGCCTCCCACGACGACGTTCCGCGCCGTCGCTTACTTTTGCCATCTTGCCTCCGCGATTTCGTGGTTAGCCCCACTTCGACCTAAAACCGGGAAAGCCCTGGTTTCTCAGCGACCATACTGAGGGAGGCCGCGGTGGTTGTATCCAGGTTCACCACTAGTCTGAACTCGGTTATCAGAGGGGTTGGCTCTGCTACCAGCCTCCCTCCCTCCCCCTCGAAAGAGTCAATTCACTGTACACTTCACAAAACAATTTCCGAATAGACATCCTCGCTCCCCCGACCGTCCTGAGACCCCGGTAAACTTGGCTCAAAATCATTCCTCGCATTAATTAAGGGATCTTTGCTCTCGACACGAGGCCAAGAATCCCAAATAGTCGAGTAGAATTCGAGCACGGGGAATTAGTACGTACAAAGTTCAGGTAAATTCATGAGCAAAGTGTAAAATAGGTTGAATCGAGAGAAAGAAGAAAAAGAAACGAGGAAGGAGTAACGATTCTCGGTCAGTATTTGTGTTTCTTTTCAATATCACCGGGTCCATTCAATAAAATGACGGACTTCAGCAGTGCTCGTGGACTTGACGACTAGAAAATTGATCTCCGTACGAATTAACCCCTAACGCGATGCCGTAATATCGAGAGACTCCAGTGGAGATGAGTCGATGAGAGGGCGAATAAAAAAATAAGTCAACGACGATTTGATCCGATTCCCGGGGTGGTGAGGGTGATCGTCGTCGTAGTTGTCCTCTGTGGGCTTACCGACGGTCGGTGGACGAATGCCGCTGACGCGTCAGTAACGCCAGGCTACTCGAAATCCTCTCTGACTGCCGAACGCGGAAGTTGGGCAAAAAACAAAATTGACCGGCCCGACCGAGCGAGAGTAAAAGCGAGCTTGTATGCCGATGGGAATAAAAGAGAATATGCCGTGGAATACCGGGGATGAACCTGTGACGATAGTGCGCCAGAGTGACCTTTCGTTAATTGACGTGCAATTGCGAAATGGAAGAAAACAAAAACAAACCATTAACCCAAATTTGACTAGTCTGCACGAGCCAGATCCACATCGCACGTTTAACTTTCTCTTCTTTCGTTGTTTTTTTCTCTACAATACCGTGATGCTTATTTATGAATCCACTATAAATTAGTTCAAGTATTCGCGTGCCATTGAATTTTCATGTTGAACATTCAATTGCAAAAGCACAACGAGCAAGAGAGAGACGTAGCAAGTGATAAATCAGCTTAAAAAGTTTATGACGAATGTACACTTGAAAGCGAAAAAAAAATCACACACTAACCTGAACTCTCAATGAGGTACTTGCCTTGTTTGTGCAATATACAATGGCGGTATGAGGCCAAGCCTCGTGGCGATTATAATAATTTTTACAAGCTCTCGTGTAATCAAGGCTACGAAGTTACACATGTTTCCCCCACTCGTAGTAGTCCCTGCTAGCCGGCCGGTATCCCTTCCATTATTCGCAACCCTTTCGGCTTCTCGGTGGTGGCAGTCATGGGGATGTTGGAGAGAGGATTGAGGTGGGAGCGCCGTTTGTAGTCGACAACGCGGCGGGGGGGGGTTGGAAAGCCCGCGAATGGCGTTAGGGGAAAGAACCACGTCGGCTGATCCCTATCTCTATATGTCTTTACCTCAACGGTACACTTTTACAAACGAACACACACGTAAATGGGCGAGCGGCAAATAGACGGAGAAACAGAAAAAGAAAAAGGTGAAGCAGTCAAGGAATACCGGTGGCAGGACACGAGAAAGAATTGCCGAGGATTAGCGAGAACGGAACAAAAAAGAGAGAAGACAAGAAAGTCTGAAAATAGGAGTGGTGGTGGTTGGTTGTGCAAAGGGAGTGGTAAAGACGGAACGAAGCTGAGAAAGAAGTGTGGATAAAACGGTTGGCAGTATTCTCGAACGGTACCGGTCGAACACTGCTATTTTTGTTGGCTTGTTGTTTGTCTTATAACGAGTTTTATCGCTCGTTTCTCACGCCCCAATTATATTGACTCGCTAGTCAAGTTTAAAATTAGCGAAGAAGAAAATAGTCGTTGGGGTACATCCTATATTCTTTATTTATGAACTTTTCGAAATGTCAAAACAAGACACAAGCACTTTGTAAACAAAGAAAGGAGTTATCGAGTACCGGAGGCCCAAGGACACAAAAATACTTGATGCCTGAGTCCAGTGATCGCAGTGATGTTATTCGAATGAAGAATCAGTGATAGTTTCGAGGACGAAATGGGTACGAATTGGTTGAATTCTATTGAGTCATCCCCAACGTTTCCAAGAGCTTATCATCCCTTAGTGTCGATACGCGGCTGCTGCATTTCATCGGGTAACGACCCGATGTCGTAATCTTGAGTTTTGTTATCTCGCCAAACTTTTCGATGCCTTCTCACTGTCCTTCGGTCATGCAAATGGCACATTTGGTGGCCATTGTTTTAGACGGGCTCCAGTGGCTTTTTTGAAAAAACAAAAACAAAGAAGAAATCGCTTCGTGTGTTCTAACGCGCAATTAGCGATCGTTTCTACAAAAAGGAGTAACAAAAGGACATTGGAGAAAACGCTGCGCATACGGTGTGACTCGTGTTTTTTAAAAATAAAGCAAAGAAATTGCTTCGCATGTTCTAATCCCGGTGACTTTGATGACCCAACACTTAAGAATTGTGTCAGAACCCTGCGACAGTTCCACTAAAAACGGCTAATTCCCTTTTTTATTTTCACCGACTAATCAGTCAATAAAAAGTTCCTACAGTCACGAAATGTTTGCGTTGGTGAATGACAAAGACAACAATTTTTGTGAAGCCTAGAGTCGACTCACCCCTCTCACTAAAGAGAGAGAAATGTCGATGAAGATGCACCTGTAAAGGAGTGCGTGTCTCCGCGAAGATAGTGGTCAATGCTCGGGAGGATAACTTGAATAAGCCAGACATGTGAGACACTTGGCGCGTGGTGAGGATCATCCCGAAACATTCCAACTATACCCGTCTATCGTGGTTGATCGAACCGTGACGAGCGGTAATTGAATGTAGCTACGGCATTTGCATTGACAAGCTCCAACAGAGATAATTCGAATCTCGTCGAATGCGACGGTTCGCGAGTTGCACGGGGGGGGGGGGGGGGGGGGGGTTGCATGCTGGACTTTGGGCGAGCTGGACGGTTCTGCGTTAGGTCGTTTGTCAATACTATATATATCCTCGGTGGTTGGCATCGTATCACATCAGGTGCTCATACCTAGCTCGCTGATTTCACCGTTCCGGTATTGTTTCGTTCGCTTATACGTCGATCGCTATTGCAAATTTCCGTTCGATTATTTTCGCATTATAATTACTATCTGGAAGAACGGACAAAGTTAGTATACAAATACGATAGTGGGCGAAAAACATTTATCGAAATTCTTGCGAAAATCATCGAAGATATCGGCGTACGACTTAAGGGGGGAAATAAGGTTAGACGGTTCAAAAAATCGATTTTTTTTTTATTTCGTAAATTGTTAGTAAAACTATTGAAAAATATGTTCCCAAAATTTTAAATGAAAATTCCGATTCGTTCTATTGTTATAAGCCATTAAGGGTGGAAATAGGGTTTGGACAGCGTTTTCTCAATGATTTTCATGAATTTTTTTATAGTATAAAAAATGAATATAATTTATTGAAACTTTGAGAATATTTTATACATATATTTAAGTATATACCATACAATTTTTATACATATATTTAAGTATATACCATACAATTTTTATACATATATTTAAGTATATACCATACAATTTTAATACATATATTTAAGTATATACTATAAAATATTAGCGACCCCATATTGCTTGTTTTTCTTGGTACTATTTTTTCAAACGCGTTTTTCGGAAAACGTTTTTTTTTAACTTGCGTACACACTAGTTTGAAAAGTTTTCAACCAATCGTTTTAAAAATTGGCAGTTAATTTCTTCATAGTATTGCGCTCTATATGAACCTAAAATCAGAATATTATCATTATTTAAAATAATTTTTTTGTTGCAAATAAAGTTGTAAAAAATGGCAAAAAATCATACTTTTTTGTTTTGACCCCTGTAAGATATTTAATTTTCTATTTTTTTGATAGCATTTAGGTTCATATAGAAGAGAGACATATAATAAAAGTAAATTCCAACCTCGTTTGATATCAGATGAAAATTGCGGCTTCCAGAATGTACGCAAAATGCTGAGTCTGTAACCTGCAATATGGAGTCGCTAATATTTTATAGTATATACTTAAATATATGTATAAAATATTCTGAAAGTTTCAATAAATTATATTCATTTTGTATACTATAAAAGAATTCATGAAAATCATTGAGAAAACGCTGTCCTAACCCTATTTCCACCCTTAACGCGTTGTACGCAATTGCAAAGCCAAAAAAAAAGTCGTTTTTTTACGAATTTTTTCTGAAAAGGGATTTTATTTGACAAATACAAGAAATATTAATAAATGTTGTGGTAGCTTTTAACTTTATCTCGGCATTTTTCATTTTCAAAAATATTCGATTTACACTGCTCCTGTAGACGATCTCCTGGAGGTACTCCAAAAAAAAGGTGTCTGGCGGTGAGCACGATATCTCTGGTTTGGATTAGACAAAATAAAAAAACCAAAACGATTCTATTAGTGGATAGATAAATCTAGGTATTGATCGAAGGAATAGTCGAAATTTTTATTTTTGACAAGATGCCGGCTCCAGAAATAAAAAATGCCAATTTTCGACCAACATTTTTTCGTTGAATTGTTTAAAAAAAATAGAAATAATTATTGGAAATCTTGTTCCTTATATCAATACCTGAAGAATATATCTGAGAAGATTGTGTTAAAATTGCAGTCCGATCGGTTGAGCAGTTTTTGAGAAATCGTGCTCACCGACTTCGAAAACACTGTTTTGAGAAAAACGCGTTCAAAGTTTAAGCCGCCTACTTTGTAACGCTCCAAGCGTCCTTACAAATACGCGTGTATCTCCAAGACTATTTGCCGGATCGATTTGAAATTTTCATAGAATATACTCGAATATATGTACATTCCGAAAAAGCAATTTAAAAAATATCGATTTTTTTGAAATTTCCAACTGCATATAACCCCTTAAAATTCCCAGCACTGTACTATACTCGAGATTGACGCGCATATATTGTTTATAAACATATGTTTCTCCGTCAGTATTACGTTTTATTGCCATAGGTTTACCACGATTTGTCATTTGTAAATGAATTGTTGCTGCTTTATTGAGCTTTAGGTGCTCATACCTAGTTCTCTGATTTCATCGTTCCGGTATTGTTACGTTCGCTTCGACATCGACCCCTATTGTAAATTTCTGTTGGATAATTTTCACATTATAATTACTCTCTGGAAGAACGGACAAAGTTAGTATAGAAATAAAATACTGGTCCAAAAAATTAATCAAATTTTTGCGAAAATCATCGAATATATCCGCATACGATTTAAAATCCCAGCACTGTACTATACTTGAAATTGACGTGCACATATTGTTTATAAACTTATGTTTCTCCGTCAGTATTACGTTTTATTGCCATAGGTTTGCCACAATTTGTCATTAGTAACTAAATGTTTGTTGCTTCATTTTCCGAGTTCTTTGAAATATCGCAAAGCAAACAAACCGGTACAATCGACAGGTTCGAAGATGTTAAGTAAGGTGGGTTGGGATCTTTTGTTTGTTAGCTCGATATGTGCAATCGAAGCATTTATAATGTTCAATAAGTTAAGATATAACGATTATATCAAGAAACGATCGACGGCAGATTTAAACGGTCGATCCTCTTACACCCCTATTTGTGGAGTATCCAGCATGCACTACAAATAGGGGGTCGATGCCCGACAAAGATGGTAAAGCTTGTGCGAACGAGGAATGAAACAATGGTGATCGAAATAGGGTTGGCAAAAGATAGAACGTGGAAGGGAAGGTACAAGCCACGGCGCAGTAGGTTCAGTTCAAGTCCGGCGTCGGATGGACAAAGAACTTAGCAACGGATATTGTCGTGAGGCAGGGGTGGGAGGGTTAAAATGTACAGGGAGGCGGAATAAGAACAAGATATTTTTATTATGTTCAGATTCTTGCGAATACACACAAGTTTCAAACGCGTTGGTTGCCTTTAATCATTGCCTTCCATGCTTCTCGTCGAATGTGGCAGATTTTTCTTCGGCTGTTCGTTTCGGGGATGTTTTTTTCTTCACGAAGACTATGGAAACCGAACGAACGAGCCGATATATATGCGATAAAGTGATAGAGATAGTGACGGAGGCGTGAGAAAGATGAAAAAAGAGTGAGCGAGAAAGAGAACGTAGTTCGAGGGAATGGAGTTTGTGTGCGAGTAAAGTTGGTGGGGGGTTGGCTGCGGTTCCGGCCGGAGGGATAGGGGGTGTGAGGACGAGGAAGAGGTAGTGGAAGAGGAAGCGGTGGAGAGGATGAGGGAAATGCCGGGTAGGGGTTGAGGCAACGGGAACAGAGGACGAGGGAAAGGAAAATGAAGGGGAAGGGGATGATGCTGCTGTGCTGCGTGTGTAGGCATGGACCAGTGCGTCAACGGCTGTTGCCTCACACGTACCGAACCTAAAATTATAGTTAGTATACTCATCCGGGTATCGCGAGATAACTGAGTCACAGTTTTCGTGATACCCCCTTTCGAACAACAACGGCGTTACATCGGACGTATACGTTCGCACGATAAACTGTCGCATCGATCGAGTTCGCAATTAAAATTTGACTTTATTTTTGTTTACCTTTCCTTTCGCTTGGAAAGGTCACGATTGGTCTCGGACCGGACGCTCGATAAACAGTGCAACGAAGATAGAGGTTGAAGATAACCATTGTGAGGATCTCTGAGGAGGATCAAGGTCAAACAAAACCTCTCGTTGTGTTTACGTGTTTACGTAAGTGCGGGTTTAAGTTCGCGTCCTTCGCAGTGGTCGTTGGATACTTGTGTTTACACGAATTAAGTGTCTGTACGGTGTTGTTTATTCGATTATGGATATAGCTAACGACGTTAGGCAAGTTGGAAGTACTTCGATCAGACGTGAATTGTTATCCGATTTTGAGGATTCTTTTTGGGCGCGGGGTGGTTGTCAATTTATAGAATAAGTGGTGTTTCGTTTTCGGTGGATTGATCACGTTGTTATTGTCAGGTAATTCGTGAATCCTTTCCCTCGACTAAGCTGACCCGACTAAGATCACAAATATCCCGGCATCTCGTTTATCCGGAAAAAATTTTCATAACGTTTCTCTTCTATCCGTCGAGTAGGTTAAATAATTTTCTGACATCCGTGAATACCTTTTGGAAAATTCGCTTTGATGTCATTCCACGATAGTACTGTTTCTCGATGAGTGGTAAAACCTTTGAATTGAAATCGGCAAAACAAATAATCCGAGGCAAAGAACCTGGCTGTTCTTTCAAAGATTATAAGCTCATCGAGCTTTTCTGTATGATCGTCTTCAAGGAGAAATATCCAATTAAGTCTCGGGTCGTCAGGGTGGAGAATCTTGCGTTAAAGAAACCGAAGGTGACTCATAAAAGGCAGAGATTTGAATGCGAAGTTAAGCGAGAATCTTAGCCGTCGCTAAAATGGCGCTTCGGGCTGGCTTCTTTAAATTGCTATTCAATCACGATAATAATCGTGGAAGGTTTTTTTTATAGAAAATCCAGTCTTTTAAGTTGAATTCAAATCGGAATGAACTCGTCCGTCGGCCGACGATGGCCGGACCATTTCGACATCCCAATGACGTCGATTGAGTCAAAACTAAACCAGAGACAAATGTTTGCACGTACAGAAAAAATAGTAATGGAAAATGCATTTTACAAAGTCACGACGAATTGGTTTCTTATGCCGTGAGGAAATCAATCTTACGATCGATCGATTCGCTACGAAATCCCGATAGCGATCGCCGGCAATTCGGGACGGTTGGTCGTTCATTCACGAGCGGGGATAAAAAGCGCGCATTTTTTTCTTTTCGAGGCCACAACGTGGTCGCGTAGAGAAGTGAAACGGCAGGCCGAGCCACGTGTGCATGAGAGTTTGACACGCGGTATCTGTGCGTAGAGTAGGAGGCCGTAGGAGGGTAGTAGAAAGAGGGTGGACGAAGAGAACTTCGGGGGGATGGAGGCTATAGTGTCAGGACATATCCCGCTGTCTATTTCCCCATACTCCACGTTTTTTTCCCCTATTTTTTTCGCCCCCACCATTCGCGAATCCGTCGAATAGTTACCCTCACTCTTTTTCATTCGCTCATTCCATCTCCGTTTTTACCCGTCGTTTCGTTTTCCTTCTTTATATCCTCCCGCCCCGCCGTTCCCCTTGTTCCCCCGCCCCTACTTTTACCGGTTTGGATTCAGGGTCCTCGTGTTTTTCCCCCTTTTTCGTTTTTACTACAACGATCTGCACCCTCCTACCGTACACCCTCGCGTAACAAGCGTAAAACGTGGCGCGTCAGCATACGTTTCGTGCACCCCTGGACGAGGGGTGACGAGTTCAAAAATTAGTGAATGAACAGCGACGTCACACGAGTCAGAGAGAGAGAGATGAAGAGAGAAAAGCTCGCACGGGGTGGCACGGAAAGTGTGTGTGCGGGCGTTCTCTCATTCTCTCTTTTACCTCTTTGCGCCCACTTCGTTTCTGTTCGTGCGAGTTTTACAAAACCTTTGCGACCCTTTTATCAACGACCTTGGTAAACCCGCGTTTCAAGGTTTCTCTTGATTTTTTAATCCTCGCGGGGCAGGAGAGTGGTAGCCGCTGATGAAAAATCGTTGAGCTTGTTCGGCGGGTATGAGCTTGCTATTGCCCGTCAATCCGCCGCAAACCCATTTTGTTTATGTACATTAGGGTGGTTCTTAATTTGGTGATGTTGGAAATTCTTTAGTATTGTTCCTTGAAAGTAATCAACATATCCAGAAAAAAAATTGGGCGCAAGCGGAACTTTGTACAATAATTCTATCCCACCCCAACGAGCTGTCGAATTTTTATATGAAAAAATGCATGCATTCAAAATTTTGTTAAGAAAAATGTTTATTATTTCAAAGCTATTCGTGATAAAAAAATTTTATATTTTGTTTTTATAGGAAATTCAATGCTCTACAAAAAAGGTATCTCGTAAAATTCTTGTGAATCTAATATTTATCACGTTATTAGCAAAAAAAACTGTCATCATTTATTCCAAAAGTCCATCATTATGGCCAAAACAGGAGTTTGACGTCGAAAAACTGCAATGTATTCTTCATATGCAATTAGAAATATGAAAAGATACGTAGTGCACTCAATAACAGTATGTGAACGATATTTAAATTTTCAATTTTATCAACTTTATTATCATTCATGATAAATTTTTCTTCTCTGATCGATAAGGACATTGATTTCTTTATCAGTTCCAAATCGATGGCTTTTTTCGAAAGATTTGAAATCAACTCCCTCATTTTTTGATATCGATGTGAGCGAGTGGATTTCTAATGAAAATTATTTACAAGGCTTGAAAATAGTTAAAGGAATTAAAGTGGTTAACGATGTTGCAGAAAGAGGAGTGAAACTTATTACAGAGTACAATGATCGTCTCACTGATGATGAAGATCAGAAACAATTCATTGTACAAATAGTTGAAGAATGTTTAAAAAAATATCCTGATATTAACAAAGCAACTTTGCTCCAACCGATGTAATTCATTATTGTAAGTTGATTTTTAAAATATATGACATCATTCATCATAATTCACAATAAAATTGATAAAATTGAAAATTTGAATATTGTTTACATTTCATTGTTGAGTGCGCTACGTATTTCTTCATAATCTTATATACATACGAAAAATAAATTGCAGCTATTCGACGTCAAACTCCTGTTTCGACCATAATGATCGACTTTTGGAATAAATGATGACAGTTTTTTGCTAATTACGTGATAAATATTAGATTCACGAGAATTTCACAAGACACCTTTTTTGTAGAGCATTATATTTCCAACAAAAACGTTATATTAAATTCTTTTATCATAAATAGTTTTTAAATAATAAACAATTTTCTTAACAAAATTTTGAATGCATGCATTTTTTCATATAAAAATTCGACAGCTCGGTGGGGTGGGTTAGAATTATTGGACAAAGTTCCGCTTGCGCCCAATTTTTTTTCTAGATATGTTGATTACTTTTGAGGAAGAATACCAAAGAATTTCCAACATCACCAAATTAAGAACCACCCTAATGTACATTGGCGTTTTCTGCCTGAGTACGAGGGAGGATACCATCGCATCAGAGGGTTTCCTCATCAACGATACGAAGGCTAACCCCCCGAAACTTTCGTACTTCACGTGTTTGATCAGGAATTATGCGGAAGAGTGTATGGGGGCCACTGTTTTCTTTGTGCTTTCTGCGAATTCTTCATAGTAATCTTTTTTGTCGATACATTTCGCATTATCAGCGAGACTAGGAACTCAGTGTCCCATCAATAAGTATCTTATTATTGATCGATAGGCTAAATTGACTTTGGCATGTCCCGAGATGAATAAGTGGAACTCGCGTTAATCAGTATTTGATCAGACCGTACGTCTTCATTCGGAATTGTCCATCGCTTTGTTTACACCGTGCTTGCGAAGCGGGACTCCCAGCGGATTAAGTGAAAATTTGTTGCTAAAAAGATCGTCGTATAAAGGAACAAAAGAGAACGTAATTTATTTAACCGCGATGTAGTTATCGGCGCAAAGTCTGATCCGACCGGAAGCGTGATGTCTTCTCTATTTACGAGCAATCGCGAACACATTGTGACGACGATCAGAGTGATGCTCGATACAGAAACGACAGAATCGTCGATGCATTTCAAGATATGGCCCGTTAAAATATACGAGGATTCACGGTGTAGAATTTGAATGTATCGGGATGCTGGACGTTAAAAATGTCAGGTCATCCGGCCTGACGAAGTAACATCATCTTTTCCATAAACTAATCGGAACAACCCTCTCAAAAAAACGTCTTACGTTGTCATGAACTTCATTGTATTTGTATACAACGTAAATGAACAATTTTCGACATCCACTCGGGTTACTGATGATACAATTAGTCACGAAGAATACGGCAAAACGAGAATTCTAGAGACAGAAAGAAAATAGTTGAAAAAGAACAGAAGAACAAGTCGATGAGATGATGTTATACCCGATGTTCTGACCTGCTTATGGATATATTCGGCCGGTGTAACGGTCCTGGAGGTGGTACCTCGTCAACTGTTAGCGAAGGTGTAACGGGGAGTCTTATAAGTGGAGGTAGATCGGTGGTTGGAACCGGTAACCGAACCGGAACCATCACCAACCCCGGAACTGGAAGTGGCAACGGAACGACGGTGGCGGAGAGAGCCGGCGGTAACAGCAGAGCTGGTGGTCCCGGGAACGGTGGTGGTGCCGGGAACGGGACAGGTGGTGTCAGGATGCAGTTGACGGGTGCTTCGGCACCCGGTGCCGCGGCATCACCCGAGTCCGGGGTATCGCCGCTCGCCGATGCCTATACCAAGATGACCAGTGACATACTCACCGAGAGGACACTCGGCGACTTTGTCAGCGAACATCCTGGTGAACTTGTCAAGACAGGTGAGACCAATAATTTCATGGGATTCCGTGCAAAACCTTTTTTTTGTTAACGGGACATATACCATTAAATGGGAAAAGAATTTGTCCGTTTTGAGGAATTTTTTTCACTGAGAAATGCTTGTTCAATATTTATCAAACTTTAGGTACAGTTTAGCAGTACATTTGAGTATGCAAAACAATTTTTTTCAATTCCATTATCGTTAAAATAACAATGATAAAAATTAGTTACGTGTTAATCAGCGATACCAGCCCCAGGTAGTAGTCTGATAACTTAAGCCGATTTTCATGTCTTTTTTGGAGGGCATTTTTTTGTAGGAAAATAAAAATGAATCGTTTTGGATATTTAGGATGTTTTTATTTACATATTAAAGATAGAAAAAAAAAATTTTATGAAAAAATTTAATAGTTTATTATTATTATTATTATTGATCGAAGTTGGCACCTCGAAAAAAAAAGCGCGTGGGTGGCCCCGGTGATTTTGGCTCTTGATGTTATCTGAAATCAAAAATTCTTGATAATTCTTAATCTATATACCTGTCATTCTGGTCGGAACTACTGAAGTTAAATTTCATGGATAAATAACAAAATGGCGAAACTACTGAAGTTAAATGAAATTTAACATCAGTAGCTCCGACCAGAATGACATGTCTATAGATTAAGAATTATCAAGAATTTTTTATTTCCGAAAACATTAAGAGCCAAAATCACCGGGGCCACCCACGCGCTTTTTTTTCGAGGTGCCAACTTCGAACAATAATAATAATAATAATAAACTAGTAAATTTTTTCAAAATTATTATTTTTTAAATATTTTTAATATGTAAATAAAAACATCCTAAATATCCAAAACGATTCATTTTTATTTTCCTACAAAAAAACGGCCTCCAAAAAAGACATGAAAATCGGCTTAAGTTACCAGACTACTACGTTAATAAGCTTTCAGATTTTTCGTAAAGTTGACATTCTTCCATTAATTTATCACTCCCTTGCTTTTCGAGCTTCTTTTGTCTCTGAAAGACTGCTCCCGTTTCTGCATTCATCTCTGATTACTCTTGTCGATGAAATTTTTTCGGAATTTGCTTTAACTTTAGGAAAATATTCGTATAGTTTTATCATGAAAACAACATTGATTTTTTTATCGTTGTAATTGTATATACTCCCTTAATTAAATTGAGGCAATAATTGTGGATCTCCTTGATAATAAAATGATCCAATGCACATCGCATTGAACGTGTCACGACTTTAGTTTAACTATCATGCTTCATGATCTGACGGTAATAACGATTGTTTAATAATAGAAGACAACTTGACGACTTTACTTTTACCAGGACGAAATACTAATTGCATGAACTACGCGACGGTGAATAAAGAATTATGATATGTTGGACAATATGCCAATAGTATTGCAGACATAGTTTTGCGTCGCAATGACACATGACTGAAACTCGCTGAATTTGAATTGAGGACAAATGTTGGCAGGCTCGCCGCACCTCGTCTGCACAGTTTTACCGCCGCACTGGAGGTCCAACAAGACCCTACCTGTGGCTTTCAAAGTGGTGGCACTGGGCGATGTCGGTGATGGCACTCTGGTAACCGTTAGAGCCGGAAACGATGAGAATTGTTGCGCCGAGCTCAGAAATTCAACGGCATTGATGAAGAACCAAGTTGCGAAATTCAACGATCTCAGATTCGTCGGGAGAAGTGGCAGAGGTGAGCATTCTCCATTTGACATTTGGTAACTTGTCAAATTCTCCGGATGTCTTTGAACGAGCATTTTAAGATTGTTTCATTAAACGACGGGAGAAGAACATCTTCGAATTTCATGAATCTCGATATTACGTTCCACCGCGTGATATGAACCCCGGTTGATTATTTCATTTTCTTTAAGGGTGGAAATAGGGTTAGGACAGCATTTTCTCATTATTTTCATGAATTTTTTTATAGTATAAAAAATGAATATAATTTATTGAAACTTTGAGAATATTTTAAACATATATTTGATTATATACTATAAAATGTTTGAAGAATTTCCTTGAAAAACACCGACGATATTAGCGACCCCATATTGCAGGTCACAATCAGACTCAGAATTTTGCGTACATAGAAAATTGAATTTTTTACAGGGGTCAAAACAAAAAAGCATGATTTTTTGCCATTTTTCACAACTTTATTTGCAAAAAAAACTTATTTTATGGGGTCGCTAATATCGTCGGTACTTTTCAAGGAAATTCTTCAAAAATTTTATAGTATATACTTAAATATATGTATAAAATATTCTCAAAGTTTCAATAAATTATATTCATTTTTTATACTATACAAAAATTCATGAAAATCATTGAGAAAACGCTGTCCTAACCCTATTTCCTCCCTTAATGGCTTATAACAATAGAACGAGTCGGAATTTTCATTTAAAATTTTGGGAACATATTTTTCAATAGTTTCACTAACAATTTTTTAAATGAAAAAAAAATCGATTTTTTGAACCGTCTTACTCTATTTCTCGCCTTAACGGGTTAGGCCACTCTAGAGGCCGAAAAAATAGGCTTTTTTGGGGATTTTTTTTTCAGACAAATTACAAAATAAATCGAGATTGCAAAATAGGGTTTATCATACATATCGGTGAATGTATACAATAATTTTTTTTGAAGCGATTAATTTCAAAATGGCGGTTGTGCAGCGTTTTTGCGATGACGTCTCCGTTTTTCTTAGCCGGAAACATAACTCCGACAATTTTCAACCGATCCACTTGAAATTTTGATTATATCTTTAAAAATACATTGTTTATGGAAAAACGTAGGATTTGCTTTTTTATATTGCATAGTTCATTTGTTATTAACAATTGTCTGTCGATTTTTTAAGTAAATGTTTCACTTTTCAAAATTGTCTGAGTTACGTTTCCGGCCAACAAAAACGGAGACGTCATCGTAAAAACGCTGCGCAGCCGCCATTTTGAAATTAATCGCTTCAAAAAAATTATTGTATACAGTCACTAATATGTATAATAAACATCCTATTTTGTAATCTCGATTTATTTCATAATTTTTCTGAAAAAAAATCTCCAAAAAAGCCTATTTTTTCGGCCTCTAGAGTGTCCTAACCCCTCAAGCTTTGTTTTGAACTTTGGACATTAACACTTATTCTTTTAGAAAAGCGAATATTATTTTGTTGCTGCGCATATGTTACGCGGACAATTTTCTGACGGTAACTGGAACTTTTCTTCACCCGTGATACTAGGGTATCGGATTGAAAGCACTAATGCGATAATGTCGTGGCTTTGAGGGAATTCCCAAGGAGTTCATTCATAAAAGTTTCTCCATTTCACGTTGACAGAGGTCTACCCTAAGAAATCTCTGGTAGGGAGAAAAGAGGGTTCTTAAGATTCTTGATGCGGTATGTGTATGTGTGTGTGTGTGTACTTACGAAAGAGGGTGAAAATTGCGGTGTGCCGGGAGTGAAGAAAAGGGATGAGAAAAGGAGGGGTGTGCCCTCTGAAGTCTAAGAATGCTGTGTTCACTCGTTTGCTCGTTCACTCCGGTAAAGTGACTTGGCGTAGTAAGGGTAGGTCATGGACGTCCCCGAGCACCCTCATTTTTCCTCTGCCACCCTTGTTTCCTTTCTATCCGTCTTGTTCCCACAGTGAGAAAAGTCGTTCGAAGACTATCCACGGAGGTGGTGCGAGAGTTGCCCGTATTCCCGTAGCTCATCGTTTATTTTTCGGTGCAAGCGTTCTCAGACCTAACGGAAAAGGGTTGAAAACGTCTTCCGGGTTCTCACTTTCCCCCTTCATCGCTGCTTCTTTCCTTGGAGTGGGTAATGGGTTTTATTTGTACACCGCAACCAACGTCTTCTCAGCCCTGTCTATCCTTTCTCGTCGACGATTTTCGGTCGTCCACGTGCTTGACGTAGGCGATTGTCCCTCTTTTCGTGCTTTCCATTGGCGCTCGTTTAATTGCCACACTTTAAAAGGTTATTCTATTATGTCCTAACAGAAAGGTCTCGAGGAACTTATATTTAATCCCTGATGAATCACAACTTTTGTTACAAATGCATATCATTTATTTTATCCAAATGTTTCAGTCATTTCGAATGTATGCAACTCTCGGACAAATGTTTTTAATTAAGTTAATGGCAAAGAGAAGAAAGCAGTTAGAAACGGGCATGGGAATGTATGTACTCGTATATAAGGAATTGCAGGATAAGTAGAGAATTAAATAGGAGTATTGAGAATATTAATAACCAGCAAATTTGTTGATTAGAAAATGAGATAATTGTCATTCTTACGAACTACGAAAACGATCGATTGCAACGTGAGACAATGGAAGCTTAGAACGAGAATTTTAGGAACTCCAAAGTCTGTAATACTTCTCATTTTCCTCTTCGCGTCTGTTAATACTACATCCTTCATCCAAGCTTATGTTAATTCTCCGCATCGTGAGGGGATTGACGAAAACAATTGAGAGCTAATCCCAGACAAATGACGGACTTGCTATTCCGCGCGAAGTCTCTCATGAAGGGCCTCGCATCGTCACTTCCCGCCGATGGGTGCAATTCCCTTTTCCCTAAACCCTCGCGAGCTCGTGATTTTGACAAATTCTCACCGAGCGCGAATACGATGGATCGCGGAAGGCACGTAATTCTTCCCCTTTCTGCTTAACGAGTTAGGCCACTCTAGAGGTCGAAAAAAATATGCTTTTTTGGGGATTTTTTTTTCAGATAAACTAGAAAATAAATCGAGATTACAAAATAGGATGTTTATCATACATATCAGTGACTGTATACAATATTTTTTTTTAAGCGATTAATTTCAAAATGGCGGCTGTGCAGCGTTTTTGCGATGACGTCACCGTTTTTTGTTGGCCGCAAACGTAACTCAGACAATTTTCAACCGATTCACGTGAAATTTTGAATATATCTTTAAAAATACATTGTCTATGGAAGTGCGTAGGATTTTTTTTTTATATCGCATAGTTAATTTGTTATTAACAATTTTCTGACGATTTTTTAAGCAAATTTTTCACTTTTCACTTTAGAATTGCGCCATCTGGCTAAAAATTAATATACCGAAAAAATTCTACGTACTTCCAAAGACAATGTATTTTTAAAGATGTATTGAAAATTTCAAGTGAAACGGTTGAAAATTGTCTGAGTTATGTTTCCGGCCAACTTGACAAATGGAATTTTGAGATAAACGCGTTTGAAGAACAAAAGTAACTCGCTGCGGACCAGGCGTCCTTGTACTAAAATTCTAAGAGCAAGTACTCAGAGATTTTTCCCGGCCATAATCCTTTGGGACATCATTTTTGAGATCCTAAGGGACCATTTAAAAAAAAAATCGTTTTTTCGAAAATTCTAGAGCGGCCAAATCCCTTAAGGGAGGAAATAGGGTTAGGACAGCGTTTTCTCAATGATTTTCATGAATTTTTTTATAGTATAAAAAATGAATATAATTTATTGAAACTATGAGAATATTTTATACATATATTTAAGTATATACTGTAAAAATTTTGAAGAATTTTCTTGAAAAACACCGGGGATATTAGCGACCCCATATTGCAGGTCTCAATCAGACTCAGCATTTTGCGTACATTCTGGAAGCCGCAATTTTCTTCCGAAATCAACCGAGGTTGGAATTTACTTTTATTATGTCTCTCTTCTATATGCACCTAAATTCTATGAAAAAAATTGAAAATTGAATTTTTTACAGGGGTCAAAACAAAAAAGCATGATTTTTTGCCATATTTTACAACTTTATTTGCAAAAAAAAAATTATTTAAATAATGATAATATTCCGATTTTAGGTTCATATAGAGCGCAATACTATGAAGAAAGTAATTGCCAATTTTCAAAATGATTGGTTGAAAACTTTTCAAACTAGCGTGTACGCAAGTTCAAAAAAAGTCGTTTTCAGAAAAACGCGTTTGAAAAAATAGCAAAATGCTGAGTCTGATTGTGACCTGCAATATGGGGTCGCTAATATCTTCGGTGTTTTTCAAGGAAATTCTTCAAAAATTTTATAGTATATACTTCAATATATGTATAAAATATTCTCAAAGTTTCGATAAAATACATTCATTTTTTATACTATAAGAAAATTCATGAAAATCATTGAGAAAACGCTGTCCTAACCCTATTTCCTCTCTAATGGCTAATAACAATAGAACGAGTCGGAATTTTCATTGAAAATTTTAGGAACATATTTTTCAATAGTTTTATTAACAATTTATGAAATAGAAAAAAATCGATTTTTTGAACCGTCTAACCCTATTTCCCTCTTAAAGTAGAGGCTTCCTCGAAGCTGCTACTCGTCGTGTCTACATTCAACAAAGCATCGTTATCCTTCCAAGATATATTTTAATTTATTTATTATTTTATGAAAATCCGAAAAGCCTCATTTATCATAAAATCATTTAGCCGATCAGTTTTATGATTTTCGTTTTCCCGTGTTCTCTCGGTCGACAAATTCACGCGGCAACCCTGCGACAACAAGTGCCTCGACTCCCCCTAAGAACTTTGTAATATCGATGATAAGTCCGTCGGTGCTCGCGTTGAATCCCTTTCCCGTGTTTCAACATAATGCCCGTTCCATCACGCCGTCAAAGTTTCGTGGAGTCCCCGAAGGGCGAACGACTTGCTTCCACCCTTTCAACCCTAAGCCCTTTTAAACGAGGAAAATCATTTAAGCGCCTTTGGGAAACCATCGACCTCTGTATCTTGTCACACCGCACGTTCGTTTTCAGCACTGTATATTATTATTCATCCACAACAAGAAAATGAGATATCTCTCTTTTTCTTATTTCTCACAACTTCGTCAAACGTTTTGGTCGTACAGTCACGAAATTTCAAGCGAATTCGTTGAATTTTTGTTAATTGTACTATTCGACGAATCAATAATCATCGAGTTGTTAGTCGGTCGGTTCTTTGAGGGTGGAAATAAAAAGCGAGAATATTAATAAATAACATTGATTCCAACGGTGAGCCCCAAAGATTGGAACCATTTGCGTCTGGCAATCTCACACCCTTTCGCGGAGCACTTCGGTTCGCAGTGGGGAAAATATAAAGCGAACATTTCGAGATCGGTTTCCTCCGTCGAGGATTTATGTTCCCGTAGTAGGTATACCTATCGATTTCCGTACGCGGAGTAAAGGCAACGTTTGAATTTCAGGCAGAGGGTATTTTATGCTCGTGCGTTAGTTCGTCTCGTAGTCACCGCATTTATATGCCACGGCGACACGGCAGAAAGAGGGTCGGGGATATTTAAAACGAACTGTTAGAAATGCTTGTTGCCAAAGTGTACTGCGGTGGGTGTTATCGTGAATTCTTTTATATAATGGGAATCGTAGGAAGGAGAAAAAGGGAAACGAGGAAAATGTGAAAGACGAGAAAAAAAAGAAAGATAGGACAGGGGTTGGAAACGTATGGTATGAGCGAGGAAAAGAAAGAAGAGGGTGAAAAACGATTGTTTCACATGCCACGACCCTACCGTGTAGTGTGGCACGCAAAAAAAAATATGTAGTCAACCGCTCGGTCTTTTTGGTCAATTGTTGTTGTTCGAGAGAGAGAGAAATGGTGGAGTTAGCGAAGGAACGTTATGGGAAAGGTTTGAAAAAGCGTGTGTCAGAGGGCGCTCATGAGGTATCCAGTGAGAGGCGGCGAATGGGGTTGAAATTGTGGGCTCGACGACGCTGAATGCTTTCGGCGACTGGTACCGAGGGTGTTACCCACTGTTCGCCGTGTACATGCGTACTTATATATCAAGTTTAACTGCAAATTATTACGCACAATCTTATCACGAAACGGGGTAGCATCTTGTATTACGTTATTGGGACGTTCAGTACCATTATCAGCAAAGAGATGGTTCAAGAAACGGGGGCACATTGTTTATTACATAATTTGCAAAAAAAAGCGATTTATGCGAATGATATTATTATAACAAATCGTATAACAGCATGGCGTCAATAACTGGCATCTAGAACCAAATCCGCAAAAATCACAACTTCTCATCTTGAACCACCAAATCACCCCTGACTCACCTGTAATAGATTTTTTCAACGTCGAAATTCTCACCGTCTCCCATAGCACAATATCTAGGAATACAAATGGACCACAAGCTAAACTTCAACCACCATCTCCAACAGTCCAAGATTAAACTAACAAACAGAGCCTCCCACTTCAGAAGCGTCACATTCTCGGAGCAAAAAATCCGTACAAAACAAGTCGGGAAAATATACAAATGTTTCTTTCGACCAATTGTTGAATATTGGTATCCAATTTTTTTGTTAACTGCAGAGAAAACCGCACCGATAACAAATCTCAGAAATCCAACAAATCCTCTTTATAACCCGCGCAATTCGCTTATATATGAAAAAAACTGGCATCACACCAATAACAAACAGAATACAGACCCTCGCCTCAAAGTTTTCAATAGAACAACCAGACCATCTTAAGGGCTCATACACAGCTGGAAATTTCAAAAAATCTATTTTTTTTATTGCATTTTCGGAATGTACATATATTTGAGTATATTTTCTGAAAATTTCAAATCGATCCGGCAAATATTCTTGGCGATACATGGATATTTGTAAGAACGCTCGGAGCGTTACGAAAGTAGACGGCCTAAACTTTGAGCGCGTTTTTCTCAAAACGGTATTTTCAAAGTTGGTGACCGCGATTTCTCAAAAACGGCTTAACCGATCGGTCTGCAATTTTAACACAACCTTCTCAGATATATTCTTCAGGTATTGATCGGAGGAATAGGATTTCCGATGATTATTTCTATTTCTTTTAAACAATTCAACGAAAAAATTTTGGTCGAAAATTGAAATTTTTCCTTATTGGAGCCGCCATTTTTTCGAAAACCAAAATTGCGACTATTCCTTCGATCAATACCTAGATTTATCTATCCACTAATAGAATATTTTTTATTATTTTATTTTGGATAATCCAAACCGGAGATATCGTGCTCACCGTCAGACACCTTTTTTAGAGGAGTTCCCGGAGATCGGCTATAGCAGCTTTAAAAATCATTATTTTTACAAATAAAAAATATGAAAATAAAGTTGAAAGTTACCACAATACGTATATACATTTTTACGGTAATAAATAAAAATGTCTTTCCAGGAAAAAATCTTGAAAAAACGCCTTTTTTCGGTCTCCTGACTGCATATGACTCCTTAAACCATTATGTATACAACGATTACCGGACACCACACCAAAACACAAATTTCCGAAGCATAGTTTCTTCCAAAACTTACAATAAATGCACAACGCCAATCGATAATGCTCTCATCGAAATAACAATACAAAAACCAAACTTATGTACACTTTGGACAATAAGAATTCCTAACCACACTTAAGAAAATCATAGGCTGAAGGACCTCCGGTCGATGGCCTATTGGCATTTTATGTTTGTAACCATGTTTATGTTTCTAACCATGTTATGTAACTTTATGTCAATAAGTACATTTTACTACTTTATTACTACTGGTAGTAAACATTGGTACCCAGAGTATATGGTCTCAGTATCACTAATATTGTATTGGCATAAGATCTAAATCTTAAAGTGGCAAAAACCCGGTCTATGGGCGACTTCCGTTACATTTGTACGATACGAATAAATGTAGCAGGGTTAGAATGTCACTTACTATGTTTACGATCGTACAATAGAGAGCGAGTTCAAAGCGCATAAGGTATTGGCAACTTGGGCAGTACAGGGGATTGTTGAATGTGCATCTATGCTGTTTTCGAATGTCCTTGTACCATCCACCCCTCGAGCGAGAGACCCAGACTAGTGGCGTTTCGTTTTCACGCTCGTTGAGTACGAGAGGAAGAGGATTCCGGCTGCGTTGAACGCGCTGGTTTATCAACCAGGTCGTTTGTTGGTAAAACGGGTGGCAGTTGTTCCGAGTGGTGGGTGAATTCTGCTATGCCTTCATGAATGGGAATGTGGGAAAGGGCGTCGTGGAGCGGGAGAGAGAAAGAGAAAGATGGGAAGATAGAGATGGATGAGAGGGAGAGGGAGAGAGATTGGGTGGAGGGAGAAAGACAGAAGGGAGGAATTGCGGTGGACCTCCGCGTGTACCTCGTCCACCGCGTACATTTCCCGACGGAACACAACGAAAGCATCTTTTTTTTTTTTTTTAATTCTCTTCAACGGGCTGTCGTTACCCATTGTCGATCAGTCATCCGGGACAACGTCTCTTATTATTTTATTATGTATGCTTTAAAAATTCATTTTTCCTCCGGTTCTCGGGCCATCGCTTATTTTCGGGCTAACTCTGACTCCGAAAATTGCGGAAAATTCTGGGTATGTTTTTAGATATGCCTTTCATGGAATAACAAAAAAGTCATACTTGTGTAATAAAAATGAGTACTTACAGTGATTAGGGTGAAACTTGTGTTTTTAACTGTTGATATGATTCGAGCCACTTAAGGAGGGAAATAGGGTTAGGACAGCGTTTTCTCAATGATTTTTATGATATAATTTATTGAAACTTTGAGAATATTTTATACATATATTTAAGTATATACTATAAAATATTAGCGACCCCAAATTGCAGGTCACAATCAGACTCAGCATTTTGCGTACATTCGGGAAGCCGCAATTTTCATCTGAAATCAAACGGGGTTGGAATTTACTTTTATTAAATGTCTCTCTTCTATGTGGACCTAAATGCTATAAAAAAAATAGAAAAAAGAATTTTTTACAGGGGTCAAAACAATAAAGCATGAATCTTTTGCCGATTTTTACAACTTTATTTGCAAAAAAAAAATTATTTTAAATAATGATCATATTTCGATTTTAGGTTCATATAGAGCGCAATACTACGAAGAAAGTAACTGCCAATTTTCAAAACGATTGGTTGAAAACTTTTCAAACTAGCGTGTACGCAAGTTAAAAAAAAGTCGTTTTCAGAAAAACGCGTTTGAAAAAATAGTACCAAGAAAAACAAAGTCGAGGCAGTCATAAATTGTCTTCTGTTTTCTTGCCTATAAAATGGTCGTTTTTTTCAATGCCAAATCGTCAATTTTTTAGCCAATCAAAAATATCCTACTTCATTGTAGAGGAAATATATTCAAGAGTCCTCAGTTCAAATTTCAAGTCAATCGGATAATTGCTCTTTGAGTTATAACATCAGCAAATTTGAAATATCTCATTTCGGGAAAAACGCGTTAAAGGGAGGAAATAGGGTTAGGACAGTGTTTTCTCAATGATTTTCATGAATTTTTTTATAGTATAAAAAATGTTTCTTTTGTGGATTAGGATAATAACGAATTCTGTTCTATTTTAGTTAGCTATTAACTTGAGAGCTGAGAGATGGATTCTCGCACGCTCGCTCGTCGCCATATTTATTTTTTACACTGAACTTGTAGGTGTGAGTGGCGCCTCGATCGTTTCTTTTTGCAGGGCTACCAACTCGCGCACTTTAACTCCTACCAACCATCAACATTCCGCCTCCCTTGAAAGACTTTTCAATAACACATACAATCAAACGTTGCTTTCGACGCGGATGTTCAAGATATAATACTTAAGAGTAATAGAATAAAGGCTATTAGCACTAACCAACGATAAAAGATATGCCGTTCGGCGAACAAGAATAATACATTCCAACTTAAAGCTAGATCGTTTCTTTGCCCTTCTCGCTCTTTTTTTTTTTTTTTTTTTGTTATCGCGACCGTCGTTACTTTAGCGAATGTCAATCGTTTTTGTTTTGCGATGACTCGTCCATCGGAATAGGACAAAGATGACGAACAGATCGCTTGAATGACCCGTTCTGAGTTCGCACCGTCACGACCCGTATGACGCCATCTGGCCCCGGGAAGAGCTCGACTATTCGGCCGAGTATCCAATGAAGTGGTGATACGTTGTCTTCTTTTAACAACACGATAGTGTTGATTGCGATGTTTGCTCCGTCCCTGCTCCATTTGCTACGTTTTTGAAGCTCCTGAAGATATTCAGTTTGCCATCGCCGCCAGAACTGCTGACGAAGTTTTTGAAGATGTTCCCATCGAGATAAACGATTGTCTGAGGTTTCCTGGAAATCGCGCTGTCCCGGTTGCAAGAGTGAATCGCCAATCAGGAAATGGGAGGGAGTTAGAACCGAGAGATCGGCGGGATCGCTGGACAACGGGGTCAATGGTCGGGAATTCAGAATTGCCTCGATTTCGGTTAAAAGCGTGCTATACTCCTCGTATGTAAGGGTCAAGCCTCGTGTCATCGTGTAAAGATGCCTTTTTGCAACTTTCACCGCCGCCTCCCATAAGCCGCCAAAATTTGGAGCGCGGGGCGGAATAAAGTTCCACTGTATACGCTGATTTGCGAGATTTGTTTCGATCTTGGTTTTTTTTCTTTTCGAGAAACTCATAAATCTCTTTTAACTCGCGAGCAGCGCCCACGAAGTTCGTCGCGTTGTCCGAAAAAAGTTGCGAGCAGATGCCTCGCCGGGCTGTGAATCGACGCAACGCGGCTAAGAATGCTTCCGTAGTAAGCTCGGTTACAAGCTCGAGATGCACAGCTTTCGTGCTAAAGCACGTGAAAACTGCGACGTAACCCTTGGAAATGTGGATCCTTCCACGTCGTCGACTTTCACGGATTTGTAGCGGGCCGGCATAATCGATGCCTGCTGTAACGAACGGTCGAACGAACCCACACACTCGCTGCGCCGGTAAGTCGCCCATTTTTACCTCGGGAAAATTCGGCCGAAATCGATAGCACGGTAGGCAAGCCTTTATAGCTTTCTGCGCTTCTCTTCGACCGCTCAAGGGCCAGAATTTGTTTCGTACCGAATTTAACAATTGCGTCGGGGGGCAGTGATGCAAGCGTAAGTGCTCGTCTTTCATTATTAGATTAGTTACGAAATGTCTCGCCGGAAGTATTATTTGTTGCTTTTGATCTTCTGATAATTCGGCGTTCCGAAGTCGACCGCCGACTCGTATCAAACCCTCGCTGTCCAGGACTGGGTCCAGCGCTCGGATTGAACTTTTGCGATTTACATCGCTACCCTTTTCTAGGTCGAGAATCTCTTGCGCTAATGTCTCGTTTTGTACCATTTTTGCAATGGTTTTTTCGGCTTTCTCTAACTCTTCGACGGTTAGAGCGCGAATTTTTGAATGATTTCGTGTACGGTTTCTCCAGCGAAGGCAGTAAGCGATCACTCTCTTCAATTTGCTATAGGAAGAGAATTTCTCTAGAAGGCTTGATGCTGTCGTTACCGTCAGCAACACAGTCATTTTCTTCGTTTCGGGTATATCTTTTTTCGCTAATTCCATGGCCTTCGGCCATAGGTCTTCCTGCGTGATCCAAGAAGGTCCATGCCACCACAGCTGATCGTTGATTAATCGTTCGATCGTGACTCCTCGCGACAGCATATCTGCGGGATTGTCTTCTGACGGTACATGGTACCACGTCGTTTTCGGTGTGAGAGATTGAATTTTCGATATTCGGTTTGCTACGAAGGTTTTTAGTACATTAGGCTGCATTTTTAGCCAGCCAAGAACTATGGTGCTGTCGCTCCATAGCTTGACATCTCTGATACGTTCTCCGTAAGCGATTTTTACCGTAGTATACAGTTTCGCGAGTAGCAGAGCAGCTTCTAACTCCAAACGCGGCATAGAAATCGTTTTCAACGGTGCTACCTTTGATTTCGAACAGATGAGATGCGAGTGGGACTTTCCTTTTCCGTCTATACTCACCGCGTATACACAAGCTCCAAAAGCCCTTTCCGACGCATCGCCGAATCCGAAGACGTCGAATTTCTCTGATGCATTGCCTGGTACGACGTTTCTTGCGATGCGTAGCTCGTTTATTCGAGATAGAGAGGAGTAATAATTTTTCCACGCTGTGCTCGATTCTTCCGAGAGGTTCTGGTCCCAGTCGATCTCTAACATCCATAATCGTTGCATAATAATTTTTCCGTTGATAAGTAACGGCGCTATTAATCCAAGAGGGTCGAATACTTGTGCGATTTTTGATAGAACGATGCGTTTAGTTGTCGTCGTACTTTCGTCTATCTTGATCCGATATTGCAGACAGTCTTCCTCGGCGTTCCATAGCAAACCCAATGTTTTGCAGGCTACTTCTCTATCTAATATCAGCATTTCGTCGGTCTTACTTGCCTCGGTGAGGTGTTCTAATATTTTAGCGTCGCTGGTTCTCCATTTTCGGAGCTGGAATTTTCCGCGTGATAACAACTCCGAGAGTTGTTTTTGTAGTTGAATCGCTCCGTCGATCGTGTTAGCTCCCGTCAGAACATCGTCCATGTAACAGTCTTCGTTGATTGCTTTTGCTGCTTTCGACAAATCTCGTGTTCCTGCCGCCAGCTCCCTGAGACATCGAATAGCTAGAAACGGTGCACATGTCGTGCCGTAAGTCACCGTGTTCAAGTCGTAGAGTTTAACGTTTTCCTGCGTGCTTCTTCGCCATAGTATGCGTTGTAACGCGCGATCTTCTTCGTTTATGATGATCTGACGATACATCATGGTCACGTCCGCGGTCATCACGTATGCATGAGTTCTAAATCTCAGAACTATGTCGGTCAGATCCCGTTGCAAGTTCGGCCCTGGAAGAAGTTTGTCGTTCAGCGATGTGCCGAGTGTCGTTTTTGCGGAGGCATCAAACACAACGCGCAATTTCGTAGTAACGCTGTCCGGTCGCATTACGGCCTGGTGTGGAAGTACGTAGCTTCCCGATCCTCTTAGTTCACTGTCCTTTGATAACGACATGTGGTTTTGTTGCAAGTAGTCGTTCATGAACTTGACGTACTCTTGTTTCATCTTCGCGTCTCGCACGAACCTTCGTTCGAGTGACAAGAATCTTCGGAGCGCATGCTCGTACGAGTCTCCGAGAATAATATTCTTTCGTTGCGGTAGTCGTACGATAAATCGCCCTTCATAATCTCGCGTGACAGTTTCCGTGAAGTATTCTTCGCAATACTTTTCTTCGTCGGTGTATTGATGCGTTTTCGGCATTTCCTCTTGCGTCCAGAATTTCTCAATTTGTTGATTCAGCACTTCATTGGTTACGGATAGGTGAGTCACTGATGAACTTGGTCCTGATCCCGGTATTTCTCCACCGACTATCCATCCCAAACGCGTGTTCTGCAGGGCTGGTTGCCCTCGAACCCTATTCTTCGGGGTGCCGACGACAATTTTCCAAAAGAGCCCCGCTCCTATTAGCAAGTCGATTTTATCCGGCTTGTCGAATACTGGGTCCGCCAGTTGCATATCTTCCGGCATCAGTATCTTCTTTACGTCGATTTGACTTTGTGGCAATTGCTCCGTAATCGCCGGCAGCACCAAACATTCGATGTCTGTCGTGAAATTTCCATTCGTTGCTTCGATTCGAATTTCGGCTACCTTTGCAGCACTCATTGTTACTTGATTTATTCCGGTGATGGGTCGATGCTCCGCTCGACATCGCAATTTCAATTTTTTCGCGAAGCTCTCGGTAACTATATTAGACTGCGACCCTGGATCCAAAAGTGCTCTGCAGACGTGAGGAATTCCGTCGATGTCGTACGCGTTTACTCGCGCAGTCGATAGAATAACATTCTTTGTTGACTTGTGGGCGTAATAAACACTCACCGTGTTTTCATCTTCGTTCATACTCGTCGACGAGCTTGAATTTCTCCTAATTTGTTCGGTGCATGAAGTGACTACTGCAGCCGCTTCTGCTCCTCCTTCTTCTTTCGATTGTGACTCCGTGTCGCGATGCAATAGCGTATTATGGCGCATCCCGCATTTTTTACACGAGGTCGACTTGCAATCTTTCGCCATATGCCCGTTTCCGAGGCAGTTAATGCACAATCTTTTGCTTACGATTTCCGCTTTTCTGTCCGATGGCGAGAACTTTTGCAGCTCCTCACATCGGTAGATCGAGTGAGATCCTTTACAATATTTACATTCTTGCGTTGTGACAGTCAGAGAGATCTTTCTTTCTTCCTTCTTGTCGGTCTTTTTCTTTTCCGTTGGTTTCGAATTTATTGGTTTCCCTTTCCCCTGATTGAGGACTCGAAGAGTATTACAACGATCAGTTAAAAATTTTAAGAATTCTTCCATCGTGGGCATATTGACTGCAGTACGATCCTTTATCGCATTCTGCCAATCTCGTTGTTCGACAAAATCGATTTTCTTCTTTGCCAAATGAAGAATCAAAGTCTCCCATTGATTTACCGGTTGACCAAGTGATTCCAACGATGTCATGTGTGTTCGAATGTGCCAAACGAACTGTCTGATTGAGTCGGCTTTGTTTTCCTTTGCGATAGCCGGAAAATCCAAGAGTTCGTCAAGATGACTCTCGATAATGATTATTTTATTATCGTAAGTATCCTTTAGAAGCTTCCATGCGTGGGCGTAATTTTCGTTCGATATTTTGTATCCTTGGATCACGCTGAGAGCCTCGCCTCTCAGTACGCCCACTAGATACTGATGCTTCTGCATCGGTGTGAGATCTAGTTCTTCGTGAATGGTTGTTTCAAAGCTATCCTTAAAAAACATCCATTTCGTAAACTCGCCGCTGAATTCCGGGAGTTTGATTTCTGGTAGCTTCGGCCGTTGCCTCGGCGCTTCCTGAATCCTTTGCGCTTGTCGTACTTCCTGTTGATTATTCGCGTTTTCGATTTCTCGCGCGACCCTATTATTTTCGATTATTGCCTGACCCATTCCCGCGGCTTTATAATAACTCGTCTCGAACGTTATTCTTTCCGCTTCACCTTCTTGTTGCTGCTCCTCATCTAATTCGTCTCTTTCCATCTGGTTCAACTCTATTGCCGTCTGTACTTCTTCAAATGCTGCCCAATACTCTTCAAGTTTGTCGAGCCTTATTTGAGCTTCCGCTGTTGTTCTCGCTTCCTCCGTATCGAAAAAGTTTACGATACGAGTGACTTGCCCTTTTATTCTAGCACGCTTTTGTTTCAGGACTCTATAGTCCGTCATTTTGTTTGATAATAATGGGGAATATCGAAGAATAATAGGGATAGGGTTATCAGCGATTCACTTACTTGATTTTCTGCCCCACGTTGGGCGCCAATGTTTCTTTTGTGGATTAGGATAATAACGAATTCTGTTCTATTTTAGTTAGCTATTAACTTGAGAGCTGAGAGATGGATTCTCGCACGCTCGCTCGTCGCCATATTTATTTTTTACACTGAACTTGTAGGTGTGAGTGGCGCCTCGATCGTTTCTTTTTGCAGGGCTACCAACTCGCGCACTTTAACTCCTACCAACCATCAACAAAAAATGAATATAATTTATTGAAACTTTGAGAATATTTTATACATATATTTAAGTATATACTATAAAATGTTTGAAGAATTTCCTTAAAAAACACCGAAGATATTAGCGACCCAATATTGCGGGTCACAATCAGACTCAGCATTTTGCGTACATTCTGAAAGCCGCAATTTCCATCTGAAATCAAACGAGGTTGGAATTTACTTTCATTATCTGTCTCTCTTCTATGTGAACCTAAATGCTATCAAAAAAATAGAAAATTGAATTTTTTGCACGGGTCAAAACAAAAAAGCATGATTTTTTGCCATTTTTTACAACTTTATTTGCAAAAAAAAAATATTTTAAATAACGATAATATTTCGATTTTAGGTTCATATAGAGCGCAATACTATGATGAAAGTAACTGCCAATTTTTAAAACGATTAGTTGAAAACTTTCCAAACTAGCGTGTACGCAAGTTAAAAAAAAGTCGTTTTCAGAAAAACGCGTTTGAAAAAATAGTACCAAGAAAAACAAGCAATATGGGGTCGCTAATATTTTATAGTATATACTTAAATATATGTATAAAATATTCTCAAAGTTTCAATAAATTATATTCATTTTTTATACTATAAAAAAATTCATGAAAATCATTGAGAAAACGCTGTCCTAACCCTATTTCCCCCTTTAATGGCTTATAACAATAGAACGAGTCGGAATTTTCATTTAAAATTTTGGGAACATATTTTTCAATAGTTTTACTAACAATTTATGAAATTAAAAAAAAATCAAATTTTTGAACCGTCTAACCCTATTTCCCCCTTTAATTCCAAATGTCGGAATATATTTGCATCGATATATTTCACACAATCCCAACTTGGTTTTTTTTTTCATACTTTTGACAATGGTTTTGCAGAAAAACGCTTGAAAGTCCGATTTCCGGTAATGCGAGTATTGATAGGAATAAAGGAAGAGGGATGTTGAAAACCCAAAAGCTTCTAGGCAGCCCATAAGCGTGGCCAGCAGGCGTCCTCGCCGCATATACACTTAGTGCCATCAACCCTATCTATTGATACATTAACCCCCCTCTTTTAATTTCGTTATGTCGAGTTTCCGCTTAGGTAATTCGATTTGCAAACTTCTGGCGCGCACGTGCAATGACGCCTCTGTGTACCTGAAATGTTTTATCCTATCCCGTTTTTGTCTCTACCCTAATTCTCGTTGAACCACTTTTGTCCGTCGAATATATAACGGCGAATATTTACAGGGAGGAAGTTCGATGGCTTAATAGGTAGAGAGAGAGAGAGAGAGAGAGAGAGAGAAAGAGAGAGAGAGAGAGAGAGAGAGAGAGAGAGAGAGAAAGAGAGAGAGAGAGAGAGAGAGAGAGAGAGAAAGCTCCCCATTGCAGAAAAAAATACTCCAATAGGAAGGGACGTTTGTTTTACGTTAGTTTTTGGTTACGCTCGTACAGAAAATTAAATCCTCAAAGCTTTTTGTTTTTCTTTCTTTTTTCTTATATATGATATCGTTTTTGTTCCAGGCAAGAGCTTTACCCTAACGATAACCGTCTCAACGACTCCGCCTCAAGTGGCGACTTACACGAAGGCGATAAAGGTTACGGTGGACGGGCCAAGGGAGCCCAGATCCAAGACCAGTGAGTATCACTGTAAGCATTTATATCAATTACTTACATATTCCTAGTTTCTAGTCTATCGTTAATAGTTATAAAAATCGTTGTATTACGAATATTACATGAAAATATTGCGTTACGCGAATGAGTCTACTAATTAATTCAGTTAAATTTATTAACTGGATTATCAGCGACAGCAGTGGACGCGCGGTAAGCCACTCTAGCGGCCGAAAAAATAAGCTTTTCGGAGATTTTTTTTCGCGGAAAAACTACAAAATAAATCGAGATTACAAAATAGGATGTTTATCATACATATCAGTGACTGTACACGATAATTTTTTTGAAGTGATTAATTTCGAAATGACGGCTGTGCAGCGTTTTTACGATGACGTCTCGGTTTTTATTGACCGAAAACATAACTCAGACAATTCTCAACCGATTAACTTAAAATTTTCAATATATCTTTAAAAATACATTGTCTATGGAAGTGCGTAGGATTCTTTTTTTTTATATTGCATAGCTCATTTGTTATTAACAATTTTCTGACGATTTTTTAAGCGAATTTTTCACTTTTCACTTCAGAAGTGCGCCATTCAGCCAAAAATCAATATATCCAAAAAATCCTACGCACTTCCATAGACAATGTATTTTTAAAGATATGTTCAAAATTTAAAGTGAATAGGTTGAAAATTGTCTGAGTTACGTTTCCGGCCAACGAAAACGGAGACGTCATCGCAAAAACGCTGCACAGCCGCCATTTTGAAATTAATCGCTCCAAAATAATTATCGAATACAGTCACTGATATGTATAATAAACACCCTATTTTGTAATCTCGATTTATTTTGTAGTTTTTCTGAAAAACAATCCCCAAAAAGCCTATTTTTCGGCCTAGAGAGTGGCCTAACCCCTTAAGCAGTATTTGTCGCGGTCAGTACTGGGATGAATGACCGCTTAGCCGTGCACTGGCCTGCACGCCGACTACTGAGAGGGAGACAGTTTTTCTGAGTTTCTGATGGTAATACGACTGAAACTCATTCAAAAAACAAAAAGCCGTCTGTATCGACACAGGTTTTCGCAGTTTCCCTGTGCCCATGGCAAATGCGATACAGTGTAGCTGAGACGTCTACGGACGCAATGAAAGGTAGGTTAGCTTAGCGAAGTGCGGGTAGGGAGTGATAGGGGGAAAGATGGAAAAAAAATGGTATTGGGAAGGGTCATGCGTAAAAACTCGAAAGGGTATAAGTTGGAACACACAATAATAATTAAATAAAATATGTTAACTGAATTATTTCATCTACGAATCCATGACTGGATGGATATTATATCTAAGTACCTTGTGGCGTCGACTGTGTGCAAAGTGCAAAAAGGGAGGAAATAGGGTTAGGACAGCGTTTTCACAATGATTTTCATGAATTTTTTTATAGTATAAAAAATTAATATAATTTATTGAAACTTTGAGAATATTGTCTCTCTATATTATATAAATATATCGCCGCCGCCGCCGCCGCCGCCGCCGCCGTGTACCAGAGTTGAGGGTTAGGTTGGGTCAGGTTAGGTTGGGTCAGGTTAGGTTGGCCCAGGTTAGGTTGGGTCAGGTTGGGTTGGGTCAGGTTGGGTCAGGTTGGGTTGGGTCAGGGTGGGTCAGGTTGGGTTGGGTCAGGTTGGGTTGGGTCAGGTTAGGTTGGGTCAGGTTAGGTTGGGTCAGGTTAGGTTGGGTCAGGTTCCCCTTGTGGTAAAGGGAAATCGGTCAGCTTCACCAAACGGGTTCGAGTGGCCGTGTTTGGTGAAGCTGACACAGGGGGTTGGCGCGCGAAGCGCGCAGGGGGGCGGAGCCCCCCTAGTATACATATATTTAACTATATACTATAAAATTTTTATACATATATTTAAGTACTAGGGGGGCTCCGCCCCCCTGCGCGCTTCGCGCGCCAACCCCCTGTGTCAGCTTCACCAAACACGGCCACTCGAACCCGTTTGGTGAAGCTGACCGATTTCCCTTTACCACAAGGGGAACCTGACCCAACCTAACCTGACCCAACCTAAACTGACCCAACCTAACCTGACCCAACCCAACCTGACCCAACCCAACCTGACCCAACCTGACCCAACCCAACCTGACCCAACCCAACCTGACCCAACCTAACCCTCAACTCTTGTACACGGCGGCGGCGGCGGCGGCGGCGGCGATATATTTATATAATATAGAGAGATATACTATAAAATATTAGCGACCTCATATTGCAGGTCACAATCAGACTCAGCATTTTGCGTACATTCTGGAAGCCGCAATTTTCAAAAAATTAGAAAATTGAATTTTTTACAGGGGTCAAAACAAAAAAGCATGATTTTTTGCCATTTTTTACGACTTTATTTGCAAAAAAAAATTATTTTAAATAATGATAATGTTCCGATTTTAGGTTCATATAGAGCGCGATACTATGAAGAAAGTAACTGCCAATTTTCAAAACGATTGGTCGAAAACTTTTCAAACTAGCGTGTACGCAAGTTAAAAAAAAGTCGTTTTCAGAAAAACGCGTTTGAAAAAATAGTTCCAAAAAAAACAAGCAATATGGGGTCGCTAATATTTTATAGTATATACTTAAATATATGTATAAAAATTTTATAGTATATACTTAAATATATGTATAAAATATCCTCAAAGTTTCAACAAATTATATTCATTTTTTATACTATAAAAAAATTCATGAAAATCATTGAGAAAACGCTGTCCTAACCCTACTCGTTCTATTGTTATGAGCCATTAAGGGGGGACCTTAATGGCTCATAACAATAGAACGAGTCGGAATTTTCATTTAAAATTTTGGGAACATATCTTTCAATAGTTTTACGAACAATTTATGAAATAAAAAAAAATCGTTTTTTTGAGGAATTTTTTTTCTGAAAAACTACAAAGTAAATTGAAATTACAAAATAGGGTGTTTATCATACATATCAGTGACTATATACAATAATTCTTTTGAAGCGATTCATTTCAAAATGGCGGCTGTGCAGCGTTTTTACGATGACGCCTCCATTTTTTGTTGGCCGGAAACATAACTCCGACAATTTTCAACCGATTCACTTGAAAATTTGAATATATCTTTAAAAATACATTGTCTATGAAAGTACGTAGGATTTTTTTCATCTTGCATGGTTCATTTGTTATTAACAATATTCTGACGATTTTTTAACGCGGTAGTCTGGTCTAGAGCGAGATTTTTGACGTCATTTCTGATGTGCAATAATTTTTAAACCGTTGAAGTTGTGTTGATGAAAATTGACACGTCCATTTATTGATCCTTAGAGAATACTTGTACATAAAAAAAAATCATTTTAAATATTTTCATGTAGTTTTTTGCCTTGTTGCAACATGGTGCGCCGAAAGCCGCCTCAATCGGCGCCCACTCTGGACGATGTTGTATGCATCGGAAAAAAAAAAATATATATATTCTCAATCTGTATGAGTATTCTGAGCACTGGTAGCAGAATTGGTACTTAAAAAAATTTTTTGACAAAATGGCGGCCTGTTGAACTTTCATTAATGATATTTCATACATTTTCGGGTATTCGACGAGTTATAAAGCGTCGGCAAAATTATTGTTCGACTCAATTCCGCTACCAGTCCTCAGCTACCAGTCGCGCTACCTGAGCGCGTGGCTTGCTTAGAATTTTTATTTCTCGGCTAATTTTTGAAATATCAATAAACGGTTTTCAGGAGCGTATGAAGAAAGGTCTAAGGAATAAGAAAATGAAAAAAAAAAATCTCGATTTTTTCAAATTTCTAGACTCGACTACCGCCTTAAGTAAATTTTTCACTTTTCACTTTAGAAGTGTGCCATTTGGCCAAAATTCAATATATCGAAAAAACATTTTCCGGAAGATTCCATCGGCCTCGAGTACCTCGAAAAAAACAATAAGCAGAAAGCATACGTCATAATCAACTTTGTTATTATTATCGTTAACTCTTCTCAATCTGCAACCTTTATTGCAAAGAATCATGCTAAAAACCAAGCGTGTCAAAGTCTCAGCGTTGAAACTTGTTATCAATAAATTATTGCATATACGAATAATCGTCGAAGTGATGAAAACGAAAATGGTCAGCCACCTGAGGGTACATTTCGACAGTTTTTCGTATGTTTGTGTCGAAAAAATTGTCGCTCCCGTCGTTAGGTTTGCCAGTGGGATTGTCATTATTTATAAACGCGTCGCGAAAAGCATTTCCCGTATGGGAGAAAGCACCCTGGGGTAGGATATACGAAAGCATGAAATGACGAAACAAGCGGCAAACGTTGGTACGGTGGGTAGAATGGTGTGAGAAGTAAAAGGAGCATGGCATAGCGTTGATAAAGGGTTGCGGCTATGGGAACTGGAAGCTATCGTTGCTACCAACCGCCTACAAACTTCGCGGCAGTATGGTGGCGAGAACCGAGCAGTGGAATAAAGCAGAGGGGTAACGCCATGCCCCGGCAACAACGACAATGACGACGACGACGACAACGACGACAACAACGACAATGGCGACCCTCTTATTCGAGACATACAATTACCATCACGTTCAAATGCTCCTTCCTACTCTAACCTATTCCTCTCTCGGTGTATTTCGTGCCTGGTGTCGTCGGGCTTCGAGAAACTTCGAGGTTTAAACCGCGTCGGTACTCAGAAATGTTTGCCATTCAAATTTTGGAGTTGTGAGATTTAAAAAAGAAAAACCTGATTTTATGGAATAAACAAACGTAGTTAAAAGAGTTTGAGGGGCTTTGATTTTATAAAATCGCGAAAATAAATGTTCGAACCCCCCCGGGAAACCTGATACTATTGAGCTAATTAGTTTCTTGAAATTGGGGTACATTCACATTTGCTCGTGTGAGTCCTTTTTTGGCCTTATTGGGACCTATTTAAAATGATCCAAATTGTTTCAGTGAAAGATGATAAATATTTGTCAATGATATAAATGTTTCAAGATGACACGATAAGATTTTTTGCGAAGAACGTGACGTGTTTGAAACATACTACACATTTGTCCCGAGGGGACCTTGCGCAGAGTAAAGATGGCTTTGCCATTCCGACGGAACGCCATCGTATACAGGGAAACATCGCTCGACTCTATCCAAAAATAACCATACAACTAGGCTAACGAGATTTTTGTTTATTTCATCCACGCGCACATTTGATCACATCCGCCGGCATGTACGCATATGCCGTGGACCACCCGCTACTGACTTCCCTAAAAGAACGAGGACAAAAATAAGATATGGGTTCATAACTCGTTGTAACGCTATGATGATCAGAAATTCCAACTTCCTCTAAGCCACCGATAATATGCTTCTTCGTAACGGACTCTTCGGCGAGGAATTCCTCGATTTGTATAGTACGAGAACCGTCGTTAAGTTGAATAAACGGCGTAAAAACTTTTTTTTTCCTAACCACCCTATCCGCACGATTGTCGAGGCTCGTAACGATACTTGGGTGGTCCCGTCACTTGACACCGGCTCAGTCTCGTGTCTTTCCTTCAACGTAACACGTTTCGCTGTCTAGGAAAAAATGTTCCTTTCGTAACCCCCGGAATGTTAAGCGGGGAAATAGGGTTAGGGCAGCGGTTTCTCAATGATTTTCATGCATTTTTTTATAGTATGAAAAATGAATGTAATTTATTGAAACTTTGAGAATATTTTATACATATATTTAAATATACTATAAAATTTTTGAAGAATTTCCGTGAAAAACGACGAAAATATTAGCGACCCCATATTGCAGGTCACAATCAGTCTCAGCATTTTGCGTACATTCTGGAAGCCGCAATTTTCATCCGAAATCAAACGAGGTTGGAATTTACTTTTATTATATGTCTCTCTTTTATGTGAACCTAAATGCTATAAAAAAAAATAGAAAATTGAATTTTTTACAGGGGTCAAAACAAATAAGCATGATTTTATTGCCATATTTTACAACTTTATTTGCAAAAAAAAAATTATTTTAAATCATGATAATATTCTGATTTTAGGTTCATATAGAGCGCAATACTATGAAGAAACTAACTGCCAATTTTAAAATGATTGGTTGAAAACTTTTCAAATTAGCGTGTACGCAATTTAAAAAAAAGTCGTTTTCAGATAAACGCGTTTGAAAAAATAGTACGCTCAGTTATGCACGTAGCGCGCTCGGGGCCTGAAGGAGAGCTACTCAGTTTAATGGCTTATAAGAATAGAACGAGTCGGAATTTTCATTCAAAATTTTGAGAACGTATTTTTCGATAGTTTTACTAACAATTTATGAAATTAAAAAAAAATTAATTTTTTGAACCGTCTAACCCTATTTCCTCCCTTAAGGGTTTGGCCACTCCAGAGGCCGAAAAAATAGGCTTTTTTCGGGATTTTTTTTCAGAAAAACTACAATATAAATCGATATTATAAAATAGGGTGTTTATCGTACGTATCGGTGACTGTATACAATAATTTTTTTAAACCGATTAATTTCAAAATGGCGGCTGTGCAGCGTTTTCCCGATGACGTCTCCGTTTGTCGGCCGGAAACATAACTCAGACAATTTTCAACCGATTCACTTGAAATTTTGAATATATCTTTGAAAATGCATTGTCTATGGAAGTGCGGAGGATCTTTTTGATATATTGATTTTTGGCCAAATGGCGCACTTCTAAAGTGAAAAGTGAAAAATTTGCTTAAAAAATCGTGAGAAAATTGTTAATAACTAATGAATTATGCAATATAACAAAAAATCCTAGGTACTCCCATAGACAATGTATTTTTGAAGATATATTCAAAATTAATTAATTTCAAAATGGCGGATGTGCAGCGTTCTTGCGATGACGTCTCCGTTTTTGTCGGCCGGAAACATAACTCAAACAATTTTCAACCGATTCACTTGAAATTTTGAATATATCTTTGAGAATACATTATCTATGGAAGTGCGTAGGATTTTTTTGATATATTGATTTTTCGCGAAATGGCGCACTTCTAAAGTGAAGAGTGAAAAATTTGCTTAAATAATCGTGAGAAAATTTCTAATAACAAATGAATTACGCAATATAAAAAAAATCCCACGTACTTCCATAGACAATGTATTTTTAACGATATATTCAAAATTAATTAATTCCAAAATGGCGGCTGTGCAGCGTTTTTGCGACGAAGTCTTCGTTTTTCCAGGCTCGACGGCTGAACAATCACAGCTCCTGTAATTTTTGAATTATGACGAGCCAATGAATTTTTTTCGATTATATATAACAACAGCTATAGAAGTGCGTAGGAGTTTTTCATATATTGATTTTTGGCCAAATGGTGCACGTCTAAAGTGAAAAGTAAAAAAATTTGCTTATAAAATCGTCAGAAAGTTGTTCAACAAATTAACTATGCAATATTTTTTTTTAAATCCTACGTACTCCCATAGACAATGTATTTTTAAAGATATATGGAAAATTTCAAGCGAATCGGTTGAAAATTGTCAGAGTTATGTTTCCGGCCAGCTTGAAAAATGGAGATTTGAGATAAACGCGTTTGAAGTTTTGAGAAGCTCGCTGCGGACCAGGCGGCTTTGTACTAAAATTTAAATACCGAGTACTTAGAGATTTTTCCCGGCCATAATCTTTTGGGACATGATTTTTGAGGTCCTAAGAGACCATTCAAAAAACAAATCGTTTTTTCAAAAACTCTAGAGTGGTTTAACCCTCAAGTCAGAGACTGCGGTGAAATTAATATTTCTTGTAAGATCTAAACACTAATTACAACGATTATTGGCCAAGCAATTTTCGAAGCTATTTGAAAATGTAAATGTAAATGAACTTTGTAAAAAAAAATGTCTACACGGACGATATCGTCGGTACGAATTTCGATCCGCCGTGCTCTTCGCACTACGGTTATATTTAGTTCGGAAATTTTTTCTATTTACCATTCTCAATATATACTCTGGTAACAGTGGTCGATGCCAAATTCTGACGTACTACAGTACTCGCTTACGTGAAAGCGATTCGACGCAAGGATAAATGAGTCTTCGGCCGGCTGGTGCCTCTCTCCCGTTAGACCTCTCACGTCCTTTTCCCTTTCCCTACATCACATCCTTCAATGGGGGGTCTATCTCCCTCGCGCTTTTCTCAGCAGCCACCCACTACGGTTGTAATTAATTAAACAAGCAATTCATTACACATTCAACCCTTGGCCCGCGAGCTCGAAGGTAACCGTCGTTACTCTCCGAGCCCTGAAGAAAGGAGCCTACGGGAAGCGAGGAAATTGATTGAGAAGGGTTTCGGAAGGTTTTGCTCGCTCTGAATAATACTCCGGCTATGAAAGCGCGAACCTTTGGACACTTTGGCCATTGGCCGTTCTGTACACGACGTGAACGTCTAATCCGAGGACTCGATAAAGGCGATAGATCAGATTCGAGCGAGGATTTAGAAGTGCTCAAAGGAGACTCGTAGCCCCAGACCACGGTGTGTGCGCGGTACGAGGGTGTATTTTTCATAATTTTTTTCGAGCAAACGATGAACGGTCTTTTTTTATTATGGATTCGAATATTCAATATACACATATAGAAGACACTATACCAATTTTTTTATTCGAATCTTAAGAATAGTTTGCGGTGTACGCCGCTTCAAAAAGGATACTCCGACGAAGTTGCTACTTGGTGGTTGACAGCCATACGGTTCATCAGTAAAATACAAAAAAAATATATCTATAAACTAGACACATAGGTTTATAGCATCATGTAGGGGAATTTCGATATCTAAAAAAAAATGGCGGACCAGCGAATTTTATTTCCCATTTTCACAGAAAATTTTCATTGTTTATGAAAAAAAAAAGAAAGACGGGGGCCCTTTATTAAAAAAATCCCTACGTGGTGCCATAGAGACTGGATTTCGAACATTTTAAGACTTGGTACATGCAAATCGGATGAATAGTTTTTTAAATATGTTGTCAACCAGGTTGAAAAACGTAGTTTCGAGAAAAACGCGTTCAAAGTTTTGCTGAGGGATAATTACAAACTAAATTTTTAAAATGCTGTATCTCCGTCAATTTGACGAATTTCTTTACGAAATTTGATGAGAGCATTCTTAACAAATGCATTTTTGAGAAAATGAAGAGAAAAAGATGTTTACCGTGGTCTGGTGCCTAAAGGGGGGAAATAGGGTTAGGACAGCGCTTTCTCAATGATTTTCATAAATTTTTTTATAGTATAAAAAATGAATATAATTTATTGAAACTTTGAGAATATTTTATACATATATTTAAGTATATACTATAAAATTTTTGAAGAATTTCCGTGAAAAACACCGAAAATATTAGCGACCCCATATTGCAGGTCACAATCAGACTCAGCATTTTGCGTACATTCTGGAAGCCGCAATTTTCATCTGAAATCAAACGAGGTTGGAATTTACTTTTATTGTATGTCTCTCTTCTATATGAACCTAAATGCTATGAAAAAAATAGAAAATTGAATTTTTTACAGGGGTCAAAACAAAAAAGCACGAATTTTTGCCATTTTTTACAACTTTATTTGCAAAAAAAAATTATTCTAAATAATGATAATATTCCGTTTTTAGGTTCATATAGACCACAATACTATGAAGAAGGTAACTGCCAATTTTCAAAACGATTAGTTGAAAAATTTTTAAACTAGCGTGCACGCAAGTTTAAAAAAAGTCGTTTTCAGAAAAACGCGTTTGATAAAATAGCAAAATGCTGAGTCTGATTGTGACCTGCAATATGGGGTCGCTAATATTTTCGGTGTTTTACAATGAAATCCTTCAAAAATTGTATAGTATATACTTAAATATTTACAATGAAATTCTTCAAAAATTTTATAGTATATCTCTCTATATTATATAAATATTTCGCCGCCGCCGCCGCCGCCGTGTACAAGAGTTGAGGGTTAGGTTGGGTCAGGTTAGGTTGGGTCAGGTTAGGTTGGGTCAGGTTAGGTTGGGTCAGGCTAGGTTGGGTCAGGTTAGGTTGGGTCAGGTTAGGTTGGGTCAGGTTAGGTTGGGTCAGGTTAGGTTGGGTCAGGTTAGGTTGGGTCAGGTTAGGTTGGGTCAGGTTGGGTCAGGTTGGGTTGGGCCAGGTTAGGTTGGGTCAGGTTGGGTCAGGTTGGGTTGGGTCAGGTTAGGTTGGGTCAGGTAAGGTTGGCGCGCGAAGCGCGCACGGGGGGGGGGGAGGTTGGCGCGCGAAGCGCGCAGGGGGGCAGAGCGCCCCTAGTACTTAAATATATGTATAAAATATTCTCAAAGTTTCAATAAATTATATTCATTTTTTATACTATAAAAAAATTCATGAAAATCATTGCGAAAACGCTGTCCTAACCCTATTTCCTCCCTTAATGGCTTATAACAATAGAAAGAGTCGGAATTTTCATTAAAAATTTTGGGAACATATTTTTCAATAGTTTCACTAACAATTTATGAAATGAAAAAAAAATCGATTTTTTGAACCGTCTAACCCTATTTCCTCCCTTAAAAAATGAGTGTGCTCTTTGAACGTACCTTTTAGGAAATCGTGCCATTCGTTGCCATTAATAAATGCCGCGATAAGTCCAAAGTGTTACTATTAACTTCGCGATCTCTTAAAATCCATCGACACGATTGTGATGCGTTCGATCTTTGGTCAATCAGTGGACCGGATTTCGTTAGCCGTTCCGCCACCACGACTATAATTCTAGTATTCACCTGGAGACTGGAAACCTCCGGCATTCCGACGCGATCCTCCATTGTGTCTCTGCCGTTTGGAGTATACGCTATTCAGCAAACTAGCAGGAATTTTGGGCGGGGGGGTCTATCGTGTTAGAATTAGGGCTTCGATTGGATTATCGAGAGGGATATAGCTAGGCTCGAGAATCGCTTCTGTCTATCTCGCAACTCTGGCTTCGAATTCCCACTCCTATCTATGGAAACCCACACCAATCTCATATGGTCCTTCGTGTCTCTACCGGATGCCTTCAACACTGGGGGGTGACTCCATGGATTTGGGGACTTCGACAATCCCGTTCTCCTACGAGCTGCATTCAGCGATCGGGGAAAGCCCAAATGCGAGGGATGAGGGTGAACCGAGAAAAGAGAGTGCGCGCGACGGGAATGGGGCTTTTGCCACTGGCACAGCTTGTTGGACTCCGATGGACGGCGTTGAACCCTCTGGCTCTGCTGGGACGTCTTTAATTGGGTTGGCAACGCCATCCACCTAGGAATGAACCAACGGATATAAAATGCTCTCGACATCCGTTCGTACGACCATTTCTTTTGTTCCTTTTACGAAGAACTAAAGTTACCGTATGAACTTTTGTCGATGTCCCGCTGGACTTGTCGAAATGGTTATATTCTCAGAGGCGACTCGTCCATTTTCAGGGCACAATGTATTTGGTACAAGTGTCTTTGACATCTGGCTGGTCTACGGATATCTCGGGAACATTATGTCATTCATTTTCAGGGTGGCATTTATGCTTTACAAATTGGTTGTTCTTTGATTATGGATAACGAATCGAGACACATCAATTTATTGATCAAACTGTTTGATTAAAATTTCTTTCGTATGAACAAAGGCAGTCTGGTCTGAACGAGGAATTTTTTGAGGTTTAAAAAAAACTGTTTATCGGTAATATTAAATGTTTCAACATCGGTCTTTTTTTCCATTTATTTATTGATACTTGTTGGTGCTCGCCGAATATTCTTTCGAATGTTCTTCGCATGATTAGGAATAACAATAAGTTTTTGGCAGAAATTGAAAAAAAAAAAAAATGGGAAAAACGCGAAAATCGAAAAAAATCACTTTTCGGACGATTTTCAACGGAATTTTGAATGACTTAAGGGAGAACACCACTGTGACCCCCTGTTTTTTTTCACATTTTTCAAGAATTTTTTTTTGTGGGAAAAAAAAGAGATATTCGAAAAATTTTTTTGGTATTTTGTCCTTGTTTATTAATGTATCAAAAAACATGTTTTTCACAATTTTCACGCCGCATGGTGGCGCTGGGGAAGCTCTCGCGTCAGGTGCTGTCATTTCCGCGGCACGCAGCACCACCATGCGGCGTGAAAAAGGTGAAAAAAATGTTTTTTGATACATTAATAAACAAGGAACAAAACTCAAAAAAATTTTTCGAATATCTCTTTTTTTTCTCACAAAAAAAAATTCTTGAAAAATGTGAAAAAAAACAGGGGGTCACAGTGGTGTTCTCCCTTAAGGAAATGGCTACTGAATTTGTAATCAGCGAGTCAAAATACATCGATAGAGCGTCCTAAAAGAAAGGTTAATAATTCGAATTATTTTTTTTTGCATTTTGGGCAAACGGAAGTCGCTTCACTAAAATCGCTGTAACGTTGCTTCCCGATGGAGTTGGAACCCCACTTTGTGCTCATTCTTTTCGTAATCGTTCAACCTTTAAAATGGCGCTTTATTTATTGAGCTACGATTTTTTTTCAATTTTTCACCGATTTTTTAAGTTGGATTATCGATTTTTGCGAATTTCTCCATTCTCATATTATTCAACGATTTTCAACCTGCTCTCACGGCTACAATAATTGAGATATCGGGATGATCCAAAATGCATTCTCTAAGTCTACTCGAGACATTTACAAAACCCCCCCTCAAAATCTAATATCGATTAAACGGGAGCCACGTTATGGCCATTTGAAATGTCGCGATTTTTGGATTTCTGAAAAAATAGGTAAGAAATTACAAAAATTTGTTTTTCTTTTTTTTTCAATATTTCGATACCCTATTCGATTGGAAATTTTCCGTTCTTTACGATTAACACCGAGTTTTCGTCGAAAAATCAAAAAATCAATGTGAAAAAAACGTGAAAATCGAAAAAAATCACTTTTTGGACAATTTTCAACGGAATTTTGAGTTTCTCAAAGAAACGGCCACGGAATTAGTAATCAGTGAGTCAAAATACATCGATATAGCGCCCTAAGAGAAAATTAAACTATTCAACATTTTTTTGCATTTTGCCCAAAAAGAAGTGGCTGCACTAAAATTGCTGTAACGTTGCTTCCCGATGGAGTTCGAACCTCACTCTGTGCTCATTCTTTTCGTAATCGTTCAACCTTTAAAATGCCACTTCATTTATTGAGCTACGATTTTTTTTCAATTTTTCATAGATTTTCAAAGTTGGACCATCGATTTTTGCGAATTTCTCCAAACCCCTTCTCATTTTTTTCGACGATTTTCAAGATGCTCTCACGGCCACAATAATTGAGATATGGGGATAAATGAAAAGCCGTTCTCTAAGTCTGCTCGAGACGTTTTGGAAAACTCCTTCAAAACCTAAAATCGACCGAACAGGAGGCACATTATGGCCATTCGAAATTTCGAGATACTTTTAGGTTTCTGAAAAAATGGGCAAAAAACGGCTCAAATGTTTTTTTTCGTTTTTTCCGATGTTTCAATACCTTATTTGGTCGGAAATTTTCTGCTGATTACGAAAAAACACCGAGTTTTCGTCGATAACTCAAAAAATCAGTGTGAAAAACGCGAAAATCGCAAGAATCACATTTTGGACGATTTTTTTGAGCCGAGCAAAAATAAATTAAGGGTGCTACGGGTTTTCAAGTCGCCATGATTCCATAGCGATACTAATCATGATTCCAGACGTTCGGCTCGTCCGAAACGAAAAAACTAAAAAGATTATTGATCGGCACAAGTATAGTTATCGCATGAATCTCTAAGGTACCTGCGAGTATCAATAAATAATTGGAAACAAAAGACCGATGTTGAAATATTTAATAGTAGATATGAATTTTTTTTTTAAGGGAGGAAATAGGGTTAGGACAGCGTTTTCTCAATGATTTTCATGAATTTTTTTATAGTATAAAAAATGAATATAATTTATTGAAACTTTGAGAATATTTTATACATATATTTAAGTATATACTATACAATTTTTGAAGAATTTCCTTGAAAAACAGCGAAGATATTAGCGACCCCATATTGCAGGTCACAATCAGACTCAGCATTTTGCGTACATTCTGGAAGCCGCAATTTTCATCCGAAATCAAACGAGGTTGGAATTTACTTTTATTATATGTCTCTATTCTATATGAACCTAAATGCTATCAAAAAAAATAGAAAATTGAATTTTTTACAGGGGTCAAAACAAAAAAGCATGATTTTTTGCCATTTTTTACAGCTTTATTTGCAAAAAAAAATTATTTTAAATAATAATAATATTCCGATTTTAGGTTCATATAGAGCGCAATACCATGAAGAAAGTAACTACCAATTTTCAAAACGATTCGTTGAAAACTTTTCAAACTAGCGTGTACGCAAGTTAAAAAAAAAGTCGTTTTCAGAAAAACGCTCGGTTATACACGTGACGCGCTCATAACAATAGAACAAGTTGGAATTTTCATTTAAAATTTTGGGAACATATTTTTCAATAGTTTTACTAACAATTTATGAAATAAAAAAAATCGATTTTTTAAACCGTCTAGCCCTATTTCCCCCATTAAACGTCAAAAAAAATTCTCGTTTAGACTAGAAGACTGGCCGTAGTCTGGTCTAGAGCGAGATTTTTGACGTCATTTCTAATGTGCAATAACGTTTAAACCGTTGAAGTTGTCTTGATGAAAATTTACACGTGCATTTATTCATCCTTAGAGAATACTTTTACATTAAAAAAAAATTTATTTAAATGTTGTTGCAACATGGTGCGCCGGAATCGGCGCCCACTCTGGACGATGTCGTATGCATCTAAAAAAAAAAATATATATATATTCTCAATCTGTATGAGTATTCTGAGCACTGGTAGCAGAATTGGAACTTAAAAAAAATTTTTATTGAGTCGAACAATAATTTTGCCGACATTTTATAACTCGTCGAATACCCGAAAATGTATGAAATATCATTAATAAAAGTTCAACAGGCCGCCATTTTGTCAAAATTTTTTTTTAAGTACCAATTCTGCTACCAGTGCTCAGAATACTCATACAGATTGAGAATATATATATATTTTTTTTTTTCAGATGCATACAACATCGTCCAGAGTGGGCGCCGATTTCGGCGCACCATGTTGCAACAAGTCAAAAAACTACATGAAAATATTTGAAATAATTTTTTTTTTTAATGTACAAGTATTCTCTAAGGATCAATAAATGCACGTGTAAATTTTCGAAGGTACTTTTCTATATTGACAACATTTTTTTACAGACCATTTATGCACATGGTTAAGTATATGTAAAAAGAAACATCAGAAATATTAACAAATGGCGGAGATACAACATAAAGCAATGTATTTTTTTTGCGCGCGCATTGACAGTGAAAGTTCTCGGCATCGATGTGGGTGTCTGAAAAAAAATGAACGAATTTATAATTGCATAATGAATGTATCTTCAGTGTGAACCAACAATATTATGAAACAAAAAAATTATTACAGTAAAAATTCGAATGTAAACATTTTTTTACTCAATTTTTTGTCGGTATTTTATTTTTTATATTTTTTTGTGTCATTGAAATTTTTGTTTCTCTGGTTCACACGATAGGTGATGATACTAAGAGTATGTTGTAAAAATTTCGAAGCGATCCGAACCTTCGTTCAAGAGTTAGAACTTTCACAAGGTTCAAAAAAGTGAATCGTGGGAAAACGGCTTTGAAGTTGGCGGTCTGACGCGCCGCGCGGTATCTATTATAAATGCAATCTTACTTTACTGAATAGCAATTTTTGGAATTATTCAATTCTGTAAAGCTTAAAATATTCCTAATCGTTCAGGCTAATGGATGAAAAATTAAAAAAAAAACAAAAATCTTGACATTTTTCCGCTACGATATTCGCCGATCCACTTTGAACTTGTTATTTCGATTGATATGTTAAAAAACGTTCCGAGTCTCGTCGTTGACGGGACGTGTGCCGTTGGTCTTGCGAACAGGCGCACGGTTGATGGCAGTGCTGTCTTTTTTAGGGCATCAGCAGCAGTTTCACGCGTTTGCGTTCGCCTCCCAGCGAGGAACGCCGTTCTTCGCATCACCCCTCGTCGATTCGTTGCAACCTCTACCGAATCCTCTTCAACCACTGCCAAATTCGCTTCAACCAAGAGATCCGCTATCATCGTTTCGACACGCGATGCCTGGCAACTGTCAGAGTGAGTATACAATCGATTCACGAATTAGAATATTGACAATCCGTTTTAGAGCGTATTTTCCGGTTGGATAACGCGGCCATTACTTGCGTCAAAAGGCTTTACGGAGTCGGCCATTTATAGATACCGGATGTAACGCTGTTACATTCCACGATGACGAAGGACCTTTCGACGTGAATTATCGTTTTCTATTTTTATGACAACACTTTGACCAATGACAAATTTATTCCGACCTGTATTCATTTTTGTTCTCAATCGTTTGAGTGGCTATACCAGTGTGAACGCTGAAAAATTGGGTGATTTTCCGGAATTTTTTGGAAGAAAAGTACTGAATTAAATATATTGGAAAATTGAGAATATATTTGGCTATATTTGACCTATGTTACATAATTTTTTCATAGAAAAATATTGAGATCCAAGCGACTTATGCGCTGCCTTCGGAGGCGCCAAAAAAAAAAAAAGTTCCTCCACCGCTGACATGATTCCGGCCGATTGAGTAGCTGAAACCGAAAAAGGAAAAAAATGTCGTTAAACTGGAACGTATTTACCGTACAATGACCCAGGATTTTCGAAAAATATCAAAATCTAACAAAATGGCGTAAGTATGAAAAAAAAACGTCCGTTTTCGTGCCTATAAAATGGTCATTTTTTTCAATGCCAAATCGTCAATTTTTTAGTCAATGAAAAATATCCTTCGTCATTGTAGATTAAATATATTCAAGAGTACTCACAAGGAAAGACCTCGAGGTGTCCCCCTCCGATTTTTTTGAAACTCAAGTATGTTATAGAGCATTAAAAACTAAGCGACACGTATTTTTTTTATCGGCGGAAAAACGGTTTCAAGGGGTGAAACCATCCCCTAAAGTTACACATGTCAAGGGGCGATCTTGCAGTTTCACATAGAAGCAGTGCATCGATTTTGATGAAACAAAGATTAAAATGTTTTTTGTGCGAAGAAGTAAAGAACCCACCAGATAATGAAAAAAAATATATATTTTAAGGGTTTTTACATTCCAGTTGTCCTCTTGTCATTGCAAATGTGTTTGCCGATAAGAACTCTTCTCATCAAGCTAAAATTAATAATTCACCGTTTTTTTTAAATAGTACGTATACATAAGGAGGCAGACCACCCTTTGTAACACCTTTTTTAATAGTTATTCAAAAGTTCCCGAACCACTGCCAAGAAATTTTATGATGGTACGATTTTCGTATTTAGATAAACTTACGCATTTACGAGAAGCATAATTAAGAGGGATTATACTATACATCACTCGCTACACATCCTTTTTTTTTATATAATTTTCCTCACTTTTTCACATATCACTTTAGGAGTATTTTTTTATTATTAGCATAAACACGGTGTTTATATATTATTAAATGATATTACCCGTAATAAAGTGACAGGTTCCAATGGATGGACTAATTTCTCTGTATAGATTTTCAGTTAAGTGTTACTTTTACCTAAAACAGATGTGCTAGATTCTTTGAAACGGGAACCTTAATAGTATATTTCAAGTGAATCGATTGCTTCTTTCGAAAAGATCATATGTGTATAAGCGCTTTTGACGTACACACTTTATTTACATAGTAACTTTACTCTACACACGCCATCATCATCTTTTGTATACATGTTCATTATCTACTGTCCGTTATTATCAACTTTTAACCACAATCATGGTTCATGGGCCGAGCAAAAATGGTAGTCATCGAAAAAATGCTTCAAGCACAACGATTTCTGATAAGTATTGCCCGTGACATCCACGTAGTGTCACCGAACATCAAAGTGTTAGTAACGAATTTAGGTGGTAAAACGTAATAGTACTGAAGTTGTAAATTCCTCAATTACGGATAATGATACGAAGGCACAATCAAAAGTGTATTTTGACGGTCAGGCATATAACTATACTGCGAATATTGAAAATATGCTTCTGCAGCAACGTGTGAAAAAGCAAGGAAAATGTTATAAAAAACGGATGCGTTAGTGAATGAAGTATACTATAATCCCTCTTAATTATGTTTCTCGTAAATGCGTGAGTTTATCTGAATACGAAGATCATACTATCATAAAATTTCTTGGCAGTGGTTCGGAAACTTTTGAATAACTATTAAAAAAGGGGTTACAAAGGGTGGTCTGCCCCCTTATGTATACGTACTATTTAAAAAAAAACGGTGAATCATTAATTTTAGCTTGATGAGGAGAGTTCTTATCGGCAAACACATTTGCAATGACAAGGAGACAACTGGAATGTGAAAACACAAATAGGGGTAGCTTGCCTCCTTAAAACTGTTGTCTTGCACAAATAGAAAAATACGTGGACTAAAATTTTATGTCCGCTATAAAACAGTATAATTTCCATTCCAATCGATTCGCAAGTTTTCAATATAGGGTGCAAGACGTAAATGTTCAAGGGAGTTTCCAACCCTTAAAATAACAGAAAAATGATGAAACATTAATTTAAGCTTAACGGAGAACACCACTGTGACCCCCTGTTTTTTTTCACATTTTTCAAGAATTTTTTTTTGTGGTAAAAAAATGAGATATTCGAAAGTTTTTTTGGGTTTTGTTCCTTGTTTATTAATGTATCAAAAAACATTTTTTTCACATTTTTCACGCCGCATGGTGGCGCTGGGGAAGCTCTCGCGTCAGGTGCTGTCATTTCCGCGGCACGCAGCAGAACTCTCTTCAACGTCGATCTGAAAAAAAATACCGCGTGTTTTCGTTAATAATATGATATTGTAAAGAGAAGTACACAGGGATTTGGAAAAATATTGTTTTAAAAAAAATAGGCATGCCTTTGAAATTAACTTTAATTTCAAAGGAAGCTCTCGCGTCAGGTGCTGTCATTTCCGCGGCACGCAGCAGAACTCTCTTCAACGTCAATCTGAAAAAAAATACCGAGTGTTTTCGTTAATAATATGATATTTTGAAGAGAAGTACACAGGGATTTGGAAAAATATTGTTTTAAAAAAAATAGGTACGCCTTTGAAATTAACTTTAATTTCAAAGGCGTACCTATTTTTTTTAAAACAATATTTTTCCAAATCCCTGTGTACTTCTCTTCAAAATATCATATTATTAACGAAAACACTCGGTATTTTTTTTCAGATTGACGTTGAAGAGAGTTCTGCTGCGTGCCGCGGAAATGACAGCACCTGACGCGACAGCTTTCCCAGCGCCACCATGCGGCGTGAAAAATGTGAAAAAAATGTTTTTTGATACATTCATAAACAAGGAACAAAACCCAAAAAATTTTTTCGAATATCTCTTTTTTTTCCCACAAAAAAAAATACTCGAAAAATCTGAAAAAAACAGGCGGTCACAGTGGTGTTCTCCCTTAATGAGAAGAGTTCGTATCGGCAAGCACATTTGGAATGACAAGGAGTTACCTAGAATGTAAAAACTCAAATATGGGTAGTTTACCCCTTTCAAAAAATTTTCTCGCACAAATACAAAAACACGTCAACTTTAATTTTATTTCCGCTATACAATAGCATAATTTTCATTCCAATTGATTCGCAAGTTTTCAATGTAGGGAGCCAAAAGTGGATGTTCGAGGGTGTTTCAACCCCTTAAAATATATATATTTTTTTCATTGTCTGGTGGGTTCATCATTTCTTCGCACAAGAAACATTTTAATCTTTGTTTCATCAAAATCGATGCACTGCTTCTATGTGAAACTGCAAAATCGCCCCTTGACATATGTAACTTTAGGGGGTGGTTTCACCCCTTGAAACCGTTTTTCCGCCGATAAAAAAAAACACGTGTCACTTAGTTTTTGATGCTCTATAACATATTTGAGTTTCAACAAAATCGGAGGGGGACACCTCGAGTGCTTTCCTTGTCAGTTCAAATTTCAAGTCAATCGGATAATTCCTCTTTGAGTTACAACGTCAGCAAATTTGAAACATCTCATTTCGAGAAAAACGCGTTTAAAGATTTAACTATCGATTTTATACCTACGAGCGATTGCTCTTTAGAAGGCTGCTATTCTGGAAGTGTTAGAAATACAGCCTTGACATTTTGACAGGATATTCTTGAAAGTATAAACTGTTGAAAAAGCGAAAAAAAAAACGATTTTTTGTGTCACACTGTTATAGCCCTTTAAATGTTACATTTCCGTTTTCGTTCAACAGGTCAATTAATCGAGCAAAGATTGTTATTTATTATCACGAAATTCTGAACCCACGAGACAAATAATTGAACAAGGTGAGAAGATAATTTTATTGTAGTCCTTATTCTGTTTCTCTTCAATCTCGCAGTGGACGAGATGAGAATAGTAAAATTAAATGACCACATAAAACGTTGTACGGTCCAAAGCGTCGAAAGGAACCGGTAGAATGATGGACGAGTCACAGGAGAAAATGAGGGAAAAAAAAAGGAATGTATCGAACGTTTTTATCTGACGAAAACAAAAAGAGCGCAAAAAAGAAGGCAGCAGTTCCCTCGGGGCGATTCGTACGTCGGAAGCGCAAATTATCGGTCCGTCCGCATAATCCTGCGGCTACAACATTCCCCCCTCACCTCGTATCAACCCTCTATCGCACTATCCATGTTCTCTCCGTATATCCTTTACTACCTCCTTCTACCCTTTGTTTCACATCACTATAATACGTTGACCAAAGGCCCTAGCTTCGCGTGGCCGAGGTGCATTGGAACGTTAAAAAATTAATAAGTGAAATATTTCGGCGCGTTCCACGCTTTATCGAGGAATTTTCGCGAACCATCGACCTGTCGTGCCAAAGGATGGATACGACCCCGAACGTCCGCAGCTCTGGTCATCTCAGCAAATTCATTAAACATCCTACCACCCCCGGTTGTAAATAGGATGACTACATTATTTGTTGAAATTTCAAATCCTTCATTTCGGTATATGTTTGCGAACTTAAGCGAGAACAAAGTCATTCAAACATTTAGGACATTTGTTTCAGCGATTTTGTGAGATAGTAGAGAATTTCCTTTCTTTTTCCAAGTGAATATCTGACTGAATCCCTAATTTATCGAACGATTTCGGTCGAGCCTGTCGAAAAACAGATTGAAAGAAGAAAAAATGTTTCACACGAGACTACCGTTTATCTTTGTTACTTACGAGCAGGGCTTGAAACAATATTGCAAACAGATTGAATGTTCGGTTAAAACACGTGAAAGTTCGACCTAAACGTCTAACCGATTGCTAAAAGAAATGCGCGAAATTATGATATTTATAATTCTTTAGACTGAACATCGTACAAATTATCTTTAGTCGTTGAGGTTCGGGTCGTGGTTGCGAACGTTAGAAGACGATTTCGACCGGGTTTCGTTTTTTATTCTACATCAGCATCCTTCACGTGCATGTGAATTATTTTACACCACTATCAAACTGACAGTCATAATGCCACCGGCGAAAAAGAATCCTTCTCACGATTATTGGAGCAAGGATACTAATATTGCGAAAAATAAATCATTTTAAATGATCAAACATGTATATGGTACATTAGATTAAAAATTATGTACTATAGTTGCAAATCTAAGGAAGTTTCAGCAGACATTTAATTTCCTACAAAATATGAAAGTTGCAAAAAATTCATGAGTCAATATAATATTAACCATTTCATCAATTCTTGTAAAATTGTATACCAACTATCCTTTAATGATAGTCTATTTATATTAAACAAAATTAATATATTATAAAATCCCATATAAATTTTGGCAACAGCATAAGAACATTTATTTGTATTGGTTACAGTTGAGTGTAGAGAGAAGCTTCTCCCATATGGCTTTCGTCTTCTCACCTTATTGATGTAGCATGAATGAAGAAAAGTTACAAGACACGTTAACATTGAGAATCAATGAAACGTTCAAGAAAGAATAAAATATCTATCTACAGTATAGTTTTCATGTAACTTATACTTAGATCCGATAACGTTTGGTACTGCTACGTTCACATTGATACTTTTTAATTTTAGACTGACTCGTTCATCCGCCACCCCGTTTCGTTAATTTTTGAGGGACATATTTCTTTTTTATCGAAGGTAAATAGGACGCCCGATACGCCGTTGGAAATGTCGATTTTTTATAAATTTAATCGTTTAGTTTCGAGGGTTTATATTGATGTGGGGACTGTAAATATTATTATTTGGATCTACAGACTAACGTGTCCTTTCATTTTCCATGTTGTTACCGACAAAAAATAAAAAATCTATGCGAAACAGACCGATGCACGTAATTTCAGTTGCACCAAATTTCATCATTAAATATATTTTCGATGTATTTTTATTGCAGAAAAGTACATAAGTACGTTTGAAGGTACGTCAACTTAAAATGAAAGATCGTATGGCATTACAAATTTGTTTCTCCGAATCCACACTTTTCGCGATAGCTTTAACCGACTTTCAATTTGGCTATTCATTCTCCACTATGTTCGCGACCGAAATGCTGAACCGAAATGATGTGGTCGGTCGCGTATCAAAACCGACATGAACATAGCGAGAAAGAATTTAGTCGAGGAAAACACAATACCGGAACCACATATTTTGTTTCGAGCCCTGCTTACGAACTGTGTAAATTAAGTAATGAGACTGGCAACGTAGCGTTCGATCTGGCAACACTTGAGATGCTGGTCTTGAAAGGGCGGCAGTGGAACATGTGATACGCCTTCAGTACGGATTTGAACAAACAGTTTTTTCTATTGTGTTGTAAAAATGAGTGACATCAATTTCGAGCAACGGTGTGCTATCAGGTTTTGCTTCAGACTTGGGCACAGTGCAACGGAAACTTTTGCTAAACTTCAGCACGCCTAGGGAGACAGTGTTTTTTCAAGAGCCCGGATTTTTCGGTGGTTTTAGGCATTTTCAGAAGGAAGAGAGTCGATTGAAGATGAACCACGAAGCGGAAGGCCTTCATCTTCAAGAACCGATGAAAATGTCGACAGAATCCGGGATCTTGTGCGTTCAGATTGTCGGTTGACAGTCAGAATGATCGGGTAAGGGTTGAATTTGACTCACATCACCGTTCATCAGATTTTGACCAATGAATTGGTGACGAGAAAAATCTGCGAAAAATGGTTCCAAAAAACCTTTCGCAAGAGCAAAAGGACATCAGGAGGGAAAGGTGCCTTGACTTTTTGGATTCGATTGAAAACGATCCCCATTTTCTGGAATGTGTCATTACTGGTGACGAGTCTTGGGTGTTTGAGTACGAGCCAGAAACCAAGCGCCAGAGCATGGAGTGGCACACTGCAACCTCTCCAAAGCACAAAAAAGCAAGAATGAGCAAGTCGAAGATCAAATGCATGCTCATTTGTTTTTTTCGATACCCACGGAATGGTCCACAAAGAGTTTCTACCTCAAGGCCATACGGTCAATGAACACTCTTACCGGGAGGTTCTTGAAAAACTTCGACAAAGGGTCATTCGTGTGAGACCAAACATCAAGAACAACTGGGTGTTGCATCACGATGATACTCCTTGTCACACAGCAATTTCAATAAACGTGTTTTTGGCCAGTAAAAACATTCCTGTGGCTCCTCAGCCTCCTTATTCACCTGACTTGAGTCCTTATGACTTTTTTCTCTTCTCGAGATTGAAAAATCACCTCAAGGGAACTCATTTTGGGACACTCGAAAACATTCAAACGGCTGTAACCGACCAGCTAAGGGCTATTCCAGTATCGGAGTTCCAGCACTGCTATGAGGTTTGGAAGAACCGTCTCCAGCGCTGTGTGACTTCGGAAGGAAGTTATTTTGAGGGTGACAATATGAAATTGTAATTCTATTTAAATTAAAAAAATGAAAAAAATCAGTTTCATTAATTAATTTACACACCTCGTACATTCGCAGCCATTGAGGGGTTAGGCCACTCTACAGGCCGAAAAAATAGACTTTTTTTTGAGAATTTTTTTTCAGAAAAACCACAAAATTAATCGAGATTACAAAATAGGCTGTTTATCATACATACCAGTGACTGTATACAATAATTTTTTTGAAGCGATTAATTTCAAAATGGCGGCTGTGCAGCGTTTCTGCGTTGATGTCTCCGTTTTTGCTGGTCGGAAACGTAACTCAGACAATTTTCAACCGATTCACTTGAAATTTTGAATATATCTTTAAAAATACATTGTCTATGGAAGTGCGTAGGATTTTTGTGATATATTGATTTTTGGCCAAATGGCGGACTTCTAAAGTGAAAAGTGAAAAATTTGCTTAAAAAATCGTCAGAAAATTGTTAATAACAAATGAACTATAGAATATAAAAAAAAAGAATCCTACGCACTTCCATAGACAATGTATTTTTAAAGATATATTCCAAATTTCAAGTGAATCGGTTGAAAGTTGTTTAAGTTATGTTTCCGGCCAACAAACAACGGAGACGTCATTGCAAAAACGATGCGCAGCCGCCATTTTGAAATTAATCGCTTCAAAAAAATTATTGTTTACAGTCGCTGATATGTATGATAAACATCCTATATTGTAATCTCAATTTGTTGTGTAGTTTTTCTGAAAAAAAATCGCCAAAAAAGCCTATTTTTTTCGGCCTCTAGAGTGGCCGAATCCCTTAAAAGGGGACATAGGGTTAGGACAGCGTTTTTTCAATGATTATCATGAATTTTTTTATAGTATAAAAAATGAATATAATTTATTGAAACTTTGAGAATATTTTATACATATATTTAAGTATATACTATAAAATTTTTGAAGAATTCCCGTGAAAAACACCGAAAATATTAGCGACCCCATATTGCAGGTCACAATCAGACTCAGCATTTTGCGTACATTCTGAAAGCTGCAATTTTCATCTGAAATCAAGCGAGGTTGGAATTTACTTTTATTATATGTCTCTCTTCTATATGAACCTAAATGCTATCAAAAAATAGAAAATTGAATTTTTTACAGGGGTCAAAACAAAAAAGCATGATTTTTTGCCATTTTTTTACAACTTTATTTGCAAAAAAAAAATTATTTGAAATAATGATAATATTCCGATTTTAGGTTCATATAGAGCGCAATACTATGAAGAAAGTAACTGCCAATTTTCAAAACAATTGGATGAAAACTTTTCAAACTAGCGTGTACGCAAGTTCAAAAAAAGTCGTTTTCAGAAAAACGCGTTTGAAAAAAATAGTACGCTCGGTTATACACGTGGCGCGCTCGGGGCCTGAAGAAGAGCTACTCACTTTAATGGCTTATAACAATAGAACGAGTCGGAATTTTCATTTTAAATTTTGGGAACATATTTTTCTACATATGTTTACTAACAATTTATGAAATAAAAAAAATCGATTTTTTGAACCTACTAACCCTATTTCCTCCCTTAAGGACTTAGGCCACTCCACAGGCCAAAAAAATAGGCTTTTTAGGCGATTTTTTTTCAGAAAAACTGCAAAATAAATCGAGATTACAAAATAGGGTGTTTATCATACACATCAATGACTGTATACAATAATTTTTTTGAAGCGATTAATTTTAAAATGGCGGCTGTGCAGCGTTTTTGCGTTGACGTCTCCGTTTTTGCTGGCCAGAAACGTAACTCGGACAATTTTCAACAGATTCACTTGAAATTTTGAATATATCTTGAAAAATACATTGTCTATGGAAATGCGTAGGATTTTTTTGATATATTGATTTTTGGCCAAATGGCGGACATCTAAAGTGAAAATTGAAAAATTTGCTTAAAAAATGGTCAGAAAATTGTTAATAACAAATGAACTATAGAATATAAAAAAAAGAATCTTGCGCACTTCCATAGACAATGTATTTTTAAAGATATATTCAAAATTTCAAGTGAATCGGTCGAAAATCTATTGAGTTATGTTTCCGGCCAACAAAAAACGGAGACGTCATTGCAAAAACGCTGGGCAGCCGCCATTTTGAAATTAATCGCTTCAAAAAAATGATTGTATACAGTCACTGATATGTATGAAAACACCCTATTTTGTAATCTCGATTAGTTGTGAAGTTTTTCTGAAAAAAAATCCTCAAAAAAGCCTATTTTTTTCGTCCTCTAGAGTGGCCGAATCGCTGAAGGCATTTTTGCCAACCACAACATTTTACCTTTCAATTTCCCATAGGAACAACCAATGGCAATACCGATGGGATTCCGAATGGAGTTTTAATTCTTGGCAAAAGTGCTTTCATTGACATTGCGGCGTCCGAAGCGTTGGAAATTCAATGGCATTTCTTAATGACAATGAATAAAAAATATGCCATTCATTGTCATTAAGAAATGCCATTGAATGGCATACTTTGCCGATAGAAGACTCCTGCGTGTAAATCCGAGGCTTAGCCAATAGCGAGCTTTATAATCCGACGCTCACCCGCTATCCTCTACATTTTTACATCCTTCGCACATCATCCCCGTACCATGTACCACTTGCGAATCATATAAATCAAGCCTTTTCTACTTACGAATTTATTTAATCGATTTCTAATTCCTGCTAAGAGATTCTTCATCGCGCTATACTTTGCGGAGTGAGACCGAGCCGTACCGTGGTATTGGTCATGTCCGCGGAGTATCCTGGGATAGACAGGATGCAACGCCAGGGCACAAAAGTGTGAGGGAAACCGAGGTGGGTAGTAACGGCATCAGCAGTGAGAAGCAGCAATAGGTTTGAAGCTTCTGCTGCTTTACGCTACCCGCCGGCAGAGGCAGAAACCGCAAGCCCCGTTCAAAGCTAGATTAAATATTATATTAAAGGGGTTGCCACGGGAGCGTGGCTTCCAGACCTGGTAGCGTTGGGGTCTCGAGGCCTCGAGGCCTCAAGGCTCTTGCTTAATACTGCCGATGCTGATGTGCCTTTCCCCAATTTTCCACTTTACTCTAGCCTTGGATCTCTTCCGTTCGCCCTTCGAAACTCCATATTTAGTTTCCTGAATGTCGAAAATTCATGTAAAACATCCTCCTCCTATTTACTCGTTCGTATTTTAAAGCCCTTTTTGTATCTCTTCCTAACCTTGTGACTTTATCGTTTTAACTCGCCATACGATAAATGCCACAACTGTAATAGAATTTTTTTCGCAATTACAATGATCCGAATGTTTGGTACATTATGTAAGGAATATGCTTCATTTACGCAGATAATTCATCAGTATCTTTCTTTCAGTGACTTTTGGTTTTTCCTAACAGTTAACGGGTTAGGCCACTCTAGAGGCCGAAAAAATAGGCTTTTTGGGAATTTTTTTTCCAGCAAAACTACAAAAGAAGTCGAGATTACAAAATAGGATTTTTATCATACATATCAGTGACTGTATACAATAATTTTTTTGAAGCGATTAATTCCAAAATGGCGGCTGTACAGCGTTTTTACGATGACATCTCCGTTTTTGTTGGCCGGAAACATAACTCAGACAATTTTCAATCGATTCACTTGAAATTTCGAATATATCTTTAAAAATACATTGTCTATGGAAGTGCGTAGGATTTCTTTTTTCTATTGCATAGTTCGTTTGTTATTAACAATTTTCTGACGACTTTTTAAGCAAATTTTTCACTTTTCACTTTAGAAGTGCGCTATTTGGCCAAAAATCAATATATCGAAAAAAAAACCTAGGCACTTCCGTAGACAATGTATTTTTAAAGATATATTCAAAATTTCAAGTGAATCGGTCGAAAATTGTCTGAGTTATGTTTCCGGCCGACAAAAACGGCGACGTCATCGCAAAAACGCTGCACAGCCGCCATTTTGAAATTAATCGCTTCAAAAAAATTATTGTATACAGTCACTGATGTGTATGATAAACCCTCTATTTTGTGATCTCGATTTATTTTGTAGTTTTTCTGAAAAAAAATTCCCAAAAAAGCCCATTTTTTACGGCCTCTAGAGTGGCTTAACCCGTTAGGGTAGTAGTCTGGTAACTTAAGCCGATTTTCATGTCTTTTTTGGAGGGCGTTTTGTTGTAGGAAAATAAAAATGAATCGTTTTGGATATTTAGGATGTTTTTATTCACATATTAAAGATACAAAAAAAATTTGTTTGTAAAAATTTAATAGTTTATTATTGTTATTGATCGAAGTTGGCACCTCGAAAAAAAAGCTCGTCGGTGGCCCCGGTGATTTTGGCTCTTGATGTTATCTGAAATCAAAAATTCTTGATAATTCTTAATCTATAGACAGGTCATTCTGGTCGGAACTACTGAAGTTAAATTTCATGAATAAATAACAAAATAGCGGGCAAACTAAAAGGATTTTTTTTCCAAAGTCCGCCATTTTGTTATTTATCCATGAAATAAAAAATTAAAACATTAAAATTAACATTAAAATTAATGGCGTTAAAATTAGCATTAACATTAAAACATTAAAATTAACATTAAAATGAATGGCATTAAAATTAACATTAAAATTAGTGGCGGACTTTGGAAAAAAAAACTTTTTTCCAAAGTCCGCCATTTTGTTATTTATCCATGAAATTTAACTTCAGTACTTCCGACCAGAATGACATGTCTATAGATTAAGAATTATCAAGAACTTTTTATTTCAGATAACATCAAGCGCCAAAATCACCGCGGCCACCCACGCGCTTTTCTTTTCGAGGTGCCAACTTCGATCAATAATAATAATAATAATAATAAACTATTAAATATTTTCAAAAAATTTTTTTTTTTGTATCTTTAATATGTAAACAAAAACATCCTAAATATCCAAAACGATTCATTTTCATTTTCCTACAAAAAAACGCCCTCCAAAAAAAACATGAAAATCGGCTTAAGTTACCAGACTACTGCCTTAACATTTTTCTCAAAAAAAAAAAACAAAAAATCCATTCAAAATCCTCGACGAAATCATGTTTATCCTTGGCGAAAGGATATGCGTGCTAATTGGTGTTTTTTTTTTGAAAAAGGACAATTAGCACGCTTGTTTCCGAAACGAAACTCCGCTCGAAGGGATGAGGGAACCAGAGAAATATGTTTTCGAAGTCAGAGGGATAAAAAAAAGGGAGTGTGAGAGAAATAGAGAGAGAGAGAGAGATATGAAGGATTTAGGGGTACGCAGTCGACGTACTTTGTCCGTAGTGGGGTTTTGTTGGCCGTCACGCAGGCTAGCGGCGTTCGTTGAGGCGAACTTGGTTATTTGAGTTGGTCGTAGCCTTTCCGCAGTATTCGCTCGGAGACGGGGAGTAGCAACCCTTTGATCTCCGTTCTCCCTCAAACCCACGTACCCCATTCCTTCTCTGTCTCAGTCCGGAGCCACTGGTCCGCTTTCCGTCGATCTTTGTCATTTTTTTTTTCTCGCTAAAACTCCCCGCTGACCCGTCATCGCGTCCAAAACGTCCATCGACGCTATCCGCTTTTGGCATTCAGTTTCTCCGTCTGCTGTGTCTATCGGTTGGTTTTTCGCCGCAAACATATCGGTGGTGAACCATATCCGCAAACAAAAAATACGTTTTACACTATATACAGCAACGGATTATAGCCCTCCTTCCCATTCCCACTCCACTATATTCTTTCGTTCGCCAGACTATCTGTCGATACATGCAAATCCCAATAGGATAATGAAGGCTTCGGCTACACTGACCACTGCTCATCCGATTTCAAGTATTCAACAAACTATTCCGTTCGCTTGGTTTCATTGTGATGGCATAAACATTTTTTCATCAATGGGTCAATATCGTTCGGCGAAGATTACAACGGAATATAATTTCAAAATGATCCGGTGGAGTTTTAGTACGTAAATTATTAAGGGGTTATACGCAGTTGGAAATTTCAAAAAATCGATTTTTTTGTATCACATTTTCGGAATGTACATATATTTGAGTATATTCTCTGAAAATTTCAAATCGATCCGGCAAATATTCTTGGAGATACATGGATATTTGTAAGAGAGCTCGGAGCCTTACAAAGTTGGCGACCTAAACTTTGAACGCCTTTTTCTCAAAACGGCGTTTTCAAAGTCGGTGAGCACGATTTCTCAAAAACGGCTCAACCGATCGGTCTGCAATTTTGACACAACCTTCTCAGATATATTCTTCAGGTATTGATCGAAGGAATAACATTTTCGATAAATATTTCTATTTTTTTAAACAATTTAACGAAAAAATTTTGGTCGATAATTGGATTTTTTCCTTCTTGGAGCCGGCATTTTGTCAAAAATCCAAATTTCGACTATTCCTTCGAACAATACCTAGATTTATCTATCCACCAATAGAATCTTTTTGGTTTTTTTATTTTGGATAATCCAAACCGGAGATGTCGTGCTAACCGCCAGATACCTTTTTTTAGAGGACCTCCCGGAGATCCGCTATAGCAGCTTTAAAAATCATTATTTTCACAAATAAAAAGTATGAAAATAAAGTTAAAAGTTACCACAATAAGTATATAAATTTTTACGTTAATAAATAAAAATGTCTTTCCAGGAAAAATTCTTGAAAAATCGCCTTTTTTCGGTCTTCTGACTGCGTATAATTCCTTAACGGATTATACGCAGTTGGAAATTTCAAAAAATCGATTTTTTTTTAATTGCATTTTCGGAATGTACATATATTTGAGTATATTCTCTGAAAATTTCAAATCGATGCGGCAAATATTCTTGGAGGTACATGGATATTTGTAAGAACGCTCGGAGCGTTACAAAGTAGGCGACCTAAACTTTGAACGCCATTTTTCTCAAAACGGCGTTTTCAAAGTCGGTGAGCACGATTTCTCAAAAACGGCTCAACCGATCGATCTGCAATTTTGACAGAACCTTCTCAGATATATTCTTCAGGTATTGATCGAAGGAATAACATTTCCGATAATTATTTCTATTTTTTTTAAACAATTCAACGAAAAAATTTTGTTCGTAAATTCCACTTTTTTCCATTTTGCAGCCGGCATTTTGTCAAAAATCAAATTTTCAACTATTCCTTCGAACAATACCTAGATTTATCTATCCACTAATAGAATCTTTTTGGATTTTTTATTTTGGATAATCCAATCCGGAGATATCGTGCTCACCGCCAGACACCTTTTATTTTAGAGGACTTCCCGGAGATCGGCTATAGCAGCTTTAAAAATCATTACTTTTACAAATAAAAAATATGAAAATAAAGTTAAAAGTTACCACAATACGTATATAAATTTTTACATTAATAAATTAAAATGTCTTTCCATGAAAAATTCTTGAAAAATCGCCTTTTTTTGGTCTCCTGACTGGTCTCCTTAAGCCGTTTTATCAGTAGCACTATTTCCAAAGATGATCGAACTGTTTTGTCCAACGAAAATCCAAATGTTCTCCGAACAGGCTGTTGAAGAGTTGAGCCGATTTCAGTAACCAGTCGTTAAACCACCGAATCATCGCTCGTAATCACTCTTCAAATTTCCCAATGTAAATCTGCCATTCCATCGTTTCTTTCTGTTTGTCTTACCAGACATGTCGCAGTTTGGACTCACCGCCGGGAATTCCTGGGGCTACGGTACAACCGCCGGTTACGCCGGCTATCTTCCCGGTCCTCTTTCATCTTGCGCGGCACAGGCATCCTTTCCACCACCGCCACCACCTCCGCCGCCACCCGCACCGCCGCAATCCGCAGCCGCAGCATCGCTCGCTACTTTCACCGGTACAGCGGCTATGTCCACTCCCGCAGCGCCGGACTCCACCGCTGGCTCAACCGTAGCTTCGGCAACCACCGGGAGGACACCCCAACAGGATGCCTTTTCCGCTGTTTCGGCTTGTAAGAAATTATGGATAAAATACGTTGCAAACGATTTTTAGTTTTACTATTTTCTGATCGTGTCAGAGGTTGATGCATGAATATGTCGTATCACTTTTCCGGTTCAAGCCCACTTTCTAATTCACTATGATGGGATGTCAGTGACTGATGCCGATTAGCTGCGCTCAAATAATGATAAAACTTGCAGGGCAGACCGGGGTCGAAAGTAACACCATATTGCAGGATTTCCATTCGCACGAATTTCCACACTTTTTCTTAGTTTGTTTGTTTTTATTTAAACGTTTCATTTTGTTAAAATTTCTGCCGGCCGTATGACTTTCTTCCAATCTTGGCCCTTTTCGTCCGACAAATTTCGTGTATGGCAGAGTACCAAATTGTGGATTTTTCTTCAGGTGGACGATAGAGGTCAATTTTCATTTTTTTTATCCATCTTGATTTCACTCAACACCCTTTGTCTGTAATATATGATATGCTAGGGTGGTCCTTAATTAGGGTCATCATTTTTTTTATCACTCCCATGGGCTTAAATGTCTCTAAATATATTTAAAAAAAAAGTAGCCGAAGGCCCAGCCTCGTAGATCAATTCTAAGTACCTCCCCAAAGCTGTCGAATTGCGCTGGCAAGTTGAGATAGTTTATTCCTCAAAAGCTTCGGTGAAATTCGACAGCTTTGGGGAGGTACTCAGAATTGATCTACGAGGCTGGGCCTACGGCTATTTTTTTTTTTATATATTTAGAGACATTTAAGCCGATGGGAGCGATCAAAAAAATTTTGATCCCAATTAAGGACTACCCTAATATATACATATATATATATATATATATTATATATATCTCTCTATATTATATAAATATTTCGCCGCCGCCGCCGCCGCCGTCGCCGCCGCCGCCGTGTACAAGAGTTCAGGACCGAAAATTACCGAAAATGACCGAAAATAACCGAAAAGGACCAAAAAATGACCGCAAATGCAGGGGGTGCATTAGCGGTCATTTTCGGACAAGGGGTTGGCGCGCGAAGCGCGCAGGGGGGCGAAGCCCCCCTAGTATATATATATATATATATATATATATATGTATATATTAAAGCCCAGCCTCGTAGATCAATTCTGAGCAGCTCCCCAAAGCTGTCGAATTTCGTCGAAGCTTTTAAAGAATAAGCTATCTCAACTTGCCAATTCACCGTGGAATTTAATCACTCAAAAATTTGTAAAACTGGCATCGAAGACCTACTACAATAAGTAAAAAATATGTGAAGTTTCAAATTTTTCGGGGCAATACTGCGGAGGGAAAAAAATATAAACTATAAAGTGCCAAAAATCGTATGTTCATCAAATGGCGATATTCGACAGCGTTGAGGAGGTACTTAGAATTGATCTACGAGGCTGGGCCTTGGGCTACTTTTTTTAAAATATATTTAGAGACATTTAAGCCCATGAGACCGATAAAAAAAATGTTGGCCCCAATTAAGGACTACCCTGATATATACATTAAGGCGATTTTTGTTTTCGACTATTTTTTTTCTCAGTCCCAACCTGAAATTTTCTTGGATATGTCGAAAAACAAATTCCCTGAAAGTTACAGTCCTTAATATTAATTCTAAGTACTTTCCCTTAGCGTGAAAATATTTTCCATCTAAAATACACGTAAATCGAGTTTTTTTTTTTCAAAATTCTATAACTCAGCCGCATTTTATGCTATCATATTGTTCTTGGTTTCGATTTACTCAGAATAAAACAATCTAGAAAAGTGCCTGTTGCGGCGAAAGTGTAAATTGTACTGGTGAGTTGATACGGGTTACTGAAGTCGATTATTACCCAAAATTCTCGTTTTTGCTGTTATCTCCGAAACAATCAACTGTACGAAAAAAATGTAAATGAAAAATTTGTTGTAAATTTGATTTCCAACAAAAAAGGTCCTATCGACCCAATTGCTTAGATTAATATTTCTTGAGATATTGAACTTTCACTTATGAGTAGTATAACATTTTTACGGTTGATTCTTGAAAAAATGAAATAATCTACTTAGAATTGATCTACGAGACTGGACCTTCGGCTACGTTTTTTAAAATATATTTAGAGACATTTAAGCCCATGGGAGCGATAAAAAAATGTTTACCCTAATTAAGGACCTTCCTAATGATATGCAGAATAGGCTTGATAATTGATTTCTTTTAATCGACCGATCTCGAATGAGCGAGAGAGGGAGGATGAAGAATTGAATCTTGGCCCATTTGATGTGTTTCTATCGTCTACAGTGGTACCCGACACAACGACACCAGGTCAGTCAGATCCTCTGGATCCGTTGAGTAGCCTGATGTCCGGGACGGCGACTCAGAGGTATCAGGAATACGTATCGCCGAGATCCCTCTCAACGGATTCTAACACAACCGATAGTCCAGTTCACGAGGAAGGTTTCGGGCAAAACTACGGCAACTACTTTCCAACGCCCGGTGTACTACCGAGTATACTGTATTCCCAGATATACAGCAATCAGTTTCAGAACTCCGAGAGCCCGGAGCAAACGGCAGTTGCGGAAAGTTGCAGCGTACGACAGGAGGAGGTGAGGCCCGACAACAGTGTCTGGCGACCTTATTGAACGCCATCGAATACGACATCGAACAGTCCTCGGCTATTAGGCTCGGGGGACAATGACGAACGGAAATTCGAAGCTCTTCAAGACGTAGTATGTTATAATTTTAATCTCTTTTTTTTGTTTAACCCTCCAACAATTAATCTCTATAAATTTTGGGCTTCGGGACTGAACTCCGAGATTATTGAAGTCAGCAAAGTCTGGCATTTCGTTTCTTTGAGATTCTGATCGCCTGATGCAAAATTTCCTCCGTTATGACTGTCCCCAATTTCGGTGCTCAGCAACGCTTCAATACAACTCTCAAAATTGTCCACTAGTGCTATCGTTTCTCTCCTTTCTCTCAGTGTTCTAAAATTTGCATTCCCGCGAATAATTCATTGTTTGAGACTGTGAGAACCTGCTCGTTACCGAATTGATCGTGGATTTTTTTGCTCTTTCCCTCGAAAAAAAAGAAGCTGAGGATTCGTTGGCCGCAAGACACTTCGGCATGCCTAACCTAACGGGATTTATGGACTCGGTAAGCTGGATTCCGCACGCTAGTGAAAATTAAAAGGACAACAAAGTGTTCGGTCGCGTTTTGACCCTTTAATCAGAGTCCTCAAACGACGGGGTTTCTCGATTTAACTGTAATCATAGAAGAGCCGAACAGAAAATTCATTTTTCAGACTCACCGAGATCTGAAGATGTCCCCGGTTGTAATGACATGTCAAAATTATAACGGTGAACGAAACGCGCGCGCGCGAATGATCTGCGATTGAAAGTCGATCGAAGCTTTGGGCATTATGTACTCCAGAATATTTCTTACGGTTTTTTTTCCGGGTCTTCCACCGGATGTGGGAACGAAAGAATAAAAGACAGAAACAATAAAGATTCAAAACGAACAAAGACTTTTGTTCGTTGCTTGTGATCTATTAGATAACAGTAATTGTTTGTATTGATTGTGGTCGCGGTAGGCAGCGAATACCCTCGATAACCAAAAGACAAACGAACAAACAAATGGAGTATGGAAACGTATTAAGAAGTGGAGTAAGAAGACTGTTTAGTGACGGGTTAGTGTGAAAAAAAAATGTCTGACTGACGGAATTCTCGCCGTTATTAACTACGAATGATTAACGAGTGTATGACTGACTGAATTGAATCGTGTGAATCGCGCTGATAGAACGATAATGAAACAAGAAAGTGTGATAAGAAAAAATAAAGTGAGAGTAACAGAGTAATGTCACTAATCAGGACGAAGTGAGAAACTGAAAAGCTGAGAAGCTTAAGAGAAGAAAAAAAAACAGATTATACCATAGTAGTTACGATGCGGGCTTGAGGGGTGGTTATAGTGAAGCTTTCCAATCTGGCATTTTTATATACGGTAGAATGAAACCTGGCGTTCAACTACTTGACTTTGGACGGATAAATTACAATTGGCAAGTGCACATTCACCACATCATTGTCCGTCTTATGAAAAACATGAATTTTATTTATCTCGGCGCAAATAGCAAAAATTCACGATAACAAGTGGCTTCTTAAGACGGGAAATAGGGTTAGGACAGACATTTTCATGAATTTTTTTATAGTATAATAAATGAATATAATTTATTGAAAATTTGAGAATATTTTATACATATATTTATGTATATACTATAAAATTTTTGAAGAATTTCCTTGAAAAACACCGAAAACATTAGCGACCCCATATTGCAAGTCACAATCAGACTCAGCATTTTGCGTACATTCTGGAAGCCGCAATTTTCATCCGAAATCAAACGAAGTTGGAATTTACTTTTATTATATGTCTCTCTTCTATATGAACCTAAATGCTATCAAAAAAATAGAAAATTGAATTTTTTACAGGGGTCAAAACAAAAAAGCATGATTTTTTGCCATTTTTTACAATTTTATTTGCAAAAAAAAATTATTTTAATTAATGATAATATTCCGATTTTAGGTTCATATAGAGCGCAATACTATGAAGAAAGTAATGGCCAATTTTCAAAACGATTGGTTGAACACTTTTCGAACTAGCGTGTACGCAAGTTAAAAAAAAGTCGTTTTCAGAAAAACGCGTTTGAAACACGCTTGGGGCCTGAAGGAGAGCTACTCACTTTAACGGCTTATATTAATAGAACGAGTCGGAATTTTCATTTAAAATTTTGGAAACATATTTTTCAATAGTTTCCCTAACAATTTATGAAATAAAAAAAAAATTTTGAACCGTCTAACCCTATTTCTCTCCTTAAATCTGTAATTCGAGAAATTGTCAGTACGTGGTGTTCCAGAGCCATGAAAACAAATGTGACAGCCGTCGCTTTTCGGTATGAAACTTTTGGAAATAGTTGACCAATTGAAGGTAGTAGTCTGGTAACTTAAGCCGATTTTCATGTCTTTTTTGGAGGGCGTTTTTTTGTAGGAAAATAAAAATGAATCGTTTTGGATATTTAGAATGTTTTTATTTACGAATTAAAGATACGAAAAAAAATTTTTTTTTTTTAATTTAATAGTTTCTTATTATTATTATTATTATTCGAAGTTGGCACCTCGAAGTTGGCAACCCGGGTCCTAACTTTTTTTCTACCAAACCGATTGCTTTCAAATTTTAACACGCTACTCTACACACTTATAGTTCTCGTCGGAACCACTGAGAATTTTTTTCACCCCTAACTTTTTATTTTACAACCCCTTTTTGCTAGAGTCCTTTTATTTTAGCAAAGAAAGGGTTGTAAAATTAAAAGTTAGGGGTGAAAAAATTAACTTTCAAAAAATTAACCCTAACTTTTTATTTTACAACCCCATCTTTGCTAAAGTCCTTTTATTTTAACAAAGAAGGTGTTGCAAAATAAAAAGTTAGCGGTGAAAAAATTTCTCGGTGGCTCCGACGAGAACTATAAGTGTGTAGAGTAGCCTGTTAAAATTTGAAAGCAATCGATTCGGTAGAAAAAAAGTTTGGACCCGGGCTGCCAACTCCGAGGTGCCAACTTCGATCAATAATAGTAATAATAATAAACAATTAAATTTTGTCAACAAAAATTTTTTTGTATTTTTAATATGTAAATAAAAACATCCTAAATATCCAAAACGATTCATTTTTATTTTCCTACAAAAAAACGCCCTTCAAAAAACATGAAAATCGGCTTAAGTTACCAGACTACTACATTAAGTCCGAACAAAGGAAATTTCATTTGAATGAAAAAATATTCGAGATACTTTTTTAACCCAATAATTATGACCAATTTATCGGAAATTCTTAGTATTCCATATTACAAAATGATTATTTGAAAATCTCTCGATTACTTGAAGAAAACTCATAATCTTTTATGTACTCGCAACACTTATTTATAATTATTTTATAAAATGATATAAAAAACGTATTTTTCATTCGAACGACATCCATCCCCGTTGAGCAACGATTATTTTAACTCTACGCATTGTTAATTATGTAGTGCTAAGTTCATAATTTTCATAACTCCTAAAACAAAAAAATCGAATGCCGGATTGAACAGCAAAATCTATATAAAAATAAAACGAAAGTTTCGGCATAAGCACGCCTTAACGAACACTGTAAATTATTGTAAATAGATATTGATCATGTACGATTCATCCTCACTTCTCTGAACACATTTCGGAGAGGTCGGACCGCGGCGATATTATTCCCGCGATAAATAACGTTTATTTATGTTTCCATAGTATAATGATGCGAATCGTATCGAAGCAGTTTTCGGGTATTGTTTGCTCGATTACCAATTGAGCAATCGATGCTTTTACATTTGTTTAGTTAATTCAATTTTATAACTAAATATTTTTCACCTCCTATATTAAATGGTTTTATGTGCGCGAATCATCGATCAAAAAAAAATACAAATCTGTCATTGCACTGTGCCATTGAGGCTCTATTTCTATTATTATTATTATTGTTATTAGCATTATTGATTATTAACTATTATTAAGTGTAATATTGATATTCGGGTCGTCCTGCGGGTTCGTGCAATATTTTCCGAAGTTTTTTGTTTTGTTTCAATGAAAGCCACCTTTGTACAGCAAAAGGGTGGCCTCTGAATTGGGAACGTATGTGTTTATATTATTGTATCTTCATCGTCCAGAACATCAAAATTGTTGGGATTAATTATAAAAAAAAACAACCGATCTTCGGAACTTATATCAAGATATTCACGTTATAGCCGAAATAATCAAGATTAAAAGAATCCCATTGAAAAATTGCTGGTACTTTAATTTTCCGACAAACACACATATCTATACCGAACTATTGTTATTGTAGTTTTTGACCGAGTCGAAATACAGTGTATTTAAAAATATTGAAAATGACCTACGAGTATTTTATTTTACAGCAGTCACCAGGGATATTTATATATGTAACAATGATGGGATCCTTTATGCCTGTCTCTAGATTGAAAAAAATAAACTGCGAGTAAACCGAGTCGTAAGGAAGTACTATTACGTATTACGGGGGGAAATAGGGTTAGGACAGCGTTTTCTCAATGATTTTCATGAATTTTTTTATAGTATAAAAAATGAATATAATTTATTGAAACTTTTAGAATATTTTATACATATATTTAAGTATATACTATAAAATTTTTGAAGAATTTCCTTGAAAAACACTGAAGATATTAGCGACCCCATATTGCAGGTCACAATCAGACTCAGCATTTTGCGTACATTCTGGAAGCCGCAATTTTCATCTGAAATCAAACGAGGTTGGAATTTACTTTTATTATATGTCTCTCTTCTATACGAACCTAAATGCTATCAAAAAAATAGAAAATTTAATTTTTTACAGCGGTCAAAACAAAAAAGCATGATTTTTTGCCATTTTTTACAACTTTATTTGCAAAAAAAAATTATTTTAAACAATGATAATATTCCGATTTTAGGTTCATATAGAGCGCAATACTATGAAGAAAGTAACTGCCAATTTTCAAAACGATTGGTTGAAAACTTTTCAAACTAGCGTGTACGCAAGTTCCAAAAAAAGTCGCTTTCTGAAAAACGCGTTTGAAAAAATAGCAAAATGCTAAGTCTGATTGTGACCTGCAATATGGGGTCGCTGATATCTTCGGTGTTTTTTAAGGAAATTCTGCAAAAATTTAATAGTATATACTTAAATATATGTATAAAATATTCTCAAAGTTTCAATAAATTCTATTCATTTTTTATACAATAAAAAAATTCATGAAAATCATTGAGAAAACGCTGTCCTAACCCTATTTCCACTTAATGGCTTATCACAATAGAACGAGTCGGAATTTTCATAAAAAATTTTGGGACCATATTTTTCAATAGTTTTACTAACAATTTATGAAATAAAAAAAAATCGATTTTTTGAACCGTCTAACCCTATTTCCTCCCTTAAGGGATTGACCAGTCTAGAGGCCGAAAAATAGGCTTTTTTGGGGATTTTTTTTCAGAAAAACTACAAAATAAATCGAGATTACAAAATAGAGTGTTGATCATACATATCAGTGACTGTATACAATAATTTTATTGAAGCGATTAATTCCAAAATGGCGGCTGTGCAGCGTTTTTGCGATAACGTCTCCGTTTTTGTTGGCCGGCAACATAACTCAGACAATTTTTCAACCGATTTACTTGAAATTTGAATATATCTTTAAAAATACATTGTCTATGGGGGTGCGTAGGATTTTTGTCGATATATTGATTTTTGGCGAAATGGCGCACCTCTAAAGTGAAAAGTGAAAATTTTGCTTAAAAAATCGTCAGAAAATTATTAATAACAAATGAACTATGAAATATAAAAGAAAAATCCTACGTACGTTCCATAGACAATGTATTTTTAAAGATATATTCAAAATTTCAAGTGAATCGTTTGAATATTGTCTGAGTTATGTTTCCGGCCGACAAAAACGGCGACGTCATCGCAAAAACGCTGTATAGCCGCCATTTTGAAATTAATCGCTTTAAAAAACTTCTCGTACATAGTCACTGATATGTATGACAAACACTCTATTTTGCAATCTCTATTTATTTTGTAGTTTTGCTGAAAAAAAATCCGCAAAAAAGTCAATTTTTTCGGCCTCTAGAGTGGTCTTTCCCCTTAATTAACCTAAAAATATTGAATCAAGGACTTGACGCGCTCGACAATAATACTCAAATCTCTAGGAATCTGAGCCCTGCAAATTAGAGGCATATATGGAGAAAGCTCAAACGGCGTTATCGTCTGCCAGAACGGGATAAAGGTGATAACCCTTTAGCAAGGATCACGATAGAGACACCGGAAGAACATACATCTCGATCCTAATTGCCTTTCCATTCTCAGTACCCGCAGCTTCGTTTCCATTTTCCCTCTCGAACGAAGAACCCCCTTTCTCGTAGTTTCGTCCGACTAGATAGCGAGAAAACCCCTTAGGGAGCCGCCTAACGGACTTTGCCCATCCGTCGGACCTACCGACACGAAAATAAACGCGCGCCTGGCCGTCGTGCACACCACACCTACACGCAAATCTCCACCGAAGGCACATCTCGTGGGCTCTTTGGATTTACCGACAAAAGCATCAGGCTCAAGAGGACAAGATGTGCCCGAGAGCGATGATGAGAGCGGCAAGTCGGAATAACGAGCTCTTGTGAGCTTCCAAATGATGCGGAAAGATCGTAATCTCTGGATTCAAAATCCTCTTCGCGCACATATGTCCGACGGTGTATGTAAATTCGGCCGTGATTTAATTAGGCCCGTGTGCATCGGTCTGCGCGAGTCGTCACCTTCTATAGAAGCCTATGAATTGTCTTTTTAAACTAAAAAAAAATCCTCGTTTAAACTAGAAGACTCCCTTAATGTAGTAGTCTGGTAACTTAAGCCGATTTTCAGGTCTTTTTTGGAGGGCGTTTTTTTGTAAGAAAATAAAAATGAATCGTTTTGGATATTTAGGATGTTTTTATTTACATATTCAAGATACAAAAAAAAATTAGTTTGAAAAAATTTAATAGTTTATTATTATTATTATTATTGATCGAAGTTGGCAGCCCGGGTCCTAACTTTTTTTTCTACCGAACCGATTGCTTTCAAATTTTAACAGGATTCTCTACACACTTATAGTTCTCGTCGGAAGCACCGAGAAATTTTTCCACCCCTAAGTTTTAATTTTACAACCCCTTCTTTGCTAAAATAAAAGGACTCTAGCAAAGAAGCGGTTGTAAAATAAAAAGTTAGGGGTGAAAAAAATTCTCGGTGGTTCCGACGAGAACTATAAGTGTGTAGAGTAGCCTGTTAAAATTTGAAAGCAATCGGTTCGGTAGAAAAAAAGTTAGGACCCGGGCTGTCAACTTCGAGGTGCCAACTTCGATCGATAATACCAATAATAATAAACTATTAAATTTTTTCAACAAAATTTTGTTTGTATCTCCAATATGTAAATAAAAATATCCTAAATATCCAAAACGATTCATTTTTATTTTCCTACAAAAAAACGCCCTCCAAAAAAGACAAGAAAATCGGCTTAAGTTACCAGACTGCTACCGTAAGTTGAATGATCGACAGAACCGCGCACTGACCGCGATACTCTCAGTCCAATGTTTATTATTATTTTTTAAAATATTTTATATAAAGCCTTTTGTTTTACTCATTTTTCTACCCCCTCACATCCGTCCACTTTCTCATAAAAAGGGGGCTTGAGAAATGTAATATTCGGCACGAAGACCAAAAAAATGGCCCACAACCCCATTAAGCTAGTCAACGAGATTGAGTAGAATTTAGCTCTTTTCTATGCACGAAATATACATGTTTATATCTCATTGCGTTACAAGCTCGGGTCGGAAAAGAACGCACATAAAACGCACGTGCCTCGAGATCACGCACACCATTTCTCCCACCAGTTAGAGAGAGAGCGAGAGAAAAAGGGAGAAAGAGGGTGGTACGGACGAAGAGATTCAGAGGGGATGGGAATAAAGGGTTGGAAGAGAACGTCGACGACGAAGGGGTTGAAGATGAGGACGCAGAGAGGAGAAAAGGGCGGACAGAGCCAACGAGGCGGGACGGGATCGTGATCGTTACGTGCACCGGTCACTACCAGCCCTACGGCATCGAAGAATCGTTGTAACAAGTACCACCCTCCCCCCATACAAAATCACCCTTTGTGTCCAGCAGCGGACCGAAAATCCCTTTTGATGGGAAATTACTTTTTGTCCGACGATCGTGGAACTGATTTTTTTTTCGGGTACGGAGGGTTCTTGATAATTTCGGATATGCCAGAGTACTAAATCATCCCCTTTTTTTCTTCAGATAGACGAGTGTTCAATTTGCAATCTTTTTGTTTCTCTATACTTATCTTTTCTATACTTAATTTCACTCGCCAATACCACCCTCTGTCTACAATATATAATATGCAGAATGGGCTTGATAAGTGGTATCTTTTAATCAACAGATCTCGAATGAGAGATAGGGAGGGAGAGAGAGAAGTGATAGTCGCTTCCAACGGGGGTTGAAATTTAGGGGAACCCATTACGATTAGCCGACACAATCGTGACTGGAATGCTTCACGACGAGGTAGGGGTGCATCGACTCTCGTACAATGAGCAGGCGAATTGCAAAACATTTTTAAATGCAACCTCCTGGCAAATATAACAGTGACCCTACGAACAAGAAATTGTGAGTATAGACAAATTGATAAAATACTATTTTGTTAAATATCTTATGAAATATTTGTACTAATTGGCTAAAGTCAATATAATAAATCCGCTGTAACGAGGGATTTATTCGAAAAACCCTTCGAGTATGAAAATAATTTTCCATCTTTTAACAATCTCGTCCCTATAATGTTATAATGATCCATCGTTGTTTCACACCGGTAATAATCATCCTATCTGTTATGAAAGAGATTAAGGCAGTAGTCTGATAACTTAACCCGATTTTCATGTCTTTTTTGGACGGCGTTTTTTTGTAGGAAAATAAAAACGAATCGTTTTGGATATTTAGGATGTTTTTATTTACATATTAAAGATACAAAAAAAAATTTGTTTGAAAAAATTTAATTGTTTATTTTTATTATTATTATTGATCGAAGTTGACACCTCGAAAAAAAAGCGCGTGGGTGGCCCCAGTGATTTTGGTTCATGATGTTATCTAAAATAAAAAATTCTTGATAATTCTTAATCTGTAGACATGTCATTCTGGTCGGAACTACTGAAGTTAAATTTCATAGATAAATAACAAAATGGCGGACTTTGGAAAAAAGTTTTTTTTTCCAAAGTCCGCCATTTTGTTATTTATCCAAATAAAAAATTCTTGATAATTCTTAATCTATAGACATGTCATTCTGGTCGGAACTACTGAAGTTAAATTTCTTGGATAAATTACAAAATGGCAGACTTTGGAAAAAAAAACTTTTTTCCAAAGTCCGCCATTTTGTAATTTATCCATGAAATTTAACTTCAGTAGTTCCGACCAGAATGACATGTCTATAGATTAAGAATTATCACGAATTTTCTATTTCAGATAACATCAAGAGCCAAAATCACCGGGGCCACCCACGCGCTTTTTTTCCGAGGTGCCAACTTCGATCAATAACAATAATAATAATAAACTATTAAATTTAAAAAAAAAATTTTTTTTTTGTATCTTTAATATGTAAATAAAAACATCCTAAATATCCAAAACGATTCATTCTTATTTTCCTACAAAAAAACGCCCTCCAAAAAAGACATAAAAATCGGCTTAAGTTACCAGACTACTACCTTAAGGGAGGAAATAGGGTTAGACGGTTAAAAAAATCAATTTTTTTTTTATTTCATAAATTGTTAGTAAAACTATTGAAAAATATGTTCCGGAAAATTTTAAATGAAAATTCCGACTCGTTCTATTGTTATAAGCCATTAAGGGAAGAAATAGGGTTAAGACAGCGTTTTCACAATAATTTTCATGAATTTTTTTATAGTATAAAAAATGAATATAATTTATTGAAACGTTGAGAATATTTTATACATATATTTAAGTATATACTATAAAATTTTTGAAGAATTTCCTTGAAAAACACCGAAGATATTAGTGACCCCATTTGCAGGTCACAATCAGACTCAGCCTTTTGCTATTTTTTCAAACGCGTTTTTCTGAAAACGACTTTTTTTGAACTTGCGTACACGCTAGTCTGTCAAGTTTTCAACCAATCGTTTTGAAAATTGGCAGTTACTTTCTTCATAGTATTGCGCTCTATATGAACCTAAAATCGGAATATTATAATTATTTAAAATAATTTTTTGTTTGCAAATAAAGTTGTAAAAAAAGGCAAAAAATCATGCTTTTTTGTTTTGACCCCTGTAAAAAATTCAATTTTCTATTTTTTTAATAGCATTTAGGTTCATATAGAAGAGAGATATATAATAAAAGTAAATTCCAACCTCGTTTGATTTCAATTGAAAATTGCGGCTTTCAGAGTGTACGCAAAATGCTGAGTCTGATTGTGACCTGCGATATGGGGTCGCTAATATCTGCGGTGTTTTTCAAGAAAATTCTTCAAAAATTTTATAGTATATACCTAAATATATGTATAAAATATTCTCAATGTTTCAACAAATTATATTCATTTTTTATACTATAAAAAAATGCATGAAAATCATTGAGAGAACGCTGTACTAACCCTATTTCCGCCCCCGCCCCCCTTGAATGGATAGAGTTCTTAAAAAAAAAATGTCTCTCATTCGTAAAAGTGATTTTATAACCGCGTTCAACATGGCCAATCGTCTCGATAAATGAGTTTCTTTTCATTAATTCATCGGCAACCATCCGCCCTTCCCCCACATTGAAACTTGAGGGTGCTCACGAGATTCGCGAAGACAACAAGTAAATGAAAATGGCGCGTGGGCAAAGAAATAAGTGAGACTTGAGGAAGTGGGCCCTGGGGGGATGTTCAGCGTTGCCGTTGAGTCTTTGATTACCCGGATCTTCATCTGCATGCTAAACATTCGGCGCTGCCTGCTTCGGCACCATTGTAGAAGGTAGCTTGAGGAACGTACCGTGCAACGTAAAATAAACTGGTTGCGAGAGGCAAACGGCGGTAGGGAAGATGGCGGAAGAAAGTGAGAGGCGTTAAGTCGAGAAATGTGAAGATAGAACGGAAAGCTCTGCTTCACGACCCTTCTAAAATGAATCTTGGAATACTCGTGTTACTTACGTATGTATCTAGATCTACGGTCCACATCAACCCGTTTACTTTCATTCCGCGAGGAAGGGAGTACCCCAGCTAAGGGTTGGAAAAGTGGAAAGGGTTGATAGGAGAGTGGGAAGACACATTCACACACTGGATACTCGACTTCCTTCCGACGCTACTAATGTCTTCGCTTCACCCGAAAATGGCTCCACTCTTCCTACGAGCATTGTTTATCCCAAACATGGCCTAGGGCTGTCTCTATTTCCCTCGTGAGCGTACATATTCCTACTTAACTTACATCTGTGCTGATGTTTCGTTAGATTAAACAAACCGTCCGGGAACTAGCCCCATTGTTCGTCGACTTTTCATTCCCTACATCATAATTCCTACCCGACACTCTTCGAGACTCTTGTGATAAATTCTGGAACAAAGATTTGAAAAACTACCCTTACTTTCTGGTGGAATCAGTTTCGAACTAGAAACGTGCCTGTTGCATCACAAATGCGCACTAAAGATTTCAAACTTTCCACTCAAACTTCTTCGTGGTTGGCTTCTTGATTGAATTTTTTTTCGTCATTTTTCTTCGTCTCGGCTTAGCAGCGCTACCCTTCGGCTAGAGTGGCGTCTTGGGACAAGTCAGGTAAGTCGTAACTTCTTATTTCGTTACTTTAGACGTCGCGAGAACACGGCGGCGCCACTTCTTTAAGATCTTCACGACGATGTATAAATATTTTCCTCCATTACCGACTCGTGGCGTAAGAAACTCGCCCGGGCACGAGTTCTCTTCTCAAAGAACCCAACGACCTTTTATTTTGTCTTTCATCGATCTTCCTTCGCGTCGTCACTGAGATAAGAAAAAAGGGGCAGGAATCTGCGGATGCATCGAGTGCCGAATAAATAAGGTAAAAATATATTGTTATTAGATAACAAAACGATTCTCATTGCAATTTGATCTTTAAGCCTATAAGGGCTTTTGTCAACTTGTAAAAAATTTCTTTCAAATTTCATTTATCATTTGTCGCTTTTGTTTCTTCGGACTATTCATTGTTGCCGTTTTTTTTCGACACTTTTCGACTTCATCGAAAGTTCTTTATAAATGTTACGCTTTTGTTTTTTGTTAATTCAACATTTTTCTACTCGTACATCATTTTTTTCGGTTGAGAAAAAACATTCAAATCGATTAGAAGAAATCGCTTGGCAACGTTTTTTCTTTCTTTTCACCCTGCCAGCGGGTTCTTACCGACGAAATTTTGTCGCCGTTGTCGTTTCGTTCGCCCGCGCGATACGTTACCACCGCGGCAACTCGGCGATGAAAGTGCGCGGTTTCTTGGGGTTGCTGCGAAAGAGGGTCACGGGAAAGTTTCCTTTCGTACTTTCTTAAAGACGACAGCTCTGTCGTCTTGGCCGTTGGAGGGCGACACCGGTATGGTCTTTTAAGAAAAAGCGACGGCCAAGAAAAAAGTCTTCGGGGATGATTAATATTTTTTTCCTTGAGGGAGGAAATAGGATTAGGACAGCGTTTTCTCAATGATTTTCATGAATTTTTTTATAGTATAAAAAATTAATATAATTTGTGGAAACTTTGAGAATATTTTATACGTATGTTTAAGTATATACTATAAAATTTTTGGAGAATTTTCTTGAAAAACACCGGGGATATTAGCGACCCCATATTGCAGGTCACAATCAGACTCAACATTTTGCGTACATTCTGGAAGCCGTAATTTTCATCCGAAATCAAACAAGGTTGGAATTTACTTTTATTATATGTCTCTCTTCTATATGAACCTAAATGCTATCAAAAAAATAGAAAATTGAATTTTTTACCGGGGTCAGAACAAAAAAGCATGATTTTTTGCCATTTTTTTACAACTTTATTTGCGAAAAAAAATTATTTAAAATAATGATAATATTCCGATTTCAGGTTCATATAGAGCGCAATACTATGAAGAATGTAACTGCCAATTTTCAAAACGATTGGTTAAAAACTTGCCAAACTAGTGACTTAAACTTGCAAGTTCAAAAAAAGTCGTTTTCAGAAAAACGCGTTTGAAAAAATAGTACCAAGAAAAACAAAGTCAAGGCAGTCATAAATTTTCTTCGGTGTTTTTCAAGGAAAATCTTCAAAAATTTTATAGTACATACTTAAATATATGTATAAAATATTCTCAAAGTTTCAATAAATTATATTCATTTTTTATACTATAAAAAAATTCATGAAATTCATTGAGAAAACGCTGTCCTAACCCTATTTTCCCCTTAATGGCTTATAACAATAGAACGAGCCGGAATTTTCATTTAAAATTTAATGATTTTCATGAATTTTTTTATAGTATAAAAAATTAATACAATTTATTGAAACTCTGAGAATATTTTATACATATATTTAAGTATATACTATAAAATTTTTGAAGAATTTCCTTGAAAACACCGAAGATATTAGCGACCCTATATTGCAGGTCACAATCAGACTCAGCATTTTGCGTACATTCTGGAAGCTGCAATTTTCATCTGAAATCAAACGAGGTTGAAATTTACTTTTATTATATGTCTCTCTTCTATATGAACCTAAATACTATCAAAAAAATAGAAAATTGAATTTTTTACAGGGGTCAAAACAAAAAAAACATGATTTTATGCCATTTTTTACAATTTTATTTGCAAGAATAAAATCATTAAAAATAATGATAATATTCCGATTTTAGGTTCATATAGAGCGCAATACTATGAAGAAAATAACTGCCAATTTTCAAAACGATTGCTGAAAACTTTTCAAACTAGAGTGTACGCAAGTTCAAAAAAATAGTGACCGCTCGGTTATACACATGGCGCACTCGGGGCCTGGAGGAGAGCTACTTACTTTAATGGCTTACAACAATAGAACGAGTCGGAATTTTCATTTAAAATTTTGGGAACATAATTTTGAATAGTTTTACTAACAATTTATGAAATAAAAAAAAATCGATTTTTTGAACCGTCTAACCCTATTTCCTCCCTTATGGTAGTAGTCTGGTAACTTAAGCCGATTTTCATGTCTTTTTTGGAGGGCGTTTTTTTGTAGGAAAATAAAAATTAATCGTTTTGGATATTTAGGATGTTTTTATTTGGATATTAAAAATACAAAAAAAAATGTTTTTGATCAAATCCAATACTTATTATTATTATTATTATTATTGATCGGAGTTGGCACCTCGAAAAAAAAGCACGAGGGTGGCCCCGGTGATTTTGGCTCTTGATGTTATCTGAAATAAAAAATTCTTGATAATTCTTAATCTATAGACATGTCATTCTGGTCGGAGCTACTGAAGTTAAATTTCATGTATAAATAGCAAAATGGCGGACTTTGGAAAAAAAAAAAATTTTCTTTGGACTTTGGAAAAAAGTTTTTTTTTTCAAAAGTCCGCCATATTGTTATTTATCCATGAATTTTAACTTCAGTAGTTCCGACCAGAATGACATGTCTATAGATTAAGAATAATCAAGAATTTTTTATTTCAGATAACATCAAGAGCCAAAATCACCGGGGCTACCCACGCGCTTTTTTTTTCGAGGTGCCAACTTCGATCAATAATAATAATAATAATAACAAACTATTAAATTTTTTCAAAAATTTTTTTTTTGTATCTTTAATATGTAAATAAAAACATCCTAAATATCCAAAACGATTCATTTTTATTTTCCTACAAAAAAACGCCCTCCAAAAGAGATATGAAAATCGGCTTAAGTTACCAGACTACTACCTCAAAGACTATGGGTAAAGAGTCATTTCCACGGAATGACAATGAAATATTATTTTTATCTCAAAAGTTCTTTTCTCTTTTCCACAAACTAATTTTTGTAGATTCTTATTCTTCTAAAGGTACGTTTCTTTTTTTATAAACTAAATTGCCATTTTGAGCATCCTAAACAGATTATAGTTTAATACAATTGATATAATAATTTTTTTTCGCTCATTTCTCCGTTTTGACATCCAACAGTGCGAGTTAACAAACACAAACGATTTTTTCCCACGATAGATAAACAACTTTTTTGTTATTTTACATTTTTATTTGATCATTAACGGCGGATTGACACGTATACTTTTGTCCGTGGGAAAAATTCTGTATCTTTGATTAAACGTTAGTTGCACACTGATTGGGGTGAAAAGGCCATTTTAAGATTTGTCCTTTTGCGGGATAAAATAGACGAGAAAGCGTTGGCGTAGGTAAAACCCAACGCGAAACAAGAAACGAGAAGACGAAGAGAGTGAGGGGTGTGAGGAAAGCTGAGGTGAGACCAAAATGAGATCTCGGCGTATCTTGGCCGGGTCTCGCCGGTAGCTAGGCAACCCTTACCCCCTCTTCGGGGTTATACACTCTCCTCAAGTATTATCCCCGGCGTGCACCCTGGGCCGGTAGCACATAGAACGGAGAGACTAGGCATCAACCAAGAACCCCCGGTCACCTAACTTCACCTTCGTTTACTTGGTCCTCACTTCTACTCTGCGCAACGTTACTTCTTTTTCCTGCTCACCTTCGACCACCGCTACCTTTCTTCTGAAAAAAAAAAACGCCTTGCACCCTCAACCCGTGGCTGGGACTCCGGAAATCCAGTCAATGCCGCAGCACAGCCACGTTGGTCCACCTCAAATTGCGCAGAGGTTGGCGTCGCGCTCATATCCCACCCCATGTTAAAACGTGGAATAGATGCCATACAAAAAGCTCTCCTTATTCCCCTTCACCCTCTATCGAACGTTAATCACAAATTAACGCGTTTGTTTCACTAACGCCGGTCATATTTCCAACGGAAGAAGTTTGGGTTAGGAGAAAAAGCTTAACGAAGGAAATTGAAACAATGAAAGGCATTGTAACCGAGAACAGTCGATGATCCTCACCATTTTGTTTTTGCGGTCGTTTGAATGTGCGTGTTGCATGACCAGATGTGTACGGAGGGTTAGGGGTTCTGCGCATCGTCTTGCGGTTGGTTTGCGGTTTGGGGGTGGCTAGGCCTGATCATTGGCCGCCAGGGGTATCGAGGGAGGTTTTTGGGGGTGTGGTGGCACCTTGCGGTTTGCGGGCTGATCTGACGCCAAGACCACGAGGGTGTGGACCTCTTATCGAGCTACCATTGGCTCTCGGGGACCTCCAAGACCAGAATTACAAAAGTTTTATAATATCATCGAAAATTCTAAATGTCCGGTAAAATAACCGTCTTACTTTGACATTTGCAAAAGTATTTTTAAATAATTTTTTAAATAATTATCGGTAGTCCCTTCGCACACTTAAATTCTATGATATAAAAGCGTATGAAGACTTTATAGGTGAACTATTGCAATGCCAAAATTTGTCATTTTGTCTTTGGTGAACACGCCATGGGATTTTTGCCAAGGATACAATGTTACCATTCATTTTCCCACGGGTACAAACAATGGCGTTACCATTGGGATTTTTAATGGAATTTTTGTCCTTGGTAAAAGTGCCTCCATTACCATTGCCTCAATCAATAGAAATTCAATGATATTTCTTAGCAGCAATGAAGGGCATATTTTGCTAAGGGATGGCATCAAATTTTCGTCGTATGACCAGTTTTTTTCCATGTCAGCAACATTTTTTTAATCTTTGACAAAGCACAGTGCAACAAAGTGCGAAAAGAACTCAGGCTCGATGAAAAGTATTGCGAATTTTTCGTGTGAAAGTAAAGTGAAATCAAGTTGGATAACCCCCCATGAGGGTGAACCATCCTCGTGCCGTTTAATTACGCATCCCCAACATAGATATCCCTCGCTTCCCTTTCATTAAGGCAATAATTTTAATAATTTTTATCTTCCCGTATAATCTGGCTAATTAAAATTATGCTTTGATCGCACTGGGGGTACCTCTTAAGCTACGAGCCGGATGACCCCATCCCCTTTCTCTCTCTCTCTTTCTCTCTCTCTCTTTCTCTCTCTCTCTCTCTCTCTCTCTCTCTCTCTCTCTCTCTCTCTCTCTCTCTCTCTCTCTCTCTTTGTGTCTCTCTATTTCTCTCTTATTGAAGAGAAAGAGCTTTCCACCACGCCGTCGTCACCGCGACGAGGGCTTCTTGATTTACGGGGGCGTCGGGTGCTGTAGTCGAACGAGTATAGTATTTCTCATCTAGAACGACCTCCCTCTCTGCCGCGAACTTTACTATCAGTGGGGGAAAAGCGGCAGAGCGAGAACAGCACAATGAGGTACTAATTTCTCGCGCTCGTTGCGTAATTTTAACCCTTAATGTCGCGGCCCTAGTTGTACAAATCATAGAAAAGGTACGAAACACACAAAAAAATATATATATATTGGAGTAAATTTCGTTTTCCCGAAATAATTCAACCGCGGATTGTTAACGTTTAAGGGATAAAATACAGTCACTTATGAAATCTTCACCCTTGTCAAGCATTTTCCATCAAATTTCCATATTCTTTTCACGCCCTTTTCACTTAAGGGGGAAAATAGGGTTAGGACAGCGTTTTCCTAATGATTTTCATGAATTTTTTTATAGTATAAAAAATGAATATAATTTATTGAAACTTTGAGAATATTTTATACATATATTTAAGTATTTACTATAAAATATTTGAAGAATTTGCTTGAAAAATACCGGGGATATTAGCGACCCCGTATTACAGGTCACAATCAGACTCAGCATTTTGCGTACATTATCGAAGCCGCAATTTTCATCTGAAATCAAACGAGGTTGGAATTTACTTTTATTATATGTCTCTCTTCTATATGAAACTAAATGCTATCAAAAAAATAGAAAATTGAATTTTTTACAGGGGTCAAAACAAAAAAGCATGATTTTTTGCCATTTTTTACAACTTTATTTGCAAAAAAAAATTATTTTAAATAATGATAATATTGCGATTTTAGGTTCATATAGAGCGCAATACTATGAAGAAAGTAACTGCCAATTTTCAAAACGATTGGTTGAAAACTTTTCAAACTAACGTGTATGCAAGTTCAAAAAAAGTCGTTTTCAGAAAAACGCGTTTGAAAAAATAGTACCAAGAAAAACAAAGTCAAGGCAGTCATCAATTTTCTTCGGTGTTTTTCAAGGAAATTCTTCAAAAATTTGATAGTACATACTTAAATATATGTATAAAATATTCTCAAAGTTTCAATAAATTATATTCATTTTTTATACTATAAAAAAATTCATGAAAATCATTGAGAAAACGCTGTCCTAACCCTATTTTCCCCTTAATGGCTTATAACAATAGACCGAGCCGAAATTTTCATTGAAAAATTTAATGATTTTCATGAATTGTTTTATAGTATAAAAAATTAATATAATTTATTGAAACTCTGAGAATATTTTATACATATATTTAAGTATATACTATAAAATTTTTAAAGAATTTCCTTGAAAAACACCGCAGATATTAGCGACCCTATATTGCAGATCACAATCAGGCTCGGCATTTTGCGTACATTCTGGAAGCCGCAATTTTCATCTGAAATCAAACGAGGTTCGAATTTACTTTTATTATATGTCTCTCTTCTATATGAACCTAAATGCTATAAAAAAATAGAAAATTGAATTTTTTACAGAGGTCAAAACAAAAAAGCATGATTTTTTGCCATTTTTTACAACTTTATTTGCAAAAAAAAAATTACTTTAAATAATGATAATATTCCGATTTTAGGTTCGTATAGAGCGCAATACTATGAAGAAAGTAACTGCCAATTTTCAAAACGATTGGTTGAAAACTTTTCAAACTAGGTTGTACGCAAGTTCAAAAAAAGTCGTTTTCAGAAAAACGCGTTTGAAAAAATCGTACCAAGAAAAACAGAGTCAAGGCAGTCATAAATTTTCTTCGGTGTTTTTCAAGGAAATTCTTCAAAAATTTTATAGTGTATACTTAAATATATGTATATAAAATATTCTCAAAGTTTCAATAAATTATATTCATTTTTTATACTTTGAAAAAATTCATGAAAATCATTGAGAAAACGCTGTCTTAATCCTATTTCCACCCTTAATGGCTTATAACAATAGAACAAGTCGGAATTTTCATTTAAAATTTTAGGAACATATTTTTCAATAGTTTTACTAACAATTTATGAAATAAAAGAAAAATCGATTTTTTGAACCGTCTAACCCTATTTCCCCCCTTAAAATAAAAGTTTTCAACGCGTACCGTTTTTTTTTTTCGGTTCATTCACGATTTGGCTAAAATACTTTCGGAAAAGTTTCCGTTTCCCATCCGCGATGCTTATTGTACGGTCTCTAAAGATCGTTGGAACGTATCCTTTTACCGACTTTACCGTATCGTCAGGACGTAGCAAAAGAGCTGAAATCTCAACATTGCCAATGGCCGGTGGATGGATGACGGGGGATGAGATCTAGTGGCTATGTAGATGGGTTATTCGGAGGATGGGTTGCCGGCATTTCGTGCTTTAGTCGGGGAAACCCATGAAATTCGCTTTCTCCCTCACTCAATGCGCCTTTACCTTCGGGATACACTTGCTTTCTCGTTCGCCGAAAAAACCTCACTCTTTGCTACGGCACACCCTCTTTACGTATTCAAATGTTGATGAAATTGACCAGACGGGCTTTGATCCTGGCCTCCTCAAATATTCCCCAAGAGATTGAAGTGAGCATCTGAGCTTGAGTGAAATAACGAGAGCACTATTGAAGAAATGTACGTCGAGAAAGATGTCGAAAGCAGCGCAGAATTGGAATGTATAGCGAATTTTGTCTCAACGATTTTATACAAAATTGAATTAATGTGGCTAGCGGAGGAGACAAATGAGTGCCGTAAATGGTCCGATAAATGACCGAGTTTGTGCCAGTAAATGACCACTTGTGAGAACAAATGGCATCACCCTGTTGTCGCGAAGAACAACAAAATAGAATCAAGGTATCATTCGGTTGAAGTCGTTGCAAAATAAGGGTTGCAGCAGTCTTCGAGTGGAAACGACGTTTATTTTTCGAGGTTTAAACAAAAAAATCCATTGGTACTATTAAATGATTTCAACATCGGTGTTTTTTTTTTTCAAACCTCGAAAAAAATCTTAATTTAGACTAGGAGACTGCCTTGAGGGTGAGGTAAGGTATTTAAACTTTTTTTCGCATTTTTTTTATAAATGAATGTATATCATCTCAAGAATATTGTGTCAAAATTTCAAGTCGATCGGAGCAAAATTAACGGAGTTATGAGCATTTGAGTGTCCGTTGCTCCAGACCGGTTTAAAACGTTTTTCTGAAACGTGTCAAAGCTTTAAGGGAGGAAATAGGGTTAGACGGTTCAAAAAATCGATTTTTTTTTAATTTCACAAATTGTTAGTAAAACTATTGAAAAATATATTCCCAAAATTTTTTATGAAAATTCCGACTCGTTATATCGTTATTAGCCATTAACGGGCAAAATAGGGTTAGGACAGCGTTTTCTCAATAATTTTCATGAATTTGTTTATAGTATAAAAAATGAATATAATTTATTGAAACTTTGAGAATATTTTATACATATATTCAAGTATATACTATAAAATTTTTATACATATACCTAAGTATATACTATAAAATATTAGCGACCCCGTATTGCTTGTTTTTCTTGGTACTATTTTTTCAAACGCGTTTTTCTGAAAACCACTTTTTTTTAACTTGCGTACACGCTAGTTTGAAAAGTTTTCGACCAATCGTTTTGAAAATTGGCAGTTACTTTCTTCATAGTATTGCGCTCTATATGAACCTAAAATCGGAATATTATCATTATTTAAAATAATTTTTTTTTGCAAATAAAGTTGTAAAAAATGGCAAGAAATCAGGCTTTTTTGTTTTGACCGCTGTAAAAAATTCAATTTTCTATTTTTTTCATAGCATTTAAGTTCATATAGAAGAGAGACATATAATAAAAGTAAATTCCAACCTCGTTTGATTTCAGATGAAAATTGCGGCTTCCAGAATGTACGCAAAATGCTGATTCTGATTGTGACCTGCAATATGGGATCGCTAATATTTTATAGTATATACTTAAATATATGTATAAAAACTTTATAGTATATACTTAAATATATGTATAAAATATTCTTAAAGTTTCAATAAATTATATTCATTTTTTATAATATAAAAAAATTCATGAAAATCATTGAGAAAACGCTGTCCCCTATTTCCTTCCTTAAGGACTTACATACGTCCAGCGGTACCGAAAACGTACCAAAAGAAAAACTGTTTTTAGGAGGGATAGAAATAGAAATTGATAAAAAAATTCTTACACATTGTTTATTACCGTGTTAAGTTTGTAAACAAATTTATTTCAATTTTTTTTTTCAAAAATTACAACATGAAAAATCACATTTTTTGAAGCACTGTAAAAAAAAAGTTACTCCACGGTCGGCAGTATTTCTTCCTCAAATGTTGACGGATCTGCAAAATGTGAAGAAATTCTTGTAAAATAAGGTAGTAGTTATAGTCTGTCGAGCCGGATTTTTGAAATTCGAAAAATTAAACAATTTACGGTAATTTAAAAAAAAATGTTAAGTTTGTGTCAAAAAAGTCACACTTTAATTGTTTTTATAGAATTTTCTAATTATAATTTTAAAAATCCGTGTACGCTGTACACTGTAACTCAAAATCTAATGCACCGATTCTTTTGAAATTTTGTGCACTATTTCTCCACACAAATCACCAGGTAGCGCTGCTGAGTTTGTTTTTTTATAATTATTTTTTATTTCACAATAACAAATTTGCCGATTTTTTTAGCGAAAATCGCGTTTTTGACTTCCAAGTGCTGCCAAAAATGAAAAAAACGATTAAAAAAAAATCTCGACAGCGTTACCTCGAGAAACATCTCACCTAATAAACGCATTTTGATTTTTTTGTTTTGGATAATTCAGTGACGAGTTCTACACTGCAAAACGACTTTTTTTCGAGGCGCCTGCGGAAATTTGCTGCCAACGGATTATTTATCAATATTTTGCAATGAAAATTTAGGAAAATATAGTTCAGATGTTGTATTATTATATGGGAAGTAAATAAATAAATCAGCATTACCTGTATCGTCTAAAAAAATTCTTGAAAATATACTTTTTTTCACCGAATTAACCTTACCTCACCCTGTTAACGGGTTAGGCCACTCTACAGGCCGAAAAAATAAGCTTTCTTGGGGATTTTTTTTCAAAAAAACTACAAAGTAAATCGAGGTTACAAAATAGGGCGTTCATCATACATATCAGTGACTGTATACAATAATTTTTTCGAAGCGATTAATTTCAAAATGGCGGCTGTGCAGCGTTTTCGCGATGGCGTCTTCGTTTTTGTTGGCCGGAAACATAACTCAGACAATTTTCAACCGATTCACTTGAAATTTTGAATATATCTTTAAAAATACATTTTCTATGGAAGTGCGTAGGATTTTTTTTTTATATTGCATAGTTCATTTGTTATTAACAATTTTCTGACGATTTTTTAAGCACATTTTTCACTTTTCACTTTAGAAGTGCGCCATTTGGCCAAAAATCAATATATCGAAAAAAATCCTACGCACTTTCATAGACAATGTATTTTTAAAGATTAGTTGAAAAATTCAAGTGAATCGGTTGAAAATTGTCTGAGTTATGTTTCCAGCCAACAAAAACGGAAACTTCATCGCAAAAGCGCTGCACAGCCGCCATTTTGAAATTGATCGCCTTGAAAAAATTATTGTATACAATCACTGATATGTATGATAAACACCCTATTTTGTAATCTCCATTTATTTTGTAGTTTTGTCTGAAAAAAAATCCCCAAAAAAGCCTACTTTTTCGGCCTCCAGACTGGCCTAATCCCTTAATTATATCAAATGTGTACAAAAAACAACAATACAAAATTAAATTTATGAAACGTAATTTATTACAGAATTACGATCAGACCGTTATATTTTTGTTTCAACGCAGTCATTCACTGACATCCGGTTATACACCGGTGTGTCTACCCTACCGCCAGTTGAATGTGACACTCATTCTCACAAACCACCCTGGCGACGAGAGGGGCGTGGGATAATAGGTAAATCCGTAAGGTTTTCGTGAAAAAAAAGCTTTCTCTACGAGGAAGCATAATTCGGAAATTTAATATGTTGGCCGTTATATAGGATTGTTTTTGAAACTACCACCTAGCTGTATCTCGACGTGCTATATATGACATTGTTCGTCTTCCGACAAGGGCGTTAAATTTCATACAGCTCGAGGGTGCTTGTGAACGAAGCAAGAATGGTACACGCTCTCCCCCAAGGGCATTTAATATTTAAAAGGCTCATCTGAAATATGTCGATTCTGGAACATAAATAGCGAGGGTCATCCAGACTTTACAGACTTACAGAGGGTAAAATCCCAGCGTACACCATTTCTTGATACAGTATTCTCTCTGTTTCTCTTTCTCTCGCAACACCTTTTTATTCCACTTTATATCTCATTCCTCTTGTCCCACACTCTATTCGCGTATTCACGAATGATTTATTTGTTGCTTCACCATCTTACCTCGCGAGGTTTACCATGAAAGATTTGCATATTCCAAGGATACTTGACATTTTGAATTGCACCAGCTAAGAGACTCAATTGTTACTTAGCTTGGAGATTTAAATCGGTAGTCTGTTCGAAATAGGATGGATTTCGAGAATTTCTGACTTTACTTTGAACGAGACAATTCAGTGACTGATTTACATTTGAAACGTTGAACAAAGCGAGACTGTTTGATACCCTGTGATTTTACATAAACTTCGGTTTACATATCTGTGGGCAATAATTTGAAATCATTACTCAAGACTTTTGAGCCTTTCTACCAATATTTCTCTTATACTTTTTCCTCTTACAACGAGTAACACTTACCTCGGCAAAATGTGCCATTGGGCCAGTTGTCGTACCTTGGAAAATCGCTACAGAGGGAAAAATGTAAAAAAATTGAGTTGGAGAGGCTAATACGTAAAAAGGGTTTACATTGGAACAAATAAAATAGTAAATAACTGTTAAAATTTACAAATAGTTACATAGATGACAGAATCAATTATTTTCAATGAACACCGATTAAGGGAGGAAATAGGGTTAGGACAGCGTTTTCTCAATGATTTTCATGAATTTTTTTATAGTATAAAAAATGAATATAATTTATTGAAACTTTGAGAATATTTTATATATATATTTAAGTATATACTATAAAATTTTTGAAGAATTTCCTTGAAAAACACCGAAGATATTAGCGACCCCATATTGCAGGTCACAATCAGACTCAGCATTTTGCTATTTTTTCAAACGCGTTTTTCTGAAAACGACTTTTTTTTAACTTGCGTACACGCTAGTTTGAAAAGTTTTCAACCAATCGTTTTGAAAATTGGCAGTTACTTTCTTCATAGTATTGCGCTCTATATGAACCTAAAATCGGAATATTATCATTATTTAAAATAATTTTTTTTTGCAAATAAAGTTGTAAAAAATGGCAAAAAATCATGCTTTTTTGTTTTGACCCCTGTAAAAAATTCAATTTTCTATTTTTTTGATAGCATTTAGGTTCATATAGAAGAGAGACATATAATAAAAGTAAATTCCAACCTCGTTTGATTTCAGATGAAAATTGCGGCTTCCAGAATGTGCGCAAAATGCTGAGTCTGATTGGGACCTGCAATATGGGGTCGCTAATATCTTCGGTGTTTTTCAAGGAAATTCTTCAAAAATTTTATAGTATATACGTAAATATATGGATAAAATATTCTCAAAGTGAGAAGTGAGAGAGATTGATTGATTGTTTGATTGTTTATTATATGCCGTGGTAACACCTTGAGGCAAATTAAATAATACAAAATATAATTTCATGATTCTGATTAAGGGGGAAATAGGGTGAGGACAGCGTTTTCTCAATGATTTTCATGAATTTCTTTATAGTATAAAAAATGAATATAATTTATTGAAACTTTGAGAATATTTTGTACATATATTTAAGTATATACTATAAAATTTTTGAAGAATTTCCTTGAAAAACACCGAAGATATTAGCGAGCCCATATTGCAGGTCACAATCAGACTCAGCATTTTGCGTACATTCTGGAAGCCGCAATTTTCATCCGAAATGAAACGAGGTTGGAATTTACTTTTATTATATGTCTCTCTTCTATATGAACCTAAATGCTATAAAAAAAATAGAAAATTGAATTTTTTACAGGGGTCAAAACAAAAAAGCATGATTTTTTGCCATTTTTAACAACTTTATTTTCAAAAAAAAAATTAATTTAAACAATGATAATATTCCGATTTTAGGTTCGTATAGAGCGCAATACTATGAAGAAAGTTACTGCCAATTTTCAAAACGATTGCATGAAAACTTTTCAAACTAGGTTGTACGCAAGTTCAAAAAAAGTCGTTTTCAGAAAAACGCGTTTGAAAAAATCGTACCAAGAAAAACAGAGTCAAGGCAGTCATAAATTTTCTTCGGTGTTTTTCAAGGAAATTCTTCAAAAATGTTATAGTGTATACTTAAATATATGTATAAAATATTCTCAAAGTTTCAATAAATTATATTCATTTTTTATACTTAAAAAAAATTCATGAATATCATTGAGAAAACGCTGTCCTAATCCTATTTCCCCCCTTAATGGCTTATAACAATAGAACGAGTCGGAATTTTCATTTAAAATTTTGGGAACATATTTTTCAATAGTTTTACTAACAATTTATGACATTTAAAAAATCGATTTTTTGAACCGTCTAACCCTATTACCTCCCTTAATATCGCATCGTTGTATTGTAAAATGACAGTATAACGGATAACGTTAATACAACTGTGACGAATCGGTGACGGTCCATTGTTCTCAACAAATAGCAACCTCCCTTTTCTCAGCAAATAAACCAACGACAAATCTCTCGCTAGCTTCATTCCCCCTCGTATCGAAGTTCTTGAACTGAATTTGATATTCGTAAATCTCCATACCGGTTTCGATAAATCAAAACTACACCGCCTGCCAGTGTTTGATTTCTCGCGATGCCAAACCATGGAATCCCGAGCGGTTCTGTAACCTTAAGAGGAAGACAGAAAGAACAAGAACGCTGGGTAGGTGGACGAGGAAAAAAGTCACCCTTCATACTCCGTTTCGGCACCCTCATCCAAAGCACCGTCTGCAACATCCGCTCGACATCATCCAGCTCAAAAATTGATTCTCACCCTCTTCCTGCCAACGCGCCCAACCCACTCAACCCTCCCCCCGCCCCCGCAACTCATGTCCGTCGCAATAAGACCCCCAAAGTTTCTCATCACGCTCATATTCCCTGCCAGCGAAAGAATATTGTATCTTGAGTGGAGGACCAGAATCATCAAACCGAAACCACCTTCGCGCTGAGATAATTTCAACGTTGCCGACGAGATGGCCCGAACTATTTCATGGACAACCCGTGTCCTTTATTACTTGACCAACGGGTACAAAACTTTTGGGGCACTGAGATCGGACGATTCAATTTTATTTTCATTTTTTCACCCGTAACATTGGAATTTCGTTTATTTCTTTCGGAATGAGATGGGTGATCACTGAGAACGGGTTAGGCCACTCCAAAGGCCGAAAAAATAGGCTTCTTTGGGAATTTCTTTCAGAAAAACTACAAAATAAATCGAGATTAGAAAATAGGATGTTTATCATACATATCAGTGAGTGTATATAATAATTTTTTTGAAGCGATTAATTTAAAAATGGTGGCTGTGCAGCGTTTTTTCGATGACATCTCCGTTCTTTGTTGGCCGGAAACATAACTCAGACAATTTTCAACCGATTCACTTGAAATTTTGAATATATCTTTGGAAATATATTGTCTATGGAAGTGCGTAGGATTTTTTTTTATATCGCATACCTCATTTGTTATTAACAATTTTCTGACGATTTTTTAAGCAAATTTTTTACTTTTCACATCAAAAGTGCACCATTTGGCCAAAAATCAATATATCGAAAAAATCCTAAGCACTTCCATAGACAATGTATTTTTAAAGATATATTCAAAATTTCAAGTGGATCAGTTGAATATTGTCTGAGTTATGTGTCCGGCCAACAAAAACGGAGACGTCATGGCAAAAGAGCTGCACAGCCGCCATTTTGAAATTAATCGCTTGAAAAAATTCTTGTATACAGTTGTTATTATTAACAATTATCTGACGATTTTTTAAGCAAGTTTTTTAATTTCTACTTTAGAAGTGCGCCATTTGGCCAAAAATCAATATATCGAAAAAATCCTAAGCATTTCCATAGACAATGTATTTCTTAAAATATATTCAAAATTTCAAGTGGATCGGTTGAAAATTGTCTGAGTTATGTTTGAGGTCAACAAAAACGGAGACGTCATGGGAGAAGGGCTGCACAGCCGCCATTTTGAAATTAATCGCTTCAAAAAAATTATTGTATACAGTCACTGATACGTATGATAAACACTCTATTTTATTCTCTCAATTTATTTTGTAGTTTTTCTGAAAATAAATCCCCAAAAAAGCCTATTTTTTCGGCCTCTAGAGGGGGTAATCCCTTAAGGGAGGAAATAGGGTTAGGACAGCGTTTTCTCAATGATTTTCATGAATTTTTTTATAGTATAAAAAATGAATATAATTTATTGATACTTTGAGAATATTTTATACATATATTTAAGTATATACTATAAAATTTTTATACATATATTTAAGTATATACTATAAAATATTAGCGACCCCATATTGCAGATCACAATCAGACTCAGCATTTTGCGTACATTCTGGAAGCCGCAATTTTCATCTGACATCAAACGAGGTTGGAATTTACTTTTATTATATGTCTCTCTTCTATATGAACCTAAATGCTATCAAAAAAATCGAAAATTGAATTTTTTACAGGGGTCAAAACAAAAAAGCATGATTTTCTGCCATTTTTTACAACTTTATTTGCAAAAAAAAATTATTTTAAATAATTATAATATTCCGATTTGAGGTTAATATAGAGCGCAAGTTAAAAGAAAGTCGGTTTCAGAAAAACGCGTTTGAAAAAATAGCACCAAGAAAAACAAGCAATATGGGGTCGCTAATATTTTATAGTATATACTTAAATATATGTATAAAATATTCTCAAAGTTTCAATAGATAATATTCATTTTTTATACAATAAAAAAATTCATGAAAATTATTGAGAAAACGCTGTCCTAACCCTATTTCCCCGCTTAATGGCTCATAACAATAGAACGAGTCGGAATTTTCATTTAAAATTTTGGGAACATATTTTTCAATAGTTTTACAAACAATTTATAAAATAAAATAAAAATCGATTTTTTTAACCGTCTAACCCTATTACCCCCGTTGAATGCTACTCTACCGTTAGCGAATCGATCTATCAAATAACTTTAATGTCTCTGTGACTTTTTGCATTAGATCAATGTCGAAAATGATTCCTCGCACACGCGCAACGACGTTACACAATCAATAATTGGCGCAAACAGCGTCTGTTCGTGTCAACAGACAAGCATCCTTGACTACGAAGTGAGCTTTACCGTGGGTTATCCCATTGGCCGCAAGCTGGCCTTTTTCGTGAATGCTCGACGCTCGGAATTCTTGGCTCGTGGAATCATCCGTGCCCTTAATTAAAAATCCAACAAGCCCCCGGTACTGCGAAGTTCCGGAATACGTCCTGGCAATCCAATGTTTCGCAACGCGTCCTGTTTCAGCGTCCCTGCCCCCATTACACCCTTCAAGCAGCGTTAAGGGTGGCTGCGAGCCCGTTCCTACATCGACGCAAACCACATTCTTTCGTTTAATTCCCGCGAATTTATAACCAAGCTAGCGTGTTACCGGTGGTTGTTACTACTGCTGGTTCTGCGTCGGATAAACCCCTCCCCCCCCGGCCCTAGTAACCTACCCCCTAGTACAATACTTTTTAGCCAAGTCGTTTCCCTCGCCACGGTGAACTTTTCTCGTTCAATGGGGAAAAATGTACGTATATGTATACAAATTTATACATACAATACATAAAGAGACAAACGGGGGTGTACGGAATAGTATTGCCTCGGCAGAAAATTGGAATTGCAGAAGGACGCAACCCAGGAAGAACAGTCGTGGGGGTGGTGAGAAGGCGGACATGGTTGGCATCCTCTCTGATTCTAGCTAATCCTTCAAAACGTTTTGTTTCTTCTCCGTTGATACAAACGTTGTGGAAACGGTGTTTTCGTACAAACTTAAAATGAAGAATGTTGAACTGACTTTGGATGAAATGCATTTTGATGAAAAACAGTTTCGCAGTGAGAAACCTTACGGAAGATAGATTAAATTGTCTATTGATTTAACGTGACCTGTGATTACGTTTTTTTTTTCTGTCGTACCAGAACCCATTGAAGATTCTCTCCCTCTCCTATTTTAACCATCGTCATATAAATATAATGTTGAATATCATATTTAGACGTGTACAAAGTGGCTGAATCATCAAAGCCAAGGTGGTGAAAGCATCGTACAGGAGGACTATGAGAAGGGGAGTAGTGCTTTAAGATATGGGCGTTAAGACGACGGGGTGAGAAGTATAAGCAAGCGCTGGCTCTGAAATAATTAAACCGGGGGCAAGTTTTTACGACAAGGTGTTCATTACCGTGGGTAATTAAGACGCCCCTTAACTAGACCCGCTAACCACCCGCGGGGGCGGTAAACCAACTTCTCTCGGTCGTGGGATGCCTTGCCGTGAAGCTACGAGGGATGAGGGCACCCAGAGGGAGCTTGTCTTTCTATCTCACTTCATCTTCTTCTATCTCACTTTCTCGAATTCTAACTCTCTCCCCCCCTTTCTCCAAACCCTACCCAACCTTCCCCCGCCCTCCCCATTTCTTCAAGGCGCCCTACTGGAACGAATAAGGGATGGAAAAGTGGAACGAGACGAGGGTGGAAGAAACCAGTGGAAAAGTTTGTATAAGCTGTAAGGCTGTTATCGGTGATTATGAGGAGTACAGGGTTGAGAGTATGGAAAAAGAGAATGAGGTTGAATAACCAAAGGGAATTTAAACGGGGAGGATACGGAGAAGAAGGTTGGGAGGATTCGGCCATCTGAATCGAGTACGGCGATAACTATATTTCGACCGATCAATAATATTTTTGATTTTTTTTTTTCGTTTCAGATGAGTAGACGTCTGGGGTAAAAATAAATTCTTGATTAGTCTAGAATATTGCCTTAAGGTAGTAGTCTGGTAACTTAAGCCGATTTTCATGTGTTTTTTGGAAGGCGTTTTTTGTAGGAAAATGAAAATGAATCCTTTTGGATATTTAGGATGTTTTTATTTACAGATTGAAGATACAAAAAAAAAATTTTTTGAATTAATTTAATAGTTTATTATTATTATTATTATTGAGCGAAGTTGGCACCTCGAAAAAAAAGTGCGTCGGTGGCCCCGGCGATTTTGGCTCATGATGTTATCTGAAATCAAAAATTCTTGATAATTCTTAATCTATAGACATGTCATTCTGGTCGGAACTACTGAAGTTAAATTTCATGGATAAATAACAAAATGGCGGAATTCGGAAAAAAAAACTTTTTTTCAAAGTCCGCCATTTTGTTACTCATCCATGAAATTTAACTTCAGTAGTTCCATGTCATTCTGGTCGGAACTACTAAAATTAAATTTCATGGATGAGTAACAAAATGGCGGACTTTGAAAAAAAGTTTATTTTTCCGAAGTCCGCCATTTTGTTATTTATCCATGAAATTTAACTTCAGTAGTTCCGACCAGAATGACATGTCTATAGATTAAGAATTATCAAGAATTTTTTATTTCAGATAACATCATGAGCCAAAATCGCCGGAGCCACCCACGCGCTTTTTTTTCGAGGTGCCAACTTCGATCAATAATAATAATAATAATAATAAAATGTTAAATTTTTTCAAAAAATTTTTTTTTTGTATCTTTAATATGTAAATAAAAACATCCTAAATATCCAAAACGATTCATTTTTATTTCCCTACAAAAAAACGCCCTTCAAAAACGACATGAAAATCGGCTTAAGTTACCAGACTACTACCTTCAGGGAAGAAATAGGGTTAGGACAGCATTTTCTCAATGATTTTCACAAATTTTTTTATAGTATAAAAAATGAATATAATTTATTGAAACTTTGAGAATATTTTATACATATATTTAAGTATATACTATAAAATGTTTGAAGAATTTCGTTAAAAAACACCGCAGATATTAGCGACCCCATATTGCAGGTCACAATCAGACTCAGCATTTTGCGTACATTATGGAAGCCGCAATTTTCATCTGAAATCGAACGAGGTTGTAATTTACTTTTATTATATGTCTCTCTTCTATATGAACCTAAATGCTATGAAAAAAATAGAAAATTGAATTTTTTACAGGGGTCAAAACAAAAAAGCATGATTTTTTGCCATTGTTTACAACTTTATTTGCAAAAAAAAATTATTTCAAATAATGATAATATTCCGATTTTAGGTTCATATAGAGCGCAATACTATGAAGAAAGTAACTGCCGATTTTCAAAACGATTGGTTGAAAACTTTTCAAACTAGCGTGTACGCAAGTTCAAAAAAAGTCGTTTTCAGAAAAACGAGTTTGAAAAAATAATACCAAAAAAACAAACAACATGGGGTCGCTAATATTTTATAGTATATACTTAAATATATGTATAGAAATTTTATAGTATATACTTAAATATACGTATAAAATATTCTCAAAGTTTCAATAAATTACATTCATTTTTTATACTATAAAAAAATTCATGAAAATTATTGATAAAACGCTGTCCTAACCCTATTTCCTCCTTTAATGGCTTATAACAATAGAACGAGTCGGAGTTTTCATTTAAAATTTTGGGAATATATTTTTCAATAGTTTTACTAACAATTTATGAAATTTAAAAAAAATCGATTTTTTGAACCGTCGAAGCCTATTTCCTCCCTTAAGTTCTACGTATTCATATGCTGAAACACAACAATTTATTTTGCAACGTATCAGCTCGTATTTGGGCATCAGTAAAGACTTTTGACCCCCGCTAAAGTCCACTTCCTCTAACTCCAAAGTATCTTCTGCTAAAGCTTCAAGAGGGGCGGATTACCGAAAGTTCATGAGTGCGCATTAATATGTGACCCTTCGCAAATAACCCTTACGCCCTAACACAGCCGATTTTCCGATTTCAGACGGCAAGCTTTAAGCTCGAAAATCCCAGACTTTTCGCGTGCATAACGTAATCGAATATTAATGAGAATTCATTTGTCTATTGACTTACTTCGTACCGTCTCCCACCATAATCTGTGTATTAAAATTGTTTAGTCGTGAAAGCATTTTATAATCCGGTACCCTCTAGTGACAGTGCACGTAAATTTCTTTGCAGACGAGATTTCCCGCTCTTTTTCACATATTTAAAACTAAAACGCATTGACGATTAAATACTCGAAAATAAAAAAAAAGAAACAAAAGAAAAAAACATTTTTTCGCGTAAACAAAGCTTCCTCTCGTTGGAAGGAAAAATAAAACTTCTTCAGCGCACTCGATGTTTTATCCAAAGATTTATGACAAACCGATAAAAAATATTAACGCTGCCAATATCAACACCGATTCTCAGCCAAACCCTTTTGTAACAACCAACCCCCTTTTTTCCGGCGCCTAAAGAACAAGGGATCGAAAAGTTGAAGAGAAAAAGAAAGAGAAAACAAGCGAATGCTTTCGCAATCCCTCCTTTCACCTCAATGAAGAATGGGGACACTCAATCACCCCCAAGACAACCGGGTCGTGAGGGTGGCGCTTCGGGGTGGTTCCGCGTCCGAAACAATACGAAACAAACGGCCTCCCGTGAGCGGATATTAGTTTTTCGGATTTCTCGAGCCAGAGACCTCGCCGTTCTCACAACCGCGTGGACATAGCGAAGGCCATGTTGAATGCAAACGCGGAGGCGCGACCAAACGAAGGTTTAAACGGAGACAACAAAATGGTATAGGAACGAAATCAAGCGGCCCTCTCACACCCCTTCTTACTGTCATTATTTCTTGCCTCTTTGCAGCTCTGTCTCTCGCTCGAGCATTTTTTTCTCGCGTCATATTTTCTACCGGTAGCATTTTCGCATTTATCACTGTGAAAAATACGAGGTCTGTTCAAAAAGTATCGCGAATTTTGAACTTCCGCGGGCTACGTATATTCAATTTTCGATTTTTTTGTGGCGTCAGGTTGGTACTCGTGTCCCTCACTTATGCTGAAACAATCGGCCATTTTTAATGTTTAGTTAATCGTTGACAGCCGTTTTGGTTAGACGTGTTTTGGCTTGTCTTCGATTATTGCTTATTCCAAAAAATGGATCAAAGAATCTGAATCAAATTTTGTGTGAAAAACAAAATTAAGTGCGCGAACGCATTTCGAATGTTGACTGTGGCATATGGTGAAGCTACCTTGGACCAAAGCAACGTTTATCGGTGGTACAAAATGTTCTCAGAGGGCCGAGAAGATGCGAACAACGAAATGCGTTCCGGACGCCCGAGCACATTGACAACAGACGAAAACATTGATGAAATGAAGAAAATAATATTGGCCAATCGTCGAATCAACCGTTAGAGAAGTTGCCGAGGAACTAAACGTATCGATTGACTCGTGCTATTCGATTTTTACCAATGATTTGGGCATGAGACGGGTCGCCGCGAAATTCGTGCCAAAATTGCTCAATTTCGAAGAAAAACAGTGTCGCATTGACATTGGTAAGGAGCTGTTGGACTCGGTCCGCGACGACCCAAATTTGCTCCAGAGGATTATAACTGGTGACGAATCAGGGGTTTATGGTTATGACGTGGAAACCAAAGCTCAATCATCGCAGTGGAAACTGCTTTTTTGGAATAGGCAAAAATCGAAGACAAGCCAAAACACGTCTAACCCAAACAGCTGTCAACAATTAACTAAACATTCAAAATGACCGATTTTTTCAGCATAAGTGAGGGACATGAGTACCAAACTAACGCCACAAAAAAATCGAAAATCGAATATACAGTGGGTCAAAAAAGTATTCATACACCTTGTTTTTTTGCGATAACTTTATATACATAAGCGATACGCAAAGAAAGCCAATTTTATTTAATAGCATCAGGTACAGAGATAAACTGCAAATGGAGAATTTTTTCCCAGGAATACTAGAAGAATTATGGAAAAAAAACGAAAATTTTCGGGCCAAAAAAGTATTCGTACACTTACGATTGAGCTGCTAAACCTCGATATTCACTCACGGACGGTCTGACCTCTGCGCACAATGTAAACAAGTCTTCGTTTACACAATCGTTTTTTCCTATTCCATGCGGTAGTAGATCTTCAAGCTCTGAACGGGGCGGGGTCGAAGTTTCGAACCGTAAAAGCTTCGACGGTTCAAAACTCCGAATTTATGTGGGACGATCTTAAAACTTTTCGAAATTTTTAAAATCCGTCCTTTTTAAAACAGAAATGTCATTGCGAAGAATAGTTATACATCGAGGATTAAATGACAAGAATAATTATGGGACCGACCTGCAAACGTATCGAAAAACAAAAATCCTACTATTTAAAAAATCGTATTTTAATCAGGGCTTGAAACAATATTGCAAACAGATTGAATGTCCGGTTAAAACACGCGAAAGTTCGACCTAAGCGTCTAACCGATTCCTAAAACAAAGGCACGAAATTATGATATTTATAATTCTTTAGACTGAACATCGTACAAATTATCTTTAGTCGTTGAGGTTCGGATCGTGGTCGCGAACGTTAGGAGACGATTTCGACCGGGTTTCGTTTTTTATTCTACATCAGCATCCTTCACGTGCATGTGAATTATTTTACACCACTATCAAACTGACAGTCATAATGCCACCGGCGAAAAAGAATCCTTCTCACGATTATTGGAGCAAGGATACTAATTTTGCGAAAAATAAATCATTTTAAATGATCAAACATGTATATGGTACATTAGATTTAAAATTATGTACTATAGTTGCAAATCTAAGGAAGTTTCAGCAGACATTTAATTTCCTACAAAATATGAAAGTTGCAAACAAATTCATAAGTCAATATAATATTAACCATTTCATCAATTCTTGTCAAATTGTATACCAACTGTCCTTTAATGATAGTCTATTTATATTAAATAAAATCAATATATTATAAAATCCCATATAAACTTTGGTGACAGCATGAGAACATTTATTTGTATTGGTTACAGGTGAGTGTAGAGAGAAGCTTCTCCCATATGGCTTTCGTCTTCTCACCTTATTGATGTGGCATGAATGAAGAAAAGTTACAAGACACGTTAACATTGAGAATCAATGAAACGTTCAAGAAAGAATAAAATATATATCTACAGTATAGTTTTCATGTAACTTATATTTAGATCCGATAATGTTTGGTACTGCTACGTCCACATTGATACTTTTTAATTTTAGACTGACTTGCTCATCCGCCACCCCGTTTCGTTAATTTTTGAGGGACATATTTCTTTTTTATCGAAGAAAAATAGGACGCCCGATATGCCGTTGGAAATGTCGATTTTTTATAAATTTAATCGTTTAGTTTAGAGGGTTTATATTGATGTGAGGACTGTTAATATTATTATTTTGATCTACAGATTAACGTGTCCTTTCATTTTCCGTGTTGTTACCGACAAAAAATAAAAAATCTATGCGAAACAGACCGATGCACGTAATTTCAGTTGCACCAAATTTCATCATTAAATATATTTTCGATGTATTTTTATTGCAGAAAAGTACATAAGTACGTTTGAAAGTACATCAACTTAAAATGAAAGATTGTATGGCATTACAAATTTGTTTCTCCGAATCCACACTTTTCGCGATAGCTTTAACCGACTTTCAATTTTTTTATTCATTCTCCACTATGTTCGCGACCGAAATGCTGAACCGAAATGATACGGCCGATCACGTATCAAAACCGACATGAACATAGCGAGAAAGAATTTAGTCGAGGAAAACACAATACCGGAACCACATATTTTGTTTCGAGCCCTGATTTTAATGATTAGAAAACGTAAAGTTCCGAAAAATTGTGGTGTTAGAAACTCGAGTTGCCGAACGGTCAAGTTTTGTACCTGAAAAGGTTCAGAAAAAAAAGGTTCGAAGCCAAATATATTAGAATTTGTGTGTCCCGAAAAGGGTAAACAGACGACAGTGTATTAATTCGACGGGGCAAAATTCCGACAGGGCCAAATTTCGAGAGAGAGTAAAAGTAGCGCTACTAGTGGGCTCTGACGCTCGCTCGTGAAAAAAGATCCATAGGACATAACATCAGTGTTGCTATGTTCAGTGGGGCACGAATTGGAAATTTTCGAAATTTTGTCCCTTCAGAACTTTTATTTTCGGAATACCGCATCGTCGACGTCGTAATTTTCGGATTCAGAATAGTTCGTATACCCGAGAATTCTTTTCTTCAATTTTATTACGGTCGCACTTTCCGATAGTTCCTTGTTCGATAAATATAATTTTCAGAACTTTGCGGATCTCTGAAAATCACCAATTCGAAATTTTCCCAGTAGTACTACTGACCGTTCGATAAATTGCTGTGTCGTCTGCGCAATCTTTCGAAAAAATATTTACTCGACGATATTAAATTCGTATCATTTCTGGTATCGATTCATACCCGTTCGATATTATGTACAGTCAATTATTCAAACTGTCGTCGAAATGAACCATGTAATTCGTACTATTAAAATTCGGAGTTTTGCACCGTCGAAGCTTTTACGGTTCAAAACTTCGACCCGGCCCCCCCTGAACAGACATGATGGCAAAGAAAAGCGAAATATCAATATCCATGAGAGATAGAGTGATTTTTCTTCGAAAACGCGGTGAAAGTTATCGAAAAATTAATAAAGAACTAAATCTAAGTTTCGCAACAGTGAAATATATAATACAAAAATACGAGAGAACAAACAGCACAGAAAATAAGCTACGAACCGGTCGACCGAGAATACTAACGGTACGAGAGCGTCGGTGTATCGTTACAGAGGCTACAAAAAAACCGTTCACAAGTGCTCGCAGTTTAGCTAATGATGTCGCGTCAACATGGGGGAAGAGAGTGTGTCCCCGGACTATTCGAAACGTTTTGCATTCTGCCCAAATATAGGGCGGAACTGCCCGCAAAAAATCATTAATTAATAATATAAATCGAAAAAAACGTTTGGTTACGGAAAAACCTACGCAAAAAAATCTATAGAATTTTGGAAACGTGTCGTATTCTCGGATGAATCGAAGTTTAACATCTTCGGATCCGATGGAAAAAAATTCGTCCGGGGGAAATCAAATACCGAGCTCCAGCAGAAAACTTTAATACCGACTGTAAATCACGGCGGAAAAAGCGTCATGATTTGGGGCTGTATGGGACATTATGGCGTTGGTAATCTGACTTTTATAGATGGTACAATGAATGCCCAGAAGTATATCGACGTGTTGCGCAGCAATTTGAAAGCGAGTATAGATAAAATGGGCCTGGATGGAAATTTCTACTTCCAACAAGATAACGACCCGAAACATACTGCCATGAAAACGAGGCAATGGTTACTCTATAATGTTCGCAAACAATTCATTACACCACCACAATCGCCGGACATCAATCCTATTGAAAATTTATGGCACTTGGTGGATGTAGAAATTAGAAAAAGAAAAATAACAAACAAATCCGATCTCCAAACAGTGCTTTTAGAAGAATGGACGAAAATAGCAAAAGAAACAACGCAAAAGCTAGTAGAATCCATGCCTAAGAGACTCGAGGCGATAATTGAAGCGAACGGGATGCACACCAAATATTAGTTATAATTAACAACTATGATGATGTAGGTTTTCACTATAATCGTAAGTTTATGAATACTTTTTTCGCCTGAAAATTTTCGTTTTTTTGGCATAATTGTTCTATTATTCCTGGGAAAAAATTCTCCATTTGCAGTTTATCTCTGCACCTGATGTACTATTGAATAAAATTGGCTTTATTTGCGTACCGCTTATGTCTATAAAGTTATCGCAAAAAAACAAGGTGTATGAATACTTTTTTGACCCACTGTACGTAGCCCGCGGAAATTCAAAATTTGCGGTACTTTTTGAACAGACCTCGTATGTCGTTAGGAAGAAAAGGACCGGTATGCGCTGGCGTCTTTTTATTTTTTGTTCTTTTTTAACGCACGGCGACGCCTGTAAAGGGTAGAAACATAACCCGTTCGTGAATTCCTGAAAGGGTGCGGATGTAACGTACTATAGATTGCCGCCGAAGAATCGAAAGGATATGGGCTATCCATTCGCACATTGACATTTGTGTGTGGGCGAAACGTACGAAAATCTCACGTACCTTGACTACTACTACTATCGGCTTTAACGTATTACCGATATCAAACGCGGTAGAGGGAACTTGATCAATGAGATTTGGCCGTTGGGAATGAGATTTTGTGCTCGCTGCTCGGTAACGTGCCAGGTTATACCGTTACCATTTTTATTATTATTATATCGAGTGGCTTCCACAATTTTTTTTGTTTTTCTATTCGGAAACCGATAGGCAACTGACACTTATTTTCCTTGATCAAGTTGCCGGAAAAAGTATTTCAAGCGGTTAAGGCACCAGACCTTGGTAAAAATTAGTTTATTTTTTCATTTTTTTTTTCTGAAAGATGCATTTGTTAAGAATGCTCTCACCAAATTATGTAAATAAATTCGCAAAATTGACGGAGATACAGCATTTTCTACATTTAGTTTGTATGTCGAATTATTCTTATCAATACCTAGATATATCTATCCACTGATAGAATCTTTTGCGTTTTTTTATTTTGGATAATCCAAACCGGAGATATCGTGCTCAACGCCTTATTTTACAGGAGCTCTCGGAGATCGGCTATAGCAGCTTTAAAAATCATTATTTTTACAAAAAAAAATATGAAAATAAAGTTAATAGTTACCACAATACGTATATAAACGTTTTTACGTTAATAAATTGGAATGTCTTTCCAGGAAAATTTTTTGAAAAATCGCCTTTCCTCTTTTTTTTCTGAAAGATGCATTTGTTAAGAATGCTCTCACTAAATTTTGTAAAGAAATTCGTAAAATTGACGGAAATACAGCATTTTAAAAATTTAGTTTGTATATCGAATTATTCTTCGGCAAAACTTTGAACGCGTTTGTCTCGAATCTACGTTTTTCAACCTGGTTGACAACATATTTTAAAAACTATTCATCCGATTTGCATGTGTCAAGTCTTAAAATGTTCGAAAATCCAGTCTCTATGGCACCACGTAGGGATTTTTTGAATAAAAGACCACCTTCTATTTTTTTATTTCATCCAGTCTCTATGGCACCACGTAGGGATTTTTTGAATAAAAGACCACCTTCTATTTTTTTATTTCATGAACAATGAAAATTTTCTGTAAAAATGGGAAATAAAATTCACTGGTCCGCCATTTTTTGTTCGTTTGTTAATATCGAAATTCCCCTATGTGATGCTATAAACCTATATGTCTAGTTTATAAATATATTTTTTTTTGTATTTTTCTGATGAACCGTATGGCTTAATTGCTGTCAACCACCAAGCAACAACTTCGTCGGAGTGTCCTTTTGGAAGCGGCGTACACCGCAAACTATTCTTAAGATTCGAATAAAAAAATTTGTGTAGTGTTTTCTATATGTATATATTGAATATTAGTATCAATAAAAAGAAAACCATTCATCGTTTGCTCGAAAAAAATTATGAAAAATACACCCTCGTACCGCCCGCGCACCGTGGTCCGGTGCCTTAAGGAATTATACCCAGTCAGGAGACCGAAAAAAGGTGATTTTTCAAGAATTTTTCCCGGAAAGACATTTTAATTTATTAACGTACAAATTTATATACGTATTGTGGTAACTTTTAACTTTATTTTTATATTTTTTATTTGTAAAAATAATAATTTTTACAGCTGCTACAGTCGATCTCCGGGAGCTCCTCTAAAAAAAGGTGTCTGTCGGTGAGGACGATATCTCCGGTTTGGATTATCCAAAATGAAAAAACCAAAAAGATTCTATTAGTGCATAGATAAATCTAGGTATTGATCGAAGGAATAGTCGAAATTTCCATTTTTGACAAAATGGCGGCTCGAAAAAGAAAAAGTTCCAATTTCCGACGAAAATTTTTTCGTTGAATTGTTTAAAAAAAATAGAAATAATTATCGGAAATCTTATTCCTTCGATCAATACCTGAAGAATATATCTGAGAAGATTGTGTTAAAATTGCAGACCGATCGGTTGAGCCGTTTTTGAGAAAATCGTGCTCACCGATCTTTGAAAACACCGTTTTGAGAAAAAAACGCGTTCAAAGTTTAGGCCGCCCACTTTGTAACGCTCCGAGCGTCCTTACAAATATGCATGTATCTCCAAGAATATTTGCCGGATCGATTTGAAATTTTTAGAGAATATACTCGAATATATGTACGATCCGAAAATGCAATAAAAAAAATCGATTTTTTGAAATTTCCAACTGCGTATAACTCCTTAATGTTATGACTTTTTTGTCATATTCTCTCGTTATGTACTAGCCATAAATCTCAAAATCACAAGGGTCAAAAGAACTGTGGTCGACGACGATCAAGCCTTCACGAATTGTGTGAAATATTACGAGCAATCCTCAAAGTTGAGAGGAAACATTCTCATTCTTTTCCTTATATTTCGTCCCTTTTCTCTTCTATATCTCGTCTCGAATGCCAAAATAGCGATCGTGCACTTTGGCTTATTAAGGGATTTATCCACGGATAGGTAGTAGATCTGGCCGTCGAAAATGTGTCGGGAGGGGTGGATTTCACCGACGTGCCGGGACACCCTCGGCTCCAGCAGTGTCCCGTGACCATCGTACATCAAAATCCCGGTGCCGGCCGGTAGCAAAACGTCGAGTAGACCCTGATTCACTTGGATTCAGGCCTCGAAGTCACGCGGGGAATGAATCATCACCGAAGATTTCCGAGAGGTTGTACTTCGCTTTAATCCCGGGACACAACCACGCCGGGAGTGTGGTACGTGATAACAAGAACTTTTTTTGCAGATGAGACGAAGCCCCCGATATTCTCCCCTACAAATTCTCCTCGGACGGACCTGCCCCCGTTTACCCAAAATCGTTGCACAAAGAGAAATGAAATTTCTTACGACAGCACACCTCACCCCTACCGTCGCAAATGTGTAAAAGGGAGAAATAGGGTTAGGACAGCGTTTTCTCAATGATTTTCAAGAATTTTTTTATAGTATAAAAAATGAATATAATTTATTGAAACTTTGAGAATATTTTATACATATATTTAAGTATATACTATAAAATTTTTATACATATATTTAAGTATATACTATAAAATATTAGCGACCCCATATTGCGGGTCACAATCAGACTCAGCATTTTGCGTACATGCTGGAAGCCGCAATTTTCATCTGATATCAAACGAGGTTGGAATTTACTTTTATTATATGTCTCTCTTCTATATGAACCTAAATGCTATCAAAAAAATAGAAAATTGAATTTTTTACAAGGGTCAAAACGAAAAAGCATGATTTTTTGCCATTTTTTACAACTTTATTTGCAAAAAAAATTATTTCAAATAATGATAATATTCCGATTTTAGGTTCACATAGAGCGCAATACTATGAAGAAAGTAACTGCCAATTTTCAAAACGATTGGTTGAAAACTTTTCAAACTATCGTGTACGCAAGTTGAAAAAAAAGTGGTTTTCAGAAAAAACCGTTTGAAAAAATAGTACCAAGAACAACAAAGTCAAGGCAGTCATAAATTTTCTTCGGTGTTTTTCAAGGAAATTCTTTAAAAATTTTATGGTATATACTTAAATATATGTATAAAATATTCTCGAAGTTTCAATAAATTATATTCATTTTTTATACTATAAAAAAATTCATGAAAATCATTGAGAAAACGCAGTGCTAACCCTATTGCCTCCTTAATGGCTTATAACAACAGAACGAGTCGGAATATTCATTTAAAATTTTGGGAACATATTTTTCAATAGTTTTACTAACAATTTATGAAATTTAAAAAAAATCGATTTTTTGAACCGTCAACCCTATTTGCCCCCCTAATATATTAACGGTAAATCTATTTCATACGGTAAAGAAACTTGATTTTTTTTTTCACGATCTTACCGTACGTTATAACGTTTTTAACATCTTGTATCGTAACTAAAGTGTTTTAAAGTAGTAGTCTGGTAACTTAAGCCAATTTTCATGTCTTTTTTGGAGGGCGTTTTTTTGTAGGAAAATAAAAATGAATCGTTTTGGATATTTAGGATGTTTTTATTTACATATTAAAGATACGAAAATTTTTTTTTTTTTAAATTCAATAGTTTATTATTATTATTATTATTGATCGAAGTTGGCACCTCGAAGTTGGCAGCCCGGGTCCTAACTTTTTTTCTACCGAACCGATTGCTTTCAAATTTTAACAGGCTACTCTACACACTTATAGTTCTCGTCGGAACTACCGAACATTTTTTTCACCCCTAACTTTTTATTTTACAACCCCTCCTTTGCTAAAATAAAAGGACTTTTTTTTCCAAAGTCCGCCATTTTGTTGTTTATCCATGAAATTTAACTTCAGTAGTTCCGACCAGAATGACATGTCTGTAGATTAGGAATTATCAAGAATTTTTGATTTCAGATAACATCAAAAGCCAAAATCACCGGGGCCACCCACGCGCTTTTTTTTCGAGGTACCAACTTCGATCAATAATAATAATAATAATATACTATTAAATTTTTTCAAAAAATTTTTTTTTTGTTTCTTTAATATGTAAATAAAAACATCCTCAATATCAAAAACGGTTCATTTTTATTTTCCTACAAAAAAAACGCCCTCCAAAAAAGATATGAAAATCGGCTTAAGTTACCAGACTACAACCTTAAAAAAATAGTACCAAGAAAAACAAAGTCAAGGCAGTCATAAATTTTCTTCGGTGTTTTTCAAAGAAATTCTTCAAAAATTTTATAGTATATACTTAAATATATGGATAAAATATTCTCAAAGTTTCAATAAATTATATTTATTTTTTATACTATAAAAAAATTCATGAAAATCATTGAGAAAACGCTGTGCTAACCCTATTGCCTCCTTAATGGCTTATAACAATAGAACGAGTCGGAATTTTCATTTAATATTTTGGGAACATATTTTTCAATAGTTTCACTAACAATTTATGAAATAAAAAAAAATCGAATTTTTGAACCGTCAACCCTATTTGCCCCCCTAATATATTAACGGTAAATCTATTTCATACGGTGAAGAAACTTGATTTTATTTTTTCTCGATCTTACCGTACGTTATAACTTTTTTAACATCTTGTATCGTAACCAAAGTGTTTTAATATCTCAACATCATTTCCCCAACATTTTACTGAAGAGATTGATATTTTCCACAAAGAAGGCATCCTCGCCTTGTGACCAACGAAATGCACTCTCGTCGGGTTATTCGAGTTTCAAAGGATCGGAGCGATACATAAGCGGCGAATTTAAAGTGAAGCATCGCAGACAAGAGGCTGATGGCAGCCCCTCGAGTTTTCGAGAGTGTTAATATGAATGAACGTGTGGGTTTCACAGGGGATAGGGAGATTTCTAGGTAAGTCTAAAGATAGGGGTGGATATATACGTAAAATTAGAGGCAACCATTTCGAACCCCGAAGATCACGGCAAGTGCCCTTAATAATTGCAAACAGAGCGTCGCTAGAATCCCGAGGAGTGGAAGGATTAGTTTTGGGAGGTGGATCTGTTGGCACTGCTGATACTATACCGACGCTAAACCTGAGGGACAGGGGTGATGAGATGCGGAGTAAAGAGGTTGGGATTTCCAAACACGTTGGCCTTTCCACTTCCACCTACCCTGTCTCTATTACCACCACCCCCCCTCCCACGTTTGTCCACGGTTTTCCATTTGCGCAGTTGTCTAACCTACACCACGATTAGCTCATAATGATTAGGTCTTGATGGAATAGTGTAAAGGGAATTGGGAGGAATGAATCACCGATGACACTTTGGATCAAGGTTTAACCTCTGTTAGAAACACTCCTGATGCAACACCGCAGTCAAACGACTGCAATCCAGGATCACTCTCAGTTTCAGATTGATTTTCCTCCTTTGGCTTCCTATCATTTGTTGAATCAAGTGTCAGCGGACGTTGATCGACAATAGAATTTGATGGAAGAACGAAGTAACGATGAAACGAAAGGTCAGTTCATGTTTGCCATCGGATCTAGAGAATCGCAAAGTAGCTGTGCCCCCGATTAAACGAAGTTTAGTGATTTTTAATTCGTCCGATCTGCGGGCGAAACTTTCTTGGACAGGGGGTGAAACCTTGCGGGAATCAGAGAGAAATGAACAAATGGAATGGAGCAGATCCCTCACCGGGAGGGGAATTTCTTTTTCACCGGTTTCACCGCCGCTATCTTATTTCATCGATCTCCCACCCCTAAAGCGCTAATAAGCTTTCGCAAACCTCCATACATCCCGGCAACAGAGATTTTCGAGTTTGCTTCTCATTCCGGATTATCGAACGGGTACGCGAACCGGCTTAATGCGATTAGTCATAGTTTCATTACTTTCGCTTTAACGATGTCACCTCCTTTAACTGCAGTTACTCTTATTGATTCTCCATATCGTAAATCATTGTCTGAACAAATTCGACAAAAGGAACATCCCACTTACCCTTTCAGGAAATCATTAGATTTTAAACGGATCAGATGTTACGATTTCTATTCTTGTTTCGTAGTGAAAACTTAGTAAAAATCATGAAACTCAATACTTTAACGCAGGATTCTACTTTGAGACTTTGAAAAAAATCGAATTTTATTTTTTATTACATTTTTCGAAAGTAAATGTATTCAAGAATATTCTCTTAAAATTTTTAATTGTTTTCAGCAGTCTAACTGTACTTTTACCGCCTCTAAAACGTAACTACCTGACCGCGCTAGTTCGACGCGCTGAAACTTTGACCGCGTTTATCTCGAAACTACTTTTTTTTACAAAGCTTAGTGCCGAAAATTCCAAAACTACTGAACCGATTGTTATGAAAATTTAACCACATATTCTGGACACCTATGGATGCCGGCTGAACTAGAATTATTTTAAAAGGTTGATTTTCACTATTTTTTTTGATAAAAAGCAGTGAAAAAACATGCAATTTTTTTTCTTCCTTTTTTTTCGTCGCCATTTTGTTATTTTTGCATGTACATTAAAAATTGTAGTTCAGTCAGTTGCTAGTGACATATTGAATCTAAAAGTTCAAAATTTTTCTCCTTCTGATTGTCCATTTTTTTTAAATTTCAACACCAGCGCAGATCCACTTACTAATCGAGGCGTTGTATTCAAATGGTGTTTTTCCATATTAAAAGTGCATAAAATATATTTAAAAAATGTTAATAATGTATTTCATGAGTGTATTTATTGAGCCTAACAAACCCTACATATTGGTGTATCATTATTCATAATATCATTAAAAATTCATAAAAATAGCCTTTTTTTTCTTCCTTTTTTTCGCCGCCCTTTTGTTATTTTTGCATGTACATTAAAAATTGTAGTTCAGTCGGTTGCTAGTAATATATTGGATCTAAAAATTCAACATTTTTCTCCTTTACATTGTCCATTTTGTGAAATTTCAACACCAGCGCAGATCCACTTACGTATCGAGACGTTGTATTGAAATGGTGTTTTTGCATATTAAAAGTGCATAAAATATATAAAATTTTTTTTTTTATGTACTTTAAGAGTGTATTTATTAAGCCTAATAAACCCTACATCAATATCTTTATTCATAATCTCATTAAAAATTCATAAAAATAGCCTTTTTTTTCTTCCTTTTTTTCGCCGCCATTTTGTTATTTTTGCCAGTACATTAAAAATTGTAGTTCAGTCGGTTGCTAGCGGTATATCGAATCTAAAAATTCAAAATTTGTCTCCTTTAGATTGTCCATTTTGTGAAATTTCAACACCAGCGCAGATCCACTTACTAATCAAGGCGTTGTATTCAAATGGTGGTTTTGTATGTTAAAAGTGCATAAAATATATTAAAAAAATGTTTGAAATATATTTCAAGAGTGTATTTATTAGGCCTAACAAACCCTAAATCAATATCATTATTCATAATCTCATTAAAAATTCATAAAAATAGCCTTTTCTTTCTTCCTTTTTTTTCGTCGCCATTGTATTATTTTTGCCAGTACATTAAAAATTGTAGTTCAGTCGGTTGCTAGTAATATATCGAAACTAAAAATTCAAAATATTCCTTCTTTAGATTGTCCATTTTTTGAAATTTCAACACCAGCGCAGATCCACTTACTAATCGAGGCGTTGTATTCAAATGGTGTTTTTGCATATTAAAAGTGCATAAAATATATACATTTTTTATTTATTTATTTTAAGAGTGCATTTATTAAGCCTAACAAACCCTACATCACTATCTTCATTCATAATCTCTTCAAAAATTCATAAAAATAGCCTTTTTTTTCTTCCTTCTTTTTCGCCGTCATTTTCTTATTTTTGCCAGTACATTAAAAATTGTAGTTCAGTCGGTTGCTAGCGATATATCGAATCTAAAAATTCAAAATTTGTCTCCTTTAGATTGTCCATTTTGTGAAATTTCAACACCAGCGCAGATCCACTTACTAATCGAGGCGTTGTATTCAAATGGTGTTTTTGCATATTAAAAGTGCATAAAATATATAAATTTTTTTTTTTATGTATTTTAAGAGTGCATTTATTAAGCCTAACAAACCCTACATCACTATCTTTATTCATAATCTCTTCAAAAATTCATAAAAATAGCCTTTTTTTTCTTCCTTCTTTTTCGCCGTCATTTTCTTATTTTTGCCAGTACATTAAAAATTGTAGTTCAGTCGGTTGCTAGCGATATATCGAACCTAAAAATTCAAAATTTGTCTCCTTTAGATTATCCATTTTGTGAAATTTCAACACCAGCGCAGATCCACTTACTAATTGAGGCGTTGTATTCAAATGGTGTTTTTGTATGTTAAAAGTGCATAAAATATATTAAAAAAATTTTTGAAATATATTTCAAGAGTGTATTTAATAGGCCTAACAAACCCTAAATCAATATCATTATTCATAATCTCATAAAAAATTCATAAAAATAGCCTTTTCTTTCTTCCTTTTTTTTCGTCGCCATTGTATTATTTTTGCCAGTACATTAAAAATTGTAGTTCAGTCGGTTGCTAGTGATATATCGAAACTAAAAATTCAAAATATTCCTTCTTTAGATTGTCCATATTTTGAAATTTCAACACCAGCGCAGATCTACTTACTAATCGAGGCGTTGTATTCAAATGGTGTTTTTGCATATTAAAAGTGCATAAAATATATAAAAAAAATTTGTTTAATGTATTTCAAGAGTGTATTCATTAAGCCTAACAGACCCTACATCAATATCATTATTCATAATCTCATTAAAAATTCATAAAAATAGCTTTTTTTTCCTCAAGCGCCCAAAGTAGAATCCTGCCTCAATGATAGCTGTATGACAATGTGCTAGAAGATCTTACATTTGCTTTGAATGACATAAAGGGTTTGAATGACATAAAGGGTTTGAATGACCCCCCCCCCCCCCCTCCGTACAGTCGAATGAATTTTTAACGGAAATGCTATCGACTAGTTGAAAGCGCCAAAAGTTGTACCATATTGTTTCCAGATTCTAAAACAAATTAAGTTTGTCGAGCCAATCGAAGCCGGTGTCGTAAACGAACGAAGATGAAATCAAATTTTCTCGTTTTCCGCATAACCGAACGGGATTGAGAACCCTCAAGTATTGATGCCCGATCAAAGAGCCCCTAGGGCTTTAATTAAATGCAACCACCCCACGAAATCCATGGACCATCCGGAGTAGCGAGCGAGAGTCTCCGGATTTCCTCCTCGTCGTTTGGTCTCTAATTCTCTTTTTTTTCGCGGTACAACAGCGTGAAAGATATTCTTAGATGTCATTATTTACAGTCTAAGCTTTTTCCCTATCCCATCCCATCCCAAGCTGGAACCTTCTTCCAGTCTTTTTATTCATTGACATAGTATTGTCTGTCAATTATTTTTTAGGTCATCCTACGACCGATACTTTCAACCCAATACTTTCTTTCACTACGTCATTCCGCTAAGAGATGCGGAACCTCGTTTCCATTTTGTAATCTTATAAGAAAAGCGAGTGAACAACCGCCTTCAAGACTTCACCAGTTAAAGTAGGATTGAACATTTCCCACCAAGAGCCCCGAAACGATAAGCTGCCGGGGTTGCGCCGCGAGGAACGACAGACTCTCAATTAAATAAGCAGTTGAACGAGAACATAAGGGATGAAGCTCGATGATGAAGTTAACAACGAAATTGTCACGTTGTTTTATATGTAAACGACGGTTTCTGATCTCGCTCGCATTTATGGGATTCTCCGTGACGATGTGAATATTGGTTTGCCGCTGTAATCTCGAAATTGAATACTGACTAGGTTTATCGGTGAGGAATCAGCGAATGCAGAACCACCCCCTGTTTCAGTAGGGTAATAGCATATACCGCTACAGTGCGTGTTAACGTTGGTGGCATTGTTCCCGTAGCGGGGTGCGATATGACAGGCGCGCTCGGCACGGCGACTAGCGACACCCCCCGCGTCAAGAATTTATCAGAGGGGCGGAAAAGGGGGGTGGAGGGAGCGCGATGAGGGGGATCATAATTAACCGAATACCGATACTCGGCCCGGCATTGCCACCCACGAGCTCGACGGTCACCACTGCCGAGCGGCTCTCGCACCCCCAAGCCCATCGCGGTACTCCTCACCTCCATCCACTCTCCTATCAAACCATCCAGCGTCATACCCCCGATACTCCATACCTGGGGACCTACGCAACTCGAATATGTACGTAATTGTTTGCCCTTACCACCTCGAACTCCATCACTACCGATCCCACCTGATCATCGAATTGGAATATAGAATAGACCCGGATCGTTAAATCGAGACTAGTTTGCCGGATACTAAGTTCCATTAAGGGAGGAAATAGAGTTAGACGGTTCAAAAAATCGATTTTTTTTTATTTCATAAATTGTTAGTAAAACTATTGAAAAATATGTTCTCAAAATTTTTAATGAAAATTTCGACTCGTTCTATTGTTATAAGCCATTAAGGGGGGAAATTGGGTTAGGACAGCGTTTTCTCAATCATTTTCATGAATTTTTCTATAGTTTAAAAAATGAATATAATTTATTGAAACTTTGAGAATATTTTATACATATATTTAAGTATATAATATAAAATTTTTGAAGAATTTCCTTGAAAATCACCGAAGATATTAGCGACCCCATATTACAGGGCGTAATAAAGCGATCCGAACGTTCGTTCGAGAGTTAGAACTTTCACAAGGTTCGAAAAAGTGAATCGTGGAAAAGCGGCTTTGAAGTTGGCGGTTGGGCGCGCCGCGCGGAATCTAGTATTTACGCTCTAAATTCTGTGACTTTAACAATTTTTGGAATTTTTCAATTTTGTAAAGTTTAAAATATTCCTTACCGTTCGGGCTAACGGAATAAAAAATGTTTAAAATTAAAAATTTTGAAATTTTTCGCGTATATAAGGCCGCAGCGGGTTGGGCCACTCTAGAGGTCAAATAGGCTTTTTTGAGGATTTTTTTTTAGAAAAACTACAAAATAAATTGAAATTACAAAATAGGGTGTTTATCATACGCATCAGTGACTGTATACAATAATTTTTTGAAGCGATTAATTTCAGAATGGCGGCTGTGCAGCGGTTTTCCTGTGACGTCTCCGTTTTTGTTGGCCGGAAACATAACTCAGACAATTTTCAACCGATTCACTTGAAATTTTGAATAAATCTTTAATAATACATTGTCTATGGAAGTGCGTAGGATTTTTTTTCTATATCACATAGTTCATTTGTTATTAACAATTTTTTGACGTTTTTTTAAACAAATTTTTTACTTTTCACTTTAGAAGTGCGTCATTTTGCCAAAAATCAATATATCGAAAAAAAATCCTAAGCACTTCCATAGACAATGTATTTTTAAAGATATATTCGATGTTTCAAGTGAATCGGTTGAAAATTGTCTGAGTTATGTTTCCGGCCAACAAAAACGGGCGCGTTATCGCAAAAACGCTGCACAGCCGCCATTTTGAAATTAATCGCTTCAAAAAAATTATTGTATACAGTCACTGATATGTACGATAAACACCCTATTTTCTAATTTCGATTTATTTTGTGGTGTTTCTGAAAAAAAAATCCTCAAAGAAGCCTATTTTTTTGGCCTCTAGAGTGGCCTAACCCGTTAATGATCTGTTGGTGGCTCTATGGGCCATGCTTTGTTGATAATTTATATTGATATTTAAAGGGAGAAATAGGGTTAGACGGTTAAAAAAATCGATTTTTTTTTATTTCATAAATATAGTGAAACTATTGAAAAATATGTTCCCAAAATTTTAAATGAAAATTCCGACTTGTTCTATTGTTATAAGCCATTAAGGGAGGAAATAGGATTAGGACAGCGTTTGCTCAATGATTTTCATGAATTTTTTTATAGTATAAAAAATGAATATAATTTATTGAAACTTCGAGAATATTTTATACATATATTTAAGTATATACTATAAAATTTTTATACATATATTTAAGTATATACTATAAAATATTAGCGATCCCATATTGCTTGTTTATCTTGGTACTATTATTTCAAACGCGTTTTTCTGAAAACGACTTTTTTTTAACTTGCGTACACGCTAGTTTGAAAAGTTTTCAACCAATCGTTTTGAAAATTGGCAGTTATTTTCTTCATAGTATCTCGCTCTATATGAACCTAAAATCGGAATATTATCATTATTTAAAATAATTTTTTTTTGCAAATAAAGTTGTAAAAAATGGCAACAAATCATGCTTTTTTGTTTTGACCCCTGTAAAAAATTCAATTGTCTATTTTTTTAATAGGGTTTAGGTTCATATAGAAGAGAGACATATAATAAAAGTAAATTCCAACCTCGTTTGATATCAGATGAAAATTGCGGCATCCAGAATGTACACAAAATGCTGAGTCTGATTGTGACCTGCAATATGGGGTCGCTAATATTTTATAGTATATACTTAAATATATGTATAAAAATGTTATAGTATCTTCTTAAATTTATGTATAAAATATTCTCAAAGTTTCAATGAATTATTATCATTTTTTATACTATAAAAAAATTCATGAAAGTCATTGAGACAACGCTGTCCTAACCCTATTTCCCTTCTTAATGGCTCATAACAATAGAACGAGTCGGAATTTTCATTTAAAATTTTGGGAACATATTTTGAGTTTTACTAACAATTTATGAAATAAAAAAAAAATCGATTTTTCGAACCGTCTAACCCTATTTCCCGCCTTAATATATTAACGGTAAATCAATTTCATACGGTAAAGAAACTTGATTTTTTTTTTTTACGATCTCACCCTACGTTATAACTTTTTCAACATCTTGTATCGTAACCAAAGTGTTTTAAGGTAGTAGTCGGGTAACTTAAGCCGATTTTCATGTGTTTTTTGGAGGGCGTTTTTTTTGTAGGAAAATAAAAATGAATCGTTTTGGATATTTAGGATGTTTTTATTTACATATTAAAGATGAAAAAAAAATTTGTTTGAAAAAATTTAATAGTAAAATTTAATAGATTGTCCCAACCCTATTTCCGCCCTTAATGAATACCCGTGATATACAGTGCTTCCCCGCCAAGCAACACCGCCAAAGCCAAGACAACACGCGTACGAATAATTCAGAAATCGTTACGGACCAATCTCGGTAACGCGAGATGAACAAAAAGGGGAAAAAAACGCAGAAAAATAAATTAATAAAAGAAAAACTATCGCAGGGCCCGTTGACATCGCAGCGGAACGGATAAAAGGTTCGCTTGCCAGAAACCCCTTTTTTTTCTCGCCGTGATACCGGGCACTCGGGATGTAACATCTGCTATTCCAACAAAACGAATAGAGGGACTCTTTGGAACGAGAAGGAAAAGAGGAAGAGGGGCGGCGAGGGGTTGTACGTTTCACGCTGTGCTACGACAAAGGGGTTTTACCGTACAGACCGGATTCTGAACGCTATCCTTACTCTTTCCATCGTACACAAATTATATTCGCTGCATCGTCTTTATACCGGTCTCTCGTTCGCGCATACACCGATCGCTGTGCTTTCCTTCTCGGCTTTTCTCCGATGTGGGTGTCAGGCGGAGCCCGAAGGAAGGAAAGGGGGGTAAAACATCCCGAGACCTCAACCCCAGGCAACCCCTTTACGGCTGGCCCCGGCGGTGGCAGCGGTGTCGTATCTTGGCCTCCGCGGCGCGCCGCTCTATCGACGTACACCCAACCCACACCTTTTCACTCTTCCCTTTCGCCATCTTCATCCCTCTATCCCATCCTTCGCGCGCTAGTTTTCACTCCGCTTTCTCCCCCAGCCAAACCTCTGTCTCCCTTGGGGTGTTGGAACCCGCTTCCCTTGCGCAAGTCTTCCGTTCTCTTTCTCCCTTACACCATTTCGAGGCCCGTTCACTTTCACCCGTTGCCAGTTCCCTCTTATCTCTATCTCTCGGTCGCTGTTGCCGTCAGACCTCCTTTCAGCCGCTCTGACCCTCTCTGGCTTCCCTCGACACCGCCAGCAGCCACCAGCAGCCACCTTTCTCGCCGCCCACATCCCGCAACCTGCCTCGAAACCGTGCCTCGAGAATCACCCCAACCACCCCGAGATATTATTTGAGGTGTGCACGCGAGCCCCATCCGGAGCAAAAATATGACTTAGGGTGTGAGCGTCTATCGGTAGTTTTCACCGCTTGGACGCTGCTTTCGTCTTTTATATCCCATTCAACTATCATATTAATGGTGATCACACGAGATTTTATTAAATACAATAGACTGGAGGATTCTAAATATCCAAATTTCGTGGCAGTTTTCTCGTCTAAACGAGGATTTTTTTCCTAGGTTTAAACCAAAAAAAAAATTCATAGGTACTATTAAATGTTTCAATGTCAGTCTTTTTTCCACTTATTCATTGATACTTGTAGGTACTCACCGACCTTACCCAACCTGAAATCTTTTTGTTCATTTTTTCGGAAATTCCACCGAGTTTAGGTAAAAAAAAGTCAATGGATAAAACGCAAAAATCGAAAAAAATCACTTTTCGCACGATTTTAAACGAAATTTCCGGTTTCACGAGGAAATTACCACCGAATTTGTAATCACCGGGTTAAAATACATCGATATAACGTCGTAGAAGAAATTTAAAAATTCAAATTTTTTGGAGCAAAAAGAAGTGGCTTCACTAAAGTCGCCGTAACGTTGCTTCCCGATGGAGTTGGAAGCCCACTCTGTGCTTATTTTTTTTCTAACCGTTCAACCTTTGAAATGCCGCTTCGGTTATTCAGCTACGATTTTTTTTCAATTTTACACCAATTTTTGAAGTTGGACCATCGATTTTCGCGAATTTCTCCATACATACCCCTTCTCATTTTTCTCGACGACTTTCAAGACGCTCTCACGGCCAGAATAATCGAGATATCGGGATAAATCGAACGCTGTTCTCTAAGTCTGCTCGAGACGTTTTCGAAACCCCCCTTAAAACCTAAAATCGACCAAACGGGAGCGAAGTTATGGCCATGTGAAATTTCGAGATTTTTAGGTTTCTGAAAAAGTAAGCAAAAAACGACTAACATTTTTTTTCATTTCTTCCAATGTTTCAATATCTTATTTGATCGGAAATTTTCTGCTGATTACGAAAAACACCGAGTTTTCGTCGATAACTCAAAAGATCAATGGGAAAAAAGCGAAAATCGAAAAAATCACTTTTTCGACGATTTTTTCGAGCACAATAAAAAAAAATTAAGGGTATCATGCGGTTGCGAGTCGCCATGGTTTCATGGCGACTCTGACCATAATCCCAGACATTCTCCTCATCCGAAACAAAAAAACCACAAAGATTATTGATCAGTACAAATATGGCTGTCGCACGAACCTCGAAAATTTCGAAGAACAAAACAATTCACAAAACGACGAGCTTCTAAACAATGTGTACGGATTTTAGATATTTTTTTAAATCTCTGAACAACCATAAAAAATGTTTAAAATTTTTTTCCTCGTAATTCTAAAGGTTTGTGCGACAGCACAACCATAGAACGGGCGTCCAGAAGCGCCGAAGTAGTAGACTCGGCTCTTACGCGGGGCTGGGTTGGCTACAGCCAAGAAGATTTAATTAAGCCAGAGCCGATTTATCTCCCTGACAGCTAGAGACCCCACCGCGACCTTTTCGGAGATACTGTGGCGTGCTGTGCTTCGAGATCCTCACGGACTACGATATTTCGCCCACCGAGTCCACTCTGTTGCTCCCATACTCCGTTGAACCCCTCGCCGACACGTTTTCGGCCTATCCAGACTTACCGACTAAAGGGCGAAAAGTATTCGAACCCTTTTTTTCGTGCAGACTCTCGTTACATGAAAACAAAAACTTCTACAGATTTTACGCCGACTAACGAAATCCGTATTTGGATCGAGTATGTTATGCCCAACACCGGGATTATTTTAAGAAGATTATTCGAACAATTAAGATCATTCACGATTAAAAAGAAAATATTCGATGAGGGTCGATGATGATCGTCTTGTTCCAACGGCGCTGATTGTTTGATGCATCACGAAAGATAGCACGTAAAAGGAAGATGACCCGGAAGACTGATCTCGATTGGAGCGCAATTCGTATTGAGGCACCAGACCACGGTGCCCGCGCGGTACGAGGGTGTATTTTGCATAATTTTTTTCGAGCAAACGATAAATGGTTTTTTTTATTGATATTAATATTCAATATATACATATAGAAGAAACTACACACATTTTTTTATTCGAATCATAAGAATAGTTTACGGTGTACGCAGCTTTCAAAAGGACACTCCGACGAAGTTGCTGCTTGGTGATTGACAGCAATTAAGCCATACGGTTCATCAGAAAAATATTTAAAAAATATATTTATAAACTGACATATAGGTTTATAGCGTCACGTAGGGGAATTTCGATATCTAAAAAACAAAAAAAATGGCGGACCAGCGAATTTTATTTCTCATTTTCACAGAAAATTTTCATCGTTTATGAAAGAAAAAAAAATAGAACGGGGCTCTTTATTTTTAAAATCCCTACGTGATGCCATAGAGACTGGAATTTCGAACATTTTATGACTTGGTACATGCAAATCGGATGAATAGTTTTTTAAATATGTTGTCAACCATGTTGAAAAACGTAGTTTCGAGATAAACGCGTTCAAAGTTTTGCGCGGCGCGGTCGTGTGCTTAGAACAGTTTCACATAAAATGCTGTATCTCCGTCAATTTTACAAATTTCTTTACAAAATTTGGTGAAAGTATTCTTAACAAACGCATCTTTCAGAAAATGAAAAAGAAAAATTTTTACCGTGGTCACAGGGCTAGGACAGCGTTTCAATAAATTATATTCATTTTTTATACCATAAAAAATGAATATAATTTATTGAAACTTTGAGAATACTTTATACATATATTTAAGTATGTACTATAAAATTTTTGAAGAATTTTCTTGAAAATCACCGAAGATATTAGCGACCCCATATTGCAGGTCACAATCACACCCAGCATTTTGCGTACATTCTGGAAGCCGCAATTTTCATCTGAAATCAAACGAGGTTGGAATTTACTTTTATTATATATCTCTCTTCTATATGAACCTAAATGCTATCAAAAAAGTAGAAAATTGAATTTTTTACAGGGGTCAAAACAAAAAAGCATGATTGTTTGACATTTGTTACAACTTTATTTGCAAAAAAAAAATTATTTTAAATAATGATAATATTCCAATTTTAGGTTCATATAGAGCGCAATACTATGAAGAAAGTAATTGCCAATTTTCAAAACGATTGGTTGAAAACTTTTCAAACTAGCGTGTACGCAAGTCCAAAAAAAGTCGTTTTCAGAAAAACGCGTTTCAAAAAATAGCAAAATGCTGAGTCTGATTGTGACCTGCAATTAGGGGTCGCTAGTATCTTCGGTGTTTTTCAAGGAAATTTTTCAAAAATTTTATAGTATATACTTAAATATATGTATAAAATATTCTCAAAGTTTCAATAAATTATATTCATTTTTTATACTTCAAAAAAATTCATGAAAATCATTGAGAAAACGCTGTCCTAACCCTATTTCCCCCCTTAACGGCTTATAACGATAGAACGAGTCGGAATTTTCATTAAAAATTTTGGGAACATATTTTTCAATAGTTTTACTAACAATTTATGAAATAAAAAAAATCGATTATTTGAACCGTCTAAACCTATTTCCCCCTTTAAGGACTTGTGCGCAGTCAGGAGACCGAAAAAAGGCGATTTTTCAAGGATTTTTCCTGGAAAGACATTTTAATTTATCAACGCAAAAATTTGAACACGTATTGTGGTAACTTTTAACTTTATTTTCATATTTTTTATTTGTAAAAATAATGATTTTTAAAGCTCTGCTATAGCCGATCTCCGGGAGCTCCTCTAAAAAAAACAGGTGTCTCGCGGTGAACACGATATCTCCGGTTTGGATTATCCTAAATAAAAAAACGAAAAAGATTCTATTAGTGGATAGATAAATCTAGGTATTGATCGAAGGAATAGTTGAAATTTTCATTTTTGACAAAATGGCGTCTCCAAAAACAAAAAATTTCAATTTTTGACCAACATTTTTTCGTTGAATTGTTAAAAAAAATAAAAATAATTTTCGGACATCTTATTCCTTCCATCAATATCTGAAGAATATATCTGAGAAGGTTGTGTTAAAATTGCAGACCGATCGGTTGAGCCGTTTTTGAGAAATCGTGCTCACCGACATTGAAAACACCGTTTTGAGAAAAACGCGTTCAAAGTTTAGGCCGCCTACTGTGTAACGCTCCGAGGGTCCTTACAAATATGCATGTATCCCCAAGAATATTTCCCCGATCGATTTGAAATTTTCAGAGAATATACTCAAATCTATGTACATTCCGGAAATGCAATAAAAGAAATCGATTTTTTTTAATTCCGAACTACGTATAACCCCTTAAACTAGCTACCAACCCGTGACACGACGATGGTTTCCGTTTAGTTCAAAGGTCCGAATGTAAAATAATGTCCCTTCTCTGTCTCGAACCCGAGGTGTATTGTTACTTGGTCAGACCGTGGACGAGAACGTATGGTATATCGTTATATCGTTGTGCCACGGAGTTTGCTGGCAGGCTCACTTTGAACCGGCAGAGTAACCGTGGGTTTCGGAAGGTGGCGCGCTCGCAGAAGGTACAGAGACGAGAAAGAGGCCAAGTGAGGGAGTGTAGCCGTCGTTGCTCTTAGCCGCGTTAATGCCTTGAGAGGGGGAGTGTTAATTAATAATTGCAAGAGGGTGCTCTCCTGAAGTTGTTGCTATGGTGTGCTCTCTGGCACTAGCGCTCGCTACGAAAACCCCTCGAGATTTCGGAGAGCCTCCGAGAATCATACGTGTTATATCCTCATAGCGAAACCCTCCTTCACCCATTCCAGCTCCTTAGCATCTACCCATCTACGTAGCCTGGTTATTCCGCAAAAAAATGATAGAATTCTCCTTACGGTGTCGAAAGCAAAGAGGATATTCCCCTTAGCAAAATGTGCCATTGAGTGCTCAATGGCAGCCAATGGAAAAGGACGGTTACCATACACATTCAATGCAAATTGCATGGCAAAGTCAAGGGAAAACTTTTAACGCGTTAGGCCACTCTGAAGACCGAAAAAATAGGCTTTTCGTGGATTTTTTTTCAGAAAAACTAGAAAATAAATTGACATTACAAAATAGGGTGGTTATCATACATATCAGTGACTATATACAGTAATTTTTTTGAAGCGATTAATTTCAAAATGGCGGCTGTGCAGCATTTTTGCGATGACATCTCGGTTTTCGTTGGCCGGAAACATAACTCGGACAATTTTCGACCGATTCACTTGAAATTTTGAAGTTATCTTTAAAAATACATTGTCTATGAAAGTGCGTAGGATTTTTATCGATCTATTGATTTTTGGCCAAATGGCGCACATCTAAAATGAAAAGTGAAATATCGCTTGAAAAATCGTCAGAAAATTGTTAATAACAATTGAACTATGCAATATAAAAAATAAAATCCTACGCACTTCTATAAACAATGTATTTCTAAAGATATATCAAAAATTTCAAGTGAATCGGAATTTCATAAATTGCTAGTAAAACTATTGAAAAATATGTTCCCAAAATTTTAAATGAAAATTCCGACTCATTCTATTGTTATAAGCCATTAAGGGTGGAAATGGGGTTAGGACGGCGTTTTCCCAATGATATTCATGAATTTTTTTATAGTATAAAAAATGAATATAATTTATTGAAACTTTGAGAATATTTTATACATATATTTAAGTATATACTATAAAATTTTTGAAGAATTTCCTTGAAAAACACCGACGATATTAGCGACCCCATATCGCAGGTTACAATCAGACTCAGCATTTTGCTATTTTTTCAAACGCAGTTTTATAAAAACGACTTTTTTTTAACTTGCGTACACTTGCGTGTATGAACCTAAAATCGGAATATTATCATTATTTAAAATAATTTTTTTTTGCAAATAAAGTTGTAAAAAATGGCAAAAAATCATGCTTCTTTGTTTTGACCCCTGTAAAAAATTCAATTTTTTATTTTTTTGATAGCATTTAGGTTCATATAGAAGAGAGACATATAATAAAAGTAAATTCCAACCTCGTTTGATTTCAGATGAAAATTGCGGCTTCCAGAATGTACGCAAAATGCTGAGTCTGATTGTGACCTGCAATATGGGATCGCTGATATCGTCGGTGTTTTTCAAGGAAATTCTTCAAAAATTTTATAGTATATACTTATTTAAGTATATACTATAAAATTTTTGATTTTTGTTTAAAAAATGAATATAATTTATTGAAACTTTGAGAATATTTTATACATATATTTATATGTATAAAATATTCTCAAAGTTTCAATAAAATATATTTATATGTATAAAATATTCTCAAAGTTTCAATAAATTATATTCATTTTTTATACTATAAAAAAATTCATGAAAATCATTGAGAAAACGCTGTCCTAACCCTATTTGCCACTTAATGGCAGCTAGCCGGATGAAAAGACAATGGCAAGCTCGAGTGGCAATTTTTTTCATTTGAAACCGAATGGAAAGTCAAGTCCGCCTAAACAGACTCATAGATGTGTGTAAATTTGTGGATGATTGGTCTGTGTATCGATGGGACGAAAATTCATCGTGCTAACGTGTAACTGAACGTCCGGTATATTTTATCCCGCACAGTTACAGGACATTCGATCCGACAAAGCAAGAGGATGGACCGTTTCGTTCCGGAATCAAGAGCTTTCGACGTGGCTGAACTCGTCATTGGCCAAATCTACGGTCGCGCACGCACGTTGTTAGAGTCGGCCGAACTATCGATATTCCTTTGGTTGAGCCATCCCGCTAACAGCGGGCTAACAACCATTGGAATCCTAGCTGGACACGTCTAATCCGTGGATCGTGATAATCGTTCAAAAAACCCATTTATTTTTAGGATTTAGCCACGCATTCGGAATTCTAGTTCAGTCGCATGACACATAAAAAACAATATATGGTTCAATCTGCAAACAATTAGGAAATGAGAATTAAGAATAAATGAGTGATTAACAAAAAAACCTTTATCTCGCCTTGAAATTCAATGAAAAATATCTGAATCCATATCGAGTTTACTCCCACTAATGCACACACACACACTAATGGGTTTCGGACAAGTTGAATTATCATAACAAAAGTTAACGTTCCAATAGCCAAACCAAAAATGGAGAGCTACAACAAAATTCAAACAAAAATCTTGCGTTTATTATTCATTTTGAATATCTATACTTACCAGAAAAAATTCCAAAAAGTCACCAAAGCTGCATTATTTTATTGAAATACAAATTCATCATAACATTCCAGTTCAGTGGCATGACACATAAAAAACAACATATGGTTCAACCTGCTAACAATTAGGAAATGAGAATTGAGAATAAATGAGTGATTAACAAAAAAACCTTTATTCCGCCTTGAAATTCAATGACAATGGGTTTGGGATAAGCTAAATTATCATAACGAAAGTTATCATTCCAATAGTCAAACCAAATATGGAGAGCTACAACGAAATTCAAACAAAAATCTTGCGTTTATTATTAATTTTGAATATCTATACTTACCAGAAAAAATTCCAAAAAGTCACCAAAGCTGCATTATTTTATTGAAATACAAATTCATCATAACATTCCAGTTCAGTGGCATGACACATAAAAAACAACATATGGTTCAACCTGCTAACAATTAGGAAATGAGAATTGAGAATAAATGAGTGATTAACAAAAAAAACCTTTATTCCGCCTGAAATTCAATGACAATGGGTTTGGGATAAGCTAAATTATCATAACAAAAGTTATCATTCCAATAGTCAAACCAAATATGGAGAGCTACAGCGAACTTCAAACAAAAATCTTGCGTTTATTATTCATTTTGAATATCTATATTTATCAGAAAAAATTCCAAAAAGTCACCAAAGCTGCATTATTTCATAAAAATACAAATTAATCGTAACACGAGCAATTAGTGTTGGGACCCAGGAACTTCGAACGACAACCCTAAATTCAATAAATACATTATAATGAAAAACGGTGTGTGCAGGTATCGCCGAGCAAGTAAATTGAATACGAGAAATCATTGAAATTCGAGTGAAAGCGAAACCCCGGTCACGTACACGACTAATCATACCACCATTTCCTTTAATATCCGTTAGATTACCTTGCAGCCCCCAGAAGCAAGCAAAAGCGAGAGCTCGCCCACTCACGACTATCCGCCGGTTGGGTTTATAATGGTCTTGCCAAATCTTACGAACTTCCGGTGAGGTCGTGCGCGACCCAGGCTCCGGCTTCGCAAAACAGCCACCAGAGGTGGTTTGTTATGACGAGATTGGCAAGGCTTCCGGCCATATGCATGTTTCAGAGACTTGTTATCCACTATTGTTATGTTTTCTCCTCCCTCTTTCATTTTAATTCAACATCTTGAGGTGAGGTCTTTTATCTACTATTGTTTTTTTCTCTCTCCGTTAAAAAAATAAATTATCAAGTCGTCGATACCAGCACCGACGGATTTCTTTACCGACGTATCAGCCAGAATTCTTCAAGAAGTGACTCGCAGCAAATATTGTTTGCATTGACCAAAAATACTTCCTCCTATGCGAGAGCATCTCCGGGTAGAGTCAACATCTGCTATTGGCAAAACGATTGGTTGTTGGCTGTTCCGATCGGGCGTACAAATATCCTGGTTATTTACACGCCGCGAAACTGACTGCCCCGGCTAAAACGCTGCCGGTTTGTCTTATAATATTAATAAGGGTAGTTTCCGTCCCGACGTACGTTATAACGGGGGGTTGGGCGAAGGAAAGAGAATGAAAGGGGGCGGATGGTTGCCGAGAGGGTTGCACTGAGCAGCCCGCGGGTCTGGTAAGAGCTATGCTCGCAATGTCCGGCCAAGGGGTTGGTGCGGTATGTTGTAGGTGGCTATCTACCGACTACCGTTCGCCCTGAGGGATGAATTCTGGACCTTGTTAGGAACCGGAATGCTAATTTATTAGGAACCTCGTGCTGACGTTGGTTAAGGAGAAAGGGAAAGATACGAAGCAACGAAGAAAAATTACAATCCAGTAAAATTACAAACCTTTTCGGAACGTTCGCCAAAAGATACTTTCGTTGGCTGCTATCGAATTTTTCATAAATTAAACATTTCGCGACGTAAAGTTTTTTTTTTCTTTTCATACGGAATGTTAGAGTTACCACCCCCAATAATGATTATAGAATATAAAAAGAATACGCGACGAAGAACCGACAAGAACACTAGTGGAAGAATGACCCGAGACGATGATGACCACTTTCTACCCCCATAGCGAGACGGAGGCGATAAAAAATTTTAAGCCGAAAATTTAAATTTCACAATACGATAAAATATTTAAAAAAATCTATTCCATTATTGCTATTGTTCTCTATAGAAATGGCTTTTCACAATACAGTAAAACATCTCGTTTTACGTATTGGATTTAAATAAGAAAATAGGACAGAACTAAGTTTGAACAGTTATCCAATCAAACATTGTAAGAATTGGTTGTTTTTTTAAGTTTTACCTCGTGTAAGAATGTGCTTTCTATAATCAAATGATAGAAACAATTGTTATATACGTAGCGAAGGGAACTGAGATAAGAGATGCAACGAGAAACGGACAGGCGAAAACTAGGAGAGGTTGAAACCTGAAAGAGTAAATGTATAAAAAAACTTGGTGTATAAGAAGAACGAGAAAATAGGGGTGGGGGTTGGGGGTGAGCTTGACACATTGAAGGGGTGGGAGGGACGATGCCGCGCGAGCCCCACACGTGTCTTGAGGGTGATAATTACTCGGCATCTGCAACGGCATCGGAGAACCACCAGCTTGGGTTACCTCCTTCCACCACCTTCCTTATATTCCCTTACCCCTTATCTCCGGCAAAACCTTAGGGGCGGTGGTGGTACCGTCAGCTGGTAGATGCCGAAGGAAGGGGTGATGGCCCCCGCGGAGATGGTGGGTGGCCACAGTATTGATTTTGTCCAAGACAGCCGCCGACGCCAACGCCGTGGCCAACCAGACCCATCTCTGGTGGTACCCACTCGCCTACAACCCCCTAGGATCCCCACCCCTCTTTCTCTCGGTTCCTACCGTCCTTCTCTGTCTTTGCCTTTTCTGCGTCCCCGACGTAACTCCCCTTACCCAACGCGAGCCCCTTCTTCGACCGTCCCTCTAACCCATACAAGATCCCAAAGTAAGCTGGAGTCTAGGTGTCGCTAGTTCGATTCCACACACGTGATACTAGTGAACCCCTTTTTTCCTTGTCCGCCCTCATCTCAGAGCTCTCAGATGAGAAAACCCTTACCCATTCCGGTTTTACTTCTCTTCGTACCGATAATTCAAAGCGTCATCAATCTCATTCTCATTATGATCTTTCGGTTTGTGCGATTGCAGCGATTGGTCAATCTCGTAGGCAGGGCTTGAAACAATATTGCAAATAGATTGAATGTTCGGTTAAAACACGTGAAAGTTCGACCGAAACGTCTAACCGATTCCTAAAACAAATGCACGAAATTATGATATTTATAATTCTTTAGACTGAACATCGTACAAATTATCTTTAGTCGTTGAGGTTCGGGTCGTGGTTGCGAACGTAAGGAGACGATTTCGACCGGTTTTCGTTTTTTATTCTGCATCAGCATCCTTAACGTACATGTGAATTATTTTACACCACTATCAAACTGACAGTCATAATGCCACCGGCGAAAAAGAATCCTTCTCACGATTATTAGAGCAAGGATACTAATTTTGCGAAAAGTAAATCATTTTAAATGATCAAACATGTATATGGTACATTAGATTTAAAAATATGTACTATAGTTGCAAATCTAAGGAAGTTTCAGCAGACATTTAATTTCCTACAAAATATGAAAGTTGCAAAAAATTCATAAGTCAATATAATATTAATCATTTAATCAATTCTTGTCAAATTGTATACCAACTGTCCTTTAATGATAGTCTATTTATATTAAACAAAATCAATATATTATAATATACCATATAAACTTTGGCAACAGCATAAGAACATTTATTTGTATTGGTTACAGGTGAGTGTAGAGAGAAGCTTCTCCCATATGGCTTTCGTCTTCTCACCTTATCCGGGCTTGAAACAATATTGCAAACAGATTGAATGTTCGGTTAAAACACGCGAAAGTTCGACCTAAACGTCTAACCGATTCCTAAAACAAATGCACGAAATTATGATATTTATAATTCTTTAGACTGAACATCGTACAAATTATCTTTAGTCGTTGAGCTTCGGGTCGTGGTTGCGAACGTTAGAAGACGATTTCGACCGGGTTTCGTTTTTTATTCTACATCAGCATCCTTCACGTGCATGTGAATTATTTTACACCACTATCAAACTGACAGTCATAATGCCACCGGCGAAAAAGAATCCTTCTCACGATTATTAGAGCAAGGATACTAACTTTGCGAAAAATAAATCACCTTAAATGATCAAACATGTATATGGTACATTAGATTTAAAATTATGTACTATGGTTGCAAATCTAAGGAAGTATCAGCAGACATTTAATTTCCTACAAAATATGAAAGTTGCAAAAAATTCATAAGTCAATATAATATTAATCATTTCATCAATTCTTGTCAAATTGTATACCAACTGTCCTTTAATGATAGTCTATTTATATTAAACAAAATCAATATATTATAAAATCCCATATAAACTTTGGCAACAGCATAAGAACATTTATTTGTATTGGTTACAGGTGAGTGTAGAGAGAAGCTTCTCCCATATGGCTTTCGTCTTCTCACCTTATTGATGTAGCATGAATGAAGAAAAGTTACAAGACACGTTAACATTGAGAATCAATGAAACGTTCAAGAAAGAATAAAATATCTATCTACAGTATAGTTTTCATCTAACTTATATTTAGATCCGATAATGTTTGGTACTGCTAAGTCCACATTCATACTTTTTAATTTTAGACTGACTTGCTCATCCGCCACCCCGTTTCGTTAATTTTTGAGGGACATATTTCTTTTTTATCGAAGAAAAATAGGACGCCCGATACGCCGTTGGAAATGTCGATTTTTTATAAATTTAATCGTTTAGTTTCGAGGGTTTATATTGATGTGGGGACTGTAAATATTATTATTTGGATCTACAGATTAACGTGTCCTTTCATTTTCCATGTTGTTACCGACAAAAAATAAAAAATCTATGCGAAACAGACCGATGCACGTAATTTCAGTTGCGCCATATTTCATCATTAAATATATTTTCGATGTATTTTTATTGCAGAAAAGTACATAAGTACGTTTGAAGGTACGTCAACTTAAAATGAAAGATCGTATGGCATTAAAAATTTGTTTCTCCGAATCCACACTTTTCGCGATAGCTTTAACCGACTTTCAATTTTTTTATTCATTCTCCACTATGTTCGCGGCCGAAATGCTGAACCGAAATGATACGGTCGGTCGCGTATCAAAACCGATATGAACATAGCGAGAAAGAATTTAGTCGAGGAAAACACAATACCGGAACCACATATTTTGTTTCGAGCCCTGCGTCGTAGGTTTCACTGAAATGACAAAAGAAACTGGGCAACCCCTTCGACCGAATTTTTATATTACCGCATAATTTTGCACGAGTGCATACAGTTGCGAACCCACTCGAATGCCAACTTCCGGCTTTGATCTTTATGAACTATTAAAATCTGACGATCCAGATCTTGTTTTTCAACGGATTCATGATTCCACGAGTGTCGAAGGCGTTTCCCAAACTATTTCACAAAAGACAAATGAAACTACGACAACAACAACAAATCCACACAAACGCGTGTGTTTAATGTTCGCCCTACAATCAAAAATAATCCAGACAAATAGAGTAGGATTAACCCTGCGAGTGGATGTTTCATTCGAGTGATGCGCCCTCGTAGAACGTTTTAGATATCGAGTCCGAACTTCCTTCGCATCATCCACCCCCATTCGCGTCTTCTTTCCACTCATCCTTCATCCTCCTTCTACCCTCACCCCCATCTCCATCTCTATGCTGAAGTGCCGAAGAAGCAATAGTTCAGAAACTTGGCGATGCCCCAACGACGACGACGACGACGACGACGACGACGACGACGACGACAACGATGACGACGATGGTGTAAGTGCCCGGTGGATGGGGCAGCCGTGAGACTGTGGGCATCTGGACGTTAGTTAAAATGCATGTAGTCCCCTCGAGAGGTAGTCTCGTCGTATTCAAATACAGAGGATCAGGATATATCTTTCGACCTTCGGGTACTGATCCTGATTCCGTTACGTTCCGCGGGAAGGCCCCTAGCATCCGACCCCGCCTCGGTCCATAACAGAAGTCCAGGCCTCCCGTTGGCCCTTGGCCACCCTGCGAGAAGAACTTTCGTCTTGTCGGGCGTTCGGGGGATGAACGTTCAATGGGCGATATCGAATGGGGATGGAGAGGCGCTTGGACGGTAACGTTCACCGGCCGCAGTTCGACTTGCTTTTTCCCACACAAGTTTTCAAGCTCCAGAGAGGACATCCCCGAAATTCTCGCACATGCAAAAACATGCAAATATCGTACCGATTATATAAAGTAGCTTCCGATGTCGTGAAAGCTTTATACATTAACAAACAGTGCGTACGATTCTTTGAGGCCATCGTCTGGTCTAGAGCGAGATTTTTGACGTCATTTCTAATGTGCAATAACGTTTAAACCGTTGAAGTTGTCTTGATGAAAATTTACACGTGCATTTATTGATCCTTAGAGAATAACTGTACATTAAAAAAAAATTATTTTAAATATTTTCATGTAGTTTTTGCCTTGTTGCAAACATGGTGCGCCGAAAGCCGCCTCAATCGGCGCCCACTCTGGACGATGTTGTATGCATCTGAGAAAAAAAAAATATATATATATTCTCAATCTGTATGAGTATTCTGAGCACTGGTAGCAGAATTGGTACTTGAAAAAATTTTTTGACAAAATGGCGGCCTGTTGAACTTTCATTAATGATATTTCATACATTTTCGGGTATTCGACGAGTTATAAAATGTCGGCAAAATTATTGCTCGACTCAATTCTGCTAACAGTCCTGGAAAACAGGTTACCTAAGGTACGTGCAAAATTTGAGCTCGATCGGTTCATTAGTTATTGAGATATCGTGGGCGCCGATTTGAAAAACATAGTTCTGAGATCAACGCGTTCAAAGTTGCTTCCCGATCGCGCTACCTGAGCGCGCGGCTTGCTTAGAATTTTTATTTCTCGGCTAATTTTGTGAAATATCAATAAACGGTTTTCAGGAGCGTATGAAGAAAGGTCTAAGGGATGAAAAAATGAAAAAAAAAATCGAATTTTTCAAATTTCTAGACCAGACGACGGCCTTAACTGAATAAATCGATAATCGTGGATCAATTTTAAGGGTGGATTTATAATAATTCACACTTTTCATTGATCCTTTCTGTAATGTTATTCAGAGTAAACCAGGGCTCGAAACAAAATATGTGGTTCCGGTATTGTGTTTTCCTCGACTAAATTCTTTCTCGCTATGTTCATGTCGGTTTTGATACGCGACCGACCGTATCATTTCCGTTCAGCATTTCGGTCGCGAACATAGTGGAGAATGAATAAATAAATTGAAAGTCGGTTAAAGCTATCGCGAAAAGTGTGGATTCGGAGAAACAAATTTGTAATGCCGTACGATCTTTCATTTTAAGTTGACGTACCTTCAAACGTACTTATGTACTTTTCTGCAATAAAAATACATCGAAAATATATTTAATGATGAAATATAGCGCAACTGAAATTACGTGCATCGGTCTGTTTCGCATAGATTTTTTATTTTTTGTCGGTAACAACATGGAAAATGAAAGGACACGTTAATCTGTAGATCCAAATAATAATATTTACAGTCCCCACATCAATATAAACCCTCGAAACTAAACGATTAAATTTATAAAAAATCGACATTTCCAACGGCGTATCGGGCGTCCTATTTTTCTTCGATAAAAAAGAAATATGTCCCTGAAAAATTAACGAAACGGGGTGGCGGATGAGCAAGTCAGTCTAAAATTAAAAAGTATCAATGTGGACGTAGCAGTACCAAACATTATCGGATCTAAATATAAGTTACATGAAAACTATACTATAGATAGATATTTTATTCTTTCTTGAACGTTTCATTGATTCTCAATGTTAACGTGTATTGTAACTTTTCTTCATTCATGCAACATCAATAAGGTGAGAAAACGAAAGCCATATGGGAGAAGCTTCTCTCTACACTCACCTGTAACCAATACAAATAAATGTTCTTATGCTGTTGCCAAAGTTTATATGGGATTTTATAATATATTGATTTTGTTTAATATAAATAGACTATCATTAAAGGACAGTTGGTATACAAATTATGATATTTATAATTCTTTAGACTGAACATCGTACAAATTATGTTTAGTCGTTGAGGTTCGGGTCGTGGTTGCGAACGTTAGAAGACGATTTCGACCGGGTTTCGTTTTTTATTCTACATCAGCATCCTTCACGTGCATGTGAATTATTTTACACCACTATCAAACTGACAGTCATAATGCCACCGGCGAAAAAGAATCCTTCTCACGATTATTAGAGCAAGGATACTAATTTTGCGAAAAATAAATCATTTTAAATGATCATACTTGTATATGGTACATTAGATTTAAAATTATGTACTATAGTTGCAAATCTAAGGAAGTTTCAGCAGTCATTTAATTTCCTACAAAATATGATAGTTGCAAAAAATTCATAAGTCAATATAATATTAACCATTTCGTTAATTCTTGTCAAGTTGTATACCAACTGTCCTTTAATGATAGTCTATTCATATTAAACAAAATCAGTATATTATAAAATCCCATATAAACTTTGGCAACAGCATAAGAACATTTATTTGTATTGGTTACAGGTGAGTGTAGAGAGAAGCTTCTCCCATATGGCTTTCGTCTTCTCACCTTATTGATGTAGCATGAATGAAGAAAAGTTACAAGACACGTTAACATTGAGAATCAATGAAACGTTCAAGAAAGAATAAAATATCTATCTACAGTATAGTTTTCATGTAACTTATATTTAGATCCGATAATGTTTGGTACTGCTACGTCCACATTGATACTTTTTAATTTTAGTCTGACTTGCTCATCCGCCACCCCGTTTCGTTAATTTTTAAGGGACATATTTCTTTTTTAACGAAGAAAAATAGGACGCCTAAAATTAAAAGGTATCAATGTGGACGTAGCAGTACCAAACATTATCGGATCTAAATATAAGTTAGATGAAAACTATACTGTAGATAGATATTTTATTCTTTCTTGAACGTTTCATTGATTCTCAATGTTAACGTGTCTTGTAACTTTTCTTCATTCATGCTACATCAATAAGGTGAGAAGACGAAAGCCATATGGGAGAAGCTTCTCTCTACACTCACCTGTAACCAATACAAATAAATGTGCTTATGCTGTTGCCAAAGTTTATATGGGATTTTATAATATATTGATTTTGTTTAATATAAATAGACTATCATTAAAGGACAGTTGGTATACAATTTAACAAGAATTGATGAAATGGTTAATATTATATTGACTTATGAATTTGTATGCAACTTTCATATTTTGTAGGAAATTAAATGTCTGCTGAAACTTCCTTATATTTGCAACTATAGTACATAATTTTAAATCTAATGTACCATATACATGTTTGATCATTTAAAATTATTTATTTTTCGCAAAATTAGTATCCTTACTCTAATAATCGTGAGAAGGATTCTTTTTCGCCGGTGGCATTATGAATGTCAGTTTGATAGTGGTGTAAAATAATTCACATGCACGTGAAGGATGCTGATGTAGAATAAAAAACGAAACCCGGTCGAAATCGTCTTCTAACGTTCGCAACCACGACCCGAACCTCAACGACTAAACATAATTTGTACGATGTTCAGTCTAAAGAATTATAAATATCATAATTTCGTGCATTTGTTTTAGGAATCGGTTAGACGCTTAGGTCGAACTTTCGCGTGTTTTAACCGAACATTCAATCTGTTTGCAATATTGCTTCAAGCCCTGGAGTAAACGCACGTTCATTGTTGATACAGCTCCGAAGCTCAGCCATGACTCTGGAAAGCTGCCACTATGTAACAAATGTCATAAGATGGGGTGGATGGAACCGAGTACTTTAACACGGACATTTTTATTGCCCCGACGTTGATCCCTGTCATCATATTCTTTTCGTCCAGCCCAATCGACACTAATTCATAGCGAGTAGCCGGAATTTAAATAAAGCACAGTTCATAGCAGTTTTTTTAGAACTAAAAAGACTTCTAAACACTTTTGGCACAGGGTAATCAGGGTTCCATGATGAATCTTACCCAACCGTTCCGGCGAATCCAGTTGACGCATCGCTCTGTTGTTCCGTCGCGAGAGTCACATTTCTTCACACCTAAAACGTGTAAGAGAATTGAATGATTCGGACAAAAGAGGATATTTCATGGAAGATAGCCTAGCCCAGGGCGAACGTGAAATCGTTAGGTTTGCCCGGGAAGGATGCATGGACAAAACTCTCGGGGAAACCCCGGCATGTATCCAGCTTAGTCCCTGGACCGCAGTTTAAGGAGCTTTAGCTTCGCTTTAATCCTTCCGATCCCTCCTAGTAAAAACGAGACGGCGAGCCCCCGAGAGACTGTTACCCTCATCTCAGGAATGGAGATCAGTGGATTTTGTTGCTATTACCGGACTAGAACATCGAGTTTCTCGAAAAAAAATTATATTGTCACAACTTGGTGGCGTCATAATTATAGGGGTGAAGTTTGAAACGTCGCACAATTGAAAGGTCTCTAGTTCTAGGCTGTGATCAATGACAAATTACGTTCGATCGTTCGCAAAGCGGTTAAAGCGGTTAAAGAAGATGCCGTTGTCCGCAACAGCAATGATTTTCTGACGAGAGTCCGGGCCTATCATTTTTTTAAACTTTCATTGTCACATCCTTAACTAAATGTGAATATCGTTCACCAACGAGGTTTCTCCCGAGTGAAGTAACAAAATGATTCACCGCCGTGAGTAGCTGCTTTTGCGTAAAGATGCTAACCCCTCCTACGGGATAAATTCAACGAGATTCATGGCTCGCATCATATTTTCTCCTCAATTACGTCAATCCACTCTGAACCCTCATTCGGAGTTGTGTAAAACAGGAGCCAGTGAAACGTTAGCCCTCGATTCGAAGCCCTCGTCCGAGTCCTTAATCGGTCAAGTGATCGCAGATGTATTCTCCCTTCTTTAGCGAGGGAGAACTTTGTAACTAACGCCGATAACTCTCCCGTTTCATAAATGATGTAGGAAACAAATAATAGAAAACAGCAGCCTGGACACAGCGGTAATACATATAAGAAACAAATTTTGGGTGTCCCGAAAGTACGTACTTAAGGGTGGAAATAGGGTTAGACGGTTCAAAAAATCGATTTTTTTTTAATTTCGTAAATTGTTAGTATAACCATTGAAAAATATTTTAATTATCCCAAATTTTAAATGAAAATTCCGACTCGTTCTATTGTTATAAGCCATTAAGGAGAGAAATAGGGTTAGGACAGCGTTTTCTCAATAATTTGTATGAATTTTTTTATAGTATAAAAAATGAATATAATTTATTGAAACTTCGAGAATTTTTTATACATATAATTAAGTATATACAGTAAAATATTAGCGACCCCATATTGCTTGTTTTTCTTAGTACTATTCTTTCAAACGGGGTTTTTCTGAAAACGACATTTTTTGAACTTGCGTACACGCTAGTTCAAAAAGTTTTCAACCAATCGTTTTGAAAATTGGCAGTTACTTTCTTCATAGTATTGCGCTCTATGTGAACCTAAAATCGCAATATTATCATTATTTAAAATAATTTTTTTTTGCAAATAAAGTTGTAAAAAATGGCAAAAAATCATGCTTTTTTGTTTTGACCCCTGTAAAAAATTCAATTTTCTATTTTTTTGATAGCATTTAGGTTCATGTAGAAGAGAGACATATAATAAAAGTAAATTCCAACCCCGTTTGATTTCAGATGAAAACTGCGGCTTCCACAATGTACGCAAAATGCTGAGTCTGATTGTGACCTGCAATATGGGGTCGCTAATATTTTATAGTATATACTTAAGATTTTTGACGTCATTTCTAATGTGCAATAACGTTTAAACCGTTGAAGTTGTCTCAGCGTTTTCTCAATAATTTTCATGCATTTTTTTAAGGTATAAAAAATGATTATAATTTATTGAAACTTTGAGAATATTTTCTACATATATTTAAGTATATACTATAAAATATTAGCGACCCCATATTGCTTGTTTTTCTTGGTACTATTTTTTCAAACGCGGTTTTTCTGAAAACGACTTTTTTTGAACTTGCGTACACGCTAGTTCAAAAAGTTTTCAACCAATCGTTTTGAAAATTGGCAGTTACTTTCTTCATAGTATTGCGCTCTATATGAACCTAAAATCGCAATATTATCATTATTTAAAATAATTTTTTTTTGCAAATAAAGTTGTAAAAAATGGCAAAAAATCATGCTTTTTTGTTTTGACCCCTGTAAAAAATTCAATTTTCTATTTTTTTGATAGCATTTAGGTTCATATAGAAGAGAGACATATAATAAAAGTAAATCCCAACCCCGTTTGATTTCAGATGAAAACTGCAGCTTCCAGAATGTACGCAAAATGCTGAGTCTGATTGTGACCTGCAATATGGGGTCGCTAATATTTTATAGTATATACTTAAGATTTTTGACGTCATTTCTAATGTGCAATAACGTTTAAACCGTCGAAGTTGTCTCAGCGTTTTCTCAATAATTTTCATGCATTTTTTTATGGTATAAAAAATGATTATAATTTATTGAAACTTTGAGAATATTTTCTACATATATTTAAGTATATACTATAAAATATTAGCGACCCCATATTGCTTGTTTTTCTTGGTACTATTTTTTCAAACGCGGTTTTTCTGAAAACGACTTTTTTTGAACTTGCGTACACGCTAGTTCGAAAAATTTTCAACCAATCGTTTTGAAAATTGGCAGTTACTTTCTTCATAGTATTGCGCTCTATATGAACCTAAAATCGCAATATTATCATTATTTAAAATAATTTTTTTTTGCAAATAAAGTTGTAAAAAATGGCAAAAAATCATGCTTTTTTGTTTTGACCCCTGTAAAAAATTCAATTTTCTATTTTTTTGATAGCATTTAGGTTCATATAGAAGAGAGACATATAATAAAAGTAAATCCCAACCCCGTTTGATTTCAGATGAAAACTGCAGCTTCCAGAATGTACGCAAAATGCTGAGTCTGATTGTGACCTGCAATATGGGGTCGCTAATATTTTATAGTATATACTTAAGATTTTTGACGTCATTTCTAATGTGCAATAACGTTTAAACCGTCGAAGTTGTCTCAGCGTTTTCTCAATAATTTTCATGCATTTTTTTATGGTATAAAAAATGATTATAATTTATTGAAACTTTGAGAATATTTTCTACATATATTTAAGTATATACTATAAAATATTAGCGACCCCATATTGCTTGTTTTTCTTGGTACTATTTTTTCAAACGCGGTTTTTCTGAAAACGACTTTTTTTGAACTTGCGTACACGCTAGTTCGAAAAATTTTCAACCAATCGTTTTGAAAATTGGCAGTTACTTTCTTCATAGTATTGCGCTCTATATGAACCTAAAATCGGAATATTATCATTATTTGAAATAATTTTTTTTTTGCCAATAAAGTTGTAAAAAATGGCAAAAAATCATGCTTTTTTGTTTTGACCCCTGTAAAAAATGAACTTAAAAAATTTTTTTATTGAGTCGAACAATAATTTTGCCGACATTTTATAACTCGTCGAATACCCGAAAATGTATGAAATATCATTAATGAAAGTTCAACAGGCCGCCATTTTGTCAAAAAATTTGTTTAAGTACCAATTCTGCTACCAGTGCTCAGAATACTCATACAGATTGAGAATATATATATATATATTTTTTTTTTCAGATGCATACAACATCGTCCAGTGTGGGCGCCGATTTCGGCGCACCATGTTGCAACAAGGCAAAAAACTACATGAAAATATTTAGAATAATTTTTTTTTTAATGTACAAGTATTCTCTAAGGATCAATAAATGCACGTGTAAATTTTCATCAAGACAACTTCAACGGCTTAAACGTTATTGCACATTAGAAATGACGTCAAAAATCTCGCTCTAGACCTGACTACGGCCTTAAATATATGTATAAAAATTTTATAGTATATACTTAAATATATGTATAAAATATCCTCAGAGTTTCAATAAATTATATTAATTTTTTATGCTATAAAAAAATTTATGAAAATCATCGAGAAAATGCTGTCCTAACCCTATTTCCCCACTTAATGATACAATGATTAGAAATAAACTTTTCAGGCCAAAGTTTTCAGGAGTCTGTCGATTTGTTCGGACCATTTAAGTACTGAAAAATGAGGTTGCACGATTGACTGGCACGGTTAACGGGCTCAAACAGTTTGAAGTGAGTTTGTGGGCGAAACTTGGACGAAAAGAGAATAGGAGGCGAAACGAAGAAAATCGGTACAGCAAGAGATAGGAGTGCACAGGAGAAATAACTAATTCCGGATATTTATGTAGGGACGAAGGAGGGTTGAAGTAGAGGCTGTTACGGATCTCGAGATCGCCGAGCTATAACCATGAATAGAGCCAGAAGCGACCAACTGACCAGAAAATTAACCCTCCAGTCGATACGATGTCGGAGAGCCAGAGCTTGTCCAACGCGTCCACTTCACGAACATGCTTATACACATTCGCGTCTCTACCCTCTCCGGGGTTTATACGCTTGTTCCTCCTTTCAAATTTTCCAAGCACCCTTTGGCTTGCCCCATTGCTCGGGCATTATTCTCGGAAAAGGGCAAGTATTGTACTCTATTTGATCCTACTGTTTATGCTCGAAGAACTCGAGGATCGCGAAGTGAATGAACGCGCGTAAATCATTGATAGACCAATGACTTAAAATGTTAGTGAGGTCTGTGGCTATCTGTATGAAGCACTTTGATAACAGGCTCGGGTAATCAGTTTGCGTGCTCTTCATTGAACATTCTTGAATTATAGGAAAAACCTCGAGCGAAAGATCGCTCGATGCGCTATCCAATTAAGGCCTTACATAAGCGAAAAATTTCAAAATTTTTCATTTTTTTAAATTATTGATTCCATTAGCCTGAACCGGTTAGGAATATTTTAAGCTTCACAGAATTGAAAAATTCAAAAAATTGTTGATTGCATTTATAATAGATACCGCGCGGCGCGCCCGACCGCCAACTTCAACGCCGTTTTCCACGATTCACTTTTCTGAACATTGTGAAAGTTCTAACTCTCGAACGAAGGTTCGCATCGCTTTGAAATGTTTACAACATATTCTCAGTATCATCACCTATCGTGTGAACCACAGAAACAAAAATTTCGATGACACAAAAAAATATAAAAAATAAAATACCGACAAAAAATTGAGTAAAAAAATTTTTAATTTTAAACTGTTATTATAATAATTTTTTTTAAATAATATTGTTGGTTCACACTGAAGACACATTCATTATGCAATTATAAATATATTCATTTTTTTTTTCAAACACCCACATCGATGCCGAGAACTTTCACCATCAACGCGCGCGCGAAAAAAAATACATTGCTTTATTACGTTATATCTCCGCCATTTGTTAATATATCTGATTTTTTTCTACATATACTTAACCATGTGCACAAATGATCTGTAAAAAAAATGTTGCCAAGTTATGCGTCATTTTTTCTTAACCGCGTCTAGAAAAGTACCTTCGAAAATCGGCGAAATCGCGTATATAAGACCTTAAGTATTTTTCATAATTTTTTTCGAGCAAACGCTGAATAGTTTTTTTTATTATTGATACTAATATTCAATATATACATTGGGGCGATTTTTTTCGACTATTTTTTTTTTCAGTCCCCACCCGAAATTTTGTTGGATATGTCCCTGAAAGTTACAGCCCTTAATATTAATTCTAAGTACTTTCCCAAAGCGTGAGAAGATTTTCCATCTAAAATACACGTAAATCGATTTTTTTTTTTTCAAATTTCTATAACCCAGCCGCATTTTATGCTATCATATTGTTCTTGGCTTCGATTTACTCAGAATAAAACAATCTAGAAAAGTGCCTTTTGCGGCGAAAGTGTAAATTGTACTGGTGAGTTGGTACGGGTCACTGAAGTTAATTTTTACCCAAAATTCTCGTTTTTTTGCTGTTATCTCCGAAACAATTAACTTTACGAAAAAAATGTAACCGAAAAATTTGTTGGAAATTTAATTTCCTACAAAAAATGTCCTATCGACCCAATTGCTTAGATTAATATTTCTTGAGATATTGAACTTTATTTTTTTTAATTTTTTTTATTATTTAATATTTCATATTGTATAAATTTTATACTACTCATAAGTTAAAGTTCAATATCTCAAGAAATATTAATCTAAGCAATTGGGTTGATGGAACCTTTTTTGTAGGAAATTAAATTTCCAACAAATTTTTCATTTACATTTTTTTCGTAAAGTTAATTGTTTCGGAGATAACAGCAAAAAAACGAGAATTTTGGGTAAAAATCAATTTCAGTGACACGTACCAACTCAACCAATACAATTTACACTTTCGCCTCAAAAAGCACTTTTTCAGATTGTTTTATTCTGAGTAAATCGAAACCAAAAACAATATGATAGCATAAAATGCGGCTGAGTTATAGAAATTTGAAACGAAAAACTTCGATTTACGTGTATTTTAGATGGAAAATCTTCTCACGCTAAGGGAAAGTACTTAGAATTAATATTAAGGGCTGTAACTTTCAAATTTCTTTTTCGACATATCCAACAAAATTTCGGGTGGGGACTGAAAAAAAAAATAGTCGAAAAAAAAAATCGCCCTAATATACATATAGAAGACACTACATACATTTTTTTATTCGAATCTTACGAATAGTTTGCGGTGTACGCCGCATCCAACAGGACACTCCGACGAAGTTGCTGCTTGGTGGTTGACAGCAAGTAAGCCATACGGTTCATCAGAAAAATACAAAAAAAATATATTCATAAACAAGACATATAGGTTTATATCGTCACGTAGGTGAATTTCGATATGTATAAAAAAAAATGGCAGACCAGCGAATTTTATTTTCCATTTTCACAGAAAATTTTCATCGTTTATGAAAAAAAAAAAAAAAAAATAGAGGGGGGCCCTTTATAAAAGAAATCCCTACCTGGTGCCATAGAGACTGGATTTTCAAACATTTTAAGACTCGGTACACGCAAATCGGATGAATAGTTTTTTAAATATGTTGTCAGCCAGGTTGAAAAACGTAGTTTCGAGAAAAACGCGTTCAAAGTTTTGCCGAAGGATAATGCGACGTACAAACTAAATTTTTAAAATGCTGTATATCCGTCAATTTTACGAATTTCTTTACAAAATTTGGTGCGAGCATTCTTAACAAATGCACCTTTCAGAAAATGAAATAAAAAGTGAGAAAAAAATGTTTTCACCGTGGTTTAGTGCCTTAACCCTTTCCTAACATGAGAAATGAAAAGTTTTCCGGACGCCCGAGCACATCAACAACAGACGAAAACATTGATGAAGTGAAGAAAATAATATTGGACCAACCGTCGAATCACCGTTAGAGACGTTGCCGAGGAACTAAACGTGTCGATTGGCTCGTGCTATTCGATTTTTACCAATGATTTGGGCATGAGACGGGTCGCCGTGAAATTCGTGCCAAAATTGCTCAATTTCAAAGAAAAACAGTGTCGCGTTAACATTGCTAAGGAGCCGTTGGACTCGGTCCGCGACGACCCAAATTTGCTCCAGAGGGTCAAAACCGGTGACGAATCATAGGTTTATGGTTATGCCGTGGAAACCAAAGCTCAATCATCGCAATGGAAGCTGCTTTTTTGGAATAGGCAAAAATCGAAGACAAGCCAAAACACGTCTAACCAAAACAGCTGTCAACAATTAACTATACATTCAAAATTGCCGATTTTTTCAGCATAAGTGAGGGACACGAGTACCAACCTAACGCCACAAAAAAATCGAAAATCGAATATACGTAGCCCGCGGAAATTCAAAATTCGCGATACTTTTTGAACAGACCTCGTATGGAGCACCCTAATTGTCATCGATAGATCACTGCGTGTACAGAGCTGGACATTTAAAGTGGAACGCGAGTATCTTCGACGATTTTCAGTTGAGCACTGTGCAACATCGATTTTTTTCGTTACTCGATACCATTGTACCGAGAATTCTCTTCAAATGCTCGGATATGTTTGTAGCAATTAACGATTTTTTCATTTTGATAATCGACACGATTGTAATGAATAACGAATTTGTTTTTCCGATACTCGATACAAATGTATGAAGGTACTGAGTAACGAGATTTTTCCATTCTTAAGGCTACTTTCCTTTCTTAATCAAACTATGCAAGGCAAACTGCAACTCTTCAATTTTTTTCCGGCCGAAGGATGGGAGGAACGTCGACGGTGAGTACAAGGTTACAGAGGTTGAAAGAGACAACGCAGACACTCATCGCAAAGTCCAACACCGATTCCAAGCACTACCCGTGCAAGAACGATCCGACGCCAGTGGCACCAACGTGTCAACAGCAGCCCCTCCCCCGCCGCGCCGCTTCTGCCCCTCAATAAAAGTCAACAAAAGACTAACGATCCATCCGACTAATGGAAAAGTCCGAAAACAGAGGCAGAACAGCGTCGACCTGCGCCCCCCCCCCCCCCCCCCCGCCCGACTTCCTTTCCCACTCCTGCCCAGCTTCGTCTGACGTATTCTCGTCTGTTTCCTCGTTTTCGCTCCTGCCCTCTCCCTTTCTACTCGCCCCGCTCTTGCCCTCTACTGCTCATAATTAAGCAGAGACTTTTAGCCGATTAGATATCTCCCTCCTCCCGGGCGATTCAGTCCGCCGACCCTCAACGGGACGGTTCCAAGTTGTGTTAAACGTCGTCAGGGTTTCATGGTTCATCTGACACAGAGAATGTTATCATCATAGAGAATTAACTCATTCTCGCTTTCTCGAATTATGCATTATATGTCGGTTACCTTAATCATTTGTTATAGCGTTATTTACAGGTATTGTTATCAGTCGTTGTGTCACGCCTCGCCTCAACGGAACACCACTGTGAACAGCGTCAAAAAAGGTTCTTATCCACGGATTTTTGCTTGCTACTTAAGGACGGAAATAGGGTTAGACGGTTCACAAAATCAATTTTTTTTTTATTTCATAAATTCTTAGTAAAACTATTGAAAAATATGTGCCCAATATTTTTAATGAAAATTCCAACTCGTTCTATTGTTATAAGCCATTGAGGGAGGAAATAGGGTTAGGACAGCGTTTTCTCAATGATTTTCATGAATTTTTTTATAGTATAAAAAATTAATATAATTTATTGAAACTTTGAGAATATTTTACACATATATTTTAGTATGTACTATAAAATTTTTGAAGAATTTCCTTGAGAAACACCGAAGATATTAGCGACCCCATATTGCTGGTCACAATCAGACTCAGCATTTTGCTACTTTTTCAAACGCGTTTTTCTGAAAACGACTTTGTTTCAACTTGCATACACGCTAGTTTGAAAAGTTTTCAACCAATCGGTTTGAAAATTGGCAATTACTTTTTTCATAGTATTGCGCTCTTTATGAACCTAAAATCGGAATATTATCATTATTGAAAATAATTTTTTTTTGCAAAGAAAGTTGTAAAAAATGGCAAAAAATCTTGCTTATTTGTTTTGAGCCCTGTAAAAAATTCAATTTTCTATTTTTTTGATAGCATTTAGGTTCATATAGAAGAGAGACATATAATAAAAGTGAATTCCAACCTCGTTCGATTTCAGATGAAAATTGCGGCTTCCAGAATGTACGCAAAATGCTGAGTCTGATTGTGACTTGCAATATGGGGTCGCTAATATCTTCGGTGTTTTTCAAGAAAATTCTTCAAACATTTTACAGTATATACATAAATGTATGTATAAAATATTCTCAAAGTTTCAATAAATTATATTCCCTTTTTATCCTATAAAAAAATTCATGGAAATCATTGAGAAAACGCTGTCCTAACCCTATTTCCGCCCTTAGAGGGTTACTCTAGAGGCCGAAAAAATAGGTTTTTTTGGGGATTTTTTTTCAGAAAAACTACAAAATAAATCAACATTATAAAATAGGGTGTTTATTGTACATATCAGTGACTGTATACAATAATTTTTTTGAAGCGATTAATTTCAAAATGGCGGCTGTGCAGCGTTTTTGCGATGACGTCTCCGTTTTGGTTGGCCGGAAACGACTCAGACAATTTTCAACCGATTCACTTGAAATTTTAAATATATCTTCAAAAATATATTGTCTGTGGAAGTGCGTAGGATTTTTTTGGATATATTGATTTTTCGCCAAATGGCGCTGTTCTAAAGTGAAAAGTGAAAAGTTTGCTTAAAAAATCGTCAGAAAATTGTTAATAATAAAAGAACTATGCGATATAAAAAAAAAATCTTACGCACTTCCATAGACAATGTATTTTTAAAGATATATTCAAAATTTCAAGTGAATCGGTTGAAAATTGTCTGAGTTACGTTTCCGACCAACAAAAACGGAGACGTCATCGCAAAAACGCTGCACAGCCGGCATTTTGGAATTAATCGCTTCAAAAAAATTATTGTACACAGTCACTGATATGTATGATAAACATCCTATTTTGTAATCTCGATTTATTTTGTAGTTTTTCTGAAAAAAAAATCCCCAAAAAAGCCGATTTTTCCGGCCTCTAGGGTGGCCTAACCCGATGAATTATTTCAGAATTGGGAGAATGGTGTGTGTTTTTAGGACACTTTGAAGTTGTTTTATAAAAATGTCCACAAAAAAATAATAAAAATTATGACAGTTATAATTTTTATAAAAATTTTCCCGAAAAATTGTTCGCTTAACGGTAGAATCCCTGTCTCTGGCATCGTTTATCTGAGAAATGAAACAAATATATTTTTTTAAGGGCGGAATAAGGTATTTAAACTTTTTTTTTGCATTTCTTTTAATTTTTTAAAATAAATGTATAACATCTCAAGAATATTCTGTCAAAATTTCAAGTCGATCGGAGCAGAATTAAAAGAGTTACGACCATTTGAGCGTCCGTTGCTCGAGACCGGTTTTCTAGTGTGCAAACCTAGCGTTTTTCTGAAACTTGTCATTTTCGAAGTCTGTGTACGCTGTAACTTAAAATCTAATGTACCGATTCTTTTGAAATTATGTACACTATTTCTACCCATAAATCACCAGGTAACGCTGCCAAGTTTTTTTTTAATAATTATAGTTTATTTTACACTAACACATTTGTCGATTTTTTTAGCGAAAATCGCGTTTTTGACTTCCAAGTGCTACGAAAAATGAAAAAAATCGATAAAAAAAAAACTGGACAGCGTTACCTCGAGAAACATCCCACCTAATAAACGCATTTTGATTTTTTTGTCTCGAATGATCCACTGACGAGTTATAGCGTACACCGCAAAACAACTTTTTTTCGAGGCGCCTGCGGAAATTTGCTGCCAACGGTTTATTTATCAATATTTCACAATGAAAATTTAGGAAAATATAGTTCAGACGTTGTCTTATTATATGGAAAGTAAATAAATAAATCAGCATTACCTGTAGCGTCTAAAAAAATTCTTGAAAATATGCTTTTTTTTCACCGATGTAACCTTACCCCCCCGTTAATCTGCATGAATGTAGTTCTCGTTTAAGGGGGGAAATAGGGTTAGGACAGCGTTTTCTCAATGATTTTCATGAATTTTTTTATAGTATAAAAAATGAATATAATTTATTGAAACTTTGAGAATATTTTATACATATATTTAAAAGTACTATTCTTCATCTTCAATTTCCCGTTGGATTTTTTAAAAAATGTTAATTTTTGTCAAAATAATGATTTTTTGAAAGTAATGATCTATTTTTTTACGTTTTCATTTGTTTGAACAATTATATTGTTTAAACAAATGAGAAAATCGGCAGTATAGCAATTGGTTCTTAAACTACGATAGTTAACGAATTTACATGATTTTTTTCAGATTTTCAAGAGCACTTTAAAGTACTTTTTTAAGCGCCGGACACGAGTGACCCGACGTTACCAGTTAAAGGTGTCGAAAAAGACGTTACCAGTTAAGGGTTAAGTATAGACTATGAAATTTTTGAAGAAATTCCTTGAAAAACACCGCAGATATTAGCGACCCCATATTGCAGGTCACAATCAGACTCAGCATTTTGCGTACATTCTGGAAGCCGCAATTTTTATCTGAAATCAAACGAGGTTGGAATTTACTTTTATTATATGTCTCTCTTCTATATGAACCTAAATGCTATCAAATGAATAGAAAATTGAATTTTTTACAGGGGTCAAAACAAAAAAGCATGACTTTTTGCCATTTTTTACAACTTTATTTGCGAAAAAAAAATTATTTTAAATAATGATAATATTCCGATTTTAGGTTCATATAGAGCGCAATACTATGAAGAAAGTAACTGCCAATTTTCAAAACGATTGGTTGAAAACTTTTCAAACTAGCGCGTACGCAAGTTAAAAAAAAGTCGTTTTCAGAAAAACGCGTTTGAAAAAATAGCAAAATGCTGAGTCTGATTGTGACCTGCAATACGGGGTCGCTAATATCTGCGATGTTTTTCAAGGAAATTCTTCAAAAATTTTATAGTATATACTTAAATATATGTATAAAATATTCTCAAAGTTTCAATAAATTAGATTGATTTTTATACTATAAAAAAATTCATGAAAATCATTGAGAAAACGCTGTCCTAACCCTATTTCCCCTCTCAATGGCTTATAACAATAGAACGAGTCGGAATTATCATTGAAAATTTTGGGAACATATTTTTCAATAGTTTTACTAACAATTTATGAAATTAAAAAAAAATCGATTTTTCGAACCGTCTAACCCTATTTCTCCCATTAAGCAGATCCGTTCTGTTTCGCATTCATTTTTCTCAAAGTGGTGGCATGTTTGAAGAAAAAAATTCCGCGACGAAGGAAAGTAGTGTCTGGTGATATTGGGGGGGGGGGTAAAGTTAAAGGTGCATATAGCGTTCGCGTATGATGCAGAAGAGGGCGAATGTTGAGAACGAGGGAAAGACTACCCTCGAACGATCAACAACTGGTCCGGGAGAATGGCGCGTCAGTGGAAAATGCCGCATAGTTATGGGTGGTGTTGGTGTACTTACTTTCTCGCTTGCACTCGTTCGACGCGTTGCGACGCGGTATTATTCCAAGCCATTTGTCACTCGGGCAACCCGACATATAACCCCTTTCGCTTCTTAACTCGAGCGAAGACGAACCCTACCCTCCCTTATCGCGCTCCCGGGTACGAGAGGTTTTTATAGCCGCGAATCGTTGCAATATGCCGACAAGGGGCTTACATCTCCACCACCCCACTCTCTTCCTCCCCTCCGGGAGATTAAGGAGGGTGCAAAGAGATTTTTCATATTTTCTTCTTTTTTTTTTGTATTTCGCCTTCGTCGCTACGTCGCTTTATCCTTTGCTCGGCTTTCCTCCCGTTGACGAAAGGATTAGAACTTACTTTATCGGGATTTCTTTTTTGTGAAACATCCTCGGATACCAAGAAGGTGGTGGGAATGTCATCAATCTGCTTTCTGATGAGATATAAATCATTTTTTTATATTTTATCGAATCAGATTATTTTGAATTATTTTGCAAGCTTGGTACGAAGCTTGACACGAGCGATAAAAAACTTTGGCACCATCAAAAAGTCACTAAAGCCTTTACTTTAAAATACCAAAAACGATTCTTGGAAGCTTGACTTAGCTGTGAATTAAAAAAATGTATAATACTTCGTGGAAAATGCCATTGAAGTAACGCAATTCTGAACTATGAATAGTTAAGAAAAGATCGTATGAAAAGAAATGAGAACGAAGGGTTGAGGGAAGCATAGAAAGAGGTAGGGAGTGGGAGGATGAGGGGTGGTTCTTTCATCAGAAAATAATTAAGGTTTTCTATGGAGATGATGGATTCGGGAAGCTGGCGTTCGTTCAGTCAACGTCAGAGGTCGACAATGGGTTCAATGGATGGAACGATCCTTTATTTAAAATAGCTTTGTGTGCTCTTTCTTTCTCCACTTCTGACTTTTTTTTTTTTTTCGTCACAGCTCTTTTACCTTATTTCCATCTCTCGTGTCTCCCTTCTCTATCTCAACCGTTGCCATACCGTGCCGACCGACGAAACTGGATCACGCTGATCGGAATCGGCCAGGGCTATTCGTTTGACTCGATAATCCGGAGGGTTGGCAGTGATGAAATTGCGCGGGCGTTAGCGCGGGTGGGGCTGAGGGCATAATGAAAAAATACAGCCCCGTCATCCGAAGAAAATCGCAAAACTTCGGTAGGACCTTATAGGTCAGACGGGGATCATTTCAATTCCGGATACTTTGGATTCTCATAAGTTTGTAACGCCGTAATCTGAAGTTAGTGCGTCGTTTAACTCCAAAATATATTTATTCGGATCGCGTTAACGGTGATGACGGCAGTTAGTAATCCGTATTTTTGTGCGGATGTACTCTCGTTAGTGTGTGAAGTCAAGATCGGTAAATATAATACAGATTCAGAGAGGGATACCTCCTGGTTTGGATAACAATTATATTTTCATCATGGACTAAGTTTCGATATTAATGATTATAAAGTAACGTGAACTTAAGGGATGAGGCCACTCTAGAGACCATAAAAATAGGCTTTTTGGGGATTTTTTTTTCAGAAAAACTACAAAATAAATCGAGATTACAAGATAGGGTGTTTATCATACATATCAGTGACTGTGTACAATAATTTTTTTGAAGCGATTAATTTAAAAATGGCGGCTGTGCCGCGTTTTTGCGATGACGTCTCTGTTTTTGTTGACCGCAAACATAACTCAGGCAATTTTCAACTGATTCACTTGAAATTTTGAATATATCTTTAAAAATATATTGTCTATGAAAGTGCGAAGGATTTTTTTGATATATCGATTTTTGGCCAAATGGCGCACTTCTGAAGTGAGAAGTGAAAAATTTGCTTAAAAAATCGTCAGAAAATTTTTAATAACAAATAAACTATGCAATATAAAAAAAAATTCTACGCACTTCCATAGACAATGTATTTTTAAAGATATATGCAAAATTTCAAGTGAATCGGTTGAAAGTTGTCCGAGTTATGTTTCCGGCCAACAAAAACAGAGACGTCATCGCAAAAACGCTGCACAGCCGCCATTTTGAAATTAATTGTTTCAAAAAAATTATTTTATACAGTCACTGATATGTATGATAAGCATCCTATTTTGTAATCTCGATTTATTTTGTATTTTTCCAGGAAAAAAAATCGCCAAAAAAGCCTATTTTTTCGGCCTCTAAAGTGGCCTAACCCGTTAATGTACCAAAGCAAATGCAAAGATACTCCAACGTTCAATAGTTTTTTTTTACACATACTTTAGTATATCAAAATGATTTTGCATTTGTAAAAAAAATTATTTTCCAATTATATTCATCTACGTGTGATTATTTACTATTATGCATACGATGCACCCGTATCCGTGTGATTACTTGTCCGAATTTTTACGATTTCGGAGAGGCGTTTCCCGAGTGATATTCCAACGTTGGGGTCGGAGCGTTGGATAATTTAAGAACTGTGACATTTATAGCAAAAGTACGAAACGAAATGAGAAGGAAAAGTGTGGATGGGAAGAAAAAAAAACGATAGTCAAGATGAAAGAGTGTCCCAGCAATCCCCGACTCCCGGTGGCCTTCAAATGTGGCCTTTCCTATAACCCTGCGCAACCTCGAACCATCGCCATATCTTTCCCATCCTTCTGCTACTCTCCCATCCTCCCTCGATTCCATGAAAGTGGAACGAGTCGTATGAACGAGGAACGGCACTCGAGAGAATAGAGGAAGCAACGCTGTTCATCCCCCAATACAAGTCTACCCCGTCACCAGTCTCCAACATCGTTCCGTTCCTTCCAGCAAACAAATGACGCTTGAAACAAACGAAAGATGCGAGCGGCGTTTGTCTTTTGTCCGTGTCGTTGCGTGCCGGCACGCTCGGAATCCACCATCGAATCTCGGCCAACGATTGAAGCATGCGAAACGCAGCGGGGTGGCCAAAAAGAAAAAAAATTGTTTCGCTACCGCGCTATCTCGGATTTTTTGTCTCGGTTAGCCCAACATTTTTGTTTAATGGTTTGAGAAAGAAGAGCTTCGTTCAATTCCAGTTTTTTTTCTTTTTTTCTCAAGAGAGAGAGAGAGCTTGTCTCGCACGAGTATACTGGATTCAGCGTGGCAGACTGGTTGGAAGTGTGACTATTGGCTCGTGTATGATTTTTTTTGGCCAGGATTTTCAACATTTTTTTCACACGCTTTGGTCAATCACACGCTTCAGTCAAAAATGGAATTTTTATTGCTTCAGACGCAATGGCAATAAAGACACTTTTGCCAAGGATAAAACCTCCATTCAAAATCCCATTGAAAATCCTATTGAAAATCCCATTCAAAATCCCATTCAAAGTCCCATTCAAAATCCCATTCAAAATCCCATTCAAAATCCCATTCAAAATTCCATTCAAAATCCCATTCAAAATCCCATTCAAAATCCCATTCAAAATTCCATTCAAAATCCCATTCAAAATCCCATTCAAAATCCCATTCAAAATCCCATTCAAAATCCAATTCAAAATCCCATTCAAAATCCCATTCAAAATCCCATTCAAAATCCCATTCAAAATCCCATTCAAAATCCCATTCAAAATCCCATTCAAAATCCCATTCAAAATCCCATTCAAAATCCCATTCAAAACCCATTCAAAATCTCATTTAAAATCCCATTCAAAATTCCATTCAAAATCCCATTCAAAATCCCATTCAGAATCCCATTTAAAATCCCATTCAAAATCCCATTCAAAATTCCATTCAAAATCCCATTCAAAATCCCATTCAAAATCCCATTCAGAATCCCATTCAAAATCCCATTCAAAATCTCATTCAAAATCCCATTCAAAATCCCATTCAAAATCCCATTCAAAATTCCATTCAAAATCCAATTCAAAATCCCATTCAAAATCCCATTCAAAATCCCATTCAAAATCCTTTCAAAATCCCATTCAAAATCCCATTCAAAATCCCATTCAAAATTCCATTCAAAATCCCATTCAAAATCCCATTCAAAATTCCATTCAAAATCCCATTCAAAATCCCATTCAAAATCCTATTCAAAATCCCATTCAAAATCCCATTCAAATTCCCATTCAAAATCCCATTCGAAGTCCCATTCAAAATCCCATTCAAAATCCCCATTGGTATTGCCATTGTATGTTACTATGAAAAGTCAATGGTAAAAAGTCCATTAGAAACAAGGATTTTGGAAAAAAAATTGAGAATCGTGTAAAATTTTCCTTCCCCAGCGTTTTTTTTTATCGCCTATCATCCGCCATTTTGAATTTGTGATTTTCAATAAAAATATACAAATCTACGTGTACATGAATTTTCGTGGATATGTTTTGTCGCGTATAACAATTTTTGTGTACACGAGACCCTACCGAAAGAATACTAATGACAGCAAACAAAACGTGACGATTGTGGATTTTTTTTCACGAACAAAAAATTTGAGTATACAAAAAACGTGATCTCACTCTACATATTTTCCCACGAGATGTTATACGCCGTTTTAGATACTTGCGTCGTTTATACTTTTTCGTAAAACCAGAAACAATAGAGGTAAAAAAAAATTTGTTAATGCCACATCGGACGGCAGTAGTACAGGTTTTAATTTCTCCGACCACCGTTCAATCTGCAAGTTAACCGGCGCAACGTCTGGAAGCGTACCGTTGTGCAGAGATATATCAAGGGTAGATAGATATATAACTCTCCCGACAGGAGAACAAGCCTATGGCGTTGCGCGTACTCGTAAACATCGCGAGCAAACATAATATGACTGATGCCCCGAGCGACGAGCTTGATAGGATGACGATAGCGGTATCGATGCCAGCGAGCAGGGGTTGTAACCCTCCCGTTCTCTTTCTAATCCCCTGCACGACCGTCAAATATGTATCCCGTAATAATTCTGTAGTGCACAAAGCTTGTAACGAACGAACAACGAAACGTAGGGGGTAGTGGGTGGCCTCCTTGTGCCATGGGGCTCTGTGTGACCGGGGGAGTTTCTGGTTTTATCGTTCGCTTTAATCAAACCGGTATCAAAAGCTTTATTTTTTATAGAAAATTACGTCCAACCAGAAATCATATGTGAACAAGATTTTATTATTTCGTTGTAGATCAAGATGTCTTAGAAAGCTGCAGAAGTACATTTCTTCAACCCATTGATAATAATAATAAATTTACATTAAACGAACCCTAAGGTCTACCGGTCTTCATAAACCTCCCTTGCTTATTACTTAATTGCATGAAACTTTTTGTAACGAACTAACAACCAAACGTAGGGGGTAATGGGGGCCTCCTTGTGCCATGGGACTCCGTGTGACAGGGCGAGTTTCTAGTTTTGTCTTTCACTTCAATAGTCGATAACCGGTATCAAAAGCTTTATTTTTTACAGAGAATTACGTCCAACCAGAAATCATATGTGGACAAAATTTTATCATTTCGTTGTAGATCAAGATGTCTTAGAAAGCTGCGGAAGTACATTTCTGCAACCCATTGATAATAATAATGAATTTGCAATAAACTAACCCTAAGTTCTACGGGTTTCCATAAACCTCCCTTACTTATTACTTAATTGCATGAAACTTTTTGTAACCAACGAACAACCAAACGTAGGGGGTAGTCGAGGGCATCCTTGTGCCATGAGGCTCTGTGTACAGGGCGAGTTTCTAATTTTGTCGTTCCGACGATTTTTTAAGCAAATTTTTCACTTTTCACTTTACAAGTGCGCCATTTGGCCAAAAATCAATATATCGAAAAAACCTACGTACTTCGAAAGACAATGTAGTTTCAAATATATATTCAAAATTTCAAGTGAATCGGTTGAAAATTGTTCGTTATGTTTCCGGCCAACTTGACAAATGCAATTTTGAGATAAACGCATTTGAAGAACAAAAGTAATTCGCTGCGGACCAGGCGGCCTTGTACTAAAATTCCAAAAGCGAGTACTCAGAGATTGTTCCCGGCCATAATCCTTTGGGCCATCATTTTTGAGATCCTAAGGGACCATTTGAAAAAAAAAAATCGTTTTTTCGAAAATTCTAGAGCGCCCAAATCCCTAAAGGGAGGAAATAGGGTTAGGACAGCGTTTTCTCAATGATTTTCATGAATTTTTTTATAATATAAAAAATTAATATAATTTATTGAAACTTTGAGAATATTTTATACATATATTTAAGTATATACTATAAAATTTGTATACATATATTTAAGTATATACTATAAAATATTAGCGACCCCATATTGCAGGTCACAATCAGACTCAGCATTTTGCGTACATTCTGGAAGCCGCAATTTTCATCTGAAATCAAACGAGGTTAGAATTTACTTTTATTATATGTCTCTCTTCTACATGAACCTAAATGCTATCAAAAAAATAGAAAATTGAATTTTTTACAGGGGTCAAAACAAAAAAGCATGATTTTTTGCCATTTTTTACAACTTTATTGGCAAAAAAAAATTATTTTAAATAATGGTAATATTCCGATTTTAGGTTCACATAAAGCGCAATACTACGAAGAAAGTAACTGCCAATTTTCAAACCGATTGGTTGAAAACTTTTCAAACTAGCGTGTACGCAAGTTCAATAAAAGTCGTTTTCAGAAAAACGCGTTTGAAAAAATAATACCAAGAAAAACAAGCAATATGGGGTCGCTAATATTTTATAGTATATACTTAAATATATGTATAAATATTGTATAGTATATACTCAAATATATGTATAAACTATTCTCAAAGTTTCAATAGATTATATTCATTTTTTATACTATAAAAAAATTCATGAAAATTATTGAGAAAGCGCTGTCCTAACCCTATTTCCCCCCTTAATGGCTTATAACAATAGAACGAGTCGGAATTCTCATTAAAAATTTTAGGAACATATTTTTCAATAGTTTTACTAACAATTTATGAAATAAAAAAAAAATCGATTTTTTGAACCGTCTAACCCCATTTACCCCCTTAAATAGTCGACTACCGGTATCAAAAGCTTTATTTTTTATAGAAAATTACGTCCAACCAGAAATCATATGCGAACAAGAAGATTTTATCATTTCGTTGTAGATCAAAATGTGTTAGAAAACTGCAGAAGTACATTTCTACAACCCATTGATAATAATAATGGATTTGCATTAAACGAACACTGAGGTCCACGGGTTTCCATAAACCTCCCTTTCTTATTACTTAATTGCATGAAACTTTATGATTTGAAACTTTTTGTAACGAACGAAGAACGAAACATAGGGGGTGATGGGGGGCCTCCTTGTGCCATGGGTCTCCGTGTGACAGGGCGAGTTTCTAGTTTTGTCGTTTGCTTTAATAGTCGATAACCGGTATCAAAAGCTTTATTTTTTATGGAAAATTACGTCCAACCAGAAATCATATGTGAACAAAATTGTATCATTTCGTTGTTGTTCAAGATGTCTTAGAAAGCTGCGGAACTACATTTCTGCAACCCATTGATAATAATAATGAATTTGCAATAAACGAACCCTAAGTTCTACGGGTTTCCATAAACCTCCCTTTCTTATTACTTAATTGCATGAAACTTTTTGAATTCTATATTGCTCGGTGATCTTTTACAATGCGAGATATGTAGAGCATCATCTGTAGTTCAAGGAAAGAAGATCTTTAGTAGTTCTCCATTACGTTTTCTAGGATATACTGGAATCTTTCTTCTACAGCCATCGGATACGCAACCGCCCCCCCCCCCCCCCCCCCCGCGCCCCATTCCATACCTCATCCCGTAACACGAGATGGCATCATTTTTCACCCAAGCTAACCGAATTTGTCGAACTCCTCGGACCCGTCCCGGAGCGTTGCTCTCAGCGGGCTGCTACTACTAGTCCGTCGAGGGTTGGATCTAATTTCAGGTCCATTTCGATGGATACGTGGGCCGCCGCTACTACCATTGCGCTTCGATCACCTCCTTCCCATACCTTCCGGGCACCGATAGTCCTCGCTATCATTTATACGAATTACGAAGGGTTCCCCCTTTTCTACTTCGCACCCCACGGGTCACGCCGACTCGTTTGTTATTACTATTAGTTTCAGAAAGCGGACAACGGTCGGGGGAGGGGTAACGGTTTAATGGGCTTGTAATACGTTCAATGTGCGGGACTTGGGCTCCCGAGGTATTGTTAGTTCCCGTTACTCCGTCTGCTTCAATCGGTATCTACAGGTCGTCAGTTTCTACTTACAAGTGTCCGGAGATGTTCTATTCTGATACGGCCGAAAGGATGATCTGGGAAAATAGAGTTTGATTTAGAAAATCGCTTTCGACTGGTTCTCCAAAAGTAAGAACCATTGAGAATAATTGTTACGTCGACGTGCGACGTAGAGGTCGCGGGGAAAACCCATTGGTCGAGATTTAATGAAAAATAATGAGTAGTACTCGTGGTTCTTTCGCCGATTAACAATTGAAATCGATATAACGAGTATAATTAATCGCTATCCTTTTATTCCGACAATTAAAGGATTAGGCCACTCTGCAGGCCAAAAAATAGGCTTTTTGGGGATTTTTTTTTAGACAAACTACAAAATAAATCGAGATTATAAAATAGGGCGTTTGTCATACATATCGGTGACTGTATACAATAATTTTTTTGAAGCGATTAATTTCAAAATGGCGGCTGTGCAGCGTTTTTGCGATGACCTCTCCGTTTTTGTTGGCCGGAAACATAACTCAGACAATTTTCAACCGATCCACTTGAAATTTTGAATATATCTTTGAAAATACATTGTCTATAGAAGTGCGTAAGATTTTTTTCGATATATTGATTTTTGGCCAAAAGGCGCACTTCTAAAGAGAAAAGTGAAAAGTGAAAAATTTGCTTAAAAAATCGTCAGAAAATTTTTAATAACAAATGAACTATGTAATATAAAAAAAAATCCTACGCACTTCCATAGACAATATGTTTTTAAAGATATATGCAAAATTTCAAGAGAATCGGTTGAAAATTGTCTGAGTTATGTTTCCGGCCAACAAAAACGGAGACGTCATCGCAAAAACGCTGTACAGTCGCCATTTTTAGATTAATCGCTTCAAAAAAATTATTGTATACAGTCACTGATATGTATGATAAACACGCTATTTTATAATCTCGATTTATTTTGTAGTTTTTCTTAAAAAAAAATTCTCAAAAAAGTCTATTTTTAAATGGCGGGGATTAATTTCCAAGTGGCGGCTCCATTTTGAAGTTAATCGCTTCAAAAAAATTATTGTATACGGTCAGTGATATGTATGATAAACACCCTCTTTTATAATCTCGATTTATTTTGTAGTTTTTCTGAAAAAACAATCCCCCAAAAAGCCTATTTTTAAATGGCGGGGATTAATTTCCAAATGGCGGCTCCATTTTTAAATTAATTGCTTCAAAAAAATTATTGTATACAGTCACTGATATGTATGATAAACATCCTATTCTATAATCTCGATTTATTTTGTAGTTTAACTGAAAAAAAAATCCCCAACAAAGCCTATTTTTAAATGGCAGGGATTAGTTTCCAAACGGCGGCTCGATTTTGAAATTAATCGCTTCAAAAAAATTATTGTACACAGTCACGGATGTGTATGATAAACACCCAATTTTATAATCTCGATTTATTTTGTAGTTTTTCTTAAAAAAAATCCTCAAAAAAGCCTATTTTTAAATGGTGGGGATTAATTTCCAAATGGCGGCTCCATTTTGAAATTAATCGCTTCAAAAAAATTATTGTATACAGTCATATATTATGGAATTAATATATGGAACACATATTATGGAATTAATCCCTGCTATTTTTAAATGGCGGGGATTAATTTCCAAATGGCGGCTCCATTTAGAAATTAATCGCTTCAAAAAAATTATTGTATACAGTCACGGATGTATATGATAAACACCCCATTTTGTAATCTCGATTTATTTTGTAGTTTCTCTGAAAAAAAAGTCGCCAAAAAAGCCTATTTTTTCGGCCTCTAGAGTGGCCTAACTCGAGGGAGTAAAATATGCGTTTCGAAATCCGTTAAATTTCTGCACGCCAACAAACGACTATTTCGTTTGAAATCTTTAAGGAATAGCGATTCTCAATCGTGGAATTAGGAACGAAAGCTGAAACGTGGACGGTTGGAAAAAAATGAAAGACTTTCATCGAGTTCTGGCACCAGCGAAAGGGGATGGCGGCAGTTGCTTGAACTCATGGGCAAGAGGAGCAAGCGTTACGTTAAAGAAATTAGAGAGATAATTCCTCGGACGAATACCCAATTTACCCTTTCGTCCGAGCACCCCCTGTTTCAGCTCAGAGCACCACCGGTAGGCGAGCATCCGACCACCCTTGCCTTATTATCTAAAGTGCTCGGCTGGCTGGCCGAGGGTTGCGAGGGAATGTCGAAAAATAAAAAAAATAAAAAATCCCGGAACAGGATAGGGAACGAGGAGGAAAGAAAAAACATGCGAGCTAGGGAGAAGGGTCAGTATATAAAAAATATAAAAAAATGTAAGGTTAGAAATGGCGAACGAAAGAAGCCGGAAAGTGAGAAAAAGTAAAAAGGGAGGGATAGAGAAGAGAGGAAGGGTTAAAAACTGGTAGCGTACATCATGGCGGACGAAAAGTCAGCAGGAACCGTCGTACGAGAATGTCCAACAGACACACACACACACACTGTTACAAATTTGTTTCGCTACTTAGTACCTTAGTAGAATAATTTATCTGCATGGAGGATATTTCGCACTCGTTCCCACCAAGGGCTTCTTTACGTTAACAGTTTTCCTGGTAGCGCAAACTTTTTTCAGTCTAGCGACGATAAAAGAGCTGAAAGTCCTAACTAATTTTAACGCACAACGAAGAATTGGATCATTGACATTACAGGGGGATGAAATCGAGAAATGCAGAAAAATCACCATGTGCTGTTCAAGGTAGAAAGGTGTTCAAGGGTCTGGTAACTTAAGCCGATTTTCATGTCTTTTTTGGAGGGCGTTTTTCTTAGGAAAATAAAAATGAATCGTTTTGGATATTTAGGATGTTTTTATTTACATATTAAAGATACAAAAAAAAATTTTTTTGTAAAAATTTAATAGTTTATTATTATTATTATTATTGATCAAAGTTGGCACCTCGAAAAAAAGCGCTTGGGTGGCCCCGGTGACTTTGGCTCTTGATGTTATCTGAAATCAAAAATTCTTGAGAATTCTTAATCTATAGACATGTCATTCTGGTCGGAACTACTGAAGTTAAATTTCATGGATAAATAACAAAATGGCGGACTTTGGAAAAAAAGTTTTTTCCAAAGTTCCACCCACGCGCATTTTTTTCGGGGTGCTAACTTCGATCAATAATAATAATAATAAACGATTAAATTTTATCAAAAAATTTTTTTTTTGTATCTTTAATATGTAAATAAAAACATCCTAAATATCCAAAACGATTCATTTTTATTTTCCTACAAAAAAAAACGCCCTCCAAAAAAGACATGAAAATCGGCTTAAGTTACCAGACTACTATCTTAAACAAAGGATTTTTTGAAATTCTGTTTTTTACCAAAATGGCAGTGGTTTTACTGTCACTTTGTTTTTTCGTCTTGTAAAATTCCGGCACGATCGTAGACGATGAACCAAGCCGAGAGAGCAGCAAACACCGATTCTAGTTCGAAATAACTGATTATCTTTCATCGATCCATCGAGAAGCCATCGTTACCATTCGTGCCATCTTTCGACAGGTCAAAAAGCACCGGGGATGCACGAGATGTTGACGAACATTATGTTAAAATACTCCAAGTTCCAAAGACGAAATCAAGTGACCACATTAATGAAGGAGGACAATTGACGGGGTGGGGGGGAGCGAAGGGGTGTGTGGTAGAGAAAAGCGATTGTGGATAGTCGATAGAGTTTGGTTTGTCGTTGGTCTTTGTCGTTCAATGTCGGTTGAATGGGCTCGGGTACGTGGATGCTCGATCGATGAATCAATGCCCGTTCGTCGTGACGTTGACGGAGCACGATGAAGATTGGTCGAAGAGGTTACAGGGTTGGCGAGGGTTAGTGAGTTTCGAATTCATCCGCGATCAGGTTGTACACTAGGGTGGTTCTTAATTTGGTAATGTTGGAAATTCTTTGGTATTGTTCCTTGAAAGTAATCAACATATCCAGAAAAAAAATTGGGCGCAAGCGGAACTTTGTCCAATAATTCTAACCCACCCCACCGAGTTGTCGAATTTTTATATGAAAAAATACATGCATTCAAAATTTCGTTAAAAAAATTGTTTATTATTTCAAAACTATTCATGATAAAAAAATTTTCTATTGAGTTTTTATAGAAAATTTAATGCTCTACAAAAAAGGTATCTTGTAAAATTCTTGTGAATCTAATATTTATCACGTCATTAGCAAAAAAACTGTCATCATTTATTCCAAAAGTCCATCATTATGGCCAAAACAGGAGTTTGACGTCGAAAAACTGCAATGTATTCTTCATATGCAATTAGAAATATAAAGAGATACGTAGTGCACTCAATAACAGTGTGTGAACGATGTTTAAATTTTCAATTTTATCAATTTTATTATCATTCTTTGTGAAAAATAAATTGCAGCTATTCGACGTCAAACTCCTGTTTCGACCATAATGATCGACTTTTGGAATAAATGATGACAGTTTTTTGCTAATTACGTGATAAACATTAGATTCACGAGAATTTTACAAGATACCATTTTTGTAGAGCACTATATTTCCAACAAAAACGTTATATAAAGTTCTTTCATCATAAATAGTTTTGAAATAATAAACAATTTTCTTAACAAAAATTTTGAATGCATGCATTTTTTCATATAAAAATTCAACAGCTCGGTGGGGTAGGTTAGAATTATCGGACAAAGTTCCGCTTGCGCCCAATTTTTTTTCTAGATATGTTGATCACTTTTGAGGAACAATACCAAAGAATTTCCAACATCAACAAATTAAGAACCACCCTATTGTACACATATAGAATTGGGGGGTGGGACACACGGGAGCCAGAGATTCACGGCTGCCATATCGGGAGAGCTTTTTTCTTTTTTCCACCCTCCCGCCGCCTGATTCTGCTTACTAGCTCACCCCCGCTCGATGCAGCTGCAGCGTTTGAACAGCATCCATATACCCGTTGCATCCCCGTTCGTTACGGGGATGCAACGGGCCCTAGCTACGTGTGTGCAGGTGTGCGGGTGTATTAAAAAGGCCAGGGGGTGGCTGCGGTCGCGTACCAATCACCCAACATAGCAGCGTCGAGCTTCCACCAAAAGGGGGATGAGAGGACGCGATACGGTCGCGATGGGTGCGAGGGTTACGCGGAGGCACCCAAAGTGCATACATCGGAACAGGCTCGTTCAGTGGAATGAACAGGATGAGTACGGACTGGGTTTGTTCTCGACTTGGTGTACGCGTGACGCGAGAGACCCTCCATCCGCACACAAAACTCACCATCGCACACTACGTTCGATCAAGCCACCCCCGCGTTCGCGAGGCATGCAGCTCTATCCACCACCACCCCCCTTCAACCCTCAACCCCACGGCCGTTTCCTGGCCGCTGTGAAATTTTAATCGTGTCGTCATTGGGGTAGTTTGTTGCTATAACCCGACCAGGGCAACCGTGTACTCGTGGATTGCGAAAAAAAAAAAGAGCCCGCCCTCCCGTTTCCCTCGTTTTGTTGTCATTCCACTGAACCAACCGACCACCCCACACACACCACCACCACCCCTTATCTCTTTAACCTCGTCGATCGATTTGACGACACAGCCTTACTTTTGGTAACTCACACCCCGAAGTGGAAACGCACGAAACGAGCCGGTCAATTCGTTCACGAACTTTGGCCATTCGTGAATCCACGTAAAAACTCCAACTGAACGAGATTCCGACATCGATATCGGTAACGACCCACACCTCGTATGCTACCCTAAAGCGTGACAATGTATTTTTTTTTTCTTTTTCTTTTTTTTACTTATTTTCGATACGACGATGCTAGTGATACATGCGGATTACTTTGCTGGTAACTTAATTTTCATGCCTTTTTTGGAGGGCGTTTTTTTGTAGGAAAATAACAATGAATCGTTTTGGATATTTAAGATGTTTTTATTTACATATTAAAGATACAAAAAAGAATTTTTTTGACAAAATTTAATAGTTTATTGTTATTATTATTATTGATCAAAGTTGGCAACTCAAAAAAAATGCGCGTGGGTGGCCCCGGTGATTTTGACTCTTGATGTTATCTGAAATAAAAAATTCTTGATAATTCTTAAGGCAGTCGTCTGGTCTAGAGCGAGATTTTTGACGTCATTTCTAATGTGCAATAACGTTTAAACCGTTGAAGTTGTCTTGATGAAAATTTACACGCGCATTTATTGATCCTTAGAGAATACTTGTACGTTAAAAAAAAAAATTATTTTAAATATTTTCATGTACATTATTATCATGTATATTATTTTTAATATTTTCATTCACTCTGGACGATGTTGTATGCATCTGAAAAAAAAAATATATATATATATTCTCAATCTGTATGAGTATTCTGAGCACTGGTAGCAGAATTGGTACTTAAAAAAATTTCTTGACAAAATGGCGGCCTGTAGAACTTTCATTAATGATATTTCAATGTATGAAATATCATTAATGAAAGTTCAACAGGCCGCCATTTTGTTAAAAATTTTTTTTAAGTACCAATTCTGCTACCAGTGCTCAGAATACTCATACAGATTGAGAATATATTTATATTTTTTTTTTCAGATGCATACAACAGCGTCCAGAGTGGGCGCCGATTTCGGCGCACCATGTTGCAACAAGGCAAAAAACTCCATGAAAATATTTAAAATAATTTTTTTTGTTTAATGTACAAGTATTCTCTAAGGATCAAGAAATGCACGTGTAAATTTTCATCAAGACAACTTCAACGGTTTTAACGTTATTGCACATTAGAAATGACGTCAAAAATCTCGCTCTAGACCAGACGACTGCCTTAATCTATAGACATGTCATTCTGGTCGGAACTACTGAAGTTAAATTTCATGGATAAATAACAAAACGGCGGACTTTAGAAAAAAATGTCCGTTTCCATTTTGTTATTTATCCATGAAATTTAACTTCAGTAGTTCCGACCAGAATGACATGTCTATCGATTAAGAATTATCAAGAATTTCTGATTTCAGATAACATCAAGAGCCAAAATCACCGGGGCCACCCACGCGCTTTTTTCTCGAGGTGCCAACTTCGATCAATAATAATATTAATAATAAACTATTAAATTTTTTCAAACAAATTTTTTTTTGTATCTTCAATATGTAAATAAAAACATCCTAAATATCCAAAACGATTCATTTTTATTTTCCTACAAAAAAACGCCCTCCAAAAAAGACATGAAAATCGGCTTAAGTTACCAGACTACTACCTTAATCATTTGACTTTTAATGTTAGGAATGTGATTCATAAATGATCGTATTACTGACCTGTTCTAAAGCACGATAGATTGAGACAATCTATTTTTTTTTTTTTTATAATTGCGAAAAATAAGATATAATTCTCAAACATGGATAAATTACGTTCTGATTATATCAACCATTGATCTCCTTTGCTCTGAGTTTCTAAGGATTTTAATTCATCTAAGGGAGGATCGTTCTTAATCATTTGACTTTCAATGTTAGAAATGTGATTCATAAATTATCGTATTACTGTACTGTTCTAAAGCACGATAGATTGAGACAATCCATTTTTTTTTTAATAATCGCGAAAAATAAGATATAATTCTCAAACTGATCTCCTCTGCTCCAAGTTAGGAAGAATTTTAAGGGTGGAAATAGGGTTAGACGGTTAAAAAAATCGATTTTTTTTTAATTTCATAAATTGTTAGTAAAACTATTGAAAAAAATGTTCCCAAAATTTTAAATGAAAATTCCGACTCGTTCTATTGTAATAAGCCATTAAAGTGAGTAGCTCTCCTTCAGGCCCCGAGCGCGCCACGTGTTTCAAACGCGTTTTTCTGAAAACGACTTTTTTTTAACATGCGTACACGCTAGTTTGAAAAGTTTTCAACCAATCGTTTCGGAAATTGGCAGTAACTTTCTTCATAGTATTGCTCTCTATATGAACCTAAAATCGGAATATTATCATTATTTCAAATAATTTTTTTTTTTGCAAATAAAGTTGTAAAAAATGGCAAAAAATCATGCTTTTTTGTTTTGACCCCTGTAAAAAATTCAATTTTCTATTTTTTTGATAGTATTTAGGTTCATGTAGAGGAGAGACATATAATAAAAGTAAATTCCAACCTCGTTTGATTTCAGATAAAAATTGCGGCTTCCAGAATGTACGCAAAATGCTGAGTCTGATTATGACCTGCAATATGGGGTCGCTAATATTTTCGGTGTTTTTCAAGGAAATTCTTCAAAAATTTTATAGTATATACTTAAATATGTGTATAAAATATTCTCAAAGTTTCAATAAATTATATTCATTTTTTATACTATAAAAAAATTCATGAAAATCATTGAGAAAACGCTGTCCTAACCCTATTTCCCCCGTTAATTGATCTAAGGGAGGATCGTTCTTAATCATTTGTCGTTCTTAATCATTTGACTTTTAATGTTTTAAATGTGATTCATAACTGATCGTATTACTGTACTGTTCTAAAGCACGATAGATTGATACAATCTATTTTTATTATAAATAATCACGAAAAATAAGATATCATTCTCAACAACAACAAGGAAACAAGGATAAATAACGTTCTGATTATATCAACAACTGATCTCCTTGACTCCGTGTTTCTAAGGGTTTTAGTTGATCTAAGGAAGGATCATTCCTAATCATCTGTCGTTCTTAATTATTCGACTTTTAATTTTTCAAATGTGATTCTCCTAAATGATCATATTACTGTCCTGTTCTATAAAGCACGATAGATTGATAAAATCTATTTTTATTATAAATAATCACGAAAAATAAGATATCATTCTCAAACAAGGATAAACAACGTTCTGATTATATTAACAACTGATCACCATTGCTCCGAGTTTCAAAGGATTTTAATTGATCTAAGAGAGGAGCCTTCTAAATCATTTGACTGTTAATTTTTCAAATATGATTCTCCCAAATGATCGTATCACTGTCCTGTTCTATAAAGCACGATAGATTGATACAATCTATTTTTTCAAATAATCACGAAAAATAAAATTTAATTCTCAAACAAGGATAAATTACGTTCTGATTATATGAACCACTGATCTCCTTTGCCCCGAGTTTCTAAGGGTTTTAATTGATCTAAAAGATAATCCTTCTTAATCATATGACTTTTAATTTTTCAAATGGGATTCTCCCAAATGATCACATTACTGTCCTATTCTGAATCACGATAAATCGGTACAATCTATTTATAATTAATCGCAATAAATAAAATATATTTCTCAAATAAGGATAAATTACATTTTGATTCCATCCACCGATCATCTATCTTCTCGCATCGCTCACATTTCTCAAAGACTTATATCCTCGGGACGAATAAATTGACGCGCCGATCTACGCATCAACGTGGAGTTTCGATATTTTCAATTTTTTTTTTTCCAATTCCTACATGGCATTCTCAATCGCAATTTTATTTTACAGTACCGTCATTTAGCGCTGTTTCAGCGGAAAACGTAAATTATGTCTGCTCCCGTACGTGGGCCAGTTGTCATTTATACGAACGTGTTTTCTCCTGCATTCGACGCGTCACATTAACGGACGGAGCATATACACGGTACAAACACACACAACTATCCGTAGAAACCACCGAGCCGCACCTTCGAGGGTCACCGCACGTAACCCGAGCATTATTGCTCATTTGTTTATATCGATGCTTTCGTTCCCCTACCAGCTGTGCATGTGCATTCACGCAATAACGTATGAGCCGAACGAGTTTGCGGCAGCTTTTTATCGCTCTTCCTCCGCTCGGTTCGCGCATCCCTACCCCTGTTCTCATCCCCTTTATACCACACCGAGTGAGCGTGTGCCGACGCGCGTGCGGCCAACCAGGTGGCTTTGTGTTTTCCATCAATCACACGACCTTTCCGCCGAGCGGATATCGGTCGGCGGGGGGGTGGGGGTTAGATCGTTTTTTGCGTGTGACACGACCGATTCCCCTTCCATCTTCACCGTTCGATTGCAATCGAAGCGAATTATTGAAACTGCTGCATTGGAATCACGTCGTACGGCTCGGGTTATAAGCCTCGTTGACTGCCGTTTCGTTTCGTTTTTTTTTTTTTTCCCCGCATCACGCCATGTCATCCGCAGATTCTCCTCGCAGACATTAATCGACGACCAGATCCGGGTGATAGGTGAATACAATGGAAATTAAAAATTTTCACGATCAATGGAACAAATGATATTTATTTCGTTTCGTTTAATAGACTCGTACGGTCATTGACTTAGTAAGTATTGGAACGTGTTGTAAAATGAAAGTCTCTAATGCTGATGCTATCTGGGAAACGGGGGCTGGGGAAAGGGGCGGGCTGTGTTCTTTCCTGAGGACATATTTCGTGTTGATCTTCGCAACTCTTATTTAAGATTATTTACAGCAACACGTATCGGCGTAACGGTACAAAGTCCAACAGCAATTGTATAGAATGATTATTCGCGTGATAAAATGAATCAGTGACGTCATGATCACCTTAGAGAAAAGTGACGATCGGGGCCCCGCGCTCCAAAAACAATCTGACGCTCTATGACTCGCTATGAGTGGACTACCGATGAGAAGAGATGACTTCTCAGCGTTCCAGTCTTTGCGAGCCAGACTGTCAGATTGTTTTGCAAGCACCGAGATCCGGGCCCTGGTGACGCGACAAATCAAACCGTCGATGATTTTATCGGGGATCATTAGTCGCGAATATTCCAGTTGTTCATCTTCGATCGTTGCATCCTGGTCCAGTCTCGGTCGCCGAAGTTCACTCGGGAACCATTAATCGGGAAGCTTAGTCTAAACTATTCGTAAACGGGATGGGTCGGGTGGCGTAGTATTTGCCGTTAGAATATTATTATTTACATGATTTTATGAATTACGAACGTAAACCCTGGTTAGTCCTCGAGTCCTTGAAAACAGTATACTAAAAGACGCGTTAGAGCATTGCACACATGCAAAACCGAACAGTGGTCGAGGGCGACCTTAACCGGGTCTTACCGGCCTCGAACGTCATTTCATTGATGCATTTGATCCAAACACTCGTTCAGTGGTTACCGGACCACGATGAGTCCTCTCATCGAACGATTTTAATAAATCCGCGAATCCATCGAGTCTCAATATCCGCTTGACTTTTTAACAAAGTGACAAGGCCTCGTCGAGCTCGACCTTCAGACTAGATTGTGTATTTCTTTTTTTGTTAACACCTTACCGGATCTTAATACGGTCTCCATACGTGTCTGGGCTTGGGACTTCTGTCTTTTCTCGGCCTGACAATTTCCCTCTCGACGTCGACATCGTCGTCCTTCCGTCTGGTCGTCGTGAGATCCTGTCCGACGTTTTCCTTGTCCCGGCAGCCTCTTTTCGTACTTAGGTCAACGGTACCCTCGAGCCTTATCTTCACGGTAAGGTCACCCCTTCTTGTCACGTGATCGAGATCCAGCTGAACTTCGGAATCATTGAGATTCTCGATGCTCGGTCTGAGTCGTTTGCTCGCTTCCCGATACGTCTCCCTCGTGCTCGTATTCTCCTCGGGATCAACGTCGCTCCGGGCCGGTGAAATCCTCGGAGAATCGGCCTCGGCGAGGGAATCTTCGCTTCGCCCTAGATCCGTCGTGTTGTGATCCTGATCCTCGTTTCTATCGTCGACTTCGATACTACCGTCGGGACTGTCCACCTCCCTCGGCGTTTCACAATCCACGTTTTCATCTCGCTCATCCTCGTCGCCGTTTCTTCGTTTGTCGACTTTCGAATTTTCCCCTGGACTTCCGCTGGTGCTTCTCAGCTTCCTGAGATCCTCGAGGCTCGTCTGATCCGGCCTCTGACGACGCTGTTGCGCGGTTCTCAGTGTCAGCGCGTACCAATCCGGCTCCATGATGTACTGCTGGGTGTGATAGGACAACGGATTGTAGATCCAGGGCGATTGCGGAAGGAGAGGACCGAATATCGAGTCGAAGAGCGAGCCCGTCGCTCGTCCCGCAAAGTCCTGCAATGTTCTACAAAGTCCTGCAGAGAGAAAATCGTAACGAAATTAATTCGCTTTGAATCAATACGACCCGTTAAAAATAACGAACAAGAAGCTCTGATCGATGACTGACCTTGAAAATGTAAATGTTGTCCCGACGGACTTGACGCGTTGACGGTCGTTGTTGTTGCAGGCTCCGCGGGTGGCGTTTGTGCTGTCACAACGGCGGTCGTCAGTAAACCAGGTCCCGTTTCTCCACTCTCCGGTGTGACCGTCGGTGTGGATTCTCGAACCGAGACACTGATGGGTCCTAACTCATTTCTGCTCGTCGAGTCTGCGAGGCCCCACCAAAAATGGAACGAGCATTATTAAGAAAGCGACCGGAAGTAATCGGTTATCCGGAGTCAATGTCCGGTATGTTTTGACTTTTCGTCACATTTGGATTATTGGATTCGACTTCTACGATTGCCTACCGGTTGAAGTCGGTCCAGTTAAGCGCGGTGATCTTTGTTCGATGCCATGATGAAAAAGATTGAAAGCGGAGACGCCACCGGTCGCGGGTGGTTGAGAATGTTGCTGCTGTTGCTGTTGTTGGGAGTGAATTCCAGCGGGTGGAGGAAGACAATGCGGTGGTATGGAACCTCGTAGTAAACCACCCCATCCTTGTCCGGTACCTTGCTCCAGACCCAGATGTTGCAGACCTGTAAGTGAGAATCGAGACTTTGTTAAATATTCAGACGAGGATACAACGAAGGTCGAACCTTTTTAAAAATTATCTCTCGTCGTCAAATTGAAGTGAACTTTACTCAACCCCAAGAGATTTGAGCCGCATCTAAATTTTCATTCGATCAATGAATATACGACGATATTAACAAAAGCTCATCGTGACCACCTGGACTCCAATATCTTCGGTATCGATCTACCTCTCATCATCGATCGCCCTATTATCCCGATAATTACATTTCCCGACACTATAATACCTCTCCCACTTCATGACGCTTTTCCTGCCGTAACTTTGATCACTATCCGCCAGGTAATCACGTATCACCCCACCCCCCCCCCAACCGAAATCCCATTTACGTAGTCCATAGTGAACCTCGATTCGTAGACTCCTATCATACACGAAGTACAGTATAAAGTGATCGTTCTATAGAAACTGTATAAAGCTTGGAGTTCGATAGTGTGAGAATTTGCGGAGCATATCGGAAGAGCCCCTCCACCCATCCTCATCTCTCCTCGCTGCTGTTCTTGTCTCCCGTATATATAGCCTTGATCAATAGGAGATTATATCGTCATCTGGACGGAGCAGTTTGAAAAATTCCGTAAAAGCACCGAAGTCGTTGGCATCCGCGTAACGGCTGCTGCCCCGAGCTGTTAGCTATGCTGTTGTGGGGTTCGTGTGTCACGAGGTGGGAGAATGGTAAAACTGCACCCCGAACAGAGGGAGGGGGTGGGAGGTCGGCCTGGAAGGGTAAAGTAAAGAGTGGGGTTGCTAAAGTTAGTAGTAGTGACGGTATCAGTGGTAGTGGTAAACGGAAGGCCGACAAGAAACAGGGGTAAAAAGTAGAAGGGATAGAATTCGTTGCCGAGACTCGTCTGGAGGGTGGGGGTTATGAGTGAGTCACTGGCGCGTGGGCGGTACCGGTGGAGATTGCGGCCAGCTGGATTGGCTGGCCACAAACCCCTGCAAGGGTTGTTCCGCGACGCGAGGCATTGTAAGAGAGGGTTGCCAGTGGTGAAGGGTTCCAGTGGATGCATACTCTCGCTTGTACTCTTTCCCTCCCTCTTCTGTTCGTCGACTCTCCACATATCCGACTATAGATTCAGCATGTATGTATCTGTACATTGCAACGATCCCCCCCTGCGTAACCCGTTGAAACAAGCACGATAGGGGTGAGAATTAGGGGATCATTTTTAAGCTCACCTCCCCCTTTACTCATCCCCTCGCTCATTTTCAATGGTACTTCTCCTGACACTGGCTCATTTTAAGTCACGACAACCGGCGGAGAGTAAAAGACACTGCCTATCACATTTTTTTTCAACTGTGCACACTGCGATCTAGCGCGGCCAGCACTTCCACACTGACTGTTTGTACCAGACTTCGAACTCGGCCCGGCGTTACTTTATGAATGACCGAAGTGCGTGGGGTCAGGAAAACTCTTCCGGTGTCTCGAAAAGCTCTCTGTTAATTCTTTGGCAGGATCCTAATGCACGTGGGACTGCGCAACGCGAGTGATGCAACAGTGAATGTCTGCGGATGGATTGATTGAATTTTTGGGAGGCCGCATTAAGACAGTCGTCTGGTCGAGAGCGAGATTTTTGACGTCATTTCTAATGTGCAATAACGTTTAAACCGTTGAAGTTGTCTTGATGAAAATTTACACGTGCATTTATTGATCCTTAGAGAATACTTGTACATTAAAAAAAATATATTATTTTAAATATTTTCATGTAGTTTTTTGCCTTGTTGCAACATGGTGCGCCGAAATCGGCGCCCACTCTGGACGATGTTGTATGCATCTGAAAAAAAAAATATATATATATTCTCAATCTGTATGAGTATTCTGAGCACTGGTAGCAGAATTGGTACTTGAAAAAAATTTTTGACAAAATGGCGGCTTATTGAACTTTCATTAATGATATTTCATGCATACATTTCATACATTTTCGTATTCGACGAGTTATAAAATGTCGGCAAAATTATTGTTCGACTCAATTCTGCTACCAGTGCTCAGAATACTCATACAGATTGAGAATATATTTTTTTTTTTTTTTTCAGATGCATACAACATCGTTCAGAGTGGGCGCCGATTTCGGCGCACCATGTTGCAACAAGGCAAAAAACTACATGAAAATATTTAAAATAATTTTTTTTTTCTAAAGTACAAGTATTCTCTAAGGATCAATAAATGCACGTGTAAATTTTCATCAAGACAACTTCAACGTTTTAAACGTTATTGCACATTAGAAATGACGTCAAAAATCTCGCTCTAGACCAGACGACTGCCTTGAGGTAGTAGTCTGGTAACTTGAGCCGATTTTCATGTCTTTTTTGGAGGGCGTTTTTTTGTAGGAAAATAAAAATGAATCGTTTTGGATATTTAGGATGTTTTTATTGACATATTAAAGATACAAAAAAAAAATTTGTTTGAAAAAATTTAATAGTTTATTATCATTATTATTATTGATCGAAGTTGGCACCTCGAAGTTGGCAGCCCGGGTCCTAACTTTTTTTTCTACCGAACCGATCGCTTTCAAATTTTAACAGGCTACTCTACACACTTATAGTTCTCGTCGGAACTACCGAGAAATTTTTTCACCACTAACTTTTTATTTTACAACCCCTTCTTTGCTAAAATAAAAGGACCTTTTTTTTCCAAAGTGCGTCATTTTGTTATTTATCCATGAAATTTAACTTCAGTAGTTCCGACCAGAATGACATGTCTATAGATTAAGAATTATCAAGAATTTTTCATTTCAGATAACATCAAGAGCCAAAATCACCGGGGCCACCCACGCGCTTTTTTTTCGAGGTGCCAACTTCGATCGATAATAATAACAATGATAAACTATTAAATTTTTTCAAAAAACTTTTTTTTTGTATCTTTAATATGTATATAAAAACATCCTAAATATCCAAAACGATTCATTTTTATTTTCCTACAAAAAAACGCCCTCCAAAAAAGACATGAAAATCGGCTTGAGTTACCAGACTACTACCTTAAAAGAGGGGTACTTTTCCGTATTGTTCTGAGAATCAGGATTGTAATATATTCATCAGACATGTTATGTACAATCGATACGGCTATGTTGACAACGAACAAACGTACCGAAAATCAAGTGCACAATGATTACTCACACAACTCGCATTCTTGGTTTAATTATCCCATAATTTGCGCATCATCAATTATTTTATAAAAGCGAACGACAGTTTTTGTAAGTACATGTGTTCATTGAATAATGTAAATTATTATTTCCGCACTGCAATTTGTAATAAATTTTTGAAAATAAAAACAATGTAATTAAAAAAAAGTACCGGGGTAACGGACGAAGTTACGCCAGTTACTTTTGATCGTTACGCTTTAATAAATATTTTTCACGTGAAATAACGCGAATAATAAAAAAAATTATGCAATGAAAAGTTAATATACCATATAAAAGACACCGTAGGTCTCTTTTATAATCTAATTTTTGTTGGATAAGTTGTAGGATGAATAGAGAAAAAAACGCTAAAGAACGGTGGTGTCCACATCTGGATAATCACACTAATTAATAGTCCAAAGGACTCTCATGATGCGCAGACGCGTGATATTTGATGGGTGATCGGGGAAACCAACCCTTTCTTAATTAGTACACCAGTTTACTTTCAAATATGTGCTTCGTTTTTTTTCTTGAACGCAATATGGAATCCTTGAATATAATAAAAGAAGCTCAATCTACGAAGTTTCTTTCACGAAAACACATAATTGTAAAAATGTAATCACTCTCTGTCTCTCTCTCTCTCTCTCTTCCCCTTCTGCAGTCATATGTGTATGGTTCACACGCCAACATCCTTGTTACAGCAGGTTTTGGCAAGTAGCTTAAAGGGTCAATTTTTTTTTTCATGCGGTCATTTTGAGAAAAATTAATTATAACAAAAACGGCTCTGCTTAAGTAAAACTACATTAATAGCGGATTAAGAAAATAGTTTTATTTTGTATTTCAGATCAGCCATGCCAGAGATAAAGATTCTACCGTAAAAGGAAAAATGTTTACGGAAAATGTTTATAAAAATTATAACTGCCACAAGTATAATTATAATTAAATGAAATTTTTTTTTAAACAACTTCAAAGTGTCCCTGAAAACATATCATTCTCCTAATCCTGAAATAATGCATTAACTAGCAAACAAAAATTCGTGAAACAAGACCTTTCCGAGTCCGTTCACAGTGCGGTCCTCTCTTAAAGCCAAAACCTGCTACAAAGTACGTTCGAGCCCTTTGTGGCTCAAAAGAATTTGCGTGCCTCGTTTACTGGCGTCGCGTCCAGACCCCTTCTTCACACTCGAACTGAGGCGATAATTCCGAAAACAAATGAAGACTAACGAGAGAAAGGTCGGCGAACGATGATGGCATTGGTGATGGGTGCGTAAACGTAAGTACGAACGGGCGTATAAGGGCTATATTCGTTGATTTGCAAGTTGAAGGAACCGTGAGCCCGGACAAGGGGTTGAGGGTTTCAAGTATTCAAGAAGCCTTGCTAAGTTGCGAAGGCAACCACTCCGTTGGACTGGGAAAGATCGAGCTTAAACGTTACGGAATCCCTACTCGTCACTTTCCTTGGCTCGCGTTTCAAGAAACTCCATCCATACTTCCTTTACTTAACGCCCCCACCCCTTTCCCCTTAACGCACAGACGGATGATATATTATCGCGCAGCATGCCCGGGAATATGTGTGTTTCGTGGGATTGAGGATGGATAGAAAGGTGTGAGTACGTGGGAAAGAGGGTTCCGAGGACATTGAGGGGTAGCTATGCCGGCGAAGGCCGTTGTTAATGTAAAGTACCCATGTTACAACACTACAGCTCTGTAGTTCGCTGTGTTAATCGCCGAAACTACGAGCAATCAATTTATCAGAGTCCACCGCGCGCGGGGTGGGGCGTGGGGGAGGGGATGGTAGAATTGGGCTGACGAACGGTTGGACAGTCGTTTCATCAAAACCATTCGGCTAGGCTGAATTCGTGAACAAGTCTTGCATCACATAGCAGATAAACACTGGTTTAGTCGACGTGAACCAATCCAACTACCCTAACACAACTCCATGAACGTAACCGGATTGTATGGAATCCGGTAAAGTAACGACTGTCAATTCTAACTTCCCTTTAAAGTAAAGAACGGAGTTCCGATGAAATATTCGTTAATTTCATTCTCAGCCAAGAATTTTAATATCGCGAAAAGATAACGACAGTTAGTATTTAAGGTAGTAGTCTGGTAACTTAAGCCGATTTTCATATCTTTTTTGGAGGGCGTTTTTTTGTAGGAAAATAAAAATGAATTGTTTTGGATATTTAGGATGTTTTTATTTACATATTAAAGATACAAAAAAAAATTTTGTTGAAAAAATTTAATAGTAACTTTCAATTCTAACTTCCGTTTAAAGTAAAGAACGGAGTTCCGGTGGAATATTCGTTAATTTCATTCTCAGCCAAGAATTTTAATATCGCGAAAAGATAACGACAGCCAGTATTTAAGGTAGTAGTCTGGTAACTTAAGCCAATTTTCATGTCTTTTTTGGAGGACGTTCTTTTGTAGGAAAATAAAAATGAATTGTTTTGGATATTTAGGATGTTTTTATTTACATATTAAAGATACAAAAAAAAAATTTTTTGAAAAAATTTAATAGTAACTGTCAATTCTAACTTCCGTTTAAAGTAAAGAACGGAGTTCCGGTGGAATATTCGTTAATTTCATTCTCAGCCAAGAATTTTAATATCGCGAAAAGATAACGACAGCCAGTATTTAAGGTAGTAGTCTGGTAACTTAAGCCGATTTTCATGTCTTTTTTGGAGGACGTTTTTTTGTAGGAAAATAAAAATGAATTGTTTTGGATATTTAGAATGTTTTTATTTACATATTAAAGATACAAAAAAAAATTTTTTCGAAAAAATTTAATAGTAACTGTCAATTCTAACTTCCGTTTAAAGTAAAGAACGGAGTTCCGGTGGAATATTCGTTAATTTCATTCTCAGCCAAGAATTTTAATATCGCGAAAAGATAACGACAGCCAGTATTTAAGGTAGTAGTCTGGTAACTTAAGCCAATTTTCAAGTCTTTTTTGGAGGACGTTCTTTTGTAGGAAAATAAAAATGAATTGTTTTGGATATTTAGGATGTTTTTATTTACATATTAAAGATACAAAAAAAAATGTTTGAAAAAATTTAATAGTAACTGTCAATTCTAACTTCCGTTTAAAGTAAAGAACGGAGTTCCGGTGGAATATTCGTTAATTTCATTCTCAGCCAAGAATTTTAATATCGCGAAAAGATAACGACAGCCAGTATTTAAGGTAGTAGTCTGGTAACTTAAGCCGATTTTCATGTCTTTTTTGGAGGATGTTTTTTTGTAGGAAAATAAAAATGAATTGTTTTGAATATTTAGAATGTTTTTGATTACATATTAAAGATACAAAAAAAAATGTTTTGAAAAAATTTAATAGTAACTTTCAATTCTAACTTCCGTTTAGAGTAAAGAACGGAGTTCCGGTGAAATATTCGTTAATATCATTCTCAGCCAAGAATTTTAATATCGCGAAAAGATAACGACAGCTAGTATTTAAGGTAGTAGTCTGGTAACTTAAGCCGATTTTCATGTCTTTTTTGGAGGACGTTTTTTTGTAGGAAAATAAAAATGAATTGTTTTGGATATTTAGGATGTTCTTATTTACATATTAAAGATACAAAAAAAAATTTTGTTAAAAAAATTTAATAGTAACTTTCAATTCTAACTTCCGTTTAGAGTAAAGAACGGAGTTCCGGTGAAATATTCGTTAATTTCATTTTCAGCCAAGAATTTTAATATCGCGAAAAGATAACGACAGCTTGTATTTAAGGTAGTAGTCTGGTAACTTAAGCCGATTTTCATGTCTTTTTTGGAGGACGTTTTTTTGTAGGAAAATAAAAATGAATTTTTTTGGATATTTAGGATGTTTTTATTTACATATTACAGATACAAAAAAAAATTTGTTTGAAAAAATTTAATAGTTTATTATTATTATTATTATTATTATTATTGATCGATGTTGGCACCTCGGAAAAAAAGCGCGTGGGTGGCCCCGGTGAGATTGGCTCTTGATGTTATCTGAAATCAAAAAACTCTTGATAATTCTTAATCTATAGACATGTCATTCTGGTCGGAACTACTGAAGTTAAATTTCATGGATAAATAACAAAATGGCGGACTTTGGAAAAAAAAGTCCTTTTATCCATAGTCCGCCGTTTTGTTATTTATCCATGAAATTTAACTTCAGTAGTTCCGACCAGAATGACATGTCTATAGATTAAAAATTATCAAGAATTTTTTATTTCAGATAACATCAAGAGCCAAAATCACCGGGGCCACCCACGCGCTTTTTTTTCGAGCTGCCAACTTCGATCAATAATAATAATAACAATAAACTATTAAATTTTTTCAAAAACATTTTTGTTTGAATCTTCAATATGTAAATAAAAACATCCTAAATATCCAAAACGATTCATTTTTATTTTCCTACAAAAAAACGCCCTCCAAAAAAAGACATGAAAATCGGCTTAAGTTACCAGACTACTACCTTAATATGACGAATAAACGATGTAAACATTCATATTTTACCAGCACTTCATATAGGGATCAATCCTTTCGGATGGTTGAAAATAAAAGAAATAAACAGTTTTGTCCTTCGCTCGTTTCGCATGAAATCGCATTCGAATCAATTCAATCTGGTGAAAGAAACACCCCTGGAGTGAAAGGAGGTGAGACTAACGTAAAACCTCGAGACTCGAAAACTTAAAGAGGTATTAAGGGATGAAGAAAGGGGATCATAGGAGAGGCAGAAGAAACAGGAGCATCCCCTAAGTCCCGTCTGTAACCCCTTTCGAGCGGGGAGACTCCCTGAGATACATAATAAATTAATTCGCGTATTTTCCTGTCTTCCGTATCTATTCAAATCTATGCAAAACGGGCGTTAAAACACCTCCTTCGTACCGTTCTCGGCTGGCGAAGGGCTCCTCACACTTTTCCTCCCTTATCTCGGGCGCATTGTGGATCTCGTGCACTCAACTGCTCCTCGGTTGACAAAGTTCTCGCTTTAATCGTACGCTTTTTCCCTCCCCCGCTTTCACTCGCTTAAGGTTATTAATCACGAAGCCCGTATCTCAAGGGTTGCTAAGCGACCCCTTTAAATTTTTCATTATCTTCGTTCTATCCGCATTATGGTTAAACCATTGAAACTTGGAGATTCTTATTTTATAAAGAGGGATGCCCTTTCTACATTGCCAATTCTATCTGCTTTTATTGTTTATGAATTAATGTTCCGAACCCGTCAAAGTACACTTTTTTGTTTCCTCATAGAAATTTGATTTTGTGAAGAAAAAAAATTTCCTTACCGCCATTATCGTATCAACGTATCGAAACGTTCTGACACAGACGGGATTGATTAGTGATTAGTTCCTTTGAAAATACGGATAAAGTTGTATCAAAAATGAGATTCATTTTTTCGTTCATCGACGGAAGAATTGTTTCACTTTTTGTTTACGAATGCACAAGCGTAATGGACGAGCACAGAAACGACGCGAACTATCTCAATTTTACTCTCCTTATCTCTGTCCTCATTCCCACATTGTCCTTTCCACGTCATCCCCTTGCATGATTACCCACGCTCGTTTCACACTTTCATCCACCAGAAACTTCGTAGTTCATTTTCGTCGTCGCTCTGTTATATACACGCATACTTTGCTCTACACCCTTTACGTCCGTTCTCATTATTACATCGCAAATGCAACGCCCTAAAATGCCAGGGCTCAAAAGGTCGTCGGGGTGTTGTCACAGACAACGATACGAAGTCGAGCAACGTCGACAGGCCACCGTGCGACGCCACGCGGAGAAGCAATTTTCCCACCCTATTATGAATACGACCACGGTGCAAAGAATAGAGAACCGAGGACACCGAAGAATCAGTGTTTTTAAATGAAGTTCGATTGAAATTACAAAACGGATAGTAGCATTGGTCATTTTCAAAACTTGATAATATTCGGTGCGCAGATTTGTTTACAAAAATAATATGATCCACATTGAGACTTGCTAATTGCTTCTTTATCATTTTTCCGTATTCACAAAATTTCTTCTATGAGCAAGGATCTTTTGCAATGGCAAAAAAAAATAAATCCAACTAAGTCGAAAATATATTAAGGCAGTAGTCTGGTAACTTAAGCCGATTTTCATGTCTTTTTTGGAGGGCGTTTTTTTGTAAGAAAATAAAAATGAATCGTTTTGGATATTTAGGATGTTTTTATATACAAATTAAAGATACCAAAAAGAATTTTGTTGAAAAAATTTAATAGTTTATTATTATTATTATTATTGATCGAAGTTGGCACCTCGAAAAAAAAAAGCGCGTACAATGGCGGACTTTGGGAAAAAGTTTTTTTTTCCAAAGCCCGCCATTTTGTTATTTATCCATGAAATTTAACTTCAGTAGTTCCGACCAGAATGACATGTCTATAGATTAAGAATTATCAAGAATTTTTTATTTCAGATAACATCAAGACCTAATATCACCGGGGCCACCCACGCGCTTTTTTCTTTCGAGGTGCCAACTTCGATCAATAATAATAATAATAATAAACTATTAAATTTAAAAAAAAAATTCTTTTTTTGTATCTTTAATATGTAAATAAAAACATCCTAAATTTTCGAAACGATTCATTTTTATTTTCCTACAAAAAAACGCCCTCCAAAAAAAACATGAAAATCGGCTTAAGTCACCAGATACTACCTTAAAGCTTTTGTTGAAATTGAAAGAAACGATCTTCCTTTCGACTTTAATACCGTAAACTTTTGACGTGATTCTACTTTGTCTCCCACTATTTTCCCAAGTTAAATTGTCACCGATTCTGCTCTACAATAGTTGACGGTGATCCCTCGAAGCGCGGAATTTTTTAATAAGACGACCGAGATCTTCGAGGAGAGTCTCGGGACTCTCGGCTTTAAATAAAAGAGGGCCGCGAATTTACTGCAAAGCGATATCCCATGGCAGCGAAGTACGCGTTTAGTATATACTCAACGGCGTCCCACGACAGTTTTTAACTCTGTGTCTCCTAACAATCTCCCCCAAATGAGGTAAAGGCCACCTTATTGAAACAGGGGTTGCGATTTTTCCGGTCTCCGAATGCCCCGCCGCCCAAACCATAGAACCCTCAACTCTACCTCGCGGAGGCGGTTAATTGACACGGTGGGGGGGGAGGTCGTCGACGAGGGTGGAGTAGCTCCTCCGCTGCTCCTCGTCTTCTTGTTAACTCGAATCCTCAATTCCGCTGGCCTCTCGCGCCGAAGACTGAGAAAGCAACTCACTTTTCTTCCTCTTTAGCGATTTTTCATCCCCAAACGACAACGGTCGGATGGTGAAGACTGACAAGATAGAACGAAAAACGGTGGGATGGGCGGTGAATAAAAAAAAAGAAAAAAGGAAAATGGAAAGAGAGCAGAGCTGACATCAGCATGGCTAACGTGAACGTAGAATGAGCGAAACGATCTTGCGAATCCATGATGAGGGTCTTTTTTCATCATTGCTCTGTTTTCTTTACGACGTTTTCTTCGTTCTAATGCCGCAGCGTCCGACCTCCATTGTATCCTTCTGTATTTTGTTCAACCACTGGACTCGAACGAAAGATCCGGATTTGTCCATAAAAATTCCTAACAGACGTTTATCATCCTTATCGTAAATTTTTCAGTGATATGATACGAGATTAGGTAGACTGTTCGTCAACCCCCAACCCCAAGGGACATTTGCCATTTTTCTTCTGATCTATAGTGCCCAATCTTTGTGGGATGCATCTTTAGCGAGATGATCTCAATGATCCTAGCACTTAATCATCCTAATGAGTATGACATCAGTTATGTTGATAATGTGTCGTGAAAAAATCAATTGTGCATATCTCTGCGAGACATCATTAATTAAATGTTCTTCTCGTCATATTATTGAGGCTCGGAACGGAAAGATATACGTCACGTGGACAACAAAGGCAGTGAAGCTATCGAAAGCGAACGAAAGAAAAATATGGCGATGGTCACAGGAAATGGTGAAAGAGAGAGGGTGTTGAGGGAAGCCGAACATTCCGAATAGTCCCGAGGCTTGAAAGGCGACGAGGGAAAGTAGAAGGAACGATATAGAGATCTGGAGAACTGCGAAGCGACTGAGAGAAACCCATAAAATACGTTGGTCGACGGTCTGCCGCTGAGGTAGCAGTCACCGAACGAAATTTAATAACATCCCCCTAGTTACACCTCAATGGGCACCTTAACAACCCCGACGGTGTTAGGGTGAGGTGTATCAGTAGTGGAGAAACGGCGTGGATGCCGTCGTGTCTTCGACCCTCCACTGGCACCTCTTGCAATACAAACCCACCCCCCACCCCCCTATCCCTATATATTCTGACTCGATTCTCGCTCCTTATCAACCCATGGATGCGGATATCTAATAAACCACCCCCTTAGAACACACCCGGTCCACCAAGCCACGCGATACACACTCTTCAACCCTCGCACACCCTCTGGCTTCGTCGTCACTCCACAAAAGCCTCGCCAATTGGCCTAACCCCGCGGACGAGAACCGACCCTGTCCTCCTGTACAGCCTCGTGGCGCAACCTGTCGTACGACCCGTGAACCTCACGATCCAAAGGGTTGCGTAGTTGAAACAGCAGCGGGAACTCCATAGTGGGTAAATCCACATTTGCAGGGAATGGAATGACCGTTCGATACAAGGAAAACTGCTTGATGCTCTGCACATGTTTTTTTTTTTTTTTCGGCGACTAGCCACAAGTGCTATCTATTGTTGGAATTGCACGTGAACACGTGAATTAGAGCCGGGAACGCCGAAGAAAAATAGAATATGCAACGAACGTAATGAAAATTAATAACGCTTATATTCAGCTGTAAGCTGTCGATCAGATAATCCATGTACTTGCCAGAGAATCTCGCTGCGTATGATAGTTATCGCGGGAAAAAAAATGTATCGTATTTTCTCCGAAATCGTTGATACTTCAAGCTGAACCGTAACCCGATTCTCGTCGCGTGCTAATTATCTGATAAATGATACTCTTTGTCGAATGTATTGACCCGTTTGAACGACTCTCGGAATTACACGGTTTTGTTCCTCGCACCATGGCTCAGCTGGGTATATCATTTTGCATGCACGGTACTTCGTATTAGAATGTAACGAAACACTATGTAATATGATACATTAGGGCGATTTGTGTTTTCGGCTATTTTTTTTTTTTCAGTTCCCACCGAAATTTTGTTGGATATGTCGAAAAAGAAATTCGCTGAAAGTTACAGCCCTTAATATTAACTCTAAGTACTTTCCCAAAGCGTGAGAAGATTTTCCATCTAAAATACACGTAAATCGAATTTTTTTCTTTTTTCAAACTTCTTTAACTCAGCCGCATTTTATGCTATCATATTGTTCTTGGTTTTGATTTACTCGGAATAAAACAATCTAAAAAAGTGCGTCCTGCGCCGAAAGTGTAAATTGTACTGGTGAGTTGGTACGGGTCACTGAAGTTAATTTTTACCCAAAATTCTCGTTTTTTTGCTGTTATCTCCGAAACAATTGACTTTACGAAAAAAATGTACACGAAAAATTTGTTGGAAATTTAATTTCCTACAAAAAAGGTCCTATCGACCCAATTGCTTAGATTAATATTTCTTGAGATATTGAACTTTTTTTATTTTTTATTTTTTTTATTATTTAATATCTCATATTTTATAAATTTATACTACTCATAAGTTAAAGTTCAATATCTCAAGAAATATTAATCTAAGCAATTGGGTCGATAGTACCTTTTTTGTAGGAAATTAAATTTCCAACAAATTTTTCGTTTATATTTTTTTCGTAAATTTAATTGTTTCGGAGGTAACAGCAAAAAAACGACAATTTTGGATAAAAAATCAACTTCAGTGACCCGTACCAACTCACCAGTACAATTTATACTTTCACCGCAAAAGGCATCTTTTTAGATTGTTTTATTCTGAGTAAATCGAAACCAAGAACAATATGATAGCATAAAATGCGGCATATTGTTCTTGGTTTCGATTTACTCAGAATAAAACAATCTAAAAAAGTGCCTTTTTGCGGCGAAAGTGTAAATTGTACTGGTGAGTTGGTACGGGTCACTGAAGTTGATTTTTACCCAAAATTCTCGTTTTTTTGCTGTTATCTCCGAAACAATTGACTTTACGAAAAAAATGTGAATGAAAAATTTGTTGGAAATCTAATTTCCTATAAAAAAGGTCCTATCGACCCAATTGCTTAGATTAATATTTATTGAGATATTGAACTTTTGTTTTTTTTTATTATTTAATATTTCATATTTTATAAATTTTATACTACTCATAAGTTAAAGTTCAATATCTCAAGAAATATTAATCTAATGAATTGGGTCGATAGGACCAAATTTTTCATTTACATTTTTTTCGTAAAGTTAAATGTTTCGGAGATAACAGCAAAAAAACGAGAATTTTGGGTAAAAATCAACTTCAGTGACCCGTACCAACGTTTTTAGATTGTTTTATTCTGAGTAAATCGAAACCAAGAACAATATGATAGCATAAAATGCGGCTGAGTTATAGAAATTTGAAAAAATAAAATAAATTCGATTTACGTGAATTTTAGATGGAAAATCTTCTCACGCTTTGGGAAACTACTTAGAATTAATATTAAGGGGTGTAACTTTCAGGGAATTTCTTTTTCGACATATCCAACAAAATTTCGGGTGGGGACTGAAAAAAAAAATAGGCGAAAAAAAATAGTCGAAAAAAAAATCGCCCTAATGACTCATGATGACCAATTAACACTAACTCTATTATATGAAAAAAAAAACGCAATCGCCCACTATTCATTCCAAATTCGAGAAGATTTTCACTCGTACTTGTACAATAATTTCCAATGACATTTCAGTAGGAGATTATTAATTGGCATTCATTTTCCATCATGAAATTTTACAAGTTTCTCGCCTACGGGCTCCATCGGATGACCGAATTTTGGGCGTTGGTTCCGTTCGAACGTGAGTGAGGTTTCGAATGGTGAGTTAGAGTTCAACGATTGGATTGAATTGACGGTGAGGGAAGGGGAAAGGAGGGAGGTTTTATCTATCCAAGAGGGTCAACGCGGGGCAAGGGACAGAGGAGGTGAACGAGAGCGGTACTATAGCTCCTGTTAAGCCGCTTATCATCCCGAAACAATACAGTGTCGGTGCACCAGTATCAGTACTCCTCTCACCCCCGTTCCCTTTTGCCAAACTCATCGGGGGTTCTCTTCCTCACTCCGGTAACTGGCATCCCTTCAACGGCATGCTGCTCACTCTTCTCCATTCCCGTCCGCACTTTCAAAGCTTTAAATGAGTTTGAATGGAATTTGGTTGCTTCGGTGCCTCTGTAGCACCCTTACTCTGTACCCGTCGCATCACCGAGGACCGCGAAATATCGCACGACTCTCTCTCTCTTTCTTTCTCTCTCTCTCTCTCGTTATCCCTGAAATCCAACGGTGCAGAGCTTAACCGAAAATAATATCGATAGAAACGCACGCTGTTGAATTTTGTCGCACACGGAACTGGGCCATTTTATCGTGGATCAAAATATCACTTCGATCATCAATAAATAGGAACCGGATCTTCGTCCTCTAAAAACAATCTTCTGACGGTCTGGCTCGCAATGAGTGAACTACTGAGAAGGCATAAACTGTGTCTTTGAATCGAGAGAAATAATAGTCCGAGGAATTTTTGTGAAAAATTCCAACTCCAAAAGTCAACCGCCTCTCAAGAACTAAATAAATTAACATTTCAATAATTTACAAGTATTCACAAATTTTTGATTAATAGTATTTTTAAAAATAAGAAAGAAAATATGTAAATCCTTGTGAATTATCGAAATATTAAACGACTATGAATACGTTTATCATAATTTATCCTTACTCGCACTGGTAATGATCAAAGCATCGGTACGTCGTTTCAATTAGATACTTCACAGAAATCGACCAAGTTCGTATCGCGGACAACCTTAAGGTAGTAGTCTGGTAACTTAAGCCGATTTTCATGTCTTTTTTGGAGGGCATTTTTTTTGTAGGAAAATAAAAATGAATCGTTTTGAATATTTAGGATGTTTTTATTTACATATTAAATATACGAAAAAAAATTCGTTTGAAAAAATGTAATAGTTTATTATTATTATTATTATTGATCGAAGTTGGCAACTCGAAAAAGAAGCGCGTGGGTGGCCCCGGTGATTTTGGCTCTTGATGTTATCTGAAATTAAAAATTCCTCATAATTCTTAATCTATAGACATGTCATTCTCGTCGGAATTACTGAAGTTAAATTTCATGGATAAATAACAAATTGGCGGACTTTGGAAAAAAAAAGTCCTTTTATTTCAGCAAAGAAGGGGGTTGTAAAATAAAAAGAAATTTAACTTCAGTAGTTCCGACCAGAATGACATGTCTATAGATTAAGAATTATCAAGAAATTTTCATTTCAGATAACATCAAGAGCCAAAATCACCGGGGCCACCCACGCGCTTTTTTTCCGAGGTGCCAACTTCGATCAATAATAATAATAATAATAAACTATTAAATTTGTTAAAAAATTTTTTTTTTTGTATCTTTAATATGTAAATAAAAACTTCCTAAATCTACAAAACGATTCATTTTTATTTTCCTACAAAAAAACGCCCTCCAAAAAAGACATGAAAATCGGCTTAAGTTACCAGATAATACTACCTTATACTACCTTAATAAAACACGAGTATGCGAGAGCTAATAGTGTCCTTTGCACGTTTAATCGTACCGTCTCACCAGCAAGATGAAGCAGCACTCGAACCTCGATGGCGAGCCCGAAAAGGTAAAGGAGGAGAGCGTCGTCGAAAACCCCCCGAGCAAGCTGTCTCGCGCTTAATCAGAGTCCTTCTCGCTCAGGCACCTTCGGAAAACTCAATTTTGAATCACTCGCGAAGTCTAGGCGGCCCAGGAATTACTACGCCCTTTCTTAGCGGGTACGTTACGTACACGATGAAACTCTTCCTTCGTCCCTACCTTTTCCAATTTTGACACCCTCAGCTTGGCGCGGCAGGTGCCGCAAACTCCGTTGCCACATTAACGTGACGAGAGATCGAGGGTCGAAGTGAGATACGGGGTGGAAGATAGAGCCGAGAGGGAAGCCTTCGAAATATTCGTTCGGCAGCAAGACCGAGGGTCCGTGACTGACCCAAAGGGATCGTCGGGTTTCAAACTTAGTTATCGAAGAACTGTTATCCTTCCAGTGGTGTTGTACATTGATGTTCGGGCTTATTCCGGTACCGAGGTATCAACATGGCTGCGAGTCTTTTTCTCTTTATCGCGGAAGATTCCAAGCACCTGTTTAAGGCCGTAGTCTGGTCTAGAGCGAAATTTTTGACGTCATTTCTAATGTGCAATAACGTCCGAACCGTTGAAGTTGTCTTGATGAAAATTTACACGTGCATTTATTGATCCTTAGAGAATACTTGTACATTAAAGAAAAAAATTATTTTAATATTTTCATGTGGTTTTTTGCCTTGTTGCAACATGGTGCGCCGAAATCGGCGCCCACTCTGGACGATGTTGTATGCATCTGAAAAAAAAAATATATATATATTCTCAATCTGCATGAGTATTCTGAGCACTGGTAGCAGAATTGGTACTTAAAAAAAATTTTCGACAAAATGACGGCCTGTTGAACTTTCATTAATGATATTTCATTATTCGACGAGTTACAAAATGTCGGCAAAATTATTGTTCGACTCAATAAAATTTTTTTTTAAGTACCAATTCTGCTACCAGTGCTCAGAATACTCATACAGATTGAGAATATATATATTTTTTTTTTTTTCAGATGCATACAACATCGTCCAGAGTGGTCGTCGATTTCGGCGCACCATGTTGCAACAAGGCAAAAAACTACATGAAAATATTTAAAATAATTTTTTTTTTAAATGTACAAGTCAGGGCTTGAAACAATATTGCAAACAGATTGAATGTTCGGTTAAAACACGCGAAAGTTCGACCTAAACGTCTAACCGATTCCTAAAACAAATGCACGAAATTATGATATTTATAATTCTTTAGACTGAACATCGTACAAATTATCTTTAGTCGTTGAGGTTCGGGTCGTGGTTGCGAACGTTAGGAGACGATTTCGACCGGGTTTCGTTTTTTATTCTACATCGGCACCCTTCACGTGCATGTGAATTATTTTACACCACTATCAAACTGACAGTCATAATGCAACCGGCGAAAAAGAATCCTTCTCACGATTATTAGAGCAAGGATACTAATTTTGCGAAAAATTAATCAATTTAAATGATCAAACATGTATATGGTACATTAGATTTAAAATTATGTACTATAGTTGCAAATCTACGGAAGTTTCAGCAGACATTTAGTTTCCTACAAAATATGAAAGTTACAGAAAATTCATAAGTCAATATAATATTAACCATTTCATCAATTCTTGTCAAATTGGATACCAACTGTCCTTTAATGATAGTCTATTTATAAATAATAATAGGCTATATAAAAAAAAGGCACGCCTTTGAAATTAAAGTTAATTTCAAAGGCGTACCTATTTTTTTTAAAACAATATTTTTCCAAATCCCTGTGTACTTCTCTTCAAAATATCATATTATTAACGAAAACACTCGGTATTTTTTTTCAGATCGACGTTGAAGAGAGTTCCGCTGCGTGCCGCGGAAATGACAGCACCTGACGCGAGAGCTTTCCCAGCGCCACCATGCAGCGTGAAAAATGTGAAAAAAATGTTTTTTGATACATCAATAAACGGGGAACAAAACCCAAACAAATTTTTCGAATATCACTTTTTTTTCCCACAAAAAAAAATTCTTGAAAAATGTGAAAAAAAAACAGGGGGTCACAGTGGTGTTCTCCCTTAAACAAAATTAATATATTATAAAATCCCATATAAACTTTGGCAACAGCATAAGAACATTTATTTGTATTGGTTATAGGTGAGTGTAGAGAGAAGCTTCTTCCATATGGCTTTCGTCTTCTCACCTTATTGATGTAGCATGAATGAAGAAAAGTTACAAGACACGTTAACATTGAGAATCAATGAAACGTTCAAGAAAGAATAAAATATCTATCTACAGTATAGTTTTCATGTAACTTATATTTCGATCCGATAATGTTTGGTACTGCTACGCCCACATTGATACTTTTTAATTTTAGACTGACTTGCTCATCCGTCACCCCGTTTCGTTAATTTTCGAGGGACATATTTCTTTTTTATCGAAGAAAAACAGGACGCCCGATACGCCGTTGAAAATGTCGATTTTTTATAAATATAATCGTTTAGTTTCGAGGGTTTATATTGATGTGGGGACTGTAAATATTATTATTTGGATCTACAGATTAACGTGTCCTTTCATTTTCCATGTTGTTACCGACAAAAAATAAAAAATCTATGCGAAACAGACCGATGCACGTAATTTCGGTTGCACCAAATTTCATCATTAAATATATTTTCGATGTATTTTTATTGTAGAAAAGTACATAAGTACGTTTGAAGGTACGTCAACTTAAAATGAAAGATCGTATGGCATTACAAATGTGTTTCTCCGAATCCACACTTTTCGCGATAGCTTTAACCGAATTTCAATTTGTTTATTCATTCTCCACTATGTTCGCGACCGAAATGCTGAACCGAAATGATACGGTCGGTCACGTATCAAAACCGACATGAACATAGCGACAAAGAATTTAGTCGAGGAAAACACAATACCGGAACCACATATTTTGTTTCGAGCCCTGGTACAAGTATTCTCTAAGGATCAATAAATGCACGTGTAAATTTTCATCAAGACAACTTCAACGGTTTAAACGTTATTGCACATTAGCAATGACGTCAAAAATCTTGCTCTAGACCAGTCTACGGCCTTAAAGATGGTAAAGGCCGGGGCCACCTGACTTTGTCCATTTGATTTTTGTTTGAGTTAAGATTTTCGCGGTGTCAAGAGGGCCGATGATGCGAGTAGTTTTCGGGAGAGAATGAGACGTAAAGATCGAGCGACTGATAACTGGACCGGTTCTATGTGACTTGGATGTACGATCATTCGTTCCGATCCAGGAGAATCGTTCGTACATTGTTCGACGGCACACAACTACGGTCTGGATCGTTCGTTGAATTGTCAGTTCGGGTAGGTGCGAGCGTGGGATGTTGGCACATGATGATAGAAGACGAGACTTACCGGACAGCTTGAATGCCAGGGTGTCCTGCGGATGTCCGAAGGGAAATGGCCGTGGTCCAAAGTGGTAGGGATGAAACGCGTGTTGTCCTGGAACGTGAGTTGCTTTCCTTAGTAGATCGTCCAGATTGGGGTACACTGTGTATACATATAAAGGGTCGTCTACTGAAGCTTCGCTTGAATTATCGGTCACTTTCCGTTACCATTCATTCCCCCTCACTATTCAATCCACCGTAGCGTTTTCTCATGTTCGGCAAATTTCTATCTGCTCCATGATTTTGCAGACTTTTCGTCAAGCAGTATCATCAAATTTGTATCGACCAGATGGAGAACGGAGTCTCGTCTTTAAAGGATGAATCATTGTTGAATCGAAATAATTTATTTACATAATCGATTATGTTGAAGAAAAAAAAACGGTTGTACGATTGGAAATCTCGGAAATATAAATATTCGACCAATTTTTTCATATACACGAGTGTTTACTTGTCTCATAGTGACGTTTATTCCTACGAATTCGATAAAAAAAAATGTTTCGTTTAAAGATTAAACGACTAAAAGAAAATGTTGTAACTCACTTGTTTTCGATCTTGGCTCCCTGGGCCCATCGACGGTGACCTTGATCGCTTTGGAGAGGGTAGCAACCTGGGGCGGCGAAGTTGCCAGCATTATCGTGAGAGTAAAACTTTTTCCTGAAATGAGATCAAGAACATAGTTATATATTTACTGCCGGGGGACGAAACATCGTAATTTATCACGGTGAAACGGTTATAATGCCATTTTGTTAAACTTCTTTCTTTGCCAAAACGTTACACAAACGAAATATGTCCGTTCACCGATCGACTCGTAAATTAGCGGAACTTTGCGACATCGCAAAATCCAACTCCTCTTTGCTTCTTCATGGAGGAGATATTCATGGAGGTTTTTTAGGATGAGGAAATTATACCGGTGTCATTGAAAATATCGCGTGAGCGTCATCCGTTAAGGGGGGAAATAGGGTTAGACGGTTCAAAAAAACGATTTTTTTTTAATTTCATAAATTGTTAGTAAAATTATTGAAAAATATGTTCCCAACATTTTAAATGAAAGTTCCGACTCGTTCTATTGTTATAAGGCATTAAGGGGGGAAATAGGGTTAGGACAGCGTTTTCTCAATGATTTTCATGAATTTTTTTATAGTATAAAAAATGAATATAATTTATTGAAACTTTGAGAATATTTTATACATATATTTAAGTATATACTATAAAATTGTATACATATATTTAAGTATATACTATAAAATATTAGCGACCCCATAATTAGCGACGAAAATTTTCATCGTTTATGAAAAAAAAAAGAAAAAAGGGGGCCCTTTATAAAGAAAAATCCCTACGTGGTGCCCTAGAGACTGGATTTTCGAACATTTTAAGACTTGGTACATGCAAATCGGATGGATAGTTTTTGAAATATGTTGTAAACCACGTTGAAAAACGTAGTTTCGAGAAAAACGCGTTCAAAGTTTTGCTGAAGGATAATTACAAACTAAATTTAAAAAATGCTGTATCTCCGTCAATTTTACGAATTTCTTTACAAAATTTGGCGAGAGCATTCTTAACAAATGCATCTTTGAGAAAATGAAAAACAAAATGTTTACCGTGGTCTGGTGTCTTAAAGGAGGAAATAGGGTTAGGACAGCGTTTTCTCAATGATTTTCATGAATTTTTTTATAGTATAAAAATGAATATAATTTATTAAAACTTTGAGAAAATTTTATACATACATTTAAGTATATACTATAAAATTTTTGAAGAGTTTCCTTGAAAAACACCGCAGATATTAGCGACCCCATATTGCAGGTCACAATCAGACTCAGCATTTTGCGTACATTCTGGAAGCCGCAATTTTCATCTGAAATCAAACGAGGTTGGAATTTACTTTTATTATATGTCTCTCTTCTATATGAACCTAAATGCTCAAACAAAACAAAACAAAAAAGCATCATTTTTTGCCATTTTTACAACTTTATTGCAAAAAAAAAATTATTTCAAATAATGATAGTATTCCAATTTTAGGTTCATATAGAGCGCAATACTATGAAGAAAGTAACTGCCAATTTTCAAAACGATTGGTTGAAAACTTTTCGAACTAACGTGTACGCATGTTCAAAAAAAGTCGTTTTCAGAAAAACGCGTTTGAAAAAATAGTATCGCTCGGTTATACACGTGGCGCGCTCGAGGCCTGAAGGAGAGCTACTCACTTTAACGGATTATCACAATAGAACGAATCGAAATTTTCATTTTCAATTTTAGGAACATATTTTTCAATAGTTTTACTAACAATTGATGAAATAAAAAAAACCAATTTTTTGAACTGTCTAACCCTATTTCCTCCCTTAAAGTGAGTAGCTCTCCTTCAGGCCCTGAACGCGTTTTTCTGAAAACGACTTTTTTTTAACTTGCGTACACGCTAGTTTGAAAAGTTTTCAACCAATCGTTTTGAAAATTGGCAGTTACTTTCTTCATAGTATTGCGCTCTATATGAACCTAAAATCGGAATATTATCATTATTAAAAATAATTTTTTTTTTGCAAATAAAGTTGTAAAAAATGGCAAAAAATCATGCTTTTTTGTTTTGACCCCTGTAAAAAATTCAATTTTCTATTTTTTTGATAGCATTTAGGTTCATATAGAAGAGAGACATATGATAAATGTAAATTCCAACCTCGTTTGATTTCAGATGAAAATTGCGGCCTCCAGAATGTACGCAAAATGCTGAGTCTGATTGTGACCTGCAATATGGGGTCGCTAATATCTTCGGTATTTTTCACGGAAATTCTTAAAAAATTTTATAGTATATACTTAAATATATGTATAAAATATTCTCAAAGTTTCAATAAATTATATTCATTTTTTATACTATAAAAAAATTCATGAAAATCATTGAGAAAACGCTGTCCTTACCCTTTTTCCTCCCTTAAAGTGAGTAGCTCTCCTTCAGGCCCCGAACGCGTTGTTCTGAAAACGACTTTTTTAAAACTTGCGTACACGCTAGTTCGAAAAGTTTTCAACCAATCGTTTTGAAAATTGGCAATTACTTTCTTCATAGTATTGCGCTCTATATGAACCTAAAATCGGAATATTATCATTATTTAAAACAAATTTTTTTTTTGCAAATAAAGTTGTAAAAAATGGCAAAAAACCATGCTTTTCTGTTTTGACTCCTGTAAAAAATTCAATTTTCTATTTTTTTGATAGCATTTAGGTTCATATAGAAGAGAGACATATGATAAAAGTAAATTCCAACCTCGTTTGATTTCAGATGAAAATTGCGGCTTCCAGAATGTACGCAAAATCCTGAGTCTGATTGTGACCTGCAATATGGGGTCGCTAATATCTTCGGTGTTTTTCACGGAAATTCTTCAAAAATTTTATAGTATATACTTAAATATATGTATAAAATATTCTCAAAGTTTCAATAAATTATATTCATTTTTTATACTATAAAAAAATTCATGAAAATCATTGAGAAAACGCTGTCCTTACCCTTTTTCCTCCCTTAAAGTGAGTAGCTCTCCTTCAGGCCCCGAACGCGTTGTTCTGAAAACGACTTTTTTAAAACTTGCGTACACGCTAGTTCGAAAAGTTTTCAACCAATCGTTTTGAAAATTGGCAATTACTTTCTTCATAGTATTGCGCTCTATATGAACCTAAAATCGGAATATTATCATTATTTAAAATAATTTTTTTTTTTGCAAATAAAGTTGTAAAAAATGGCAAAGAACCATGCTATTTTGTTTTGACCACTGTAAAAAATTCAATTTTCTATTTTTTTGATAGCATTTAGGTTCATATAGAAGAGAGACATATGATAAAAGTAAATTCCAACCTCGTTTGATTTCAGATGAAAATTGCGGCTTCCAGAATGTACGCAAAATCCTGAGTCTGATTGTGACCTGCAATATGGTGTCGCTAATATCTTCGGTGTTTTTCACGGAAATTCTTCAAAAATTTTATAGTATATACTTAAATATATGTATAAAATATTCTCAAAGTTTCAATAAATTATATTCATTTTTTATACTATAAAAAAATTCATGAAAATCATTGAGAAAACGCTGTCCTAACCCTATTTCCCCCTTTAATGTTTCACTATAAGTGCGCATTTGCACAGCTTTGACGCGACCCAAGTATCTCAATTTTGCCGCGAGCAAAAGTTGCCGACAAACCCGACTCTGAGTCTCGCGATAAAAGCGATCGAGGTACATTTATTGTTACACATTTGTTGTTGGTTCGGCTGGGTATTTCCGGCACATCAATAAGTAACCAAGTTACCCAAGGGTGTGATAGCTCAACCGCGAAACGGATTAAAAACCATAAAGGTGCGCTATAACGCTTTAGATTCTCGGCTCACTCTCTCAAGAGACTCTATTATTCAAATCCAATTGAATCCACCACACTAGCCGCCATTCACCCGTATTTCTGTCAGAATTTTTTTTTCTCCCACCTTCCCTCTGTTCCGCTTCGTTATGGTACACTCCGTATCTACCTCTGTGATATTTTCTCTCCACCCACCAGCAGTGAGCAAGTCCCGGGCCTGAACTATTCGCTAAGCGATAGGGGCGATAGGCGGAAAAAAATTGGAAAAATTGAATTGGAACAAAGAAAAGTAATATAAAAAAATGTTAAAAAAATACTGAACCGTGATTATGGTTCATCGGAGGTGATTCTACGATATCTAACCAGCAACGACAATCGACAGCGAAACTCTCGTCGCATCTCGCCGATAGTGGTCAATCTTGCGTGACAAAAGGTTTCAGTCTGGTAACAAAACACAAATGTGTCGGAAGTAAGGGATGAGAAGTTGAAGAGGCTGCTCGTGGCTGAGCGATTGAGGGGCGACTGGCGCCACAACGTCGATGTTTGACGTTTCTGTCTCGCTTGAGCCTTGCTCGAGCACCCTCTACTACCTTCAACCGTTCGCCATCTCTGTCGCACCCTTCGACAATGCCACGACTCTGGTGTAAATATGTTAATGACGTTGGCACTAAATGGCACCAGGGGTTGCTAACTCTCTCTCCACTCTTCCAACCGACGACTCTCATCTCATCTCTCTCTCTCGTGGACCGTTTCAGAAATATGACAGTGGCGGGCTTCGTATTGGGGAAAACTGTTCGATCGTCGAAATTCTTTTTCCAACTCGCGAAGTAAAGCCGCTTCTAGCTCGAAATTGGTTTAAATTCGAATGACAATGAATTTTCGCGCATCCGCGAAACGTTTTGATACGTCTTTTTTTTCGGATGAACCCTTTTGCGAGCCGATTGAAGTTTTCAATTGAAATTTCATTGCGATTCAAAATATTGGTTTTTTCTACTTGAAAAATTCGGTTTTTCAATCGTAAGCACTTCCCATTAATTGTGAACATTTGATTTCGATATGAATAATTTTATTGCCATTTGAAAAATGTTAGAGTTCAGCAGAAACAAGTGAATAACTTCGTCGCGAATAGACTTATCGGTACGCTCTTTTTTAAGGTATTCCTTCCACGAGATCGAAGACTTAACAATTGACTGATTTTTTCCTAAAATAAAGTACAGATACAACCAGTTATACTGTGAAAATTTCAAGCCAAGTTGCCGAATATTTATCCAAATATTACGGCTTTGAAAGTCGTTAAATTTATACACCACTATACGAAGATTACATGCTCGCCACGTTTCTATCTGAAAATGCATAAACCAAATGACTCTTTAGGCCCAATACAAACTGCCCTACGCATCAAAAAAATATTGAAGAATCCGAAATTGCAATAAAAACAAGGTCCCACCGAATGTTTAAAGAAAATATAAATGTTCAAACTCACAAAAATCTCACAAGCGGAAGGATTTTTGGAACCGCGATCTGCAAGGGGTTATGTCTGGCAACACCGCAAACTGGTGGCTCTCGATTCGAGTCAGTTGATCGCACACACACACACACACATATATATATATATACGTTTATATTTTATGAGTGCATCATGAAATATAAAGGCAATATATGACATAACCTAAAAAATATGATACCAAACTTTAAAATATAAATATACATATATTTATTGCAAACAAATTCACAGCTTCTATCACATAATATATTAATTCTAAATGATACATCTATAGGGATTCTTGGTTCTGTTTATTTTGCCAACCCGCGAGTTGGTCAGTGATAGCTCGTAGAATTTTAACATTTCTTGTCACGCGGGGTTTGCCTTGCACAGATTCTCCGAGCAACAACCGAACACCTTCTTCACCATGTTTGCACGTAGGTTTTTTTCATCATTTCTGCATTAATACCGGCTTTGGCAACGATACGCTCATATCTTTTCAACATAGCGGGAGTGAATGTTGGAATGTTGATTGCTGATAAAATTGTATTAATATGGGTTCTCCAATACCAGCATCAAAGAGAGCTGAAACGGAAAGTATATGTATATTTCTTATATACCTTGGTCTTTTTTCTACGAAATCGTTATTTATTCTTCTTACCAATGGCTACTTTTCAGTTAACGTCAAACAACCTTGACGCATCAGAGCTATTGCGATTATTATGGACAAGGTGACTTCCGTCACATGTTTGGCATTTAACGGTGAAGTAGGCTCGCAAGAACAAGTTGTTGTTCAGATTTGATATGTCTCAATGACAGGGGTTTATCACAAGTTGTACACCACAGTTCAGCTGCGAGCGTTCTAACCTCAACAATTCGACGTCCCTCAAAATCTGGCTCACTTGGAATACGAGGTTCCTTAAAAACATTAATTATAATTGAACTACTAATTTCCTTAACGTTCGTTTGATTACTCGTTCAATTATATGTGTTTCTCTAGCCTCACTAACACATTTTGTCGAGGCTCGATGATTTTTTCCAAGCGCTGCTTATTTCTTATGATCACAAATTGCCCCTTGTTTTTTCCAGCCTCCATCCAAATCTTATGTCTTCTGTCACTCATGGTTACACTTTCAATAGTGACACTAAATCTCTTCTGTTAATTTACACTTTTCACTCATGCTACTGTTTACATTTGTAGCTATCGCAGGGCCACCTAGTCACGGTGGTTCGTGGGGCGCTCGTGCGGCGTTGCCACATCGTCCGTTCAGCCAATTTACGAAAAAATGTTGAAATTAAAAAATAGACGCAATTTCTAAGAAATTTCTAAGAAATTTTCCATTCAAGTTTGTCGTTACTTATAATGATTGATTATAACTTATTTTTTTGACGAATCAGTCGAATTTACGATCGGTTGAGTAGGGCCCTACTTGTGCGACCACAAAATACGGCTCTTCGCGATAAGAATACATTAATCGTATCTAAGGGATAAATTTGCCGACATCGGTATATTTCAATCGAAGATGAAAACGATTTATCCGCTTGGAACTATTGAATTCTAATATTCCAAATAAATGCCACACGTAGAAATAATGGAATATATATAACCGAGCTTTGTTTTATCAGATTAAGCACGATTCCGCCTGGTATACACATAATATAATAACGTCTAAACGCGAAGCTGACGGTGAACAGCTTTTTCATATACATATACGATATCCCCGGTGCTTACCCACGTGTGCGAATAGTTTTATTTTATGATTTTGGGTTCACTGCCTGGCCGCTGCGGGGCTGGTAACGAGCTCGGGTTTTTACGGCGAACCACGACATTTAACAGGCTCTCACCACCGCCCACATCGCCCAGGGAAATAGAGAACGTGCTGCGCAAGTTGGTGTTTTGTTGGTGCTTGCGTGTTCGGTTCATCCGCAAATCTGTCGACACGCTTTTTTTTTCTCTCACACGTAATTTACGGTACTTTTTATTCAATCTCGTATCCCGTATCTACATAGGAATATACATCCGGTTGGATGTAATTTTTTTTTTTTTGCTCATAAAATATAAGCATTCGTGTTGGCGACGCGGTAATGGACGCGCGACATCGGCGGTCTTCTAAATTGAGCATTATCGGCAGCGTTCAATAATGAGATGGGTGGCCGATTAGCAGTTTCTTACACGCCGACCACTGAACGGGTGGCGGTTCTTCCGAGTTTCCGACGATAACAGCACGTTTATTGTCGGTCCTTAACTGTTCTATAAACGTTGCTTTTCCGCAATTGTTATGGCAGTTTGAATTTCGAACGGAGGGCAAATGGAGACGAAAGGCGCTACGGATGTTGAAAATGATGGCAGGCATTTTAGGGGTGTTTATGAGGCATTGTGTGTAACTCGACGGAAGAATGATCACCCGACGTCTTCGCGATACTGATCCCCCTTTACAAACTCACACTGCAAACCGGAATCTACAACCCACATACCCGTTACCTGGCTCTTATATTTCTGGCAAGTTACCATTGTAATACGAATTTTTGTGAACCGTAACACGGGACCAAACCCTCGGACTTCTCGCAGAATTTATCTGGTCCGATTGGAAAGAGTACAAAATGAAATTTTTCAATGACACGCCCGCTGCAACACTGCTCTCCCCGGTACGATCATTATTTTTTCATCTAATCAATGAATCCAAAAACCATTATTACTTACTTGGAGTGTTTACGCAATGTTTAACATTCAAACCGACTCTTCACTCAAGTCCTTACCCCTCAAAATGTTTTAACTCTCGCGACATATTTTGTTTTTTTTTTTTACTTGTCATGCAAAACTTCCATTCCGCATCACTCTGAATAAACACCCTGGTTGAAGGGTCATTTTCTCAACTGACTGAATGTCGTTTCGTGTACAGAGCTCATGGCGCCGCCGTTCTTCTCCAGTTCACGGGACAGCGTCCTGGATGGCGACGCGGATCACGAAGAGATATGAAAAGTCTCGTGTTCGGAGAGCCCACCCACCCCAAGTTTACCCAGGGATCATGCAGTGTTAAAAACTCCCCTGTTTGCCGGTGAAACGAGCGCGCGGCCCGACTAGCTCAAATACCGCCGTATAAGGGAACTAGAAGAAGGGTGACTTTTTGCCTTGACTCACCCCGGATCGTTACCGTACACCCCGAGTGTTTGTAGTGTTTTAAGATTCTGACGTTTTCACTACGGAAATGTAGCTGTCAGTGAGAGAAGGTTTAACGCCTGCGTGCATTTTTAATTCTCTATAGTTTCGCATCCCGTACGAAATAATACAAAAGTCTCGCTGGATTATCGGATGTTCATGGTTTTTCGAATTTCAACAGTGTCCTGCATAAGCTGTAAAAAAAAAAGATTTTTATTTAAGGAGGTATCTTAGAATTTAAGAACCTAATTGATCAATTTCTTCCCGCCCAATTGTACATTTCCCTTTAAGGAGTTGGACCACTCTAGAATTTTCGAAAAATCGATTTTTTCTTTACACGATCCCTTAGAACGTCAAAAATGATGTCCCAAAACATTATGGCCGGGAAAAACTCTAAGCACTCGGTTTTCGAATTTTAGTACAAGGCCGCCTGGCCCGCAGCGAGTTCCTTCGAAACTTCAAACGCGTTTATCTCAAAACTGCATTTGTCAAATTGGCCGGAAACATAACTCAGACAATTGTCAACAGATTCACTTGAAATTTTAAATATATCTTTAAAAATACATGGTCTATGGAAGTACGTAGCATTTCTTTTATATTGCATAGTTCATTTGTTATTAACAATTTTCTAACGATTTTTTAAGCAAATTTTTCACTTGTCACTTTAGATGTGCGCCATTTGGCCAAAAATTAATATATCGCAAAAATCCTACGTACTTCTATAGCTGTTATTATATATAATCGAAAACAATTCATTGGCTCATCATAATTCAAAAATTACAGGAGCTGTTTGTCCGACCGTGGATTCTGGAAAAACAGAAACGTCATCGCAAAAACGCTACACGGACGCCATTTTAAAATGAATCACTTCAAAAAAATTATTGTATACAGTCACTAATATGTATGATAAACAACCTATTTTGTAATCTCGATTTTCATTGTAGTTCTTCTGAAAGAAAATCCCCAAAAAGCCTATTTTTTTCGGCCTCTAGAGTGGCCTAACCCGTTAAATTCTATATCCTTCGACGTACGAACGAAACTGAACTTTCGTGGGTAAATGAATATAATCGAAAATCATTGACGCGCAGCAACAAGTTATCGCGATAAGGAATTAGAAAAGCGATCTCTATCATCAGTTCGTTAAATGCCAAGTGAACTTTAGGAAACAAAAAAAAACAAAACTATTGCCTTCCAACGTGAGCTTCAGTGGCTTCAAAATAAATAAGTGAGTTCGAACGCCACCGAACGGTTAAACGAACGCGATTTATCGAAGCGAAGCCAGCAGGGGCACGAAATAATTAAAGCGAGACGGGCTTCAAGTGGGAATTGGCATTTCGCATTCGACGTCCTGACCGTCGTACCGGTATAAAGCGTAATTAACATACGGAGACGTGCAAGAGCAGAAAACTTGATAGAATAGAAGGTGGAAAAAATTCGCCGTGCGACATGATAGCGAGCGAGTTGGGACGTGAGGTTGTCGACGGAGAGTTGGAAAAATATGATGTTTAATCGGTGGAAAAACTCGGTGCCTGTGCGATCATACGTACTTCGTAAATAAAATAAGACTGCGCAGAAAGAGCAAAGCAAAGGGGGAAAGAGGGAATACGAGAGAAAAAAAAGAGTTATATCCTCACCTGTTCAGCTATGGTAAAGGCGAAGGTACCTTGTCAGGGAGCTCACGACGATTATTCTGTTTTAATTTTTAATTGAAACAAAAAGGGTTACGATTCGTCGGCGCGGACAATCCTGATCACCAACTATAGTCGCCTCGGGAATTGGAGATTGCTACTATTGGCTTCTAAGTCGAGCAGTTAAAAGAACGCGGACTGATGGAACGTAGGAGGTCATCTTGATCGGATTACAGACGTATAAATTACATTGAATTAATATTTTAAGCCGAGAAGCCAATTATAATCGGACAAAGAAATAAATAATCGTTTGATATTAATTAAAATTGGATATCTGCGAGTTTTTTGGATCATCATTGATCTATTGTTTGAGGGTGTTTTTTTGTAGGAAAATATAAATGAATTGTTTTGGATATTTAGGATGTTTTTATTTACATATTAAAGATACAAAAAAAAAATTTTTTTTTTTAATTCAATAGTTTATTATCATTATTATTATTATTGATCGAAGTTGGCACCTCGAAAAAAAAGCGCGCGGGTGGCCCCGGTGATTTTGGCTCTTGATGTTATCTGAAATAAAAAATTCTTGATAATTCTTAATCTATAGACATGTCATTCTGGTCGGAACTACTGAAGTTAAATTTCATGGATAAATAACAAAATGGCGGACTTTGGAAAAAAAAGTCCTTTTATTTTAGCAAAGAAGGGGTTGTAAAATAAAAAGAAATTTAACTTCAGTAGTTCCGACCAGAATGACACGTCTATAGATTAAGAATTATCAAGAATTTTCGATTTCAGATAACATCAAGAGCCAAAATCACCGGGGCCACCCACGCGCTTTTTTTTCGAGGTGCCAACTTCGATCAATGATAATAATAATAATAAACTATTGAATTTTAAAAAAAAATTGTTTTTTGTATCTTTAATATGTAAATAAAAACATCCTAAATATCAAAAGCGATTCATTTTTATTTTCCTACAAAAAAACGCCCTCCAAAAAAGCCATGAAAATCGGCTCAAGTTACCAGATTACTACCTTAACAGCCACTGGAGTATCGTGGCAAAAACTGCCTAAGCTTTTTTCATCACGATCAGTTTTACCGTTTGGAAGAAAATATCGATAAGAATTTTCAGCTATCTCTTCCGCAATTATCGATCAGATTCGAGGGCTGAGATTCATTTATTTTAAGGGTTTACGATCGAAAGGCTGCCCCCGTCAATGAAACTACAAGTATACGTATTATACGCAATGATGAACGACGAATTCGGATCCGAGAAATGTGCGATATATCCGAGAGGGTGGCTTGCAGGACATCGGTCAGGATCTACCTGTCGATATCGCGTTCTACCCATCCCCCTACGTTCGTGAAGCATTTCATACGGATTTTGTCGTTTCTAGTTCTCTCTCCCGGTACAGAGGCACGCTAGGTACGTTCGTCGATTCGGTAACTCTCCGCGTTGCTCTTGCATGGTTATAAAACATCGGTAACTCCTGTATTTATGCGATACGCATTACGACATATCCTACACGATGGCGGGGAATAGAAAGCAAAAGAAAAAATTATTTACTGAGAAGAACGTCGACAATTGGCATAACCCCCGAGACTGGAGAGCTATCGGATGCAGTTTAAAAAAAAACCATAAAATCCAAGATGCTTTTCCAATAATTATAATAATTGTGATAAATGAAGGGGACATATGGCTTTACTTGTGTGTGAAATCACAGCCCTGTAGCTCAGACCGTTCTCGAGTGACAAACGTTTGAATTATTTAGGGGATGTTAGGGGGTGTGTTTAGGGGCTACGTACATTCGATTATCGAATTTTTTTTTTGTTATGTTGGTACACATGTCCCCAACATATGTTGACATTATCAGTCATTTTGCATTTTTAGTTTGTTTTTGACAGATATAAAGGTTAAACGTGTTTTGATGTACTTGGCGATCTTTTGTTATCGAAAAAAATGGATCAAAGATTCTATATAAAATTTTGTGTGAAAAACACAATTAAGTGCTCCAACGCACTTAAGGTGGTAGTCTGGTAACTTAAGCCGATTTTCATGTCTTTTTTGGAGGGCGTTTTTTTGTAGGAAAATAAAAATGAATCGTTTTGGATATTTAGGATGTTTTTATTTACATATTAAAGATATGAAAAATTTTTTTTTTTTTAATTTAATAGTTTATTATTATTATTATTATTATTATTATTGATCGAAGTTGGCACCTCAAAGTTGGCAGCCCGGGTCCTAACTTTTTTTCTACCTAACCGATTGCTTTCAAATTTTAACAGGCTACTCCACACACTTATAGTTCTCGTCGTAACCACCGAGAAATTTTTTCTTGCTAAAGTCCTTTTATTCTAGCAAAGAAGGGGTTGTAAAATAAAAAGTTAGGGGTGAACAAATTTCTCGGTGGTTCCGACGAGAACTATAAGTGTGTAGAGTAGCCTGTTAAAATTTGAAAGCAATCAGTTGGGTAGAAAAAAAGTTAGGATCCGGGCTGCCAACTTCGAGGTGCGAACTTCGATCAATAATAATAATAATAATAAACTATTAAATTTTTTCAACAAAATTTTTTTTGTTTCTTTAATATGTAATTAAAAACATCCTAAATATCCAAAACGATTCATTTTTATTTTCCTACAAAAAAACGCCCTCCAATAAAGACATGAAAATCGGCTTAAGTTACCAGACTACTAACTTAAAATGTTGACTATGGTATTTAGCGAGTCCACTTTGAGGAAAAAAAAGTTTATAAGTGGTGCAAGCTCTTCACAGAAGGTCGGGAAAATGTTAATGACGATGCCCGCCCTGGATACCCCAGCACGTCAACAACCGATGAAAACGTTGAAGCAGTGAAGAAAATTGTTATGGAGAATCGTCGAATCGCTATTAGAATAGTTACTGAGGATGTCAGCATAACGGTTGGTTCATGCCATGCAATTTTTTCGGATGTCCAGTCATGGATATTGTACCACAATAATGCGCCAGCTCACACGTCATTGCTTGTTCGTGATTTTTTGGCCAAAAACAACACCGACTTGGCCCCATACGACTTTGTCCTGTTCCCAAAACTGAAAAGACCCATGAAAGGACAGAGATTTGCCACGATTGAGGATATAATGTAAGAATAGCACTATAGCGACCAGAGAGGATAGACTATAGTTAGAGAGGCCGCTGTAGTCACGTTTCCCCCGAATAACAGCCCAACGAAAATAATGTCTAATATCATTATCATTGTGATCGGAATACGAGCGAAGAGATTGACGAACGGCGTCTCGCACTCTCCCAGCGACCACAAAGTGAGATGGTCTTACATTTGTTGTGCGTCAAGTACGAGGGGGAACCCCAAAAAAACGGGAATTACGCTGCGGCGGGGATGGAGAGTGGGGGAACCCATTGCTCGACCAGGTGTCCATTGGGGACACGTCTCCCGAGTTAGTGTGCGAAGTTCTGTCGCCGTGAGTGCATCGGTTCGCCCGTGGTAATTTTTGTAGTGAAACTACTTTTTCCATTTCGGCGAAAACGCGATGACCGATTGTCGAGAGCAACGCGCGGCTGTGAAATTTTATTTCCTGTTGGGGAAATCGGCCGCGGAAACTAGTGTAATGCTTAAGACTGCTTATGGAGATGCTGCCCTAAGTAAAACCAGAGTCTACGAGTGGTTTTCACGTTTTAAATATGGAGAAATGTCAATTGAAGACCAACCCCGTTCAGGACGGCCCTCAACGTCAAGAAGTGACGAAAACGTCGACAAAATCAATGCTCTTATTCGTGAAGACCGTCGCCGAACCATTGATCAACTCTGTGAGATGTCTGGGATATCATGGAGTTCAATTCAGAGGATTTTATCCAACGATTTGTACATGAGCCGAGTTGCAGCCAAATTTGTCCCTCGCCTTCTCACAGACGAGCAAAGGGAGCGTCGACTTCAGGCATGTTTTGAACTTCAAAATAAGCTCGAAGAGGACCCTGAACTTTATTCCAAGGTGATTACTGGTGATGAATCGTGGTGCTATGGATACGACCCCGAAACAAAGCAGCAATCAAGCCAGTGGAAGACACCTCGCTCTCCTCGTCCGAAAAAAGCTCGCCAAGTGAAGTCAAACATCAAGACAATGCTCATTTGTTTCTTCGATTGCAGAGGTGTTGTGCACGCGGAGTTCGTTCCCCCGGGTCAAACTGTCAACCAGAAGTTCTACTTGGAGGTTTTGAAAAGAATGAGGGAGAGTATCCGGAAGAAAAGGACAGATCTTTGGCGCACAAGTGACTGGTTCCTCCATCATGATAACGCGCCGGCCCACGCCGCTCTCTCCCTAAAGCAGTTTCTGACCAAAAACTGCATGACACCAATTGTCCACCCCCCCCTACTCACCGGATCTAGCCCCCTGTGAGTTTTTTTTGTTCCCCAGACTCAAAAGGGACATGAGAGGAAAGCGTTTTGCCACTGTGGAGGAGGTAAAACAAACATCGCTGGAAGGCATAAAAAACATGCCGATAAGTGAATTAAAAAAATGTTTTGAACATTGGAAAGATCGTTTGCAGAGGTGCGTTGTGGTCAAAGGAGAATACTTTGAATGTGATCAAAATTTGGTGTGAAAATATTAAAAAATAAAGAAATTATGACGAAATTCCCGTCTTTTTTGGGCCCCCCCTCGTATATCGTAAGACACAGGTGTCTATATCTTTATATCTACCTATATACCAGATCTTAGCGTATTATAGACGTGTCGTAAATAGCGCGTGTGAAGAAGCGTCATTATAAGTGTCGACTGCACAACGAGCAAATTATTGGCTGGGAGAGGTAAGATCGGCAAATTTATGATTATATAAAAAATAATAATGCGCGATAAATTATGATCAAGAGTATGTACGATAATTAGTGTTTTAGAGGGAGCCTGTTTAAAGAAACAAAAATAAAAAAGGAAATCGTTCGACGGATCAAGTGACGCAACGCCCTCGAAACAAAAAAAGAAAACAAAGAAATGATAAGCGAAAGAATTTTCTATTATCAATACATGTGTGTGAATGTGTGAATTTATTATGTATGTATCTTGCGGCACCTTCAAATTATAACGAATTTTAAACGATCTCGAGTCTCCAAAATTAATAATAAAAAACAAATAAAATTTACAATCAAATATTACTTATTTCAAACAAACAACAAACAGAAAAAAAACAAATTTTAAAATAAAAACGAAAATTGTCGATATTTCGAAATAAAGTAATCATAATAATTTTAATAGAGAAACGAAATTATTACAATAAAGACCGCATCGCTGAAAGAGCTCGAGGCCATACCAAAAAGCGCATATGAGAAGTGCTTCGAGGATTGGAAAAGGCACCGGCATAAGTGTATTATAATATATCTGAGGGGGATTACTTTGAAGGGGACAAAATACATATTGATGAATGAATAAATATTGTTCGAAAAAAATAGTCACCTTTTTTTTAACAAACCTCGCATACAGTCACACAGGCATCCGGACATTTTTCTCTGAATATGGTTTTCCAACGTTTTGACGATTACATTACATGCCCTGGTTATTTCTGTCTGATCAGAAACATCCGTGACTCCTTTGGATAGGAGGAAATTTTGAAAAATTTGGAACACAGTGGCGCTAGAAGTACGATTTTTGTTGTTTCATAAAAAACAAATCATCCTGTTCGAGGAAGGAAAAAAAGAGGGCAAAAAAAAACATTGCCGATTATATTATATGCGCCGGTTGTTTCTGTCCGGATCAGGCACATCCGTGACTCCGCTGGATAGGAGGTGGATACTAATCCTTCCCGTCGCGTTATGAAAACAGCGAAGAGGGGCTTTCCGGGAGGGGATAAACGTGACCTCTGCGTCGGTATGATAATATTCCGAGAACCAAAACGAGCGAAGTTATTCTCGTCCCTTTTCCGGACATCCCTTCGACGTTAGTCCCACTCCTTTTCCACTTACAAAACCTATTATTGTATATCATTCGTTATTTGTCAGTTGTGACGCATCGTTGCTCGAAATTTAAATTAAAAAATGGTCATTCAATCTTCGAATATTAAAATTGCACTTTTTTTTTCTTTTCAAGTAATTTAAAAATAGTATTTTACTTATGTACGATAGGCTACTTGATAAAGCAGAACGACTGTGCACGAATAAAGGACGTGGGGGCTGAACTGCCGGGGGTAAAGCAGCTCGACCAGGCCTTCGCCACCCTCACAATCCCTCGCAGAGCAAACAACATAAATTTCAGATTTGTTTTGTAAACGTCTGGCCGCAGAACAAAAGTTTCCCTGCTTCCGTTTATCACCAATAGCTTTTATTTTCTTTATTCAGTGGCTAATTCTCTTTCATTCTCCTAGACCTTGATATTTTCCTGTGTCATTTTGTTCAAGCCAACATACTCAAATCGTATTCAATCTTTTTCATAATAACGTTTTATTCGCTGACTGATATTCGATGTTTTTTTATTGGTCGTATCAAGGGTCGTTCAAGCGTGAAGGTTTTTTTTTCCTATAACTTGAAAATATATTATAAAGGAACTCTCAGGATCTTGCCTTTGGTTCTTGAGGATTTCAGGCGATCGCGCTTCCAAATGGACCAAATAATGATTTTCGATCATTCAGCTTTGGCTGACCTCTCCTTTATACCCACTTACGTTTCGCACACCACAATCCTCGCTGATTTTCCTCTTTGACGAGGTGAGTTTACTGAAATCGCACCAGTTCTCGAGACAAACCTTCGTTTGGTATACGAGTGAAGGATAGTTGGGGGTTGCCCGTAATGCAGTAATGAGGGCTTACTGCCATGGAAACCCAAGCGGCTTATAGCCAACCACTCACGTATCGTGCGTGTATGCGTCATCCGTAGAATCCGTAGAATCTCGCACAGCATCGAGGCAAATTGGTGTGGACCATACACCCATCCCCTTTCACCTGCTCCGTTATATATACGCCGTCGGAGTATTGGTAGCGGTGGATAGGTATGTTCTTCCGATTATCCGTGGGAATTCGCGAAGCAGGGAACGGAGGCTCGAGCTGGATGAATATTCCGAAAAACTACAAGCCCCAACGACGACATTTACTCGATGAAATTCAACGAGATGCCGAATAAAAGTTAACGTTGCTGAAACGAAAAAAAAAAAAAACGAGGTGACTGATGAATTTGAGGTTCACCGAAGACGAACGTTTCACCCTGTTAAATTATCGTTCAAGCTTAGATATAAAATAATAACAATTGCATTTTTTTCACGAGCCGACTAGTGAATTTAAAGTCCGCTGGAGCCGGACGTTCAATTCTGTTAAATTGTTATTCAGGCTTAAATATAAAACAATAACAATTACATTTTTCAGTTACAACATTGATCACCCAAGTTGTACGCAATCACCCAAGTTATACTGGGAGAATTAAGGTAGTAGTCTGGTAACTTAAGCCGATTTTCATGTCTTTTTTGGAGGGCGTTTTTTTGGAGGAAAATGAAAATGAATCGTTTTGGATATTTAGGATGTTTTTATTTACATATTAAAGATACAAAAAAAAAATTTGTTGAAAAAATTTAATGGTTTATTATTATTACTATTAGTGATCGAAGTTGGCACCTCGAAAGAAAAGCACGTGGGTGGCCCCGGTGATTTTGGCTCTTGATGTTATCTGAAATAAAAAATTCTTGATAATTCTTAATCTATAGACATGTCATTCTGGTCGGAACTACCGAAGTTAAATTTCATGAATAAATAACAAAATGGCGGACTTTGGAAAGTAGTTCAGTAGTTCCGACCAGAATGACATGTCTATAGATTAAGAATTATCAAGAATTTTTTATTTCAGATAACATCAAGAGCCAAATTCACCGGGGCTACCCACGCGCTTTTCTTTCGAGGTGCCAACTTCGATCAATAATAATAATAATAAACTATTAAATTTTTTCAAACAAATTTTTTTTTGTATCTTTAATATGTGAATAAAAACATCCTAAATATCAAAAACGATTTATTTTTATTTTCCTACAAAAAAACGCCCTCCAAAAAAGACATGAAAATCGGCTTAAGTTACCAGACTACTACCTTAATTCGAAAATGTATATGTGACGGCGAAATACAAAGAGCTACGAAGATCATCGAAAATCGTCGTTATTCCGGAGATATTTTTGTCTCTAAGCTTGAGCAATATTTTAATTCCGTTTCGAGAGGTGAAAGCCAACGAAATATATTTGTTTCGTCATTAAAAATTGGTCGATCGATGTTGGCGATGCAATCAACCACGATAAACAAATACGAGGGGTTGTTCCGCCTCGAAACGATTCCGTGCTCGGTGTTCAGTTTCTTTTTCGTTGGAACGAAGGGAATTAAGGGATGGCTCGTTACTCTTATCGGCCTTCCTTCCATTTCCTTACTTCCTTCGTTGAGTGTTGGTGACGCCTAGTCCACCGTTTTTAACCACCTTAACTTCGTCGAGCGAGGAGCGAGCGGAAAAGGAGCAAACTTTTCGCGCGCTCCCTTCTTTCCTTCGATTTAACATGCCGGGAGGCTTCGGGAAATTACAGGACACGATACAGACTACCATAAGATCATGATAACATTATACAAAAATGATACGATAATAAGGCTATAAAACAACGATTATGAAACACCGAATTAAATATTAAATGAAATGCGAAAGGCGCCCTCGTTCGAATTATAATGCAATAGATAAACAAAATAATAGTGGATATAGTGTATCGGCTCGTTAATTCGAATTCCGTAGCTCAAACGTACTTTAATCCTCGATTATTTTTATCCGCTCAAGGGGGGGAGGTTCTTCGAAGAAAAGCGACGAGAGCCCCCTCGCCCGGAAGATGGGACTTGTTCTTTAAGAGGACAAGGGTAAAGACGTGGTGAATTATTGAGTTGATGGTTGGAACCCATCTGTAGCGGAACGAGGGAAGCTTTGGGAATTAAAAAATCTTCATGTCCGTCAAAAGAATCTCTTACAGGATTTTTTTTTCTTTTTTCACTCTCGTTTGGCACTGATGACGTCCCGATGAGTGGACGAATTGAAATTCGCTCCTTTCACCATGACGTATTTGCGTCTGAGTGAATTAAAAATGAGGAAGAAATAAGGCACGTGCCGGTGGACCCATGAGACACAGAGGGTGGCTTTGGTTCGAGACCAAAAGCCTCCGTCGCGTTTCTGCCCTTTATTTTCCTTCGGCGACGGAGATACGGGCTACCACCGGCTGAAACATCCAACTGGCGTACCGTAATGTATCCAAGCGGCGCATCCGTGAATCATTTAAAAGATCGCGTGAGCGATAGCGTCGACTGAGAAAGGTACCTTTTAGTTTGGAAAATTGTGGACAGCGAGAAGACCGAGGTACTGGGAACAGGGTTTGATTCTTTAGGTCCGACATGACTTTCGTATGATTTTTGTTTCTCGTGAACGGTAATCGACTGGCATTTTAACGATCGTATAATAAATGTGTGGTGTTGGGTGGACACCACACATTCACTTTGGACTCGTGTGGTAAGAATCAAGGAGATTGTAATTTAGCAGTGCCCTATTGAATTTTCATCTATTTCAAATGTACCCTCGGTCCACAGGAAACAAAGTTTGTTTGCACACTTCTATTGGAATGTTCGGAAAGATTCATCCTTGTAAAATGAAATATTTTCGGAAAAACGCGTATTTTGAGTTAAGCGATTATATTGAAAACATATACTGATGTATTTTAATTCTAAAGATGATTCATGAGTATGATTAAACTCACCCCTGCCGCTCCTTCCAACGAACCTGAGGTCATTGAACTTGGCAACTTGATTCTTCATGAAAGCCGTCGAGTTTCTGAGCTCGGCGCAGCAATTCTCGTCGTTCCCGGCGCACACAGTGACCAGAGTACCATCGTCCACGTCACCTAATGCCACCACCTTAAATGCCATTGGGAGGGTCTTGTTGGATCGCCAGTGTGGCGGTAGAACGGTGCAGACCACATGAGGACAACCTTTGCACGTCGGGTACACAGCACTATGAAGCATATAATCTAACTTTGGGAAGTCATGACTTCGCCATTTTCTGAGCAATCGCAAATGCAAAACGCGGATTTCATAAAATTCCGTGAAATATATAATAAAGTAAACGTGCCATTCGATTATGAGTTAAGCCCCTATTACTGATCACGTTCAAAATAGCCCTATTACTGATCACGTTAATTTATCAAACTGTAGGTTTGATAAATGAACGTGATCAGTATAAGTATTTCTCAGTTTAAAAAATTCCTCAAAATTTACTAATTTTTTCTCGTCTGATTGTACATGTCCCTTTAACTCAATGTCGAGTGCCCAGTTACGTTGACACGTTACAAAAATTTAATTCCGAAATGCCACAGTCAATCGAGCTTCGTAATATACGCGAGAAAAAAATGTATAAGAACGGGGAAACTTTGCTCACCTGTTCGGATAAGTTCGCCAGGATGCTCGGCCAGTAAACCATCGAGGGTCCGTTCGGCAAGTATCTCAGCGGTGATCGAATACTCGGACAGATGATTGTTCGCGGAAGCGGAACCTTGATTAGGTTCTTGAGCGGGTGCTTCATTCGTCAGGTGCATTCTCCTCCTTGAGGACGAACGTCTTGCCTTTCTGAGCCTGAGACCACCGATTTGCGTGGACGGCTGTAAAGGCTGACGGTGACTCGGACGAGCGATCCTTGGATCGGGATGATGATAATTCAGGCCCAGAGGACGGTCCTCAGGTCGTACGTCACGCAGAGGATTCGTCATGGGAAATGAATCATGAACTTAAGTACCGAAAATGCACTTAGGACTAGGACCTCTTGTAACGACTTGGGTCCTTGCCGATCCACGTTACAATTCTTGAAGACTCCTCCGCCAAATAATTCGGAGACAGTGTAGTCAAGCAGCGAACACCGATAATACCGGCTGGACCCGGTAATTTTTTTTTTTTCGTCGTTATATCTTGCCCTAGTTCTTAAATGGTCGCCGTGTTAGAACATACGATTGGCCTTTCTTTATGTCTTTTTTCCTGCAAACTTCTTCTAGAATGTGATGCTTAGATTCGTTTCAAAACAAAATTCGACGCCAATGAAACCAACCGGTGACACAACAACACCTGATTCACGCCCTCTCATTTCCCCGACCCAACCGCAAGACTTCGCGAACGACACGACACCCCCGTTAGTCTGTTGTCAATCCCCTTACAAAGGTGGAATTAGATTTGTAGTTGGCAGTAAAAAAAAAAGAAAAGATTCCGGCTGGATCCGATGGAGCGAAGAAGAAGGATAAGGGGGCTGAGGGCTGCGTTCTAGGTTTCCCTCAGCGAAAGCCAGCCCTCGCCGATCCTTTGATCCTTATTTCATTATCCCATGACGGTGCCCCGGCATCGTAGCAGTAGCATCCGTTTGCAAATTCTTCTTCTTGTTCCTCGCCTCCTTATCCTTAGCGTCACTCTCGAATGCCAAGTCGCGGAGAAAATTCGTTTTATTGGAATCTAAAGACTGATTCGTGTTGTTGGCCTTACTCTCGTTTATGTCACGTTTTCTTCTTTCTCTCTGTCTTTCGACGGGGTTCCAGGGACCTTTGAGGTTTTCTTCAATCAATCCTGTTCCAAAATTCGTTCGCTTCGGATCATTCAGCACCAAATTCTGATGTATAAACGGTTCACTGTGTCAAATATTTCAATGCATCGAATGTGATGGTCCGATGATACACATCGTTGCCCTTGTCAACAACGGCATCCCAACTCTGTCAAAATCGGCAACACGTACTAATCACGTAACCGAAGGAATCGTGGCTCCGGAATATAGAGCCAAAGTGACCGGAACCAAGTGATTCCCGGTATACGATATTCACACCTTCACTTCACTCAAGACCATCATCTGGAATCAACCTTTCCGCCAAATGTATCAATGTACAAACACGTTCAGGACTCAAACTTTTCGACAATTCTAAGTAAACAATCATGAAAATCTCGTTAGAGTGTGATGGTAACCGGCTGAAAACTGTCCATTATAAAACTGTACGTTTAGAAGCCTGACACATCAGCTGCCGCTTGAAGTACCAATGACCTAATGATGGTTACGCAATGATGACATCCGGCCATTCGTTATCATTTCGTTCCTCCAAGTTTTCATATCCAATTCTCGTTAACGAGCATATAGAAAATAAAATTGTTGCACGCAAATATATCTTATTGTTAATCCGGAGCACCGTTACTATTGCAATTGTGAATTCTAATTGCAAAAAACTTCACCTCATTACGTCAATTCCACAAACCCATCAAAGGGATATTTTTCATTGCGGTGAGTAAAATCCACACAGCGCCATTCAGGTTTCAACGAAGTTATCAAACATCACTATTGTGGTCCATTTAGATTTCACTTCCGACGACATCTGTATCAATATCCGCAACCGGTGACCGTTCATTCGTATTTTCACTAGTTGGATAACGTCGAACGATGATCGTGGATACGAAAAAAAAACATCATCAACCGTTCACTATTAACTCCGATGTGGGGGGGGGGGGGGGGGGGGGGCGAATTTTAACAACACTCAACAGTTCTTTATGACACCCCGTCACTGGATGAACTCACGTTCTTTCGTGGTTCCAGTTGGCAGCTTCCGGTTTCCTAAACCATCGCTTTCACTGATAGTAAAGCATGGAATGTGTAAGGTTAAATAGGGTGTTACGACTCCGTACGCGCGGTCTCGTTTCGGTTAAGTTGGCGGACGGCGAGAGCACGGCACAAGAGTAGAAAGGCAGTCGGGCAGGCCGTGGCGGCGGAAGCGGTGGAAGGTGGTGTGGCGGCTTCTGTGGTAGAGCCGCGCGGTGTGGTTGCGGTGTATTTTTGAGGCCGCGACGCCCCCAGCCACCGAGAACCCCGGTCTCCGAGCACCCCCGTAGCCGCCATCCCCGCTCGGCCCCGCTGCCCCCTTGACGACTCGCCGCAGCGCGCGCTCTGTCGATGGTGGGGGCTGCTTTTTCCTGGCTTGGTGGGGAAAAAGTATCCTATCTCGCTCTAACTCCACCCTCCCTCTTACCCGCTCGTTGATATTTCGCTACTACCCCCGCTTTCCACCCTTCTGTATCGCAATTTCCACCCTCTTTTCCACTCTCTTCTTTTATTCCGCTCGCTCTCTCAGTCCTCCAGTTGGTTCTCCCGAATTACCACCATATTCTCCGTCCTCTTCTATAATCCAACCCCGTATTTATTTTCTTCTCTGCCTCGCACGTACCCACTCTTCTATTCTCTTCCCTCGCTCTTCACCGTTTCGTTTCACGGTACCCTCGGTGTTGGCAATAGTGGGCAAAGACGAGGACAGAACAAACACCACCCGGAGGAAGTTTCTCCCGTTGCCCCACCGTCGTCTTCGTTTGCCGCCCTGCTTAACCGGCGGCTCGGTCCTCTGGCGTGACTGCCGATTAACGGCTCTCAGGTTGTGGATCTCTTCCGAAGTCTTTCGATTCAACTCCAAAGAGACTAGAATGCAAAAGCTTCGCGGCGACGCTGGCGGCAGAAAGATCCTCCGAACCTCCTGCTACCGACGATAAGGAGCTTCGTTATACTTCTTTTTTTCTCGCCTCCCTTCTTCCGGAAGATTATGAAAACAGAAGAGGACAATCGTTAAACGTAATTTCAATGCTTGCACAGGGTAACCCTCTAAATCTGCCTTTTATCATTAATACACATATGAATTGAGGATTAAGGAAATTGAAAAGTCATATAAGATTCTGTTTGTAAGATTTTCACTGAATCTTTTTTTAAATGTCTCCGTTTTCCGAAGGATATATGTTGAAATAAAAAAACACCATTTCCCACCTTCATTGTGACTTTCAAAATATGACTTTCAATCTCTTAAGCTTCATATACTGAAAAATAAAACATGAGTTACAAGTATTCCTGTGATAAACATCGAATTAAAAAACAACTTTTTACTGCAATCTCCTCCGACTGTATTTTCTTTGCGTATATTGTATTCGAGAGAAGAGGAGAAAAAAAGTACCGAAGGGACGAAACAATGCGAAGAACAATGAAAGTATCCGAGGGAGAGCCGTAAAATTGTTCCGATAATGAGTCCACTTGGATCTATGAATCCTGGATCGCATTAAGGAAACTTCGTCGTCGTTACCATGAAAAATAAAGATTCCCATGCCGCAAGAACGGGAGGAAGGTCGTCCACGTCGGAAAATAAAATGTTCGCGGAATCGGGTATACGTTTCTCGGGCGGGCTGCGAAATTAAACTGAGGGCACGAAGAAGAGAAAACAAAGAGATCCGACCGGCGCACGAGGAATGACGAAAAGCCGGAAACCCCCTCCGCACACAGTTGCGTTTAGCGCGAAAAGAAATATAGGGGTTGTTGCAGCAACGCGGCATCCGCCACTGGAATTGGGGGCCGAAGATGAAGCGTCGTGATACCGAGGGAGGGTCTTCTCGCACCCCTACAACAGAAAACCAACGCCTAACTATTTTTTTTTCTTTCTATATCGCTTTCGTCTATTCTCGACGAGTTGTTGGATTAGTTATCTCGATGCGGAGGGTTGAAGAAGGAGGCTAGGCGAACGGTAACCCGTCACCACCTACCTTTCTCCACTCAAGATGAGATCGTCGTTTGGAGTTGTTCGACTAGAAACCTCAATTGATCAATCCGATCTCGTGGGAACAAAAAAAAATCGCCCGACGCAACATATGCTACTACTTTAAGGTAATGTCCTTAATCCATCGTAAGGTAATATCCACTTAATGTTTCATAAACCAAAACAACGAGCAACCGGAATGAAGTTTAGAATTGCCCTCTTTTCTTTTTCTCAGGGCTCGAAACAAAATATGTGGTTCCGGTATTGTGTTTTCCTCGACTCAATTCTTTCTCGCTATGTTCATGTCGGTTTTGATACGTGACCGACCGTATCATTTCGGTTCAGCATTTCGGTCGCGAACATAGTGGAGAATGAATAAACAAATTGAAAGTCGGTTAAAACTATCGCGAAAAGTGTGGATTCGGAGAAACAAATTTGTAATGCCATACGATCTTTCATTTTAAGTTGACGTATCTTCAAACGTACTTATGTACTTTTCTGCAATAAAAATACATCGAAAATATATTTAATGATGAAATTTGGTGCAACTGAAATTACGTGCATCGGTCTGTTTCGCATAGATTTTTTATTTTTTGTCGGTAACAACATGGAAAATGAAAGGACACGTTAATCTGTAGATCCAAATAATAATATTTACAGTCCCCACGTCAATATAAACCCTCGAAACTAAACGATTAAATTTATAAAAATTCGACATTTCCAACGGCGTATCGGGCGTCCTATTTTTCATCGATAAAAAAGAAATATGTCCCTCAAAAATTAACGAAAGGGGTGTCGGATGAGCGAGTCAGTCTAAAATTAAAAAGTATCAATGTGGACGTAGCAGTACCAAACATTATCGGATCTAAATATAAGTTACATGAAAACTATACTGTAGATAGATATTTTATTCTTTCTTGAACGTTTCATTGATTCTCAATGTTAACGTGTCTTGTAACTTTTCTTCATTCATGCTACATCAATAAGGTGAGAAGACGAAAGCCATATGGGAGAAGCTTCTCTCTACACTCACCTGTAACCAATACAAATAAAAGTTCTTATGCTGTTGCCAAAGTTTATATGGGATTTTATAATATATTGATTTTGTTTAATATAAATAGACTATCATTAAAGGACAGTTGGTATACAATTTGACAAGAATTGATGAAATGGTTAATATTATATTGACTTATGAATTTTTTGCAACTTTCATACTTTGTAGGAAATTAAATGTCTGCTGAAACGTCCTTAGATTTGCCACTATAGTACATAATTTTTAATCTAATGTACCATATACATGTTTGATCATTTAAAATGATTTATTTTTCGCAAAATTAGTATCCTTGCTCTAATAATCGTGAGAAGGATTCTTTATCGCCGGTGGCATTATGACTGTCAGTTTGATAGTGGTGTAAAATAATTCACATGCACGTGAAGAATGCTGATGTAGAATAAAAAACGAAACCCGGTCGAAATCGTCTCCTAACGTTCGCAACCACGACCCGAACCTCAACGACTAAAGATAATTTGTACGATGTTCAGTCTAAAGAACTATAAATATCATAATTTCGTGCATTTGTTTTAGGAATCGGTTAGACGTTTAGGTCGAACTTTCACGTGTTTTAATCGAACATTCAATCTGTTTGCAATATTGTTTCAAGCCCAGCTTTTTCTCTTTCTCGCCACTCTATTTTGTTTCGTTGTTTAAGGCCGTCGTCTGGTCTGGAAATTTGAAAAAATCGATTTTTTTTTTTTCAGATTCTTATTCCTTAGACCTTTCTTCATACGCTCCTGAAAACCGTTTATTGATATTTCAAAAATTATCCGAGAAATAAAAATTCTAAGCAAGCCGCGCACTCAGGTAGCGCGGTCGGGAAGCAACTTTGAACGCGTTTATCTCAGAACTATATTTTTCAAATCGGCGCCCACGATATCTCGATAACTAATGGACCGATCGAGCTCAAATTTTGCACGTACCTTAGGTAGCCTGTTTCTGAGGACTGGTAGCAGAATTGAGTCGAATAATAATTTTGCCGACATTTTATAACTCGTCGAATACCCGAAAATGTATGAAATATCATTAATGAAAGTTCAACGGACCGCCATTTTGTGAAAATTTTTTTTTAAGTACCAATTCTGCTACCAGTGCTCAGAATACTCATACAGATTGAGAATATATATATATTTTTTTTTTCAGATGCATACAACATCGTCCAGAGTGGGCGCCGATTTCGGCGCACCATGTTGCAACAAGGCAAAAAACTACATGAAAATATTTAAAATAATTTTCTTTTTTAATGTACAAGTATTCTCTAAGGATCAATAAATGCACGTGTAAATTTTCATCAAGACAACTTCAACGGTTTAAACGTTATTGCAAATTAGAAATGACGTCAAAAATCTCGCTCTAGACCAGACGACGGCCTTGAGTAATCGTTTTAATTAATTCAATTACTTGCACAATGAAACAAAATAAAGTGGCGAGTCATTAATTCAGAAGAGAAAATAATCAATAAGGAGAATGATCGAAATGAAAATGGGAAGAGAGCGACATAGTTTTTTTTAGCGGCAGCGTGTACTCGTCACTTTTTCGAGTCGTCACATAGTAGACTATCGATCATGACGTATCTGTAGTTAAAGGATCGAGCATCCCCGAACGATAAAGCGAGACAAAGTAGGAAACCCTCCCCCTATAAGCCTAAGCCCCCATGGCCAACAATGGGAGCTTCAAGCGTCCACCCTACCGCCTCGACATCCCCCTTTTTGCTCATCGACGCGAGCCTTTCGATTCGCACTTTGTCATGCATCGAGTCCAATGCACCATTGTCCATAATGCCTATTTTTTTTAAATCTATATCTATATTTCACCGATAGACCCTTCACGAGGCGTTTTGCTTTCATTTTCACCACTGTTTTTTTTTTTCTTCTTTTAGTTATCTTCGTATCTTTCGGTCATGCCAAAATCTATGCCTTCTCGTCGAATGGTTCTGATCCGTGACATTGATCGATACAGACATTTCTTTTTTACTCATTTCGTAGACCTTAAAGCATTTGCAACACACATCCATTGAGATCTGGTAGTACGACCCTTATCAGGGCATTGACCAGTTGCCAAGTAATTTCCATGTCATCAACAGCGAATAAATAATCTGAAGAAACTAATCACCATTTCGTTGTTTTTGTTACAATTTTGTTGAATTACTAAAATGATAATTTTCCCGAAATAACACTTTAAGTGCTATAATAATTTATTATTATTTATCATTTCAATCGATAGAAATGTTATTCAATCAAGTTTTCATTGATGAAATTATAATTCTATTAATTTCCTTATAAATTAATTCAATGAATAATATTGATTAACGATTGAATAGAACCAATTAACTATTTACTATTGAATTTCACATTTTTTTCAAATCTCGCTAATTTCGCGGAACGTTTATTGAAAAAAAAATGGCTCGTCCGCAAATCATTCGCGACGGACTGCTATTACAAATATTTCTATGATACTCTTTCGTGCGATTCTTCGCCGTTTTATCATTGATATCTCAATTCCACATCCATATTATGTAAAAAACATGTACGAACGGTATCGTTCGCTACGAAACTTTTTCACACGATTTTTGTTTATAATGCTTTTTAGCGTTTGCTATTCCGATAGCTCTTCTCTTTCACTGGGCTCCTTTTGTCTATCAACAAACAGTATTTCGACCCTTTACAGTAATGGTAACTGGGTATTTTTTTATTTTTTTTTCGGCTGCACTCTCTCTATCGGATTTACTACCCTCCCATTGCGCGTTAAATCCCTTTTCGACAATAACGATATACTGCGTGACCCGAAAGCGCGAGCCAGCAGAGTGCGCGATGCAATAGGGGTGCATCCTCGCCCGCTTCATCCAGCCCCCCCCCCCCCCCCCCCGCGAAGCTACGAGAAGTGGTTGGAAAGGGGAACTGTTGCATCACAAATCGCCACGGCGTCATCGTCGATGAATATACGAAGATAATCGACGCACTTTTACGTTCAAATTAATTGGACCAATTATCGAGTTCAAACAATTATCTATCCGGTGACCAATTAGATCGGTTAGTATCTGCCGTCATTCGGCGATCGTTCTCCCGCGCGTTTCATACATTGCTGTCGTTGCTTTTGCCCGATAGACGGACAATGCCGGAGTAAAGTTGAATAAAAAAAATAAACAAAAATACCAGTGTCGAGCTTCGTAAATGTGAAAATAAGATCGGTGAGCAATGTACGAGTACATTTGATAGGGATAAGATTTTAAAAAACTTCATTGGCTATCATTGCGTTACCAGGTGCAAATCAGTGTACTGAAAAGCATTTCTACCGGAATGCAGGACTTCGAGAACGAATCTGGGCGGCGTAAGAACTCTCAAAGAGTACAATTGTCCTCAATTGTCCTCTGTCGGAGAACATGACGTGTGAACCGAAAGTGGCGCTAGGCAGCTATCGACAGCAGCCACCACGTGGTGTTTCCAAACATTGCCTGAGCATTCATCACGTATCAGGACTGACACGACACAAAACACGATGATGATGAACAAAATGTCGTGAGCTGCCGATTGCTAATTATCAATATTCGATAAAACCACCGCCGCAATATTTGACATTCAATGTCACATGTTTGGCACCGATGCTTTAAGACAATGTGGTCGTCACACGAACGGCACCAACCTGAAGCGGAAACACTTGGAACACTTGAACGAAAACAAAGTAGTGGTTTCGCATTTGGAAGAGCGAATCCAGGAATTACAAAAAATGTCCGAAAAGATGTTTTAACAAGATTTTTGTATTTTTTCTCGGCAGTCTCGAGTCACCAGAAAAAGATGTCCTTGTAATAATTCACAACGTCTTTCTAGCATTGATAAGCGCACTATCAATCGGATGGACGATCTATTCGAAGAAATAAAATCGGCAGACTTCCTGTCAATAGAGTCGAAGTACAAGAATCGACGAGCAATAAGTAGCTAACACCAAAGGGAATTTACCGGCGTTTTAATCATCCCCATAGTTGTCACGGCGAACACCACCGACGGATACGCGTAATTGTTTCGGCGGTTTAAAAAAATCTGATAAAAACAAAACAAAACAAAACAAAACCCCGGTGTAACATTCGGGTGTAGACCGAGTTGAGTCTGGGTTGCGTCTTAGGGGCGCAAGCACAAGATTCTCGAGAACCGGTTTGAACACGTGGGGAAGGGTTTTTCGTCGTGAGATCGTAGACGAGAACCGCGTGTACCGTATAGCCAGAGCTGAAACGAGAACGCGACGACAAGAGGAGGCACGAGGGGGAATTGCCTAAAGGGTGAGTTTTCGTGGATGAAGGGGTACGACGAAGGGGGATGAAGACGGGGTGACCGAAACGAGTGTCAGCGGGGGGAGGGGGCGTTTACCGGGGGCGGGTCGCAGTTTTTGCCGTATTCGTGCGCATGCGGAACACTCTTTTATGATAAAGCAAAGGCAACCCCACCAGTCACATGACGACCCCTTTCTTCCTTCCACCCTCGTACGACTTTCTTAAAGGCTTCTTAAGCGTAAGTTTTGTCCTGTCTTCGGTGGGGGGGGGGGGGGGGGGGGGAGGGGTGAACAAGCGTAGGAGCGCGAACCCCAGGTTTTCTTGCATGCCAAATTGATGCCTGAAGAATGGAAGGGATGGGACGAGGGGTTTAAAAGCTCGGGGTACACTTGTTCGGTCTACGCGAAATAGAACACCGATGCTGGTGGTGTTGGTGGTTATAGTGGAGGTCGGTGGTAGTACCGTCGTTCCACCATGGTTGACCGAGGATTCACACTCACATCTAAGACGATCCTAGTTTTTTAAATTACTTTCCGCCCGAGCCGTTAGATGAGCATTGGAAAATTCGTGAAAATCTTCATTATTCGTTAAATACCCTGGCTCTGGATTATTAAAAGCTTTTTTTTATTAGCAGTTTACGTTCTCATAGCTCTGTATCGAACCAAGGTTGAAAAGTTTCCGTGCTCAACTCCCCAAACCCTATTCTTGGTTCGCTTAGTTCAACTTGTCATAAATGTCGTACCATTTATGACAGGCTGTCATTGTCTTGGTCGTACGACCGAGAAGATAAGACGAATCAAAATTTCTATCCACCACCGTCATATTTTAAGGCCTTACATACGTCCAGCGGTACCGAAAACGTACCAAAAGAAAAACTGTTTTTAGGAGGGATAGAAATAGAAATTGATAAAAAAATTCTTACACATTGTTTATTACTATGTTAAGTTTGTAAAAAAATTTATTTCAATTTTTTTTTTCAAAAATTACAACATGAAAAATCACATTTTTTGAAGCACTGTAAAAAAAAAGTTGCTCCACGGTCGGCAGTATTCCTTCTTCAAATGTTGACGGATCTCCAAAATGTAAAGAAATTCTTGTACAATAAGGTAGTAGTTATAGTCTGTCGAGCCGGATTTTTGAAATTCGAAAAATTAAACAATTTACGGTAATTTAAAAAAAAATGTTTAGTTTGTGTCAAAAAAGTCACACTTTAATTGTTTTTATAAAATTTTCTAATTATAATTTTAAAAATCCGGCTCGACAACTATAGAAAAAACAATTCCGAATATTTAAAAAAAAAAATCATCAAAAACGTCAATGACCGTGTCAGAAAAAGTAGTTTTGAGAAAAACGCGTTTAAAGTTTCAAGCGCGTTTCGCTCGAAGTCGCGCGCGGCTGGAGCAAGAACTTTATGAATTTTTTAAATTCATTTAGTTAACTTACGTCTAATCTCCCATTCCAGCTTCATATTGTACGCCTTCCTTGTCAGTAAAAAATTGTTGTTGTTTATTTTTTCCTCTTTGTTTATTTTGCCTCAAACAACTCAACTCAGGTAGGCGCGCGTCAGACCTTTGTCCTTTCGTCGGGCAGTCACATTATCTACAATAACTTTTGAACTATGGGGAATTTTTACAATCAGCTTACACAGAAATACGCCTAAGACTATAAGGAATAATAATCTGTAAACAAAAAAAATCGATTTTTTGAAAATTCTCGACGTATGTAAGGCTTTAATCCGGAGACGGAACTTCTTCAAAAACCGCTTCTTTGAGTTTCGCAATTTTTCTACATTTTCTATATTCTAACTGGGATAATCGAAACTTTATTTATAATTGTACTAGGGGAACTATATTCCCCTGTACGCTTAGCGCGCCAACCCCCTGAGTTTTTGTCAAAAATCGAAAAAATCACTTTTTGGACGATTTTAAACGAGATTTTGAGTTTCTCAAGGAAATGGATACTGAATTATTAATCAGCGAGTCAAAATACATCGATATAGCGTCCTAAAAGAAAAATTAAAAATTCGAAATTTTTTTTGCATTTTGGCCAAAAAGAAGTGGCTTCACTAAAATCGCTATAACGTCGCTTCCTGATAGAGTTGAAACCCCACTCTCTCCTCATTCTTTTCGTAACCGTTCAACCTTTAAAGTGCCGCTTTATTTATCAAATTATGATTTTTTTTCGATTTTTGGTAGATTTTTGAAGTTGGACGATCGATTTTCGCCAATTTCTCCCTTCTCATTTTTTTCGCCGATTTTCAAGGTGGCATTGCGGCCACAATAATTGAGATATCAGGATTAGCCAAGCGGCGTTCTTTAAGTCTACTCGAGACGTTTTAGAAACTTTCCTTAAAACCTAAAATCGTCCAAATGGGAGCCACCGTATGGCCATTTGAAATTTCACTATTCTGAGCCTTCTGAAAAAGTGGGCAAAAAATGACAAACCAAATTTTTTCGTTTTTCACAACCTTTCAATACCCTATTAAATCGGAAATTTTTTGCTGATTACGAAAAAAAACCGAGTTTTTGTCGAAAGCTCAAAAAATCAATGTGAAAAATGCGAAAATCTGAAAAATCACTTTTTCGATGACGGTCGACGGGCTCATTTCTCGAGTGAGATGAACTCTAGTAGTATCACGATCTCAGTCAGAGATCCAGTCCGGAATCCCCGTCGGAATTTATTTTGGGATCGTCTCATTTCGCCATTCTCTCGTCGTCTCATCCCATCTAACCTGACCCAACCTAACCCACCTTCTCAAGTCTTGTACACGGCGACGGCGATATATTAATATATTACAGAGAGATACTTCCTGTGCGGAGCATGAGATGTCGAAAAGTCTTGTTACAGTAGTTGTATACTTTCGATCACTCTCATCCGTAAAAAGCGAAGTCAAGCTGTAAACGGGATTTAATCAGGGTCTCGATTCCGACGTCGTAACGAGATTGCCGAGAAGAAACCAAAGGAGTAACGACAGCGTGGGCTGAGTTACAACGTGGAACGAATAGAAGAAGTTCCAGAGGCGAACCTAATGAGATTAGGGGGATAGTGCGTTGGTGTGTCTGAGCCATTCGGGCCTACCGATCATTGTCGCCGTATCGTCTGGGAGGCTTCATCAACCTAGACACGAGTATATCACCGCACACACCGATAGAAATGACGATGTTTCGGCCTTCCTGGCGCGTTTACACTATGCTCGGAGATGTTCCTGAATATTCTCCATTTTAGTGACATCTTGGCATCGGTAAAAGTTGAAAAGTACATTAAATTTGCTATTTGCATAATGTAATAACAAGTTCGATCGTACCGGATCCTAAATGTACTCAACGAGATGATTCAATGCCCCAATTTGATGTCCATCCCACTAGAAAGTAATTAAAATAAGTAACGTTTTGATTGCTTTGTTTATGTTAAGTTGAATTTTGTTATAATGTCTGAAACGCCATCAATTCTGTCCGGATCAGGCTACAACTTTTTACACCAATAAACCGTTATTAAACTTTCGAAAAATCGATTTTTTTTTGTCTTATCTTATTGTTTAACATTTTAAGAATATGTCCTTAAAATTTTAAACCGATCTAAGCAATATTCTTGAAATTATTGTCTTATTAATCTCCTGTCCTTTAACGCTATACCTCTAACAGCTGCTGGCGGTCGGGCTAGCAGTGCAGCTGTCGAACAGGTATACAGTTTATTCATTGCTATTGTGTATATAGTATATAGTGTATACTATACACTACAATATTTTAAAAGAAGAAACGAGCTGGAATCGATGATTCTGTGTAATTCGGAAGAAAACATTTTTTTCTTCACTTTTTTAATTCATAAACTTTAGACGCGTTTTTCTCAAAACTACTTTTTCAAAGTCCGTGTTCACTGCCATTTAAAAACTACTTGACCGATTCATTTCAAACTTTGTACACATTTTCTACATATAAAATACCTCCCCCCAACGTTTAGTTAAATTTTTTTTTTTTTACATTAAGGGTGTTTCCTACCCACAAAATGGCGGAATTTTTCGTGGAAAATAACAGTTCACACTTTAGATGGCCGCCAAAAATTGTTTAATGAAAAAAAAAATTATCAGAGAACGTTGGGGGGAAGATTTGATTATAATTTGACTAAATTTTCATGGTTTTTCATTTTCAGATAATTTCCGGCCGAGTTATAGTGAACACCGCAAATTGTTTTTTTTCCAAGACGTTCTGGGGGAAGCTCTGTTACGGACTTATGCTTCAATATTTCTGCATGAAAAAATTACACAACATTGTCAAAAGTATGCTCAATAATGTACAAAAGGTTCGAATAAAATTGCTCAATCCATATTTGAGAAAAAAAATCGCAAAAAAAGTGTTTTTTTTTACGCTGAAACCCTTACCCCTCCCTTAAGTTGAATTTTGTTAAAATGTCTGAAACGCCATCGATTCTGTCCGGATCAGGCCACAACTTTTACCACCAATAAACCGTTATTAAACACAGCTATTAAGTTGAAATAAAATCGGTCGAGGCGTTCAGATTGTACCTTATCGAAAAATTGTATGCATAAAAGCATTCTTTTACGAAATTCATAGAGCGCAAGAGGTTGTATGGCGTATGTAAGAAAACCCGAGAGAAAATAACGTAACAGTTACCTTGCACACCCCTTACGCTCTCGGTGACGTGTCTCGGTGGGAGTCCGGAGATCTCTCGGAGTTTCCCGAAGGGTAGGGGTGTCGATATGACGTGTAGCAAGGCGTGAGCCTGCCAGCGGGGACCCCTAACAGCCCTCGGGGGTTTATTACACGGGTGGAATCAAATACACTGGGTGTCGAAGAAAAAAAATGGAAACTGGCCTAACCGTGCTCCGTGACGAGGGAACCCGTACGACAATATAGCAATGTGAAGAAAAAAAATACGACGAACGTATATAAAGTAGAAGAAAACGAATAAAGTCGGGGGATGAGGTCATAGTCGTTGGTTTACGATGCCACGTGTGCCTCAAGGGTGGCGAGTAGTTGCGTGAAAGAAACAGTACGAAGGGGATGTTGTCGGGGACTGAGAAATACGGAGGAGTGATCCGATCTCTCTGTATTGAACCGAACGTTGCATCCAATCAAAAACGTGAAATATAACTGAGGAATTTCGCGACTTTTCAACACTACAAAGACGCAAAGTGACGTCCATAAAATGTTGTCGTTAGGCATAACCACCGCGTAATACGCGAGCGATTTGCCATACTCTGTGTTTGGCCACGGAGAGGCATGACAACTATTTCATGAAAATCCTTCGTCTCCCGCGTCACGTGCCTGGTTAAAGATGAGGGCAGCGGCTGGAGGCTGAAGGGCTCGGCGAAGAAAAGCAGAGATAAGGGATGAGGTAAGATTTAGAGGGGTTGACATAGAAAACAGAGGGCTGACGCGTCTGCACCCCATTTACTGGTTTTCGCGCTTCTATTATTTTTGTCCTTCTCGCTCGTTCGCTCGTTGGCTCGTTTGTTGCCTAATCTTTAAGATCGGAAGGGTTGAAGCTCTCGAGAAGAGGGTAGACGAAATCTTCGGAGGCCGCGAAAATATTGTCCCGACGACAATACCTAAGAACGAACGCCTAAATAAATTTTTCATATTTTCATATAGTAAATTTACGTTTTTGATTAATTTATATCACGCTCGACATTTTAATGTACTATTTTCAAATTTTAACCACTGTTTTTGTATGATAATTGGCGACAACTATTATGCGATACAGGACGATTGAATTTCAGGGATGAGCTTTCCTCTCAGCGTCTTGGAGCGTCTTCGCGCACCCCATCCCCCCCCCCCCGCCCCCCGCAAGGTAGAATAAACGAGTAGTGATTAAATATTATGACCGTTGCAGTGCCCCTCCCGGCAACGAGTTTCCTATCCCAAAGACGTTACTTAGCATAATTAAAGGATCCCTTCCTCCGTTCCTTAGTCTCCGAAGCCACATCATTCTTTGACTAACGGTGGGTGCGGATCTTGCCTCGTGAGAAAACCATCGTATAAAGGGGTTTTCCTTCGTGGATCTTCCTCGGTCGATCTTCAACGGATCTTCAGCGCTTGGCATCAAGATTTTCGTTTTAGTCGCACTTACGAAACGTCTTTTCCCTTTGCTCGTCGTATTAATTCGTTTGAAAGGGTTGCACAGTTATCATTGAAAAGGATTATCTGCGATGGAGAGGGTCGTCATTCTTCGAAGACCATACGAATGGTTTCCCGTATAAAATGGCACTGAAGTTTCGGGGTTGGTTGGATGCACTCGCGGAATATCAGTGATATACAATAACGTAATATTTCAAATGACATTTGAAATAGTTTAATTCCAAATTTCCTGCAAATCGATAATCCAATTTAATTCATCGTAACGAAATAATGTAGCGAGGTGTGAAATTCCAGTTCTCAAATGTGATGAGCAAAGTCAATTTTGTCCGACCGCAAATTTTATGGCGGAACGAAAACTCTCATTACTACTTTCGTTGTCAAGATAAAAACCAGTTCGTTAACAAATTGCTATTCGCGAGCTATCTCGTTCCTCGTGTATCTATAAGTCATATTCTGATATTCATAATATGCATCCCCTACGCATTAAGGGGAGATATACACCTAGGAACCGCAAAAAAAGGATCATATTTGAGAATTTTTTTAAGGAAAACTATTTGAAATTTCGGATTGTGAGATTTTCTATCTAAAAGTATACACATTCAGAAATATGTTCAATTTTTTTTATCAAAAAAAATTAAAAATTGACGAGGTTGTTGTGTAATCTTCGGAGCGCCGTAAAAAAATCTGGGTAAACGGTACCCACTGGCGTTTCTTCAAAAATCATCGGAAACAAATAAAACCAAAAAGCTTATTAAATTAGATACTAAACCTACTTCTAGAATTAGAATCTAGTACTTGTCATCGAAGTGATGTCGAACATCACTAACACACTTTTTCCATTTTACACATTCCGATAAGGCAGAAAAGACTGTCAGAAAATTCAAAATTCGATACCCGATGTTTGGATCTTCTGGTACGGATGTGTCACGTCCAGTCTTCAATTTTTTGGCACTGGAACCGATATTCTCGTCGGAAAGCTCTACTTCTTCGGCAGTATGCCGATTTTTAGGCGGTTTTTTCTTTTCACTTCGATCTTTGCGAAATGATCCGGATCGATGAGCTTTCCGAGAACCTTTATATCTGTTATCCATTTTTCCCAGAATATTTATTCACAGACGAAATCCGGCGCGCTCTCGGAGGCGGTTCAGTCTGTCAGCTGTAACTTCGTTATTTAACGAGATATTGACTTGCAATTTTCACTAGATATTCTTGAGACCTCAAGCTTCAAGAAAATGCAAAAAAAATCGATTTTTTCGACCATGCTAGGTGTACCAGGGGGGTTTGTTGAAATTTGCCGGTTTTTTCGATAAAGAAAACACTTAATTTCCAGAGGAATCTCAAAATTTTTTTATTCAAAGTATTGACCATTGGTTTCTACACATTTCGCCCATCTCTCAGGCAAATTATGGATACCATCCCACAAAAACTTTTTCTCTTTCGAGGTAAACCATTCGACGAGGCATTTTTCGACTTCTTCAAAATTAGCGAAGCACTGCTCTGCAAGGGAGTGTCCCATCGATGCGAAAAGGTGATAGTCGGACGGGGCGAGGTCTGGAGAGTACGGCGGGTGTGATAATACTTCCCAATTAAGTGTTTTTAATGTGTCTTTCACCAGTTTAGCGGTATGAGACGGCGCGTTGTCATGTTGCAAGATAACTTTGCCATGTCTTCGGGCCCATTCCGGCCGTTTTTCGATCAACGCATAATTCAAATTGATCATTTGTTGTCGATAGCGATCCTTGTTCACCGTTTCACCAGGTTTTAACAACTCGTAGTACACCACACCACACTGGTCCCACCAAACACAGAGCATTGTCTTACGGCCAAAGCGATTTGGCCTTGCAGTCGATGGGCCGGCTTCACCAGGTGAAAGCCATGATTTTTTTCGCTTCGGGTTCTCAAAATAAATCCACTTTTCGCCCCCCGTGACAATTCGATGCAGAAAAGATTGCCTTTCGAATCGTTGAAGCAGCATTTCACAAACGGTTTTTCGATTTTCCATTTGTCTATCGTTCAGCTGGTGTGGCACCCATTTTCCATACTTTTAGATCTTTCCCATGGCTTTTAAACGTTGGCAAATTGCTCCTCGAGTCACATTTAGTTTTTCTGCCAATTTTTGTTGCGATTGGGTTGGATCAACATCCAATAACGCCTGCAATTCCTTGTCTTCGAACTTTTTCGCTGCACCAGGATGTTCATTGTCTGTCAAATCGAAATCTCCACTTTTAAATTGACGAAACCATGTCTCACATGTTCTAATCACTGGAGCATGTTCGCCATAAGTTTCTACCAGCAACCGGTGAGCTTCAGCTGCTTTTTTCTTTTGATGAAATAAGAAAAGCAACGAATGCCGCAAATTCCATTTACTTGGAACGAAACTCGACATATTCACTGAGATAAACAAATATGACGCTATTATTTTGGCGGAATTTGACTTGCGTATTTTTGTAGGTTAATGTCAATAAAATAAAATGACATACATGCCAAATCATAGAAATGTATACATATTGTTAGCGACATCTACTGGTAAAACCGGCAAACTCCAACTAACACCCCTGGTATATCTCCCCTCAAGTTAAACCATATAACTTTTAAATGGTACCGCATATTTCAAATGGTATTGTACGATTTTTCAAACCCTTGTTCGAATTTTCCGTTCTGAACAATATCAATAAAACGTCGTCCATTACATAGTACCATAAATCTCCTGGCCAAATTATGTAGAGATTGCTTGTTCGGATTATACAGCAATCACGTACAGCCCCATTACGTTGCAAATGGGGACGAGTGGCTCAAGGGTCATAACTTTGTGACAGAGAACGGAATCTAGGTTGAGTGAGTATACGAATAAAAGAAGAACATGTGGAGGCTGAAGGAATGAAAAAAAAAAGAATAAGAAGAAGAAGAAGCGAACGATATAAGGACGGTCCCGACAGTGGTAGTTAGTTCCGGGCCGAGGATCACATCTGTTGGAGCTAGCGTAGCTTGCGATTAGGTTAGGATTACATTAGGTATGGAGATGCGATGGAAGGTCTTTTATATCTTATGAGATTATACAATGTCTAAGGAACAAGGATCGAAGGCGAATCGGCTTGTTCCTTAAAGAATATGTCCCCGTGGGCATATCATCCTTGATCATCGTAATTTCAGTCTGTGTCCCAAGGCTTCCAGAACTATATCGTTGGGTAACCAGAGGAATCCCTTACGCGGGCGCCGAAATACGAAAGCGGATATACGTGTGTACATATACACGAATACGATTGGTGTTGGTACCAATGTGCGTTTGAACGTGGAAGCAAGGGAACGGACAATTCGCCCATCGCTGAAGCCTCGCAGCTGATGAAGCCGTGAGCCATACATGACCTCTGGTCTCACGGGAAATGATACCACTTTGTAGGGGTCGAATGGAAATGACCCTGAAATCGCTTCTGGGCTGTTACGGGCTCGATCTCCCCCACCGATGTCCCTCGCTCTTTAGCTTCTGACCCCACAACAGCGCTTTGCTGGTCAGTATCGATGACGCTCTGTGGGAATTAGACACTCGGTCGGGTTTATACAGATGTCCTTGAATAGTTTATCATCCCGTTTCAAATATTCATTGCGCATTGGTTCGATGGTTCTTAGATTGAGGCACCGTTGTCATCATTAATTCAATTTCCGTATATCTCCTTGGTACCGAAGAAAAGGTAGGTGGATATGACTCGGTAGACGTGACATCTACGATCTGCAATTATCAACCGTTCTTTCCATCCCCACAACCTTCCATTTTCACATGGAATAAAAACTAGAAGCCTTTATCTTGTATTTCTCGCTTTAAAGCTATACTCCTGTTCTTTTTCCTGTCTGATGTCACATTCGCGACAACGAAACGTTCCATCCCCGGATTTCTTGGTAACTAAGGAAATTGGACGTTGCTGGGAGACGCTGGAGTAAGTTAACAGGGTGTAATGGTGTGGTGAAATGATTGGTCGTTCCATAGTTAGACCTTTTCCTTCCTCCGCAGATGACAGGATCTCAGTTTAAATCTATGTTGGATCATTCGTCCGTTCCTTTTCATTACATGCTACTATGCTCGCTGTCTTTTCATATAGATGAAAAGACAGCGAGCATAGTAGCATGTAATGAAAAGGAACGGACGAATGATCCAACATAGATTTAAACTGAGATAGATTTAAACTGATAATGACGCTCATAGGAGCGTCATTATGTTCCACACGGTAGACAATCCAATTTGTTCAAGAAGATTGGGGCGACATTTTTGTGTTTTTTGAACCATTCGGTGGTGTTAACAATGATAACACTCTTTTCACGACGTGACGCCCCCATTACAGACTCTGTTGACATTATCGTAATCCCACTTTACGATTGACAATACATTTTTCATCGATATGGCGGAATAAAAATAAATAAATCGGTTGCCAGTGATGCGGAACAATGACCGTCGAAACTTTCATCAAATTTCATTTAACCATATTCGAGAAAAATGTGTTACGTTTCGAAGTTATAATGCGGAATGACAGAAGTTACGTATCTTTTTAAAGGGGCGGAATTATCGGAAAATAATTCATTTAGTTGCGTTAGTGCGTAAGAAAAAGCCTGTGTCACGAGTGTAATGTGCTTCTGCCTGCAAATTATGTCGAAACAATTATTTTTAAATATATGTTGTATCAGTGAAACATATTTTTCGCAGTATATTCAGCATTAGAATTCGCTTTTTTTCGGTAGAGACAAATTAGAGCAGGGGCAAGTGGTGTCAGAGAGGCGTGAAGCAAGGCAAAAGGCTGGTGACGGTTTATCAAATTGGTAGCGCCTCCGATCCCCTCTATAAAGGGGACGGCAAGGGTCGTATAAGCGTATAAAGTGGAACGAGACGCTCCGCTACTACAGTTCCTTCGCTTGTGCTTCTCGGTGTGCTCCCTTGGTCTCCCCGGTTGCGATAGCTTATTAGAGATCCGACGAGCTTTCAACCTCCGAGCGACTGAAATTCTATCTAACAACCGACGTTCTACCACCTATCTCATACCCAATTCTCTTGCAACAACCCGAGGAGCTTCCACCATAGACAGGTTTGTCGGAGGGATGAGGTCGATTCAATATACGAGCCGAAATATCAGACATCTTAGTTTTCAGAAAATATGTTTTATACAATAATTCATCTTTTTTTCTGAATTATTGCTTGCGCGCATCGGAATCGGATGGTAAAACCCGAATGGTATCGCTATTACTTGTGCCTATGGGAAATTGAATGATACTATTTTATTCGTGGCAAAAATGCCTTGGCATTTTTCCCAAAGACAAAAAGTCCATTCAACACATCAATGGCATTGCCAGTGCTTGTGCCTATGGGGAATTGAGTGGTAAAATGATATCATTGGCAAAAATACTTTGGCATTTTTCCGGATACTTAATACAGTTTCGGGTATTATTGTTTGAAAGCAACTTCGTGTTCCCCTAATTAGCGGTCGAAGGAAATAGGACCAAAACTCTGAGCATGCCCACGTACCGTTGAAAGAATATCAACCTCCACGGGGTGCACGGGATTCACCCTCTTTTGATAGCGGATTGATATGAGCGACGAGTCGGTCCCCTTTCCTTTTCTCTTCTGCACGGTGGTCCTGATATGGGGGTTGAATTTTAAAACTACTCCCCAGGGAGAGACTGCCGTTTCTTGACAGAGAAATCGACGGCTTTAGTGCGGGGGTAGTCGTACAGCGGTAGCCACTGTTCGGAGGTGGTGCCGGTGGTGATGTCTCACAAAATCAGACTGTTCGGTGATCCTTGTTCTCGGTCGTAGCGGTATACACGTCCCGTGGGGACCCAACGTCGATAGCTATTTTACACTGGAAAGTGGATAACCACCCCATCTTTTCCCGTGGATAGATTCTAGTCGTTTCGCCGTAGTTCTATCGCCTCTTCGCTCCGAGTACGGGCAAAAAGAATTGAAAATGATTTTTTTTTCAATGAATCGTAATTACATGAATAATAGCTCATAAAATATTGATATCAGAGAAGAACAATATTAACTTTATGTATTAATTGATTATCTGGTGTTTCCCGGACATTGTGTAAGAATAGTACTATAGCGACCAGAGAGGATAGACTATAGTTAGAGTGGCCGCTATAGTCACGTTTCCCCCGAATAACGGCCCGACGAAAATAATGTCTAATATCATTGATTATCATTATGATCGGAATACGAGCGAATAGATTGACGAACGGCGTCTCGCGCTCTTCCAGCGACCACGGAGTGAGTCTTACATTTGTTGTGCGTCAAGTATATCGTAAGACACAGGTGTCTATATCTTTATATCTACCTACGAGGGTCGTTCAACAAGTACTTAGCCTCTCCGCCCGAAGGCGCTGCTATTACAGATCATTGTTACCATCGTGCAGTACATTCTTTTAGTAGCCTACTGTGAACGTTTCATTCAATTCCCTTTATTAGTTCTGTGTTGATAACCTTTAGAAGCGAGCCTGTCAGTCAGTTTGACAAAAATGGAAAAAGAGCAGTACCGTTCGGTGATTCGATTCTTGTTTTTGATGAAATCAAAGATCGCTTGGATGCTGTCTACGGTGACTCTTCTCCGTCGATGGCGACCGTGAAGGATTGGTTTAACGAGTTTGCTCGTGGCCGCACGTCGGTTTTTGATGAACGACGCCCAGGTGCCCCGAAAACGGCTTCTACGGAGGAAAACGTAAAAAAGATCCACGATCTCGTGTTGACAGACCGCAGATTAAAGATTCGCGAGATAGCTGAGACTGTAGGCATCGCAGAAGGAACGGTGCATAATATTCTACACGAAGAACTGGGCATGAGGAAGCTGTCAGCGCGATGGGTGCCGCGTTTGCTTACGCCGGACAACAAACGCAACCGTGAGACCACTTCAGAGCAATGTTTGAAGCTGTTTAAGCGCAATCCGGCGGAGTTCTTGCGTCGTTTCGTGACCGTCGACGAAACATGGGTTCACTGGTACACACCAGAGACCAAGGAACAGTCAAAACAGAACAGAAGGCGAAGACTGTTGTTTCGGCCGGTAAGGTGATGGCCACCGTTTTCTGGGACTCACAAGGTGTGATCCACATCGATTACCTCCAGAAGGGTAAAACTATCACGGGGCTCTACTATGCCGACCTATTGGGCCGATTCGACGCCGAATTGAAGAAAAAACGGCCCCATTTGGCGAAGAAAAAAGTGCTGTTCCACCACGATAACGCGCCGGCTCACACCTCCGCCGTCGCCATGGCCAAATTGGTTGAACTACGCTACGAATTGCTGCCCCATCCAACTTATTCACCAGATTTGGCCCCTTGTGACTTTTATTTGTTTCCAAACCTAAAAAAGTCACTCGCTGGGAATAGAATTGGGTCGAATGAGGAGGTCATCGCCGCCACGGAGGACTATTTTGCCCATCTCAACAAAAATTATTTTTTGGACGGGTTAAAAAAGTCGGAGCATCCCTGGGCCAAGTGTATAGACCTAAAAGGAGACTATGTTGAAAAATAAATCGCCACTTCTCAAAAATTTTCGTTTTTCTTTTGTAGGCTAAGTACTTGTTGAACGACCCCCGTATATACCAGATCTTAGCGTATTATAGACGTGTCGTAAATACCGCGTGTGAAGAAGCGTCATTATAAGTGTCGACTGCACAACGAGCAAATTATTGGCTGGGAGAGGTAAGATCGACAAATTTATGATTATATAAAGAATAATAATGCGAGATAAATTATGATCAAAAGTATGTCCGATAATTAGTGTTTTAGAGAGAGAACCTGTTTAAAGAACAAAGAAATAATAAAGGGAATCGTTCGACGGATCAATTGACGCAACGCCCTCGAAGAAAAAACCAAAGAAAAGATAAGAGCAAGAATTTTCTATTCTCAATATATGTGTGTGAATGTGTGAATTTATAATGTATGTATCTTGCGGCACCCTCAAATTATAAAGAATATTAAACGATCTCGAATCTCCAAAATTAATAATAAAAAATAAATGAAATTTACAATCGGATATTACTAATTCAAATAAACAAAAAAACAAATTATAAAATAAAAAACGAAGATTGTCGTTATTTCCTTCGAAAAATAATAATAATAATTTTAATAAAGAAAAGAAATTATTACAATTGGTTATCCGTCACCCTAGATTAGCGACACCCAAAAAGGGTTTCGTGATCCAGATACTTGAACAACCAATAATTCAGAATCTGGATCGCTTCCTGCGTCAGGATTATCATCTTCCTGTTACACGGGGATTAGTTTTTGTTGTTGTTGTACCGATCGTGTTGAACTTCGACAACCTCGACAAGAGAGCTATTTGTCATACGCCGATAGGAATCGGGGATTTGCCGCGCACTCCTGACTTTTTCCACGAGACGTCTGTTGAAACGGACGAGCATCGGCAGCCGCTGAAATATGGTGACTGCGGGATGACTGTTGTGTAGGATAGAGGACGAGGAGATTGGTTGTGTTGGCGTATGAAGACGGGGAATATAAATATTTGAAGAATTTTTCGACGTATTTCTCGTCGGAAGACAGTGGGGTCGGCGGGGAGATGCATCTAAACCCTCCCTCCATTCGCTATCGCTGTGAAAGCTTCCTGTCGTTTGTTTGGCGAAACGATAAAGGGATGTCACTCAATTTGCATGTGCGACGGGACAACATCTACGTCTACAATGCCACTATCTACTCTTTTCTTCGTGTACAGACAAATTTACGCAAGAATTCCGACTGCCGAAGAAAAATTTAGAAAATACGAAAAATTCCAACGAATACAACGTGGGATCCGGCTGGAATTCTAGAAGATAATTTTTTGTTGAAATCCCGGAAAAATAATCGATCGGTTATTCGACAGGAAAACGATATCAAGTCCGATTAAGGGCGGGGTAAGGGTTTTCACTTTCGAAAAATCGAATTTTATTTTTTTTTCTTATCTTATTGTTTAACATTTCAAGAATATGTTCTTAAAATTTTAAACCGATCTAAGCAATATTCTTGAAGTTATTGTCTTATTAATCTCCTGGCCTTTAACGCTATACCTCTAACAGCTGCATAGCAGTGCAGCTGCTTTTTCAAAGTCCGTGTTTACTGCCATTTAAAAACTACTTGACCGATTCATTTCAAACTTTGTACACATTTTCTACATATAAAATACCTCCCCCCAACGTTTAGTTAAATTTTTTTTTTTTACATTAAGGGTGTTTCCCACCCACAAAATGCCGGAATTTTTCGTGGAAAATAACAGTTCACACTTTAGATGGCCGCCAAAAATTTTTAAATGAAAAAAAAAATTATCAGAGAACGTTGGGGGGAAGATATGATTATAATTTGACTAAATTTTCATGGTTTTTCATTTTCAGATAATTTCCGGCCGAGTTATAGTGAACACCGCAAATTATTTTTTTTCCAACACGTTCTGGGGGAAGCTCTGTTACGGGCTTATGCTTCAATATTTCTGCATGAAAAAATTACACAACATTGTCAAAAGTATGCTCAATAATGTACAAAAGGTTCGAATAAAATTGCTCAATCCATATTTGAGAAAAAAAATCGCAAAAAAAGTATTTTTTTTGCGCTGAAACCCTTACCCCTCCCTTAATAAAACCAGAAACTTCAATTGATACATCCGAAGCTTTGCCGATCATTGCTAATCGGGATACAACTCGGGATCCACTTGGAATCCGGAGAGGAATCCCGATCGGGATTTCGCTGAAAGCGACAACACCCTAACAAATTACTGGCACGGGAAAGTTAAAAAAAAATGGGATGGCTGAGAAAGTGTGAAACGTGTCTCATGTGCTACCCGAAATGGTGAGGTCACAGCGGTTTACCAGCGTGGAAGGTCTTTCGCAGTATAATAATCGGACGAAATTTTCTTGACACAGCGGGATAGCTGCGAAAATTAGAGAAGCAACGAGCGAGCAATGGGGTGTCCCATTTTCAGCCTCTCTCGCGGGGCACCCCTCCTCGCCACTTTCGCAATTAATTTATTTTTCCCTAGACAGCGTTAATTGTTAAACTTAGATGGGCGGTCGTCGGGCAAAGCCCAAAAGCACAACGCGGAGCATCCGCAGACTCCAAAACCGTGGTAAAGCAAGCGAGAAGACGATCTTCTCGTTTGTGTCTATACGGTGTACGATATTCAGTGAACGTCTAGTTACCGTCGTTCCTTCGACTGAAATAGCTGGAATTTCTATCTACCGCTTCCGCGTTAACGACTAAGTTTTCACCCCTCGTATCTCCTCGTTATCCACAGTGGGCTAAGCTATATGTACCCTAAAATGCTAATAGTTGTTGATTTTTCTTTATAGACACGCGACATAAAAAAAAATGCCAAGAGGACGGGTGTGAAAAAATTGAATTGAATGTAAAAAGAGGCAGGTGCGAAACCAGCCAATTTTTTTTTTTCTTCTACGTTCGTACGTCTCCGTTTTTGGGCAATACCGAGGGCGCTAAACTTGCGAAGCCAAGGGACAACATGAACCCATCGAGTGTTGGGTTACCGAAGGCTAATTAGTATCATATTTGTTGTTAACGGTGGGATAGTAATCCATGATCCTGTATCTTTTGAAGGATCCGATGGTTTCGTGTGTTAATTCTGTTTTTTTTTCTTCTTTTACTCCATTTTTGTTAGGAGACCGACATCCATCGCTTTGGAACTCGAGACTGTGAGTTCGAAATAGTGTCATCGCATGAAGCAAATACCATATCCTACGGACAGATCTAATTTAATTTATTTAATTTATTAATTGTATTCAATTTAATCAATTAATAATGATTAAATGATGATTTTGTTCAATTTGTTCAATTTATTCAATTTATTTCATTTAATCAATTAATTTAGTTTATTCAATTAATTAAATTTATCCAATTTATTCAATTTATTCAATTTATTCAATTTATTCAATTTATTCAATTTATTCAATTTATTCAATTTATTCAATTTATTCAATTTATTCAATTTATTCAATTTATTCAATTTATTCAATTTATTCAATTTATTCAATTTATTCAATTTATTCAATTTATTCAATTTATTCAATTTATTCAATTTATTCAATTTATTCAATTTATTCAATTTATTCAATTTATTCAATTTATTCAATTTATTCAATTTATTCAATTTATTCAATGTAATCAATTTCTTTAATTTCTTTAATTTCTTTAATTTCTTTAATTTCTTTAATTTCTTTAATTTATTACTTCATTTAAATCATTCAATTCATTCAATTCATTCAATTCATTCAATTCATTCAATTCATTCAATTCATTCAATTCATTCAATTCATTCAATTCATTCAATTCATTCAATTCATTCAATTCATTCAATTCATTCAATTCATTCAATTCATTCAATTCATTCAATTCATTCAATTCATTCAATTCATTCAATTCATTCAATTCATTCAATTCATTCAATTCATTCAATTCATTCAATTCATTCAATTCATTCAATTCATTCAATTCATTCAATTCATTCAATTCATTCAATTCATTCAATTCATTCAATTCATTCAATTCATTCAATTCATTCAATTCATTCAATTCATTCAATTCATTCAATTCATTCAATTCATTCAATTCATTCAATTCATTCAATTCATTCAATTCATTCAATTCATTCAATTCATTCAATACATTCAATTCATTCAATTCATTCAATTCATTCAATTCATTCAATTCATTCAATTCATTCAATTCATTCAATTCATTCAATTCATTCAATTCATTCAATTCATTCAATTCATTCAATTCATTCAATTCATTCAATTCATTCAATTCATTCAATTCATTCAATTCATTCAATTCATTCAATTCATTCAATTCATTCAATTCATTCAATTCATTCAATTCATTCAATTCATTCAATTCATTCAATACATTCAATTCATTCAATTCATTCAACTCATTCATTTCATTTATTTCATTTATTCTATAAATTGATTCAATTTATTTAATGTATTTTATTTATTTATTCAGACATTGATCTACGCGCCTACTCATTTCATAAAAAAACTAGTAGTCATGTGTCAAAGGGCTCTCGCCCGTCTTCATTTCCAACGGCAACTATTCTTTACTGCTATCGGAATGAAAATATTTATTTCCTTTGTCGAAATGAAAAAAAAAAAAAAAAATCAAACGATAAACGTGATATATTGCGTAGGTGAAATTGTATACCAACGTAAACGCAAAGGACATCGTGTAACTCGGTGTGTTATTAGGGCCGGTAAGATCGTAAAGATGAAAATCCCTCTTTGGCTATCTGGTCCAGCTAAACCCGGTGAATAATCCGTACGATCGTATAAGTCACTTTTATGACCTCTTCGGAGTGTTTCCGGTCAAGTGTCCCCACAGGGAGCTCTTGCCGCGGAATGGAGAGACACACAGGGTCTTCACGATTCACGGACCAATCGAGGACCCAGGCGACATAAAGATATGACGCCTGGGTCCAATAATAACCGTTCTGGCAATCTCCTTCAAACGTATCGATCGAATATTCTAAGTGCCATTGAAAATTGACTGCCCAACATTTCGGTCGGACAACAAAAATTGACACGGTACGTTGATGATAAAATGCTTAAGAACGAAACCGTTACGGGTGTCGATGTGGAACGATACCTTAGTCAAAATATTATTATCAAGGGAGTTATATGCAGTTGTCATAGGCGAAATAATTGTACTATCAAATTACGCTATGTTTTCGATTAGAAAATGTAGTTTTGTTGTAAAAGGAAAACTCTTGAATTTCGCCCATAACAACTGCACATAACAGCCCTTGATAATAATATTTTGACTAAGGTATCGTTGCACATCGATAGCTTTTTTTTCAATGCTCGATCAAGGCTAATTCCATAATGCTGTATTACCGGGTTAGGCCACTCCAGAGGCCGAAAAAATAGACTTTTTTGGGGATTTTTTTTCAGAAAAACTACGAAATAAATCGAGATTACAAAAAAGGGTGTTTATCATACATATCAGTGAATGTGTACAATAATTTTTTCGAAACGATTAATTTCAAAATGGCGGCTGTGCAGCGTTTTTGCAATGACGTCTCCGTTTTTGTTGGCCGGAAACATAACTCAGACAATTTTCACCCGATTCACTTGACATTTTGAATATATCTTTAAAAATACATTGTCTATGGAAGTGCGTAGGATTTTTTTTCTATAATGCATAGTTCATTTGTTATTAACAATTTTCTAACGATTTTTTAAGCAAATTGTCACTTTTCACTTTAGAAGTGCGCCATTTGGCCAAAAATCAATATATCGAAAAAATCCTACGCACTTCCATAGACAATGTATTTTTAAAGATATATTGAAAATTTCACGTGAATCGATTGAAAATTGTCTGAGTTATGTTTCCGGCCAACAAAAACGGAGACGTCATCGCAAAAACGCTGCACAGCCGCCATTTTGAAATTAAGGGACAACACCACTGTGACCCCCTGTTTTTTTTCACATTTTTCAAGAATTTTTTTTTGTTGGAAAAAAAAGAGATATTCGAAAAATTTTTTTGGGTTTTGTTCCTTGATTATTAATGTATCAAAAAACATTTTTTTCACATTTATCACGCCGCATGGTGGCGCTGGGGAAGTTGTCGCGTCAGGTGCTGTCATCTTCGCGGCACGCAGCAGAACTCTCTTCAACGTCGATCTGAAAGAAAATACCGAGTGTTTTCGTTAATAATATGATATTTTGAAGAGAAGTACATGGGGATTTGGAAAAATATTGTTTTAAAAAAAATAGGCACGCCTTTGAAATTAACTTTAATTTCAAAGGCGTGCCTATTCTTTTTAAACCAATATTTTTCCAAATCCCTATGTACTTCTCTTCAAAATATCATATTATTAACGAAAACACTCGGTATTTTTTTTCACATCGACGTTGAAGAGAGTTCTGCTGCGTGCCGCGAACCACTGCAGAGATGACAGCACCTGACGCGAGAGCTTCCCCAGCGCCACCATACGGCGTGAAAAATGTGAAAAAAATGTTTTTTGATACATTAATAAACAAGGAACAAAACCCGAAAAATTTTTTCGAATATCTCTTTTTTTTCCCACAAAAAAAAATTCTTGAAAAATGTGAAAAAAAACAGGGGGTCACAGTGGTGTTGTCCCTTAATCGCTTCAAAAAAATTATTGTATACAGTCACTGATATGTACGATAAACACCATATTTTGTAATCTCGATTTATTTTGTCGTTTTTCTGAAGAAAAATCCCCAAAAAGCCTATTTTTTCGGCATCTAAAGTGGCTTAAGGTAGTAGTCTGGTAACTTAAGCCGATTTTCATGTCTTTTTTGGAGGGCGTTTCTTGTAGGAAAATAAAAGCGAAGAAGGGGTTGTAAAATAGAAAGTTAGGGGTGAAAAAATTTCTCGGTAGTTCCGACGGGAACTATAAGTGTGTAGAATAGCCTGTTAAAATTTGAAAGCAATCGGTTCGATAGAAAAAAAGTTAGGACCCGGGCTGCCAACTTCGAGGTGCCAACTTCGATCAATAATAACAATAATAATAAACTATTACATTTTTTCAAAAAAACTTTTTTTTGTATCTTTAATATGTAAATAAAAACATCCTAAATATCCAAAACTATTCATTTTTATTTTCCTACAAAAAAACGCCCTCCAAAAAAGACATGAAAATCGGCTTAAGTTACCAGACTACTACCTTAAGCCCGGAACATAACTTTCTCCTGTACTGTTTCAATTTGAAAGGTAGATTTTTTTTTCCCGTACGACTGTAATATATGATGGCGAGGAAGAAAAAAACGTTTGGGCATTCTAAGACGTCAAAGTCGACGACGGAGCCTCTAACGACGGGTACAAGAAACGAGGAGAGAAAACCAAGCGAACTCGCACAACAGCTCACTCGTTTGTCGGCTTCGTTGATGTTAGCTCGATTCGCGTTGAGGCGCGTATGAATATTTGATAGGTCCTTCACGTCACCCCATATTCGACCTTCTTCTATTTGATCTCCTTCTAGACGGAGTTGCTCTACACATCCCCCACCTACCGGACGGTTCCCCCTCTCGACCGCCCACCAACAGCCCACTCGACAGGTCCCAGCTGTGGTGAATTATTTAACACCCCCGGGGGACACGGGTTGCGTGTATACTGTGTGTGCACCGATGTTATATACTTCACCTCCAAATTTCTCCTTCTCCCCACCCGCCATATTGTACTTACTTTTGTTTTACTTTCTCATACTCTGCACTTTCTTATATCTCCGCATTATCGTATCTCATTGGTGCTTCTTTTCGAACGTGCGATCGAAAAAAAAAGGCACACAAATCCGCACCTCCATCGGGACAATGTCTCTAAATGTGATTTTCCAATGTTTCACAACATTTTGCCGAAAATGACAGAAAAAACATGAGTTTGTATTCATGTGAAAGAAGTTTCTCCATAAGGAAGCAAAAAAAAAGGCAAAGACATAATCGCGCGACAACAAGAACAAGAAAAGTCATCGACTGGATCAGTCTGTTCCCCCATCGCGCCATTCCGCTAAGCTTTTGTTTGCAAGGACTGATCGGATTGCGCCGCTCGGTCTTCATAAATATTTCCAGAAGTAGTATTAATGGGCAACCGATTTTTTTTTGCCGTGAGCGGGGCGAGTCGAATTATTGATTGATTAACATGAGTTTTCATCTCGTTTTCCGAAACGCCCTCTGTGAAAATAATGCCATTTACTTTTGTATCGCAATATAAATCCGATATCTATAGATTCTGATCCCGATATAAATGCTCGTGACAATCATCATACGCACCATAATTCGTGAATAACGGTTTTTTCATTATCAACCGTAAAGGAATCAATATTCTCGATCGTAAAGTGAACTGTGAAAATTAATTTTGATATTCTTCAAAAACTATTTTTTATATAAATGTCCACTTACCCACGTAGTTTGATGGACAAACGTTCACGGTACCCAACAGCTTTTGTAACGTGCTGCCGCCTTCGGCGACACGCTCAACTCCTTCGGATACCTTGCCCGTTTACCATCGAATGGTAATGAAGAAATGGACTGAAGCTACTGCGAACAACCGCTGGCGCTGACTACCTCGTACCACACACACCGAACACTTGTATTCTATAGACTTCATGACTTCACGTGTATTCACTGTTGATCTAGGATCGACGTTACCACGATGTTTCATCGTTCTCAAAACTGCTTGAAACGCGCGTTTATTTATATAGCCCAGATGGTAATGTATCGGTAAATTCGCGGCTATGTGCCTTCTTCGGTAGATGGGAGACATTGTGTTCCTCGCAGTCGGGTCGTTATCACATTGCTGCCGAAACCACGGTCTTGTATACAGGTCTGGAAACTCCCTCAAATTTCAGTGGTGGGCCCGTTAACGAAGCTGTTTTTAATTTCTGTAGCAGCCACTAAAGGCGTTGCAATCGGATAATGCCGATAGACATAACCTGAAAACCCCTCGATAGCTCTCGCGGTTGTCTGTCTCTGTCCCACTAACAGACACCGCGTTACACATATTTATTATATGTAATTATAAGTTATTAATCCCGTCATCTTTAATGAATATGCTGAATAAATATGCTCTTAATTTGAATCGGGTTTTAAACATTCTAACTGTTAACCGAGCATGATAAATATAAACGATTTGCAAATATCTATGTCATATGAATATATATTAGGCGAAATAGTTGTCTACCTCTTGGTGGATCGATCTCCGTTAGATTTTCTTTTGAATCCTATAAAATAAACAAAAGTTTTCATTTACAAAAATAGAAATACATCGAATCGTTTCATATATTTAATTTGATCCTTTTTCATCATATTTTTGTGAAAATTGCAGGTACTCAAATAAAGATAAAAGTTGAAGAATTTATTTTCACTCATACTTACTTGATTTTGAAAACTGGAACACTTTTCAAAAACCTAAAGAATAAAGTGTAAGAAAATGTAAAGAGCTGATTTTTACTTACCTTAATCTACTATTTTTGGCACGCTACTAAATGCTGTCCATTTCGGAATATTGACAAAACTCAAATAAAGAGAAACACTAAAGTATTTATTTTTATTCATACTTCCTTGATTTCGAAAACTGGAACACTTGCAAAAACTTGACATAAGATTTATTCAGTAGTTAATTTCGACAATTTTTTCTTAAAAACGAATTTCTTTTTGAGTTTAAAATTTTCCTGGTGTGCATATTGCCTCATTTTTAATCTTACATAGTAAATTATAGCGTCTGATAAGATTTCAGATCTATGCTCTTTACAGGGATAAGCGAAGGTGTATGAGTTAAATACTTCATCTAGAAATATATCGAAAACATCAATACGAGAGGAATATTTTGTAAATGATGCTTCGATATGACGGATCGGATGAAAGAAATGAATATTTGCGTGAATCAGGCCACCGCGTGATTTCATTTTCACCAGTTGCGGCTCTGAAGATCCGCAACTGGTTTTCAATCTCACAGCTTCCTGGCACGTTGGACAGGATTCATACTTTCGATGGAACATCAGGGATATCTGAAATATCAATAGAGGAAATTTATGTATGTTTAAATTATATTAATTTCATCGCTTTTATATAATAACGATGCAATAGATACATTCTCTTAAGGAAACTTACCAAGACGAGTACTGATTCCTTGAATTGACGATTTCGTGACTCCGAAGGACGGAACAGTGCTTGAAGAATTTCTTTCGGAATTCGAAACTTGTTTCGCATATCCATGCTCCGGCACACTATTTTCGTTTTCTACTCAGATGTCATCGAATCTTGTTCGCACAGCAAACTCTTTGAGTCGCATTGTTTTGTACGGGACCTTACATATTGAAAATACACGATATGAGTAACTATCTTCTTAAACTATGTTTAAAATCTTTTCATTAAACTTACCCGTGCAATTACTTGGCGACTTGCGTCGAGCTTAGCCCATTCGCGAACTATGTCTTCATTGTTAAAATGTCACATACACGATTCGTGTGTTATAATTTTATAATGCCTGGAATAGATGGTTCCCACTTTTTCCACGTATCAATGTTCTTCGGCACTCGAAATGTACAACATTTTTTGTTTATTTTACTACCGGTTTTACAATGTGGCACTACACACCGATTCATCATTCTTAATATAATAATCACTTAAAGACTGTGATCACAAGACCGTGCTGTGATCTACACCAAATAAACATAATATTCAGGCATAGCAGTATCGAAGGGTTTTCAGGTTATGTCTATCAGCATTATCTGATCGCAACGCCTCTAGTGACTGCTACAGAAATTAAAAACAGCTTCGTTAAGAGGACCATTCTCAGCGGAGCTGAGACCGTGGCCGAAACTAAACGATATTAATGGCGCCGGTAAGTGTAACCAAAAATTACGCAATTACGTGCAGCATAAAATGTTATATGGTAATATCATAGATCGTTTCAGGCTCTCAACACCTCATGATAACACACAATTATGGTATATTACCAAATGCGAAATGAATACCGTGTGAATACGAAAGGGCTGCAGCTTTAGAGGAAACAATAATCGTTGCTCCGAGGAACAATAAAATTATCATGGCGCTCATTTACGTAAGCAACTCACGTGACCAAGTGCAAGAATCCACTGATGTATTGCGTACATACAAAGTACAGATTTCGCGAAAACGAACTTAGGCTTGTTCGCCAACGACAATTCGACTCGGCATAACATTATAGCACGTTGTAATCGTGGACTTTTAGAATATATATCTCTGGATATTACTGACGTGGGCGCGCCACTTTGTATTCTAAGGAAATTGCGAACGATGTGGAAGTCGCGTATTTGGCGTGCTCGGACAGACTCAATGCCGTCTCGTAGTATTCTCGCACAGTCGCGAAACAAGACTTGAATAAAATGCTACGTAATTCAATTGGGTCCGTTGCTCTCCAACGCTGTTTTTTTCCCTGCGCTTTTTTCCCATCTATAAAATCTCACGCGTCATTGGATGTTCACAAATATGAAAAATCTTAACAAACATGCGGTTAACTCAGATTTCAGTAATTACGCTGAATAGCCAGTCGCTTTGCGGGGATTAACTGCGATACCGGGGGCTGTTTTCACCCATTTTTTTTCCCTCGTTCACTTCCATTTTTATACTCTTTGCTTGTAACTAGAATCGAGATACCGCGTTTCTTTTGATTGTGACGGTAGGGTAGCTTGTTCCCTAAATTCATCGTCCCCGAACTCGTCTCCAAAATCGTAACTAGACTGAAGAATCCCTTCACTATTGAACCGCAATGCTGCCTGATGGCGCGGTAAACGTGTTCTCATATCTACCAGCCCGAATTTCCAGACAACCGCCTTTTTCATTATGCCGTAATAATTATTGATTGATAATTATTAGATAATAATTAATAATTGACAATTGATAATTGATAATTGATAATTTATAATTGATAATTAATAATTGATAATTGACAATTGATAATTGATAAATGATAATTGATAATTGACAATTGACAATTGACAATTGATAATTGATAATTGATAATTTATAATTTATAATTGATAATTGATAATTGATAATTAATAATTGACAATTGACAATTGATAATTGACAATTGACAATTGACAATTGACAATTGACAATTGACAATTGACAATTGACAATTGACAATTGACAATTGACAATTGACAATTGACAATTGATAACTGATAATTGATAATTGATAATTGATAATTGATAATTGATAATTGATAATTGATAATTGATAATTGATAATTGATAATTGATAATTGATAATTGATAATTGATAATTGATAATTGATAATTGATAATTGATAATTGATAATTGATAATTGATAATTGATAATTGATAATTGATAATTGATAATTGATAATTGATAATTGATAATTGATAATTGATAATTGATAATTGATAATTGATAATTGATAATTGATAATTGATACGGCATAATGAAAAAGGAGGATCATAATAGCAACGTATCTATTGCTCAGTCCTCGAACTCTGGCATTCGGACTGGTAGATATGAGACCACGTTTACCGCGCCATCTAGCAGCATTGCGGGTCAGTGATTAAGGCATTTTTCAGTATAGTTCCTTTTTTGGGGACGATTAATTTCGGGAACATACTACACTTCCATTGTGACATAACACTTTCTACAATATAAGTTAGAAGACATATGTATGCGCTCAAAAGGTGTCGCACCGAGCGATTTCCCAAAGCGTTCAAAAAATAACCGTGAATCCGGCTAACCCGAAAGTTTAACGACGTTGCTGAAACGTCACCTTACCTTTCCCAATGAGGTAAGTTTCCGAGAGCACTGCTGCATTTCTGGTTGATTTTTAGTTACGAGATATTTTATTCAAAGTTCGCGTTTGGTATATAGGATAGCAGATGTCCCGAGACCGACTGAAACGCAACCGCCAACGTCCAATCGGTTTTTTTCATCGTGGTTTCTTCGCGTGCAGCAGGTGTAGAGCGCGGCCGATCGTTGGTATATCTGCTTCTTGGCAGGTGAATTCGAATAATTTTTTAATTCCTCCGATAGTCTCGAACTGCTGCTATGAAAAGTGAGAGACGGAGAACGATCCGCGACAACTCCGCGCTAGATTGAACCGATAAATGAGCAGATGGAAAAACGTTCTTAAGGGTTTAGGCCACTCTGGACACCGAAAAAATAGGCTTTTTGGGGGATTTTTTTTTTTTCAGAAAAACTCCAACATAAATTGAGATTACAAAATAGGGTGTTTATCATACATATGAGTGACGGTATACAATCATTTTTTTGAAGCGATTAATTTCAAAATGGCGGCTGTGCAGCATTTCTGCGATAACGTCTCCGTTTTTGTTGGCCGGAAACATAACTCAGACAATTTTCAACCGATTCACTTGAAATTTTCAATATATCTTTAAAAATACATTGTCTATGGAAGTACGTAGGATTTTTTTTCGATATATTGATTTTTGGCCAAATGGCGCACTTCTAAAGTGAAAAGTGAAAAATTTGCTTAAAAAATCGTCAGAAAATTGTTAATAACAAATAAACTATGCAATATAGAGAAAAAAAATCCTACGCACTTCCATAAACAATGTATTTTTAAAGATATATTCAAAATTTCCAGTGAATCGGTTGAAAATTGTCTGAGTTATGTTTCCGGCCAACAAAAAACGGTGGCGTCTTCGCAAAAACGCTGCACAGCCGCCATTTTGAAATAAATAGCTTCAAAAAAATTATTTTATACAGTCACTAATTTGCATGATAAACCCTCTATTTTTTAATCTCGATTTATTTTGTAGTTTTTCTGAAGAAAAAAAATCCCCAAAAAAGCCTATTTTTTCGGCCTCCAGATTGGCCTGACCCGTTAAACAAAGGTACGATGGTAAGTAAAAAAATAATTTGGTTTCTTCTGCGTCGAACGAGACGAATCGTCATTCTTTCTGTCGCATTGATCGAACAAAGAGCGCGGATGTCGTTATTATATGTCGAACGCCTTGCAGATGGTCGAGTTACGAAAGAGAGAGAGAGAGAGGTCTCTCGGGATGCCTTTGACGTCGCGCGCAAAAAGCATCTCCTTGCGGGGCGACAGTTCGTTCGCATTAGGACGTACACCACTACTATTATTTTCGTTGCGTTGGAGGTCACCGTGGTGGCTCAATGAATAACGAAGAGCGGTGGAAACGTCCCGTTGAACACGGATCTATGAAGGGAAATGGACCTTCCACGAATATCTTCTCGGATTTTTCGTCGAGACCCTCTTTGTCATCGAATTCTTTAAACGCCTTCCCTTACAATATTTTCCCTTCTTTTATTTGTCGAATCGCCGCGCTCACCTCGCACTTCAGGTACTCCTCGCTCTCCCGATGGTACCAATAACGTTCGAAGAAAAAAAATAATAAGAAAAATTCGTCTTGCCTACAGTAGAATGTACACAGCGTATCAAGGAAAAAAAATGGCCGTGGAAAATATAGCCGAGGAAAATATGGCGGGAAAAAAAGTTGACAAAGCCGACTGAAAATATAACTTCGCACGGTATACAGTTTGTATTGGAATTATTTTTTCTAATTTTTACTATAATTTCATTCATGTTCATTCTATTCTCTTGAAATCTGCAAGATTGATGTTCGCGCAGGCACTCTTTCGCAAATGAACTGCTGCCGCGGAGACACAGCAACGGAAAACAGGAAACGGGCAGAAGTTTCATAATGGTGATATGTTTTTTTTTCCTCATTATCAAATTTATAATATCCTAAATATTGTATCTGAACGCAGATTTGGCCTTAGTGAAGTAGCATGAGAGAGAAACGTCAGAGTCGATGGTGGAACTAACGTCGAAGGAAACGAGAAGTTGGAACAATCGATAAAAACCCTTTTGCCCGGTAGTGTACGAGGTCTGTTCAAAAAGTATCGCGAATTTTGAATTTCCGCGGGCTACGTATATTCGATTTTCGATTTTTTTGTTGCGTTAGGTTGGTACTCATGTCCCTCACTTATGCTGAAAAAAATCGGCCATTTTGAATGTTTAGTTAATTGTTGACAGCTGTTTTGGTTAGACGTGTTTTGGCTTGTCTTCGATTTTTGCCTATTCCACAAAATGGATCAAAGAATCTGTATGAAATTTTGTGTGAAAAACAAAATTAAGTGCGCGGACGCATTCCGAATGTTGACTGTGGCATATGCACGGCTCGAAACAAAATATGTAGTTCCGGTATTGTGTTTTCCTTGACTAAATTCTTTCTCGCTATGTTCATGTCGGTTTTGATACGTGACCGACCGTATCATTTCGGTTCAGCATTTCGGTCGCGAACATAGTGGAGAATGAATAAACAAATTGAAAGTCGGTTAAAGCTATCGCGAAAAGTGTGGATTCGGAGAAACAAATGTGTAATGCCATACGATCTTTCATTTTAAGTTGACGTACCTTCGAACGTACTTATGTACTTTTCTGCAATAAAAATACATCGAAAATATATTTAATGATGAAATTTGGTGCAACTGAAATTACGTGCATCGGTCTGTTTCGCATAGATTTTTTATTTTTCGTCGGTAACAACATGGAAAATGAAAGGACACGTTAATCTGTAGATCCAAATAATAATATTTACAGTCCCCACATCAATATAAACCCTCGAAACTAAACGATTAAATTTATAAAAAATCGACATTTCCAACGGCGTATCAAGCGTCCTATTTTTCTTCGATAAAAAAGATATATGTCCCTCAAAAATTAACGAAACGGGGAGGCGGATGAGCAAGTCAGTCTAAAATTAAAAAGTATCATTGTGGACGTAGCAGTACCAAACATTATCGGATCTAAATATAAGTTACATTAAAACTATACTGTAGATAGATATTTTATTCTTTCTTGAACGTTTCATTGATTCTCAATGTTAACGTGTCTTGTAACTTTTCTTCATTCATGCTACATCAATAAAGTGAGAAGACGAAAGTCATATGGGAGAAGCTTCTCTCTACACTCACCTGTAACCAATACAAATAAATGTTCTTACGCTGTTGCCAAAGTTTATATGGGATTTTATAATATCTTGATTTTGTTTAATATAAATAGACTATCATTAAAGGACAGTTGGTATACAATTTGACAAGAATTGACGAAATGGTTAATATTATATTGACTTATGAATTTGTTTGCAACTTTCATATTTTGTAGGAAATTAAATGACTGCTGAAACTTCCTTATATTTGCAACTATAGTACATAATTTTAAATCTAATGTACCATATACATGTTTGATCATTTAAAATGATTTATTTTTCGCAAAATTAGTATCCTTGCTCTAATAATCGTGAGAAGGATTCTTTTTGGCCGGTGGCATTATGACTGTCAGTTTGATAGTGGTGTAAAATAATTCACATGCACGTGAAGGATGCTGATGTAGAATAAAAAACGAAACCCGGTCGAAATCGTCTCCTAACGTTCGCAACCACGACCCGAACCTCAACGACTAAAGATAATTCGTACGATGTTCAGTCTAAAGAATAATAAATATCATAATTTCGTGCATTTGTTTTAGGAATCGGTTAGACGTTTAGGTCGAACTTTCGCGTGTTTTAACCGCACATTCAATCTGTTTGCAATATTGTTTCAAGCCCTAGGCATATGGTGAAGCTACCTTGGACCAAAGCAACGTTTATCGGTGGTACAAAATGTTCTCAGAGGGCCGAGAAGATGCGAAGAACGAAATGCGTTCCGGACGCCCGAGCACATCAACAACAGACGAATACATTGATGAAATGAAAAAAATAATATTGGCCAATCGTCGAATCACCGTTAGAGAATTTGCCGAGGAACTAAACATATCGATTGGCTCGTGCTATTCTATTTTTACTAATGATTTGGGCATGAGACGAGTCGCCGCGATATTCGTGCCAAAATTGCTCAATTTCGAACAAAAACAGCGTCGCGTTAACATTGCTAAGGAGCTGTTGGACTCGGTCCGCGACGACCCAAATTTGCTCCAGAGGGTCATAACTGGTGACAAATCATGGGTTTATGGTTATGACGTGGAAACCAAAGCTCAATCATCGCAATGGAAGCTGCTTTTTTGGAATAGACAAAAATCGAAGACAAGCCAAAACACGTTTAACCAAAACAGCTGTCAACAATTAACTAAACATTCAAAATGGCCGATATTTTCAGCATGAGTAAGGGACACGAGTACCAATCTAACGGCACAAAAAAATCGAACACTTTTTGTACGGACCTCGTATAATGTTTTATACGGATGAGAGAATCTCATAGCCCTGTAACACGATATACCTTTCCAACGAGCGGACAGAGGGATAAGCGCGTGCTACGAATCGGCACCCAATCATATTGACGAAATAATTACGATTCGTTATTACGACGAGAGCAAAAAAAATTATTAGTTTTTTCGTTTCATGCAGATTAATTCGTAATAATAATTATTATTTTATGACTAATATTACGATTGTTTTTTTAAAGTAATTATTTTATTTTTACTTGTTTCTTTTTTACTACGCGTAAATGAAAGTCGATGGGTTTCTGCGTCGTTCGTAATATCAAACGGTAGATGAAAATTTGTGTTTGTTTTTCTCTCAGTTCGAGACTTGAGAACCGCTGGTTAGAGAAGGGCGCGTGCCAAGCGCTAGCATCTGCCGCGGTTGCTGATTTCGGAGCCCCTCGTTTCATTTCGTTCTTTTTTTTTTCTTTCCAGAACGAACCGTCACCACTGCCAGAGAAGCGAACCATACAGTATACTATATATTAAACTCCAGCGTGGCTCGGTTTTTTGAAACGAACGATCCTCACGGATCAGCCACCATTCTTGTCTCCGGTTACAAAACACTTCCGCAGGAAGCAGCAGCCCCAGATCTTGTATGCACATTTATTTTTTATTTTTTATTTAAGGCATTTCTTCGTTCCTTTTTTCTTTCATGGTTCGTCCACAAGTAAAGACAAAATGTGCACAGTTTCACAGGCTGTTGACGCAATTATGTACTAAACGTAGAAGCAAGTACGAGCGAGCTGCGCGAAAAGACTTTCCACTTACATCCAAGTATAAAAGGACGAGGAAAAGGAAAAAGGGCGAAATATCCATATTATTATTATTACGCCATTAAACGAATGTTTAATCAAAGTCGTTGAGTGTGAAAAAACATTGGAAACGTTTAAATAAGCGTCACTGTATATTAGGGTGGTTCTTAATTTGGTGATGTTGGAAATTCTTTGGTATTGTTCCTTGAAAGTAATCGACATATCCAGAAAAAAAAATTGGGCGCAAGCGGAACTTTGTCCAATAATTCTAACCCACCCCACCGAGCTGTCGAATTTTTATATGAAAAAATGCATGCATTCAAAATCTTGTTAAGAAAATTGTTTATTATTTCAAAACTATTCATGATAAAAAAAATTTTATATGGTGTTTTTATAGGAAATTTAATGCTCTACAAAAAAGGTATCTTGTAAAATTCTTGTGAATCTAATATTTATCACGTTATTAGCAAAAAACTGTCATCATTTATTCCAAAAGTCCATCATTATGGCCAAAACAGGAGTTTGACGTCGAAAAACTGCAATGTATTCTTCATATGCAATTAGAAATATGAAGAGATACGTAGTGCACTCAATAACAGTATGTGAACGATATTTAAATTTTCAATTTTATCAATTTTATTATCATTCATGATAAATTTTTCTTCTTTGATCGATAAGGACGTTGATTTCTTTATCAGTTCCAAATCGATGGCTTTTTTCAAAAGATTTGAAATCAACTCCTCATTTTTTGACATCGATGTGAGCGAGTGGATTTCTAATGAAAATTATTCACAAGGCTTAAAAGTAGTTAAAGGAATTAAAGTGGTTAACGATGTTGCAGAAAGAGGAGTGAAACTTATTGCAGAGTACAATGATCGTCTCACTTATGATGAAGATCAGAAACAATTCATTGTACAAATAATTGAAGAATATAAAAAAAAAATATCCTGATATTAACAAAGCAATTTTCCTCCAACCGATGTAATTCATTATTGTAAGTTGATTTTTAAAATATATGACATCATTCATTATAATTCACAATAAAATAATTCATTGTTGAGTGCGCTACGTATTTCTTCATAATCTTATATACATACGAAAAATAAATTGCAGCTATTCGACGTCAAACTCCTGTTTTGACCATAATGATCGACTTTTGGAATAAACGATGACAGTTTTTTGCTAATTACGTGATAAATATTAGATTCACGAGAATTTCACAAGGTACCTTTTTTGTAGAGCATTATATTTCCTACAAAAACGTCATATAAAATTCTTTTATCATAAATAGTTTAGAAATAATAAACAATTTTCTTAACGGAGAACACCACTGTGACCCCCTGTTTTTTTTCACATTTTTCAAGAATTTTTTTTTTGTGGGAAAAAAAAGAGATATTCGAAAAATTTTTTTGGGTTTTGTTCCTTATTTATTAATGTATCAAAAAACATTTTTTTCACATTTTTCACGCCGCATGGCGGCGCTGGGGAAGCTCTCGCGTCAGGTGCTGTCATTTCCGCGGCACGCAGCAGAACTCTCTTCAACGTCGATCTGAAAAAAAATACCGAGTGTTTTCGTTAATAATATGATATTTTGAAGAGAAGTACACAGAGATTTGGAAAAATATTGTTTTAAAAAAAATAGGCACGCCTTTGAAATTAAAGTTAATTTCAAAGGCGTGCCTATTTTTTTTAAAACAATATTTTTCCAAATCTCTGTGTACTCCTCTTCTCTTCTCTCCTGACGCGAGAGCTTCCCCAGCGCCACCATGCGGCGTGAAAAATGTGAAAAAAATGTTTTTTGATACATTAATAAACAAGGAATAAAACCCAAAAAAAATTTTCGAATATCTCTTTTTTTTCCCACAAAAAAAAATTCTTGAAAAATGTGAAAAAAAACAGGTGGTCACAGTGGTGTTCTCCCTTAACAAAATTTGGAATGCATGCATTTTTTCATATAAAAATTCGACAGCTCGGTGGGGTGGGTTAGAATTATTGGACAAAGTTCCGCTTGCGTCCAATTTTTTTTCTAGATATGTTGATCACTTTTGAGGAACAATAACAAAGAATTTCCAACATCACCAAATTAAGAACCACCCTAATGTATATGTCTCGGGCGAACTTTAGAATTTAATTTGTTTTATGGCAAGCCATTTGGAGTAGCGTTAAAATTAGCTGCCAGATGGCGAACGCCCGACTTCACTTACCAATATTTCTCATTTATTTATTTCTAGAAATACCCACGAATGTCGAACGCGCCATTCGGATTCTCGTAATACGAAAATTGCGAAAGTGCGACGCGTGTGCGTCCGTTGGGCTTTGCTCGTTTTCGTTCGAGGTCCTCATACCGAAGACCGTTGGCACACGATGGGACCGGACTCGGGGCCCCCTCGCTCGTTCTCCGAAAGCAGGACCATCGAAGCACCGCTGATACACATGCACGTATCTAATATATATACATACACAGGCAGGCATAAAAAAAATCGAGCGTCGCGCTGGGCCTCAGGTAAGCAGCTGCTCCACTGCCGGCGGGACTCCGGGCTGTCGGCAACCGGTCCCCGCGCGTTTGAATCAGTCCCGGCACAACTGTCGTGTGAGCAACATGCCACGCTGTTACGAACACGATGTATATTTACTAACCCCGAGTACACTCGTTCGAAAGAATGAACTGTAATTCAAAGAGGAGGCAACTTTATTCGACAAGGTTTGTGATTTTGCGTGAGCCAAAAAAAAAGAAAGTCAATCAAACGCCAAACAGTGACGAGCATTTTTTTTTCGGCTCACCTGTTCAAATACACGGTTTTTAATTTATTTATTTATTTATTTGTGAAGAAAAAAGGTGACGACAAGTGTTTTCGTTGTTGTTAATCCCGTCAATTGGATATTTCGGATATATACAACGAAGTGAAATGTTGTTGGCAAAGTTGATCGTGAGTTTATGCACCTTTTGCTTGATCCGTTGCGATCTTTTGGATCTTTACGTTCAACACATGGACGAGACAATGAGAACATTGACGTACAAAAGAGCGCATCATCCGCGGGATTTGATTAACGGCGTGAGAATTAAAAGGAGCACGACGAACCTGCCGAATTACTTCAAAGTCGGCGTATTGAAGAAACAACGTTTGGAAATCGACGAGAATTACCGGAATAATTCGAAGGTCAAGAGACGAAAGAACGAAAAGGTTCCGGCAATGAGATCCGAGGTTCTTGACTTTCCGTATAATAGAGAAAAACACCGTGATGCCAATCGATACGAATTTATCGATGAGTATTTGAAAAATTCATCGAGAGACATTGGAAACGAGTCGAAAAGTTCGGGTGTCAAGATCGAGACGAAAAACATTAAAAATACGACGAGAATTAAATTTCCTCGAGCGAAGACTCCGGGGGAAAATTTCGAAAGGAAAATTCCCGAACGTCGTAGCGCACACAACGAACTGTTAGCGAAGATAAGTCCCAATATGTTGTACGGAAGAACAAAAAAAATTGATCAACCGGGCGAGCAACGTCCGTTGGGGAATTTGAAGAAATTCACAAAATCCAAGAAGCAGGACTATCAGTCGCGCCAATCGATTGTTAGATCGAGGCGAAGCGCAAAAGAAGTAAACTTTACGAGGTACGAAATTCTCGATGACGACGGCGATGTTGTACTCGAATGGGATCCCACGGACGATGAAATAGTAACGTTTAAGGTGATCGCAAAGACTCACGGTTATGTGGGCATAGGATTCAACGATAAGAGTCACATGATGGGTGCTGATATTCTTATAGCGTGGGTGGACGATCACACGGGAGCAGTTAACCTTTTGGTAAATATATACGTACGATTTTTTTTTTTCTATACTCGATCTCACAACGAAAATTGTCATCAAACGGGTTTGGACTTGGATTTTCGAGAAAAAAACAAATTCTCAATGTAGACGTTAACTCATTGAGCGTCAACAACAAATTTCCATTTCCACTCGACACACCTCATCATTGTCTAAATCCACTTGATTACTCATGATGTTGAAAGTTTGCATCGTTGGGAATGCAACGAAAATAAATTTTTCACACCATTAATCCCCCTTGAGATTGGATTATCGATGAAATCGTTAAAACGCTTTATCGATTTCTCCTTCAAGGACCTGAGCCTTAATGGCCACGAGAAGCAAGAGCAATACTGAAAATAAAAAATTTTAAACCTATTTGCGTTGCGTTCGAACGATGCAAACTTCAACATCATGATTACTCAAGGATGTTCGTTAAGGGAGGGGTAAGGGTTTCAGCGTAAAAAAAACACTTTTTTTGCGATTTTTTTTCTCAAATATGGATTGAGCGTCTTGAACGTCTTGGAAAAATAACAATTTGCGGTGTTCACTATAATTCGACCGGAAATTATCTGAAAATGAAAAACCATGAAAATTTAGTCAAATTATAATCAAATCTTCCCCCCAACGTACTCTGATAATTTTTTTTTTCATTTGGCGCGGTGAACGAGTTTGTGACTTGACAGAGAGTCGGTCGAGTTGTTGTCGCGGCGCTTGTTCGTTAGGAACTCCCCCGTCAACAAGAGAATTCCTGATAGTCTGCTTGTTGACGGAGAGAAAATATCGAAGAGAGGGTAGGAAAGTTTTTACGAGAAACCAAAGGTTTAGAAAATGCAAGAGCGCGTGTGGGCCCTTTTGGTCGCCATAAGAGACTCCCCGTAAAACAGCCTCGTCTCGGGAGAGACTCGACTGGGACCCGTAAGTACTCGAGTTTTATGACAGGGAAAACTGAGACACGGTTGTTCTATTTTGTAGACGACGAAATGAAAGAAGTCAAAGAAGTAAACGCGTGAGAAAGAATCGAGTCCTTACAAAGGAATGACTGTATAGAAGAAAATGCATATTGGAAATGAAATAAAATGAAATAAAATAAATGCGTGTTTATATGCGACCAGAGAGTGGTGGCGACGCCGTCACCACAGTACCCCCTGGCCAGTGATTGAGCCAATCACGAAAAACCGCCTTGAAGTCGATCGGGAAATCGAACTCGTAAGCCCGATCTTCTAGTATGCTGGAGCGTAACGTCGTTGGGTTGCTGAGTGGGCGGAGCATTCGGTGTTGCGAGTGCCGATGCTACCGGATGTGACTGCTGCCGCTGAGACGATTGCTGATGCTGCTGTTGGGATAGTTGCTGATGCTGATGCTGCTCCTGTTGAGCGGCTTGCTGTTGCGCGTGTACCTGAGCATGTTGTTGATGCTGCTGAGTCGCCCGTTGCTGCTGTTGTTGAGCGTGAGAATGTTGCGCTTGCGGATGCTGCTGCGAACGTTGGGGACCTTGTTGCGCGTGTTGCTGAACCTGATGAGGATGTTGAACTTGTTGCGAATGCTGGGGACCTTGCTGAGGGTGCTGCGGACCCTGTTGAGAATGCTGAGGCCCTTGTTGCGAATGTTGAGATCCTGGTTGCAAATGTTGAGGACCTTGCTGAGGATGCTGAGGACCCTGTTGAGCATGTTGAGATCCTGGTTGCGAATGTTGAGGACCTTGCTGAGGATGCTGAGGATCCTGTTGAGCATGTTGCTGCGCCTGATGCGTGTGCGAAGGACCCTGTCGAGAATGTGTCTGCGGTCCTTGTGGATGTTGTTGGGGTGGTCCTTGGGAGTGCTGTTGAACTTGTTGCGGGTGCTGCTGCATGTGTTTCAGCTTACGCGAACCACATTTCTGGATCGGAAGGCCAGAAGGGTGGTATACGAATAGCTACCCGGTCGACTGACCGTGCGGCAACCTGATCTGCGTTGGGCGCATCGCCGTCTGCCATTCTTATAGCACTTGTTTGAACGGACGTCACGAAACTCACTGAACGCACGGCACGAATCACGCACAAGAAAAGTTAGCGGTCGATCACGATTCCGCGAGATCGCGTAGGTTGCGAATATTCACGGTTTTCGCGAGATCACGTCGGGGTCACCAATTTGTAGGGGGGTGTGTGGTGATTCGGTGCTGGTTGTGGTACGAAAAGACGGATTTATCATAAGAGTAATGCACAGTATTTATTCATAACCAATTACAAAATTAATTAGTAAAGATTAGTTTGGCGCGGTGAATGAATTTGTGACTTGACAGAGAGTCGGTCGAGTTGTTGTCGCGGCGCTTGTTCGTTAGGAACTCCCCCGTCAACAAGAGAATTCCTGATAGTCTGCTTGTTGACGGAGAGAAAATATCGAAGAGAGGGTAGGAAAGTTTTTACGAGAAACCAAAGGTTTAGAAAATGCAAGAGCGCGTGTGGGCCCTTTTGGTCGCCATAAGAGACTCCCCGTAAAACAGCCTCGTCTCGGGAGAGACTCGACTGGGACCCGTAAGTACTCGAGTTTTATGACAGGGAAAACTGAGACACGGTTGTTCTATTTTGTAGACGACGAAATGAAAGAAGTCAAAGAAGTAAACGCGTGAGAAAGAATCGAGTCCTTACAAAGGAATGACTGTATAGAAGAAAATGCATATTGGAAATGAAATAAAATGAAATAAAATAAATGCGTGTTTATATGCGACCAGAGAGTGGTGGCGACGCCGTCACCACATTCATTTAAAAATTTTTCGCGGCCATCTAAAGTGTGAACTGTTATTTTCCACGAAAAATTCCGCCATTTTGTGAGTGGGAAACACCCTTAATGTAAAAAAAAAAAAAAATTAACTAAACGTTGGGGGGAGGTATTTCATATGTAGAAAATGTGTACAAAGTTTAAAATGAATCGGCCAAGTAGTTTTTAAATGGCAGTGAACACGGACTTTGAAAATATTCGTTTCTCTTACTATGGTCCCTCTAGCCCTTAAGGGAGGGGTAAGGGTTTCAGCGTAAAAAAAAACACTTTTTTTGCGATTTTTTTTCTCAAATATGGATTGAGCAATTTTATTCGAACCTTTTGTACATTATTGAGCATACTTTTGACAATGTTGTGTAATTTTTTCATGCAGAAATATTAAAGCATAAGCCCGTAGCAGAGCTTCCCCCAGAACGTCTTGGAAAAAAAAACAATTTGCGGTGTTCACTATAACTCGGCCGGAAATTATCTGAAAATGAAAAACCATGAAAATTTAGTCAAATTATAATCAAATCTTCCCCCCAACGTTCTCGGATAATTTTTTTTTTCATTTAAAAATTTTTCGCGGCCATCTAAAGTGTGAACTGTTATTTTCCACGAAAAATTCCGCCATTTTGTGAGTGGGAAACACCCTTAATGTAAAAAAAAAAAAAAATTAACTAAACGTTGGGGGGAGGTATTTCATATGTAGAAAATGTGTACAAAGTTTAAAATGAATCGGCCAAGTAGTTTTTAAATGGCAGTGAACACGGACTTTGAAAATATTCGTTTCTCTTACTATGGTCCCTCTAGCCCTTAAGGGAGGGGTAAGGGTTTCAGCGTAAAAAAAAACACTTTTTTTGCGATTTTTTTTCTCAAATATGGATTGAGCAATTTTATTCGAACCTTTTGTACATTATTGAGCATACTTTTGACAATGTTGTGTAATTTTTTCATGCAGAAATATTAAAGCATAAGCCCGTAGCAGAGCTTCCCCCAGAACGTCTTGGAAAAAAAAACAATTTGCGGTGTTCACTATAACTCGGCCGGAAATTATCTGAAAATGAAAAACCATGAAAATTTAGTCAAATTATAATCAAATCTTCCCCCCAACGTTCTCGGATAATTTTTTTTTTCATTTAAAAATTTTTCGCGGCCATCTAAAGTGTGAACTGTTATTTTCCACGAAAAATTCCGCCATTTTGTGAGTGGGAAACACCCTTAATGTAAAAAAAAAAAAAAATTAACTAAACGTTGGGGGGAGGTATTTCATATGTAGAAAATGTGTACAAAGTTTAAAATGAATCGGCCAAGTAGTTTTTAAATGGCAGTGAACACGGACTTTGAAAATATTCGTTTCTCTTACTATGGTCCCTCTAGCCCTTAAGGGAGGGGTAAGGGTTTCAGCGTAAAAAAAAACACTTTTTTTGCGATTTTTTTTCTCAAATATGGATTGAGCAATTTTATTCGAACCTTTTGTACATTATTGAGCATACTTTTGACAATGTTGTGTAATTTTTTCATGCAGAAATATTAAAGCATAAGCCCGTAGCAGAGCTTCCCCCAGAACGTCTTGGAAAAAAAAACAATTTGCGGTGTTCACTATAACTCGGCCGGAAATTATCTGAAAATGAAAAACCATGAAAATTTAGTCAAATTATAATCAAATCTTCCCCCCAACGTTCTCGGATAATTTTTTTTTTCATTTAAAAATTTTTGGCAGCCATCTAAAGTGTGAACTGTTATTTTCCACGAAAAATTCCGCCATTTTGTGGGTGGGAAACACCCTTAATGTAAAAAAAAAAAATTTAACTAAACGTTGGGGGGAGGTATTTTATATGTAGAAAATGTGTACAAAGTTTGAAATGAATCGGTCAAGTAGTTTTTAAATGGCAGTGAACACGGACTTTGAAAAAGTAGTTTTGAGAAAAACGCGTCTAAAGTTTATGAAGTAAAAAGGTGAAGAAAAAAATGTTTTCCAAGACGTTCTGGGGGAAGCTCTGTTACGGGCTTATGCTTCAATATTTCTACATGAAAAAATTACACAACATTGTCAAAAGTATGCTCAATAATGTACAAAAGGTTCGAATAAAATTGCTCGATCCATATTTGAGAAAAAAAATCGCAAAAAAAGTGTTTTTTTTAACGCTGAAACCCTTACCCCCTCCCTTAATAAGACAATAACTTCAAGAATATTGCTTAGATCGGTTCAAAATTTTAAGGACATATTCTTGAAATGTTAAACAATAAGATAAGACAAAAAAAATTCGATTTTTCGAAAGTGAAAACCCTTACCCCGCCCTTAATTGGAACTCCATTGTGTTTGACGATGATGTCCATTAAATCCTAGAAAGCATCTTTCATCATTATTCCAAAGAGTACATTAAATATATTTTATAATTATTATCGTAAAACGATATTATAATTAATGTATCAAGCGTCGTTCATAGCTTCATTCCTCAGCTTCATTCTCCCGATCGGCTGAAAGACAAAACATTTTTATGACCGGTTTTTGAAACCGCGCCGAACTTGTGAATGCCAAAATTTAATTTAAATTCTTCCCGAGGAAGAATAAAAACGAGCAGTGAAGAAAAAATGAAACGAAGAAGAAATAGGCGCTAGATGAAACCGTGAAAGCAACGGAGAGCGAAAGAAACGGAGAGCGAAAGAAGCATAAGGCTCACAGGATTAGCGGGGCTGAAAAGAAGAGGAACCTGCTTCGGTCGTTCGGCTACAAGCCCTGACTCCACGGCAATCCCTCTGTCTCTCTCTTCTTTTTCTCCCGCCCTCTTCCTCTCTCTCTCTCCCGCCCGGTTCCCAGAATCCCGAATCGCCATTAAATTTATTTCCATTGCGACTTCGCTCCCGCGAGTATCGGGATACTGCTCGAAGGATCGTTTCTCACACGACGAAACGGGTCCTTAAAGACCTGTGCGGGAAGAAAAAAATAGAAGATAATAACCGAGCAATAAAATAAAAGGTTAAATCAGTTAAGGGATACACGGGGAATTTCACAATTATCTCAGAGTCAAAGGTCCATAGCAATTTTTTACTTATAAAATAGTACGAAATATCCCAAGTATAAACAAACGATGTTACTTCATTTTTTGGGGGCCCAATTATTTCATTATGTTAAAATACCAAGGCGACTTTATCGTACCACTCGGAAATTCGACGGTCAGTCTATATATCTTTGTCACTGACTTGACAGTTGGATTAAGAAAGTGATGGACATCGTTATAAACTCTTGATCGTCTCTCGGACGAGTGGACGAGATAATTTCCTCCGCACGAACGTGTACTCGCTAACCAATTTCTTCAGGGGGGAAATAGGGTTAGTACAGAATTTTCTCAATGATTTTCATGAATTTTTTTTAGTATAAAAAATGAATATAATTTATTGAAACTTTGACAATTTTTTATACATATATTTAAGTATATACTATAAAATTTGTGAAGAATTTCCTTGAAAAACACCGACGATATTAGCGACCCCATATTGCAGGTCACAATCAGACTCAGCATTTTGCGTACATTCTGGAACCCGCAATTTTCATCTGAAATCAAACGAGGTTGGAATTTACTTTTATTATATGTCTCTCTTCTATATGAACCTAAATGCTATCAAAAAAATAGAAAATTGAATTCTTTACTGGGGTCAAAACAAAAAAGCATTATTTTTTGCCATTTTTCACAACTTTATTTGCAAAAAAAAAATTATTTTAAATAATGATAATATTCCGATTTTAGGTTCATATAGAGCGCAAAACTATGAAGAAAGTAACTGCTCATTTTCAAAACGATTGTTTGAAAACTTTTCAAACTAGCGCGTACGCAAGTTCGAAAAAAGTCGTTTTCAGAAAAACGCGTTTGACAAAATAGTACCAAGAAAAACAAGCAATATGGGGTCGCTAATATTTTATAGTATATACTTAAATATATGTATAAAATATTCTCAAAGTTTCAATAAATTATATTCATTTTTTATACTATGAAAAAATTCATGAAAATCATTGAGAAAACGCTGTCCTAACCCTATTCCCCCCTTAATGGCTTGTAACAATAGAACGAGTCGGAATTTTCATTTAAAATTTTGGGAATATATTTTTCAATAGTATTACTAACAATTTATAAAATTTAAAAAAAATCGATTTCTTGAACCGTCTAACCCTATTTCCCCCCCTTAAGGTCGTAGTCTAGTCTAGAGCGAGATTTTTGACGTCATTTCTAATGTGCAATAACGTTTAAACCGTTGAAGTTGTCTTGTTGAAAATTCACACGTGCATTTATTGATCCTTAGAGAATACTTGTACATTAAAAAAAAAAATTATTTTACATATTTTCATGTAGTTTTTTGCCTTGTTGCAACATCGTGCGCCGAAATCGGCGCCCACTCTGGACGATGTTGTATGCATCTGAAAAAAAAAACTGCTCATTTTCAAAACAATTGGTTGAAAACTTTTCAAACTAGCGTGTACGCAAGTTCAAAAAAAGTCGTTTTCAGAAAAACGCGTTTGAAAAAATAGTACCAAGAAAAACAAGCAATATGGGGTCGCTAATATTTTATAGTATACACTTGAATATATGTATAAAATATTCTCAACGTTTCAATAAATTATATTCATTTTTTATACTATGAAAAAATCCATGAAAATCATTGAGAAAACGCTGTCCTAACCCTATTCGCCCCTTAATGGCTTATAACAATAGAACGAGTCGGAATTGTCATTTAAAATTTTGGGAATATATTTTTCAATAGTATTACTAACAATTTATAAAATAAAAAAAAATCGATTTTTTGAACCGTCTAACCCTATTTCCCCCCTTAAGGCCGTAGTCTGGTCTAGAGCGAGATTTTTGACGTCATTTCTAATGTGCAATAACGTTTAAACCGTTGAAGTTGTCTTGTTGAAAATTTACACGTGCATTTATTGATCCTTAGAGAATACTTGTACATTAAAAAAAAAAATTATTTTAAATATTTTCATGTAGTTTTTTGCCTTGTTGCAACATGGTGCGCCGAAATCGGCGCCCACTCTGGACGATGTTGTATGCATCTGAAAAAAAAAAAGATATATATTCTCAATCTGTATGAGTATTCTGAGCACTGGTAGCAGAATTGGTACTTAAAAAAATTTTTTGACAAAATGGCGGCCTGTTGAACTTTCATTAATGATATTTCATTATTCGACGAGTTATAAAATGTCGGCAAAATTATTGTTCGACTCAAAAAAAATTTTTTTTAAGTACCAATTCTGCTACCAGTGCTCAGAATACTCATATAGATTGAGAATATATATATATTTTTTTTTCAGATGCATACAACATCGTCCAGAGTGGGCGCCGATTTCGGCGCACCATGTTGCAACGAGGCAAAAATCTACATGAAAATATTTAAAATAATTTTTTTTTTTAATGTACAAGTATTCTCTAAGGATCAATAAATGCACGTGTAAATTTTCATCAAGACAACTTCAACGGTTTAAACGTTATTGCACATTAGAAATGACGTCAAAAATCTCGCTCTAGACCAGACTACGGCCTTAAGCGGTTACGCCACTCTAGTGGCCGAAAAAATAGGGTTTTTTAGGGATTTTTCTTCAGAAAAATTACAAATTAAATCGAGATTACAAAATAGGGTGTTTATCATACACATCAGTGACTGTATAAAATAATTTTTTTGAAGCGATTCATTTCAAAATGGCGGCTGTGCAGCATTTTTGCGATGATGTCTCCGTTTTTGTTGGCCGGAAACATAACTCAGACAATTTTCAACCGATTCGCTTGAAATTTCGCATATATCTTTAAATATACATTGTCTATGGTAGTGCGTAGGATTTTTTTCGATATATTGATTTTTGGCCAAATGGCGCACCTCTAAAGTGAAAAGTGAAGAATTTGCTTAAAAAAACCGCCAGAAAATTGTTAATTTCAAATGAACTATGCAATATAAAAAAAAAACCTACGCACTTTCATAGACAATGAATTATTAAAGATATATTAAAAATTTCCAGTAAATCGGTTGAAAAACAAAACCGGAGACGTGATCGCAAAAATGCTGCACAGCCGCCATTTTGTTATTAATCGCTTCAAAAAAATTATTGTATACAGTCACTGATATGTACGATAAACGCCCTATTTTGTAATTTCGATTTATCTTGTAGTTTGTCTGGAAAAAAATCTCCAAAAAAGCCTATTTTTTCGGCCTCTGGAGTGGCCTAACCCGTTAACACGTGGTCTCGAAACGCCGCGAAGTTTTCCTGCTCCTCGACTTATCGCGACCGAAAGTATATCTCGCCTCTTTCGAGGCCCATTTTTTATTTGTACTTAAGGGATACTACGAGCGAGCGCCTATCTGCAGCAGCGAAATGCACGCGATTGTTTATGCGTACGCGGTTCAGACTCCAATGAGTGAAGAGTCGCAGAAAACCTGCACGGAGGACCGTGAGTGTCGGTCGAGGCCTCCAGACATCCAGGGTAAACCCTCCTCTCTTCTTCCCCGCCCCTCCCGCGTCGAGGATGCTCAATGTGAATACACCGGTTAGTCAGGCTGCTGGCACGATCGGTATTGCTATGCCCCCAGCGCGGTGATGATCTTTTTCAAGCTGGTTAGAGGCCCCAAGAGGCCCTCTCCGCGCGCATCTGGGCCTTAAATACTTAGAAAGAACGCAAAAACTGAGTCGAACGAACGGAGTGCAACGGCGCACGCACGAAGAAGCAAAATGAGGGGTGGTGAACCAATTCTTTCTTGTTCCTTCTTTCGTGCAGCTTTGTACATCAACTCTTCCCGAGAGTAACGTATATTGAGTACGATATTCAATTTCGAATCATTTTCCTTCCTCGCCTTACCCCAATTTCAATCGTACCGACGCTGTTTATCATCGGCTTACACACGCTCCGAATGTCCCAGGCACGCCGTAACGCTCTTGAGTGTTCGCATTTGTTTTATTCAGGGCTTGAAACAATATTGCAAACAGATTGAATGTTCGGTTAAAACACGCGAAAGTTCGGCCTAAACGTCTAACCGATTCCTAAAATAAATGCACGAAATTATGATATTTATAATTCTTTAGACTGAACATCGTACACAATATCTTTAGTCGTTGAGGTTCGGGTCGTGGTTGCGAACGTTAGGAGACGATTTCGACCGGGTTTCGTTTTTTATTCTACATCAGCATGCTTCACGTGCATGTGAATTATTTTACACCACTATCAAACTGACAGTCATAATGCCACCGGCGAAAAAGAATCCTTCTCACGATTATTAGGGCAAGGATACTAATTTTACGAAAAATGAATCATTTTAAATGATCAAACATGTATATGGTACATTAGATTTAAAATTATGTACTATAGTTGCAAATCTAAGAAAGTTTCAGCAGACATTTAATTTCCTACAAAATATGAAAGTTGCAAAAAATTCATAAGTCAATATAATATTAACCATTTCGTCAATTCTTGTCAAATTGTATACCAACTGTCCTTTAATGATAGTCTATTTATATTAAACAAAATCAATATATTATAAAATCCCATATAAACTTTGGCAACAGCATAAGAACATTTATTTGTATTGGTTACAGGTGAGTGTAGAGAGAAGCCATATGGCTTTCGTCTTCTCACCTTATTGATGTAGCATGAATGAAGAAAAATTATAAGACACGTTAACAATGAGAATCAATGAAACGTTCAAGAAAGAATAAAATATCTATCTACAGTATAGTTTTCATGTAACATATATTTAGATCCGATGATGTTTGGTACTGCTACGTCCACATTGATACTTTTTAATTTTAGACTGACTCGCTCATCCGCCACCCCGTTTCGTTAATTTTTGAGGGACATATTTCTTTTTTATCGTAGAAAAATAGGACGCCCGATACACCGTTGGAAATGTCGATTTTTTAATAAATTTAATCGTTTAGTTTCGAGGGTTTATATTGATGTGGGGACTGTAAATATTATTATTTGGATCTACAGATTAACGTGTCCTTTCATTTTCCATGTTGTTACCGACGAAAAATAAAAAATCTATGCGAAACAGACCGATGCACGTAATTTCGGTTGCACCAAATTTCATCATTAAATATATTTTCGATGTATTTTTATTGCAGAAAAGTACATAAGTACGTTTGAAGGTACGTCAACTTAAAATGAAAGATCGTATGGCATTACAAATTTGTTTCTTTGAATCCACACTTTTCGCGATAGCTTTAACCGACTTTCAATTTGTTTATTCATTCTCCATTATGTTCGCGACCGAAATGCTGAACCGAAATGATACGGTCGGTCACGTATCAAAACCGACATGAACATAGCGTGTCAAATATAAAATTCATAAGTCAATATAATATTAACCATTTCATCAATTCTTGTCAAATTGTATACCAACTGTCCTTTAATGATCGTCTATTTATATTAAACAAAATCAATATATTATAAAATACCATATAAACTTTGGCAACAGCATAAGAACATTTATTTGTATTGGTTACAAGTGAGTGTAGAGAGAAGCTTCTCCCATATGGCTATCGTCTTCTCACCTTATTGATGTAGCATGAATGAAGAAAAATTATAAGACACGTTAACATTGAGAATCAATGAAACGTTCAAGAAAGAATAAAATATCTATCTACAGTAGAGTTTTCATGTAACTTATATTTAGATCCGATAACGTTTGGTACTGCTACGTCCACATTGATACTTTTTAATTTTAGACTGACTTGCTCATCCGCCACCTCGTTTCGTTAATTTTTGAGGGACATATTTCTTTATTATCGAAGAAAAATAGGACGCCCGATACGCCGTTGGAAATGTCGATTTTTTATAAATGTTATCGTTTAGTTTCGAGGATTTATATTGATGTGGGGACTGTAAATATTATTATTTGGATCTACAGATTAACGTGTCCTTTCATTTTCCATGTTGTTACCGACGAAAAATAAAAAATCTATGCGAAACAGACCGATGCACGTAATTTCGGTTGTACCAAATTTCATCATTAAATATATTTTCGATGTATTTTTATTGCAGAAAAGTACATAAGTACGTTTGAAGGTACGTCAACTTAAAATGAAAGATCGTATGGCATTACAAATTTGTTTCTCCGAATCCACACTTTTCGCGATAGCTTTAACCGACTTTCAATTTGTTTATTCATTCTCCACTATGTTCACGACCGAAATGCTGAACCGAAATGATACGGTCGGTCACGTATCAAAACCGACATGAACATAGCGAGAAAGAATTTAGTCGAGAAAAACACAATACCGGAACCACATATTTTGTTTTGAGCCCTGGTTTTATTGCGTCTCAAATGACGCCATAGATAAATGCATCTAATTCTTCGATGCCCAAAATAATCTCGACGTCTTTTTGCGTCCCAAATATGAGAATTTCGATAGAACCCAAAAGCCGCTTGAGAATCCAAAAGATCTCCAAGGTTCGTCGAGTACCTCCATCTCACCAAATATCTCGCCAAAGAACGAGAAAAACGATAGAATTCCAACGAGACCCCGCGTCGAACCTCGTCTCAGTTTTGGGTCCAGACCAGAAAGACCAAGAGGGGTGCGCGATCCTTTTATCCGATTTTTTTTTTTTCCCCCAAGGACTCGGAGAATCTTGCGACCGAATGGGTATCCTCACAGCTGCTCGGTCCTTGCCAGGTGTGTGCGAGGAAAAAGTAAGGCAAGCAAGTTGCGGTGATGTTTAAGGGATGAGACCATGCAGTCTCTTCGTAACTGGCAAATGTGAAGCCCTCTCGCTAATTGGATAATTCCTAGAAGAAACGTTCTCCACTATTGTTGGTTATCTTCAAGGATAGTAGATTCTCATTTCTTCTCATATTTTTTTTTCTCCCTTTCGTTCCCATCCCATCTCGTTCCTCGCTGAGGGGAGACCAATACATTCGACAATTAATTCTCAACGGAAGTGACGATACGGATCGGTACCTCCGTTTCCTGCGAACTATTCACTATCCCACAGGCACTAACGCTTACTTCCCAACGTACTAACGCTCACATCGGCTTCGCTGATTGGATACACGTGGACGTTTATTATTTTGTAGGGTAAAACCGCGGACTGGCGAAAAAACTTTTCATATTTTAATTCCTTTTACTGTACCCATATTATTTTATCTCGTAATTGAAACGAAGCATTGGCAATATTTATGAGAAAAAAAAACATTTTACTCAGCTGAAAGATTCGATAGATCCACCCCTTCGTCATCGCACTGGGACAATTTGACCCGGCGTTCAACTTTAGGAGCCAAACCACCTACGGCCCTCCCTCTCTCTCTCGGTAATAATATGAGAAAAAAAAAACCCCTTCCGCAACGTGAAACGCAGCTAACCGGAACCGTACATTGCCGGATGCTTGGAGTTGAACGGAATCTCGAGGAACGATCAGTGCCCGAGGGTGCTTGAATGTAATGATGCGAATGCATCAGGCATCGTACCGAAACATTTCTTCGTTGCAACCGATTTTTCATTCATACTTTACCTTAACCGACGATCCTTCATTTTGTTATTGTTATTTCAGGACTCTCATGGAATGCCGGATGCCAATGGTTCACCAGTCACCGATCTTTCGCAGGACGTAAAGATCCTCGAGGGATATCAAAACGACACTCACACGTCGGTGACGTTCTCCAGAAGCTGGCAAACGTGCGATCCGGACGATCGTCAGTTGTCGGTAAATATAAATAGCGCGTAAATTAAATTGAACTTATTAAATATAAATAAATTTAAAAAAATGTCTACCTTGATTTTTCACAGGCTGAAAATGTTCGCGTGCTCTGGGCGTTGCACGATAATGATCCGGAGTTGAATACCGCAGCTGGCCACGGTGAAAGACGTGGCGGAAGGGCCTTGAGACTGAGGGCACCGGCACCAAAACGATCGCCACCGGTCAGCCCGGACGTTCGTCGTTGGGACGTTAAGCTTAATCAGTTCGCGGTTACCGACAACCAAGACACTATCTACTGGTGCAAAATATTCAAGGCACCGCCGCTCACGAAAAAACATCACATGATCGGGGTACGGTGGCTCGAAAATATTTTTTACAATTTAATTTACGAAAAAAAATATTAAAAAATTAATATTGCCGTTAGTTTTTTTTTCAATAATTCAAAAATATAACAAGTTGAATTCCTCGGATCCTATCGAACGTGCAAACACACGCGCGAACGGACATTTTTTTATACATACACGTTTTAAACACATTGACGTTAAAAAAATCGACAATTTTTTTTTCACGAAAACAAAGCTCCTCGTGTGAGGTAGCAAAAATAAATGAAACGCTACACCGCTCGCTATTCCCTTCCGAGTTTCATGTGAATTTATCGTTTATTAATAGTACGAGCCCCTGGTCGAGAAGGGAAATCGTGGTCTGGTACATCACATGATACTGTACGAGTGCGCCTCGACACTACCGATTTTGGGACAACACGCGCGATTAGCCGGAGCCCCGTGTTACGGATCGACAATGCCCAGGGAATGGGACTCTTGTATTCAGCCTGTCGTTGCTTGGGCTCGTGGAAGCAGAGGTAATAATTATTCTACGAGGTCTGTTCAAAAAGTATCGCGAATTTTGAATTTTTGCGGGCTACGTATATTCGATTTTCGATTTTTTTTTGTAGCGTTACGTTGGTACTCGTGTCCCTCACTTATGCCGAAAAAATCGGCCATTTTGAATGTTCAGTTAAGGGAGTGGTAAGGGTTTCAGCGTAAAAAAAACACTTTTCGCTCGATTTTTTTTCTCAAATATGGATTGAGCAATTTTATTCGAACCTTTTGTACATTATTGAGCATACTTTTGACAATGTTGTGTAATTTTTTCATGCAGAAATATTGACGCATAAGCCCGTAACGGAGCTTCCCCCAGAACGTCTTGGAAAAAAAAACAATTTCCGGTGTTCACTATAACTCGGCCGGAAATTATCTGAAAATGAAAAACCATGAAAATTTAGTCAAATTATAATCAAGTCTGCCCCCCAACGTTCTCTGATAATTTTTTTTTTCATCTAAAAATTTTTCGCGGCCATCTAAAGTGTGAACTGTTATTTTCCACGAAAAATTCCGCCATTTTGTGGGTGGGAAACACCCTTAATTGTTGACAGCTGTTTTGGTTAGACGTGTTTTGGCTTGTCTTCGATTTTTGCCTATTCCAAAAAATGGATCAAAGAACCTGTATGAAATTTTGTGTGAAAAACAAAATTAAGTGCGCGGACGCATTCCGAATGTTGACTGTGGCATATGGCGAAGTTACCTTGGACCAAAGCAACGTTTATCGGTGGTACAAAATGTTCTCAGAGGGCCGAGACGATGCGAACAACGAAATGCGTTCCAGACGCCCGAGCACATCAACAACGGACGAAAACATTGATGAAGTGAAGAAAATAATATTGGCCAATCGTCGAATCACCGTTAGAGAATTTGCCGAGGAACTAAACATATCGATTGGCTCGTGCTATTCGATTTTAACCAATGATTTGGGCATGAGACGGGTCGCCGCGAAATTCGTGCCAAAATTGCTCAATTTCGAACAAAAACAGTGTCGCGTTAACATTGATAAGGAGCTGTTGAACTCGGTCCGCGACGACCCAAATTTGCTCCAGAGGGTCATAACTGGTGACGAATCATGGATTTATGGTTATGACGTGGAAACCAAAGCTCAATCATCGCAATGGAAGCTGCTTTTTCGGAATCGGCAAAAATCGAAGACAAGCCAAAACACATCTAACCAAAACAGCTGTCAACAATTAACTAAACATTCAAAATGGCCGATATTTTCAGCATAAGTGAGGGACACGAGTACCAACTTAACGCCACAAAAAAATCGAAAATCGAATATACGTAGCCCGCGAAAATTCAAAATTCGCGATACTTTTTTAACAGACCTCGCATAAGATCTTCCAATTGAAATGTCAAACTCGTGACCGCGCGACTTTGATGTTAATAATAAGTTATTTAAATAAGGATCAAGTCGATCGAAACTCTCGATCTCCTTCGTTTTATAAGCACGGCACCAGATCTCGGTGCTATAAAAACAATTTGCCAGTCTGCCTCGCAATGAATGTACGATATTACGGGGAAAAAAAAAAGCAAACGAAACACCAACGAATACCGTCAATTTTTAAAGGCGAATGGTTCGCCGAGGACATAGGAATTCCAATCGCCGAACATATCGAAGGTTCCTACTACATGCTCGAGGTTCATTACAACAATCCTGGTCTCAAAAACGCGATCGACAGCAGCGGCGTTACGCTCTACCTGACGCCAAATTTGCGACCGAAGGAAGCCGGTATTCTCGTGACCGGGGTCGCTGTCAATCCACTTCATATGATACCACCGCGTCAAAAGGAATACGCGACCGTTGGTTATTGTAGCCCTTCTTGCACAAATACTGTAAGTTTCTGAAAAAAAATAAAATTCTTTTTTCTTCATAAAACTTGAGAAAATGTCGAATATTTACATTCTATTTTTGCCGCAAGTCAAATGTAATTAAAAAAAAGTAAAATAAAACGATAAAACTTTGTAACTCGCGATAGAATGACTCAGAATTATTCAGATCGAATTGAGTAAAAGAATAAAACGTGCAAATTAGAAACTTTTGTTTTGTTTTTCATCAGCTCTTTCCAGAGAACGGGGTGAACGCAATATCCGTAGTGTTGCACTCCCATTTGGCCGGACGTCGAATGACTCTGAAGCACATTCGTCAGGGCAAAGAATTGCCGAACATAGTGCGCGAAAATCATTTTGACTTCGATTATCAGCAGTCGCACAGTCTCGAGGAAGAGGTGAAGATAAAGCCCGGTGACGAGCTCGTAACTGAATGCGTGTACGAAACGCAGGATCGCACGGCACCGACATTGGGCGGTTACGCAGCTACGCAAGAAATGTGCCTCGCATTTGTCGTTTATTATCCGAGAACCGAACTCGCCGGATGCTACAGCTTAACACCGGCGAAGGATCTGTTCAGGACTCTGGGAGTTCATAGTTTCAAGGGCGTGACGATGGATCATTTGGAAAAATTGTTCCTTACCACTGGGTACAAAGATATTTTTTATACCTATCATTCTTTCTATGATACCCGGCATTAAGGGAGTGGTAAGGGTTTCAGCGTAAAAAAAAACACTTTTTTTGCGATTTTTTTCCTTAAATATGGATTGAGCGTCTTGAACGTCTTGGAAAAATAACAATTTGCGGTGTTCACTATAACTCGGCCGGAAATTATCTGAAAATGAAAAACCATGAAAATTTAGTCAAATTATAATCAAATCTTCCCCCCAACGTACTCTGATAATTTTGTTTTTCATTTAAAAATTTTTCGCGGCCATCTAAAGTGTGAACTGTTATTTTCCACGAAAAATTCCGCCATTTTGTGGGTGGGAAACACCCTTAATGTAAAAAAAAAAAATTTAACAAAACGTTGGGGGGAGGTATTTTATATGTAGAAAATGTGTACAAAGTTTGAAATGAATCGGTCAAGTAGTTTTTAAATGGCAGTGAACACGGACTTTGAAAAAGTAGTTTTGAGAAAAACGCGTCTAAAGTTTATGAAGTAAAGAAGTGGAGAAAAAAATTTTTTTTTACAACTTACACAGAATCCACAAACTGACGCTCGTTTCTTTTTTTAAAATATTGTAGTGTATAGTATACACTATATACTATATACACAATAGCAATAAATAAACTGTATACCTGTTCGACAGCTGCACTGCTAGCCCGACCGCCCGCAGCTGTTAGAGGTATAGCGTTAAAGGCCAGGAGATTAATAAGACAATAACTTCAAGAATATTGCTTAGATCGGTTTGAAATTTTACGGACATATTCTTGAAATGTTAAACAATAAGATAAGACAAAAAAAAATTCGATTTTTCGAAAGTGAAATCCCTTACCCCGCCCTTAAAGGGAAGGGTGAGCAATTGCAGAAAGAGATAGAGAAAAACTTTCTGACGCATTTTTCTCGGCAACGGGTTAGTCGAATGGAAAAAAAAAATAGTGGGATCGACCGCGTAATTGATAGGCCAAGAATTTCATTGCATTTTTTCGGTAATGCACTTCAGCAAAAATGGCCGAAATGTTATATCTTTTGAAAGCGTCATTATCACACGGATAGATCAATGAAATCCGTCTTGTATTAACATAAAAGCTTATTTTATCGTAAATCTAATATTATACCTTCGATTTTATTCAATGAAGAACAGAGACCGTTGCATTTCCAACGAGTCTACAACAACAGCTGCCCGCTTATCCGGAAGCTCTGAAGAGCGACGAGCTCGACGAGAAAATAATCAAAGAAACCGAGACTGCGCTAAGAGCGATGAGAGATTATTCCGAGGATCGTGACACCGACAACGTTTTCGCGAGGCTCGTTATCGAGGATCCTGAAGAATTTCGTGGTCGGACATTAGCCGAACACATGCTCGCACTGCCCTGGTCGGAGGAGCTCTTAGCGCGATCTATCGAGAGCAGTTTGTATCACGGTAGACACATGACTTTCTGCAGAAACAGGGATGACAAATTGGTACTGGTGAGTAACAGTGACGTACTTCCTTTATTTTACTAGAGTCGGTGTGCGCACCGCGCGCACTGCTTTTTTAGGATAAGTTCGTTGTCTTCGATCGTGCAATGGAGACTAGAGTAAAGGAGCCAGAACTAGTACAATCAATAGAGAATATTGTGGCGCATTAAAAATAAAGGGGATTTATTTTTTATTTTTTTTATTACGTTCAGTATCACGTACCGAACGTGAATTAACAAAATGGTTAAAAATTATGGGAGCGGAAGTGCCGCCATTTTGAGGAAAACCGTATTGGCCAATATCTCTGTTACCGTGCACTTTAGGCCAAAAATGGTAATAACCTTTCTTGTAGATAATTGACTTTCCCATCTTTTTTTTCAATAATTTTTTTTGTATCACTTACCGTTTACGACTTATACCACTGTTAAAATGTATTTTTTCACTTTTTGACCTGTATCTCTCCCAATAATTGTTTAAACAATAAAATGCTAATAACTTATCTTTTGAATCCATAAATTTCCCACAATTTTTATTAAAAACTTTTTTGTCTAAAGTTTGTATTCTCAAAGTTATAGCGCGTTCAATGTTGCGCTACTAGGTGCAAAGTTAATAAAAACGAGGTATGCATAGTACAATGATGAAAATTCAATACATATGTAAAAAAATATTAATGATATTGACATAATTAACAATAAATACCTTCTTTCAACCAAACAGCGCAAAAATAGGGCAAAAAACAGCGACTTCCCGTTGAAATTTTTTTATATATTTGTATAATATTTTTAACAATTCAATAATACTTCATAACTCGAATTGCCCCACGATTATTATCAAATTATAAGCAGCGTTTTCGGTTGAAGACAGAGTTGCTAGGCATATTTTACTTCTTGTCGATAAGCGAACATAATTGCGCGTTTTCCTATTCTTTTGTTTTGTTAAAAATATTATAAAAATATTTAAAAAATGTCAACGGGAAGTCGCTGTTTTTTGCAGGTAAGAAGGTATTTATTGTTAATTATGTCAATATCATTAATATTTTTTTACATATGTATTGAATTTTTATCATTGTACATACCTCGTTTTTATTAAGGAAGGGGTAAGGGTTTCAGCGTTAAAAAAACACTTTTTTTGCGATTTTTTTTCTCAAATATGGATTGAGCAATTTTATTCGAACCTTTTGTACATTATTGAGCATACTTTTGACAATATTGCGTAATTTTTTCATGCAGAAATATTGAAGCATAAGCCCGTAACAGAGCTTCCCCCAGAACGTCTTGGAAAAAAAACAATTTGCGGTGTTCACTATAACTCGGCCGGAAATTATCTGAAAATGAAAAACCATGAAAATTTAGTCAAATTATAATCAAATCTTCCCCCCAACGTTCTCTGATAATTTTTTTTTTCATTTAAACATTTTTGGTGGCCATCTAAAGTGTGAACTGTTATTTTCCACGAAAAATTCCGCCATTTTGTGGGTGGGAAACACCCTTAATGTAAAAAAAAAAATTTAACTAAACGTTGGGGGGAGGTATTTTATATGTAGAAAATGTGTACAAAGTTTGAAATGAATCGGTCAAGTAGTTTTTAAATGGCAGTGAACACGGACTTTGAAAAAGTAGTTTTGAGAAAAACGCGTCTAAAGTTTATGAAGTAAAAAAGTCCCGCAGCTGTTAGAGGTATAGCGTTAAAGGCCAGGAGATTAATAAGACAATAACTTCAAGAATATTGCTTAGATCGGTTTAAAATTTCAAGGACATATTCTTGAAATGTTAAACAATAAGATAAGACAAAAAAAATTCGATTTTTCGAAAGTGAAAACCCTTACTCCGCCCTTAACCTTGCACCTAGTAACGCAACATTGAACGCGCTATAACTTTGAGAATATTAACTTTAGACAAAAAAGTTTTGAATAAAAGTTGTGAGAAATTTATGGATTCAAAAGATAAGTTATTAGGATTTTATTGTTTAAACAATTATTAGGAGAGATACAGGTCAAAAAGTGAAAAAATGAATTTTAACAGTGGTATAAGTCGTAAACGGTAAGTGATAAAAAAAAAAATTATTGAAAAAAAAGATGGGAAATTCAATTATCTACAAGAAAGGTTATTAACATTTTTGGCCTAAAGTGCACGGTAACGGAGATATTGGCCAATACGGTTTTCCTGAAAATGGCGACACTTCCGCTCCCATAATTTGTAAACATTTTGTTAATTCACGTTAAGTACGTCATACTGAACCTAATTTAAAAAAAATCCCCGTTATTTTTAGTGCGATGCCGACAAGATTAACGGGCTCCCTATTGATTGTACTAATCGTCGTACTTCTGAAGCGAGATCAGAAATCCGGAAGATAAGGCTTGTGCCAAGCCGACACGGCGAGGCGCTGCTGTCGCGTATATCTCACTTATCTTAATGAATCTTTCATTTTTTATTTCAGCCTGTGGATATACAGATATTTCCAAATTTCACGGCCCTGCCGAAGGCGAACGAGACGAATTGCAGCAGTTTGAGACTAACTTCCGGATCCCGGTCAATCTTGTATCGCGACTCGTTATTGTTCCTGCTTGTCATTTGTATTCTTAGAATTTCGCTGTTGTAATGGATCTCCGTGTATAGGAAGCAGAAAAGTACGGACCACGACGCATAGCGTTTTCCCACCCGTATACAAACATCTGTCCTCATGAAATAATTGTACATTGCGGTCACCGATTTATTTATTTTTCATACTCAACAATAAGCGGCGAACACGTCGATGAACTAATAAAACAATTGTTCATCGTATCATACGTTTTTTTTTACACGTTCTCTTGAATATCGACCTATCGAAACTGGGGCCGAGAATCGACAATGTTTTTTTTTTGTAACCTTAAAAAAAAATCCTCGTTTAGACTAGAAACTGCCTTGAAAGATATTTTCAATACACATATTTTTCATGGACAGAGCAAAGGCGCGAGACCAAATTTTTCGAAAATGTTTCGCGTTATATAATGTCATATTAATATTATTAATATAAGACAGCTGTAAATATATTTATAAGTTATTATTATTATTATTATTATTGTACACCGAGAATACACCGACGAAAAAAGACCTTTGTAAAATAAAATTAAATCAAGTTACGAATCATCGAAAGATTTTCTTTAAATATTCCATTAAACCTTTTCTTATCACTTTTCCTTTAACTGAATATATAACGTGCCATATATGTATGTAGAGATGCGTAGAAATTCGTTTTAACCGCTGAACACTCATTCTTATAAGACCATTCTAGAGGCCGAAAAATTAGGCTTTTTTGAGGATTTCTTTTCAGAAAAACTATAAAATAAAACGAGATTACAAAATAGGGTGTTTATTATACACATCAGTGATTGTATACAATAATTTTTTTGAAGCGATTAATTTCAAAATGGCGGCTGTGCAGCGTTTCTGCGATGACGTTTCCGTTTTTGTTGGCCGGAAACATAACTCAGACAATTTTCAACCGATTCACTTGAAATTTTGAATATATCTTCAAAAATACATTATCTATGGAAGTGCGTAGGATTGTTTTTTTATGTTGCATAGTTCATTTGTTATTAACAATTTTCTGACGATTTTTTAAGAAAATTTTTCACTTTTCACTTTAGAAGTACGCCATTTGGCCAAAAATCAATATATCGAAAAAATCCGACGCACCTTCATTAGGGTGGTTCTTAATTTGGTGATGTTGGAAATTCTTTGGTATTGTTCCTTGAAAGTAATCAACATATCCAGAAAAAAAATTGGGCGCAAGCGGAACTTTGTCCAATATTTCTAACCCACCTCACCGAGCTGTCGAATTTTTATATGAAAAAATGCATGCATTCAAAATTTTGTGATAAAAAAATTTATTCATGATAAAATAATGTTATATTGTGTTTTTATAGGAAATTTAATGCTCTACAAAAAAGGTATCTTGTAAAATTCTTGTGCATCTAATATTTATCACGTTATTAGCAAAAAACTGTCATCATTTATTCCAAAAGTTCATCATTATGGCCAAAACAGGAGTTTGACGTCGAAAAACTGCAATGTATTCTTCATATGCAATTAGAAATATGAAGAGATACGTAGTGCACTCAATAACGGTATGTAAACGATATTTAAATTTTCAATTTTATCAATTTTATTATCATTCGTGATGAATTTTTCTTCTTTGATCGATGAGGACATTGATGTCTTTATCAGTTCCAAATCGATGACTTTTTTCGAAAGATTTGAAATCAACTCCTCATTTTTTGATATCGACGTGAGCGAGTGGATTTCTAATGAAAATTATTTACAAGGCTTAAAAATAGTTAAAGGAGATTAAAGTGGTTAACAATGTTGCAGAAAGAGGAGTGAAACTTATTACACAGTACAATGATCGTCTCACTTATAATGAAGATCAGAAACAATTCATTGTACAAATAATTGAAGAATATAAAAAAAAATTTCCTGATATTAACAAAGCAACTTTGCTCCAACCGATGTAATTCATTATTGTAAGTTGATTTTTAAAATATATGACATCATTCATTATAATTCACAATAAAATTGATAAAATTGAAAATTTGAATATTGTTTACATTTCATTGTTGAGTGCGCTACGTATTTCTTCATAATCTTATATACATACGAAAAATAAATTGCAGCTATTCGACGTCAAACTCCTGTTTTGACCATAATGATCGACTTTTGGAATAAATGATGACAAGTTTTTTGCTAATTACGTGATAAATATTAGATTCACGAGAATTTCACAAGATACCTTTTTTGTAGAGCATTATATTTCCTACGAAAACGTTATATAAAATTATTTTATCATAAATAGTTTTAAAATAATAAACAATTTTCTTAACAAAATTTTGAATGCATGCAATTTTTCATATAAAAATTCGACGGCTCGGTGGGGTGGGTTAGAATTATTGGACAAAGTTCCGCTTGCACCCAATTTTTTTTCTAGACATGTTGATTACTTTTGAGAAACAATACCAAAGAATTTCCAACATCACCAAATTAAGAACCACCCTAACCTTCATAGACAATATATTTTTAAAGATATATTCAAAATTTCAAGTGAATCGGTTTGTGAGTTATGTTTCAGGCCAACAAAAACGGAGACTTTATCGCAAAAACGCTGCACAGCCGCCATTTTGAAATTAATCGCTTCAAAAAAATTATTGTTTACAGTCACTGATATGTATGATAAACAACCTATTTTGTAATCTCGATTTATTTTGTAGTTTTCCGGAGAAAAAAAATCCCCAAAAAGCCTATTTTTTTGGCCTCTAGAGTGGCCTGGCCCCTTAAAAACACGTATTGTTGGTTTTTTTTCATGAAAAGAAAGCGTCCTCTAGCGAGGAAGCAAAAGTACATAAATGCTTCAGAGATATTGCTGGAAAGACTTTATAGAAGATCATTTTTTTATGACAAATCGTTCACAATGAATCTGCCCTGTGTACTCCGATTGATAACAGGGAAAAAATGATAAAAAAAAAACTTATATCCCTTATCAATCCATTGCAAAGCTCCTCGAGTGCAATTTTCCACGTGAACGAGCCCCTCACATCGCGACATATATATATAGTTGCGACAATAACGAGGTTCCACCAAAGCAATTCCTTTTCCATCCTTTCAAAACCCCACAGTACATTATACGCCCCCGTCTGAATTTTCACGAATCAACGAACCGACTAGGACGGATATCGATGAAACGAGTTGCGCGCGCCCAGGTGGCAAGCGCTGATAACCACAGAGATTGCACTTTTATCAAATTACCACCAGCACACTATTTTACCCAGAGCACCGGCTCCGGGCATAAAAGGAAGTTCCCTCGGAGGTTCTGGCATCAGTTGTCGGTCTGTCGACGAGGAAGCAACTCCCAAGAGCTACGAAATAAAATACAAACAGAGCATTATAAATATTTGTTTCTCTTTCAATCCAAGTCTTTTGGAGCACGGAGATTTTCTGATTGTCATCAAATTGTAAGTGTTACATTTTCATTGTCGTTCGATACTTAGGATATTTTGGAAGACACGATTTTTGTTTTGATTTTAATGATTTCTTCTTTTTTTTTTTTGTGAGGGAAAATGAGACGAACGAGGTACGTCGTGCTGCCAGTGAAATCTTGGCAGTACATGGGTCTCATGGTAGTTTCCCTCGCGTGCCTGACGCTTGGCTTGGTGTCGAGAGACCGCGGTGGAAGATCCGGAAGCCTCGCTGGACCCGAACTCAAGCATACTGCACCTCACGAGTAAGATTGAGCGTTGAAAAAAAAGCTACAAGTTGAAACTTGCCAGTTGCTTCTTCGAAATTTTGCACAATGCTCAAAGCCTCCTCTGCAAGGAATTACTGTATCTTTCATCATTTTGGCTTCCTCATAGATAAAACTTTCATACTTTAACTACTAAACATAGACAAACATTTTGTTGCCATTTTTTGTACGAATATAAAAGTTCCTTACGAGGAAGCAAAATAGTATACGATTAATTCGCAGAATTCAGAAAACAGCTGAATGAAAATTAACAAGATTGTAAAATTTGTAGAGTGGACGCTTGCCCGAACCTTCCACCCTTCGGCCGGATGTCCCCCTACGACGAAACGGCACTGAAAAAAGGTCCTCACGATAATTCACGCCATGCACGATCTTTGATTCGCGTCCGAAACGCGAGAAACTCAAACGATCGGGTGTCGTGGTCTTCGTCAATCGAACATCTCCAAAGTGGAAATATGAAGCGTGGCAAACAAAAAATTGCGATCCAAGATCGTCAAGCGTTCATTACCGACCGGAGGATCGGAACAATCTCGATGTTACCGACCGGTGTCAATCGTTCTAACAGACAATCTTCGGAGCCTTCCCGAATTCTCGAAAGTCGCAAAATACCGAGCGAGTTGTCGCGTGAAAAGCGCAACGAGATCGACTATTATCGATCTGGCCCTGCCAATCGTGGAATTCGGAAAACGAGCAGGTCACCGGAAGCGATTTCCCATCGCGCTACTCGTTCGGGACCACTCGAATTTCGTGAAAGGCACGACTCAACGACTCGACAAAGAAGAACGAACGTTCAGGAACGTCGATCGAGAATAAACGATCGCAGAAGCCGCGAGACGTTGCCGATCGTTTACAAAATCCGTGAAGTTCGTTCCGAGAGACAAAGACTGATATCACGGGAGCACGATCGTAGATCCGGCGATAGACGCGAAGATCGTGTTGCGCGGAATCGTTCGGTAGAAGAAAAATCGGTCGATCGACGAAATCGCGATTTCGATCGGCGAGCAAGAATCGACGGTCTATCGAGTCGCAGCGTTCGATCGTTTAACGAACGAGATAATCGTAATGATCGGTCCATCCGGATGTCACGATCGCGGGACAATCGACGGGAAACGATTACCGATGATCGAAGATCCGACGAAAAAATTCGTGCCAAGACTCCGGATGATGATGAGAGACATTACGAGCTAGTAACAAAACGATCAACCGATGTCGATCGTAGGGATATCAGAAAATCGGTAATAAAATCTGACCCACGAAGAACACGATCGGCAGATATCGATCGTGCGAATATCAGAAGTATCCGAGTACACTCGCAGGAGCGGAAATCGGAGAAACATCGAGAAAGGGAGTCAATGGCGGTTAACAAAGGACGTGTGGAACTTTCGACGAGAACTCGAGGGAAAAACCGAATAATGAACGAGTCCGAACGTCAAGAGAGGCGCGTAAATGTTTTAACGAGCGCGCGTAACGCTAGGCAGCGTTTGTGGCTCAGTGCCGATCGCGTTGATGTCGAGAGAACGAGACGCCGATCGGAAGAACGAAGCTCGGCCGAACGACGAGAGATCAATGAACTTGAACATCGTAAGGTGCGAAATGACCTTACGATAAGATCACACGACGTTAAACAGTCTCGATCGCCGAGTATCGCACGCTCGATTGTCCGACGTGTTGACACACGCTTGCGCCAGCGTCAAATCGTCTCTCAGCCCGATTTTAAATGGCTCGAACGTACGGAGAGAAAAATCGATCGTTCTTCACGTCGACTGTATGACGAACGTCGAGAAAGACTTACCGATCGTTCGGAGATACGTCGCTCGACGGAACGACGGAACCAGATGCAAGATCAAACGTCCAAATTGCCTATCATCGAACAAGCGTCCCGGACGAATTATCTACGTCGCAACGTCCGAAGTTCCAAGAACTCAGAAAATACGAAATATCCAGAACGTAGCGAACGCTTTATTGCTATCCGTGATATTTCTCGGGAAGCTCGAACGTCAACGATGCAGGAGTCTAGACGAATTTCTTCAATGGGCCTGAGCACGCGTAGCGTACTTTCGAAAATCGTCGATTCCGTCGATGATGTTTCTCAAGGACGTCGTGAACATTTCAACGAGCGTGTCAACGCTGAGAAATCTCGTTCGTCCGACCAAAGACGTACGTCGACAACGAGAGAGCTGAGAAAACGTTCAGGAATGAACGCGTTGCGGGGCAACAATAGAAACTCAAGAATATCGAGCATCGCGACTTCCGAACGTCATGAACGTTTCCTGACACGTGATATTTCCCAGGAGCGTCATGATCGTTTGGCCGAACGTAATTCCGTTGCTCGAGAAATTCCTAGGTCGCGCATCAACGATCGCATCGATCCTCGCCAAGGAAGAACAATGAACGGTGAAATTCGCGCTTCTCGTAGCGGAAATAATCGAAAATTCGCCGACGAACTATCCGGTATGAGCTTGATGAATGTACGAGCCTTTGCGGATGTTAGGAAAATGTCGAGGATCGAAAATCGAGAGTATCTTCAGCAGGCACTTGTACTCGTACTTTGTGCGATCTATGGAGCTTCGCTGTTGAAGAGAAAAGGAGGTTTTTACAGGTGAATTATATTAAAGCAGTCTTCTAGTCTAAAAGAGAATTTTTCACTAATGACTCAACGTTATTTTCAGTTTCAGTAACATCATCAACCATCAGGCTCGTTTTGTGACGGCGTAGATTGAAAAAAAGGATCTAATCTTACGCACATCCTCGACAACTTACCTCTGCGTGTCTCCTACCGTTCTAGGCCAGTAAGAAGATTAACAATGATAACCAGTCGTTAGTGGGGACGTATCGCGTACAAGACGAGAATCTACAAATATGCACTATTAAACTACAGAATATATACTATATTATTAAAAAAAAAAATCTATCTATCTGTATGTACAACATATGTTAAATTACATGGCCTAAATATGACGTTACAGTTTCGCCCTATTATTAAATCATAGTTAATGTCGATGTGTGTAAAAAATTATATTTTTCTCCTCCGATAAAATATATAATGTAGTAGATGCAAAAAAATTCATTTGTCTAACACCCGAGTATCTATTCCACATTTTTTTTTATTCCTCTAGAGGCTTATCTTTTCTTCATATCATTACATTTTTTACTCGTTCGAGAAAATCATTTCGCTCTTTGGTAAAAAAAAAAGTAGTGACGACACTCGAATATCCAATTTCGATTTCCTCTCTTAAAAAGTTCATGACGATACATCGAAGATTATCGAAATTTCGTTAGTTTAGTTGTTCAGATTGAAGCCTTTGACGACTTTTGTGGCCAAGTTCTGTTTTGTTTCCGCAATATCGATAGTAGACCGTATATGTTTTGACTTTTGTGTTATTTTTTAGTATTATCATAACTATTATTATTTATATACAATTATGATATTATCGTTGATATTATAAGCACATCTTAATAATAAGTAAATAAGTTAAATGAGTGGTGTTCACCGGTGTACAAATATATGGGTACAGCAGTGAAAACCAGTATGGGTGAAGAGTTGTAAAAACATCAATAGGTATAATATACTCCCAGGTATAAAATGAAAAAGCTGAAAGAAATATATGAAAGTTTCGCGGAACCGATGAGACGGAAGTATTGAATCCAGTTTATGCACATACCATGGTGATGCTTATTAACCATCTATAATATGTATTATAATCAGGGCTTGAAACAATATTGCAAACAGATTGAATGTTCGGTTAAAACACGCGAAAGTTCGACCTAAACGTCTAACCGATTCCTAAAACAAATGCACGAAATTATGATATTTATTATTCTTTAGACTGAACATCGTACAAATTATCTTTAGTCGTTGAGGTTCGGGTCGTGGTTGCGAACGTTAGGAGACGATTTCGACCGGGTTTCGTTTTTTATTCTACATCAGCATCCTTCACGTGCATGTGAATTATTTTACACCACTATCAAACTGACAGCCATAATGCCACCGGCGAAAAAGAATCCTTCTCACGATTATTAGAGCAAGGATACTAATTTTGCGAAAAATAAATCATTTTAAATGATCAAACATGTATATGGTACATTAGATTTAAAATTATGTACTATAGTTGCAAATCTAAGGAAGTTTCAGCAGACATTTAATTTCCTACAAAATATGAAAGTTGCAAAAAATTCATAAGTCAATATAATATTAACCATTTCATCAATTCTTGTGAAATTGTATACCAACTGTCCGTTAATAATAGTCAATATATTATAAAATCAAAATCAATATGTTATAAAGTCAAAATCAATATATTATAAAATCCCATATAAACTTTGGCAACAGCATAAGAACATTTATTTGTATTGGTTACAGGTGAGTGTAGAGAGAAGCTTCTCCCATATGGCTTTCGTCTTCTCACCTTATTGATGTAGCATGAATGAAGAAAAGTTACAAGACACGTTAACATTGAGAATCAATGAAACGTTGAAGAAAGAAGAAAATATCTATCTACAGTATAGTTTTCATGTAACATATATTTAGATCCGATAATGTTTGGTACTGCCACGTCCACATTGATACTTTTTAATTTTAGACTGACTTGCTCATCCGCCACCCCGTTTCGTTAATTTTCGAGGGACATATTTCTTTTTTATCGAAGAAAAATAGGACGTCCGATACGCCGTTGGAAATTTTGATTTTTTATAAATTTAATCGTTTAGTTTCGAGGGTTTATATTAATGTGGGGACTGTAAATATTATTATTTGGATCTACAGATTAACGTGTCCTTTCATTTTCCATGTTGTTACCGACGAAAAATAAAAAATCTATGCGACACAGACCGATGCACGTAATTTCAGTTGCACCAAATTTCATCATTAAATATATTTTCGATGTATTTTTATTGCAGAAAAGTACATAAGTACGTTTGAAGGTACGTCAACTTAAAATGAAAGATCGTATGGCATTACAAATTTGTTTCTCCGAATCCACACTTTTCGCGATAGCTTTAACCGACTTTCAATTTATTTATTCATTCTCCACTATGTTCGCGACCGAAATGCTGAACCGAAATGATACGGTCGGTCACGTATCAAAACCGACATGAACATAGCGAGAAAGAATTTAGTCGAGGAAACCACAATACCGGAACCACATATTTTGTTTCGAGCCCTGATTATAATGAAATAGTCTTATCCGCATATCTCGTGACGCATCACTCCTTTTTTTCTTTCCATCCTCGTACATCTTATGATAAATAAGTGTTCGGAGTCTCTCTTGACCAACGAGAAGAATTAATATTCTTTTTCGAACAGTAAAAGATAAAGAATAGTTCTGACGACAATTCCTATTTCATATAATATTTTTGATGATCCACGATGTATACGATCCCTATTCGTTAATTTATATAGAAAAAATTGTAAAAAATTCTAAATAACACGATAACTTGATACGATGAATGTTACGAAATCATCGTTTTTTTCAGTATATTCTCCGCATTCAGCGTATGGTACGTCCGTATGTTATACGTATTTTGGACGACCATTTATACTTGGCTCATCAAATCCTTGCCAGAAATAAAGAACATGGCAAAAATCATTGATACAAAAGAGGGGCGAGAAAGCCAGGAGGCAGCGTTGATTAAAGGGATGAATATGAGGCATTAACACGATAGAAACAATAAATTCACAATAAAAAAACAACTTTTGACCAATGAGAATAAGCAATAATTACAAGACTTCTTCGTTAAGTCGGGAGTCAAATATCGAGTTGGTTCGGGGTCATTTTTCCATTTAACTTGGATCCTTATTAGGTACTATTCGGTTTTTTTTAACTATAATAAGGATACGTCGGGGTCAGTCGAATGGAAAACTGATCCAACAGCGACTCTCTGCTCGACACCCAATCTCGAATAACTCAATGAACAAGCAGCGTACAGTGCCGAAAAGGATAAGAGCGCTGCAGCGCCACCAGTAAACCGCTCGCGCGCGGCAGCGCGTGTGTCCATTCCCTAGAACATTAAATATCGGTAAAGCGAAGCCGAAATAAGGACGAATCAAAAGGTTTACCTTTACTCACGTGAACATCAGCGTCAGTATACTTCATTCCGCTGAATTCCGCTCTGCTGATAGGAACACACCCGAGGATAGCATTAATTTGTCACGGTCACCATCTACGTGCGCGCACTGGGAAATAAAAGTGCCGTTGTTCCGGAAGAGCCGCTGAATTTTGGGCACAGTGCTTTCGCACTAACTGTGCTCGCGTTACGTACCCAGCAATTGGAGACGTCACATACGCTTTTGATGGTGAAAACAATTTGTCACTATGGAAATTTCAATTTGCACCTTTGAATTAAGAAATACATATGGTGAGATTAAAGAAAAAAAATTACTATTTTTTTTTATTGAATAATCATTATTATCAGTTCGAATATGTATCAGTAAATCTGATTAGCGTCAAACATTCATTCGTCATGTTCATGTAAAAAAGATTACGCTTATGGAATGAGAATTTAGTGGTACATACGGATTCTTGTGCGACGATGTAACGACACAATGCTTATTTCGATAAATAATTAAATAAATAAGATGCCACCGTTGATGGACAAAAAACTTCAAGCTCTTTCTTCTTTTTTCATCACTCGCTTACTATATAAAAATAAACAAAATAGTAATACCGTCGTGGCAATAATGATAATAGGAAAAGAATGAGATATCGAGATCTATATCGAGATTCGTTGCTTCGTAAAAGTGCTGGGTACCAGACTGTTGTTTTACCTTAGACAATACTACTTTGTCGATAATTATTAATTGATATTACCATTAATGTTAAACGCATCTATTTACAGGCTACTCGAGCCAAAAGTTCTATAAAAAAAGGCTAAGCTAGATAAAGAATTTGTGGACGTTTACCGCTGAGAAAGTAACTATTCTCATGCGTCTTACACACCAGGATGGGCCGAAGTGAAATAATTTTTTTTTTTAACGCCAGACGGTTCAAAATTTGTTATAAAAAAATTAAAATTTTTCTTTTATCGCAATATCTCGAGTTGGCCCATTTTGTAGTCAAACATTATTTAAAAAATCAGTTTTTTGTGAATAATCCATAAAATAATCAGTTTTTTTTTTTTCTAAAGTCGACCTAACTAACAGAGCAGATGCATGGAAATAACAAAATAATTATATTTAATATATAATACCATTACTTGACGTACAAAACGTCAAGAAAGCGATATAAATATTCAAATGCTGTGGGCCACCTCAAGATATTAAAATGAACAATTTTTTTTTTTAATTGTATAACGAAAATTTTCGAACCTCGGGCGTTTTTTTTTATTTATTTTTTTTCACTTCGGCCCACCCTATTACACACCTCTTTTTTCCTCTCTTAATTTTTCCTTTTTTAAAATCTAAAGCGCACTAACGCGCGCGGGCAAGATACAGCGATTTATAATAAAAATAAACTTTAATATCTTCTTTGGCAGTGATACCAATCGATATCTTTTTTGTTTTGTTTTGCAATTGCTTTGTTTTTTTCAAGGAATCGGAAAATTCCGTTATCCTCATTTGGAAGGATCGGTCGGGCGTCGTTCGTGTACATTTTGGCGTGACAATGAGTTTTTCAGTCCGTCCCGAGACGTCCCGAGTTTTGGGAGATTTTTCGTTTTTGTTACGGATCTCTTGTCATTATCGTTGCTCGAAGTGAATGGATAATCGCGTTACGGCACGTTCGAAATTTCCTGCAGCATACCAAGGATATTGTCGAGTTCCCGACGAAAGTAACAAAGTTGCTTGTTGCTCTTGCCCTTTTCACCTTTGCAGTCCCTGCACTGTGTCTTGTTCCTCATAAGATCCCGAACGAGAGTCTGAAGTGTTATCTCCCGGGATTCGTGACGCTGCTGTAGTATCGTTATCTTGTCCTGAAGTAACTGAAGCTGCTCGGTACCCTGCAATCACATAGGATGGATTATTCGGTTCGCGGAACTAGGCGATTTTTCAAACAATATCATTGCCCCAGTGGCTTTTTTTTTCTTTCCCAACAACCACTCGGCCCCTTCAACTAACGAAGTCGTTCGCATACCGGCGTCGATAGATATTTCACTTTATCGTTCAATATCTTCACTTTGTTCTCGAGATGTTCGCGCTCCACCTTCAACACCAGAACCTGCTCCTTGTAATCTCTCAGTTTTTCAATCTGCTGCTTCAAATGCGTTATTATCGCCACTTGAGTGTTAATTTGACCCTGAAAAAGGAATTTTCAAAAGATGTTGCTCCGTGAATGAGGGTAGCACGTTTAAACATCACGTTGCAATAACTTTACTGATAATAACATCGCAGGCGAAAACTACACAGCATATATTTACACATCCGTTTTAGTAAGTTTTGTTGGGTTTTGTTGGGTTTTGTGGGGTTTGTTGGATGTTTTACTGGGTCTTGTTGGGTTTTGTTGGGTTTGTTGGGTTTTGTTGGGTTCTGGGTTTTGGTTTGGGGTTTGGGTTGCGTTGCTGCGTTCAAAACCCAATAAAACCCATTAAACCGCATGTGTAAATATGTGCTGTGTAGTTTTTGCCTGCGACGTTATTATCCGTAAAGTAATTGCAACGTGATGTTTAGACATGGAACCGTGAATGAGATAGTTTTTTTCATTAGATTTAAGATTAAGGGGATCGGGTGACTAAACCATGGCAAACATTAAAATCGCTGTAATTCCGTTGCCACGATGTTTATACTAATCCCTAATAAATGGAGATGGGGAATGGGGTATCCATGGAAATAAATAACTACTACTACTACAATAAAAAAGAAATCATGTTTTTCGTTCGCTTAAGATTCGACTGAGAAGTCATCGCCGTACTTCCTCAAGAAAAACAAAACATCAAGGAAAAATAGCGCTGGCGCGAGACAAACCTGCAACTTGACGACTTTGGAATCGCCAAATTTAACGCTGTATTCTTTAACCAACGTCGCCATTTCTCTCTCGTGTTCTTCCTGGAGTAAATTGAGATCGTGCAGACGTTTGTTCTTTAACGTCATGAAGTCCTTGTTTATCTTGTTCAATTCTTCCTTCAAAATGTCATTCTCGTTAGTGAGCTTTTTCACGCTCGCTTTATCGTCATTCTCGGAATAATGAAGCGGATCGTAGAGTCTCGGAGCCGATCCAGTGAGCCTCTGACTATTGCCATTCGACAAATGTCTATTCTGATAATTGTTCGAATTTAAATCGTTAGTATCCGTTGTTCTCGCACCGTGAATCCTTTGATCCGAGCAGACGGACGCTGAACGTCCGTTTCTTTCGATATCACCGGGCCTCAAGTTTCGTCGATCATTCAACAATCTCTCGCGCTCTTTTTGCAATCTTCTGTTAGTTTTTTGCAACTCTTGATATTCTTTGCTGATTTTAGCATAAATTTTATCCTTGTTCGCCATTTCCATGTTGAGTCCCCTTATCGTCGCGATCAGATGAGCATCCTCTTTAGGATTTTGTGACTTAGGACCAACCTTAACGACCTTAATTTCCCTCTTATCGTCCCTGTCGATCTGTACCGACGGGCAGTTACGTTCTCTCTCGTCGCGTTTCGAACAACCGGCATCGACGCTCTTGTTCTCCACGCTCTTAACGCTCGTTTGGGTAAACATGTCGTTAAAATTTTTTCGTTCTCTCGCCGTAGCCTCCGCCAATTTTGCCTCCAATTCCATCACTTGCATCACATATTTTTCCTTCATTTCGGCAAATTTCTTTTGCAAATCCGTCAATTTCTCCTGGCCAATCGCTTCATTCGCCTTTATTTCACCCTCCAACGACGCTATACGATCCTCGAGAAGCTTAACTTTCTCCAAATTTACCCTCTCATGATCGGACTTCGCCGTCAGTATCAACGCCGAGACGGAATCCGGATTTTTACGCTTCAGTATTCTCTCCATTTCGCGAACTTGACGATTAAGATCGAGAATTTTTGTGTTATCCAATATAACTTGATCCTTCAATTTCAATGTCAATTGCTTCTCCCGTTCAACGTGACTCTTCGCTATTTCCAATTTTTCCGTCAAACTAACTTCCCGCGTTCGTAACTCGAGCAATTCCTTTTCCAACGGCAATACCCCCTGCTGAAGCTTCTCGTACTCGATCTTCATGCTTCTCAATTGTTCCGTTTTCGAACTAAGATCCACTCTCAAGTCGTCGGTTTTCTTTCGGCTCTCAAGCTCGGCCGCTGTCATCGACTGCAAACGGGCATTTATAAAATCATTTTTCGTTCTCAACTGTTCTTTAAACATTTCCAATTCTTCCTTCAACAAACTATTCTGTTCCATCGTATCGTCGATTTTCAACGCAGCGTCATTATTTTTCCGTCGCAAATCCGTCACTTCGAGATTCAACTTTAGCGCATTTTCCCGAAGATCCTTTATCGTATCGTTCAATATTTGCGTTTCATTGTTCTCCATTTTGTTACGTTGCTTCAACTTTGCATTTTTCATCTCCTCCTGTAGTCGTTCGGTCTCGATAACGAGCCTTTTGTTTTCCGTCTCGTAAGCGTTTATAATGCCCTCCTGCTTCTCCAATTCTCCCTCCAACAATTTAATTCTCGTGTCGTTACGCGACGTTACTTTCGACGTCACGACGTTACGTTTTTCGTTCAGCGAAACCTCGTCGATCTTGGCTTTTAATATAATATTTTGTTTTTTAACAGCGAACAATTCTTCCTCGAAGGAATTTCTCATACTTTGCATTTGTTGCTTGTAGATCTTTGCCTCCGAGTCCATTTGCTCCTTGAGCAAAGAATTCTTGTGCTTTTCCTCGCGATACAGAGCCCCATAATCGTCTTTGGTGAAATTTTTACGGGAATCACCGGCGGCTTGAGAATATTTGCCCGAACTTTCCGTCTTCGCTGGGGTTACGGATTTTGGCAAAAGTTTAAATTTCGTCGCTGACGGCTTTAGCGACAATTTCATTTTTTGTCCCTGTTTCGACGATAAATTTGAATTTGTCTGCTGTTTCGGGTATTTCGAAACAGCGGACGACTTTCCGGGCTGTTGATGGGTACCCCGAGAATGCTCCATTGACTTTGGACCTCTCACATCGTCCAATGACGATCGCAGATTTAATCCGGTCTTCGAGAGTTGATCGTAACTCCTCGATGAACCAATTCGACTATTTTTAACATTGGAACATCTCTCCGGAGGCTTGGTCGATCGATCGGGACTCGATCTTGCCATTATCTCGTTCGTTCGATCCTCGGAATTTATTCTTTTACGATCCATTATATTTTTTTCGTCAACGTTAAATCTAATCCCCGCTTCTTCATTGATCAACTTTTCGCTCGATTTTTTGTCCTTACGTTCGTCGAACATTTGACCCTCGGTCTTCGTCTCGATCGCGCCGTTAAAATCGTTTTTCTCCTCGTTCACGTTAACATTTTCGTAACATTTTTCGGCCATTAGCTTCGGTATAGCATCGGCGAATAGTTCCAGCCTCGGTGTTAAACCAACGGTATACAATTCGCTTTTCGAGTTTATCACTTTTTTCGCTTCCTCGCCGTTAGATTTATTGGCCGGTTGTTGACATTCGCGTCCCTTATCTTGACTTTTTTCGTCAGTTAACGGGATATTTTCGTTATTTTCAGAAAGATCCTTGCTCGGATTACCAAAAAAGTTATCATTTTTATTACTCCGAGAATTTTTCTCGACGCTCGCTACACTCGAGTCCGATTCACTGAATTCGTGAGCATCCTCGCGCGTATTTTTACTCTTGACTCGCTGAACCTTCGTTCGTCTCGGCAATTCTTTTTCCAGTATTTCCGTAATTTCCCTTTCCGGATAAACGACATTACCGTCGTTCGTTAGATTTTTATTTTCGACATTAGGAATTTTCGACGATATTCCCATCGTAAATGTTCTCTTATCCTTTGTTTCGTGTTCCTTCAATATCCGAAGAAAATGTGAAAAATCTTCTTGCCCGAAGCTCGAACTACCGGACATACCGCCCTCAATTTTCTCTCTCGAGCGTTTTAGCAAATCGTCGAAGAAATTTTTGTCAACGTCCGTGATTTCCTTTTGAAGATTTTCCTTGTCCCTTCGGGTCTCCTCCGCATCCCGATGATCCTCGGATCTCGAGTGACGATCGATCGGATCGTCGAGATCGGAACTCGACGAGACCTCGACTTTGTCCTCGTCGAAGCGCTTCTTCTGCGACTCCAACGTAATGAATGTCGGTGGTTTCAGGCTGTTTACATTTTCAAAAATTACCTCACAACTAGCGGGACTAGTTTCCCTTCGTTTTTTCTCATTCTTCGGGCTCTTACGATTCTTTTCCGTTTCTCTGTGAACTTCTTGCTCTATTAATTGAAATATATCTTTCTCGAGTCTCGCTATCCTCGCGTTATTAACGCCCTGATTCTCCGAATCGTCGATAATCAATGTGTCGGATCGCGACGAACTCTTCGAAAGACCAACATTTTCGCGCACGAGCTTTTCCGCCTCTTCCAACAATTCTTCCACAGATTTTTCTTCTTCGGTTGGATTTTTGCTCGAATCCTCGCCAGATTTTGTCTTTTCGTGAGCTGAACTCGGACTCAAAGCTCCGGCAATTTTACTCATCTCTTCGAGAAAACTTCCGATATCTTCGTCAGTGGCGTCTTAACAACGAGAAATGAAATTGGTAAAGAAAATTGTTTTCAATTATTCCTCCTCTTTCGTCAATATTCTCAACAATAGAAAAATTATTTACAATTATATTTATGAAAGAAAAAGAACCTACTCTCAAAGTCGGATGTACATTTGTCGAATGCCGCCGACGCGAGAATGTCGCAGAGAGTATCGTCCTTGTTCCTGATGATTTTTCCCGAATTTTTCTGCTGAGCCTGAGTGAATTATTTACACATGAACAAAACAAATGTCGAATAGTTTAAACATTCAACCTAACCGACAACAGTGGACACACGGTGGATACGTGGCTCTGGCGATCGTGCGCCAACGTGCATTAGTCAAAAATCGTTGTTTCGAACAAAGTATAAAAAATAAAAGCGACCATGCTCAACAATCTAAAAAACGACAATAATTTGTTACAAATTCTATCGAATCTTGTTTTGATTCAGCGGAATAAAATCAAAAGACACGCGATGATTTTTACTAAGAAATATCCGTGTTCTATCGTGTCTACGCAAGGCAATAAATGATAAAGCCAGGCAAATTGAAAACCTTGTACACCGAGGCATATATGTATTCACTTTGCACAATTTTTCTTTCTCAAGAAATTCTTTCATCGAGGAAGTGACGTCGGGCGTCGGAATGTCCTTTGGTCCGGTACCCGTCGCAGAATTGTCTACGGCGAGTCCAAGACGAATTTCTGGTCCTTTCAACCACCATCTCTTGTCTCCAATTTTTCCTTCATTTCGAGGTGAGAGCTCCGATTTATCTCTAGCGGCTATGTTGAATTTTCCTACAGGACGTACGGAACTCTCGCTGAGGCTCAGACTTATTGACGAGGCGACGGTGTCCTCACCCCCGAAAATTAACTGAAAAAAATTCGAAAATTCGTTAATTCTCACGAAAATGTACAATCAGACCTAAGCTTGTATAAAGTCTTGAGACTTTTCCATTGTTGGAACATTTCAATAAGAGATAAAACATTGATAAGATCGACAAGTTTTTGTAATATACTTAACATCGTTTTTCAATCACGTATAAAGAAGAAAAAAAAGCCGATATCTCTGGGCCATTCCAATGAAGGCTTTTGACGATAAAGTATCAAGCCATCAGTCATTTTGAGGTTAAGTGTCTCGCGTAGCGTGTAAGCATATAAATGAAGAAATAAATTCTCTGTGAACTTACGTTGACGTCTGCCACCGATTCTTCTCGTTCCCCGGACATTTTCAATCTTAATCTCTTTCGTGCTCATTCGCGCAATAACAATAACAAAAGGAATACCGTACGATCATCGTTTCACCGTTTGCTCACCGTCACTTTGCGACAATTAAACAACACAATGTCACGAGCCCGAGTCGTGTAACGTTTGAAAAAAAAAAACACTCCTCTCGAAGATACAATAATCCGCAATTAACACGGTCTCGAATCGTTTTCAATCCCGAATGTGAATCAATGTGAATATTCCCTGATATTCCCGATCGAGTACAGTCAAATACAGTGCATTTGCACTGGTATAATAAAAAATAATAATCTGTCGGTAACTGACCGACAGACAAAATAATAGAGACAAAAGAGTACATTTTCTCGGGAGATTGTCAAATTTTCGAGTGGATGTCAAAATCCGGACAGTCAAACTCCTAAAACCACTCTCGTGCATACCTTAGGGTGGGTCAAATAAAATGACTAATTTTATTTTCCCCTCCATATAATGAAAAATGTATTGTTTGGCATCTCCAAAAAACCCTCTGCAAGTATGAGCCCTTCATATTTAAATTAAGAGGTCCCTCATCGCGAATTTTCATTTCCCATTTAAATAACATGGAAACATTTTTTTTAACTTTGGAATTTTATTAGACCTAAATCGTTGATGTTACGAGAGTTTTTTAGCACATTTTTGTAGAACATTTGATGATCTACAAAAATGTTCTCTTGTGTCTAATCGATAAAAGTAACCGTACAAAAAATAATCGGTGATAATTAGCTCTGGTTTCTCTCATGGTTGTTTGAAAACAATTAGTAATATATTAGTATATTAGTAATATATTAGTAATATATTAGTATATTAGTAATATATTAGTATATTAGTAATATATTAGTATATTAGTAATATATTAGTATATTAGTAATATATTAGTATATTAGTAATATATTAGTAGTATATTTATTCATATTGATAACTAAAATGTTTAAAAATTTGACATTTATGTACTAATAAACGAGATAAGTAGAATCTAGAGCTAATTATCACCGATTAATTTTTGTACGGTTACTTTTATCGATTAGACACAAGAGAGCTTTTTTGTAGAGCATCAAATGTTCTACGAAAAGGTGCTAAGAGACTCTCCTAACATCAACGGTTTAAGTCTAATAAAATTCCAAAGTTTCAAAAAAAATGTTTCCATGTTATTTAAATAGGAAATGAAAATTCGCGATGAGAACCTCTAATTTAAATATGAAGGGCTCATACTTGCAGAGAGCTTTTTTTGAGATGCTAAACAGTACATTTTTCATTATATCGAGGAAAAAAAAATTAGTCATTTTATTTGACCCACTTTAGTATACCTATACTGTTTTGTAATGCGTGTGTCGGGGTTTTCACTGCGGGATTTTGACATTCTTCCAAATTTTCTTCTATACCGACCCTACCATACCAACATGATTGCCACGACAGGGAGGATGTCAAAGTCCCGACAGTCAAACTCCCGACACCACGCTCGTGTATACCTATACTGTTTTGTAATACGTGCTGTCGGGATCTTGACTGTCGGGACTTTGACATCCTCCCCCACATCATCCAACCACCTCCCACCAAGGGGACCGCCATAAACATGGAGCCTAGAGTAAAGGGGACCGATCTTCGTACACTGAAGCGGCATAAAAAATTCAGCAAAAAAGGTGTCGTTACGGTCGCAAACTGGTCCGAGTGAAGTGAGCAACAAATGAACTATACGTGGAGCCTTGCTGAACTAAGCACCTACGGTCAATATACACATGACCCTTCAGTGTAATTGAGTGTAATCACGCGTCATCATTATTATAACAATTTTATGAAACTTTTAATTACTGCCAATCTGTAAAAGTAAGGACATAGAATAGCATTATATCGATTTTATAATATACTAACAAAAAGAAATGACATAGTTTCGTAAAGGTTACAAAAAAAACTAATGTGATTTATATTTAACGAAATTTAAAGTACAATAGATGAGGAGATTGTGCATTGATTATTCCAGGATCAATAAATAACTATAAAGACATCCCAGTTAAAAAATACAGACAATGAGCGTGTAATAAATAATAAGGTAAACATCGGGTTTAGGATCGCCCCTCCGATTCCTTTCGTAATAGGCTCATCCGACGCGCTTTCGCACGCGAAACAACTTTTTCCTCTGACAAAATTGGGGGACGTTATTTATTAAAAAGTTATTAACAAATAAAGTTAATAATTCATACAGCGATTTTCCTTATACCAGCCAGTCCCAATCATCTTGTCCTTCACATGTGTTGTTAAGAATACCCCCTCAGTACATACAAAACGTTTTATCCGTCGCTCATTGTTTGGTAAAAAGTTATTAACAAAAGAAGTTACACGCTCATCGTCTGTATTTTTTAACTGGGATATATTTATAGTTATTTATTGATTCTGGAATAATCAATGCACAATCTCCTCACCTATTGTACTTTAAATTTCGTTAAATATAAATCACATTGGTTTTTTTTTGTAACCTTTACGAAACTATTTCATTTCTTTTTGTTAGTATATTATAAAGTCGATATAATGCTATTCTATATTCTTACTTTTACAGATTGGCAGTAATTAAAAGTTTCATAAAACTGTTATATTAACGATGACGCGTGATTACACTTAATTACACCGAAGGGTCATGTGTATATTGACCGTAGGTGCCTAGCTTCAGCAAGGTTCCACGTACAGTTTATTTCTTGCTCACTTCACATCAAACTACTTTGCGACCGCAGCGACACTTTTTTTGCTTAATTTTCGAGGTCGCTTTTTTCGGCCGTTCCCCATTAGAGAGATCGGACTCCTTTACTTTAGGCTCCATGCGTATAATGATGCCTGTTTAGTTGTCGCTTTCGTAAAACCATATTTTTTTCCTCGACTGCTATTTTTATTATAACCTCTAGGTAAAGTGTCAGGTTGTTAACTGCCGGGTAAATTTTACTTGCTAGTTAAATGTCGGAGCGTTGTTCCACTTACATTTATGTGACTGTTAGTTACCCAGCGATATATTGCGATTAGTACTTCCGGAATTCTCTATCGCTATGTTCAAACCGTTCAAAGTGTTGCAGCTGTGGGAACATAACCTTTCTTTTACGAGTATATCTGAGTTCTTTGATCTAGTGAATATATATTGTGCTAAAATAAAATGTAAGTAAAAATGTATTAAAAATTATATGTGTATCGATTTAAAAATGATGTTAATGGATGTAAATATATTGTATTGTATATTATTGTATTGTATATTATTGCATTGTTATAAAAATGTATATATTTTCTTAATGTATTGTAAATAGATGGCCGAATTAAAGAAGAGAGAAAGAGGGTCCAATTTTTCGGCGGACGAAATAAATACGCTCGTGTCCATAGTTTCCGAACATAAGGGAGTTATTGAGTGCAAGAAAACAGATGCCACAACGTGGCGACAAAAGGATAGAACGTGTGATACTATCACAGAATCTTTTAACTCGTGTTTGGCGGTTCCTCGCACAAAAAAAACGTTAAGGACTAAATACGAAGACATAAAGAAGAACGTTCGAAAAAAATATGCACACAACAAAATGGAACAATTCAAGACCGGCGGTGGAGCTTCCGTTTTGCAAAAACTTTCAAATATGGAGGAAAATGTGGCGGCAATTATGGGCTTAACGATAGATGGGGGACCATCTATCTGGGATAGCGATAGAATTCCTGGTAAGTGAGGTTTTTTACATTAATTTGGAGCTTAGGGTGAAATGATACACAGACCAAACTCTCATGATTTCAAGAGAAATTGTTGTTTTGTGTTTCGCAATCATTTGTCGTAAATCGTATTTTCATTCAAAATATGAACACAGCGGCCCACTAATTATCACATACATACCGTAAACATTTTAAGTCATACTGATTTTGCGTTTTCGAAAATAGGTGTAAAACCTTTCTTATCTGTGTCTTTTCACATTACACTGATAGATTTTTATTATGTTTTTTAATATTACTTTTCCTCAACAGAAATGCATAATCAAAATACCGCTGTCGAAGATGACATTATGGATAAAGTTAACTATGAATCGCAGACACGGCAAATAGTAGGTATATTTTTAAAAACAAGCAAAAAATGTCTTGATTTACAATTTTTTATCAATATAACAAATGGATATGCTTAATTTTAAACAGGATGACGAAACACCTTTCGAAGATTTGGAGACCCTCGAATATTTGGAGGATGCTCACCACCACGAAGAAGCGGCACAAAGGACGACCACAAATGTCGTTAAAGAGCTTCCACCTAAGGGTGTTCCTTTATTGAAAAGGCCAATGACATTGGAAGTTAGGCCTGTGAAAAAAGCCAAAAGGGTCGGACAAGTCATTCTACCAAGTTGTGCATGTGACACCGATCGCAAAGATGAACTACATCAAATGCGAATGAGCATTCTTCAAAAAGAACTGGAGATAAATGAGGCTCGCTTGGAAGCTGCTAATCTCGAAGTAGAAATAAAGAAGATTCAAAAACAACACGAAGAAGTACGTTTAGGAAATATTTTAGCATAAGGCGTATCGTTGTATAATTAATATTTTATTTCAATGTTACAAATGACAATTTTATTTTCATAATCAAAAATAAAGACTAAATTACAATTTTTATTTTAACACTTCGTCTGTAAACGTTTTTTCGGTACCTTCCGTCTGTAAACCGGGGTCATTCGTGTCCTCTGCTGAATGAATCCGCTTCTCACCACGGTCTGGAGAGTACTAAAAATTTGAAACTTGGGCATCAGTTCGCCCTCCTACATAACTTTTTTTAGGGACCAGAAGAGGAGCCTTCTCCTTCTTTTGCTAAGAAGTACAAAGAGGTATCGGTTTCGCCCGGACACGAACGACCCCGGTTTACAGACGAAGTGCTAATAAATATAAATATATAATAATTGCGAAAAATCTCATCCAGCTCAATTATTAAAATATAAATAAAGGTACATGCGAGCCGGATGAAGTAATGAGAAAAGTCTCTTGATTCGGTGCGAGTTTTTGAGCGATCAGATGAAAGTAGAGATGGTCCAGATATACGGTTCATATTACCGTACTCTCGTAAGTCTGAAAAAAATGGTATTTTTAAACACGTAGTTCAACTACATATAGGGCAATCCACATGAACTCGGGGAACCTTTTGCCACGACTCTCTTCGATTAATTTAATTATTTTTAATATTATTGTATCGTCGAAAACGTAAACACTAATTTTCTTATTTACTTTTTATATCTGGCCTGAATATTATATTAAAAAAATCAGTGTTCAAGTTTTCCATAATATAACGTCAAAAATAATTTACAAAATTGAAGAGGTTGGGATCAAACGTTGTCCGAGTTCATATGGTATGTCTCGTATACAATGTAGTATAAATATCAAATATTCATTGAACACATTACTGTACCTCGAAAAATAGGTATCAATTAATGACCCTCGGACGTTAACATCTTCATCAGCATCTCGTATATTTCCCCCTTGTACTTCCAACTGTGCCCGAGCATTTACAAAATCTACATCAATCGGCGGATTAGGCTCTGCTTCATCTAGTGAAATATTGTGAAGCACTGCCGTTGCAACTATCACAGACTGAGCGAAAGCTGGTCGCATTCTTAATCCGAATGTCAGGGCCGAAAACCGACGTTTCCATACTCCAAAAGTCCTTTCAATAATGTTTCGTGTGCGAATGTGCGATTCATTGTATAATTCCTGATCCCGAGTCGTTGTTTGTAACAGAGGGGTCAAGATAATATTTGAACAGGCATACCCGTTGTCGCCAAGCAGTATCCCTGTCCCCATTTGTCTATCAAGAAATCGTGCACGTATTCTACTGGCGTTGAATATAGTTGAGTCATGACTCGAACCTGGCCACCGTGCCACAATGTCCAAAAATTTCATTCGATAGTCACAAATTGCCTGTACATTTAAAGAAAATACACCTTTTCTATTTCTTTAAACCTCAGCGTACTGTCCCCCTGAAATATATAAGTTTTAAATAATGTACATTTTGAATTTATAGCAAGAACTTTAATGATGCACATACCTGGTGATTGCAGTCTAACATGTGTGCCATCAATAGCCCCTATGACTCTTGGAAAACGAGCGATTTGATAAAAACCTCTTTTGTTGCGTCATTGGCCATCATTGGTAATTGGAAAATTAATATATAATGGTAAGAGAGAAGCTATGGCTTCTGTCACTTTTCTTATTACTCTACATGTTGTTGACTTATGAATGCCACCTAAGTCACCAATCACTGCTTGAAAGGTTCCAGTAGCGTAGTACCGCAGTGTTAACAAAAGTTGTAGCCTTGGTGGTACAGCATGATTTCTACAAAATCAATATGCATTGTATAAATATACATTTTACATTGAATAAAATGGAAAAAGCGTAGCTCATTCATATAATCTATGAGTAAAAATAACAAATATAACACTGCGTATCCATTGCAACACATCAACTTCACAGTAAGGAAATGAATGGTAGTTACTTATCAGTCCTGGTTCTCATTCTTTCTTCAATAATGGCAAGTATCATGTGGAACGTTCTTTTAGTGAATCGAAATCGTCGTAGAAATTCTTCGTCATCATAATCATGAAATAAAACGGGACGCGGTCGTATTGTGTAAGGTTTTCGTACACGCACTATCATTTCAATTTCATAATCATCATCGTCGTCTTCATCACTATAAATTAACGGATTTATCTCGAATAAAGCCATAGGGCGTGAAATATAATTCTTTTCCTTTTCAGACTTGGCACTTCACGCAATAATATTTATAGCGATTGAACGATGTAAGATTGCAACAATTTCAAGTAACTGATTATTATAGGTTATGTTGAGGACTACATCCCAGACGCCACAAGCGGCCCAACCAAGCGGTTTTATACCCCCACTATTGCTCTCCGCTCGTTTACCGGGAGGTTAAACAGTCTACTCGGTACTTTATGGATGGTATAAACTATCTGCCGAATAGCATCATTTACCCGGTGGTTTAATTTAACTGGGAGTTGGAAAAACGCTAGTTGAGCGTTTATCCGCCGAGTAGCCTACCTGACACTTTACCTAGAGGTTGGAACAACCCGGCTTGCTATTGTTGGAACAAAAGCTTGCTATGCTAAACATTCTTGAAGATGCTCGTCTTCATTCAACACTATTTTCAGTTGTCAAAAAAAATTGTTTTTAATGTATGTCATGTATAGCGGAAGGTACAGACTCCTAACCACACTTTAAATTTCTTTCCAAAAGTAATTTAATAATCATCAAATGCCACATTTGCCTCACTTTACATCGGAATCGAAGGCGCAACAATGATTGCACAGGGTCGAGAGGCTGCGCAATGTTCTGACGCTATATACCGTCAAAAATTGCGCTCCTTTCAGGTGGTTCAGAATCGCTCCGAACGCAATTCATAGCGCTCCAGACGCTATTTCGGTTTTACGTCAGACGCTATGCTGTTGCGTCTGGTACAGAATCGCCCCTCACAGCTGTGTTTGACAGATATGTTGGTTTACATAATTATTAAATGTCAACAATATGTATTAATGACATTATTCACTTATTGGCAATAACCAAAGTAGCGTTAACTAAACAAAATTGAAATGGAGATCAAACCGAAAACGGAACATCTACTGGCGTTAAAAGGTAATTTCTAACCTATAAATCAAAGATGTTTTTATTCAACAATGTTATTACGTAGTATTAATAATCAATACATACTGAATATACAGAGATATTGACAGAACATTCAGCACTATCGTCTCAAAGAGAATTTATTGTTGTAAATTATTTTACTCGCCGTCTTACAGTAATGAGATTGACTCGACCGACGCTTGCGAGTCCAACAGTTGTGACGTGTGACTCGACAGATCTGCCCGGTAATACTCTCAACAATGAGTTGAAAAATGATTGTACGGCTCTCCAAGGAATGGAGAGTCTTGCGGTTGGACAATTCATGGTATTGCCTCAAAGCTTTGGGTACGCATAGCCATGTACCAATTTTTACTTTATTATCTTCTTTTTTTTGTTTTCATGCGAGATTGACTATTAAATTGTTTCAGAAACATCCATTTGGGTGAAATATTTTCAAGTTATCTGTGCGTTCACAACGGCAGCAACCAAATGGTTAAGAATGTTCGTGTGAAGGTACGCGCAAAAAAACCTTAATCTATTATGGAGTAAACTATTAAATTTACTGTAAGTGTGGTCAAAGTATCCGCGATATAACTGCGGTGTCTCGAAAACTAAAAGTATCCATGTAAAAGCGTGAAAATAGATAGATAAAAATGGCTAGAAGCCAGTACTCTTCTCAAATTCATGGAAGAGGACTGATAGAAGTATAACATTGTTTCCGAAAGAATCCAGAAGTCACACCGATGCACCAGCATATCACGATCGCTTGTCGGAGATAAAAATAAAAGACCAGAGTTAAATCGACGCTAAAAATACATGCTGTATTATTATTCCTTAATCGATACAAGTTGACGGACGATTTTACAAAGATCTAGGAATGATTCGAGTAGTACGCAGTGCTTTAACCGCCTTAATCCACTTTTATAGGCAGACTTGCAGACGAGTACTCAAATGATTCCTCTGTCCCACAAAAATGCCGAAGTTGATGAATTGGCACCCGATAACACGGCGGACGATGTGATTCATCACGAGGTCAAGGAAATCGGAACACACATGTAAAATAAATACTCGAAATTATTAATATCGAGAATATCGTCATCCAGATTTTCCTTAAACATTCGATGAAATTGACATGTCTTTTTAGATTAGTATGCGAAGTGAGTTACATGCCGACGAACGTCGGTGGTACAACGCAATCGTTCAGGAAATTCTTCAAATTTGAAGTTATCAAACCGCTCGATGTTAAAACAAAATTTTGCAATGCAGAAGTATGAAATTCTATTTTTTCGTGCTAATTTGTATATCATATCAAGGATTTCCATTAATGTAATCGTTAATCACGTGTTTCAGTCCGATGAGGTTTATTTAGAGGCGCAAATACAAAATTTAACGTCCGGACCAATTTGCTTGGAAAAAGTTGCCTTGGAATCATCTCATTTATTCACCGGTAAATAATCTTTTTTTTAATTTCCAATAAAAAATTAACTCATAAATGGGCAAAATGTCAATTTCCCAATTACATTTAAAAACAATCAATTCCATCTTTACTCAAAATTTCGAACGGCGGTACGTGAAATGTACTGAGAAAAAATTTTTAATGTCTATGAATTTATCATTGTAGTATAAATTTATGCGATGACAAAGTCGCTTCTCCGATAGATATCGCCATTTGATAAATCTAAGTTGACATTTAAATACCTCGCGTATTCAAACTACCACAAAATTTTTCAGTCTCAACGTTGAATACAAACGAGAGCGGTGAATCTATTTACGGCAGTGTAAATGTCCTGAATCCCGGTTCCAGTCGACAGTATATCTATTGCTTGAAGCCACAGTCGAGTTTGATGAAAGATCCGAAAATGATGCACAATGCGACGAATATCGGTAAACTCGATATCGTTTGGCGCAGTAACGTCGGCGAGAGGGGACGATTGCAAACAAGTCAATTACAAAGAATGGTATCGTTTATTTACGAGAATTTTGAGTAAAAATATCATCAAAATAAATGTACCGTTGTTTATATTAAAAATATCTTTTATTATTATTTTTTTTCAATTCCAAAGTTTCTTAGCAAGTTTATAAATCGTTGTTTAATATAAAAAAATAAATTACTGAATGTATCTCGATATTGATTCCAGGCTCCGGATTACGGTGATTTAAGGGTAACCGCCAAAGATCTTCCTACAAAAGAGTTTCTCGAAAATCCGATAGAATTCAAGTGCCACATTATAAACATATCGTGAGTATTTTTGGATTTTATCCAATTTCGGGTCACGCAATGATTTTATTACAGGTTTTTTTTTTTTTTTCTTCAGCGAACGCAATATGGATCTTCTTTTGAGCTTAGAGTCAAACAGTTCGGTCGCCTGGTGCGGGATATCGGACACTATGATAGGAACATTGAAGCCCGGAGCTTCGATCGATGTTCCATTGTGTTTAATTCCGTTGAATACGGGACTGGTTGTGAGTATTGTTTGTTTTAATTCACAAGTAAACTTCGGGACTCGCAACGTAGTATTCAGAATTGCCAAATAATGGATTGCGTGATTTTCTTTTAAAGCCCATCTCCGGACTCAAATTATTGGACACGTTTCTCAAACGAGTCTACGATTACGACGATTTAGGACAAATATTTGTCTTTCAATCGGATTAGAAACTTCACGGATGATCACGTTGGTGAGAATGAATTAAAAAGAAAATGGAAATTTTCCATCTCCGAACGGGAGACGTTATAATTATTTGTAAGATGTAAATATTCATAATATACGAGGCACATCGATATCTGAAGAGAATAAAAAAATCAGTATCGCATCTGTTTCAAAATTTTTATTAATTTTTATGATAAGCGAGTTTGCATTCACACGTACGAGTCTATCGTCGATATTTTTTCACTCTCACTGGCCGTTCTCATGGCACAAGCCAGTAAAGTTTGAATATCATGGGGCTCATTACCACCGAAAATATAACCGTTTGCCTTGTCAATCGCGTTTTTTACCTGCAGAAGCAGTGCCTTGTTGGACACGTCCAGTGGTAGAAAATTCACGAGACTATAATCCTCGACGAGTGATACCAATGCTGCATTGAGCTTCTTGTACCTGGGTTTGAGAGGCAAAATTACGAAAAGTATTTTTCACAAGTGGTTGAAAAAAAATTATTTCGCCATTTGCGAATATACTGACCTGGCTGTTAGAGGATTTTCATCGAGTTTCTCCAATAGATATCGCAAATCTAATACCTCCGTATAAAAGTCAATATTGAAATCAAGCCTGTCGCTAAATTTCTTCATCTCGTCCAATTTCGTCATGACATTAACGTGAGGCAGGCCAAGCATCAACATTGTGCTTGTACATAGCAATAAGGAAGATAAATATTTTCCTGAAAATGTAATGAAAATCGTGAACATTTGTGTCCTCGTAATATTCCGTTATTCGAACGCTTTCTCATTGAGAAGGCTCTGTGAAAACGTGAAATTATATGGGAGCAATGTAAAAATTACAATATTTCAGGGTTTGCCTTTTGTCTCTTCATTTTCGTCACTGACCTGGATCACTGCAATGATGCGAGTCAATGAGTTGAACGCTGCACAGTCTGACCAAGTTTTCATTCAATTTTTCTGCAATTGCGGCTATGGACTTGTGATGAGTGTACAATTCTACCTATAATGAGTAAAACCATCCATCAAACGGATTTCAATTATTCAGTCCGCTTGACAGATGAAAATTTTGTCATTTATTTACCTGGCCAGGACAATCGAATATTATATAGTGATCTTTGAGATTGAGAACTTTCTCGATGAGCCATTCAACATTCGCCTCTAAAAATTCCATGCAATATACCAGAGCTCCGTTTGGTCCAAGCTTGTACTCATCCATTACTTCGTTGTGCTTCACGAGCTCGGAAATATCGACTTTTGGTTCGTATTCCATATTTTCATTTGCCGGATCTAAAATGAGAATGAATAAAATTATTTTATTAACTTTAGTTATTTTTTTGTATTTATTTATCTATTTTATTTTTCGGTTTATTCAGTAAATAGAAATATCATTTCGTCACAACACGTTTTTACAGTGTGGCGAAAAAATGAATAAAAGTGAATTTAGAAAATAAAATGTGGACAGTATGTTCCACTAACTGAAAATTCCATGTATATCTTTTAATTCAGTGTTACCTATGTTTATAACAGCTACTTTCCGTCCAATACCTTCCAGGAATTTAGACATTGCATTGCAGTAAGTAGTTTTTCCGCTACCCGGCGGACCAATGACCATTTGACCAAATATCATCGACATACTGCAAATTTACTCTTGAAAATGTTGAGAAAAAAAAAGTCGTTACCACGATTTTAGTTGCTTAACAACAGTGACTAATGCACAGAGAGTATCTTTGGTGTAATCTTTCAAACAAATTGAAATCAAGAGATGTCTGTCAATGTCTATTTGCTCAGCGATATATCGAGCAGCTGCATTAGTATCTTCGTCGTCTCTGCCAAACAATACTCTGTAAAAAAGCATGAGATTGAGTAATTATGTTTTTGAAATGCATTTTTTAAATTAAAAATTCGGCCTACTTTGTCGAGTATACGTCGCTGGTAAATTGACTTAGCGATGTATCTCTGCTCACGGTGATCATCGATCCAAATTTCTTGAACTGACTCACAATCAAAAATATACGATTACTGAAAAAAAAAAAACAAATGCATAATTGTCGCAATAAGCATACACTATACACATCAATGACATACTGTGAAAAAAGGACAAATCATGAGAAAGCAATATACAAACACCTGTACAGTTCTATCACGATGTCGGTATGAACACCGTTGATAACAATACCACAAGCATTATTGCTGTTCATGATAAACATTCATGTCTATCGTTTTTATTGATTTAATTCGGATATCCTTTGTTATAATCTGCAAAAAATGACTTTATAAAATGGAAATTTTTATGCCGTAGAATCAAACCAAATCGAACGAACATAAACCTCGAAATTGAGGTTATAAAACTGATGTAGCGGGCAGAGCTTGGCAGAGCTTACCAGAGAAGGGATTAGAGCCAATGAGAGGCTACGTCTACCTTATCTGGTAGAGCGCTCTTTGAGGTTATGGTCTGTGTTGTTCATCCGACATGAGAATTCCGGAGATTCCAGGATGAATCGTTGATTAAACTTTTCAAATTCCTACGAATTTAATTGGAACAATGAGAGTCCTGGAATTATACAGCGGTATTGGAGGAATGCACTACGCACTCAAAGGTGAAATTTGAAAAATCACGAAGCACAAATCGTTAATATTGTAACATAAACCGTAAATATTCTTCGCTCCTATCTCATATTAGAGCGATTTTTTTTTTCCGACTATTTTTTTTTTCTCAGTCCCCACTTGAAATTTTGTTGCATAAGTCGAAAAACAAATTCCCTGAAAGTTACAGACCTTAATATTAATTCTAAGTACTTTCCCTTAGCGTGAAAAGATTTTCCATCTAAAATACATGTAAGTCAAATTTTTTTTTTTTTTCAAAATTCTATAACTCAGCCGCATTTTATGCTATCATATTGTTCTTGGTTTCGATTTACTCAGAATAAAAGAATCTAGAAAAGTGCCTATTGCGGCGAAAGTGTAAATTGTACTGGTGAGTTGCTATGGGTCACTGAAGTTGATTTTTACTCAAAATTCTCGTTTTTTTGCTGTTATCTCCGAAACAATTAACTTTACGAAAAAAATGTAAATGAAAAATTTGTTGGAAATTTAATTTCCTACAAAAAGGTCCTATCGACCCAATTGCTTAGATTAATATTTCTTGAGATATTGAACTTTAACTTATGAGTAGTATACAATTTTTACGGTTTATATTACCGTAAAAATGTTATACTACTCATAAGTTAAAGTTCAATATCTCAAGAAATATTAATCTAGTAGTATACGATTTTTACAGTTTATATTACCGTAAAAATGTTGTACTACTCATCAGTTAAAGTTCAATATCTCAAGAAATATTAATCTAAGCAATTGGGTCGATAGGACCTTTTTTTGTAGGAAGTTAAATTTCCAACAAATTTATCATTTACATTTTTTTCGAAAAGTTAAGTGTTTCGGCGATAACAGCAAAAAAACGAGAATTTTGAGTAAAAATCAACTTCAGTGACCCGTGCCAACTCACCAGTACAATTTACACTTTTGCTGCAATAGGCACTTTTCTAGATTCTTTTATTCTGTGTAAATCGAAACCAAGAACAATATGATAGCATAAAATGCGGCTGAGTTATAGAATTTTGAAAAAAAAAAAAATTCGATTTACGTGTATTTTAGATGGAAAATCTTTGCACGCTAAGGGAAAGTACTTAGAATTAATATTATGGGCTGTAACTTTCATGGAATTTGTTTTTTGACATATCCAACAAACTTTCAGGTGGGGACTGAGAAAAAAAAAACGCCCTAATCTCATATGTTTATGTTCTACTTCAGTTCGCCGTTAATTGTCATACCCTTCATAATGAATTGTTTGGAATTTTTTGAAGGCATATGTATATTCGACGAAAAATGTTGAAATTCATATTATTTTCTTTCGCTGCTATTTCTTTGTAAAGAATCCTTAGTAATTTTCCGAGGCACATATGTATAAAATATTTAACAAAAATTTTTTCTCATTTGCTTACCTCGTGTACTTGCTCGTTTTTACCATCCATCTATTTTGTTCTATTTTTTTTCTAGGTAGCGGCGTTTCCGGAGTTGTCGTAGCGGCTGCCGACATAAACACTGTAGCGAACGAAGTTTACACTCACAATTTTCCCGAAATAAACAACATAAATAGAAACATCGAATCTCTGAGCGCAATTGAGATCAATACCATGAGTATAGACACTATTTTAATGAGTCCGCCTTGTCAACCATTCACAAGAGTCGGCCTACAAAGGGATTCCAAAGATACCCGATCTCAGTCGCTCTTCCATATTTTAGACATCATTCCTGAAATCGTGAATTTAAAGCACATACTGGTTGAGAACGTGAAGGGATTTGAAAATTCTCAAACGCGACAAGCTCTCGTCGATTGTCTGACAAAATGTCATTTCAATTACAAAGAAATTATTCTCAGTCCTTGTCAATTTGGCATTCCCAACACCAGACACCGCTACTACTTGTTGGCAAAGAGAAAAAATGTGAAATTTTGTTTTTCCAATTTTAGCCTCTTACGCTCGTTGCCCGATGATATAATGAACATTTTGCCAGAAGATAGTCATGTACTGTTGGCCAACGAGGATAACGTTATCGACAGGAATGAGTTGAAAAAGTGTTACGGACTCGAGCGAATAATCGACGAAAATATCGATGCAGAAGAGTACTCGCTTCCCGAAAAATTGCTCGTTAAACGAGCTTCCGTTCTCGACATTAGAACTCCGACATCACGGGGTTCTTGTTGTTTCACAAAAGCATACGGCCGTTACGTTGAAGGTACAGGCTCGATTTTTAGTCCACTGTCGGAAAAAGTGGTTAACGAGAAATTACAAGAATTCGAAAAATTACGCGACAATAATGAGGATTTTGCGAAAACTTTGACCGACTTGAAATTACGGTTTTTCACACCTTCGGAAGTATCGAAGCTCATGTGCTTTCCCGAGTCATTCAAATTTCCAAATTCCATAACCAGAAAACAACGATATCGTCTTTTGGGTAATTCGATAAATGTTCATGTGGTAAGCCGTTTGATTTATTTACTTAATCACGAAGGATAGTTTGATTATTGATTTGGAAAAAAAACTTTGTACGAGCTTTTAAAGGAAGAAAATACAATATTCTGTTTATTTTTTGTTAGATAAATTATTAATGATCTACGAATTATCCGTTTACAAGTTTTTACCTTTACAGGTTGGAAATAATTTTCTTTGCAGATGAAATATTTTAAAAATAAAATTGAGTCGTTTTAGGTTAAAATCAAATGAGTATTATTATATGATTAAAAATTCGGAAATGTTATTGTGGATTATGAAGTTATTAATCTATCTTTGAGTTCTTCACGTGTTTAGTGAAAAACGACTTTGTACAAGTTGGACGATATTTTCAAGAGATAGCCCTGTTCGTTGAGTCTCGAAAGAAGCATCGAAAATGTCGCTTTCGTTGCGTTTTCTTGTCCAGCAATGTTGCGCAATTCTTCCATGGTAAATATATTTTTCTTCCGTAAGTCAGCTTCCTTCTCCAGATCGGACAAAAATTGTTTAACCTCAAAAGTAAAAAGTTCAAATTACAAAAATCGTTTCTCAGAATATGTAGAAATTTCGGAGTGACAAATATTTGTACTTTATTAGCTGTTAATTTGTTAGAATTAGTATTGCTACTGGAAAAAGGCCGAGCCAGATCTTTCGTATCGATGGACATTGAGTGTTGCAATATTTCAATCGCGTCAAAGACATCTTGTTTCGTTGTTTCCACTCGTAAATCTATTTTCGCTCGAGCCTGTAAGCGCAAAGATTAATTCATTTAATTATTTCTCAAATTAACGATAGAACACTCACCTCCGTTAGAATCACTAGTGTTCGAAGATATCTCTCAATTTTCATGAAATCTCTTTCATTTTGATGGCGCAGCGAACAAAATTTTTCAATAAGTATTTTTGATGCGTTTGAGATGTTTGGCCTTACGAACAAACGAGCGTAATTTATGTACATTCGAAAAATCTTTTCCGGCAAAGTACACGATCTACGTTCGTTTTGAGTTACGAGTCTTTCTCTGAAATTCATAAATAATCCTAATAATCAGATAAGAATAAAAACTCAACGTCGATTCGTGATACCGTTGAAGTGGAGGAAAGTAAATTTTAAACAAAATCATGCGGGGTACAGAAAGTACCTATTTATAAATATGTACTTTATGTAAAAGAAATTTTGTTTAGTTATGCGTAAATGAGAAGATGGAAAAATGGATGAACATTTGATTCCGGGATCATTACCTTAGAGTATGATCTGGGTTTGTTGGTGGTTCGTCAATCGTTCCACAATCGGAAGATTGAGTTTGGTCCGTAAGATGAATGCGTTTTGTGTGTTCGTTTAATACTCGATCGCACATTAATTTATCGAGATACTATATTGAACGAATAATGACGAGAATACTTTCCATCACGAATAATCTAATGTTTTTCTTCTGTTTTTTGGATAATATGAATATTTAGCAAATTTACCGTATCCGGAGTGTCACGCATCAGAAAAATCAAATCAAATTGTTCAAGAAGCTGACGACTCGCGTTCACGTTATCAACGACTGTTTTCGAAAGATCGTAACGTTTCTTCTTCGAACTCGTCATGGCAATGATAGATGTGCGAGCCGGGAGAGAAATTTTCAATTCCGAATTTATCATATTTACACGCTTTCTCACCATGGCATCGTAAATTATCTACGGAATTATGGAAAGAGACAATGGTTTTAATGCGTTAAAGAATTCGAAAATGAATAAAATCTAATTTGAACGGGATTACAACGAAATATCCGTAGCTACGAACAATAACGTTGACAAAGTGTTGTCAATTATTATATTTCACATTAAACCACGAAATAAGATGCTGCGCATTGTTGCAGGGAATTTGGAGATTTTGTTTTCGTAAAAATGTGTACCTGATGATGATTGGTCGTTTTATCGAGTTCGTCGATAAAGCAGACGCCACGATTGGTCAGTGCCAAAGCACCGGCTTCGAGACGATAATCCTCCGTGGCGTTTTCGCGCACAGCGATCAAGGTCGGTCCCAAAGATATCGTCGAACTTCCGCGAATGTAAGCGCCTGAAAACAAACAAAAATCATATTAAGCACAATGAGTTTTAGGGTGGTTGAAACAAAACACTTTGTTTTACTTTCATTCCCAACACTTGTATTTGCCACGTTGTGAGAAACAATTTTTTTTCTTACTTTCCGGAGCGACCAGAGAGCATGCACGAAGCAGTTGAGATTTTCCGAGGCCTAAGTTGCCGATAACGAGGGTGTGAATGCAATCGCGCGTCTCGTCACTTTTTAAATTACCAACGAACAAGCCAAGAACGAGCGAAGCTTTGATAATTTCATGACCCTGGACACCGGGACACAGAGAATGAACGAGAAGACTGAGGACATCGGACTCCGATTTTACTCTCTGTATACGAGGACACGTGAACGAGAAATGAAGAAATTGATAAATTCGTAACGAATTTGGTTTGTATCGTACAAAAAATTGTTTTTTTTTAATCTTAAAACGGTACACATTTTTTCACCCCCTTACTACGGTACACATGGGTCTCTGATCCTAATGGGGGATGGTGAAATCTACTAAAAGAGGTATCTTGGGAAAAAGCCGAAAAAACCGAAACGCTCTGGGTACGTGTGACCCGTGTGTACCGTTCTAGGATCAATAACGAATACCTCGATAGCGGTCCAATTGATCGGTACTTCGGACATTCCGTACGATATAACGTCATCTTTAAACACTGATATAGCATCGACGTAAAGGGGGCTCGATCCCGATGCCGATGATCGCACGGTACCCAGTGTAACCTGAAGAAATATTCAACAAATGACTTTTGAAAAAGGACAAAATTTTATTTTTACGAATATTCGCGTTGTATATAGGTTTATTGAATTTTTTGTTTGACGATAATTTTTCCAACGGATACTCGAGTCCTCGCCACAGAATTTTTTCTTTCCCTCAGGTTTTTTTTCACGTTGCAAAGAAAATTACTGATTTTCAACAGGAAAATGTAAATTGCGCATACCCGTGGTATTCCAACGATCCGAATTTTATCACCGGGCATGTATTTATCGACCAAACTACTCGTTAATCGGACATTAATAATGTTCGTCGAAAATGTCCCCGGATCCATGATCTGATTGAACGGAAAAAAAATGTTTCCACATAACAGTTGTCTCACGAGATCTCTTGCGGTAGATTGTATTTCAACATTTCAAGATAAATACCTGCTCAGTCGTACGATAGTCCGTCACGTAAATGTTTTGTGAAACTTTCGTACATTCATACGGCGAGCACGGGAAACGTTCTATTCTTCCGTTATTGCCGCACACGTCGCATTTTTTCGGTGCCGAAATCGTTTCGTTTCGCGGCTTGGACAACATTTGACGATTGCACTTGCAAACAAACACAACGGTATCCGAGGATAGTTTTGCTAGTCCCATACCGATAATCATTCCGTTTATCGATATCCATTTTCCTTTACGAACAATGGTCAGACGCAAGTGAAACAATGTTTTTTTTTCGTCACAAGAATTTTTTTAAGAACGTTAAAAGAACATTACAACTTTGTTGACCGAATTTCAAAGAAGATTCGCAACATCGTATTTTTGTCAAATTTTCATAAGGATCATTAAAAAATTTGGATATTGATGAATATTATTTTACTCACCGTAAGAGCTTAGGTTTACGTACGATAGTGGATTTAACGATTCGTAATTTATTATATTCGTTCGATTCAGTCGTAAGATTCGAAATACTCGCTCGACATTTCCGCTCTGCCTTATCGCCCGGCGCATCATCGCCTTCGATATTCCAAAAACATTTTTTTTTGTTTCAATCATTAAAAAAACTTACATTTTTCAATAAACTAATGGATTAATTATATTTATTCTAAAAAAAATAAATGAAGGGTATCGAACGAAGTTCACCTCGAAAAATCCGGCATTTATGCAATTCAACGTGTTGTGCGGATTAGATCTGGTATCATCGACGATACTTGGCCATTTTAGTCGTAAAGCAGAATCATTGAAGCACAAATTTATATCGAGATTCAAGCCCTTTTCGACATCGTACTCCGGTAGTGGATGTTGCTCAAAAAATTCAATGAGTGCATTAATCTTCGCCACCGTCGATGAATATTCGTTGTATTCTTAGGTTTAAAAAAACGTATTATCGAACGTCGGATCGGTTTATCAAAGATTTCTACGAATCCGAAGGTACGAAAAAAAAAAAAATGGTACCTTGGTTATAAAAGTATATTAACCAACTGTGATACGGTACTTGACCGTATGTTTTAACATCGTAAAACGACTGCATAGAACTGCCGCCTGTGCTTTGAGAAACTTCATCTTTTTCTGTCGTAAAAGTAGCGTAACTTGTACAACTTGATGCATGTCGCTTGGAGTGATCATCTTAAAGAAAAAAAAGTTTTTAAATCTTTTCAAACAGTCCTAGTTTCAAGGCTTTTTTTTGCGCTGTAACTTGCGTAATTATTACTCACTGTAATCTTTGGATCCCGAAGATCTTTTTCGTTTGAAGCTCTTTTTCGATCGACCCATCGCCCACAACAATTGCCAATTTACGAATAATACCGTCTACAGCCGCTACCGCGCGTCTCCTTTTTCAATAATGCTACTGTACTAGTATAGTCAAATGAGTACTTATTTTGCTTTCTCATAGAGGAGACTCTGGTTCCTCTGAAATACTTTGGTTTCGTCAAAAGAAAAGCGGCTCTTTAATGTACTTCTCAAACTCCAAGCTCAGAGTTATTTTTATTTATTTAATTATAGCATCACATATGACAATTTTAAAGTTATATTAATAATGAAATGCATTCGTGCAATCGTACGATTTTACGTCTCGTAACAAGAAGTAAAATGAAAAGGAGTCTTTTAATATCGCGTATTAAAGTGAAACAATCGAATTTTTTCACATTGTTTGCAATTCGGGCGGAATTATAATTTTCTTTTCCGCCGCAAATTTCTTTAGTGCCTGATATTTTCCGTGCCACGTCTCAATTTCCTCTCTCATCCGATTATTGTCATCCTGCATCGTCTCCATGTCTCTGTACTCCTGCGTCTTTTCCGATTCCAATTCGTCCTTCTGCTCGATACGCTTGATCCTACAGCTTGCTGCGTAACCCCGATTCTTCAGCGTTCTTCTACGCTGTTTCATACGTATAATATCGTCGCGGGTAAGCCCTCGAAGTTTCAACTGACGATTGAGATCTCTGACCGATATAGTAACGAGCTCGTCGTCGCTGATATCCAAACAAGGCCCGGGCGAAAGAGGATCCTTTGAACGAAATATTTTATTTATTTGTCAATTTACGAGTATAAGCCTATGAAAGCGATACAGTTCTTATGACCAAATGGGCTTTTGTCCGTGCTATGGTCCAAAACAAAAAGGAAATACATCAGTAATATGTGAAATATTTGAATTTGAGTTTTAGCATCGTTTATCCAGTTTGTCAGCTGTCCGTTCGCTACGTACACTGGATTACGTAAATAAAAAAGTGTGATTGACGTTAAAACTACGGGGATGCAATCTTTTGGAGCAGAAAATGAATTATGTTCGTAACGTGAGAATTATATGTACTACCTATCGAAATACTAACCATTTTTATAGATATTTTAACATCCATTTACTGTATCACGAAGCGCAGTCTCGATCCCGAACGAACGCTACTTTTCCCTTGTGTTTAATGATTCGTTTTTGAAATTGCTTAGTCATCCTGAGAGCTCTAGGACACTCGGGAGCCTCGGATATATACCTTCGGAGCTGCGGATGAAGTTCAATTTCGTAAACACAAGCAATGGCAACTGCGTCATGTTATTTATTCGCCCTACATGTATCTTCCAGTGTGTTTTTAGGAAAACGTGAATCTTGAATTTGTACGTAAAATTTAGGAACGCATTTTTTGTCGGTAGTGAAAAGAACATCCGCGAGAGGTCACAGACGACTCGTTCTCCCGCCAGTATATGGTTATCGCAATGCAACGCTGTTCCCGCGCTTTTACTTCAAATTAAAAAAGGATGTTACTACGAAATCCGTCGTTTTTTTGTCAACTGAGTGTTCAGTTAATAAATATAAACAATTTCGAGAAGTCCTTGAGGATTATTAGAAAAATCAAACGGATAATCATGGGCACCTTATATGATTTTGTCCGAATATTTTTCAACGTGGTTAAACAATCGTCGACAATCCGTGCAGTGCCATCTAACGTCTAAATGAACGAACTTCGAGTTTTGCACGTTGTTTGCTTTGCACAAATTACTCAGAATTATACGTTTTCCTTCTATGACGTAAGATCGTCCTATTTACGGCGGTGTATAAAAGAGGCGTATAATGATGCCTGTTTAGTTGTCGCTTTCGTGAAACCATATTTTTTTCCTCGGCTGCTATTTTTCGTCGCTTCGGCTTGTTTGCTCGTTTAATAAGGGTTCGAGCCGCACTAACGCTCAACGACTTTCGCACTCGTCTACGAATTTATTTTGTGTTTGAGTTAAAATGTTATAATACATCCTAACGGACTCCCAGTACTTCATTGAACTTCGTTTTCAATTTGTTACGTGCCGAGCTGAATATTGCCTTACGCGATGAGAACAGCATTTTGAACAGCGATTTTTACGCTCGTTTAAAATTCACTTAAGGAGTTGTGAACCAGTACCCGGATTCTGTAATTTTCTAGCGACGATTGTCCCTGTCGCTGGCTAGCGACAGCCAATTGCAAAGAAGGTCCAGGGGAAAGACACAACTCTCATAGGATATCGCTCGCTAACGATACTGAAAATCATCGATAGCGAATATCAAAATCCTACCACAGATATGAATGCGACAAAGATAACGTTAATGGCTTTCACGGTAAAGTGACAGAGATACACACACAATGTACTTCACATTATGATAACGTACGGTCGCCGGGATGTGAGAGAGATAGCACCATAGGGATCAAGTATAGGAGTAAACGAGACGGTGTTTGGCTTTGCCTTATACATCAGCATTGGGATTCTGTAGTTGCTACCGACAACTATCGGTGTCGTTAGCGAACAATAGCCTATGAGAGTCACGCCTTTCCGCTGTCGCTAGCCAGCGACAGCCACAATCGTCGCTAGAAAATTACAGAATCCGGGTACTGGTTCACAACTCCTTAAAGGAAGTGAATTTTAAATGAGCATAAACATCGCTGATCCAACCAGGGCACAGTGTGACACAGTGTACATATTTCTGGTGTATTCCTTTGTTCGGATTGGCCGGTTACACCGGAAATGTGTACACTGTGTCGCACTGTGCCTGAGAGATTGAGATGGAGACAGGCGCATCAGCATAGCATCTGACGCAAAACCGAAATAGCCTATCAGAGTCGCGCCTTTCCGCTAGAATCTTCCTCGCAATTGGCTGTCGCTCGCTAACGACCCCGATAGTTGTCGGTAGAAAAGTACAGAATCGCGCCGCAGCTGACAACTCCACGTGCACGTTCTCTCTCTCTCTCTCTCGCACACTGCGACGGCCAGGCCGCCAGCACCAACTCAACTGATGACGTAGACGTAGAGCACGTACGCGCAACGAGACCGCGCAGCATCGTAGTGAAGAGAGCCACGAGCTCGCAACGAACATAGGTGATATATATATCGTTTTTGTATAATTTGTATGAAAGGGCGTCTGAGTTATATACCGTACCAGGCACAATGCCGCTTTGTCGAATACACGGGAATCGACGAGGAAGGAAAATAATTCTTGAGATGACAAAAGTTGCGTGAAAAATCATGGCAATATTACGATATCTCAACAATGCGTGGATGTATCTAAGTAAGTCTAAATGCATTCGAAAGAAAAAAATAATATTACATCGCAAAAATGTAGTCAGATTCGTTATAACTCAATGCGTTTGCGGGTGAAGTTGATTTAGAGTTTGAATATAACGGTTTTCAGGCCACCTTACTGTATATATACTTCGGCACATTTGAAAAAAATTTTTTGAAGTGAAACTTCTTAATCGAGTATAGTCGTTTAACGCGTTATGCGTGACCGCTCACGCGTGACCGCGGTTTTGTATACAGGTCTGGAAACTCCCTCAAATTTCAGTGGTAGGGGGCGGCCCCTTAACGAAGCTGTTTTTAATTTCTGTAGCAGCCACTAAAGGCGTTGCGATCGGATAATGCCGATAGACATAACCTGAAAACCCCTCGATAGCTCTCGCGGTTGTCTGTCTCTCTCCCACTAACGGACACCGCGTTACACATATTTATTATAAGTCATTAATCCCGTCATCTTTAATGAATATGCTGAATAAATATGCTCTTAATTTGAATCGGGTTTTAAACATTCTAACTGTTAACCGAGCATGATAAATATAAACTATTTGCAAATATATATGTCATATGAATATATATTAGGCGAAATAGTTGTCTACCTCTTGATGGATCGATCTCCGTTAGATTTTCTTTTAAATCCTATAAAATAAACAAAAGTTTTCATTTACAAAAATAGAAAACATCGAACCGTTTCATATATTTAATTCGATCCTTTTTCATTGTATTTTTGTGAAAATTGCAGGTACTCAAATAAAGATAAAAGTTGAAGAATTTATTTTCATTCATACTTACTTGATTTTGAAAACTGGAACACTTTTCGAAAATCTAAAAAATAAAGTGTAAAAAAATGTAAAGAGCTGATTTTTACTTACCTTAATCTACTATTTTTTTGGCATGCTACTAAATACTGTCCATTTCGGAATATTGACAAAACTTAAATAAAGATAAAAGTTCAAGTATTTATTTTTATTCATACTTCCTTGATTTCGAAAACTCGAACACTTGCAAAAACTTAACATAAGATTTATTCGGTAGTTAATTTCGACAATTTTTTCTTAAAAACAAATTTCTTTTTGAGTTAAAAATTTTCCTGGTGCGCATATTGCCCCATTTTTAATCTTACATAGTAAATTATAGCGTCTGATAAGATTTCGTATCCATGCTCTTTACAGGGATAAGTGAAGATGTATGAGTTAAATACTTCATCTAGAATTATATCGAAGACATCGATACGAGAGGAATATTTTGTAAATGATGCTTCGATATGACGGATCGGATGAAAGAAATGAGGATTTGCGTGAATCAGGCCACCGCGTGATTTCATTTGCACCAGTTGCGACTCTGAAGATCCGCAGCTGATTTTCAAACTCACAGCTTCTTGACACACTGGACAGGATTCATATTTTTGACGGAACTTCAGGGATATCTGAAATATCAATAGAAGAAATTTATGTATGTTTAAATTACTTTTATTTCATCTCTTTTATATACTAACGATGCAAGAGATACATTCTGTTAAAGAAACTTACCAAGGCGAGTACTGATTCCTTGAATTAACGATTTTGTGACTCTCAAGGACGGAACATTGCTTGGAGAATTTCTTTCAGAATTCGAAACTTCTTTCGCATATCCATGCTCTGGCACACAATTTTCTTTTTCTACTGAGATGTCATCGAATCTTGTTCGCACAGCAAACTCTTTGTGTCGCATTGTTTTGTATGGGCCTTTACGTAATCGTTACGCTCGCGCGAACAACAAGTACATGAGCGATTGCGATCCGCACGAGGAGAGTAAGTATCTCATGTACTACGATGTGAACAACCTCTATGGCTGGGCAATGGAGCAATCGTTCCCTTACGGAGGCTTCGAGTGGGTTGAAAATGTTGATTTTCGCAACGTCCCCGACAATTCACCGATTGGCTATATCTTTGAGGTTGATCTAGCCTACCCCGAGAAACGTCACGATCTGCACAAAGATCTACCTCTGTTTGCGGAACACAAGAGTGCGCGCGGCTCAAAGCAAACTAAGCTAATGACGACGCTGGAGCCTAAGAGTCGTTACATTCTCCACTATAGGAGTCTGAAGCAGGCACTCGCGCTTGGATTAGAGCTCAAACACATTCATCGTGTTTTAAAGTTCAAGCAGCGAGCGTGGCTCAAGGACTGCATTGATCTGAATAGCCACATGCGGAAGAATGCGAACAACGAGTTCGAGAAGAACTTATTCAAACTAATGAATAACGCAGTGTTCGGCAAGACGATGGAGAATGTTCGGAAATACGTTGAAGTTAAAATCGTGACCAATTGGGACGGACGGTATGGTGCTGAGGCACTCGTTGCAAAACCTAACTTCCACAGCTGCAGCATCTTCGAGGAGAATCTAGTCGTCGTGCAGCTCACGAAAACCGAGGTTTAGCTCAACAAGCCGATCTACGTTGGGCTTTGTGTGCTGGACTTGTCAAAGATTCTCGTCTACGACTTCCACTACAACTATATGAAGGCGGAGTTCGGGGAAGACCGCTGCAAACTCCTGTATACCGACACCGACAGCTTGCTCTACGAAGTTCGCTGCCCCAACATTTATGACATCATGAAGCGAGATATTGCGAGATTTGACACCTCTGATTATTCGGCCGATAATCAGTTTGGAATGACGCGCGTCAACAAGAAAGTCGTTGGACTAATGAAGGATGAGTGTAATGGCCGTATCATGACTGAGTTTGTCGGCTTGCGCAGCAAGATGTATAGTCTACGTGTCGAGGGCGAGGATCATGTAAAAAGGGTGAAGGGCGTGAAGAGGGGAGTGGTGGAAGCAACCATCACCTCCGATGATTTCGTGCAATGTCTCCGGCAGAATTCGACGTAGCGCAGAGAACAGCGCGTCATCAGAAGCCGCTTACATTGCATCTACACGGAGAAGCAGGTGAAGGAAGCGCTCAACCCCCACGACGATAAACGCTATCTTCTACCCAATACTACGGACAAACTACCGTGGGGGCATTATGGAATACCTCACGTGACCGAAACGTAACGATGGTGTCCAGGAAGTCGATTCCAGCTAGCGGTGGAGACAGCCAATCAGATGCACGGAGGTGGTGGCGACCAATCGGACGCAAGCTGGTGGTGGGAGTAACCAATCACGTGCCGGAGATGGCAAGAAAGTCGATTCCAGCTAGCGGAAGAGCCAGCCAATCAATGCAGGTTGGTGGTGGTGGCGACCAATCGGACGCAAGCTGGTGGTGGGAGTAACCAATCGTGATCCCGGAGATTCCGAGCGGTGGTGGGGATAGCGACTATATTAGCTCCAAGCTCGCTACCAGACCCATCACAATCTCGCGATGTCTATGCTGAATAAACTCGAACAGTCATTTTTTAGACGTTTTTTGTTGTTTGAACGATAATTGTGGTCGTTTAAAATTAATTATCAAACCGGGAGTTGTGCTATTAACCTACCTATCTGTCTACCTACCAACCTAACGAACTGACTCTGTAACCACTACTCTATCGAGGACTTGTAAATTACTTTTACGATTATCTTATATGCATTCCAACCACCAGGAATGAGGATGGTGAATTATATTAAAAATTGTCTTTGTAGTAGATTGAATTTTAAGGTGGTGTAGGTTCTCGACTGAAAAATCTATGCCGTAATGATAATAATGATATTAATAATAATAATAATAATAATAATAATAATATAAATACTATTCTTTTTTTTTCAGTATTAGTATTTCCAGCGTATATTTTTCGGTTGTTTAAAAAACTCAGAAAAAGTGCTTCCCGTTCAGTAGTGGGTAGACAAGGCAGTAAACGGCTAAGCGGTCACCCGGTGTTGACAATGAACTTGTGTTAACACAAGTTCATTGTCAACACCGGAGGCTGCGCTGATAATTCATGCCGTATAAGAATATAATCCGCCCCTGATCTGGACGTGATCCGGTTAGCCTGATCAGGGTTTTGCCACGGATGCCTTAACCGCACCTGATTCGGCCCTGATATATGTGATGTAAGGCTAGGCTGATAATCCCCGCCATATCAGAATATGATCCGCCCCTGATCTGGGCGTTATCCGATTAGCCTGATCAGGCTAACAGTTTCGATTCCTGATCGGGGCCTGATCCTATGTCAGGCCAGCCGGAACAAATTTCTGCTCGGAAAAATATTTACAATACGGCATATCCGCTGATGATCCGGATGACATATGCATTATACAAAGAAAGAAAGCTTCGAGTGAGTTGTAAAAAATTAAACGTCGAACGAATTATACGTCGAGTGAGTTATAACAAATTGAAAACGGAGTTTAATTAAGCACTGGATTATATTATAACATTTAAATTCAAACATAAGTTCGTAGACGAGTGCGAAAGTCCTTGAGCGTGTAGCGCGAATCGTTATCAAATGAATGAACAAGCCAAAGCGACGAAAGATAACAAGCGAGGAAAAGAATATTACCGTTTTACAAAAGCGACACTATTACACAGCGTCGTAAACAGGATGGTTTTATGGCATATAACGAAAACCCGCGCATGACAGACACTAGATCCATTTGACAAACGGAAATACCGTTCGAGTTGAACGACGTATCGGTATACGAGGGGAGACCCAAAAAAAACGGGAATTTCGTCATAATTTCTTTATTTTTTAATATTTTTACACCAAATTTTGATCACCTTCAGAGTATTCTCCTTTGACCACAACGCACATCTGCAAACGATCCTTTCAATGTTCAAAACATTTTTTAAATTCACTTATCGGGATGTTCTTTAGGCCTTCCAGCGATTTTTGTTTTACCTCCTCCACAGTGGCAAAACCAGGATTGCTGCTTTGTTTCGGGGTCGTATCCATAGCACCACGATTCATCACCAGTAATCGCCGGGGAAAAAAGTTCAGGGTCCTCTTCGAGCTGATTTTGAAGTTCAAAACATGCCTGAAGTCGACGCTCCCTGTGCTCGTCTGTGAGAAGGCGAGGGACAAATTTGGCTGCAACTCTGCTCATGTGCAATTCTTTGGATAAAATCCTCTGAATTGAACTCCATGATATCCCAGACATCTCACAGAGTTGATCAATGATTCGGCGACGGTCTTCATGAATGAGAGCATTGATTTTTTCGACGTTTTCGTCACTTCTTGACGTTGAGGGGCGTCCTGAACGGGGTTGGTCTTCAATTGACATTTCTCCATTTTTAAAACGTGAAAACCACTCGTAGACTATGGTTTTACTTAGGGCAGCATCTCCATAAGCAGTCTTAAGCATTGCAGTAGTTTACGCGGCCGATTTCCCCAACAGGAAACAAAATTGAACAGCCGCGCGTTGCTCTCGACAATCGGCCATCGCGTTTTCGCCGAAATGGAAAAAGTTTCACTACAAAAATTCCCACGGGCGAACCGATGCACTCACGGCGTCAGAACTTCGCACACTAACTCAGGAGACGTGTCCCCAACGGACACCTGTTCGAGCAATGGGTTCCCAACTCTCCCTGTTCGCCGCAGCGCAATTCCCGTTTTTTTGGGTCCCCCCTCATATATACGATAATTGGTTTGATGAATCCACTGGAATGAACGAAATGAGAGGGCCGTGAGTTGAAAGCATATCATACACTCGTGGATATATATTGCCGCGTCGTTTTTTTTGCTCTTGTCGAATTGATCCAGTGTCGTTCATACACGTGTTTTCCTTATATGAAGTAGACCGTCCTATACGACGGTGTATAAAAACACGTATAATGATGTTTGTACAGTTGTCGCTTTTGTATAACCATAAGATTATTTTCTTCGTTCGATATATTTTCGTCGTTTGGTTTTGTTGGGTTCATTTGATATCGAATTGCGTCGTGCTAACGCTCAAGGACTTTCATACCGGTCGACCACTGTATATTATATGCCGATCAAAATTTTGTATGGCATACAATATGAACTGGTCGACCGATTCTTGTCAAATTCAATACTAACCAGTCTTCAAGGGGACACTTTGACAGGACAGTTTGAGAGCAGTAAATATACGTTTTGTTTTTATTTTGATAAAAAAAAAAATTGTACAGACAATTTCAAAATAGAACTTGTTCAAAATGCTGTTCTCATCGCGTAAGTCAATATTCAGTTCGACACATAACAAATTGAAAACGGAGTTCAATGCAGTATTGGGAGTACGTTAGAACGTATTATAACATTTAAATTCAAACACAAAATAAGTTCGTAGACGAGTGCGACAGTCGTTGAGCGTTAGTGCGTCTCGAACCCTTATCAAATGAGCAAACAATCCGGAGCTACGACAAATAGCAGCCTAGGAAAAAAATATGGTTTTACGAAAGCGACAACCAAACAGGCATCGTTATACGCCTCTTTTATACACCGCCATAAATAGGACGGTCTTACAGCATAGAAGGAAAACATGCGTATGAAAGACACTAGATCCATTTGACAAGCGCAAATACCGCTCGAGTTGAATGACGCATTGGTATATATGTATGTACTTGTTTTGATGAAACCACTGGAATAAATGAGAGGGCCATATTTTGAAAGTTTATCATACATTCGTGGATATATATTTTGCACGTCGTTTTTTTTGCTCTTGTCAAATTGATCCAGTGTCGTTGATACACGTGTTTTCCTTATATGATCTAGACCGTCCTATATAAAAAGACGTATAATGATGCTCGTGCAGTTGTCGCTTTTGTAAAGCCAGAATATTTTTTTCTTCGTTTGGGTTTGTTTGCTCATTTGATATCGAATTTCGTCGTATTAACGCTCTAGTACTCTCGTACTCGTCTACGAACATATTTTGCGTTTAAATTTAAATGATATAATACATTTTAACGTACTTACAGTGCTTAATTGAATTCCTTTTTCAATTTGTTATACACCGAGCTGAATATTTTATCACGTGATCAGAAAGGCATTTTGAACAAGTTCTCTTTTGGTTTTGTCTATACGATTTTTTTGGATCAAAATAAAAACAAAAAGTATATTTACTACTCTCAAACATGAGCCGCTCCCCTTAAAGATTGGTTAGTATTGAGTTTGACAAGAATTTTAAATGGCATATGATATGAACCGTTCGACCGATTCTCGTCAAATTAATTTACCGTTTTTCATACATGCTTTTCTTACATGACGTAAATCATATGAAACGTGTTTCTCGTTGAGTATCTTTATTATACGTAGAAATGTGAATACCTTTGGCACATGTTTGACCGAGCTTATTTTGTACTATTGTCACGGAAGCGTTACTACGTCGCACTCCGATTAGACTTTGACGAAAAAATAGGTATTCTCGTAAAAAAGACTTATGAATTATTATGTAATAGTATCGAATACTACCTGCTACGAAATAAACACAAAGATGATCGTCACGCAATGTATTAACAATAATAACAACGACAATAAAAACAATCATTTCAATTTGTATGGACACTTTATTTATTCATTCACCATTTGTTCAGTAAACAGTTTACAACAATAATCAGAATACTATTTATTCCGGGTTTCTTTGGAGAATCTTTCAGCAAAATGACTTGGGGCATGTTAGCCTGATCATTGGCGTGGATTTCTTCACGTACAAGACGAGACACCAATTTGTATCGCTTCTACCATATTAACGAGTGGAAAGCATATTAATTATCCTCTGTTGGATCTAATTATGTGACGCTTAGATTGACAAAAATGGATAATTATAAATTTACATATGCACAAGTGCCATTCCATTTTTTCCATCGTCTTCGATACGGTGACGGTATCTGGGTTGAATCGTACGTAAAATTTTATGGGTTTCCGCAGACGCATAAATGAATATATGACGTGCTTAAAAATGACCTCCGTTTGGCTTTTCGCAAAACCGTGAAATCCCGGTACCGTGTGCGACGGCAGACAAATGGTATATAGGGATGGGTAATCATGTGGACATAGATATTTATTTAACGGGATAAAAAGTTAATATATTTAAAGAATAAAATCAAATAAGTACATAGCAAAAAGAGCTAACTTGCTCTATACGTCTTTACTTCATGCCCGACGGATTAGGACTGCCTTAAAACTACGTTCGTCACTCAGGCATATTCTCATTCTATCAATACTCTCTTTATTCTCCACTAAGACCTCACAATTCGTCACACGGGTCTCACGCACTCTTCCAATGACTTCTCCGAAAACAAAAACACAATCGCAATCAAACCCGGAGAGCATTCATCGCACAACGCATATACTCTTTGTTTCACGCCTCTATCGGCTATGCTTCTAAACAATACTCTCTTTCATTCGGCATTCTACGCAAAGTTATCGTCTCTAATGTTTAGTCTGTAGCTAACGCTTGTTTTAAAGCGTTGGCGACAGAGCGCCGTCTCACTCTTTCACAACACTTTTCTTTTCAATAGATTCTTTCACGCACAACACATTTACCCAAACTCACTGATCCCACAGGTATGTAACACATTTAATTTAGAAAAATTCTTTTTGCAGTATTTTCAAGAAGAAGGAGATATTATGCATGTTCGATAATAGTGAATTCTTATTTGATATTATAAAAAATACAGAAGCCCATATATAGATCATCCAATTTATCGCCAAACTATCTATGGAATCTTTGGAGAATCTTTCAGCAAAATGGTTTGACGCATTTCAGTTCGATCATTGGGGTGGATTTCTTTACATAACAAACGCGACATCAATTTGTGTCACATCTACAATATTGCAATTTTCAATTATCACTCAACAGTTATATTTAGATGTATATTATAAGTTCAACGCAGAGAATCCCTTGTACCTCGGAGAAAAAAAATGAGAAAAAAAAATGTTTTAATTTTTTTTTTTTAATATTAATATTATTTTTTGCGGGTATAAATGGACGACCAATGAAATGCATGGCGCCTCCTTGTCGACATCATAACTTCACCAAAAATTATCCAATCTGCATAAAGAAGAATCTAGTAAAATGATGTAGTAGTAATAGTCTGATGGAGGGATTTTTTTTTCAAGAATAATGAAATTACAGTATTTCAAATTTTAGTGTGCCATTAAAAAAAAAAAAAAAATTAGTGTTTAATAATTTATAAAAAATTGTCCAACCAAAAAATTATTAAAACCTCTCGTCAGACTATAGAGAAAATAATTATCAAGATTTAAAAAAAATAAAAACATTTTTCAATATTAAAAATTGATTAAGTTATCGTGCTGATACTGTCTAAAAACATCGCTTCGAAAAACACAGTTTCGAGAAAAACGCGTTTAAATAATGTTAATATTAAAGAAAAAAATGTTTTTTTTTTCCTATAGTTGAAATGTTAATAAAAAATGTGAAATCAACAATTTAATTTTTTTTTTTTCATCATATAACCTTCATAATAATTTTTCGAATTTACTCGGTTTTCAGCGCGCGCAGCGGTATGTGAGCTCTTAAGCCAAAATAAAATAATGGCAAGTAAGCTAAACAAACCCCGCGATTTCCCACTAATATGATATGGATCACCCAAGATTTTAATGGGGGGAAGATAAACTGACCAAACAGCATCTACAAAGCCCCACTGATTTAACACAGACCCAATCAAAATCCACGATTTCCCACTAACGTGATATGGATCAGTAACGACTTTAACGAAGCGAAAATAAACAGACCAATCAGCATCTATGAGGCCGCACTGATTTAACACGGAACGGCTGAAAGTTTAGTATAAAAAACTCCTAAAAGGAGATCCAAGAGCCACTTTTCCCCGGAATTTTTGACGAGTAAGTTGTATCTACGAAACGCGACTCTTCGTTGATTTTTTTTCACCAGTTGGAACTTGTAATATTTTTCGACCTCTCTTCGTTTTTGGTCTTGGACTATTCCGAGCCGATACGAGTTGTGACTTAGAAATATTATTGTCGTCACTTCGAACAATTCGGCCTTTTCTCGCCATTCGACTCTGACATTTTTCGGATAAGTGTAGAAATAGAGGTTGAAATATTGTTTCGAGTTATCCGGCTTGTTCGTAATCATTGCGCGTATCCTATTTTTGTATCGAAATCAATTTCATTAAATTTTGTAATTTTATCAACAATAACCGAATTTCAATTTTCTTTTGTAACCTCTTAGTTGCGAGTTGCTACATTTCCGATTATAAACGTATAGTTTTTGGTGAAAATAAAACTTGGAATCTTTCAAACGTTTTCTACTCAATAACGTCGTCCATCAACGAATTTTGAAACCTCAATCATCACTATCGTTTGACCGCATCAGTTCCTGTCTCTTCAAATATAAAGTAAGTAATTTTTATTTATTTTACAACTCCATTTGTCGATAATCCACAATTAAGATTATGCTCGATTTCAATGAATTATTCGTACCTAAAAAATATTTTTGTGGTGAAATTCTTTATCGCTCGGTAGGCATAAATTTGACTAACACGTAACGAAAAAGCGACACCGAGAAAATGGGGATAGAGTCAAATGCTCATAACTCCGTTAATTTTGCTCCGATCGACTTGAAACTTTGACACAATATTCTTGAGATGTTATACATTCATTTAAAAAAATAAAAAGAAATGCAAAAAAAGTTTAAATATCTTACCCCGCCCGTAATATCGTTGTTCAGGGTTTCGACGAGAGCAATATTCTGGAATACCTTCGTGGAGTAGCGCACGATTTGTTATTGTAGGTCTCGAGTTTCTATATATTTTTCATAGTGATAACTGTATATTAATTGAATCGAACATAATTAATATCTCCGGCATCTTGAAAATACTGCAAACAGAATTTTTATAACTCACCGTTCCGGGATTTTATGATTTTGCAGAAAGACAAAACATATGTCACTTTCAAGCGTGTCGTATATTCATTTATGTGTTTGCGCAAATCCACACAATATTACGTGAGAATTCGAGCGCCTTATCGTCAACGAATCTAACCTGAAGGAAAAACCAAATGACAATCATGTTATGTGTAAATTCATAATTATCAGTTTTTTTCTACGCAAACGATAGACCATTAGACCGAATGAAGGACTCATTAGCAAACGGAAGTGCCATATTTAAAATCCCTTACGAGATTTCGGTGTTTCGATATATCAGTTAACTCTCATCAACTTAGTAAGACGTTTATAGATTTTTAATAATGATAGGTATACATTACTCAAATCAACCGCCGGCATTGGACGCGTGGTCGGTACGCTGCTTCAGCGATCTCCCATGTTAAGGGATAACACCACTGTGACCCTCTATTTTTTTTCACATTTTTCAAGAATTTTTTTTTGTGGGAAAAAAAAGATATATTCGAAAAAATTTTTTGGATTTTGTTCCTTGTTTATTAATGTATCAAAAAAAATTTTTTTCACTTTTTTCACGCCGCATGGTGGCGCTGGGGAAGCTCTCGCGTCAGGTGCTGTCATCTCCGCGGCACGCAGCAGAACTCTCTTCAACGTCGATCTGAAAAAAAATACCGAGTGTTTTCGTTAATAATATGATATTTGAAGAGAAGTACATAGGGATTTGGAAAAATATTGTTTTAAAAAAAATAGGCACGCCTTTGAAATTAACTTTAATTTCAAAGGCGAGCCTATTTTTTTTAAAACAATATGTTTCCAAATCCCTATGTACTTCTCTTCAAATATCATATTATTAACGAAAACACTCGGTATTTTTTTTCAGATCGACGTTGAAGAGAGTTCTGCTGCGTGCCGCGGAGATGACAGCACCTGACGCGAGAGCTTCCCCAGCGCCACCATGCGGCGTGAAAAATGTGAAAAAAATATTTTTTGATACATTGCTGAACAAGGAACAAAACCCAAAAAATTTTTTCGAATATCTCTTTTTTTTCCCACAAAAAAAAATTCTTGAAAAATGTGAAAAAAAACAGGGGTCACAGTGGTGTTATCCCTTAAGCGGTATTGACCGTGCTCGATACTGGGATGGGTGACCGCTCAGCCGTGCACTGGCTTGCACGCCGATTGCTGAGCGGGAGGCAGTTTTTCTGAGTTTCCGATGGTAAGACAACTGAAACTCAATAAAAAATAGAAGCTGTCTGTATCGGCACGGGTTTTCCGCAGTTTCCCTGTGCCCATGGCAAATGCAATACGGTGTAGCTAAGACATCTGCGGACGCAATGCAAGTTGAGTCGGGTTAGCTAAATGTGGGTAGGGAGTGATAGACGGAAAAGAGGACAAAATTTAATTGAGAAGGGTCGTACGTAAAAACCCGAAAAAGGTATACGTTGGCATTAAAATTAATCAAACGTATTTTCTTAATCCGCATAAATGTAGTTTTTTTGTTAAGAAGAGGTATTTTTTTAAATCAATTTCTCTCAAAAATGCGGCACATTAAAAAAAATTTCTTTTTTTTTGGTTCAATTCGTTAAATTCCCGAATCTCATTTTTTCTTCGCAATAATCATTTATTATTAATTTTAATTAATAGATCCACGAACAAGGAACATAACATGATGCTATTTGGCTTCGTTCTGACCACCGTCGTCCTAAACAACATCATCGAGCTGACGATGGCCATACCCCTAAAGCTAAAATTATGCCAATGTAATGGAATTGTCAAAAGTCTAAAAAACTTCAAGGAAGACGAGCTTCTAGAATCTGACTGCAAGGATACAGTGAACTTCACTCGGCCGCGTCTGTCACTAAGCAAAATGAATATATCCGAATTTGCCAAAAGCTGGTACACCGTTAATGCTGGTATTGAGGTTCCATGGGAACTGAATCTTGATGACAATAACATCGTTGATGTACGAAGTGAATTTCTGAACGATCTGCCGAACTATATTACGAAAATCAGTCTGGTTGGGAATAAGATCGAGCGTTTGGATAAGGGAAGGATCGTCAATATGTATTTGGACATATTGATTCTTACGAACAACTCCATTAGCGAGATCGAGGAGGACGCCTTGAAGAACACGAAGCTTGAGGTTCTTAACTTGAAAAATAATCGACTCACGAACACAAGATTCGTCGCGACTTTGCCATCTAGCATTGACGTCTTAACCCTGTCTGACAATCAGATCGGGAACATATCCGGTGGGTTCTTCTCCGGTCTGAACAGACTGATGAGTCTCAATCTTGATGGTAACTATATAACCGTGCTTGAAAACTCATCCCGGCTTCAACTTCCCAGTCTGCAATATTTACATTTGTCGAGAAATAACCTGACAAAGATCGAACCAGGTTCCTTTCAGAATCTAACAAATCTGGGTGAGCTATATCTCGACAGCAACAATTTAATTGTGATTGATAAGGACGTGTTCAGCGGTCTTAATCGTATACGCCAGATCCATCTTGATCACAACAAGTTATTAACAATTGAGAATAGCCGTCTACCCCATCTGCCGAATACCCTGGGGCTACTCAGAATAAGGTGGAATGGGATTGAAACTCTAAAAAATGGAGCATTCTCCGGAGGGCTAGACGGGGAGGTGGATCTCTGCCACAATGATATAAAGACAATCGAGAAAGGAAGTTTTGATTTGCCGCATGTTTATTCATTAAATCTTTGTAACAATTCGTTGAGCAAACTGAATAGTGAGTCTTTCGAAAGTCTCAAAAAACTTCGGTATATAAATTTGCGCGATAACGGCTTCACAAACTTCGAGGATTTCGGGAAAAACCTGTCCCATAATATTACGGTGTACTACTACTAGTGAAATACGATTGGATAATTGGGGAACGATACTCGTTTCGTAATGCACTAGGAAGAAGAGACTTATGACGATCCGGAAGATGAGCTGTCTGACGATGAGTCAGACGATCGGTGAAGGGGTTTGACCAAAACACGGTCGGTAAATCGATGCCGTTACTATTATTATGATTATTGCGTTGCAAAATATATTTGCTCCAAAAAATTCACACCCTGTAAATGAAGTAAACATGTTTTGGACCGTCGAAGGATTTATCTTGTATGACAACTAAACGATATTTCGGATTGGACTTCTAAATAAAATATTAATATTGATTGAAAAATATTTTTTTACCTTTTCATTCCGTCATTAGTATTATTACGAAGTATTTTTTTTTAAATATCATTAGTGTTTCCAAAAACAGACAACAGTGGACGGGCGGTTGGTGTGTGGCTTTGACGATCACCTAAGCTAAGCAGCTTTGGTCGCGGTTACTAGTTGGATCGGTGACACACTTAGCTGTGCACTAATTGGCACGCCGACTGTTGCGTGGAAGGCAATTTTAGTGAATTTCTGATGTAGCAAAGACTACTGAAACTCAGCTGAAACCAAACCTTCGCTAAGCAAACTGGAAGTTAAGTTGGCTTAGCGAAGTGCGGGTAGGCTGTGATAGGGGGAAAAATGGTAAAAAAATTGAATTGGGAAGGGTCACGCGTTAAAACCCGAAGGTGTTTTCGTTGAAACAAAGAAAATAAGAATAAAATGAAATATTACCGTCACCATTGCATATCTTTACAGATTTTCATGTTCCTTCTTCCCATTTCCATTCTTTGAGACCCGCCCCTCCAGACCCGCGCGTGTTATCAGTAACCGCTCTTTCCTAACGCTCTACTGTATCGCATTTGCACGAGGGCCCAGGGAAACTGCGGCATGCTCGGCAGATACCGGCAGTAAACAATTTGTTCACATGTGGAAGAACCACGGCTGTCGGTTTAGAAAATATTAATTATCGTAAATTATTTTTGAGAGGTTAAAAAGCATCTGGTTTACCGATAGTGTTGGCAATAAATAGCATTGTAGTTATCGGCTAAACGCTATTTTTAAACTATCAAACGGATTTGACACTTGGTCCAGTAATTCTGAACACTTTTGTCCAGTACGTAAGGCCAAGAAATTGTTGAGGTGCCAAACGGAAATGTAGATTTTCAACTAAAAATGGAGGGGTCCGAAACAAAAATGGACATAATTATTATTGTATAGTGTAATTCCGAAAAATTAGACTCTCATCTTACAGACGGATTGAAATCCTGTCTAACAAGCCTTTGTTTATTGCTGTATGTGCACAATTAACAAAATAACGCTTGGCTAAACAATACACAGTAATCGCGGACAAGTGTTCTGAGGGGCGATTCTGTACCAGGGTCTGGATTCCGTACTCGTCTACCGACAACCATCGGTGTCGTTAGCGAGCGACAGCCAATTGCAAGAAAGATTCCAGCGGAAAGGCGCTACTCCCATAGGCTATCGCTCGCTAACGACACCGATAGTTGTCGGTAGCAAGTACAGAATTCAGTTCTGGGGCTGAATTCCGTACTTCTCTACCGACATTTACGGCTTGAAGTCTTTGGCAACTTCGTGACCCTGATGATAGAACGTTAACCAGCCGAACATAAATCCCAATAGCTGAAATATCAAAGAGAATTATGTTTAACAAGGAGACAAAAAATTACTGAATTGTAACTTATTAGAGAAAATCTTTGAGAATTTTCAAACGGAACATTTTCGATGGAAATATTTCCATCGAGACACGCGACGACGGTTAGAAGATCGCGCCAAGTCATTTTCACGACACGCACATACCTCGAGGAAATTACAATAATCATAAATAACGTAATATTTAACAATTTTTTTAAATTTGATTATATTTTAACAAAACGACGACAGATGCGAATATAATCTCAAATCACGCGGCGCACTCACCTGTTAAACTCATCATCGACGACCCAACGAACCAAAACTCCGATGATAGGCACCAATCGGAACACAGCGTCGAATTACGGGACGAATAAAACTGAAACAATAAATTGATATGATCGGCAATTAGCGGCGGGGGACTGTCGCGAAGTTGTATTATTAACAAGTAACGTTTTAAAAGATGCCGAATAATGTACACAGGCAGGGTTCACATTACTATACGGGCATCATTGGTTTCCTTATCTCAAGGAGCTCCTAGCACGGTCTTGTATACAGGTCTGAACCACGGTCTTATATAGAGGTCAGGAAACTCCATCAATTTCGGCGGTGGGGGGTGACTGTCTTAACGAAGTTCATTTTACTTCCTGTAGCAACCACTAGAGGCGTTCCGATCTTAGTTGCGAACTTACAATGCCAACAGACATAACCTGAAGAGCCCACGATAGCTCTCGCGGTTGTCTGCTCTCTGTCCCACTAACGACTTCTGCCGCGTTACACATATTTATTATATATAATTATGAAAGCGTTATTAATCCCTACAACTTCAATGAATATACTGAATAAATATGCTCTTAATTTGAATCGGATTTTAAAGATTCTAACTGTTAATCGAGCATGATAAATATAAACTATTTGTAAATATCTATCTCATATGAACATATATTAGGCCAAATAGTTGTGTACCTCTTGTTGGATCGATCCCACTTAGATTTTTTATTAAATCCTATATAATAAACAAAAGTTTTCATTTTCAAAAATAGAAATATATCGAACCGTTTCATATATTTAATTTGATCCTTTTTCATTATATTTTCGTGAAAGTTACAGGTACACGAATAAAGAGAAAAATTTAAGTATTTATTTTCATTCGTACTTATTTGATTTTGAAAACTGGAACACTTGCAAAAACTTAAAAAATGAAGTGTAAAAAATGGAGAGCTGATTTTTTACTTAGCTTAATCTACTATTTTTTGGCATGCTGCTAAATAGTCTATTTCGGAATATTGACAAAACTCAAACAAAGAGAAAAATTAAAGAATTTATTTTTATTCATACTTCCTCGATGTTGACAGCTGGAACACTTACAAAAACTTAACATAAGATTTATTCATTAGTTAATTTAGACAATTTTTTTTAACAACAATTTTCTTTTTTATTTTTCAATTTTCCTGATGGCAATATTGCCTCATTCTTAATCTTACATAGTACATTATCGCATATAAAAGGATTTCAGATCCTTGCTCTGTATAGGGATAAGTGAAGGTATAAGAATCAAGTACTTCATCTAGAGTCATATCGAAGACATCAATTCGAGAGGAATATTTTGTAAATGATGCATGATTTCATTTGCACCAGTTGCGACTCTAAAGATCCGCAGCTGGTTTTCAATCTCACAGCTTCTTGACACACTGGACAGGATTCATATTTTTTATGGAACTTCAAGGATATCTGAAATATCAATAGAAGCAATTTATGTATGTTTAAATGACTTTTATTTCATCGCTTTTATATACCAACAGAGGAATAGGTACTTTCTGTTAAAGAAACTCACCGATACAAGTACTGATTCCTTGAATTGACGGTTTCGTGACTCTAAAGGACGGAACAGGGCTTGGATAATTCATTTCAAAATTCGAAACTTGTTTCGCATAACCATGCTCTGGCACACAATTTTCCTTTTCTATTGAGACGTCATTGAACCTTGTTGGCACAGCAAACTCGTTGAGTTGCATTCTTTTGTACGTGACCTTACGTATTGAAAAATACTTGATACGAGTAATTATCTTCTTAAACTATGCGTAAAATCGTATCATTAAACTTACCCGTGCAATTGCTTGGCCATTTGCGTCGAGCTTGCGAGCTTGACCCATTCGCGAACTATGTCGTCATGATTAAAATGCTGTTCACATACACGATCCGTCTTTTGTAATTTTACAACATTTTACAATGCCTTCAATAGACTCTTTCCACTTTTTCCGCATATCAATGTCTTTTGGCACGTGAAATGTAGAACATTTCTTCTTTCTTTTGCTGCCACTTTTGCAATTTGAGACCACACACTGATATCTCATTTTCAATATAATTATCACTAATAGTCGTGATATAAACGAAATAAAAGGAATATGCAAGGATAGCAATATCGAGGGGTTTTCAGGTTATGCCTGTTGGCATTATAAGTTCGCAACTAAGATCGGAACGCCTCTAGTGATCGCTACAGCAATTAAACTTGACTTCGTTAAGGAGGTCACTTTCAGCGGAAGAGTTTCCAGACCCGAATACAAGACCGTGATCTGAACTCCGTCAAATTTCAGTGGTGGGGGGCGGCCCGTTAACGAAGCTGTTTTTAATTTCTGTAGCAACCACTAAAGGCGTTGCGATCGGATAATGCCAATAGGCATAACCTGAAAACCCCTCGATAGTTCACGCGGTTGTCTGTCTCTATCCCGCAAACGGATTCCACCGCGTTAAACATATTTATTAGATGTAATTATAAGTATATAAGTTATTGATCCCGCCAACTTTCATGAATATACTGAATAAATATGCTCTTAATTTGAATCGGGTTTTAAACATTCTAACTGTTAACCGAGCATGATAAATATAAACTATTTGTAAATATCTGTGTCATATGAATATATATTAGGCGAAATAGTTGTCTCTTGATGGATCGATCTCCGTTAGATTTTCTTTTAAATCCTACAAAATAAACAAAAGTTTTCATTTACAAAAATAGAAATACATCGAACCGTTTCATATATTTAGTTTGATCCTTTTTCATTATATTTTTGTGAAAATTGCAGGTACTCAAATAAAGAGAAAAGTTGAAGAGTTTATTTTCATTAATACTTGATTTTGAAAACTGGAACACTTTTCAAAAAGCTAAAAAATACAGTGTACGAAAATGTTAATAGAGCTGATTTTTACTTACCTTAATCTACTATTTTTTGGCATGCTACTAAATACTGTCCATTTCGGAATATTGACAAAACTCAAATAAAGAGAAAGTTAAAGTATTTATTTTTATTCATACTTCCTTGATTTCGAAAACTGGAACATTTATTCAGTAGTTAATTTCGACAATTTTTCTTAACAACAAAATTCTTTTTCAATTCAAAATTTTTCTGGTGCGTATATTGCCTCATTCTTAATCTTACACAGTAAATTATGGCATATGATAAGAATTCAGATGCATGCTCTTTACAGGGATAAGTGAAGGTATATGAATTAAATACTTCAGGAGAAGGAAAAATAAAAATATGAAATAAAATTGAAATTAAAAATTTTTTTCTATATTTGTAACGCGACACAACGGTTCCGGGATTTTACCAGTTTATATGGAGGGATAAATTGAGTTTACATTTCCGCACATCATATATGCATTTATGCCGTTGCGAAAATGGATAAAATTGCATGGAAAAGTTCGAGGTGAATATTGTCGCACTATCTAATCTTTTGGGAAAGGAAAAACATAAAATGTGAAATAAAATTGAAATTTTTTGTTTTTTTTCTATATTTGTAACCCGACACAACGGTTCCGGGAGTTTACCAGTTTATATGGAGGGATAAATTGAGTTTACATTTCCGCACATCGTTCATGCATTTATGCCATTGCGAAAGTGGATAAAAGTACACGGAAAAGTTCGAGGCGAATATTGTCGCACTATCTAATCCTTTGCAAAAGGGAAAATAAAAAATATGAAATAAAATTGAAATTTTATATATTTTTAAATATTTGTAACGGGACACAACGGTGCCGGGATTTTACGAGTTTATATAGAATCAAAAATTGAGTTTACATTTCCGCACAACATATATGCATTTATGCCGTTGCGAAAATGGATAAAATTGCACGGAAAGGTTCGAGGTGAATATTGTCGCACTATCTAATCTTTTGGGAAAGGAAAAATAAAAAATTTGAAACAAAATTGAAGTTTTATATTTTTTAAATATTCGTAACGCGACACCCAACGGTTCCGGGATTTGACCAGTTTATATGGAGGGAAAAATTGAGTTTACCATTTCGCACATTATATATGCATTTATGCCGTTGCGAAAATGGATAAAATTGCACGGAAAAGTTCGAGGCGAATATTGTCGCACTATCTAATCTTTTGGGAAAGGCAAAACATAAAATATCAAATAAAATTGAAATTTTATATTTTATTAAATATTTGTAACGCGACACAGCGGTTCCGGGATTTTACTAGTCTATATGGAGGGATAAATTCAGTTTACATTTCCGCACTCATATACGAGGTCTGTTCAAAAAGTGTCGCGAATTTTGAATTTCCGCGGGCTACGTATATTCGATTTTCGATTTTTTTGTGGCGTGAGGTTGGTACTCATGTCCCACATTTATGCTGAAAAAATCGGCAATTTTAAATGTTTAGTTAATTGTTGACAGCTGTTTTGGATAGACGTGTTTTTGGCTCGTCTTCGATTTTTGCCTATTCCAAAAAATAGATCAAAGAATCTGTATCAAATTTTGTGTGAAAAACAAAATTAAGTGCGCGGGCGCATTCCGAATGTTGACGGTCGGATATGGTGAAGCTACCTTGGACCAAAGCAACGTTTATCGGTGGTACAAAATGTTCTCAGAGGGCCGAGAAGATGCGAACAACGAAATGCGTTCCGGACGCCTGAGCACATCAACAACAGACGAATACATTGATGAAGTGAAGAAAATAATATTGGCCAATCGTCGAATCACCGTTAGAGAAGTTGCTGAGGAACTAAACATATCGATTGGCTCGTGCTATTCGATTTTTACCAATAATTTGGGCATGAGACGGGTCGCCGCGAAATTCGTGCCAAAAATGCTCAATTTCGAACAAAAACAGGGTCGCGTTAACATTGCTAAGGAGCTGTTGGACTTGGTCCGCGACGACCCAAATTTGCTCCAGAGGGACATAACTGATGACGAATCATGGGTTTATGGTTATGACGTGGAAATCAAAGCTCAATCATCGCAATGGAAGCTGCTTTTTTGGAATAGGCAAAAATCGAAGACAAGCCAAAACACGTCTAACCAAAACAGCTGCCAACAATTAACTAAACATTCAAAATGCCCGATTTTTTCAGCATAAGTGAGGGACATGAATACCAACGTAACGCCACAAAAATCAAAAATCGAATATACGTAGCCCGCGGAAATTCAAAATTCGCGATACTTTTTGAACAGACCTCGTATGCATTTATGCCGTTGCGAAAATGGATAAAATTGCACGGAAAATTTCGAGGCCAATATTGTCGCACTATCTAATCTTTTGGGAAAGGAAAAACATAAAATATGAAATAAAATTGAAATTAAAAATTTTTTTTAATATTTGTAACGCGCCGCAACGGTTCCGGGATTTTACGAGTTTATATGGAAGGAAAAATTGAGTTTACATTTCCGCACATCATATATGCATTTATGCCGTTGTGAAAATGGATAAAATTACATGTAAAAGTTCGAGGTGAATATTGTCGCACTATCTAATCTTTTGGGAAAGGAAAAACATAAAATATGAAATAAAATTGAAATTTTTTTGTTTTTTTCTATATTTGTAACGCGACACAACGGTTCCGGGATTTTACCAGTTTATATGAAGGGAAAAATTGAGTTTACATTTCCGCACATCATATATGCATTTATGCCGATGCGAAAATAGATAAAATTGCACGTAAAAGTTCGAGGCAAATATTGTCGCACTATTTAACTTTTTGTGAAAGGAAAAATAAAAAATATGAAACAAAATTGAAGTTTTATATTATTTTATATATTTGTAACGTGACACACAACGGATCCCCGATTTCACAAGTTTATATGGAGGGAAAAATTGAGTTGACATTTCCGCACATCATATATGCATTTATGCCGTTGCAAAAACGGATAAAATTGCACGGAAAAGTTTTAGGTGAATATTGTCGCACTATCTAATCTTTTCGGAAAGGAAAAACATAAAATATGAAATAAAATTGAAATTTTATATTTTGTTTTATATTTATAACGCGGCAGAACGGTTCCGGGATTTTACGAGTTTACATGCAAGGAAAAATTGAGTTTACATTTTCGCACATCATATATGCATTTATGCCGTTGCGAAAATGGATAAAATTGCATGGAAAAGTTCGAGGTGAATATTGCCGCACTATCTAATCTTTTGGGAAAGGAAAAACATAAAATATGAAATAAAATTGAAATTTTTTGTTCTTTTTCTATATTTGTAACCCGACACAACGGTTCCGGGATTTTACCAGTTTATATGGAGGGATAAATTGAGTTTACATTTCCGCACATCATTTATGCATTTATGCCGTTGCGAAAGTGGATAAAAGTACACGGAAAAGTTCGAGGCGAATATTGTCGCATTATCTATTCTTTTAGTAAAGGAAAAAATAAAAAATATGAAACAAAATTAAAGTTTTATATTTTTTTTTATATTTGTAACGCGACACAACGGTTCCGGGATTTTACCGGTTTATATGAAGGGACAAATTCAGCTTACATTTCCGCATATTATATACGCATTTATGCCGTTGCGAAAGTGGAAAAAATTGCACGGAAAAGTTCGAGGCGAATATTGTTGCATTATCTAATATTTTGGGAAAGAAAAAATAAAAAATATGAAACAAAATCGAAGTTTTATATATTTTGTTATATCTGTAAGGCGACACACAACGTTCCCGGGATTTTACCAGTTTATATGGAGGGAAAAATTGATTTTACATTTCCGCACATCATATATGCATTTATGCCGTTGCGAAAATACATAAAATTGCATGGAAAAGTTCGAGGCGAATATTGTGGCACTATCTAATCTTTTGGGAAAGGAAAAATGAAAAATATGAAACAAAATTGAAGTTTCATATTTTTTTAAATATTTGTCACGCGACACACAACGGTTCCGGGATTTTACAAGTTTATATGGAAGGAAAACTTCAGTTTACAATTCCGCACATCGTATATGCATTTATGCCGTTGCGAAAACGGATAAAATTGCACGGAAAAGTTGAAGGTGAATATTGTCACACTATCTAATCTTTTGCAAAAGGGAAAATAAAAAATATGAAATAAAATTGAAATTTTATATTTTTTTAAATATTTGTAACGCGACACAACGTTTCCGGGATTTTACGAGTTTATATGGAAGGAAAAATCGAGTTTAAATTTCCGCACATCATATAAGCATTTATGCCGTTGCGAAAATGGATAAAACTGCACGTAAAAGTTCGAGGCGAATGTTGTCGCACTATCTAATCTTTTGTTAAGAGAAAAATAAAAAATTTCAATTTTACTTTATTTTTTTAATTTTTTTATGATATTAATATATATTAATATATAATATTAATATATATATTTTTTTTATTATTAAGAAAATATTCATTATATCGACCATAATTAATATCTCCTGCTTGTTGAAAAAACTGCGAAAATAATTTTTCTTAAATTAAGTCCGTAACCACCTTTTTGCTTACGGACATACGCGGTTCTGAGATTTCACGATTTTGCGAAAAAATAGACAGACGTCATTTTTAAGCACGGCGTATATTCTTTTATTCGTTTGCATAAAATCGCACGTAAAAGTTCGAGGCGAATATTGTCGCACTGTCTAATCTTTTGGGAAAGAAAAAATATAAAATATAAAATAAAATTGAAATTTTATATTTTTTTAAATATTTGTAACGCGACATAACGGTTCCGGGATTTTACGAGTTTATATGGAAGGAAAAATCGAGTTTACATTTCCGCACATCATATGTGCATTTATGCCGTTGCGAAAATGGATAAAACTGCACGGAAAAGTTCGAGGCGAAAGTTGTCGCACTATCTGATCTTTTAGGAAAGGAAAAATACAAAATAAAATTTAAATTTTATATTTTTTTAAATATTTGTGAGGCGACACAACGGTTCCGGGATATTACGAGTTTATATGGAAGGAAAAATCGAGTTTACATTTCCGCACATCATATATGCATTTATGCCGTTGCGAAAATGGATAAAACTGCACGTAAAAGTTCGAGGCGAATATTGTTGCACTATCTATTCTTTTGTTAGGAAAATCATAACAAATTTCAATTTTATTTTATTTTTTTATGATATTAATATATATTAATATATAATATTAATATACAGAGTGAGTAAAAAGTCCCAGACCGGTCAAATATCCAAAAAATAAAGCGTATTTGAAAAAAATGTTTCATACAAAAGTTGTAGGGTTTCAAGTGACGTATCGGATAAAAATATCAGGATGACCTTGAAAAACTTATTCAAGGTCAAATGAAGGTCATCTTCAATTTTTTAAATGAGATCCCCTAGTTTCCATTGCACATTCATGCAGCTTTCCTCGAGAGGTTTTCAAAACACTCTGAATAATTATTTTTTCATGAAGTACATTTCGAGTTATAGAGCTTGAAAATTACAGTACCGCCGGCATTAGCATTATCCAAGGTGTACCGCGTGGAGGTTGCACGGTCGGATTTACACCTCTGTTGTGTGTGTGTGTGCGTGTGTGTGCGTGTGTGTGTGTGTCACAACAGAAAAAGGACCCTACGGTTCGTCACTCCCGTAGTATTTACTGACTCCAAACCTTCTCTGCTGTGTGCGTGTGAGTGTGGGTGTTGTGAAATGGGCTTGTGCGAGAGTATTTACTAACCGACTTACTATTATAGCCGATGTTCGAATTGCTCACCTTGCACCGCTTGACAGTGTGCTAACCTCAGTTGAAAGGAACCTCTTACATTTCTCAATATGTCGACGGTTATCAAACTCATTTCGTCAGTTATTCTTTGTTTCAGTTCTTCGATATCCACAGGTTTAGTTTTATAAACTCGCTCTTTCAAGAAGCCCCATAATGTAAGAGGTTCCTTTCAACACACACACACACACACACACACACACACACACACACACACACACACACACACGCACGCACGCACGCACGCACGCACGCACGCACGCGCACACACACACACACACACACACACACACACACACACAACAGAGGTGTAAATCCGACCGTGCAACCTCCACGCGGTACACCTTGGATAATGCTAATGCCGGCGGTACTGTAACTTTCAAGCTCCATAACTCGAAAAGTACTTCATGAAAAAATAATTATTTACAGTCTTTTGAAAACCTCGGGAGGGAAGCTGCATGAATGTACAATGGAAACTAGGGGATCTCATTTAAAAAATTGAAGTTGACTTTCATTTGACCTTGAATAAGTTTTTTAAGGTCATCCTGATATTTTTATCCGATACGTCACGTGGAACCCTACAATTTTTGTATGAAGCATTTTTTTTTAATACGCTTTATTTTTTAGATATTTGACCGGTCCGGGACTTTTTAGTCACCCTGTATATGCATTTATGCCGTTGCGAAAATGGATAAAACTGCACGTAAAAGTTCGAGGCGAATGTTGTCGCACTATCTAATCTTTTGGGAAAGGAAAGATACAAAATAAAATTGAAATTTTATATTTTTTTCAATATTTGTAACGCGACACAACGGTTCCGGGATTTTACGAGTTTATATGGAAGGAAAAATCGAGTTTACGTTTCCGCACATCATATATGCATTTATGCCGTTGCGAAAGTGGATAAAACTGCACGTAAAAGTTCGAGGCGAATATTGTCGCACTATCTATTCTTTTGTTAGGAAAATCATAAAAAATTTCAATTTTATTTTATTTTTTTATGATATTAATGTATATTAATATATAATATTAATATATATTTTTTTTATATTACTAAGAAAATATTCATTATATCGATCATAATTAATATCTTCTGCTTGTTGAAAAAACTGCGAAAATAATTTTTCTTAAATTAAGTCCGTAACAACCTTTTTGCTTCCGGACATACACGGTTCTGAGATTTCACGATTTTGCGGAAAGACAATCGACAGGTCATTTTTAAGCAAGTTGTATATTCATATACGCGTTTGCGGAAATGCATAAAATGTTATGTAAGAATTTGTGCTCGCTATTATCAATGCACTCAAGCTGGTGTTATAGACTATTTGTTTTCCGACGCACAAGGTGCCGGGATTTTACGATTTTGCAAAAAAATAGACAGACGTCATTTTTAAGTAAGGCGTATATTCTTTCATTCGTTTCCATAAAATCGCACGTAAAAGTTCAAGGCGAATATTGTCGCACTGTCTAATCTTTTGGGAAGAAAAAATATAAAATATAAAATAAAATTGAAATTTTATATTTTTTTTTATATTTGTAACGCGACACAACGGTTCCGGGATCTTACGAGTTTATATGGAAGGAAAAATCCAGTTTACATTTCCGCACATCATATGTGCATTTATGCCGTGGCGAAATGGATAAAATTGCACGTAACAGTTCGAAGCGAATATTGTTGCAATATCTAATCTTTTGGGAGAGGAACAACACAAAATAAAATTTTACGAGTTTATACGGAAGGAAAAATCGAGTTTACATATCCGCACATCATATAAGCTTTTATGCCGTTGCAAAAATGGATAAAACTGCACGTAAAAGTTCGAGGCGAATGTTGTCGCACTATCTAATCTGTTGCGAAATGGATAAAATTGCACGTAAAAGTTTAGTCTTTTGCGAAAGGGAAAATACAAAATAAAATTGAAGTTTTATATTTTTTTTTATATTTGTAACGCGACAGAACGGTTCCGGGATTTTACGAGTTTATATGGAAGGAAAAATCGAGTTTACATTTCCGCACATCATATATGCATTTATGCCGTTGCGAAAATGGATAAAACTGCACGTAAAAGTTCGAGGCGAATATTGTCGCACTGTCTAATCTTTTGTTAAGAGAAAAAGAAAAAATTTCAATTTCATTTTAAGTTTTTAATTTTTTTATGATATTAATATATATTAATATATAATATTAAGATATATTTTCTTTATATTATTAGGAAAATATTCATTATATCGACCATAATTAATATCTTCTGCTTGTTGAAAAAACTGCAAAAATTATTTTTCTTAAATTAAGTCCGTAATAAACTTTTTGCTTCCGGACATACGCGGTTCTGAGATTTCACGATTTTGCGGAAAGACAATCGACAGGTCATTTTCAAGCAAGGTGTATATTCAGATACGCGTTTGCAGAAATGCATAAGATGTTACGTAAGAATTTGTGCTCGCTATTATCAACGCATTCAAGCTGGTGGAAAAAAAATGTTTAGAAAAATTAAAAAACTTCTTAAACAGTCTTAACAGTCTTAAAAGCGTTCTATAATACTATCTGCGTTCTTCCTTCGATCATTTACATCAAGAGACATCGCATCGTTCGAGCCTAAATGGTAAAAATCCAATTTTTTCACCTGAAATTAAAATTTTGGGTGATCCATATCATATTAGTGGGAAATCGCGGGTTTTGTTTAGCTTACCTGCCATTATTTTATTTCGGCTTAAGGGATCACATACCCCTGCGCGCGCTGGAAACTGAGTAAATTTGAAAAATTATTTTAACAGTTATATGGTGAAAAAAATTAAATTGTTGATTTCACATTTTTATTAACTTTTCAACTATGAGAAAAAAAAATTTTTTATAAAAAAAAAAAAATTAACATTATGTTTTACGCGTATAAATGGACTACCAATGAAAACCATGGCGCCTCCTTGTCGACATCATAACTTCACCAAAAATTATCCAATCTGCTTAAATAAAAAAGAATCTAGTAAAATAATGTAGTAGTAATATTCTGACGGAGGTTTTTTTTTGTTTTTTTTTAAGAATAAAGAAATTACAGTATTTGAAACTTTAGTGTGCAATTAAAAAAAAAATTAGTGTTTACAATTTATAAAAAATTGTCCAACCAAAAAGTTAAAAAACTTTGTAAATATTGAAAATTGACTGAGTTATCGTGCCGATACTGTCTAAAAACATCGCTTCGAGAAACGCAGTTTCGAGAAAAACGCGTTTAAATAATGTTAATATGAAAGAAAAAAAAAATTTTTTCCTATAGTTGAAATGTTAATAAAATATGTGAAATCAAGAATTTAATTTTTTTTCACTATATAACCTTTATAATAATTTTTTTAATTTCCTGGGTTTTTAGCGCGCGCAGCGGTATGTGAGCACTTACCCAAAATAAAATAATGGCAGGTAAGCTAAACAAACTCCGCGATTTCCCACTAATATGATATGAATTACCCAAAATTTTAATGCGGAGAAGATAAACTGACCAATCAGCATCTACAAAGCCACACTGATTTAACACAGAACCAATCAAAATCCGCGATTTCCCAGTAACATTATATGGATCAGTCACGACTTTAATGAAGCGAAAATAAACAGGCCAATCAGCATCTACGAGGCCCCACTGATTTAACACGGAACGGCTGGAAGTTTAGTATAAAAACCTCCTCAAAGGGGATCCGAGAGCCACTTTTCCCCGGAATTTTTTACGAGTAAGTTATATCTACGAAACGCGACTCTTCGTTGATTTTTTTCCACCAGTTGGAACTTGTAATATTTTTCCACCTCTCTTCGTTTTTGGTCTTGGACTATTCCGAGCCGATACGAGTTGTGACTTTGAATATTATTATCGTCACTTCGACCTATTCGGCCTTTTTCGCCATTCGACTCTGACATTTTTCGGATAAGTGTAGAAATAGAGGTTGAAATATTGTTTCGAGTTATCCGGCTTGTTCGTAATCATTGCGCGTATCCTATTTTTGTATCGAAATCAATTTCATTAAATTTTGTAATTTTATCAACAATAACCGAATTTCAATTTTCTTTTGTAACCTCTTAGTTGCGAGTTGCTACATTTCCGATTATAAACGTATAGTTTTTGGTGAAAATAAAACTTGGAATCTTTCAAACGTTTTCTACTCAATAACGTCGTCCATCAACGAATTTTGAAACCTCAATCATCACTATCGTTTGACCGCATCAGTTCCTGTCTCTTCAAATATAAAGTAAGTAATTTTTATTTATTTTACAACTCCATTTGTCGATAATCCACAATTAAGATTATGCTCGATTTCAATGAATTATTCGTACCTAAAAAATATTTTTGTGGTGAAATTCTTTATCGCTCGGTAGGCATAAATTTGACTAACACGTAACGAAAAAGCGACACCGAGAAAATGGGGATAGAGTCAAATGCTCATAACTCCGTTAATTTTGCTCCGATCGACTTGAAACTTTGACACAATATTCTTGAGATGTTATACATTCATTTCAAAAAATAAAAAGAAATGCAAAAAAAGTTTAAATATCTTACCCCGCCCGTAATATCGTTGTTCAGGGTTTCGACGAGAGCAATATTCTGGAATACCTTCGTGGAGTAGCGCACGATTTGTTATTGTAGGTCTCGAGTTTCTATATATTTTTCATAGTGATAACTGTATATTAATTGAATCGAACATAATTAATATCTCCGGCATCTTGAAAATACTGCAAACAGAATTTTTATAACTCACCGTTCCGGGATTTTATGATTTTGCAGAAAGACAAAACATATGTCACTTTCAAGCGTGTCGTATATTCATTTATGTGTTTGCGCAAATCCACACAATATTACGTGAGAATTCGAGCGCCTTATCGTCAACGAATCTAACCTGAAGGAAAAACCAAATGACAATCATGTTATGTGTAAATTCATAATTATCAGTTTTTTTCTACGCAAACGATAGACCATTAGACCGAATGAAGGACTCATTAGCAAACGGAAGTGCCATATTTAAAATCCCTTACGAGATTTCGGTGTTTCGATATATCAGTTAACTCTCATCAACTTAGTAAGACGTTTATAGATTTTTAATAATGATAGGTATACATTACTCAAATCAACCGCCGGCATTGGACGCGTGGTCGGTACGCTGCTTCAGCGATCTCCCATGTTAAGGGATAACACCACTGTGACCCTCTATTTTTTTTCACATTTTTCAAGAATTTTTTTTTGTGGGAAAAAAAAGATATATTCGAAAAAATTTTTTGGATTTTGTTCCTTGTTTATTAATGTATCAAAAAACATTTTTTTCACTTTTTTCACGCCGCATGGTGGCGCTGGGGGAGCTCTCGCGTCAGGTGCTGTCATCTCCGCGGCACGCAGCAGAACTCTCTTCAACGTCGATCTGAAAAAAAATACCGAGTGTTTTCGTTAATAATATGATATTTGAAGAGAAGTACATAGGGATTTGGAAAAATATTGTTTTAAAAAAAATAGGCACGCCTTTGAAATTAACTTTAATTTCAAAGGCGAGCCTATTTTTTTTAAAACAATATGTTTCCAAATCCCTATGTACTTCTCTTCAAATATCATATTATTAACGAAAACACTCGGTATTTTTTTTTCAGATCGACGTTGAAGAGAGTTCTGCTGCGTGCCGCGGAGATGACAGCACCTGACGCGAGAGCTTCCCCAGCGCCACCATGCGGCGTGAAAAATGTGAAAAAAATATTTTTTGATACATTGCTGAACAAGGAACAAAACCCAAAAAATTTTTTCGAATATCTCTTTTTTTTCCCACAAAAAAAAATTCTTGAAAAATGTGAAAAAAAACAGGGGGTCACAGTGGTGTTATCCCTTAAGCGGTATTGACCGTGCTCGATACTGGGATGGGTGACCGCTCAGCCGTGCACTGGCTTGCACGCCGATTGCTGAGCGGGATGCAGTTTTTCTGAGTTTCCGATGGTAAGACAACTGAAACTCAATAAAAAATAGAAGCTGTCTGTATCGGCACGGGTTTTCCGCAGTTTCCCTGTGCCCATGGCAAATGCAATACGGTGTAGCTAAGACATCTGCGGACGCAATGCAAGTTGAGTCGGGTTAGCTAAATGTGGGTAGGGAGTGATAGACGGAAAAGAGGACAAAATTTAATTGAGAAGGGTCGTACGTAAAAACCCGAAAAAGGTATACGTTGGCATTAAAATTAATCAAACGTATTTTCTTAATCCGCATAAATGTAGTTTTTTTGTTAAGAAGAGGTATTTTTTTAAATCAATTTCTCTCAAAAATGCGGCACATTAAAAAAAATTTCTTTTTTTTTGGTTCAATTCGTTAAATTCCCGAATCTCATTTTTTCTTCGCAATAATCATTTATTATTAATTTTAATTAATAGATCCACGAACAAGGAACATAACATGATGCTATTTGGCTTCGTTCTGACCACCGTCGTCCTAAACAACATCATCGAGCTGACGATGGCCATACCCCTAAAGCTAAAATTATGCCAATGTAATGGAATTGTCAAAAGTCTAAAAAACTTCAAGGAAGACGAGCTTCTAGAATCTGACTGCAAGGATACAGTGAACTTCACTCGGCCGCGTCTGTCACTAAGCAAAATGAATATATCCGAATTTGCCAAAAGCTGGTACACCGTTAATGCTGGTATTGAGGTTCCATGGAAACTGAATCTTGATGACAATAACATCGTTGATGTACGAAGTGAATTTCTGAACGATCTGCCGAACTATATTACAAAAATCAGTCTGGTTGGGAATAAGATCGAGCGTTTGGATAAGGGAAGGATCGTCAATATGTATTTGGACATATTGATTCTTACGAACAACTCCATTAGCGAGATCGAGGAGGACGCCTTGAAGAACACGAAGCTTGAGGTTCTTAACTTGAAAAATAATCGACTCACGAACACAAGATTCGTCGCGACTTTGCCATCTAGCATTGACGTCTTAACCCTGTCTGACAATCAGATCGGGAACATATCCGGTGGGTTCTTCTCCGGTCTGAACAGACTGATGAGTCTCAATCTTGATGGTAACTATATAACCGTGCTTGAAAACTCATCCCGGCTTCAACTTCCCAGTCTGCAATATTTACATTTGTCGAGAAATAACCTGACAAAGATCGAACCAGGTTCCTTTCAGAATCTAACAAATCTGGGTGAGCTATATCTCGACAGCAACAATTTAATTGTGATTGATAAGGACGTGTTCAGCGGTCTTAATCGTATACGCGAGATCAGTCTTGATCACAACAAGTTATTAACAATTGAGAATAGCCGTCTACCCCATCTGCCGAATACCCTAACGCTACTCAGCATAAGGTGGAATGGGATTAAAACTCTAACAAAAGGAGCATTCTCCGGAGGGCTAAACGGGGAGGTGGATCTCTGCCACAATGATATAAAGACAATCGAGAAAGGAAGTTTTGATTTGCCGCATGTTTATTCATTAAATCTTTGTAACAATTCGTTGAGCAAACTGAATAGTGAGTCTTTCGAAAGTCTCAAAAAACTTCAGTATATAAATTTGCGCGATAACGGCTTCACAAACTTCGAGGATTTCGGGAAAAACCTGTCCCATAATATTACGGTGTACTACTACTAGTGAAATACGATTGGATAATTGGGGAACGATACTCGTTTCGTAATGCACTAGGAAGAAGAGACTTATGACGATCCGGAAGATGAGCTGTCTGACGATGAGTCAGACGATCGGTGAAGGGGTTTGACCAAAACACGGTCGGTAAATCGATGCCGTTACTATTATTATGATTATTGCGTTGCAAAATATATTTGCTCCAAAAAATTCACACCCTGTAAATGAAGTAAACATGTTTTGGACCGTCGAAGGATTTATCTTGTATGACAACTAAACGATATTTCGGATTGGACTTCTAAATAAAATATTAATATTGATTGAAAAATATTTTTTTACCTTTTCATTCCGTCATTAGTATTATTACGAAGTATTTTTTTTTAAATATCATTAGTGTTTCCAAAAACAGACAACAGTGGACGGGCGGTTGGTGTGTGGCTTTGACGATCACCTAAGCTAAGCAGCTTTGGTCGCGGTTACTAGTTGGATCGGTGACACACTTAGCTGTGCACTAATTGGCACGCCGACTGTTGCGTGGAAGGCAATTTTAGTGAATTTCTGATGTAGCAAAGACTACTGAAACTCAGCTGAAACCAAACCTTCGCTAAGCAAACTGGAAGTTAAGTTGGCTTAGCGAAGTGCGGGTAGGCTGTGATAGGGGGAAAAATGGTAAAAAAATTGAATTGGGAAGGGTCACGCGTTAAAACCCGAAGGTGTTTTCGTTGAAACAAAGAAAATAAGAATAAAATGAAATATTACCGTCACCATTGCATATCTTTACAGATTTTCATGTTCCTTCTTCCCATTTCCATTCTTTGAGACCCGCCCCTCCAGACCCGCGCGTGTTATCAGTAACCGCTCTTTCCTAACGCTCTACTGTATCGCATTTGCACGAGGGCCCAGGGAAACTGCGGCATGCTCGGCAGATACCGGCAGTAAACAATTTGTTCACATGTGGAAGAACCACGGCTGTCGGTTTAGAAAATATTAATTATCGTAAATTATTTTTGAGAGGTTAAAAAGCATCTGGTTTACCGATAGTGTTGGCAATAAATAGCATTGTAGTTATCGGCTAAACGCTATTTTTAAACTATCAAACGGATTTGACACTTGGTCCAGTAATTCTGAACACTTTTGTCCAGTACGTAAGGCCAAGAAATTGTTGAGGTGCCAAACGGAAATGTAGATTTTCAACTAAAAATGGAGAGGTCCGAAACAAAAATGGACATAATTATTATTGTATAGTGTAATTCCGAAAAATTAGACTCTCATCTTACAGACGGATTGAAATCCTGTCTAACAAGCCTTTGTTTATTGCTGTATGTGCACAATTAACAAAATAACGCTTGGCTAAACAATACACAGTAATCGCGGACAAGTGTTCTGAGGGGCGATTCTGTACCAGGGTCTGGATTCCGTACTCGTCTACCGACAACCATCGGTGTCGTTAGCGAGCGACAGCCAATTGCAAGAAAGATTCCAGCGGAAAGGCGCTACTCCCATAGGCTATCGCTCGCTAACGACACCGATAGTTGTCGGTAGCAAGTACAGAATTCAGTTCTGGGGCTGAATTCCGTACTTCTCTACCGACATTTACGGCTTGAAGTCTTTGGCAACTTCGTGACCCTGATGATAGAACGTTAACCAGCCGAACATAAATCCCAATAGCTGAAATATCAAAGAGAATTATGTTTAACAAGGAGACAAAAAATTACTGAATTGTAACTTATTAGAGAAAATCTTTGAGAATTTTCAAACGGAACATTTTCGATGGAAATATTTCCATCGAGACACGCGACGACGGTTAGAAGATCGCGCCAAGTCATTTTCACGACACGCACATACCTCGAGGAAATTACAATAATCATAAATAACGTAATATTTAACAATTTTTTTAAATTTGATTATATTTTAACAAAACGACGACAGATGCGAATATAATCTCAAATCACGCGGCGCACTCACCTGTTAAACTCATCATCGACGACCCAACGAACCAAAACTCCGATGATAGGCACCAATCGGAACACAGCGTCGAATTACGGGACGAATAAAACTGAAACAATAAATTGATATGATCGGCAATTAGCGGCGGGGGACTGTCGCGAAGTTGTATTATTAACAAGTAACGTTTTAAAAGATGCCGAATAATGTACACAGGCAGGGTTCACATTACTATACGGGCATCATTGGTTTCCTTATCTCAAGGAGCTCCTAGCACGGTCTTGTATACAGGTCTGAACCACGGTCTTATATAGAGGTCAGGAAACTCCATCAATTTCGGCGGTGGGGGGTGACTGTCTTAACGAAGTTCATTTTACTTCCTGTAGCAACCACTAGAGGCGTTCCGATCTTAGTTGCGAACTTACAATGCCAACAGACATAACCTGAAGAGCCCACGATAGCTCTCGCGGTTGTCTGCTCTCTGTCCCACTAACGACTTCTGCCGCGTTACACATATTTATTATATATAATTATGAAAGCGTTATTAATCCCTACAACTTCAATGAATATACTGAATAAATATGCTCTTAATTTGAATCGGATTTTAAAGATTCTAACTGTTAATCGAGCATGATAAATATAAACTATTTGTAAATATCTATCTCATATGAACATATATTAGGCCAAATAGTTGTGTACCTCTTGTTGGATCGATCCCACTTAGATTTTTTATTAAATCCTATATAATAAACAAAAGTTTTCATTTTCAAAAATAGAAATATATCGAACCGTTTCATATATTTAATTTGATCCTTTTTCATTATATTTTCGTGAAAGTTACAGGTACACGAATAAAGAGAAAAATTTAAGTATTTATTTTCATTCGTACTTATTTGATTTTGAAAACTGGAACACTTGCAAAAACTTAAAAAATGAAGTGTAAAAAATGGAGAGCTGATTTTTTACTTAGCTTAATCTACTATTTTTTGGCATGCTGCTAAATAGTCTATTTCGGAATATTGACAAAACTCAAACAAAGAGAAAAATTAAAGAATTTATTTTTATTCATACTTCCTCGATGTTGACAGCTGGAACACTTACAAAAACTTAACATAAGATTTATTCATTAGTTAATTTAGACAATTTTTTTTAACAACAATTTTCTTTTTTATTTTTCAATTTTCCTGATGGCAATATTGCCTCATTCTTAATCTTACATAGTACATTATCGCATATAAAAGGATTTCAGATCCTTGCTCTGTATAGGGATAAGTGAAGGTATAAGAATCAAGTACTTCATCTAGAGTCATATCGAAGACATCAATTCGAGAGGAATATTTTGTAAATGATGCATGATTTCATTTGCACCAGTTGCGACTCTAAAGATCCGCAGCTGGTTTTCAATCTCACAGCTTCTTGACACACTGGACAGGATTCATATTTTTTATGGAACTTCAAGGATATCTGAAATATCAATAGAAGCAATTTATGTATGTTTAAATGACTTTTATTTCATCGCTTTTATATACCAACAGAGGAATAGGTACTTTCTGTTAAAGAAACTCACCGATACAAGTACTGATTCCTTGAATTGACGGTTTCGTGACTCTAAAGGACGGAACAGGGCTTGGATAATTCATTTCAAAATTCGAAACTTGTTTCGCATAACCATGCTCTGGCACACAATTTTCCTTTTCTATTGAGACGTCATTGAACCTTGTTGGCACAGCAAACTCGTTGAGTTGCATTCTTTTGTACGTGACCTTACGTATTGAAAAATACTTGATACGAGTAATTATCTTCTTAAACTATGCGTAAAATCGTATCATTAAACTTACCCGTGCAATTGCTTGGCCATTTGCGTCGAGCTTGCGAGCTTGACCCATTCGCGAACTATGTCGTCATGATTAAAATGCTGTTCACATACACGATCCGTCTTTTGTAATTTTACAACATTTTACAATGCCTTCAATAGACTCTTTCCACTTTTTCCGCATATCAATGTCTTTTGGCACGTGAAATGTAGAACATTTCTTCTTTCTTTTGCTGCCACTTTTGCAATTTGAGACCACACACTGATATCTCATTTTCAATATAATTATCACTAATAGTCGTGATATAAACGAAATAAAAGGAATATGCAAGGATAGCAATATCGAGGGGTTTTCAGGTTATGCCTGTTGGCATTATAAGTTCGCAACTAAGATCGGAACGCCTCTAGTGATCGCTACAGCAATTAAACTTGACTTCGTTAAGGAGGTCACTTTCAGCGGAAGAGTTTCCAGACCCGAATACAAGACCGTGATCTGAACTCCGTCAAATTTCAGTGGTGGGGGGCGGCCCGTTAACGAAGCTGTTTTTAATTTCTGTAGCAACCACTAAAGGCGTTGCGATCGGATAATGCCAATAGGCATAACCTGAAAACCCCTCGATAGTTCACGCGGTTGTCTGTCTCTATCCCGCAAACGGATTCCACCGCGTTAAACATATTTATTAGATGTAATTATAAGTATATAAGTTATTGATCCCGCCAACTTTCATGAATATACTGAATAAATATGCTCTTAATTTGAATCGGGTTTTAAACATTCTAACTGTTAACCGAGCATGATAAATATAAACTATTTGTAAATATCTGTGTCATATGAATATATATTAGGCGAAATAGTTGTCTCTTGATGGATCGATCTCCGTTAGATTTTCTTTTAAATCCTACAAAATAAACAAAAGTTTTCATTTACAAAAATAGAAATACATCGAACCGTTTCATATATTTAGTTTGATCCTTTTTCATTATATTTTTGTGAAAATTGCAGGTACTCAAATAAAGAGAAAAGTTGAAGAGTTTATTTTCATTAATACTTGATTTTGAAAACTGGAACACTTTTCAAAAAGCTAAAAAATACAGTGTACGAAAATGTTAATAGAGCTGATTTTTACTTACCTTAATCTACTATTTTTTGGCATGCTACTAAATACTGTCCATTTCGGAATATTGACAAAACTCAAATAAAGAGAAAGTTAAAGTATTTATTTTTATTCATACTTCCTTGATTTCGAAAACTGGAACATTTATTCAGTAGTTAATTTCGACAATTTTTCTTAACAACAAAATTCTTTTTCAATTCAAAATTTTTCTGGTGCGTATATTGCCTCATTCTTAATCTTACACAGTAAATTATGGCATATGATAAGAATTCAGATGCATGCTCTTTACAGGGATAAGTGAAGGTATATGAATTAAATACTTCAGGAGAAGGAAAAATAAAAATATGAAATAAAATTGAAATTAAAAATTTTTTTCTATATTTGTAACGCGACACAACGGTTCCGGGATTTTACCAGTTTATATGGAGGGATAAATTGAGTTTACATTTCCGCACATCATATATGCATTTATGCCGTTGCGAAAATGGATAAAATTGCATGGAAAAGTTCGAGGTGAATATTGTCGCACTATCTAATCTTTTGGGAAAGGAAAAACATAAAATGTGAAATAAAATTGAAATTTTTTGTTTTTTTTCTATATTTGTAACCCGACACAACGGTTCCGGGAGTTTACCAGTTTATATGGAGGGATAAATTGAGTTTACATTTCCGCACATCGTTCATGCATTTATGCCATTGCGAAAGTGGATAAAAGTACACGGAAAAGTTCGAGGCGAATATTGTCGCACTATCTAATCCTTTGCAAAAGGGAAAATAAAAAATATGAAATAAAATTGAAATTTTATATATTTTTAAATATTTGTAACGGGACACAACGGTGCCGGGATTTTACGAGTTTATATAGAATCAAAAATTGAGTTTACATTTCCGCACAACATATATGCATTTATGCCGTTGCGAAAATGGATAAAATTGCACGGAAAGGTTCGAGGTGAATATTGTCGCACTATCTAATCTTTTGGGAAAGGAAAAATAAAAAATTTGAAACAAAATTGAAGTTTTATATTTTTTAAATATTCGTAACGCGACACCCAACGGTTCCGGGATTTGACCAGTTTATATGGAGGGAAAAATTGAGTTTACCATTTCGCACATTATATATGCATTTATGCCGTTGCGAAAATGGATAAAATTGCACGGAAAAGTTCGAGGCGAATATTGTCGCACTATCTAATCTTTTGGGAAAGGCAAAACATAAAATATCAAATAAAATTGAAATTTTATATTTTATTAAATATTTGTAACGCGACACAGCGGTTCCGGGATTTTACTAGTCTATATGGAGGGATAAATTCAGTTTACATTTCCGCACTCATATACGAGGTCTGTTCAAAAAGTGTCGCGAATTTTGAATTTCCGCGGGCTACGTATATTCGATTTTCGATTTTTTTGTGGCGTGAGGTTGGTACTCATGTCCCACATTTATGCTGAAAAAATCGGCAATTTTAAATGTTTAGTTAATTGTTGACAGCTGTTTTGGATAGACGTGTTTTTGGCTCGTCTTCGATTTTTGCCTATTCCAAAAAATAGATCAAAGAATCTGTATCAAATTTTGTGTGAAAAACAAAATTAAGTGCGCGGGCGCATTCCGAATGTTGACGGTCGGATATGGTGAAGCTACCTTGGACCAAAGCAACGTTTATCGGTGGTACAAAATGTTCTCAGAGGGCCGAGAAGATGCGAACAACGAAATGCGTTCCGGACGCCTGAGCACATCAACAACAGACGAATACATTGATGAAGTGAAGAAAATAATATTGGCCAATCGTCGAATCACCGTTAGAGAAGTTGCTGAGGAACTAAACATATCGATTGGCTCGTGCTATTCGATTTTTACCAATAATTTGGGCATGAGACGGGTCGCCGCGAAATTCGTGCCAAAAATGCTCAATTTCGAACAAAAACAGGGTCGCGTTAACATTGCTAAGGAGCTGTTGGACTTGGTCCGCGACGACCCAAATTTGCTCCAGAGGGACATAACTGATGACGAATCATGGGTTTATGGTTATGACGTGGAAATCAAAGCTCAATCATCGCAATGGAAGCTGCTTTTTTGGAATAGGCAAAAATCGAAGACAAGCCAAAACACGTCTAACCAAAACAGCTGCCAACAATTAACTAAACATTCAAAATGCCCGATTTTTTCAGCATAAGTGAGGGACATGAATACCAACGTAACGCCACAAAAATCAAAAATCGAATATACGTAGCCCGCGGAAATTCAAAATTCGCGATACTTTTTGAACAGACCTCGTATGCATTTATGCCGTTGCGAAAATGGATAAAATTGCACGGAAAATTTCGAGGCCAATATTGTCGCACTATCTAATCTTTTGGGAAAGGAAAAACATAAAATATGAAATAAAATTGAAATTAAAAATTTTTTTTAATATTTGTAACGCGCCGCAACGGTTCCGGGATTTTACGAGTTTATATGGAAGGAAAAATTGAGTTTACATTTCCGCACATCATATATGCATTTATGCCGTTGTGAAAATGGATAAAATTACATGTAAAAGTTCGAGGTGAATATTGTCGCACTATCTAATCTTTTGGGAAAGGAAAAACATAAAATATGAAATAAAATTGAAATTTTTTTGTTTTTTTCTATATTTGTAACGCGACACAACGGTTCCGGGATTTTACCAGTTTATATGAAGGGAAAAATTGAGTTTACATTTCCGCACATCATATATGCATTTATGCCGATGCGAAAATAGATAAAATTGCACGTAAAAGTTCGAGGCAAATATTGTCGCACTATTTAACTTTTTGTGAAAGGAAAAATAAAAAATATGAAACAAAATTGAAGTTTTATATTATTTTATATATTTGTAACGTGACACACAACGGATCCCCGATTTCACAAGTTTATATGGAGGGAAAAATTGAGTTGACATTTCCGCACATCATATATGCATTTATGCCGTTGCAAAAACGGATAAAATTGCACGGAAAAGTTTTAGGTGAATATTGTCGCACTATCTAATCTTTTCGGAAAGGAAAAACATAAAATATGAAATAAAATTGAAATTTTATATTTTGTTTTATATTTATAACGCGGCAGAACGGTTCCGGGATTTTACGAGTTTACATGCAAGGAAAAATTGAGTTTACATTTTCGCACATCATATATGCATTTATGCCGTTGCGAAAATGGATAAAATTGCATGGAAAAGTTCGAGGTGAATATTGCCGCACTATCTAATCTTTTGGGAAAGGAAAAACATAAAATATGAAATAAAATTGAAATTTTTTGTTCTTTTTCTATATTTGTAACCCGACACAACGGTTCCGGGATTTTACCAGTTTATATGGAGGGATAAATTGAGTTTACATTTCCGCACATCATTTATGCATTTATGCCGTTGCGAAAGTGGATAAAAGTACACGGAAAAGTTCGAGGCGAATATTGTCGCATTATCTATTCTTTTAGTAAAGGAAAAAATAAAAAATATGAAACAAAATTAAAGTTTTATATTTTTTTTTATATTTGTAACGCGACACAACGGTTCCGGGATTTTACCGGTTTATATGAAGGGACAAATTCAGCTTACATTTCCGCATATTATATACGCATTTATGCCGTTGCGAAAGTGGAAAAAATTGCACGGAAAAGTTCGAGGCGAATATTGTTGCATTATCTAATATTTTGGGAAAGAAAAAATAAAAAATATGAAACAAAATCGAAGTTTTATATATTTTGTTATATCTGTAAGGCGACACACAACGTTCCCGGGATTTTACCAGTTTATATGGAGGGAAAAATTGATTTTACATTTCCGCACATCATATATGCATTTATGCCGTTGCGAAAATACATAAAATTGCATGGAAAAGTTCGAGGCGAATATTGTGGCACTATCTAATCTTTTGGGAAAGGAAAAATGAAAAATATGAAACAAAATTGAAGTTTCATATTTTTTTAAATATTTGTCACGCGACACACAACGGTTCCGGGATTTTACAAGTTTATATGGAAGGAAAACTTCAGTTTACAATTCCGCACATCGTATATGCATTTATGCCGTTGCGAAAACGGATAAAATTGCACGGAAAAGTTGAAGGTGAATATTGTCACACTATCTAATCTTTTGCAAAAGGGAAAATAAAAAATATGAAATAAAATTGAAATTTTATATTTTTTTAAATATTTGTAACGCGACACAACGTTTCCGGGATTTTACGAGTTTATATGGAAGGAAAAATCGAGTTTAAATTTCCGCACATCATATAAGCATTTATGCCGTTGCGAAAATGGATAAAACTGCACGTAAAAGTTCGAGGCGAATGTTGTCGCACTATCTAATCTTTTGTTAAGAGAAAAATAAAAAATTTCAATTTTACTTTATTTTTTTAATTTTTTTATGATATTAATATATATTAATATATAATATTAATATATATATTTTTTTTATTATTAAGAAAATATTCATTATATCGACCATAATTAATATCTCCTGCTTGTTGAAAAAACTGCGAAAATAATTTTTCTTAAATTAAGTCCGTAACCACCTTTTTGCTTACGGACATACGCGGTTCTGAGATTTCACGATTTTGCGAAAAAATAGACAGACGTCATTTTTAAGCACGGCGTATATTCTTTTATTCGTTTGCATAAAATCGCACGTAAAAGTTCGAGGCGAATATTGTCGCACTGTCTAATCTTTTGGGAAAGAAAAAATATAAAATATAAAATAAAATTGAAATTTTATATTTTTTTAAATATTTGTAACGCGACATAACGGTTCCGGGATTTTACGAGTTTATATGGAAGGAAAAATCGAGTTTACATTTCCGCACATCATATGTGCATTTATGCCGTTGCGAAAATGGATAAAACTGCACGGAAAAGTTCGAGGCGAAAGTTGTCGCACTATCTGATCTTTTAGGAAAGGAAAAATACAAAATAAAATTTAAATTTTATATTTTTTTAAATATTTGTGAGGCGACACAACGGTTCCGGGATATTACGAGTTTATATGGAAGGAAAAATCGAGTTTACATTTCCGCACATCATATATGCATTTATGCCGTTGCGAAAATGGATAAAACTGCACGTAAAAGTTCGAGGCGAATATTGTTGCACTATCTATTCTTTTGTTAGGAAAATCATAACAAATTTCAATTTTATTTTATTTTTTTATGATATTAATATATATTAATATATAATATTAATATACAGAGTGAGTAAAAAGTCCCAGACCGGTCAAATATCCAAAAAATAAAGCGTATTTGAAAAAAATGTTTCATACAAAAGTTGTAGGGTTTCAAGTGACGTATCGGATAAAAATATCAGGATGACCTTGAAAAACTTATTCAAGGTCAAATGAAGGTCATCTTCAATTTTTTAAATGAGATCCCCTAGTTTCCATTGCACATTCATGCAGCTTTCCTCGAGAGGTTTTCAAAACACTCTGAATAATTATTTTTTCATGAAGTACATTTCGAGTTATAGAGCTTGAAAATTACAGTACCGCCGGCATTAGCATTATCCAAGGTGTACCGCGTGGAGGTTGCACGGTCGGATTTACACCTCTGTTGTGTGTGTGTGTGCGTGTGTGTGCGTGTGTGTGTGTGTCACAACAGAAAAAGGACCCTACGGTTCGTCACTCCCGTAGTATTTACTGACTCCAAACCTTCTCTGCTGTGTGCGTGTGAGTGTGGGTGTTGTGAAATGGGCTTGTGCGAGAGTATTTACTAACCGACTTACTATTATAGCCGATGTTCGAATTGCTCACCTTGCACCGCTTGACAGTGTGCTAACCTCAGTTGAAAGGAACCTCTTACATTTCTCAATATGTCGACGGTTATCAAACTCATTTCGTCAGTTATTCTTTGTTTCAGTTCTTCGATATCCACAGGTTTAGTTTTATAAACTCGCTCTTTCAAGAAGCCCCATAATGTAAGAGGTTCCTTTCAACACACACACACACACACACACACACACACACACACACACACACACACACACACGCACGCACGCACGCACGCACGCACGCACGCACGCGCACACACACACACACACACACACACACACACACACACAACAGAGGTGTAAATCCGACCGTGCAACCTCCACGCGGTACACCTTGGATAATGCTAATGCCGGCGGTACTGTAACTTTCAAGCTCCATAACTCGAAAAGTACTTCATGAAAAAATAATTATTTACAGTCTTTTGAAAACCTCGGGAGGGAAGCTGCATGAATGTACAATGGAAACTAGGGGATCTCATTTAAAAAATTGAAGTTGACTTTCATTTGACCTTGAATAAGTTTTTTAAGGTCATCCTGATATTTTTATCCGATACGTCACGTGGAACCCTACAATTTTTGTATGAAGCATTTTTTTTTAATACGCTTTATTTTTTAGATATTTGACCGGTCCGGGACTTTTTAGTCACCCTGTATATGCATTTATGCCGTTGCGAAAATGGATAAAACTGCACGTAAAAGTTCGAGGCGAATGTTGTCGCACTATCTAATCTTTTGGGAAAGGAAAGATACAAAATAAAATTGAAATTTTATATTTTTTTCAATATTTGTAACGCGACACAACGGTTCCGGGATTTTACGAGTTTATATGGAAGGAAAAATCGAGTTTACGTTTCCGCACATCATATATGCATTTATGCCGTTGCGAAAGTGGATAAAACTGCACGTAAAAGTTCGAGGCGAATATTGTCGCACTATCTATTCTTTTGTTAGGAAAATCATAAAAAATTTCAATTTTATTTTATTTTTTTATGATATTAATGTATATTAATATATAATATTAATATATATTTTTTTTATATTACTAAGAAAATATTCATTATATCGATCATAATTAATATCTTCTGCTTGTTGAAAAAACTGCGAAAATAATTTTTCTTAAATTAAGTCCGTAACAACCTTTTTGCTTCCGGACATACACGGTTCTGAGATTTCACGATTTTGCGGAAAGACAATCGACAGGTCATTTTTAAGCAAGTTGTATATTCATATACGCGTTTGCGGAAATGCATAAAATGTTATGTAAGAATTTGTGCTCGCTATTATCAATGCACTCAAGCTGGTGTTATAGACTATTTGTTTTCCGACGCACAAGGTGCCGGGATTTTACGATTTTGCAAAAAAATAGACAGACGTCATTTTTAAGTAAGGCGTATATTCTTTCATTCGTTTCCATAAAATCGCACGTAAAAGTTCAAGGCGAATATTGTCGCACTGTCTAATCTTTTGGGAAGAAAAAATATAAAATATAAAATAAAATTGAAATTTTATATTTTTTTTTATATTTGTAACGCGACACAACGGTTCCGGGATCTTACGAGTTTATATGGAAGGAAAAATCCAGTTTACATTTCCGCACATCATATGTGCATTTATGCCGTGGCGAAATGGATAAAATTGCACGTAACAGTTCGAAGCGAATATTGTTGCAATATCTAATCTTTTGGGAGAGGAACAACACAAAATAAAATTTTACGAGTTTATACGGAAGGAAAAATCGAGTTTACATATCCGCACATCATATAAGCTTTTATGCCGTTGCAAAAATGGATAAAACTGCACGTAAAAGTTCGAGGCGAATGTTGTCGCACTATCTAATCTGTTGCGAAATGGATAAAATTGCACGTAAAAGTTTAGTCTTTTGCGAAAGGGAAAATACAAAATAAAATTGAAGTTTTATATTTTTTTTTATATTTGTAACGCGACAGAACGGTTCCGGGATTTTACGAGTTTATATGGAAGGAAAAATCGAGTTTACATTTCCGCACATCATATATGCATTTATGCCGTTGCGAAAATGGATAAAACTGCACGTAAAAGTTCGAGGCGAATATTGTCGCACTGTCTAATCTTTTGTTAAGAGAAAAAGAAAAAATTTCAATTTCATTTTAAGTTTTTAATTTTTTTATGATATTAATATATATTAATATATAATATTAAGATATATTTTCTTTATATTATTAGGAAAATATTCATTATATCGACCATAATTAATATCTTCTGCTTGTTGAAAAAACTGCAAAAATTATTTTTCTTAAATTAAGTCCGTAATAAACTTTTTGCTTCCGGACATACGCGGTTCTGAGATTTCACGATTTTGCGGAAAGACAATCGACAGGTCATTTTCAAGCAAGGTGTATATTCAGATACGCGTTTGCAGAAATGCATAAGATGTTACGTAAGAATTTGTGCTCGCTATTATCAACGCATTCAAGCTGGTGGAAAAAAAATGTTTAGAAAAATTAAAAAACTTCTTAAACAGTCTTAACAGTCTTAAAAGCGTTCTATAATACTATCTGCGTTCTTCCTTCGATCATTTACATCAAGAGACATCGCATCGTTCGAGCCTAAATGGTAAAAATCCAATTTTTTCACCTGAAATTAAAATTTTGGGTGATCCATATCATATTAGTGGGAAATCGCGGGTTTTGTTTAGCTTACCTGCCATTATTTTATTTCGGCTTAAGGGATCACATACCCCTGCGCGCGCTGGAAACTGAGTAAATTTGAAAAATTATTTTAACAGTTATATGGTGAAAAAAATTAAATTGTTGATTTCACATTTTTATTAACTTTTCAACTATGAGAAAAAAAAATTTTTTATAAAAAAAAAAAAATTAACATTATGTTTTACGCGTATAAATGGACTACCAATGAAAACCATGGCGCCTCCTTGTCGACATCATAACTTCACCAAAAATTATCCAATCTGCTTAAATAAAAAAGAATCTAGTAAAATAATGTAGTAGTAATATTCTGACGGAGGTTTTTTTTTGTTTTTTTTTAAGAATAAAGAAATTACAGTATTTGAAACTTTAGTGTGCAATTAAAAAAAAAATTAGTGTTTACAATTTATAAAAAATTGTCCAACCAAAAAGTTAAAAAACTTTGTAAATATTGAAAATTGACTGAGTTATCGTGCCGATACTGTCTAAAAACATCGCTTCGAGAAACGCAGTTTCGAGAAAAACGCGTTTAAATAATGTTAATATGAAAGAAAAAAAAAATTTTTTCCTATAGTTGAAATGTTAATAAAATATGTGAAATCAAGAATTTAATTTTTTTTCACTATATAACCTTTATAATAATTTTTTTAATTTCCTGGGTTTTTAGCGCGCGCAGCGGTATGTGAGCACTTACCCAAAATAAAATAATGGCAGGTAAGCTAAACAAACTCCGCGATTTCCCACTAATATGATATGAATTACCCAAAATTTTAATGCGGAGAAGATAAACTGACCAATCAGCATCTACAAAGCCACACTGATTTAACACAGAACCAATCAAAATCCGCGATTTCCCAGTAACATTATATGGATCAGTCACGACTTTAATGAAGCGAAAATAAACAGGCCAATCAGCATCTACGAGGCCCCACTGATTTAACACGGAACGGCTGGAAGTTTAGTATAAAAACCTCCTCAAAGGGGATCCGAGAGCCACTTTTCCCCGGAATTTTTTACGAGTAAGTTATATCTACGAAACGCGACTCTTCGTTGATTTTTTTCCACCAGTTGGAACTTGTAATATTTTTCCACCTCTCTTCGTTTTTGGTCTTGGACTATTCCGAGCCGATACGAGTTGTGACTTTGAATATTATTATCGTCACTTCGACCTATTCGGCCTTTTTCGCCATTCGACTCTGACATTTTTCGGATAAGTGTAGAAATAGAGGTTGAAATATTGTTTCGAGTTATCCGGCTTGTTCGTAATCATTGCGCGTATCCTATTTTTGTATCGAAATCAATTTCATTAAATTTTGTAATTTTATCAACAATAACCGAATTTCAATTTTCTTTTGTAACCTCTTAGTTGCGAGTTGCTACATTTCCGATTATAAACGTATAGTTTTTGGTGAAAATAAAACTTGGAATCTTTCAAACGTTTTCTACTCAATAACGTCGTCCATCAACGAATTTTGAAACCTCAATCATCACTATCGTTTGACCGCATCAGTTCCTGTCTCTTCAAATATAAAGTAAGTAATTTTTATTTATTTTACAACTCCATTTGTCGATAATCCACAATTAAGATTATGCTCGATTTCAATGAATTATTCGTACCTAAAAAATATTTTTGTGGTGAAATTCTTTATCGCTCGGTAGGCATAAATTTGACTAACACGTAACGAAAAAGCGACACCGAGAAAATGGGGATAGAGTCAAATGCTCATAACTCCGTTAATTTTGCTCCGATCGACTTGAAACTTTGACACAATATTCTTGAGATGTTATACATTCATTTCAAAAAATAAAAAGAAATGCAAAAAAAGTTTAAATATCTTACCCCGCCCGTAATATCGTTGTTCAGGGTTTCGACGAGAGCAATATTCTGGAATACCTTCGTGGAGTAGCGCACGATTTGTTATTGTAGGTCTCGAGTTTCTATATATTTTTCATAGTGATAACTGTATATTAATTGAATCGAACATAATTAATATCTCCGGCATCTTGAAAATACTGCAAACAGAATTTTTATAACTCACCGTTCCGGGATTTTATGATTTTGCAGAAAGACAAAACATATGTCACTTTCAAGCGTGTCGTATATTCATTTATGTGTTTGCGCAAATCCACACAATATTACGTGAGAATTCGAGCGCCTTATCGTCAACGAATCTAACCTGAAGGAAAAACCAAATGACAATCATGTTATGTGTAAATTCATAATTATCAGTTTTTTTCTACGCAAACGATAGACCATTAGACCGAATGAAGGACTCATTAGCAAACGGAAGTGCCATATTTAAAATCCCTTACGAGATTTCGGTGTTTCGATATATCAGTTAACTCTCATCAACTTAGTAAGACGTTTATAGATTTTTAATAATGATAGGTATACATTACTCAAATCAACCGCCGGCATTGGACGCGTGGTCGGTACGCTGCTTCAGCGATCTCCCATGTTAAGGGATAACACCACTGTGACCCTCTATTTTTTTTCACATTTTTCAAGAATTTTTTTTTGTGGGAAAAAAAAGATATATTCGAAAAAATTTTTTGGATTTTGTTCCTTGTTTATTAATGTATCAAAAAACATTTTTTTCACTTTTTTCACGCCGCATGGTGGCGCTGGGGGAGCTCTCGCGTCAGGTGCTGTCATCTCCGCGGCACGCAGCAGAACTCTCTTCAACGTCGATCTGAAAAAAAATACCGAGTGTTTTCGTTAATAATATGATATTTGAAGAGAAGTACATAGGGATTTGGAAAAATATTGTTTTAAAAAAAATAGGCACGCCTTTGAAATTAACTTTAATTTCAAAGGCGAGCCTATTTTTTTTAAAACAATATGTTTCCAAATCCCTATGTACTTCTCTTCAAATATCATATTATTAACGAAAACACTCGGTATTTTTTTTTCAGATCGACGTTGAAGAGAGTTCTGCTGCGTGCCGCGGAGATGACAGCACCTGACGCGAGAGCTTCCCCAGCGCCACCATGCGGCGTGAAAAATGTGAAAAAAATATTTTTTGATACATTGCTGAACAAGGAACAAAACCCAAAAAATTTTTTCGAATATCTCTTTTTTTTCCCACAAAAAAAAATTCTTGAAAAATGTGAAAAAAAACAGGGGGTCACAGTGGTGTTATCCCTTAAGCGGTATTGACCGTGCTCGATACTGGGATGGGTGACCGCTCAGCCGTGCACTGGCTTGCACGCCGATTGCTGAGCGGGATGCAGTTTTTCTGAGTTTCCGATGGTAAGACAACTGAAACTCAATAAAAAATAGAAGCTGTCTGTATCGGCACGGGTTTTCCGCAGTTTCCCTGTGCCCATGGCAAATGCAATACGGTGTAGCTAAGACATCTGCGGACGCAATGCAAGTTGAGTCGGGTTAGCTAAATGTGGGTAGGGAGTGATAGACGGAAAAGAGGACAAAATTTAATTGAGAAGGGTCGTACGTAAAAACCCGAAAAAGGTATACGTTGGCATTAAAATTAATCAAACGTATTTTCTTAATCCGCATAAATGTAGTTTTTTTGTTAAGAAGAGGTATTTTTTTAAATCAATTTCTCTCAAAAATGCGGCACATTAAAAAAAATTTCTTTTTTTTTGGTTCAATTCGTTAAATTCCCGAATCTCATTTTTTCTTCGCAATAATCATTTATTATTAATTTTAATTAATAGATCCACGAACAAGGAACATAACATGATGCTATTTGGCTTCGTTCTGACCACCGTCGTCCTAAACAACATCATCGAGCTGACGATGGCCATACCCCTAAAGCTAAAATTATGCCAATGTAATGGAATTGTCAAAAGTCTAAAAAACTTCAAGGAAGACGAGCTTCTAGAATCTGACTGCAAGGATACAGTGAACTTCACTCGGCCGCGTCTGTCACTAAGCAAAATGAATATATCCGAATTTGCCAAAAGCTGGTACACCGTTAATGCTGGTATTGAGGTTCCATGGAAACTGAATCTTGATGACAATAACATCGTTGATGTACGAAGTGAATTTCTGAACGATCTGCCGAACTATATTACAAAAATCAGTCTGGTTGGGAATAAGATCGAGCGTTTGGATAAGGGAAGGATCGTCAATATGTATTTGGACATATTGATTCTTACGAACAACTCCATTAGCGAGATCGAGGAGGACGCCTTGAAGAACACGAAGCTTGAGGTTCTTAACTTGAAAAATAATCGACTCACGAACACAAGATTCGTCGCGACTTTGCCATCTAGCATTGACGTCTTAACCCTGTCTGACAATCAGATCGGGAACATATCCGGTGGGTTCTTCTCCGGTCTGAACAGACTGATGAGTCTCAATCTTGATGGTAACTATATAACCGTGCTTGAAAACTCATCCCGGCTTCAACTTCCCAGTCTGCAATATTTACATTTGTCGAGAAATAACCTGACAAAGATCGAACCAGGTTCCTTTCAGAATCTAACAAATCTGGGTGAGCTATATCTCGACAGCAACAATTTAATTGTGATTGATAAGGACGTGTTCAGCGGTCTTAATCGTATACGCGAGATCAGTCTTGATCACAACAAGTTATTAACAATTGAGAATAGCCGTCTACCCCATCTGCCGAATACCCTAACGCTACTCAGCATAAGGTGGAATGGGATTAAAACTCTAACAAAAGGAGCATTCTCCGGAGGGCTAAACGGGGAGGTGGATCTCTGCCACAATGATATAAAGACAATCGAGAAAGGAAGTTTTGATTTGCCGCATGTTTATTCATTAAATCTTTGTAACAATTCGTTGAGCAAACTGAATAGTGAGTCTTTCGAAAGTCTCAAAAAACTTCAGTATATAAATTTGCGCGATAACGGCTTCACAAACTTCGAGGATTTCGGGAAAAACCTGTCCCATAATATTACGGTGTACTACTACTAGTGAAATACGATTGGATAATTGGGGAACGATACTCGTTTCGTAATGCACTAGGAAGAAGAGACTTATGACGATCCGGAAGATGAGCTGTCTGACGATGAGTCAGACGATCGGTGAAGGGGTTTGACCAAAACACGGTCGGTAAATCGATGCCGTTACTATTATTATGATTATTGCGTTGCAAAATATATTTGCTCCAAAAAATTCACACCCTGTAAATGAAGTAAACATGTTTTGGACCGTCGAAGGATTTATCTTGTATGACAACTAAACGATATTTCGGATTGGACTTCTAAATAAAATATTAATATTGATTGAAAAATATTTTTTTACCTTTTCATTCCGTCATTAGTATTATTACGAAGTATTTTTTTTTAAATATCATTAGTGTTTCCAAAAACAGACAACAGTGGACGGGCGGTTGGTGTGTGGCTTTGACGATCACCTAAGCTAAGCAGCTTTGGTCGCGGTTACTAGTTGGATCGGTGACACACTTAGCTGTGCACTAATTGGCACGCCGACTGTTGCGTGGAAGGCAATTTTAGTGAATTTCTGATGTAGCAAAGACTACTGAAACTCAGCTGAAACCAAACCTTCGCTAAGCAAACTGGAAGTTAAGTTGGCTTAGCGAAGTGCGGGTAGGCTGTGATAGGGGGAAAAATGGTAAAAAAATTGAATTGGGAAGGGTCACGCGTTAAAACCCGAAGGTGTTTTCGTTGAAACAAAGAAAATAAGAATAAAATGAAATATTACCGTCACCATTGCATATCTTTACAGATTTTCATGTTCCTTCTTCCCATTTCCATTCTTTGAGACCCGCCCCTCCAGACCCGCGCGTGTTATCAGTAACCGCTCTTTCCTAACGCTCTACTGTATCGCATTTGCACGAGGGCCCAGGGAAACTGCGGCATGCTCGGCAGATACCGGCAGTAAACAATTTGTTCACATGTGGAAGAACCACGGCTGTCGGTTTAGAAAATATTAATTATCGTAAATTATTTTTGAGAGGTTAAAAAGCATCTGGTTTACCGATAGTGTTGGCAATAAATAGCATTGTAGTTATCGGCTAAACGCTATTTTTAAACTATCAAACGGATTTGACACTTGGTCCAGTAATTCTGAACACTTTTGTCCAGTACGTAAGGCCAAGAAATTGTTGAGGTGCCAAACGGAAATGTAGATTTTCAACTAAAAATGGAGAGGTCCGAAACAAAAATGGACATAATTATTATTGTATAGTGTAATTCCGAAAAATTAGACTCTCATCTTACAGACGGATTGAAATCCTGTCTAACAAGCCTTTGTTTATTGCTGTATGTGCACAATTAACAAAATAACGCTTGGCTAAACAATACACAGTAATCGCGGACAAGTGTTCTGAGGGGCGATTCTGTACCAGGGTCTGGATTCCGTACTCGTCTACCGACAACCATCGGTGTCGTTAGCGAGCGACAGCCAATTGCAAGAAAGATTCCAGCGGAAAGGCGCTACTCCCATAGGCTATCGCTCGCTAACGACACCGATAGTTGTCGGTAGCAAGTACAGAATTCAGTTCTGGGGCTGAATTCCGTACTTCTCTACCGACATTTACGGCTTGAAGTCTTTGGCAACTTCGTGACCCTGATGATAGAACGTTAACCAGCCGAACATAAATCCCAATAGCTGAAATATCAAAGAGAATTATGTTTAACAAGGAGACAAAAAATTACTGAATTGTAACTTATTAGAGAAAATCTTTGAGAATTTTCAAACGGAACATTTTCGATGGAAATATTTCCATCGAGACACGCGACGACGGTTAGAAGATCGCGCCAAGTCATTTTCACGACACGCACATACCTCGAGGAAATTACAATAATCATAAATAACGTAATATTTAACAATTTTTTTAAATTTGATTATATTTTAACAAAACGACGACAGATGCGAATATAATCTCAAATCACGCGGCGCACTCACCTGTTAAACTCATCATCGACGACCCAACGAACCAAAACTCCGATGATAGGCACCAATCGGAACACAGCGTCGAATTACGGGACGAATAAAACTGAAACAATAAATTGATATGATCGGCAATTAGCGGCGGGGGACTGTCGCGAAGTTGTATTATTAACAAGTAACGTTTTAAAAGATGCCGAATAATGTACACAGGCAGGGTTCACATTACTATACGGGCATCATTGGTTTCCTTATCTCAAGGAGCTCCTAGCACGGTCTTGTATACAGGTCTGAACCACGGTCTTATATAGAGGTCAGGAAACTCCATCAATTTCGGCGGTGGGGGGTGACTGTCTTAACGAAGTTCATTTTACTTCCTGTAGCAACCACTAGAGGCGTTCCGATCTTAGTTGCGAACTTACAATGCCAACAGACATAACCTGAAGAGCCCACGATAGCTCTCGCGGTTGTCTGCTCTCTGTCCCACTAACGACTTCTGCCGCGTTACACATATTTATTATATATAATTATGAAAGCGTTATTAATCCCTACAACTTCAATGAATATACTGAATAAATATGCTCTTAATTTGAATCGGATTTTAAAGATTCTAACTGTTAATCGAGCATGATAAATATAAACTATTTGTAAATATCTATCTCATATGAACATATATTAGGCCAAATAGTTGTGTACCTCTTGTTGGATCGATCCCACTTAGATTTTTTATTAAATCCTATATAATAAACAAAAGTTTTCATTTTCAAAAATAGAAATATATCGAACCGTTTCATATATTTAATTTGATCCTTTTTCATTATATTTTCGTGAAAGTTACAGGTACACGAATAAAGAGAAAAATTTAAGTATTTATTTTCATTCGTACTTATTTGATTTTGAAAACTGGAACACTTGCAAAAACTTAAAAAATGAAGTGTAAAAAATGGAGAGCTGATTTTTTACTTAGCTTAATCTACTATTTTTTGGCATGCTGCTAAATAGTCTATTTCGGAATATTGACAAAACTCAAACAAAGAGAAAAATTAAAGAATTTATTTTTATTCATACTTCCTCGATGTTGACAGCTGGAACACTTACAAAAACTTAACATAAGATTTATTCATTAGTTAATTTAGACAATTTTTTTTAACAACAATTTTCTTTTTTATTTTTCAATTTTCCTGATGGCAATATTGCCTCATTCTTAATCTTACATAGTACATTATCGCATATAAAAGGATTTCAGATCCTTGCTCTGTATAGGGATAAGTGAAGGTATAAGAATCAAGTACTTCATCTAGAGTCATATCGAAGACATCAATTCGAGAGGAATATTTTGTAAATGATGCATGATTTCATTTGCACCAGTTGCGACTCTAAAGATCCGCAGCTGGTTTTCAATCTCACAGCTTCTTGACACACTGGACAGGATTCATATTTTTTATGGAACTTCAAGGATATCTGAAATATCAATAGAAGCAATTTATGTATGTTTAAATGACTTTTATTTCATCGCTTTTATATACCAACAGAGGAATAGGTACTTTCTGTTAAAGAAACTCACCGATACAAGTACTGATTCCTTGAATTGACGGTTTCGTGACTCTAAAGGACGGAACAGGGCTTGGATAATTCATTTCAAAATTCGAAACTTGTTTCGCATAACCATGCTCTGGCACACAATTTTCCTTTTCTATTGAGACGTCATTGAACCTTGTTGGCACAGCAAACTCGTTGAGTTGCATTCTTTTGTACGTGACCTTACGTATTGAAAAATACTTGATACGAGTAATTATCTTCTTAAACTATGCGTAAAATCGTATCATTAAACTTACCCGTGCAATTGCTTGGCCATTTGCGTCGAGCTTGCGAGCTTGACCCATTCGCGAACTATGTCGTCATGATTAAAATGCTGTTCACATACACGATCCGTCTTTTGTAATTTTACAACATTTTACAATGCCTTCAATAGACTCTTTCCACTTTTTCCGCATATCAATGTCTTTTGGCACGTGAAATGTAGAACATTTCTTCTTTCTTTTGCTGCCACTTTTGCAATTTGAGACCACACACTGATATCTCATTTTCAATATAATTATCACTAATAGTCGTGATATAAACGAAATAAAAGGAATATGCAAGGATAGCAATATCGAGGGGTTTTCAGGTTATGCCTGTTGGCATTATAAGTTCGCAACTAAGATCGGAACGCCTCTAGTGATCGCTACAGCAATTAAACTTGACTTCGTTAAGGAGGTCACTTTCAGCGGAAGAGTTTCCAGACCCGAATACAAGACCGTGATCTGAACTCCGTCAAATTTCAGTGGTGGGGGGCGGCCCGTTAACGAAGCTGTTTTTAATTTCTGTAGCAACCACTAAAGGCGTTGCGATCGGATAATGCCAATAGGCATAACCTGAAAACCCCTCGATAGTTCACGCGGTTGTCTGTCTCTATCCCGCAAACGGATTCCACCGCGTTAAACATATTTATTAGATGTAATTATAAGTATATAAGTTATTGATCCCGCCAACTTTCATGAATATACTGAATAAATATGCTCTTAATTTGAATCGGGTTTTAAACATTCTAACTGTTAACCGAGCATGATAAATATAAACTATTTGTAAATATCTGTGTCATATGAATATATATTAGGCGAAATAGTTGTCTCTTGATGGATCGATCTCCGTTAGATTTTCTTTTAAATCCTACAAAATAAACAAAAGTTTTCATTTACAAAAATAGAAATACATCGAACCGTTTCATATATTTAGTTTGATCCTTTTTCATTATATTTTTGTGAAAATTGCAGGTACTCAAATAAAGAGAAAAGTTGAAGAGTTTATTTTCATTAATACTTGATTTTGAAAACTGGAACACTTTTCAAAAAGCTAAAAAATACAGTGTACGAAAATGTTAATAGAGCTGATTTTTACTTACCTTAATCTACTATTTTTTGGCATGCTACTAAATACTGTCCATTTCGGAATATTGACAAAACTCAAATAAAGAGAAAGTTAAAGTATTTATTTTTATTCATACTTCCTTGATTTCGAAAACTGGAACATTTATTCAGTAGTTAATTTCGACAATTTTTCTTAACAACAAAATTCTTTTTCAATTCAAAATTTTTCTGGTGCGTATATTGCCTCATTCTTAATCTTACACAGTAAATTATGGCATATGATAAGAATTCAGATGCATGCTCTTTACAGGGATAAGTGAAGGTATATGAATTAAATACTTCAGGAGAAGGAAAAATAAAAATATGAAATAAAATTGAAATTAAAAATTTTTTTCTATATTTGTAACGCGACACAACGGTTCCGGGATTTTACCAGTTTATATGGAGGGATAAATTGAGTTTACATTTCCGCACATCATATATGCATTTATGCCGTTGCGAAAATGGATAAAATTGCATGGAAAAGTTCGAGGTGAATATTGTCGCACTATCTAATCTTTTGGGAAAGGAAAAACATAAAATGTGAAATAAAATTGAAATTTTTTGTTTTTTTTCTATATTTGTAACCCGACACAACGGTTCCGGGAGTTTACCAGTTTATATGGAGGGATAAATTGAGTTTACATTTCCGCACATCGTTCATGCATTTATGCCATTGCGAAAGTGGATAAAAGTACACGGAAAAGTTCGAGGCGAATATTGTCGCACTATCTAATCCTTTGCAAAAGGGAAAATAAAAAATATGAAATAAAATTGAAATTTTATATATTTTTAAATATTTGTAACGGGACACAACGGTGCCGGGATTTTACGAGTTTATATAGAATCAAAAATTGAGTTTACATTTCCGCACAACATATATGCATTTATGCCGTTGCGAAAATGGATAAAATTGCACGGAAAGGTTCGAGGTGAATATTGTCGCACTATCTAATCTTTTGGGAAAGGAAAAATAAAAAATTTGAAACAAAATTGAAGTTTTATATTTTTTAAATATTCGTAACGCGACACCCAACGGTTCCGGGATTTGACCAGTTTATATGGAGGGAAAAATTGAGTTTACCATTTCGCACATTATATATGCATTTATGCCGTTGCGAAAATGGATAAAATTGCACGGAAAAGTTCGAGGCGAATATTGTCGCACTATCTAATCTTTTGGGAAAGGCAAAACATAAAATATCAAATAAAATTGAAATTTTATATTTTATTAAATATTTGTAACGCGACACAGCGGTTCCGGGATTTTACTAGTCTATATGGAGGGATAAATTCAGTTTACATTTCCGCACTCATATACGAGGTCTGTTCAAAAAGTGTCGCGAATTTTGAATTTCCGCGGGCTACGTATATTCGATTTTCGATTTTTTTGTGGCGTGAGGTTGGTACTCATGTCCCACATTTATGCTGAAAAAATCGGCAATTTTAAATGTTTAGTTAATTGTTGACAGCTGTTTTGGATAGACGTGTTTTTGGCTCGTCTTCGATTTTTGCCTATTCCAAAAAATAGATCAAAGAATCTGTATCAAATTTTGTGTGAAAAACAAAATTAAGTGCGCGGGCGCATTCCGAATGTTGACGGTCGGATATGGTGAAGCTACCTTGGACCAAAGCAACGTTTATCGGTGGTACAAAATGTTCTCAGAGGGCCGAGAAGATGCGAACAACGAAATGCGTTCCGGACGCCTGAGCACATCAACAACAGACGAATACATTGATGAAGTGAAGAAAATAATATTGGCCAATCGTCGAATCACCGTTAGAGAAGTTGCTGAGGAACTAAACATATCGATTGGCTCGTGCTATTCGATTTTTACCAATAATTTGGGCATGAGACGGGTCGCCGCGAAATTCGTGCCAAAAATGCTCAATTTCGAACAAAAACAGGGTCGCGTTAACATTGCTAAGGAGCTGTTGGACTTGGTCCGCGACGACCCAAATTTGCTCCAGAGGGACATAACTGATGACGAATCATGGGTTTATGGTTATGACGTGGAAATCAAAGCTCAATCATCGCAATGGAAGCTGCTTTTTTGGAATAGGCAAAAATCGAAGACAAGCCAAAACACGTCTAACCAAAACAGCTGCCAACAATTAACTAAACATTCAAAATGCCCGATTTTTTCAGCATAAGTGAGGGACATGAATACCAACGTAACGCCACAAAAATCAAAAATCGAATATACGTAGCCCGCGGAAATTCAAAATTCGCGATACTTTTTGAACAGACCTCGTATGCATTTATGCCGTTGCGAAAATGGATAAAATTGCACGGAAAATTTCGAGGCCAATATTGTCGCACTATCTAATCTTTTGGGAAAGGAAAAACATAAAATATGAAATAAAATTGAAATTAAAAATTTTTTTTAATATTTGTAACGCGCCGCAACGGTTCCGGGATTTTACGAGTTTATATGGAAGGAAAAATTGAGTTTACATTTCCGCACATCATATATGCATTTATGCCGTTGTGAAAATGGATAAAATTACATGTAAAAGTTCGAGGTGAATATTGTCGCACTATCTAATCTTTTGGGAAAGGAAAAACATAAAATATGAAATAAAATTGAAATTTTTTTGTTTTTTTCTATATTTGTAACGCGACACAACGGTTCCGGGATTTTACCAGTTTATATGAAGGGAAAAATTGAGTTTACATTTCCGCACATCATATATGCATTTATGCCGATGCGAAAATAGATAAAATTGCACGTAAAAGTTCGAGGCAAATATTGTCGCACTATTTAACTTTTTGTGAAAGGAAAAATAAAAAATATGAAACAAAATTGAAGTTTTATATTATTTTATATATTTGTAACGTGACACACAACGGATCCCCGATTTCACAAGTTTATATGGAGGGAAAAATTGAGTTGACATTTCCGCACATCATATATGCATTTATGCCGTTGCAAAAACGGATAAAATTGCACGGAAAAGTTTTAGGTGAATATTGTCGCACTATCTAATCTTTTCGGAAAGGAAAAACATAAAATATGAAATAAAATTGAAATTTTATATTTTGTTTTATATTTATAACGCGGCAGAACGGTTCCGGGATTTTACGAGTTTACATGCAAGGAAAAATTGAGTTTACATTTTCGCACATCATATATGCATTTATGCCGTTGCGAAAATGGATAAAATTGCATGGAAAAGTTCGAGGTGAATATTGCCGCACTATCTAATCTTTTGGGAAAGGAAAAACATAAAATATGAAATAAAATTGAAATTTTTTGTTCTTTTTCTATATTTGTAACCCGACACAACGGTTCCGGGATTTTACCAGTTTATATGGAGGGATAAATTGAGTTTACATTTCCGCACATCATTTATGCATTTATGCCGTTGCGAAAGTGGATAAAAGTACACGGAAAAGTTCGAGGCGAATATTGTCGCATTATCTATTCTTTTAGTAAAGGAAAAAATAAAAAATATGAAACAAAATTAAAGTTTTATATTTTTTTTTATATTTGTAACGCGACACAACGGTTCCGGGATTTTACCGGTTTATATGAAGGGACAAATTCAGCTTACATTTCCGCATATTATATACGCATTTATGCCGTTGCGAAAGTGGAAAAAATTGCACGGAAAAGTTCGAGGCGAATATTGTTGCATTATCTAATATTTTGGGAAAGAAAAAATAAAAAATATGAAACAAAATCGAAGTTTTATATATTTTGTTATATCTGTAAGGCGACACACAACGTTCCCGGGATTTTACCAGTTTATATGGAGGGAAAAATTGATTTTACATTTCCGCACATCATATATGCATTTATGCCGTTGCGAAAATACATAAAATTGCATGGAAAAGTTCGAGGCGAATATTGTGGCACTATCTAATCTTTTGGGAAAGGAAAAATGAAAAATATGAAACAAAATTGAAGTTTCATATTTTTTTAAATATTTGTCACGCGACACACAACGGTTCCGGGATTTTACAAGTTTATATGGAAGGAAAACTTCAGTTTACAATTCCGCACATCGTATATGCATTTATGCCGTTGCGAAAACGGATAAAATTGCACGGAAAAGTTGAAGGTGAATATTGTCACACTATCTAATCTTTTGCAAAAGGGAAAATAAAAAATATGAAATAAAATTGAAATTTTATATTTTTTTAAATATTTGTAACGCGACACAACGTTTCCGGGATTTTACGAGTTTATATGGAAGGAAAAATCGAGTTTAAATTTCCGCACATCATATAAGCATTTATGCCGTTGCGAAAATGGATAAAACTGCACGTAAAAGTTCGAGGCGAATGTTGTCGCACTATCTAATCTTTTGTTAAGAGAAAAATAAAAAATTTCAATTTTACTTTATTTTTTTAATTTTTTTATGATATTAATATATATTAATATATAATATTAATATATATATTTTTTTTATTATTAAGAAAATATTCATTATATCGACCATAATTAATATCTCCTGCTTGTTGAAAAAACTGCGAAAATAATTTTTCTTAAATTAAGTCCGTAACCACCTTTTTGCTTACGGACATACGCGGTTCTGAGATTTCACGATTTTGCGAAAAAATAGACAGACGTCATTTTTAAGCACGGCGTATATTCTTTTATTCGTTTGCATAAAATCGCACGTAAAAGTTCGAGGCGAATATTGTCGCACTGTCTAATCTTTTGGGAAAGAAAAAATATAAAATATAAAATAAAATTGAAATTTTATATTTTTTTAAATATTTGTAACGCGACATAACGGTTCCGGGATTTTACGAGTTTATATGGAAGGAAAAATCGAGTTTACATTTCCGCACATCATATGTGCATTTATGCCGTTGCGAAAATGGATAAAACTGCACGGAAAAGTTCGAGGCGAAAGTTGTCGCACTATCTGATCTTTTAGGAAAGGAAAAATACAAAATAAAATTTAAATTTTATATTTTTTTAAATATTTGTGAGGCGACACAACGGTTCCGGGATATTACGAGTTTATATGGAAGGAAAAATCGAGTTTACATTTCCGCACATCATATATGCATTTATGCCGTTGCGAAAATGGATAAAACTGCACGTAAAAGTTCGAGGCGAATATTGTTGCACTATCTATTCTTTTGTTAGGAAAATCATAACAAATTTCAATTTTATTTTATTTTTTTATGATATTAATATATATTAATATATAATATTAATATACAGAGTGAGTAAAAAGTCCCAGACCGGTCAAATATCCAAAAAATAAAGCGTATTTGAAAAAAATGTTTCATACAAAAGTTGTAGGGTTTCAAGTGACGTATCGGATAAAAATATCAGGATGACCTTGAAAAACTTATTCAAGGTCAAATGAAGGTCATCTTCAATTTTTTAAATGAGATCCCCTAGTTTCCATTGCACATTCATGCAGCTTTCCTCGAGAGGTTTTCAAAACACTCTGAATAATTATTTTTTCATGAAGTACATTTCGAGTTATAGAGCTTGAAAATTACAGTACCGCCGGCATTAGCATTATCCAAGGTGTACCGCGTGGAGGTTGCACGGTCGGATTTACACCTCTGTTGTGTGTGTGTGTGCGTGTGTGTGCGTGTGTGTGTGTGTCACAACAGAAAAAGGACCCTACGGTTCGTCACTCCCGTAGTATTTACTGACTCCAAACCTTCTCTGCTGTGTGCGTGTGAGTGTGGGTGTTGTGAAATGGGCTTGTGCGAGAGTATTTACTAACCGACTTACTATTATAGCCGATGTTCGAATTGCTCACCTTGCACCGCTTGACAGTGTGCTAACCTCAGTTGAAAGGAACCTCTTACATTTCTCAATATGTCGACGGTTATCAAACTCATTTCGTCAGTTATTCTTTGTTTCAGTTCTTCGATATCCACAGGTTTAGTTTTATAAACTCGCTCTTTCAAGAAGCCCCATAATGTAAGAGGTTCCTTTCAACACACACACACACACACACACACACACACACACACACACACACACACACACACGCACGCACGCACGCACGCACGCACGCACGCACGCGCACACACACACACACACACACACACACACACACACACAACAGAGGTGTAAATCCGACCGTGCAACCTCCACGCGGTACACCTTGGATAATGCTAATGCCGGCGGTACTGTAACTTTCAAGCTCCATAACTCGAAAAGTACTTCATGAAAAAATAATTATTTACAGTCTTTTGAAAACCTCGGGAGGGAAGCTGCATGAATGTACAATGGAAACTAGGGGATCTCATTTAAAAAATTGAAGTTGACTTTCATTTGACCTTGAATAAGTTTTTTAAGGTCATCCTGATATTTTTATCCGATACGTCACGTGGAACCCTACAATTTTTGTATGAAGCATTTTTTTTTAATACGCTTTATTTTTTAGATATTTGACCGGTCCGGGACTTTTTAGTCACCCTGTATATGCATTTATGCCGTTGCGAAAATGGATAAAACTGCACGTAAAAGTTCGAGGCGAATGTTGTCGCACTATCTAATCTTTTGGGAAAGGAAAGATACAAAATAAAATTGAAATTTTATATTTTTTTCAATATTTGTAACGCGACACAACGGTTCCGGGATTTTACGAGTTTATATGGAAGGAAAAATCGAGTTTACGTTTCCGCACATCATATATGCATTTATGCCGTTGCGAAAGTGGATAAAACTGCACGTAAAAGTTCGAGGCGAATATTGTCGCACTATCTATTCTTTTGTTAGGAAAATCATAAAAAATTTCAATTTTATTTTATTTTTTTATGATATTAATGTATATTAATATATAATATTAATATATATTTTTTTTATATTACTAAGAAAATATTCATTATATCGATCATAATTAATATCTTCTGCTTGTTGAAAAAACTGCGAAAATAATTTTTCTTAAATTAAGTCCGTAACAACCTTTTTGCTTCCGGACATACACGGTTCTGAGATTTCACGATTTTGCGGAAAGACAATCGACAGGTCATTTTTAAGCAAGTTGTATATTCATATACGCGTTTGCGGAAATGCATAAAATGTTATGTAAGAATTTGTGCTCGCTATTATCAATGCACTCAAGCTGGTGTTATAGACTATTTGTTTTCCGACGCACAAGGTGCCGGGATTTTACGATTTTGCAAAAAAATAGACAGACGTCATTTTTAAGTAAGGCGTATATTCTTTCATTCGTTTCCATAAAATCGCACGTAAAAGTTCAAGGCGAATATTGTCGCACTGTCTAATCTTTTGGGAAGAAAAAATATAAAATATAAAATAAAATTGAAATTTTATATTTTTTTTTATATTTGTAACGCGACACAACGGTTCCGGGATCTTACGAGTTTATATGGAAGGAAAAATCCAGTTTACATTTCCGCACATCATATGTGCATTTATGCCGTGGCGAAATGGATAAAATTGCACGTAACAGTTCGAAGCGAATATTGTTGCAATATCTAATCTTTTGGGAGAGGAACAACACAAAATAAAATTTTACGAGTTTATACGGAAGGAAAAATCGAGTTTACATATCCGCACATCATATAAGCTTTTATGCCGTTGCAAAAATGGATAAAACTGCACGTAAAAGTTCGAGGCGAATGTTGTCGCACTATCTAATCTGTTGCGAAATGGATAAAATTGCACGTAAAAGTTTAGTCTTTTGCGAAAGGGAAAATACAAAATAAAATTGAAGTTTTATATTTTTTTTTATATTTGTAACGCGACAGAACGGTTCCGGGATTTTACGAGTTTATATGGAAGGAAAAATCGAGTTTACATTTCCGCACATCATATATGCATTTATGCCGTTGCGAAAATGGATAAAACTGCACGTAAAAGTTCGAGGCGAATATTGTCGCACTGTCTAATCTTTTGTTAAGAGAAAAAGAAAAAATTTCAATTTCATTTTAAGTTTTTAATTTTTTTATGATATTAATATATATTAATATATAATATTAAGATATATTTTCTTTATATTATTAGGAAAATATTCATTATATCGACCATAATTAATATCTTCTGCTTGTTGAAAAAACTGCAAAAATTATTTTTCTTAAATTAAGTCCGTAATAAACTTTTTGCTTCCGGACATACGCGGTTCTGAGATTTCACGATTTTGCGGAAAGACGCAAGGTGTATATTCAGATACGCGTTTGCAGAAATGCATAAGATGTTACGTAAGAATTTGTGCTCGCTATTATCAACGCATTCAAGCTGGTGGAAAAAAAATGTTTAGAAAAATTAAAAAACTTCTTAAACAGTCTTAACAGTCTTAAAAGCGTTCTATAATACTATCTGCGTTCTTCCTTCGATCATTTACATCAAGAGACATCGCATCGTTCGAGCCTAAATGGTAAAAATCCAATTTTTTCACCTGAAATTAAAATTTTGGGTGATCCATATCATATTAGTGGGAAATCGCGGGTTTTGTTTAGCTTACCTGCCATTATTTTATTTCGGCTTAAGGGATCACATACCCCTGCGCGCGCTGGAAACTGAGTAAATTTGAAAAATTATTTTAACAGTTATATGGTGAAAAAAATTAAATTGTTGATTTCACATTTTTATTAACTTTTCAACTATGAGAAAAAAAAATTTTTTATAAAAAAAAAAAAATTAACATTATGTTTTACGCGTATAAATGGACTACCAATGAAAACCATGGCGCCTCCTTGTCGACATCATAACTTCACCAAAAATTATCCAATCTGCTTAAATAAAAAAGAATCTAGTAAAATAATGTAGTAGTAATATTCTGACGGAGGTTTTTTTTTGTTTTTTTTTAAGAATAAAGAAATTACAGTATTTGAAACTTTAGTGTGCAATTAAAAAAAAAATTAGTGTTTACAATTTATAAAAAATTGTCCAACCAAAAAGTTAAAAAACTTTGTAAATATTGAAAATTGACTGAGTTATCGTGCCGATACTGTCTAAAAACATCGCTTCGAGAAACGCAGTTTCGAGAAAAACGCGTTTAAATAATGTTAATATGAAAGAAAAAAAAAATTTTTTCCTATAGTTGAAATGTTAATAAAATATGTGAAATCAAGAATTTAATTTTTTTTCACTATATAACCTTTATAATAATTTTTTTAATTTCCTGGGTTTTTAGCGCGCGCAGCGGTATGTGAGCACTTACCCAAAATAAAATAATGGCAGGTAAGCTAAACAAACTCCGCGATTTCCCACTAATATGATATGAATTACCCAAAATTTTAATGCGGAGAAGATAAACTGACCAATCAGCATCTACAAAGCCACACTGATTTAACACAGAACCAATCAAAATCCGCGATTTCCCAGTAACATTATATGGATCAGTCACGACTTTAATGAAGCGAAAATAAACAGGCCAATCAGCATCTACGAGGCCCCACTGATTTAACACGGAACGGCTGGAAGTTTAGTATAAAAACCTCCTCAAAGGGGATCCGAGAGCCACTTTTCCCCGGAATTTTTTACGAGTAAGTTATATCTACGAAACGCGACTCTTCGTTGATTTTTTTCCACCAGTTGGAACTTGTAATATTTTTCCACCTCTCTTCGTTTTTGGTCTTGGACTATTCCGAGCCGATACGAGTTGTGACTTTGAATATTATTATCGTCACTTCGACCTATTCGGCCTTTTTCGCCATTCGACTCTGACATTTTTCGGATAAGTGTAGAAATAGAGGTTGAAATATTGTTTCGAGTTATCCGGCTTGTTCGTAATCATTGCGCGTATCCTATTTTTGTATCGAAATCAATTTCATTAAATTTTGTCATTTTATCAACAATAACCGAATTTTAATTTTCTTTTGTAACCTCTTAGTTGCGAGTTGCTACATTTCCGATTATAAACGTATAGTTTTTGGTGAAAATAAAACTTGGAATCTTTCAAACGTTTTCTACTCAATAACGTCGTCCATCAACGAATTTTGAAACCTCAATCATCACTATCGTTTGACCGCATCAGTTCCTGTCTCTTCAAATATAAAGTAAGTAATTTTTATTTATTTTACAACTCCATTTGTCGATAATCCACAATTAAGATTATGCTCGATTTCAATGAATTATTCGTACCTAAAAAATATTTTTGTGGTGAAATTCTTTATCGCTCGGTAGGCATAAATTTGACTAACACGTAACGAAAAAGCGACACCGAGAAAATGGGGATAGAGTCAAATGCTCATAACTCCGTTAATTTTGCTCCGATCGACTTGAAACTTTGACACAATATTCTTGAGATGTTATACATTCATTTAAAAAAATAAAAAGAAATGCAAAAAAAGTTTAAATATCTTACCCCGCCCGTAATATCGTTGTTCAGGGTTTCGACGAGAGCAATATTCTGGAATACCTTCGTGGAGTAGCGCACGATTTGTTATTGTAGGTCTCGAGTTTCTATATATTTTTCATAGTGATAACTGTATATTAATTGAATCGAACATAATTAATATCTCCGGCATCTTGAAAATACTGCAAACAGAATTTTTATAACTCACCATTCCGGGATTTTATGATTTTGCAGGAAGACAAAACATATGTCACTTTCAAGCGTGTCGTATATTCATTTATGTGTTTGCGCAAATCCACACAATATTACGTGAGAATTCGAGCGCCTTATCGCCAACGTATCTAACCTGAAGGAAAAACCAAATGACAATCATGTTATGTGTAAATTCATAATTATCAGTTTTTTTCTACGCAAACGTTAGACCATTAGACCGAATAAAGGACTCATTAGCATTCGGTGTTTCGATATATCAGTTAACTTCCATCAACTTTGTAAGACGTTTATAAATTTTTTATAATGATAGCCATACATTACTCAAATCATCCGACGGCATTGGACGCGTGGTCGGTACGCTGCTTCAGCGATCTCCCATGTCAAGAGGTATTGACCGCGCTCGGTACTGGGATGGGTGACCGTTTAGCCGTGCACTGGCTTGCACGCCGATTGCTGAGCGGGAGGCAGTTTTTCTGAGTTTCCGATGGTAAGACAACTGAAACTCAGTAAAAAATAGAAGCCGTCTGTATCGGCACGGGTTTTCCGCAGTTTCCCTGTGCCCATGGCAAATGCGATACGGTGTAGCTAAGACATCTGCGGACGCAATGCAAGTTGAGTCGGGTTAGCTAAATGTGGGTAGGGAGTGATAGACGGAAAAGTGGACAAAATTTAATTGAAAAGGGTCGTACGTAAAAACCCGAAAAAGGTATACGTTGGCATTAAAATTAATAAACCATATTTTCTTAATCCGCATAAATGTAGTTTTCGTTAAGAAGAGGTATTTTTTTTAAATTAATTTCTCTCAAAAAGGCAGCATGTTAAAAAAAAAATTTTCTTTGGGTTAAATTCGTTAAATTCCCGAATCTCATTTTTTCTTCGCAATAATCATTTATTATTAATTTCAATTAATAGATCCACGGACAAGGAACATAACATGATGATATTCGACTTCGTTCTGACCACGGTGGTCCTCAACAACATTATCGAGCTGACGATGGCCAGTAGCCATGTCACCGAAAACCTAAAGCTAAAATTGTGCCATCGTAATGAAACTCTCGAAGGTCTATTTGACTTCCTGTCTAAATGGCGTCCAGAATCTCACTGCGAGGTTTTCAATTACGTTTGACCCGGGAATCTGTTACTAAACGGATGGAATATATCAAAATTTTCCAAAAACTGGTATAAAATCTATTCAACAGATATTACCAGGTCCAAACATAGGCTGCATTTGGATGGCAATAACATCGTTAATGTACGGGGTGAAATTCTGAACGATCTGCCTGTCAATATAACAGAAGTCAGTCTGACTAGGAATAAGATCGAGCGTTTGGTTAAGGGAGAGATCGTGAATATGTATTTGCTGTCATTGATTCTTGACGACAACCGCATTAGCGTGATCGAGGAGGGTACCTTCGAGAACACGATGCTTTCGAATCTTAGCTTGCGCAATAATCGACTCACGAACACAAGATTCGTCGCGACTCTGCCGCATAATCTGACCAAGTTATTGCTGAATGACAATCAGATCAGGAACATATCCGGTTGGTACTTCTCCAGGCTCACCAACCTGACTACTCTCAATTTCGCTGGTAACAATATAATCGCGCTTGAAAACTCATCCCGGCTTCAACTTCCCCGTCTGGAGAATTTATTTTTGTCGGAAAATTACGTGACAAAGATCGAGCCAGGTTTCTTTCAGAATCTAGAACGTCTGGTGCTCCTAGAACTCTACGGGAACAATTTAAGTGTGATTGATAAGGACGCGTTCAGCGGTCTTAAGTATATACAAACTATCCATCTTGATCGAAACAAGTTAACAACAATTTCGAATGGCTGGCTACGCGGTCTGCCGAAAACCCTGAAGATACTCAACCTGTCGTGGAATAGGATTGAAACTCTAAAAAATGGAACATTCCACGCAGTGCCAACGCATTTGCTGGATCTCGGTAACAATAATATAACCACAATCGAGGAAGGAAGTCTTAATTTGCCGGATCTTCGGTTATTAAATCTGGAGGGCAATTTGTTGAGCGAAGTGCATAATAAGTCTTTCAGTCATCTCAAAAAGCTGTGGGCTCTAAGTTTGATAAATTCCAACATCAGGAACGTCACCGACTTTTTCTCGGCAATCCCGTTCTCCGAAACTGAGGTGATAATCGGCGAATTGCGATTGGCAGAAGAGACTTGAGGCGATCTGGATGATGAGCTGTCTGACGATAAGTAAGACGATTAGTGAGGGGGTTTGACCAAAACATGGTCGGTGAATCGATGCCGTTGCTATTATTACGATTATTGCGTTGGAAAATATATTTGCCCGAAAAAATGCACACTCTGTAAATGAAGTGCACATGTTTTGGACCGTCGAAGGATTTGTCTTGTATGACAATTAAACGATATTTCGGATTGGACTTCTAAATAAAATATTAATATTGATTGAAAAATATTTGTTTACCTTTTCATTCCGTCATTACTATTATTACGAAGTATTTTTTTTAAATATCATTAGTGTTTCCAAAAACAGACAACAGTGGATGGGCGGTCGGTGTGCGGCTCTGACAATCACCTAAGCTAAGCAGCTTTGGTCGCGGTTACTACTTGGATGGGTGGCCCGCTTAGCTGTGCACTAATTGGCACGCTGACTGTTGCGCGGAAGGCAATTTTAGTGAATTTCTGATGTAGCATATACAACTGAAACTCAGTTGAAACCAAACCGTCTATATTCACACGGGCTTTCCGCAGTTTCCCTGTACCCATGGCAAATGCAATACGGTGTAGCTAGACGTCTGCGGGCACAATGGAAGTTAGGTTGGCTTAGCGAAGTCCGGGTAGGCTGTGATAGGGGGAAAAATGGAAAAAAAGTTGAATTGGGAAGGGTCACACGTTAAAACCTGAAGGTATTTTCGTTGGAACAAAGAAAATAAAAATAAAATAAAATATTACTGTCTCCATTGCATACCTTTACAGATTTTCATGTTCCTTCTTCCCATTTCCATTCCTTGGGACCCCACCCCTGACGGCCCCGCGCGTGTTATCAGTAACCGCTCTTTCCTAACGCTCTACTGTATCGCATTTGCTCGAGGGCCCAGGGAAACTGCGGAATGCTCGGCAGATACCGGCAGTAAACAATTTGTTCACATGTGGAAGAACCACGCGAACTGCGCGTCCACGGCTGTCGGTTTAGAGAATATTAATTATCGTTAATTATTTTTGAGAGGTTAAAAAGCATCGGTTTTACCGATAGTGTTGGCAATAAATAGCATTGTAGTTGTCGGCTAAACGCTATTTTTAAACTATCAAACGGATTTGAAACTTGGTCCAGTAATTCTGAACACTTTTGTCCAGTACGTAAGTCCAAAAAATTGTTGAACAGAAATGTAGATTTTCAACTAAAAATGGAGAGGTCCGAAACAAAAATGGACATAATTATTATTGTATAATGTAATTCCGAAAAATTAGACTCTCACCTTACAGACGGATTGAAATCCTGTCTAACAAGCCTTTGTTTATTGCTGTATGTGCACAATTAACAAAATAACGTTTGGCTAAAAAATACACAGTAATCGTGGAGAAGTGTTCTGAGGGGCGATTCTGTACCAGGAGCTGAATTCCGTACTCGTCTACCGACAACTATCGGTGCGTAGCGAACGATAGCCTATCAGAGTCGCGCCTTTCCGCTGAAATCTTCCTTGCAATTAGCTGTCGCTCGCTAACGCCACCGATAGTTGCTGTAGGCAAGTACGTAATTCAGCCCCAGCACTGAGGTGAGATTCTGTACTTGTCTACCGACAACTATTGGCGTCGTTGGCGAGCAATAGCCTATGAGAGTCGCACCGTTCCGCTGGAATCTTCCTTACAATTCGCTGTCGTTCGCTAACGACACCGATAGTTGTCGGTAGGCAGGTACAGAATCTCAGCCCTGAAATTAGTAGAGCCTGAGTTGTCCGGCTAACTTCACATAGATCCTCATATCACTCATAACCATAATTGACCATAATCAACTTCACTATCTGACAGTTTGTTGAGTGATGAGATATTTATTGTTATTCTATTATTGTAACTAAAGATCAGGGCAATATTGCTTGCGCGCAAGCAATTTCACTCGTATGGAAGTATGACGGATAAGGAAGATGAGGTTACTCTGACGGACGAAGGTTCCCGGAAAATGGAAGAAACTAATGAGGATTCCTCGATGAAAGAAGGTGGACCTGCTAGTCTAGAAAAGATATCTTCAGAAGCGAATCTTTTCACCAACGATGATAGTCAAGCTGTCACGAAGGATAATACAAAAAGTGAGATATTCCAGTTTTTCCTGTATTTAATTTAACACACTTGAGGCACATGAGTAACGATTCTGATCATGAGTTTGAAATCTGTAAAAATTACTAAAATTTTCATTATGTTCAAACAATCCTAGGGCACTATGCGTTCCAAAGAAAGCTCCACCTTTCTATAATCCAATTTCGAGTAGAGTTATAAAATAATTATGATTTTGTACATCTATACTCTTAAAGATTTATTAAGCCTGTTAGAAGCCTAGCATAAGTGAACCCTGTTACATACCAAATTATTCAATTTTGTTATTTATCGTTCGTCTAATTTAGTATTATGGTCATAGGATCTTGAATTGCCCTACGGACTTGCAAAAAATATACTTTCACCATTGGAATACTTATACTATCACTTTTAATAACACATTAATATACTTTTTACTAATGTAAAACGCTACGTATTTGCTTGATTCTCCTATAGTTGATATATTGTTAAAAGCCACGGGAAATGCACCGATAATGAAGAAAAAAAAGTGGGCTGTAAGTCAGGAACAGCACATCGGTTGGATTTCTGATTTCATGAAGAGATACCTCAAGCTGGATTCGAGCGAACGTTTGGTAAGAGAATTTTTCTTAATTTCTACCATATTTGCTGTTGGTGTCTGTCTTAAGGGATAACACCACTGTGACCCCCTGTTTTTTTTTCACATTTTTCAAGAATTTTTTTTTGTGGGAAAAAAAAGAGATATTCGGAAGTTTGTTTGGGTTTTGTTCCTTGTCTATTAATGTATGAATAAACATTTTTTTCCCATTTTTCACGCCCCATGGTGGCGTTGGGGAAGCTCTCGCGTCAGGTGCTGTCATCTCCGCGGCACGCAGCAGAACTCTCTTCAACGTCGATGTGAAAAAAAATACCGAGTGTTTTCGTTAATAATGTGATATTTTGAAGAGAAGTACATAGGGATTTGGTAAAATATTGTTTAAAAAAAAATAGGCACGCCTTTGAAATTTTTGAGCAAAATTTCTCGTCGAAAATAGGCTATAACTTTTATAATTATTGAGATATCGAAAAAATCCTATGTACTTCTCTTCAAAATATCATATTATTAACGAAAACACTCGGGATTTTTTTTCAGATCGACGTCGAAGAGAGTTCTGCTGCGTGCCGCGAAGATGATAGCACCTGACGCGAGAGCTTCCCCAGCGCCACCATGCGGCGTGAAAAATGTGAAAAAAATGTTTTTTGATACATTAATAAACAAGGAACAAAACCCAAACAAAATTTTCGAATATCTCTTTTTTTTCCCACAAAAAAAAATTCTTGAAAAATGTGAAAAAAAACAGGGGGTCACAGTGGTGTTATCCCTTAAGAAGGATGGATAAAGTCTAGAGTTGTGGGAAAGCAGGTTTTGAGAGCAATTTGGCACAGAAGCCCAAGTCCCATTGATGAATAACCTTGATAAATTTCAACTAATTCTTAACAAGTAGAAAAGTAAGATTTTGTTCTGTTTATAACAAACAATGCTGCAATTCATGATTCTTTTCCAGTTTCTCTACATAAATCAAACATTCGCTCCTGCACCGGATCAAACTGTGAAAAATTTATACGATTGTTACGGCACCGATGGCAAATTAATAATTCATTACTGTAAGAGTCAGGCATGGGGTTAATACCGACGATGTTGCTGCGCAAACAATTGTATAATTTATTCTTACTATTTATTATGTATCAAAGTACTTTATTTTTTCTTAAATTATATGAATATAAATTTACGATATAGGCTAATTTATAAACTTTAGCAATACTTTGATGAAACGTGTAGCTGGAAATTTGTAAATTTTTCTTTATATATATATATACTAGGGGGGGCTCTGCCCCCTGCGCGCCACCCCCCGCTCGTTCCCCTCATCCAGCCTACTCGATCCCGCTCTCTCTTCTCAACTCTTATACACGGGGGCGGCGACGAAATATTTATATAATATAGAGAGATATTGTAAATTTATTAAGTTCAAGTCATGAATGACTTTAATTATTTAAGTTATCGCGTTAGAAAATTGCTTCGGTGGGTAGTGGTATCATTCCGAACTTTCATCCAAGATTAATTTGTGAAATATCGTCGCGTTAAAGATGTCTGAGATCACCAATGAATGAAGAATGAATGTTATAAACTCCTCTGATTATTCCCATAAATTTTCTTTGTTTTCTTTAAATAAAAATCATCGATAATTGCCCCAAGGATGTCAGTCATTATTTTTTTTGAAAATTCAATAATACAGCAGTGCTCGATCGTTCATTCACTGTTGAACTCACCCTATCGCGTGAAATATGAAAATATCACGAATAAAAAATGTCTTGACATTCAAAAATTCCGTCACATTGAAAATGTATCGTTCTTTAAAAAAGTGTCTTTTCGTATTCGAAATATTTAATTCAATTTATTACTTTCGTAGGTGATAATACTCGTCTATTTGGAGCTATCGGTTTTTTCCAACTGATCCCGGTGTGCGATTACCGGAAGATCCTGTTTTCACAGTTTTGCGAGACATTGACGAAGCTCCGTCGTGATTCTTGTGTGTGTAACCACCGGTACTCGCGGTATCCGATAAACTGAGCGGTTTCTTTCCGGATCCCATGCTTCTCGTCGCTGTTTTACTTCGGTCGGAACGTTCGGAATGTGTTTTTGAGGATTTTCCCGATCTGTTACCGGTACCCTTCTCACTTACAGGCTCTTTTTCCTCACCATTGCGACACTGACAGGCACTGCGCGACGGTTTCACCGGATCGTAGTCGCACAAATCAACTTTGGTTTTATCTGTAAGGAAAAACAAAACGGAAAAACATAAAATAATTTTCGACAGAAAAAGGTATTCGAAATTTATGGAATTTTGGATATTTCGCAAAATTAAAATAGATGTTTGTTAAGACTCATGCAATTTTCGGTTTTGTCCATGCAGAAGCAAAAAAAAATCGATGAAAATTGATTGTTCAAATTCTGATTGACTCACTCTCGTGTACACTCTCGGCGAGACTCGATCTCGCGCTCGGATTACCAAAGCTCTCTTGTCCGTCATCGCGAAGTTGCAATTTTGTCCACTCTTCCTCGCGTATACTGCACGTGGAACGTGATCTTGAGCTTTCCGGAGATTCGTCGAACTTCGCCGCGTACGGACATTTCCATATTATTATAGCACCGTCCGCGCTAACGGTAACGAGATGCTTGCTGTCGGGACTGAATTTACAAGCTGTAACGATAGCCGCGTGTCCTATACCAATGTGCGTCGTGTCGGCTCTGTGATATTCCCATAACTTAACGTAACAATCGTTCGAGCCAGTCACGAAGTAACGACCGTCAGGACTTGTGTCAAGACAATTGAGAGCACCGACCGACGAACCCTCCAATTCTCGTAACAACGAGCCGTCAAGAGTCTCCCAGTACGCTATCTTTCGATCGGTTCCGCAGGTCAATATCTGAACACCGTTTCTACTGAATCGCGCTGACATGTACATGGTGTTACCCATGAGAACTTGCTTTCTTGTGCAACGACTGTAAATGAACATTTGTTTTTTCCAGTCGGTCTATTTCTGCTTCGGAGACTAAGTTTAAACTCAGTTCAGCCTATCTCCAAACTATACAAACACCGTTTAAGGGGGGAAACAGGGTTAGACGGTTCAAAAAATCGAATTTTTTTTAATTTCATAAATTATTAGTAAAACTATTGAAAAATATGTTCCCAAAATTTTTAATGAAAATTCCGACTCGTTCTATTGCTATAAGCCATTAAGGGGGGAAATAGGGTTAGGACAGCATTTTCTCAATGATTTTCATGAATTTTTTTATGGTATAAAAAATGAATATAATTTATTGAACCTTTGAGAATATTTTATACATATATTTGAGTATACAGGGTGTCCCAATAACTATTAGCGCCTTAGATATCCTCGAAACTAGAAGGTTCACAGAAATATTTGCTGAATCAAAATTGCACAGTACGAAGGGGGCCATCCAATGATACCAAAGTACTCACCCCCACCCCCTGGGCTGTGGGTGGGACAACTTGGAAATCTTGAATGGGAACCCCCATTTTTTATTGTAGATTCGGATTCCCCTTGAAAAAATACGTAACTTTTGTTCAAAATTTGTTTTTCGATTCGTGGTAGCTGGCGCTGTAATCGCAAAAAATCCCCGAAAGTACAGAAAGGCGATAATACTTACGGTTTCGATAGTAAATAAAATTTCCACGTTTATAGTAAGTGTTCGAAATGACGACCATCAGTATCAATGCAATATTGGATTCTTTTTTCCGATTGATTGACTTGCAAGTTTTACAGCGTCAGAACTTATTGATGTACAGGCTGTAATAATTCTTTGTTGCATGTCGTCAAGTGTAGTTGGTACTTCTTTGTACACTTTATCTTTCAATATCGACTTGCTCTTCAAACGGATACATTGCACTCGATTTACTGATTTATCGATACTAATCGTATCATGTTTATCTTATCCTGCAAACTTATTAAAGTGTCCTTGAAACAGTGTTTATTTTGAGTGAAGTAAACCGTAAGTATTATCGCCTTTCTGTACCTTTCTGTCGAAGAAATGTAACAAACATTGTAACATTTGTAACATTGTAACATGGGACAAATTCAAAATGAATCTGGCATTGGCAGGACTAGCGTACATCGCATTTTGCACCGTCACAAATTTCACCCGTACCATGTTAGTCTTCACCAAGAATTGCATGGGAAAAAGGAAAAAAGAACGAAAAAAGAATCCAATATTGCATTGATACTGATGGTCGTCATTTCGAACACTCACTATAAACGTAAGTAATTTTATTTACTACCGAGACTATAAGTATTATCGCCTTTCTGTACTTTCGGGGATTTCTTGCGATTACAGCGCCATCTATCACGGAACGAAAAAAAAATTTTAAACGAAAGTTACATATTTTTTTATGGTGAATCCGAATCTACAATAAAAAATGGGGGTTCCCTTTTAAGATTTCAAAGTTGCCCCACCCCCAGCCCAGGGGGTGTGGGTGGGGGTGAGTACTTTGGTATCATTGGACGGCCCCCTTCGTACTGTGCAATTTTGATTCAGCAAATATTTCTGTGAACCTTATAGTTTCGACGATATCTAAGGTGCTAATAGTTATTGGGACACCCTGTATACTATAAAATATTAGCGACCCCATATTGCTTGTTTTTCTTGGTACTATTTTTTCAAAAGCGTTTTTCTGAAAACGACTTTTTTTGAACTTGCGTACACGCTAGTATGAAAAGTTTTCAACCAATCGTCTTGAAAATTGGCAGTTACTTTCTTCATAGTATTGCGCTCTATATGAACCTACAATCGGAATATTATCATTATTTAAAATGATTTTTTTTTTTTTAATGAAGTTGTCAAAAATGGCAAAAAATCATGCTTTTTTGTTTTGACCCCTGTAAAAAATTCAAATTTCTATTTTTTTTATAGCATTTAGGTTCATATAGAAGGGAGACATATGATAAAAGTAAATTCCAACCTCGTTTGATTTCGGATGAAAATTGCGGCTTCCAGAATGGACGCAAAATGCTGTGTCTGATTGTGACCTGCAATATGGGGTCGCTAATATTTTATAGTATATACTTAAATAAATGTATAAAAATTTTATAGTATATACTTAAATATATGTATAAAATATTCCCAAAGTTTTAATAAATTATATTCATTTTTTATACTATAAAAAAATTCATGAAAATCATTGAGAAAACGCTGTCCTAACCCTATTTCCCCCCTTAAACCGCGTCGGAGGAAACGGGACAAAGAGACTAGATTCACCAAAAAATTGTACAAGTTAGAATTCTGATCAATTTTCTGCTATCATTTCGAAGTTAATGACTAACAAACTATATTGTTTTAGGGTCAAATAAGGAGTGTTTTGCTTTCTGGTAGAGTCCTGGAACTCGAAGTTAAAAATGTCCTCCGTCTTCCTTACTCACACAATATCCCAGATGATACAAGTACCGTCTGTACTCGAGCTTATCACTTCCGTGTCGTTTGATGATATGTCCAACGACGTAACAGGACCTCGATGTTCCTTCAAAACGGCCGTTAATCGTTGCACATCCGGCAATAAGCTCCAAATCCGAACCTTACGTTAAAAAAAATGATTTTAATTGAAACATTCAAGTTTCAATTAATAGATTTGTTTTCCCCGGAGCTTCTGACATTTTCTCGAGCCGCAAGGTTTGAAATATTTTTCGACAAAATTTCATAGTTCATAAAATCATCTTCAGCCTATTTTTGCCAACAATATCAGACGATGATAACCGTACAGACATTTGTATATATCCAAACGTGATTTTCCGACTGTCTGAAGGGTTCTAAATACTTTGGCATTACAGGAAAAAACGTTTTTTTTTCCTCAATATTTAAACACATTTCTGTTTGCATGTATTAGTTTTGCACTTAGTTACCTGTCCATCGCATCCGCCGGTTATAAGTTTAGTACCGTCCATCGTAATGCATATAGCGGATACAGCTTTTATGTGAGCATTGTGAATCGAAAAAATCATTTGTCCACTTCGCGGTTTGAAAGCCCGCACGATTCCATCGTTCCAAGCTAGATTTTTGCAATTGAGTCGTCAAAGACAATATAATCTTCATATATATTTAATATATCAAAAGAAAAACAGAAGAAAACTCTTTTAATCATAATTATGCGGTACTTCACCGGAAACAAGAGTTTTGCCACTGTACGAAAAACGCAAACTCGTGCAAACGAAATTTGGTACGGTTATTCTTAATAGTTCCCTCTGAGATTCCAGATGCCACAATCTTATATCGTTTTTACATCCTGTTGCAAATATTTCGGAGTAACTACTACAATTGGGATATTGGGAGAAAAAAAGGACAAAAAAATTGTTTCATTTTGGATGATGTTCGTAAATTCAGGCCGCGATTTAATAAATATTTTTGTTATGTTATTATGATTATTAAATAATGAGTGCGATAATGTTTTTTTCTTGATTGATAATTAAAAAAATTGAATTGTATAATCAGATCGATGGAACGGATTATGATAAAGCGATGATTTTGCGAATATTTTTGAGTCACATTTGCAATCAAGACTTACCATGGAAAAGCGATATCGTATATCGTGTTTTTGTGACAAGTTATAATGAGACGGGTGTCAAAATCGATTAAGCTTATTTGATAAATATCACATCCAGCTGTTCCCACCAATATCGAATCACCCTCGAGCAAAGACATGGACGTTACCGCACTTCTTACATTTTCGGTCATGTGCTAAAAAAAGAATAAGTCGAAAAATATTGAATCACTTTATAAAAGCGATGCTACATTTGATTTTTATTCAGATTACACCATCGAAAATCTGAAATTTACTGCTGATTTATTTGAAATATATTTCACATTTCAAGATTTGCACACTTTAATGAGGTATTTTTCTTACCGCACGTATCTGTGGAGTACTAGGAAGTTTAACGGATTTTCCCGAAAAATTAAAAGCCGCATCAATGATTTCTACAATCTCAATCGTTCCATCGCCAGCGCCAACGATCAATTTTTCATTATCAATGAGAAGCAAACTAGTCACTCCACCGGAGTACAAATCGCCCTCGCCGTCTTTCAATTTTTTTGCATCTTTAGGTATTTTTGAATAACAACCAACCATTATTGGCGATTGAACGGGTTCCATTTGTTCCATATTGTGATAATAATTTAATCTGTTCGCAAAATACATAGATTCAACTTTTGTGAAACAACGCCTCGGATCCCACGTACCTTTTCAATTGACAAAAAATAAAATAAACGAAGAAACTGACTATACTCCGCTATTATGCTCGGCAAGCCCTTGGAAAAAAATCTTATTGTTACCTCGCTTTTATAATATCTCCCGAAGTTGTTCCACAATATGCAATCTCGTCTCTAGCATCGAGAACGATACACTTAATCGTACGTCGTAGTTTTCCCACCTTAACGTTCACTCCATAAACCTTTCGTGTCTCAGGATTTATTCGCCAAACTCTTAACGTTGTATCGCCGCCAGTGATGAAACATTGGTCACGAATATTCGTACGTGTAATTGTTAAAGCATTTCCAGACGTTTCGTTGCTCGCGTATGAGCCTAAATACAAAAAAACATAACATTCATACTTTAGGATATTATTATTATGCATAATTAATGTTCCTATTGACTATAATATGTTTGATTTATTTCAGATTTTTATCGTAACTCGTATTTTATCGAGTTACTCAAATTCTGATCGAATACAACGTTTTTTTTTTTTTTTTTGTGATTTCATACGTGTAGCATCCTTAAATATAATATCATACCACATATAGCTTCGTTATTGTGAACATCCCATATAACTACATTTCCATCGTCTTTACCACCAAGGCTAACGAGATAGTTACTCTCACAAGTAAAAGACAAATCCTCAATACTGACTTTGTGAATTTCGTGACTACCCTTGATACTTTTATCCTCGTAGTCCCACACGATAACGGTGGCCTTTTGTAAAAAATTCATTTTCTTTATTATTCACAATTATTTGAGTCAGGTGATTTGTTGAACCGCAGACTCTCCAATATTGATCAGTCTATATTAGGGCGATGTTTTTTTTTCTCAGTCACCATCTGAAATTTTGTTGGATATGTCGAAAAACAAATTCCCTGAAAGTTACAGCCCTCAATATTAATTATAAAAATACACGTAAATCAAATTTTTTCTTTCAAATTTCTATAACTCAGTTGCATTTTATGCTATCATATTGTTCTTGGTTTCGATTTACTCAGAATAAAACAATCTAAAAAAGTGCCTTTTGCGGTGAAAGTGTAAATTGTACTGGCGAGTTGGTACGGGTCACTGAAGTTGATTTTTACTCAAAATTCTCGTTTTTTTGCTGTTATCTCCGAAACAATTAACTTTACGAAAAAAATGTAAACGAAAAATTTGTTGGAAATTTAATTTCCTACAAAAAAGGTCCTATCGACCCAATTGCTTAGATTAATATTTCTTGAGATATTGAACTTTAACTTGTGAGTAGTATAAAATTTATAAAAAATGAAATATAAAAAAAAATAAAAACATTTCAATATCTCAAGAAATATTAATCTAAGCAATTGGGTCGATAGGACCTTTTTTGTAGGAAATTAAATTTCCAACAAATTTTTCATTTACATTTCTTTCGTAAAGTTAATTGTTTCGGAGATAACAGCAAAAAAAACGAGAATTTTGGGTAAAAATCAACTTCAGTGACCCGTACCAACTCACCAGTACAATTTACACTTTCGCCGCAAAGGCACTTTTTAGATTGTTTCATTCTGAGTAAATCGAAACCAAGAACAATATGATAGCATAAAATGCGGCTGAGTTGTGGAATTTTGAAAAAAAAAAAATTCGATTTACGTGTATTTTAGATGGAAAATCTTTTCACGCTAAGGGAAAGTACTTAGAATTAATATTAATGGCTGTAACTTTCAGGGAATTTTTTTTTCGACATATCCAACAAAATTTCGGGTGGGGACTGAAAAAAAAAAAATAGTCGAAAAAAAAAATCGCCCTAGTCTATATATATACCTTGAATCCCAAATGTGTCAATTGTCCTGATGCTACGAATTTTCCACACAACGAAACACACAATGCCGATATGACATTAGTGTGTCCCGATAAGAATATCTGTTTTCCAGAGTCAATGTTCTTTACGGTAATCTTATTTCCCATTGGATATATAACGTGCTTCTGATCAGGATGAAGCTGCAACCCATTTTTCGTTGTTCCTGTTTTTTTTTTGCCAAAAATTTATTTCATATTCGTTTGTGCATTTAGGTGCGGAGGTATCCTTAGAAGACATGAATATCAGACTGGCGTATGTAGTTACGGATATGAAATATTGACATATTATTGGTAAGAGGAATAGAAATGCAAAATTGGAGGAGCTACAACTTGAGATAGAGTACATTTCATTAAATGAATGGAAAAATTACATACTTTTATTCTAAACGAGAATAATTCCAAATGATTTTATAGACTTCCAAAGTTTTTTCAATTAGATAACGTTAGAATTTTTCTGGCAAATATTTGCAGCAGTGTTCCCAGTATAACGTCGAATAAGTTCTGTTGAAAATTTTTTTAAGAATGTAAGTATACCGTGTTCGTACGTGAGAAGAAATAAAATAACGAAAGAAGATATAGAAAATTCGCGTAAAAACATAAAAACGAGTATACGCATAGAAATGTGTTGTACCTTCAGGTTCAACGTTATAACTGACAATAGTTTTACGTACCGTCGAACGCTATAATTCCGACAATTTCGAGATCTTTAACGTCCATTGTTCTCGCAACAACAAATTGTTAGTTCTTTATCCTTTTCTTTTCATTCACGATTCCATTAAATCGTTGGCAGTGTCGCGAAGCTTCCTGACATTTGTAAACAAAATTAGCGTCAAGTTGTCATGGCAGCAGTGTCCGAAAGCGGCGTGCGCAGAAATGTCTGCGCATATACGATGGTGCCGCCATCGTGTGAATGATTTATTAATATTGTTAAAATTTAAACGGTTCTTCCCACGTTGTGAGAGCAAAATCCAGCTTAATCAGGGTGTGGAAACTCCCATGGTAAGAAGCGCAGCCACTGTTTGTAGCGCCATCTATGTAGTGTCTCCCTAGTCGGAACTAAAAAGATATACATCCAGCTGCGGCGCGCTATTTGAACGAAGAGTGGGCATGAAAATAAAAAGTCGGTCGGTATAGTAGATCAAAGACAGATATTTCAAGAAATGAAAAAAAGTTATTTCAATAATTTATTTGCAAATCATTTATATATGTATATATATACAGATATATATTTACATTCATTTACATTAAGTGGATCATACGTCATTTGTATTATAAAATTTGATGTACATTATCGAAGCTACCGTCTCTTCCTCGGGTCGCAACAAAATCGGACCGAAACATACCGCCGCTGAAAGGAGTTTATTCGTTAATTATTAATTTTATCTGCCGAAGGAATTACGTTATAAACGGAATATTTATTTGTTTATTTCAATTACCTTTGCAGATGTTCGATCAATAACATTAAAATATCAAAACGTCGTTTTGAGAAACTATAGACAAAGGTATGCACATCGCTGATGATTCTCGTGATTCCTGATCTATAACACGAAAAAACAACACAAAAATTACTTCTATCGGGCATTGAATGAGAATTTTTCGAGAGACAAAATACATTTTTGTATGTACCGGTAGAAATTGTGAAGCTGTTGTAGTATTGGATAGTCATTATAGGCTCCGACAAAACATTGTTAAGTACGTTTTCAAAGCGCTCGTTATAGTTTTTGTCTTCCCATACGAATCTATTGTCGAGATTGATTTGTCAAATTTCCTCCTGTCCAGTCCCATTGCCAGAAGTTTGTTGACCTTCGATGCCACACCGACGACTCAATAAAACCTTGTTCCTCAAGACGTGGGAGATTAAAGATGATGCTTTTGCTTTATTAGTGTTCATTATTTTTATTAAATAAGTTTTGTTCGTTGGAACATTGTATAATGCTTAAACGTTAGAAAAATTACTTACTGTACGTCTGACAGACTATTAAAATACATTCTATCGTACATATAACTTGTGCACGGTGCCGAAGCAATTACTGCTTCCCTGTTTTTACAACGAACATCACTCCGGCACATGCGATTCATCGACTGTATAATAATAAAAGTATCTCATTTTATATAGAGATTCCTCGTGTCCGCTTCAATTACAATCCTAATCTCCCAATCTTCCAAATCCTTTTGCCAAAGTTATGAGAAATGCCAAAATTCGAATTCTTTGAAAATAATAACGTTTTTTTTAAATATATATAAATAAAATACATTATGCATTATTTAAATATATTTGTGGTGCAAGTAACGTAAAATTTAAACAGACGATTAGAAAAAAAAGTCTTCATATGGGGAAACAAACCTTCGACCCTCACACTATGAACTCGAGCTCCTGCCGCTGCACCAACCGGTGATTGAAAATTGTGCTACGAAAACTTCTTATGTATTGTTGAATTTGCAAAATTTTAATTTTCTTAAATATTGCCCATCTGGCCCTCCCACTTAGGTCACTTTCACTCCTCGTCAACCCCAACATACCCTATAAATTCGAGCGAAATCGGTGATGACAAGTCGAGAAGGTCCCCTTGTGGGTAAGTCGGTAACGGGTTCGACATCGTCCCAATACAGCATACCTGTTTTCTTTTAAATTTAGTGTTATCGGCTTGCGATAATCTTCCTGTATTTGTTGGTTAGACTTGTGAAGATGAGAATGAAAAAAAATTCAATTTGTTGTCATTTTTCATCACTTGTATTATCGATTTGAGCGCAATAACTTTTGCAATCTAGAGACAAATAATAAAGTGATGATACCCGAGTGAAACAAAGTACGTACAAAAAAGTATTTTATTCATGTTCATTCGGGATACAATGTTATTACCGACGTATATCGACAAAAAATTCTTAGTTCCTCATTTGGTCATTGGCGCTGCCTACGTTTAAGTTTGCAGCAATTAAATTACATTTGATTATGTTCAGTGACCAATTAATTAACAACTATTTAACTAACTTTGTCACGTTTTTTTTCTTCTGCAAAATAGAGAAATGCATTGTTTCCTAATGGAATTTTATGAACGGTGTGGAAATCCCGCTGCTGCGTAATTAATTTTATAAATTCAATATTGAGAGAAGGTCTGGGAAATAATGAAACATAAAATTCGTGGTTTACTCGTTATTATCATAGGAACCAATTATCGTGATTCATGTCAACAACGTAATGGACACTCGTGAAATTATCTTTATCATTAATAAATTGAATTAATCAATGCCGTTTTGGTCCAATGTCCACAGGTCCCTTGCATAGCTCACAATATAGCAATTGGTCCGTTAATTAGCAGTTACACTATTCAGTATTGACTCTTTTCGTACAGGTAACCCGAAGATACAAGTGGCGCATGATTTAATTTTCTTTTCTTCATATTACTTTTCTTAATACCTCAAAGAACAAGATGAATTTTTTTTTCCCTACCACACTACATTCAACTCTACCAAATATCTTAATAATACTCAATGTCTAGTTAAATATAGTCAACTACTAGATATATTTAATAAAATCTATAAACAGGGATATGTGAAATCAAATATTATTCAATTACATATCTGAGAAACTTCAATTCCAAATGACCTGTTAAGGAATTATTCCATTTGTTTTATTTTCTTAAAATAAATTCTCTTCTACGGTAAAATTTCTAGTAAAAATGCATTACAGCGGAGTTGTTTGAACGAAGAAAAATTGCACCAGTAAAATAATCTACTGTACATCATAATCACTCTTGATTATTGAGGATTGATGCTATTTGTTTCTTTTTGGACCCAAATTGGTGTGCTTACGGTGCGATAAATTAATCATTAATTAATGTGTGCGGAGATTTTGCTAACGAGCACGATAGACTCGTTAATACTAACAAAAGTTAGTGGATGTGGTTTGACATTTTTTTTTCGTGGTATGTGCAATTGTTTAGTCCTCATAACATACATCAGAATGCACATAACCATATATATATCAATGTCCTTTTGATAGAAGGATCATCGATACATGTTTCTCAACATTATCTCGGCAACCCGCAAACGGATTTTAATGCTTAATAACTTCTGCTTTTCTTACCGACAACAGTGGACGCGCGGTCGGTAAGTGATCACCGGTGGTAAGCAGCTTTCGCCGCGCTCACTACTTCATTGGCTGACCGCTTAGCCGCGCACTTGCTGGCGCGTCGACTGTTGAGGCGGAAGGCAGGTTTATCGAGTTTCTGGTGCAAGCAACTGAAACTCAGTCAGAACAAAGCCGTCTTTATCGACACTGGTTTTTCGCAGTTTCCCTGTATCCATGGCAAATGCGATACATTGTGGCTAAGACGCCTGCGGGCTCAATGGAAGTTAGGTTAATTTAGCGAAGTGGGGGCAAAAAGTGATAGGGAAAAAGTGGAAGTGGGAAGAATCCGAAAGGGTATACGTTGGAAGAAAGAAAAATGAAATTTTTCTTTTAAAGCGCTCGCCTTTTTGCCCTGCGCATTAAAAAATGAAAATTCTTGGTTTTTAATGCTCGTACTAGAGGATAAATTTCGAGATGAAAAAAAAATTCCCTAACGAATATTTACGTATTTCTCTTTTCTCTCGGTCGTAATAATCATAATAATAATAAATTCGTTATATGCTTTGGGCGGTCGCACGTAACGGGTAAACATACATACGGACGTCGGAAAAATAAATAAATAATTTGGACGGGAGAGAGAAAACTCGACCGAGAAATCGATGAATGATTCACACGAATACAAGCCCTGCCTGCTCTGAATACATTAAAAAGTCTCTCTTGTCCTGGAATATCTTTTTTTTTTTCATACCGTCCTCTTTCTATCTTTCATTCGGGCTTTTTTCTTTCGGCATTCGCACAGACCAGAAGTACATGCCGTGCATTTTTGTTTGTTTGTTTTTCTTTACCGTAACGTAAATTCGCAAAATCAACGACTCGTATTTCGTGTTGCCATAGCCCTCAAATCTCAGACGTAATTAGGCCTCGAGGTACAGCAGAGAAAGCTCAAGCCACCGTCGAGGTAAGATGGCGCTGCGGGTCCGGCCTCCCAACGGGTCGTTTTTTTTGAACCATTGTTCCTTATGTTTCCAGCCGACACGTCCTGGAGAGCTACCGAACGTTCTGCAAATAATATCATCATACATAATTAAAAATTCCATTTTTGCACGTATACTTCAGTAATATTATATATAAAAATATTGTGATATCCAGTATAAGTGTGTATATACATAACATATGTATATATACTAATGGGGCTTTGCCCCCCTGTGCGCTTCGCGCGCCAACTCTCCAGTGAGCCCCTGACCGCGATTTTGGAAATCCCTGACCTCCATTGTGGACACTTCTGACCTCCATTGTGGACACTTCTGACCTCGATTTTGGAAACCCCCGACCACGATTTTGAAAACTCCCGATCTCGATTTCGGAAACCCCTGACCTCGGTTTTGGACACTCCTGACCTCGATTTTGGAAACTCCCGATCTCGAATTCGGAAACCCTCGACCTCGATTTTGGAAACCCCCGACCTCGGTTTTCGACACCCTGACCTCGATTTTAGAATCCTCCGCTCTCGGTTTCGGAAACCCCCGACCTCAATTTTGGAATCCCCCGATTTCGATTTCGGAAACCCCCACCGACCTCGATTTTGGAAACCCCTGGCCTCGATTTTGGAAACGCCGACCCCCTCAACTCTTGTACACGGCGGCGGCGAAATATTTATATGAAATGGACAGATATAAGAGGAATATAGGAGTAGGAATACAAGAGTTAAGGAGTCTTCAGCGATTTACCGATTAGAAGATAACGATTTAAATTTTAGATGTGTTCTAAGACTACCTTAAATCTCGGTACGTGCAAAATTTGGGCGAGGGATAGAAATAGCGAAGGACCAAAAAGTCGATTCCACTACAATCCGCGCACCATTGCGACCCGTAACTGCGCCGCCCCGAAGCCTCCTCAAACTCGTAAATAAATATTTGTTTATTGCATAATGCAAACGAAAGACACTCACCCGTATCGGCCTCGGATTGTGGCATGAATTCTTGTAGCTCGATAATAAGTGCGCTTATTTCAGCCGAATCCTTTCTTATACTGCAGACCTCTTCCTCATTGAAATCCGGGGTTATTTGTTTGCACAATAGGATCTGAGATATTACGTTCCCGATGTTGGAAGGTCCAGATTTGTTCGCTACAATAACAAATTTTTCACATTTTCTTTTACATCAAACGATCGATAATAGAACCAGGAAACATAAATATACATGTATATGTTACGTTTAATAATCCCTTACCCCCGAGCATTGTACGCCTCGTACACGTAACGATGATTTTCATTTTTTAACAAATTTTCATGAAAATTTAATTCATTTTTTGTTTCTAGATCAACGACGTTAACGCGGCAATTTTTAATTTCAACATTTTTCAATCGAATTCAAAGTCAGTGATTTCCAAAAGCCCGCGAGTTACCGATTTTCAATGTTTTATAATTTTTGCCATTGTTCAATTCCACGGGGTGACAATATCAATTAATAATAGAAATAAAATGAATATTTGTCGAAAATATTTCTACAGTACATACGATTAATGGTTTTTAATTATCGTACTGATTACCGTAATAGCCGGACATGTCCATAGGCACTATACGAACGAGTTTCTTGCATTTGTACAATTCGCGAAGAAACAGTTGAGCTACGAAGAACAGTAGAACCAAGTTTGGACTATCGGCTGGAATGCCAGAATCCATAGCGCTGTGAAAAAAAAAACAGTCACACGCGATAAAAATTTTATTTTTTTTCACTTAAACATTCAAGATTTAAGCCAAATGAGATTTACCGTGAAAGAAAGTGTTTCAGCTATAAATAGGATAAAAGGGAGTAAAAGTGTGGTACTCCGTAATAACAAGTTTGTCCTACAGATGGCTGATTAACGTCGTAAAAAAAACGGTAAAGTGTCGTTTCGTGTTTCGCCCGAGTTCGCGAGCGTAATCAAGCCGCCATACTTGTAAAAGATCTTAGCTATGATGTACGTGTAAACGTGAGTGTTTACTGCTCGTAGCATCTTACATAGCGGGAGACGCGCTAAAAGGGTGAGAACCTTGACTCGAAAAGTTGCATGCCAATTACGTGTGTTTCTGTTTTTTAAACAACAACGCGTGTTCAAGTGCCGCCGGGCCCCTTTCAGAAATTGCACGAATGTCAGAAAGACAAAAAAAAAACATGTTAACCTCGTGTGTATTTATTCGTTTTGTTTTCGGTTCGTTGATTAGTTCAGATCTCACCACCAGGATCGCGCATTTCCTGAACGATTTCTTTCGTCACAATCCATTACAGTTGAGGTTGGTTGAGGTACGCCATTTCACGGGAATGCATCGCGCGACGGTTAGAAAAAACTTTTCTCAAAACGACTACACTTTTGTCAAGAAGAATACTTTTGACCGAGAAAATGGAAAGATTAGCAGGAGGAAAATGACCCTATGAAAATTGAGCAAGGCCATGAACGTGAGTAATGGAAAACCGTAACGTTTGTATACACCGATAGTTCCTGTCTTTGTCGAATATACCTCGGAGGTTAAAAACCGTTTGAGTTTGCCGCTATTTTGTAAAAACGTTTTTTCTTATATATAGAAGAATACTTTTGGCCAAGAAAATGGAAAGATCAGCATGAGGAAAATAACCCTATGAAAATTCAGCAAGGCAAAGAACGTGAGTAATGAAAAACCGAAACGTTTCTATACACCGATAGTTTCAATCTTTGTCGAATATACCTCGGAGGTTAAAAACCGTTTGAGTTTGCCGCCATTTTGTAAAAACGTTTTTTCTTATATATAGAAGAATACTTTTGGCCAAGAAAATGGAAAGATCAGCATGAGGAAAATGACCCTATGAAAATTCAGCAAGGCCACGAACGTGAGTAATGAAAAACCGTAACGTTTCTATACACCGATAGTTCCAATCTTTGTCGAATATATCTCGAAGGTTAAAAACCGTTTGAGTTTGCCGCCATTTTGTAAAAACGATTTTTCTTATATATAGAAGAATAATTTTGCCCGAGGAAATGGAAAGATCAGCAGGAGGAAACTGAGGCTATGAAAATTCAGCAAGGCCACGAACGTGAGTAATGAAAAACCGTAAGGTTTCTATACACCGATAGTTCCAATCTTTGTCGAATATATCTCGAAGGTTAAAAACCGTTTGAGTTTGCCGCCATTTTGTAAAAACAATTTTTCTTATCACACTCACACACACTCTTTCGTTCACGATAATGATTACAACAAATCGAAACGTATTTGATCCAGGGAATACAAAACCTGCCAGATATTCGTTTTTTTTTTTTCAATCTTCAAATACTGTTTATCGTTTGCCCCGAGTGAATATTCCGAATAAAGTGTATACGAATCGCAGTTTGAATTGGATTTTTGTTTATCGCGTGAAATGCTATTGCGTGAATCCATTACAGTTGAGGTACGCGATTTCACGGGAATGCATCGCGCGACGGTTGGAAAAAACTTTTGTGAAGAATACTTTTGGCCGAGAAAATGGAAAGATCAGCAGGAGGAAAATGACGCTATGAAAATTGAGCAAGTCCACGAACGTGAGTAATGAAAAACCGTAACGTTTCTATACACCGATAGTTCCAATCTTTCTCGAATATACCTCGGAGGTTAAAAACCGTTGTAGTTTGCCGCCATTTTGTAAAAACGATTTTTCTTATATATCGACGCTGCTCACGAAAGAAGCACGATTCAAATTTCTTACGAGAACTAACACGTTTCGAATTCCACCATGAACGTTTCGATATTCGACGCGAAAACTAGTGTGTTTCGGCTTTCATCGCGAAAACTAGCATGATTCGGCTTCCGCCGCGAAAAGTGGCATGTTTCGGCTTCCGTTGCGAAAACTAGCATATTTCGAATTGCACTGAAAATGCAGTATATTTGCCGAACTAAATCGAATAAGATTCGGAACTTTCACAAATGTTTTGATAATTTTTTCGGGAGCACTATAAGGAATAAATGACAAACATTAAGGGTGTATCGCCCGTACACCCTTAAACATTTATATTCGTTTTCTATTAAAAAAATAATAACATTATTGAAAATACGATTCGCAAATACGATACGCAATATTCCACCACTCAAAAACTAAAATTGTTCATCAATGATATTTTCCATGACTTAAGGGAGAACACCACTGTGACCCCCTGTTTTTTTTTTCACATTTTTCAAGAATTTTTTTTTGTGGGAAAAAAAAGAGATATTCGAAAAATTTTTTTGGGCTTTGTTCCTTGTTTATTAATGTATCAAAAAACATTTTTTTCACGCCGCATGGTGGCGCTGGGGAAGCTCTCGCGTCAGGTGCTGTCATTTCCGCGGCACGCAGCAGAACTCTCTTCAACGTCGATCTGAAAAAAAATACCGAGTGTTTTCGTTAATAATATGATATTTTGAAGAGAAGTACACAGGGATTTGGAAAAATATTTTTTTTAAAACAATATTTTTCCAAATCCCTGTGTACTTCTCTTCGATCTTCTCTTCAAATTAAATATTGTTTTAAAAAAAATAGGCACGCCTTTGAAATTAACTTTAATTTCAAAGGCGGGTCTATTTTTTTTAAAACAATATTTTTCCAAATCCCTGTGTACTTCTCTTCAAAATATCATATTATTAACGAAAACACTCGGTATTTTTTTTCAGATCGACGTTGAAGAGAGTTCTGCTGCGTGCCGCGGAAATGACAGCACCTGACGCGAGAGCTTCCCTAGCGCCACCATGCGGCGTGAAAAATGTGAAAAAAATGTTTTTTGATACATTAATAAACAAGGAACAAAACCCAAAAAATTTTTTCGAATATCTCTTTTTTTTCCCACAAAAAAAAATTCTTGAAAAATGTGAAAAAAAACAGGGGGTCACAGTGGTGTTCTCCCTTAAAGTTTCGGAGTCAGCGATGGAATTGAACAAAATTATTGTTTATAAAAAGTATATTCTACTTACAGTCTGAAGAATCGTTCATGGTGTTTTTATTTCATTAAAAAAAACACAATCTTGGAGTGATCAACGACTAAAGTATGAAGTACGGTATAAGTATAAAGTACAGTTAACAAAATCTTTAAAACAATCGATTGAGATATCTCGAGAAATGTCGGGTCTTGGACGAAGTAGCAAGAGGGAAAAAAAAACTGACTTTGTTAACTTTGCATACACCGCAATTGTTTTCGATTTTCTTTTCTCTAATTTTTTTGACCATGGTTTTTTTACTCCAAAATGACGAGGCATTTGCCGTTTGCCATCTTATGATAAGCCTAGCGGACCAAATATTCAAACGGTAAAATATGTATGAAATAAATTCAAACAAAAAATAATACGGTATAAAATGACGAGCATAAATATTTCGTCAATTTGGAGTAAAGAAGGATGTTCAAAAAACGTGGAGTAAAAAATGAGAAACACTTCCAGTGATACTGAAACGTGCTAATTTTCGCGGTGAAAGTCGAAACCTGCTAGTTTTCGCGCGGATATCAAGCGTGCTTGTTTTCGTAAAAAATCTGAAACATGCTAGTTTTCGTAAGCAGCGTCGATATACTCTTTCGTTCTCGATAATGGTTAAAACAAATCGAAAAATATTTGATCCAGGGAATAAAAAACCTGCCTGATATTCGTTTTTTTTTCTTCCAATCTTCAAATACTGTTTATCGTTTGCCGCGAGTGAATATTCCGAATAAAGTGTATACGAGTCGCGGTTTGAATTGGCTTTTTGTTTATCGCGTGAATTTTGCGTGAATCCATTACAGTTGAGGTACGCGATTTCACGGGAGTGCATTGCGCGACGGTTGGAAAAAACTTTTCTCAAGACGACGACACTTTTGTCAAGAAGAATACTTTTGGCCGAGAAAATGGGAAAGATCAGCAGGAGGAAAAATGGCATTATGAAAACTCAGCAAGGCCACGAGCGTGAGTAATGAAAAATCGTGACGTTTCCATACACCGATAGTTCCAATCTTCGTCGAATATACCTCGGAGGTTAAAAACCGTTGGAGTTTGCTGCCATTTTGTAAAAACGATTTTCCTTATATATACTCTTTCGTTCACGATAATTATTACAACAAATCGAAACATATTTGATCCAGGGAATAAAAAACCTGCCGAATATTCGTTTTTTTTTTTTTTTTTCAATCTTCAAATACTGTTTATCGTTTGTCCCGCGTGAATATTCCGAATAACGTGTATACGAATCGCGGTTGGAATTGGCTTTTTATTTACCGCGTGAAATGCTATTGCGTGAAAAGGTGAGAGAATCGATGAAACAAAAAAAAAAAAAAAGAACGCGATAGAGACGAAATAGAAGAAGAAAAAAAATTGTTTTTCGTCCGCTCGTTGCTTTTTATTTCGTCTTTCGCGATCTCGCTCGTGGGCAAGGGCTCGTGTGATAGAGTGACAAAAGTGTCCTTTTTTTTTTTCTTCTTTTTATCTTTTCTCTTTCGCCCCTCGTCGAGCTCGCAACGTGGCTCACCACGAGCAAGAGAGACGCGAAACACAATTCTAGCGGCGCTGAATTTCCTTCGCGTTCTGTGTTTTTTTTTTTTCTTCTCCTCTTCTCTTCTCTTGTTGTCGCTCGCTCAATCTTTTTGTCAAATAGTCGAGGGAAAGTGTTTTTTTTTTGTTTCTTTTTCGAGAGAAACAAAACCAGCTGGCGCTTTTTTCCTGACCCATAGCCCTGAGCACCGTGTGTGTTCCCCGGGGCTGTCCCATTCGGTAGCGATCCGAAACTTTTCAACCTTACATATATATATGTAGTATATTTGGGTCATCATACTATTGAAAGTATAAAAGACAATCTATGGTTGCGCGTCGATGCAGATTTGCTTTGGAACATCCTATATTCATCATTTACTATTTGATTCTATGTTATACAAAGCGTTTAGTGAATTTTCCTTTTTTTTTTTTTCGTCTTTCTTTCTCGTACGCCATAAATTTGAGCAACCCCAGCTCTCGCGTAAAGTGCACTTTGCCATGCTATCCCTGCGTTATAACACACGCGCGAAATTGAGTATCGACGACCCTTTGGTTCTCCCCCCTTTCATCCTCGGACGCATCGAACACCGGGATGGGAAAATCATGTGGAACGACACGATTTTTGTATTTACCCGACAAATACGATATTTCTCTGACACACAAACCTACTCTTCGTCGCTTCCTCGAAATTTCGCACAACGCTTAATGCTTCCTCTGCGAAAAAAAAAAAAACGCCAAAATCGAGACGGATATTCTTTCTTCATAGAGGATTCGATTCAAGCGTTTTGCGGAAATTTCGAAGCAACTTGCAGCTTTCCTTTCATGCTTGAAGTTTAAGAGCAAATATTTTATCATCGCGTACCATTAATCAAATCGAATGATTGGATCATTGAAATTTTTTTCCATTTTTGAGAAATAAAAATATATATATATATATATATATGAGTATATTTGGATTTGCCGAGAATGTTCAGCCAAAATGAAAAATTTACATATATATGCGTGCTCCAGTGATGTAAATCGTCCAAGTAATATTTCTCGATTTTCCGGTTTTTTACATTGATTTTTTGAGTTATCGACGGAAACTCGGTGTTTTTCGTAATCAGCGGAAAATTTCCGATCTAAGAGGATATTGGAAACATTGTAAAAAAGGGAAAAAATTGTTTTCTCATTTTTTGCCCACTTTTTCAGAGACCTCAAAATAGCGAAATTTCAAATGGCCATAACGTGACTCCCGTTTGGTCGATTTTAGGTTTTGAGGGGGCTTTCTGAAACGTCTCGAGTAGACTTAGAGAACGCCGCTTGCCTCATTCCGATATCGCAATTATTTCCGCCACAGTATTACATTGAATATCGGCGAAAAAAATGAGATGGGGTTGGAGAAATTCGTAAAAATCGATGGTCCAACTTAAAAAATCGGTAAAAAATTGAAAAAAAATTGTAGCTCAATAAATGAAGCGGCATTTCAAAGGTTGAACGGTTAGGAAAAGAATGAGCACGGAATGGGGTTCCAACTCCATCGGGAAGCAACGTTACAGCGATTTTAGTGAAGCCTTCTGTTTGGCCGAAATGCAAAAAAATTTTGAATTTTTAAATTTTCTCTTGGGACGACATATCGATGTATTGTGACTCGCTGATTACTAATTCACTAGCCATTTCTTTGAGAAACTCAAAATTTCATTGAAAATCGTCCAAAAAGTGATATTTTTCGATTTTCGCATTTTTCACATTGATTTTTTGATTTTTCGACGAAAACTCGGTGTTAATCGTAATCAGCAGAAAATTTCCGATCGAATAGAGTATCTAAACATTGGAAAAAAAAAAAAAAGGTTTGTAATTTTTTGCCTACTTTTTCAGAAACCTTAAAATGTCGAAATTTCAAATGGCCATAACTTGGCTCCCGTTTGATCGATTTCGAATTTTGAGGGGTGTTTTGTAAACGTCTCGAGTAGACTTGGAGAATGCATTTAGGATCATCCCGATATCTCAATTATTGCAGCCGTGAAAGCGGGTTGAAAATTGGCGAAAAAAATAAGAAGGGAAAAATTCGCAAAAATCGATGGTCCAACTTCAAAAATCTATAAAAAATCCAAAAAAAATCCTAGCTCAATAAATGAAGCGGCATTTTAAAGGTTGAACGGTTACGGAAAGAATGAGCACAGAGTGGGGTTCCAGCTCCATCAGGGAGCAACGTTACAGCGATCTTAGTAAAGCCACTACTTTTTGGCCGAAATGCAAAAAACATTTCAACTTTTAAATTTTCTTTTAAGACGCTATATCGATGTATTTCGACTCGCTGATTATTAATTCATCAACCAATCCCTTGAAATACGCAAAATTCCGTTAAAAATCGTCCGAAAAGTGATTTTTTTCGATTTTTACATTTTTTACAAATAAAAAAAGATATACCAGGGGTGTTAGTTGAAGTTTGCCGGTTTTACCAGTAGATGTCGCTAGCAATATGTATACATTTCTATGATTTGGCATGTATGTCATTTTTTTCTATTGACATTAACCTACAAAAATACGCAAGTCACATTCCGCCAAAATAATAGCGTCATATTTGTTTACCTCAGTGAATACCAGGGGTGTTAGTTGAAGTTTGCCGGTTTTACCAGTAGATGTCGCTAGCAATATGTATACATTTCTATGATTTGGCATGTATGTCATTTTTTTCTATTGACATTAACCTACAAAAATACGCAAGTCACATTCCGCCAAAATAATAGCGTCATATTTGTTTACCTCAGTGAATATGTCGAGTTTCGTTCCAAGTAAATCGCATTTGCGGCATTCGTTGCTTTTATTATTTCATCAAAAGAAAAAAGCAGCTGAAGCTCACCGATTGCTGGTAGAAACTTATGGTGAACATGTTCCAGTGATTAGAACATGTGAGACATGGTTTCGTCAATTTAAAAGTGGAGATTTCGATTTGACAGACAATGAACATCCTGGTGCAGAGAAAAAGTTCGAAGACGAGGAATTGCAGGCGTTATTGGATGTTGATCCAACCCAATCGCAACAAAAATTCGGCAGAAACACTAAATGTGCCTCGAGGAGCAATTTGCCAACGTTTAAAAGCCATGGGAAAGATCCAAAAGTATGGAAAATGGGTGCCACACCAGCTGAACGATAGGCAAATGGAAAATCGAAAAACCGTTTGTGAAATGCTGCTTCAACGATTCGAAAGGAAATCTTTTCTGCATCGAATTGTCACGGGGGACGAAAAGTGAATTTATTTTGAGAACCCGAAGCGAAAAAAATCATGGCTTTCACCTGGTGAAGCCGGCCCATCGACTGCAAGGCCAAATCGCTTTGGCCGTAAGACAATGCTCTGTGTTTGGTGGGACCAGTGTGGTGTGGTGTACTACGAGCTGTTAAAACCTGGTGAAACGGTGAACAAGGATCGCTACCGACAACAAATGATCAATTTGAATTATGCGTTGATCGAAAAAACGGCCGGAATGGGCCCGAAGACATGGCAAAGTTATCTTGCAACATGACAACGCGCCGTCTCATACCGCTAAACTGGTGAAAGACACATTAAAAACACTTAATTGGGAAATATTATCACACCCGCCGTACTCTCCAGACCTCGCCCCGTCCGACTATCACCTTTTCGCATCGATGGGACACTCCCTTGCAGAGTAGTGCTTCGCTAATTTTGAAGAAGTCGAAAAATGGCTCGTCGAATGGTTTACCTCGAAAGAGAAAAAGTTTTTTTGGGATGGTATCCATAATTTGCCTGAGAGATGGGCGAAATGTGTAGAAACCAATGGTCAATACTTTGAATAAAAAAACTTTGAGATTCCTCTGAAAATTAAGTGTTTTCTTTATCGAAAAAGCCGGCAAATTTCAACTAACACCCCTGGTATGTGTGAATATATTTGAATTCGTCGACAATGTTCAACGAAATGACAAATTTACATATATATGCGTGCACCAGTGATGTATGTACCCTCGTTCATTCGCAATGCACGAGTCAATTGGCGCAATCTGTCGCTAATCGATTGATCCAACACGAGGGTTTCAAGCGTGTAAATATGCCGAGCAAAGTTAATGTTCAGTGACGAGACGGAAAGGGCAAAAAAAACCCATAAAGTCTCGTGGGAGCCCAGTAATTGGCAGTCTGTATATAAAGAAAGAAAAAAAAAGTGCCAATCACCGATGTCCGATTTTTTTTCCATTTTATTTTCTACCGATTGGAATAATTTTTTTCATGATCCGAAAAACACTCGAAACATTCAGTCGTTTGGTATAATTTTTACCAATTTTTCTTCGGAAAATAGAAAAATTAAACATAATACTTCCGACTTTAAAGTTTCGAATCATCCTTAATACGAACTATCGACGTCTCAATAATTCGCCTCCTTGCGAACGGTTGAAAAACATTTATATTTTCATTACTGAAATATACAAAAATTCTTATAACTGACCGTCATTACCGGCCAGTCCACTCTGACTCTATAAATACGGAAAACGTCAACGCTCGAATCATTCGGGCACCCCTTTATTCTCTTTATTATTTTATAACCCGTCGCAGTAACGACAGTCATTATAAAAAGTAATACCAGTTTGGAACCCGACCCGGAGTATGTTTTTACAAAGTTTTTAAAGGCATTCTGACCGTCGGAGAAGCCTATAATTAATCGAGTTAGCGAGAGGTCTTAAAAGCTTCGTTCGCCGCCATAGAACTATTAAGTTATACAGATATACTACAGTGTTGGGCATTTGAAGTGAAATTTGAATAATTGCACTTCGACGCTGCCCAACTTCGCAGCGCTTCCTGGGGTAACGATAACCGTCAATTTCTTTTCACGTCGTCATAGGCCTTCGTGAATAATACATCCAGGATAAAAATGTGCCCAATTGGTCCAGCAGTTTTTCGCGCTAGGCCCGACAAAAGATCTCCACTTTAACCCTCCTCTCCTGCAACCGAAGGGTTGCCGATCCAATTGCTCCTTGACTAGTTTCCTTCCTTCTTCTTAATTCTTCAGTTCAACATCATATTTACCCTCTATCACATCCGCAACCCTTAAATCACCAGGTCCACGGATCACTCGATTTTCCACCCTTCCCACATTTTCGTCGCACACGTCCGCAATTGTTGACCAATCGAAGAAATTTCGTTCGAAAGATTATCAAATTTCCTTGAACGTACTTTTTCTGATATTTTCAAATGTTCACGCAAATCGGCAAACATATCAGGATTTCACTTCAAATAGTGAGCGCTGTATAAATATTGTATGGCGAAATACGGGTAGCCATCGTCTACGATCAGAACTAACCAGAATCTTGAAAAGATCCCAGTGCCCAAAGAATATATACAGGGTGGGCCATTTGAATCTATGCACCCAAATTTCTTTGTACCTAAGACAGATACGGAAAAATGGTTCAGACAAAAGTTGTTCAAGATAATGGTGGTCACCTATCTGTGTAACTAGCTTTGACCTTGAGACTACTTGTCAAGGTTATTTGAAGGTCAGAGTGGTTTTTTTAAAATGGGAACCCCTATTTTTGACACCGGATTCGAAAAGAGCGGAAAATTTTAAGTCTGAAATGGTATTTAAAATTTTTTTTTCGTGACCTTGAGAAGGTCAATTATCGTGGTTAAAGTTATAATCGTAACGATAGTGAGAGGCAAGGGGACTCACTTTAATCAAGCACCCCAAAGGAAACAGAACTTACTACGTCCACGTCGCTGTTTCCGGGTAACGCTACTTTTAGCGTTACCCGGAAACAACTTACAACTTTATAACTCTAAGGTTAACTCATTTAAAGCAACAGCTACTAAGAGCTTGTGGAATAAGAAACACTAAATGGCCTTTTTGTGGTAGGCCTTAAAACGTTAAATTTTTCATTTTTTCTTGATTCGGTATCAAAAACAAAGTTTCCCGTTAATAAAACGACTCTCCTTTAAATGACCTTGAAAAATGACGTCAAGGTCAATATTGTTGAGGTTGTTGTCACATCCCAGTTCGATCTTTCTTATAAAGGTACCTTCACAACGTTTATTCTGCCAAAAAATTAAAATAAACAGCTACCAGGCAGTTATTTAGCATTTGACCTTAAATTGACCTTCTGAAGGTCACGAAAATAAAAAATTTTAAATACCATTTCAGACGTAAAATTGTCCGCTCTTTTCGAATCCGGTGCCAAAAATAGGGGTTCCCAATTTTAAAAAACCACCCTGACCTTCAAATAACCTTGACAAGTAGTCTCAAGGTCAAAGCTAGTTACACAGATAGGTGACCCCCATTATCTTGAACAACTTTTGTCTGAACCATTTTTCCGTATCTGTCTTAGGTACAAAGAAATTTGGGTGCATAGATTCAAATGGCCCACCCTGTATATACGAGGCATTTAGCGCCAATTGGGACCCTTATCTTTGACCCTCATTCTTTTCGATATGGTTGACACGAAAATTAGAAACTTGCACGTTCCCTAATATTTAAATGCCAGTGTGCTTAAAATGTGCCAAAACGTCCGAAAATCAAATTTAGAATAAAATATCCGTATATGTTTGTGCGATAGGACCCAAAAATTCAATAATAATCACATAAAAAAATAATAATAATCACTGACCCGACGATTTGGCTTGAAACGTCCTATATTATATCTTTCTTTCAGTGCCCAGTAGTACACACGGCGTCCCTCGAGAGGGCGAAAGCTCCATAAAAAAGAAGAAGCGGAAGAAGAAGAAGAAAAGAATTCATGATTTGCTCTGGGCTGACCAGGAGGGTCAGTGTCAGAATTTCAGGATACCGAGAGGGGAACCGTGGATATGTACACATATATAACCGCAACGATACCTCCTTGTTAACTCTACGAGGAACTACGCGGCGGGTCATATACTTGTTAAATATTCAAATTTTCATTAGTTTGAGCAAACGTCCATACGGGGTGCCGTTCTCATTATTTACACGGTTGTTCCGTATAGCGTGCCGGTCCGCTAAAAGTGTTAACCGCGAAGGGCACTACGAGAAAGTTTAAAGAAACATTTTTCTTCTCTTAAAATCGAGATCTTAGTGTATGATAAAAAAAAGGGGAAATTACCTTCGCATTTGTGGCAGTACCGATTGCGATGCACTCTTGCAAGCCTCGACGCAGTTACGTCTGAGCTTGCGAACGCGTTCACGAAGCTCCGGGCCATCCCGTGACTGTCCGATGTTAATCAACAAGTCACGAAACTGCGCCACTTGGCTGTTGATGTCTTGAATCTGCTGCAATTGACACGTAACACTTGAATAACGAATAAATTCATTATTTAAACCTTACAATTTTGCTTAAATAGATATATTCATAGATTAAACGGCTCCAAGCGTTGTGTGAAATGTCGAGGAAGCTACTTGCAGCTTTTTCTATGTCAATCTGAATATTTTTTTTTTCATAACCGAAAGAGCACTTCGAACAATCTTTCATTTGGGATCTTAGGGTACGTTTATTTTCGCAATATAAACAAATAAAACACGTGTATTACATCATTCAATAATGGAAGTACCCTTTAAGGTAGTAGTCTGGTAACTTAAGCTGATTTTCATGTCTTTTTTGGAGGGCGTTTTTTGTAGGAAAATAAAAATGAATCGTTTTGGATATTTAGGATGTTTTTATTTACTCATTAAAGATACAAAAAAAATTTTTTCGAAAAAATTCAATCGTTTATCATTATTATTATTATTGATCGAAGTTGGCACCTTGAAGTTGGTAGCCCGGGTCCTAACTTTTTTTTTCTACCCAACCGATTGCTTTCAAATTTTAAGAGGCTACTCTACACACTTATAGTTCTCGTCGGAACCACCGAGAAATTTTTTCACCCCTAACTTTTTATTTTACAACCCCTTCTTTGCTAAAATAAAAGGATCTTAGCAAAGAAGGGGTTGTAAAATAAAAAGTTAGGGGTGAACAAATTTCTCGGCGGTTCCGACGGGAACTATAAGTGTGTAGAGTAGCCTGTTAAAATTTGAAAGCAATCGGTTCGGTAGAAAAAAAGTTAGGACCCGGGTTGCCAACTTCGAGGTGCCAACTTCGATCAATAATAATAATAATAATAATAAACTATTCAATTTTTTCAAACAATTTTTTTTTGTATCTTTAATATGTAAATAAAAACATCCTAAATATCCAAAACGATTCATTTTTATTTTCCTACAAAAAAACGCCCTTCAAAAAAGACATGAAAATCGGCTTAAGTTACCAGACTACTACCTTAAGGGAGAACACCACTGTGACCCCCTGTTTTTTTTCACATTTTTCAAGAATTTTTTTTTGTCCGAAAAAAAAGAGATATTCGAAAAATTTTGTTGGGTTTTGTTCCTTGTTTATTAACGTATCAATAAACATTTTTTTCAAATTTTTCACGCCGCATGGTGGCGCTGGGGAAGCTCTCGCGTCAGGTGCTGTCATTTCCGCGGCACGCAGCAGAACTCTCTTCAACGTCGATCTGAAAAAAAATACCGAGTGTTTTCGTTAATAATATGATATTTTGGAGAGAAGTACATAGGGATTTGGAAAAATATCGTTTTAAAAAAAATAGGCACGCATTTGAAATTAACTTTAATTTCAAAGGCGTGCCTATTTTTTTTAGAACGATATTTTTCCAAATCCCTATGTACTTCTCTCCAAAATATCATATTATTAACGAAAACACTCGGTATTTTTTTTCAGATCGACGTTGAAGAGAGTTCTACTGCGTGCCGCGGAAATGACAGCACCTGACGCGAGAGCTTCCCCAGCCTCACCATGCGGCGTCAAAATTGTGAGAAAAATGTTTTTTGATACACTAATAAACAAGGAACAAAACCCAAAATATTTTTTCGAATAACTCTTTTTTTTTCCACAAAAAAAAATTCTTGAAAAATGTGAAAAAAAACAGGGGGTCACAGTGGTGTTCTCCCTTAAGAGGTGAGGCGACTCTAGAGGCCGAGAAAATAGGCTTTTTTGGGGATTTTTTTTCAGAAAAACTACAAAATAAATCGAGATTAAAAAATAAGGTGTTTATCATACATATCAGTGACTGTACAGAATAATTTTTTTGAAGTGATTAATTTCAAAATGGCGGCTGTGCAGCGTTTTTGCAATGACGTCTCCGTTTTTGTTGGCCGGAAATATAATTCAGACAATTTTCAACCGATTCACTTGAAATTTTGAATATATCTTTACAAATACATTGTCTATGGAAGTGCGTAGGATTTTTTCGATTTATTGATTTTTTGCCAAATCGCCCACTTCTAAAGTGAAAAGTGACAATTTGCTTAAAAAATCCTTAGAAAATTGTTAATAACCAATGAACTATGCAGTATAGAAAAAAAATCCTACGCGCTTCCATAGACAATGTATTTTTAAAGATATATTCAAAATGTCAAGTGAATCGGGTGAAAATTGTCTGATTTATGTTTCCGGCTATCAAAAACGGAGACGTCATCGCAAAAACGCTGCACAGTCGCCATTTTGAAATTAATCGATTCAAAAAAAATTATTGTATACAGTCACTGATATGTATGATAAACACCCTATTTTGTAATATCGATTTATATTGTATTTATAATGAAAAAAAATCCCCGATAAAGCCTATTTTTTCGGCCTCTAGAGCGGCCTAACCCGTTAAGAGCTTTAAGGAGTAATACGCAGTCAGAAGACCGGAAAAAGGCGATTTTTCAAGAATTTTTCCTGGAAAGACATTTTAATTCATTAACGTAAAAATTTATATACGTATCGTGGTAACTTTTAACTTTATTTTCATATTTTTTATTTGTAAAAATGATGATTTTTAAAGCTGCTATAGCCGATCTCCGGGAGTTCCTCTAAAAAAAAAGGTGTCTGGCGGTGAGCACGATATTTCCGGTTTGGATTATACAAAATAAAAAAAACCAAAAAGATTCTATTAGTGGATAGATAAATCTAGGTATTGATCGAAGGAATCGTCGAAATTTTTATTTTTGACAAAATGGTGGCTCCAAAAAGAAAAAATTCCAATTTTCGACCAAAATTTTTTCGTTGAATTGTTAAATAAAAACATAACAATTATCGGAAATCTCATTCCTTCGGTTAATACCTAAAGAATATATCTGAGATGGTTGTGTCAAAATTGCAGACCGACCGGCTCAGCCGTTTTTGCGTACTCGTGCTCACCGACTTTGAAAACACCGTTTTGAGAAGAACGCGTTCAAAGTTTAGGGCCGCCTGTTTTGTAACGCTCCGAGCGTCCTCACAAATATGCATAAATCTCCAAGAATATTTGCCGGATCGATTTGAAATTTTCAGAGAATATACACAAATATATGTACATTCCGAAAATGCAATTAAAAAAAAAATCGTTTTTTAGAAATATCCAATTGCGTATAATCCCTCAAGACTTTGTTGACCCCGCAGCATAACGGAAAAGTAAATATTTAAAAATCTCGTACAAGCACTTTAAACATTGCTTTTCAACATATTCTTGTAACCATCACCCCCTAGTTAATTTAAAGTATACATTTCATTTTTCATTATTTTTCCATAATCTATTGATCATTATTTTTTAACATAACAAAATGACCCGCAGTTTTTGATTCTCTTGTTAATTTTGCACTTTACGCATTTACTCGACCGTTCTTTCGAATCATTCGCGGGACAAACAATAAAATGCTAAACAAAGAAACGCCAAGATTGATTATAATACGTAACAACATTTATAAATACCAGTACGATAGCGCGATCCGATTTTTCGTCGTGGCATTTGCTCGTCGACGGAGTCGGCGATTGCGTCATTATCCGAATGATATTTCACGGACGCGATTAACGAGAATCTCTCTCTCATCGCGTCGAATATTCGGCGATTAGTTAATCATCATCGAACGAGAAAAAAACAAACGATATAAAAATGACTAAAGCCGTTCGGTACGTTTGTCGCGCGAAACATTGTTCGTTCGTGATTCCTTCAAAAAAAATCATTCAATTTAATTGCCGCGCTTGTACCAAAAAAATTAAAAAAAAAATTAAAAACAAAACTATTCCAACACTCGAAGAACGTGCTAAATATCGTAGATTGTTTCATCGATTCGACTCGATCTCATAGATCTCGCGTACCGATCGCGGACAACGATCGGCAACGAAAAATCTCGAATTTACATATTTTCGTCGTTTGCACAACAAATAAATGACAAACATGACGATTTTATGAAACTCGCTGTTGTACCTCAAACGAAATTTCATTGAAACTTAACGGCCGGCAGGCATTTCACGAGCCATTCAACTGGAGAGTTTCAGTCAACGAGTATATAACTTGTCCGATTGACGTTTCTCAATGTTAATGAATCACCATGATATATACCGGTAGCTGACAAAACATTCAAAGGATTTTATTTAGACGGCGAGTCGTACGCGCGCACACCCTCTACGAATGAAAATCAGGCCCGAAATTCAATTACGTCGTTTAAATTAATTCAATAACACTTTAGAGTGAGAGAGAAAGTGAGTCATCTTTGTTGTCGTTGTTTGATGTTATTTGACGTAGCCACATTGACACCGGGTAAAATGTTTAATACATTTTTTTTTTTTTACAGTAACGAGGCTCGCAGCACGCATCTTTAATTCGTGAAGATCATTGAGAACGAATTTTCATCGAATCTTCATTGACTTCCGAAGCCAGTCTCCGAAAGAATTACATTCTATCAGTGGATGTAATTTAAAGGGATGGCGGTTTTTGCGGTAACGCGCGCCGCGAGCTTTCCAACGCGACTGAAGGTGAAAAGGAAAAGTCGCGCGCGGATTCCCCATCTACGTATGTATACGCGATTTCGCGCCCAGGAGAAGATATAGTTCGCTTCGCAGGGGTTTACCCCATTCGCGCATCAGAATTTGCGCGGTTTTCCCCTCCGCTGTCCAAACGGAGCTCTTCGAAGCGCGTGCGTCAAACCCTTGCAGAATTTTCCGAATTTTCGAATAAGAAAGAAAAAAAACACGAAACGAAATTGGGTCGGTTATCCGAACAATGGAGTTGCTACGGTCGTTTTAATAATAAAGTAATAGGGTTTCTGGAAATTTCGTATTCCAAAGATGTACATATTTTACACTAGGGGCGAGTGATCTGTCACATATTACGATGAATATACGTTTTATGGGTATATATAAATACTATATAAGGAATTGGAAGATTTGGGCGTTACGCGCCCTTGGATCTCATCCCTTGATTCACCGTTCGGGAAGGGCGGTCAGCTCCACCGTATGAGAAATAAGCGTGTCCGTACGGGGAAGCTAACGACCTCTCCTTTATCATAAGATGAGGAGGTTCAGTTTCACCGTAGGTGAAGTTGATCCCCCCCTCGATTTTTATATACGACGCCGGTGGCGCCAAGATCAAACGGGCTATCTAATGGAAGAAGAATTTTTTAAATCGGATTAGTATTTCCTGAGATTAGCGCGTTCAAACAAACATACTAACTCTCCAGCTTTATTATAATACAGTGCAGATGTAGTATAGTAGTAAGATAGTAAGACTAGAGTTACAGTTTGAAGCTATATAGTCTAGAGACTTCCCGAATAAACGGGCAATCTAATGCAAAAAGAATTTTTTAAATCGGATTAGTATTTTCTGAGATTAGCGCGTTCAAACAACCATACAAACGGTCAAACTTTATTGTAGTACAGTGCAGATGTAGTATAGTAGTAAGATAGTAAGATTAGAGTCATAGTATAAAGTTATATGGCCTAGAGCCTTCCTGAATAAACGGGCAATCTAATGCAAAAAAATTTTTTAAATCGGATTAGTATTTCCTGAGATTAGCGCGTTCAAAAAACATATAAACGGTCAAACTTTATTGTATTACAGTGCAGATGTAGTATAGTAGTAGGATAGTAAGATTAGAGTCGTGGTGTGAAGTTATATGGCCTAGAGCCTTTCCGAATAAACGGGAAATCTAATGCAAAAAGAATTTTTAAAATCGGATTAGTATTTCCTGAGATTAGCGCGTTCAAAAAACATATAAACGGTCAAACTTTATTGTATTACAGTGCAGATGTAGTATAGTAGTAGGATAGTAAGATTAGAGTCGTGGTGTGAAGTTATATGGCCTAGAGCCTTTCCGAATAAACGGGCTATCTAATGGAAGAAGAATTTTTAAAATCGGATTAGTATTTCCTGAGATTAGCGCGTTCAAACAAACATACAAACGGTCAAACTTTATTGTAGTACAGTGCAGATGTAGTATAGTAGTAAGATAGTAAGATTAGAGTCATAGTATAAAGTTATATGGCCTAGAGCCTTCCTGAATAAACGGGCAATCTAATGCAAAAAAATTTTTTAAATCGGATTAGTATTTCCTGAGATTAGCGCGTTCAAAAAACATATAAACGGTCAAACTTTATTGTATTACAGTGCAGATGTAGTATAGTAGTAGGATAGTAAGATTAGAGTCGTGGTGTGAAGTTATATGGCCTAGAGCCTTTCCGAATAAACGGGAAATCTAATGCAAAAAGAATTTTTAAAATCGGATTAGTATTTCCTGAGATTAGCGCGTTCAAACAAACATACAAACGGTCAAACTTTATTGTAGTACAGTGCAGATGTAGTATAGTAGTAAGATAGTAAGATTAGAGTCATAGTATGAAGTTATATGGCCTAGAGCTTTCCTGAATAAACGGGCAATCTAATGCAAAAAAAAATTTTTTAATCGGATTAGTATTTCCTGAGATTAGCGCGTTCAAACAAACATATAAACGGTCAAACTTTATTGTATTACAGTGTAGATATAGTATAATAGTAGGATAGTAAGATTAGAGTCGTGGTGTAAAGTTATATGGCCTGGAGCCTTCCCGAATAAACGGGCAATCTAATGCAAAAAGAATTTTTAAAATCGGTTTAGTATTTCCTAAGATTGGCGCGTTCGAACAAACATACAGACTCTCCAGCTTTATTATAGTAGTAAGAGAGATATTTATGTGTACGTATATACTCGTATGTGTACCGCACACCGAGAATATTCCCTCGTGTTGAGAGTAAAGCTCGTTTATATTTTCCTCTGAAACGGCCAGAAAAATAAAACCAAGTCTTACCGCGAGAGGTCAACTCGCGAATTTCTCAAATCTCATGGGGGAAAAAAAAGAAAATCTCCGTTCCTCTACTTTAATCCTTGTTGTATTTTATTTTTCCGGAAGCCCGGACATTCTTGAGCCTCGTACGAAAGCTCGGTACTCGGGGAAATGAAATCCCGAGAGTGAATCAGTGAAATTGGGAGGAAATAATGTCACTGGTACTCGTAGGTGACCGTTCTACGACCACGCTGACCTACACACTTTATCCCAAACCTATCGAAACAAAAAGTTTTATATTCACATTCAGAAATTCATTTTTGCTTTGATGAAACAACCTGCAAGTTTCTACCTTTTTGTTTCATCGATTTCCTGAAATGAAAAAAAAGTAAGTCGCAATTTTTCCACTCCAGAATTGTATCGCGTACTCCAATGGAATTTTCGTTCAAAAATTCGTTTTGTTTTTTACGGTTCAATAACATTTTTGATTATTCAAATGTTACTTCCGTCGAAGAAATGCAATCTTCTCGTTCTCCTGACGTACAACTGACGTTAGCAGAGATAAACCCCCTCCGATCGCTCTTCGGTGTATATATATAGCAAAGTATAGAATATTCTATACATTACACTATAAAAGTTGTGACAAAGCTATCGGCCGTTTGAGAGGACCAAATGCGCCTGAACGCGGATTCGAGTTTACGCTCTCTCGCCCATGTGCTCCCATTTTTTCTGTTTTTTTTTATTCTTTTTGTTGCCAGTGCTGCTGCAAGTATGCACTCGTTTATCGTTCAACTTCGCTCTGTTACGTCCTCTCCTTTTGCACCTTTATCGTTCTTCCTCGTTATATCTGTATATACATTACTTTCCATACTATATTCGATACTAAAAACCTATATGTAACCTCCACTCCATATCGAAAATACGAGATCTTTTATATCGGTGCGCGGACGTGCGAGTAATAAGAAAAAGGGGATCGTTTTTTTTTTTCTTTCTTTGATCGCCACTTGTGCGCCAACGGAGTCATCATTGAAATAAAAAAGTAAAGGAGAAGAAAAAGAAAACAAGCAAACACAAATAACGAACAATTTAAAAGAAACAATATTTAAACGGCACTTTACCGGTTTTTTTATCATATTGTTTTGATTTCATTCGAACTCAGTCGCGAACAGGATCTAATAATGGCGGATTTTGGTATGAAAATTTTGGCCGGTAAATGAAAAATTACAAACGTTCCAGAGGCCATTTTCGATTATTAAAATCTCTGTAAAATCAAAATTAGTCGTGCAATATTAAGGGCGGGGTAAGGTATTTAAACTTTTTTTTCTAATTTTTGAAATGAATGTATAACATCTCAAGAATATTTTGTCGAAATTTCAAGTCGATCGGAGCAAAATTAACGGAGTTATGAGCGTTTGAGCGTCCGTTGCTCCGGACCGATTTAAAGCGTTTTTCTGAAACTTGTCAAAACGTTAAAGCGTTTATTCTGAAACTTGTCAAAACTTTAAAGCGTTTTTCTGAAACTTATCAAAACTTTAGAGCGTTTTTCTGAAGCTTGTGCAAAACTTTGAAGCGTTTTTCTGAAACTTGTCAAAACTTTAAAGCGTTTTTCTGAAACTTGTCAAGACTTTAAAGCATTTTTCTGAAACTTGTCAAAACTTTAAAGCGTTGTTCTGAAACTTGTCGAAACTGTAAAGCATTTTTCTGAAACTTGTCAAAACTTTAAAGCGTTTTTCTGAAACTTGTCAAAACTTTAAAGCGTTTTTCTGAAACTTGTCAAAACTTTAAAGCGTTTTTCTGAAACTTGTGCAAAACTTTGAAGCGTTTTTCTGAAACTTGTCAAAACTTTAAAGTGTTTTTCTGAAACTTGTCAAAACTTGAAAGCGTTTTTCTGAAACTTGTCAAAACTTTAAATCGTTTTTCTGAAACTTGTCAAAACTTTATAGCATTTTTCTGAAACTTGTCAAAACTTTGAAGCATTTTTCTGAAACTTGTGCAAAACTTTAAAGCGTTTTTCTGAAACTTGTCAAAACTTTGAAGCGTTTTTCTGAAACTTGTGCAAAACTTTGAAGCGTTTTTCTGAAACTTGTCAAAACTTTAAAGCGTTTTTCTGAAACTTGTCAAGACTTTAAAGCATTTTTCTGAAACTTGTCAAACTTTAAAGCGTTTTTTCTGAAACTTGTCAAAACGTTGAAGCGTTTTTCTGAAACTTATCAAAACTTTAAAGCGTTTTTCTGAAACTTGTCAAAACTTTAGAGCGTTTTTCTGAAACTTGTCAAAACTTTGAAGCGTTTTTCTGAAACTTATCAAAACTTTAAAGCGTTTTTCTGAAACTTGTCAAAACTTTAGAGCGTTTTTCTGAAACTTGTCAAAACTTTGAAGCGTTTTTCTGAAACTTATCAAAACTTTAGAGCGTTTTTCTGAAACTTGTCAAAACTTTAAACCGTTTTTCTGAAACTTGTCAAAACTTTAAAGCGTTTTTTCTGAAACTTGTCAAAACTTTAAAGCGTTTTTCTGAAACTTGTCAACACTTTAAAGCGTTTTTTCTGAAACTTGTCAAAACTTTGAAGCGTTTTTCTGAAACTTATCAAAACTTTAAAGCGTTTTTCTGAAACTTGTCAAAACTTTAGAGCGTTTTTCTGAAACTTGTCAGAACTTTAAAGCATTTTTCTGAAACTTATCAAAACGTTAGAGCGTTTTTCTGAAACTTGTGCAAAACTTTGAAGCGTTTTTCTGAAACTTGTCAAAACTTTAAAGAGTTTTTCTGAAACTTGTGCAAAACTTTGAAGCGTTTTTCTGAAACTTGTCAAAACTTTAAAGCGTTGTTCTGAAACTTGTCATTTTTGAAGTCGGTGTACGCTGTAACTCAAAATCTAATGGACCAATTTTTATGAAATCTTGTACACTATTTCTACACATAAATCACCCGGTAACGCTGCCAAGTTTTTTTTAATAATTATTTTTTATTTTACAATGACAAATTGGCCGACTTTTTCAAGCGAAAATCGCGTTTTTGACTTTCAAGTGCTACCAAAAATGAAAAAATCGATAAAAAAGAAAAAACTCGACAGCGTTACCTCGAGAAACATCTCACCTAATACACGCATTTTGGTCCAGTGACGAGTTATAGCGTACATCGCGAAACAAGTTTTTTTCGAAGCGCCTGCGGAGATTTGCTGCCAACGGCTTAGTTATCAATATTTTGCAATGAAAATTTAGGAAAATATAGTTCAGATGTTGTATTATTATACGGAAAGTAAATAACTGAACCAGCGTTACCTGTATCGTCTAAAAAAATTCTTGAAAATATGCTTCTTTTTTCACCGAATTAACTTTACCGCTCCGTTAAGGGAATTTATATTTATAGAAGAAGGAGCGAGTGGTAGTCCCTTTCGTCATGTAAATGGCATGAACTCTATTCCCGATTTTCCAATCTGCAGTTTTTTTTTTTCATATTATTATCATTTATTTATATCTTTATCATTTTCCGCTCCGGAGTTGCGCTTTTTTTATTCTTAAAAAATGTGATATCCGTCCGGTAATCATTTTGAGTAAACAGAGCGAAACAAGTGCTCAGAGACGGGAAGAAGAAAAAGAAAAAACCACCGGATTCGTCTTTAATTCACGACGATGTTTCACGACCTCTTCCGCACCGAAGCTAAAATCTTTACACCCTAACTTGGTTTATAATATTTTGCATCTATTGTTCCCTCTCAATTTTCTCTTTTTCTCTCATTTTTTGTTTGTTTTTTTCGTCTCTATCTTGTTGTTTTTTTGTCGTTAGCCCGTAGCTATTCGTTTTTCTCGCTGCTCGACTCATTTTTTTTTCTCTCCCCGTTGTGTTTAACGCGATTGATCCTTTTTGCTCCGACTTTTCCGTCGTACCGGGCTAACAAACACTCTTTCTCTCACAGTCTCCCTCTTCCTCTCGTGATCCTCTCGAGAGGTCCCGTGATTCAATATCCGGCACACGCCGAGCTGGATCGAAGGAAGAGGAGCAAAAAAAAAAAAAAAATTGGTAGAGACAGAGATGAATGGGGTAAACAAAGGCTTGTTTCCACCCTATATACGTGGGGATAGGTATAGCGAATTTATCGATTATTTAACGTAATTTGGATGAGTTAGTACGGGGACTATAAATCGAGAGGCTAATAAAATGAGAATAATTCACCATGGATTCGTTACGGTTAACGATTGTTCTCGTAACGGCCTTATTACACGTGATTTACTAATTTTATTGAGGGCCCACATACCCCTGCGCTCGCGTGAAAACCGAGTAAATTTGAAAAATTATTATAATGGTTACATGGTGGAAAAAAAAATTTAAACGTTGATTTTACATTTTTTATTAACGCTTCAACTATAAGGAGAAAATTTTTTTAAATTTTTTCCCAATATTAACATTACTTAAACGCGTTTTTCTCGAAACAATGTTTTTAGACATTGTCGGCACGATAACTCGGTCAATTTTAAATATTTTTTAACTTTTTTTTTGTCAATCTTGATAATTAATTTTCTCTAGAGTCTGACGAGAGATTGATTTTTTTATTTTTTGGTTGGACAATTTACACGTGATTTACTAATTTTGTTGAGGGCTCACATATCCCTGAGCGCGCTGAAAATCGAGTAAATTTAAAAAATTATTAGGTAAATACGGAGCAAAGGGGACCCACTCCCGATTGATGTTGTCTAGGTACCCTTTCTGAACAACTTTTCCCTCTGACACAATTGGGGATCGTTATTTATTAAAACGTTATTAACAAATAAAGTTAGTAATTCATATAGCTATTTTCCTTATAGCAGCCAGTCCCAATCATCTTGTCCTTCACATGTGTTGTTAAGAATACCCCCCTGAGTAACATACCAAAAGATTTATCCGTCCTCATTGTTTGTTAAAAAGTTATTAACAAAAGAAAATTCACAAATAGAAGATGAAATACTTGCATGGTGCCAGTACACGTATGACCGGAGGGGCTGCGGCCCCCCTGTCCCCACCGCATACCAGCCCATAGACAAACCAAAAACAACCCAAAACAACCCCAGTAACCTAAAGAAACAAACAGACAAACCCAACAAACGAACAAACAATCCCGAAAAACAAACAAACCCAAAACAAACCCAAAACCCAAACGAACAAACCCAACAAACAAATCCAAAACAAACCCAAACCCAATAAACAAACAAATCCAAAACTGTCGACCAGCGTAACGACAGTTTCTTCGACATTATGAGTACCATGTATCCGCTTCATAATATAAATAATGAATAAAACAAATAATTGTTTGTTTATATGTTTGTTTGCGTTGTTTTTGGGTTGTTTTTGGTTTGTCTTTGGGCTGGTGAGTGGAGGATTGCAGGGGGGCGCAACCCCCGCCCTCTCATGCGTGTGCTGTTCACCATACACTAGAACAAGTAGTTCATGTTTGATTTATGAAACTTTTTTTGTTAATAACTTTTTAACAAACAATGAGCGACGGATAAAACTTTTTGTATGCTACTCAAGGATGTATTCGTAACAACAAATGTGAAGGACAAGATGATTAGGACTGGCTGGTATAAGGGAAATAGCTATATGAATTATTAACTTTATTTGTTAATAACTTTTTTATAAAAACGACCCCCAATTGTGTCAGAGGAAAAAGTTGTTCAGGAAGGGTCCCTACACAACATATACGAGGGGGGGACCCAAAAAAAACGGGAATTTCGTCATAATTTCTTTATTTTTTAATATTTTTACACCAAATTCACTTATCGGGATGTTCTTTAGGCTTATCAGCGATTTTTGTTTAACCTCCTCCACAGTGGCAAAACGCTTGATTGCTGCTGTGTTTCGGGGTCGTATCCATAGCACCACGATTCATCACCGGTAATCACCTTGGAAAAAAGTTCAGGGTCCTCTTCGAGCTGATTTTGAAGTTCAAAACATGCCTGAAGTCGACGCTCCCTTTGCTCGTCTGTGAGAAGGCGAGGGACAAATTTGGCTACAAATCTGCTCATGTGCAAATCTTTGGATAAAATCCTCTGAATTGAACTCCATGATATCCCAGACATCTCACAGAGTTGATCAATGGTTCGGCGACGGTCTTCACGAATGAGAGCATTGATTTTGTCGACGTTTTCGTCACTTCTTGACGTTGAGGGGCGTCCCGAACGAGGTTGGTCGTCAATTGACATTTCTCCATTTTTAAAACGTGAAAACCACTCGTAGACTCTCGTTTTACTTAGGGCAGCATCTCCATAAGCAGTCTTAAGGGAGAGGTAAGAGTTTCAGCGTAAAAAAAACACTTTTTTTGCGATTTTTTTTCTCAAATATGGATTGAGCAATTTTATTCGAACCTTTTGTACATTATTGAGCATACTGTTGACAATGTTCTGTATTTTTTTCATGCAGAAATATTGAAGCATAAGCCCGTAACAGAGCTTCTCCCAGAACGTCTTGGAAAAAAAACAATTTGCGGTGTTCACTATAACTCGGCCGGAAATTATCTGAAAATGAAAAACCATGAAAATTTAGTAAAATTATAATCAAATCTTCCCCCCAACGTTCTCTGATAATTTTTTTGTTCATTTAAAAATTTTTGGCGGCCATCTAAAGTGTGAACTGTTATTTTCCACGAAAAATTCCGCCATTTTGTGGGTGGGAAACACCCTTAATGTAAAAGAAAAAAATTTAACTAAACGTTGGGGGGAGGTATTTTATATGTAGAAATTGTGTACAAAGTTTGAAATGAATCGGTCAAGTAGTTTTTAAATGGCAGTGAACACGGACTTTGAAAAAGTAGTTTTGAGAAAAACGCGTCTAAAGTTTATGATGTAAAAAAGTGAAGAATTTTTTTTTTTTTTCCAACTTACACAGAATCATCGATTCCAGCTCCTTTCTTCGCTCGTTTCTACTTTTAAAATATTGTAGTGTATAGTATACACTATATACTATATACACAATAGCAATGAATAACCTGTATACCTGTTCGACAGCTGCACTGCTAGCCCGATAGCGTTAAAGGCCAGGAGATTAATAAGACAATAAATTCACGAATATTGCTTAGATCGGTTTAAAATTTTAAGGACATATTCTTGAAATGTTAAACAATAAGATAAGACAAAAAAAATTCGATTTTTCGAAAGTGAAAACCCTTACCCCGCCCTTAAGCATTACAGTAGTTTCCGCGGCCGATTTCCCCAACAGGAAACAAAATTTCATAGCCACGCGTTGCTCTCGACAATCGGCCATCACGTTTTCGCCGAAATGGAAAAAGTTGTTTCATTACAAAAATTCCCACGGGCGAACCGATGCACTCACGGCAACAGAACTTCGCACACTAACTCAGGAGACGTGTCCCCAACGGACACCTGGTCGAGCAATGGGTTCCCCCACTCTCCCTCTCCGCCGCAGCGAAATTCCCGTTTTTTTTGGGTCCCCCCTCGTATTAAAGGCAAGTCAATCGGAAGTGGGTCCCCTTTGCTCCATATTTACCAATTATTATAATGGTTATATGGTGGAAAAAAAATGTAATCGTTGATTTTACATTTTTTAATTAACTCTTCAACAATAAGAAACAAAATTTTTTTTAAATGTTCCCAATATTAACATTATTTGAACGCGTTTTTCTCGAAACAATGTTTTTAGACAGTGTCGGCACGATAACTCAGTCAATTTTTGATATTTTTCAACTTTTTTTTTTAAATCTTGATAATCAATTTTCTCTATAGTCTGACGAGAGGTCTTTTTAATTTTTTGGTTGAACAATTTATTATAAATTATTAAACACTAATTTTTTTTTTTTCAATTGCATACTAAAGTTTGAAATATTGTAGTGTCTTTATTTGTGAAAAAAAAAATTCCCTCCGTCAGACGATTACCAGTACATTATTTTACTACATCCTTTTTTATTTTTGCAGATTGAATAATTATTTGTGAATTTATGATGTCGACAAGGAGGCGCGATGCTTTTCATCATTAGTCCATTTAAACCCGTAAAAAAATAATGTTGAAATTGAAGAAAAAAAATTTTTTTTAATTTTTTCTCTCACAGTTGAAAGGTTAATAAAAAATGTGAGATCAACAATAAGATATTTTTTCCCCCATATAACCGTTATAATAATTTTTCATATTCACTCGGTTTTCATGCCGCGCGCCAATGGTACGCGGGCGCTTAACCCTCTCAAATGTGCGAAGGTTAACAAAATAATTTTTTGTTTCAGCGTTGGATAAAGTACATGTACTTACGACGTGGGGATCGAGTTTCCAGGGCACGAACGAGTGTCTCGAATGATGAAAGCTAAATTTGCCAATGCTGCTGCTACGACGCGAGCAGGCTGACGCTCGGACGTTCATCCTCGTCAGCTCTATCCACTTCGTCCTCGCTCGGCATCCTTCGCTCGGATGCTTTTGTGTGCTATAGATTTATTGCTGGGAGCCTTCGCGGGCCTATGGTCAGCGTGATTTACCCCGAAGAAAACGAACGAAAAATTCAAGGGGATCCCTCTTCTTCTTTTTCCCACCCTCTTTCTCTTATTTCTCTGGCTCCCTCGACGATCGTTTTCACTCTTCCACCAGCTGATGCCTTCTTTTTATTCTTTCTTCTGCTCTTTTTTTTTTTTTTTTCTTATTAAACGACCAGACCAAAGATCTCGCCGACGTTATAATTCGCGCGTTTTCATCCCTCCTTTCCGATTCTCCTGGAAAATAATACCGGGTGGGGCACGCGTGTTATCAGACAAAAAGTATATAAATCTCGTCGTGTCACACGGAAAACCGTCTGTAACACGATCGAGACAAACGTGTAATATAATTTATGAGGATCGAAGAAAAATAAATAAAGGGGAGGCGACAGAATATTTTTCGTCACACTAAAAGAATTATCGGGATAATTGAATCGAGAACAATGCCGTGATTATGATTCCTCGGCCTTTCTTCTCTTATTTAAGGGATTTTATTTTCTTCTCTTATTTCTTCGTCCTCCATTAAAGGAAATAATTCCTAACATAACTTCTCATTTCTAATAAAATAATCAAAAAAATTTACCGAATGCCATGATGAACGAAAGAAATAACTATGAATCTACGAATTTAAAGTACATTTTGAAAGGGATCATTTGACACCTTATGAAATAAACGTTGATTTTTAGAAAGAAATTCTTAATGAATTAAAGGAAATAATTCCTAACGTCACTTTTCATTTCTAATAAAATAATTGAACAAATTTACCGAAAGTCATGATGAACGAAAGAAATAACAAGGAATCTACGAATTTAAAGTACATTTTGAAAGGGATCATTTGACACCTTATGAAATACCAGGGGTGTTAGTTGAAGTTTGCCGGTTTTACCAGTAGATGTCGCTAGCAATATGTATACATTTCTATGATTTGGCATGTATGTCATTTTTTTCTATTGACATTAACCTACAAAAGTACGCAAGTCACATTCCGACAAAATAATAGCGTCATATTTGTTTACCTCAGTGAATATGTCGAGTTTCGTTCCAAGTAAATCGCATTTGCGACATTCGTTGCTTTTCTTATTTCATCAAAAGAAAAAAGCAGCTGAAGCTCACCGATTGCTGGTAGAAACTTATGGTGAACATGCTCAGGTGATTAGAACATGTGAGACATGGTTTCGTCAATTTAAAAGTGGAGATTTCGATTTGACAGACAATGAACATCCTGGTGCAGCAAAAAAGTTCGAAGACGAGGAATTGCAGGCGTTATTGGATGTTGATCCAACCCAATCGCGACAAAAATTCGGCAGAAACACTAAATGTGACTCGAGGAGCAATTTGCCAACGTTTAAAAGCCATGGGAAAGATCCAAAAGTATGGAAAATGGGTGCCACACCAGCTGAACGATAGACAAATGGAAAATCGAAGAACCGTTTGTGAAATGCTGCTTCAACGATTCGAAAGGAAATCTTTTCTGCATCGAATTGTCACGGGGGACGAAAAGTGGATTTATTTTGAGAACCCGAAGCGAAAAAAATCATGGCTTTCACCTGGTGAAGCCGGCCCATCGGCTGCAAGGCCAAATCGCTTTGGCCGTAAGACAATGCTCTGTGTTTGGTGGGACCAGTGTGGTGTGGCGTACTACGAGTTGTTAAAACCTGGTGAAACGGTGAACAAGGATCGCTACCGACAACAAATGATCAATTTGAATTATGCGTTGATCGAAAAACGGCCGGAATGGGCCCGAAGACATGGCAAAGTTATCTTGCAATATGACAACGTGCCGTCTCATACCGCTAAACTGGTGAAAGACACATTAAAAACACTTAATTGGGAAATATTATCACACCCGCCGTACTCTCCAGACCTCGCCCCGTCCGACTATCACCTTTCCGCATCGATGGGACACTCCCTTGCAGAGCAGTGCTTCGCTAATTTTGAAGAAGTCGAAAAATGGCTCGTCGAATGGTTTACCTCAAAAGAGAAAAAGTTTTTTTGGGATGGTATCCATAATTTGCCTGAGAGATGGGCGAAATGTGTAGAAACCAATGGTCAATACTTTGAATAAAAAAATTTTGAGATTCCTCTGAAAATTAAGTGTTTTCTTTATCGAAAAAACCGGCAAATTTCAACTAAAACCCCTGGTAAACGTTGATTTTTAGAAAGAAATTCTTAATGTATTAATCTCGTGTAATATAATTTATGAGGATCGAAGAAAAAAAATAAAGGAGAGGCAGCAGAATATTTTTCGTCACACCAAAAGAATTATCGGGATAATTGAATCGTGAACAATGCCGTGATTATTATTCCTCGGCCTTTCTTCTTCCCGATGCTCGAAATTCGAGTTACAATTTCGTTTTTTCTTTCACTCGACAAAATTAACGAAACGCCGAGGAGTCATGACGAGCACGGATAAGCAATGATTGAAATAAAAACAAAAGAAAATAACAAGTAAATAGATTGCGTGAAAAAAATCGTCATATTTGAGTAAAAAAAGAACAAAAAAAAACGAAAAAAAAAAAAACAACGTTCGTGTAAGAAATAACGAATTTCGTCACTTGCCACGTTCTAACGTGTATCGACTGCTCTACTACGAGAGAACCGAAGCGCGAGAGCTCGCGAATAAGGGCGCGACACCGCAGCATCTCTCCTTCTCGTCAGATTTGGCTGCTGCTAGTGCAGTTTCGCACAGCTTCTGTCTCTCTCTCTCTCTCCCTTCTCTCTTTCTCTCTCTCCGTTACCTATTCATATAAATATATGAGTCATTCCATTCAAATTTTGGGGAGGAGGGGGGTGCGAAACCCAAAAAAGTCGAACTATCAAAAATACCAAAGGTCGAAAAACTTTTACCATTGAAATAGGAAACGGTCGAAATACCAAAAAATCAAAAAGTTGAATACCAGTGAGGCGCGTTCGAACGACCATTTGGTTTTCGACTTTTTCGTCTTTCGCCATTTCGGCCGTTGAATCTTTACGATTTTCCCATTATTCGAAGCGTCCGACCTTTTGGTTTTTTCGCTATTTTCACACCCCTACCGAATTTCGCGCACTTCCACTCCTGAGACTCTTGGATTTCGTTAATTATTTTTAATACTGTCGCACTGAATCCCAAAAGGCTGCTGAGGTTTCATTAATTTTTTTACGAATCACTATGTTTTTCGGTTTAAAGGGAGGAAAAAAAAATAGGGGTTAGTAGAAAAAAAAATTTGATGATGCCTTTTGGGATAAGTACGATTTTATGAAAAAATAATATGGTAAATCTGAAAGAGTCACGGTCAGAGGCTGGTGGGGTGAGAATGAGATGCTCTATATATACACACACACACATATACGTGTATATTCGTCGACAAGCCGCACCCTCATCCCTCTATGACTCGGCTCTCACTCGCGCCCTCCAACGCGATCCCTCGACCTCATGGCACAAACACTCGTCCATATATACGGTTATATTAGTCGAGGGCAGCGAGTACAAGAGTTTTGAGAGAGGTCCTCGTGTGCGCTGCGGTTGGGGTTTTTTTTTTTTTTTTTTTTTTTTAAACCAGAGCAAACACCAGCGTCGTTTCTCTCATTTTTTTTTCTCGAGCTTTCCCTGAAACCTCAATACTTCAAAGTATACGTACGTGGTTTGATCAAAATAGAAGGTGACTTTTCAAATTTCACGGGCTACATTCGATTTTTGATTTTTGTTTGTTTTTGTTTGTTATGTCGGTACACATGTCTCCAACATATGTTGACATTATCAACGATTTTGCTTTTTTAGTTTGCTTTTGACAGATACAAAGATTAGCCGTGTTTTGGTGTGCTTGGCGATTTTTTGGTAGCGAAAAAAAAAAAAATGGATCAAAGAATGGGTATTAAAGTTTGTGGGAAAAAAAAAAATTAAGTGCTAAGATGCAATTAAAATGTTGACTTTGGCGATTGGCGAATCTACTTTGAGCAAAAAAAAAAATTTTATAAGTGGCACAAGCTCTTCACAGAAGGCCGGGAACATGTTAAGGTAGTAGTCTGGTAACTTAAGGGATAACACCACTGCGACCCCCTGTTTTTTTTCACATTTTTCAAGAATTTTATTTTGTGGGAAAAAAAAGAGATTTTCGAAAAAATTTTTTGGGTTTTGTTCCTTGTTTATTAATGTATCAAAAAACATTTTTTTCACATTTTTCACGCCGCATGGTGGCGCTGGGGAAGCTCTCGCGTCAGGTGCTGTCATTTCCGTTAGTGTTTTCGTTAATAATATGATATTTTGAAGAGAAGTACACAGGGATTTGGAAAAATATTGGTTTAAAAAAAATAGGCACGCCTTTGAAATTAACTTTAATTTCAAAGGCGTGCCTATTTTTTTTTAAATGACAGCACCTGACGCGAGAGCTTCCCCAGCGCCACCATGCGGCGTGGAAAATGTGAAAAAAATGTTTTTTGATACATTAATAAACAAGGAACGAAACCCCAAAAAAAATTTTCGAATATCTCTTTTTTTCCCACAAAAAAAAATTCTTGAAAAATGTGAAAAAAAACAGGGGGTCCAGTGGTGTTCTCCGTTAATATAGTTATAAAATGTGTATTGAACATTTTGTGACATAATCAAACGAGTAAAAGATCTTTCAATTAGCGTGATTATTATAAAATGCTACAAACTCGGTTAATTAAACTTTCCACGACCGACGATCTATCTCCATCCTAGCCAATGCAACTTCAATTTTTCATCAAATCGTAGGTACTTACCTACTTCCCCGATGCAAACTTTTTTTTTTCCGCTCCGTGACTCACCCCCAGATATTCGCAATTTTCCTGCGCTTTTCAGAGTTTCGGGATTAAAAAAAAAAGGCTTTTATCAGCTTTTTTATCCGTATACGACACTCTGATACCACGGCACCGACGGGAACGTTAAATTTATTGGCTACTAAATCCAAGTTTATTGTTTCTGCTCCCGATGAAATCTCGTAAATAATTAAATTCATTCGTACGTAAAACCGATATATTAATTTCTCTTGTTATCGCATATTCGTGTATTATTGCTTGAATTGAAAAAGAAAATATATATTCGTCGTTAAAAGCTTCAAACGTTGAACATTATCTTTATATATTATATGCACATGTGTATGGCACGAAGCCATCGATTTCCCATTTTTTTTTTATCGCATCTAAAAAAACTTTCGCCGTATATTACGCGTCCCTGGGGGGAGGGCAATTGGAATTATTCCACTTTACTACACGTATGACATATTTTCCCGCTCGAGAACTCCGCACGCAATGTGGCAACTATACTTTTGTTTTGTTTTTTTTTTTTTTTTTCACGTGAATTGAAAGTAAATTCATGAGAAAACGACAAGGTTTAACAGTAAACTTAACGACACATAAGGGATCGTTTGATCCCTTATGAAATAAACGTTGATTTTTAGAAAGAAATTCTTAATGTATTAAAGGAAATAATTCCTAACGTAACTTCTCATTTATAATAAAATAATTGAACAAATTTACCGAAAGTCATGACGAACGAAAGAAATAACAACGAATCTACGAATTTAAAGTAAATTTTGAAAGGGGTCATTTGACACCTTATGAAATAAACGTTGATTTTTAGAAAGAAATTCTTAATGTATTAAGGTAGTAGTCTGGTAACTTAAGCCGATTTTCATGTCTTTTTTGGAGGGCGTTTTTTTGTAGGAAAATAATAATGAATCATTTTGGATAATTAGGATGTTTTTATTTACACATTAAAGATATAAAAAAAATTAGTTTGAAAAAATTTAATAGTTTATTATTATTATTATTATTGATCGAAGTTTGTACCTCGAAAAAAAAGCGCGTGGGTGGCCCCGGTGATTTTGGCTCTTGATGTTATCTGAAATCAAAAATTCTTGATAATTCTTAATCTATAGACATGTCATTCTGGTCGGAACTACTGAAGTTAAATTTCATGTATAAATAACAAAATGGCGGACTTTGGAAAATAGTTTTTTTTTCCAAAGTCCGCCATTTTGTTATTTATCCATGAAATTTGACTTCAGTAGTTCCGACCAGAATGACATGTCTATAGATTAAGAATTATCAAGAATTTTTTATTTCAGATAACATCAAGAGCCAAAATCACCGGGGCCACCCACGCGCTTTTTTTTCGAGGTGCCAACTTCGATCAATAATAATAATAAACTATTAAATTTTTTCAAACAAATTGTTTTTTGTATCTTTAATATGTAAATAAAAACATCCTAAATATCCAAAACGATTCATTTTTATTTTCCTACAAAAAAACGCCCTCCAAAAAAGACATGAAAATCGGCTTAAGTTACCAGACTACTAACTTAAAGGAAATAATTCCTAACATAACTTTTCATTTCTACTAAAATAATCAAACAAATTTACCGAAAGTCATGATGAACGAAAGAAATAACGAATCTACGAATTTAAAGTACATTTTGAAAGGGATCATTTGACACCTTATGAAATAAACGTTGATTTTTAGAAAGAAATTTTTAATGTATTAAAGGAAATAATTCCTAACATAACCTTTCATTTCTAATAAAATAATTGAACAAATTTACCGAAAGTTATCATGAACGAAAGAAATAACAACGAATCTACGAATTTAAAGTAAATTTCGAAAGGGATCATTTGACACCTTATGAAATAAACGTTGATTTTTAGAAAGAAATTCTTGATGTATTAAAGGAAATAATTCCTAACATAACTTTTCATTTCTAATAAAATAATTGAACAAATTTACCGAAAGTCATGATGAACGAAAGAAATTCTTAATGTATTAAAGGAAATAATTCCTAACATAACTTTTCATTTCTAATAAAATACTCAAACAAATTTACCGAAAGTCATGATGAACGAAAGAAATAACAACGAATTTACGAATTTAAAGTACATTTTGAAAGGGATCATTTGACACCTTATGAAATAAACGTTGATTTTTAGAAAGAAATTTTTAATGTATTAAAGGAAATAACTCCTAACATAACCTTTCATTTCTAATAAAATAATTGAACAAATTTACCGAAAGTTATGATGAACGAAAGAAATAACAACGAATCTACGAATTTAAAGTAAATTTCGAAAGGGATCGTTTGATCCCTTATAAAATAAACGTTGATTTTTAGAAAGAAATTCTTGATGTATTAAAGGAAATAATTCCTAACATAACTTTTCATTTCTAATAAAATAATTGAACAAATTTACCGAAAGTTATGATGAACGAAAGAAATAATCAACGAATCTACGAATTTAAAGTAAATTTTGAAAGGGATCATTTGATACCTTATGAAATAAACGTTGATTTTTAGAAAGAAATTTTTAATGTATTAAAGGAAATAACTCCTAACATAACCTTTCATTCCTAATAAAATAATTGAACAAATTTACCGAAAGTTATGATGAACGAAAGAAATAATCAACGAATCTACGAATTTAAAGTAAATTTTGAAAGGGATCATTTGATACCTTATGAAATAAACGTTGATTTTTAGAAAGAAATTTTTAATGTATGAAAGGAAATAATTCCTAACATAACTTTTCATTTCTAATAAAATAATTGAACAAATTTACCGACAGTCATGATGAGCGAAAGAAATAACAACGAATTTACGAATTTAAAGTACATTTTGAAAGGGGTCATTTGACACCTTATGAAATAAACGTTGAATTTTAAAAAGAAATTCTTAATATGTTAAAGGAAATAATTCCTAACATAACTTTTCATTTCTAATAAAATAATTGAACAAATTTACCGAAAGTCATGATGAGCGAAAGAAATAACAACGAATTTACGAATTTAAAGTAAATTTTGAAACGGGTCATTTGAGCCTGGCTTGGTACATTTAGAGTAAAAAAAAAAAAAAATTAGAAACTTCCACATTGTTTCCTCGTTATTATATCTCGTTCGCAAATTCACCTCCACGAGCAATTTATTTCTGCAATTTTGGGCCTGCTCCATTGTTTTTTTTCCATGAAAACAAAGCTTCCGCTGCGAGAAGGCAAACATTGTGAAAAAAAAGCATATTTTAACCGGATCTACAACGGTCTAGAAGTGCCGAATAAGAAAGGGTTCTCCGGGGGGGACATTTCTCTGCCAAAGCAAACGAGTGACTGTCGGGGCAACTACTTGAATTAATTAGTATCAATTAAACCGTGTCTATAGTATACTTTACTCCCTAAATGAACATACATAATACGGTACAATGCATCCCGGCGTTATATTGCTCAGTCTCTTCTTTCTTCTTCTTCTTTCTTTCTTTCGCCCATTGCTCGTGGCTCCATTCATTATATTTCATTAAACTTTAATCCCCTGCCCTTTTCACATGTATCATGCTATATACATATGTGTGTCTGTATGTACTATGTTCAGTGAAGCTTATTATCCAAGAGGTTCGTTGCGATAGACAAGTTGATATATAGTTATCTTAACCGATATAAAGATTCGATTAATATATAGGACATTCCAGGTTAAATCGACAAGGCATCAGTTTAGAAATATTTTTTATCTCCACGCTAATACTCAAACTCGAAAAAGAAAGAAATTCTATTTCATCCGTTATCGAGAAAGGTGTGATATTAAGGGTGAATACCACTGTGACCCCCTGTTTTATTTTCTCATTTTTCAAGAATTTTTTTTTGTGGGAAAAAAAAGAGATATTCGAAATATTTTTTTGGGTTTTGTTCCTTGTTTATTAATGTATCAAAAAACATTTTTTTCACATTTTTCACGCCGCATGGTGGCGCTGGGGAAGCTCTCGCGTCAGGTGCTGTCATCTCCGCGGCACGCAGCAGAACTCTCTTCAACGTCGATCTGAAAAAAAATACCGAGTGTTTTCGTTAATAATATGATATTTTGAAGAGAAGTACATAGGGATTTGGAAAAATATTGTTTCAAAAAAAATAGGCACGCCTTTGAAATTAAAGTTCATTTTAAAGGCGTGCCTATTTTTTTTAAATCAATATTTTTCCAAATCCCTATGTACTTCTCTTCAAAATATCATATTATTAACGAAAACACTAGGTATTTTTTTTCAGATCGACGTTGAAGAGAGTTCTGCTGCGTGCCGCGGAAATGACAGCACCTGACGCGAGAGCTTCCCCAGCGCCACCATGCGGCGTGAAAAATATGAAAAAAATGTTTTTTGATACATTAATAAACAAGTAACAAAACCCAAAAAAATTTTTCGAAAATCTCTTTTTTTCCCACAAAAAAAAATTCTTGAAAAATGTGAAAAAAAACAGGAGGTCACAGTGGTGTTCACCTAAGGGTAATAAATCGAGATTACAAAATAGGGTGTTTATCATACATATCAGTGACTGTGTACGATAATTTTTTGGAAGCGATTAATTTCAAAATGGCGGCTGTGCAGCGTTTTTGCGATGACGTCTCCGTTTTTGTTGGCCGGAAACATAACTCAGACAATTTTCAACCGAATCACTTGAAATTTTGAATATATCTTTAAAAATACATTGTCTATGGAAGTGCATAGGAATTTTTCCGTTATATTGATTTTTGGCTAAAGGGCACCCTTCTAAAGTGAAAAGTGAAAAATTTGTTTAAAAAAACGTCAGAAAATTGTTAATAACAAATGAACTATGCAATATAAACAAAAAAATCCTACGCACCTCCATAGACAATGTATTTTTGAAGATACATTCAAAATTTCAAGTGAATCGGTTGAAAATTGTCGGAGTTACGTTTCCGGCCAACAAAAACGGAGACGTCATCGCAAAAACGCTGCACAGCCGCCATTTTGAAATTAATCGCTTCCAAAAAATTATCGTACACAGTCACTGATATGTATGATAAACACCCTATTTTGTAATCTCGATTTATTTTGTAGTTTTTCGGAAAAAAATCGCCAAAAAAGCCTATTTTTTCGGCCTCTAGAGTGGCCCAAACCGTTCATTCGATTTTGATGACTGTGGAATTTTTCGAATTTTCACCGATAAGCTCTGGGTTAAAAAAGATCATTTTTTTTCCAATCCCGAAGCTAATCTTGTAACATACAAGTATGCAACGGAAAAGATGAAGATGATTTTTGTTTTTACGCCTTTTTCGATATTTTCGTTATTTTTAAATTAAAAACAAAATTTATTTCAAGTCATTATTATTCGGCAGTGGATTGAGTAAAAAAGATAAACTAAAAAATGTTATCAATGAAAATTTGCACGAGATATTAACGACAAAAGTAAGGATCTTAATTTCCGTGGAGCACTTTTTTTTTATCTTCCTGTAACATAGTAAAAAGAATAAGAACAAAACGTTTAAAAAAAAGGAGAAACATGAGGATCATTGTCCCGTTGATTTGGCATTAAATGCCCCGTACGTATCGATTCACGAAGATAGAGTAATATCCAGTGCAACGTCTAAATCTCTATATATATTTTTTTTAAAGACGAAAGATTATCCAGTAGTGAATTAAAAAATAAAAATCCATGTCCTCTGTCCGACGGCTTGGATGCGTCTTCTTTTCATGAAAAGCGCAACCCTAATCGAGAGGCTTATCCCTGTGTGCTATACTTATCCCAGACTCCCGCGAATTATCCGATCTCTCAGAGAGCCACCGGACCTGCCTGAACGATAAATCTTCTTCAATGTCGATATATTTATATAAAATATATATATTAGGGCGATTTTTTTTTTCGACTAATTTTTTTTTTTCAGTTCCCACCCGAACCTTTGTTGGATGTGTCGAAAAAGAAATTCCCTGAAAGTTACAGCCCTTAATATTAATTCTAAGTACTTTCCCAAAGCGTGAGAAGATTTTCCATCTAAAATACACGTAAATCGAATTTTTTTTTTTTTCCAAATTTCTATAACTCAGCCGCATTTTATGCTATCTTATTGTTCTTGGCTTCGATTTACTCGGAATAAAACAATCTAAAAAAGTGCCTCTTGCGGTGAAAGTGTAAATTGTACTGGTGAGTTGGTACGGGTCACTGAAGTTGATTTTTACCCAAAATTCTCGTTTTTTTTGCTGTTATCTCCGAAACAATTAACTTTACGAAAAAAATGTAAATGAAAAATTTGTTGGAAATTTAATTTTCTATAAAAAAGGTCCTATCGACCCAATTGCTTAGATTAATATTTCTTGAGATATTGAACTTTATATATATATACAGAAGAAATATATATAAAATATATATATTAGGGCGATTTTTTTTTTCGCCTATTTTTTTTTTCAGTCCCCACCCGAAATTTTGTTGGATATGTCGAAAAAGAAATTCCCTGAAAGTTACAGCCCTTAATAATAATTCTAAGTACTTTCCCAAAGCGTGAGAAGATTTTCCATCTAAAGTACACGTAAATCGAATTTTTTTTTTTTCCAAATTTCTATAACTCAGCCGCATTTTATGCCATCATATTGTTCTTGGCTTTGATTTACTCGGAATAAAACAATCTAAAAAAGTGCCTTTTGCGGTGAAAGTGTAAATTGTACTGGTGAGTTGGTACGGGTCACTGAAGTTGATTTTTACCCAAAATTCTCGTTTTTTTTGCTGTTATCTCCGAAACAATTAACTTTACGAAAAAAATGTAAATGAAAAATTTGTTGGAAATTTAATTTTCTATAAAAAAGGTCCTATCGACCCAATTGCTTAGATTAATATTTCTTGAGATATTGAACTTTATATATATATACAGAAGAAATATATATAAAATATATATATTAGGGCGATTTTTTTTTTCGCCTATTTTTTTTTTTCAGTCCCCACCCGAAATTTTGTTGGATATGTCGAAAAAGAAATTCCCTGAAAGTTACAGCCCTTAATAATAATTCTAAGTACTTTCCCAAAGCGTGAGAAGATTTTCCATCTAAAGTACACGTAAATCGAATTTTTTTTTTTTTCCAAATATCTATAACTCAGCCGCATTTTATGCCATCATATTGTTCTTGGTTTCGATTTACTCGGAATAAAACAATCTATACCTTTCGCGGTGAAAGTGTAAATTGTACTGGTGCGTTGGTACGGGTCACTGAAGTTGATTTTAACGCAAAATTCTCGTTTTTTTTGCTGTTATCTCCGAAACAATTGACTTTACGAAAAAAATGTAAACGAAAAATTTGTTGGAAACTTAATTTGCTACAAAAAAGGTCCTATCGATCCAATTGCTTAGATTAATATTTCTTGAGATATTGAACATTAACTGATGAGTAGTATAAAATTTATAAAATATGAAATATTAAATAATAAAAAAAATAAAAAATAAAAAAAGTTCAATATCTCAAGAAATATTAATCTAAGCAATTGGGCCGATAGGACCTTTTTTGTAGGAAATTAAATTTCTAACAAATTTTTCATTAACATTTTTTTCGTAAAGTTAATTGTTTCGGAGATAACAGCAAAAAAAAAACGAGAATTTTGGGTAAACTCAACTTCAGTGACCCGTACCAACTCACCAGTACAATTTACACTTTCGCCGCAAAAGGCACTTTTTTAGATTGTTTTATTCTGAGTAAATCGAAACCAAGAACAATATGATAGCATAAAATTCGATTTACGTGTATTTCAGATGGAAAATCTTCTCACGCTTTGGGAAAGTACTTAGAATTAATATTAAGGGCTGTAACTTTCAGGGAATTTCTTTTTTGACATATCCAACAAAATTTCGGGTGGGGAATGAAAAAAAAAAAAAATAGTCGAAAAAAAAAAATCGCCCTAATATATATATTTTAAGGTGGTTGTTGTTTCGTTGCTTCTTTCAGGTGACTCTCATTACGACGCCATTAAAAAATAATAGTAAAAACCCATAAAACAGTTCAATTAAGTGGTATGGCCACGATAGATAGATAGATAGATAATCAAAGACTTTCCACCTTCTGAGCGGTTTTATACAAAATTTTTCCCACTGGAAATTCACCTTACAAGTTCAAATGCCGACAACACTCGAATGAAACAATATTTTTTCAAATTCCTTACGTACTTCTCCAGGTATTTTAATGTAGATTAACGGGAATTTTTTCTTTTTGTTCCAGGTTGAAAATCGTCCAAGTTATTTATCACGCCAATTGGAAAAAACAATACCAAAAGCAAATAGCGGTACTCGGCCATTTTGTAAACCAAAAAAAAAATTTTTTAAATATTTTTCATTGAATTGATATTTATACTAAAAGAATGTGCAATTAGTTTTATAAATAAATCACTTTTTCATAGAAAAAAAAATTGTTAAACGTGCACACGGTTTTATAGTCGCTATTATTACGGTAATTCAATTAATGACAATTTTTTTTTTAACCGATTATAAAATACTGATCAATGAAAATTTTCCAGGTGGGGAAAACTTGGTACGAGCTACCCCAATACCGCAAGCAAACGTGGACGTTACGAAAGAGCGCATCGGGCAGCGGTGAGGTGGTTGTCGAATTCCCAAGATTGGATCAAGCTATTGAATGCACCACAGGGATAACTCGATGAATGGTCACGGAATAGGCTCCACGGCAAGTTCGTGTCGGTGCGTAAATTGAACAAATTACAGAAGAATGCCACGTTAGTGTTTGTGGCATTGTGACCGTTCTACTGGTGGTCCATGAATGCCAATGTATACACAGCCACGACACGACACCGCACGATTTAAGGCCCGGGGAACGATTCTCCATCCCTCTGTTGGTGACGGGCACTCCGCTACATCACACATCAGAGTTTCTCAACTGATAAATATTGCGAAATTTTTCACATATTTTTCTTACAATATTTTGCAAGGAAAATGATGTTAATGCTCGATTAAGCTGGACCAAGTGATGTCTATACTTCATGTAGAAAAAACAACAAGATGGAAATTAGAAACTTGTCCATTGCTTCCGCATTGCTTTAGCTCACAAATCTGCCTCTATAAACAAGTTCAATCAATTTTATCAATTTTTTCAATTTCTGAACGCCATTGACCGCTTTCTCATAATATTTTTCTCACTATATTTTGCAAGGAAAATGATGTTAATGCTTGATGAAGCTGGACCAAGTGATGTCTATACTTCATGTTGAAAAAACAACAAGATGGAAATTAGAAACTTGTCCATTGCTTCCGCATTGCTTTAGCTCACAAATCTCCGTCAATAAGCAAGTTCAATCAATTTTTTTCAATTTTTCAACGCAATTGACCGCTTTCTGATAATATTTTCACAATATTTTTCACACAATATTTTGACAGGAAAATGGAATTAATCCTCGACGAAGCTGGACCAAATGATGTCCATACTTTATTTGGAAAAAAACAACGAAATGGAAATCAGAAACTTGCCCATTGTTTTCTCATTGTTTTAGCTTTCTCTCCATAAGTAAGGTAAATCAATTTTTTCAATTTTTTAACTCCATTGACCGTTTTCTCACAATATTTTCACAATATTTTTCTCACAATATTTTGCAAGGAAAATTAAATTAATGCTCGACGAAGCTGGACCAAATGATGTCCATACTTTATGTGGAAAAAAACAACGAAATGGAAATCAGAAACTTGCCCATTGTTTTCTCATTGTTTTAGCTTTCTCTCCATAAGTAAGGTAAATCAATTTTTTCAATTTTTTAACTCCATTGACCGTTTTCTTACAATATTTTCACAATATTTTTCTCACAATATTTTGCAAGGAAAATTAAATTAATGCTCGACGAAGCTGGACCAAATGATGTCCATACTTTATGTGGAAAAAAACAACGAAATGGAAATCAGAAACTTGCCCATTGTTTTCTCATTGTTTTAGCTTTCTCTCCATAAGAAAGGTAAATCAATTTTTTTCAATTTTTCAACATCATTGACCGCTTTTTCACAATATTTTCACAATATTTTTCTCACAATATTTTGCAAGGAAAATGAAGTTAATGCTCGATGAAGCTTAAGTCGATGAAGTTAGTGCTCGTTGTTTTAGCTCACAAATGTCCCTCCATAAGCAAGTTAAATCAATTTTTTCGATTTTTTAACGCCATTTACCGTTTCGTTGTTATTGCTCGGGCTATTTTTCTGTTACTGATTTAGATTGATCGTGTGAATCGGTACCGAAAGAGAGTCGAGAACGCGTGAGAGCCACGGACTCCGGTCGCCCATTGTACGAAACTGCTCGTAATTACATCCGAGATTAATGTGTATACGTGTGTATTAGAAAGTAGCGGAGGGGGAAAGGGAGAAATGTACGAGAAGCTGCGGGAAGCTGCGAGAGATCAACTATTCGTTACGTTAGTTTGTAGAGGGATCGTTTGGTGCGAGTGCCTCGGGGCCAGTATGTCGTGAAAACTCGTCGCATTCGCACTCGCGGACAAATCATCTTGGTCTTTTTTTATTTATCTTCAGACCCTCCATTTTTTCTATCCAACGGATCTTAACGAATTCTTCGTATTACCATTTGTTTCAATTAATTTTGTTGATGTTTATAATTTTTCAATTCATTTAACGTTTAAACATCGTGATGTTCGCCCAATGGATATTTTTTATCGCATTTTTTACGTTCGGTAAGGCATTTTTACAATATTTCTATGATTATCGTCGGAGCTCCAGTGCTAATGTCATTAATGCTCGATCAATTTCTGATAAAACTACAAAAAAAGTTGCGAAAATCGGGAATTTCGGTATTCCCGGAAAACAATATTCACCAGTAGGGTTTGTCGGTGATCTGAAAATCGTTCGAAACAGTCCCAAAATCGTGGGAACAACGAGAACATGAAGATTTTTCTATTCTCGAAAAAAAAAATAAATAAAAAAAAAAATAAATAAATAAATAAATAAATAAATAAATAAATAAATAAATAAATAAATAAATAAATAAATAAATAAATAAATAAATAAATAAATAAATAAATAAATAAATAAATAAATAAATAAATAAATAAATAAATAAATAAATAAATAAATAAATAAATAAATAAATAAATAAATAAATAAATAAACAAATAAACAGATAAACAAATAAATAAATACATAAAAAAATAAATAAATTATCATATAAAATTTGTCACGACCGGGAAATCGATGATAAAAAAAAAGTTGCGACAATTGAGGTCGTTATGAGAGAATAAAAGTTTCGCCTCGTACTTAAGGGGGGGGTAGGGTTTTTAAATTATTTTTTTTGCATTTTTTTTTTTTTTTCTGAATGAACAATATGTCGAGAATATTGTGTATAAATTTTAAGTCAATCGGAGTAAAACTAACGGAGTTACAGCGTTTCAAACGACCGGCCCTGATACGTGATACGTGAAAACTTTTAATCGATTTCCCCGAAAACGTCATTTTTGAAGTTTGTGAACATTAGAACTCAAAATCTACTGAATCGATCCTTTTGAAAATTTAAACATTACTTCTTCACATAAATCAACAGGTAATGAGGAGTTTTTTTTTTTCAATTTTTTCAATTTTTTAATAACAAATTAAGCGCGATTTTTTGAGCTAAAATTGCGTTTTTCACTTCCAAGTGCTGCAAAAAATAGAAAAAAAAAAAAAAAAAAAACTCTTCCTGATTACCTCGAGAAATGCATCACCTTTAAAATGCATATAAATTTTTTTGTTTTGGATGATCCGGTAACGAGTTATAATGTTCACCGCGAAACCACTTTTTTTCAAGGCGCCTCTGGAGATTCAACGTCACCGGCTTATTTAACAATATTTTTCATTGAAAATTTTTTCTGAGATACTTCAATAGTTGTACAATAATATGAAATTCTATTTAATAAAATTATATCACTCATGTCGCCGCAAAAAAATCATAAAAATATGCTTGTTTTCGCCTTTAAAGGCCTACCCTCCCCTTAATACTTGGAATAATGTCATTAAAAGGGAAATTATTGGTTGCTGTGGGGTTAGCGTGTCCTGTATCGTTGGTTTCAATGGTCCGCTGGTCGTTTTGCGGGAATAAAAAAGAAGAAAATACGATCGGTTTGTTGCGCGTTCAAATGGCAAGCTGTAAAAGTGGCCGCCAGTGGGAAGAAGAAGAAAAAGAAGAAGAAAAAGAGGAAGGGTGAAAAAGGGGTGAAAAACGCACGAGGCTTTGTTTTTTCAACCGTCCCCCTTCGCGCCTCAATTCTCTTACTTTATCCCTCTCAAACGGGCCTTGGTTTATGATTTTTCGCACGCGACGTTCATCGCCTCTTGCGTGAAACATTCTACAAACCCACACACTCACCTATAAATGGACTTGTATTTTTGTTCCTTTTTTTTTTTTTTTTTATATTATATATTCCACAGGGGTATATAGGGTTTTACCCGGTGCCACTTTCCTCGGTGATCCATTGCCACTGTGTGTTTTTTTTTTTTTTTACTTATGGCAAGAAAATCGATCCCTCTACTAACGCCGCTCTCAACCCCTCTACGGATTACACGTACAATAATAGTTATTCTTAATATCACGTGCGCCGTACACCGTTATCGGATCTAATTAGTAAACGTATATACCCCCGTTTCGAAACTTTCACATTGTGCATTATACACGAACGATAAAGTTCCATGACGTATTGTACCAGACAAGAGAATACAATATCGTCGATTCTCTCCTCGTTGTTAGTACCATAACTGTTTCATAACTTCCGATAGAATTTCAAGTACTATCCGTATTATCATTGTTATTTAAACTTGAAAGATCCCAAACAATGTAAATTCTCATCTTCCTCGAGGGATGATACGCAGTTGGAAATTTCAAAAAATCGATTTTTTTTTTCATTCCATTTTCGAAATGCACATATATTTTTTCTCTGAAAATGTCAAATCGATCCGGCAAATGTTCTTGGAGATAGATGCATATTTGTAAGAACGCTCGGAGCGTTACGAAGTGGTCGGCCTAAAATTTTGAACGCGTTTTTTCTCAGAACGGTGTTTTCAAAGTCGGTGAGCACGATTTCGCAAAAACGGCTCATCCGATCGGTCTGCAATTTCAACACAACCTTCTCAGATATATTCTTCAGGTATTGATCGAAGGAATACGATTTCTGATGATTATTTTTATTTTTTATAAACAATTCAATGAACAAATTTTGATCAAAAATTGGAATTTTTTCTTTTTCGTGCCGGCATTTTGTCAAAAATCAAAATTTCCACTGTTCCTTCGGTCAGTACGTAGATTTATCTATCCACTTATAGAGTCTTTTTGGTTTTTTTATTTTGGACAATCCAAACCGGAGATATCGTGCTCACCGTCAGACACCTTTTTTTAGAGGAACTCCCGGAGATCGGCTATAGCAACTTTAAAAATCATTATTTTTACAAATAAGAAATATGAAAATAAAGTTAAAAGTTACCGCAATACGTATATAAATTTTTACGTTAATAAATTAAAATGTATTTCCAGGAAAAATTCTTGAAAAATCGCCTTTTTCGGCCTCCTCACTGCGTATCACTCCTTAACGTAGGTGGGGTTTTAAACGCGAAAAAAAAGCATATTTTTATGATTTTTTTGCGGCGACATGAGTAATATAATTTTATTAAATAGAATTACATATTATTGTACAACTATTGAAGTATGTCAGAAAAAATTTTCAATGAAAAATATTGTTAAATAAGCCGGTGACGTTGAATCTCCAGAGGCGCCTTGAAAAAAAGTGGTTTTGCGGTGAACATTATAACTCGTTACCGGATCATCCGAAACAAAAAAATTAATATGCATTTTAAAGGTGATGTATTTCTCAAGGTAATCAGGAAGAGTTTTTTTTTTTTTTTTTTTTTTTTTTCTATTTTTTGGAGCACTTGGAAGTGAAAAACGCAATTTTAGCTCAAAAAATCGCGCTTAATTTGTTATTAAAAAATTGAAAAAATTGAAAAAAAAAAACTCCTGATTACCTGTTGATTTATGTGAAGAAGTAATGTTTAAATTTTCAAAAGGATCGGTTCAGTTGATTTTGAGTTCTAATGTTCACAAACTTAAAAAATGACGTTTTCGGGAAAATCGATTTAAAGTTTTTTATACGTGAAAATCAGGTATCACGGCCGGTCGTTTGAAACGCTGTAACTCCGTTAGTTTTACTCCGATTGACTTAAAATTTATACACAATATTCTCGGCATATTGTTCATTCAGAAAAAAAATAATAAAAAAAATAATGTTAACCCCCCCCCCCCCCCCCCCCAGGGGGGAAATAGGGTTAGGACAGCGTTTTCTCAATGATTTTCATGAATTTTTTTATAGTATAAAAAATGAATATAATTTATTGAAACTTTGATAATATTTTATACATATATTTAAGTATATATTATAAAATTTTTGAAGAATTTCCTTGAAAAACACCGCAGATATTAGGGACTCCATATTGCAGGTCACAATAAGACTCAGCATTTTGCGTACATTCTGGAAGCCGCAATTTTCATCCGAAATCAAACGAGGTTGGAATTTACTTTTATTATATGTCTCTCTTCTATATGAACCTAAATGCTATCAAAAAAATAGAAAATTAAATTTTTTACAGGGGTCAAAACAAAAAAAGCATGATTTTTTGCCATTTTTTACAACTTTATTTGCAAAAAAAAAATTATTTTAAATAATGATAATATTCCGATTTTAGGTTCATATAGAGCGCAATACTATGAAGAAAGTAACTGCCAATATTCAAAACGATTGGTTGGAAACTTTACAAACTAGCGTGTACGCAAGTTGAAAAAATGTCGTTTTCAGAAAAACGCGTTTGAAAAAATAGCAAAATGCCGAGTCCGATTGTGACCTGCAATGTGGGGTCGCTAATATCTGCGGTGTTTTTCAAGGAAATTCTTCAAAAATTTTACAGTATATACTTAAATATATGTATAAAATATTCTCAAAGTTTCAATAAATTATATTCATTTTTTATACTAAAAAAAAATTCATGAAAATCATTGAGAAAACGCTGTCCTACCCCTACTTCCCCCCTTAATGGCTTATAACAGTAGAACGAGTCGGAATTTTCATTTAAAATTTTGGGAACATATTTTTCAATAGTTTTAGTAAGAATTTATGAAATAAAAAAAAATCCATTTTTTGAACCGTCTAACCCTATTTCCCCCCTTAAATTCATCCTCGATTAAATTCACCCTAGTAACGCGGTCTAAAAACTACTTCCATAAATTGCGTTTGTATTTATTTGCACTACGTCAAAATCACGAGATCCCAAAGTGCGGTCGTTAGAGGGGTTGAAAGGGATTAAAGTGTGAAAAAAATTTATTTACTCTTGTTATGATTGCAGGCGTTCGTACAGAAGGCAACTGGGGCGTCAAGAGCGTTCCCACAACGGTCGAAACCTTTCAGAATGACACCGTTCTTTTGCCCTGCCACGTTGACGAGCTTGGTAAAAAAATAACAACATTTCATTTGGCACAGCTTAACACTAAACGTACCAAGCGGGGGTCGAATGACCCTTTTCAAAATTTACTTCAACGGGTCAGGCCACTCTAGAGGCCGAAAAAAATAGGCGCTTTTGGGAATTTTTTTTTTTTTCAGAAAAACTACAAAACAAATTGATATTACAAAATAGAGTGTTTATCATACATATCAGTGACTGTATACAATAATTTTTTTGAAGCGATTAATTTCAAAACGGCGACTGTGCAGCGCTTTTGCGATGACGCCTCTGTTTTTGTTGGCCGGAAGCATAACTCAGACAATTTTCGACCGATTCACTTGAAATTTTCAATATATCTTTAAAAACACATTGTTTATGAAAGTGCGTAGGATTTTTTTTTCTTCATATTGCATAGTTCATTTGTTATTAAAAATTTTCTGACGATTTTTTAAGCAAATTTTTCACTTTACACTTTAGAAGTGCGCCATTTGACCAAAAAACAATGTATCGAAAAAATCTTACGCACTTCCATAGACAATGTATTTTCAATGATATATTCAAAATTTCAAGTGAATCCCTTGACAATTGTCCGAGTTATGCTTCCGGCCAACAGGAACAGAAACGTCAGCGCAAAAACGCTGCACAGCCGTCATTTTGAAATTAATCGCTTCGAAAAAATTATTGTATATAGTCATTGACGTGTATGATAAACACCCTATTTTGTAATCTTAATATATTTTGTAGTTTTTCTGAAAAAAAAAAAAAAAAACCCCAATAAAGCCTATTTTTTCGGCCTCTAGAGTGGCCTGACCCCTTAAAACCGTACATTCATTATTTCTTCCGTTCATCCGAACTTTCTGTAAATTTGTTTGATTATTTTATTAGAAATCGGAAGTTATGTTGCTTCAATAAATTGAGAATTTATTGAATAAAATCAACGTTCATTTCATAAGGCGTCAAATGATCCTTTATGTGCCGGTACGTTTAGTGTTAACAATTTCTTTTAACGGAGAAGTAAAAAAAAAAAGCATAATTGTTAAAAATTTATTCGGACTTGAAAATAAAATGGATTATCAAAGATGCGTTAAATCCCTGAATAGCGGAAGCACCGACAATGATAAGATGGTGGCGAGACGGTGTACAGCTGGCTGCGAGCGGTGATTCCGATCTTAATCCACCTCATCGTATAATGATGCACGAAAATCGGAGTCTCGAGGTTTCTCGCGTACAACCGGAGGACACGGGACAGTACGTTTGTCAAGTTTCGAGACCGGCGCCTTGGGGTCACGTCACGCAAGTCTACGCTATACAAGTCAAGTGTGAGTAACAAATGCGCTGCCCTTTACTTTAAAATAATCGGGCACGCATAAAAATTCGTCAGTGGATAACCACGTTCGATATTGAGTTTCATTGTAAATTCCTAAGTTACTTCGAGATTGTACAGAAAATTTTAACGTTTGGACATTTTGGATATTTTGCAAAATCAGTTAATTGCTCGAGCTTGAGACAATTTTTCAGAATGACAATAAAGAATTATGAAAGTTTGCTAAGCCGTGATACCTTAAAAATTGTTTGAAACGAATTCATAAAAAAAAAGAAGATGCAAATTACAAACTTGCACATTGCTTGTTCATTATTTTATCTCCCTCACAAAGGTTCCTCCATAAGAAAGCTAAAATTGACGAATTTGCTCATGGAGGACGATTTTTGGAATGACAATAAAGAATTATGAAACTTTGCTAAGCCGTTATACCTTAAAATTGTTTGAAACGAATTCATAAAAAAAAAGATGTAAATTACAAACTTGCACATTGCTTCTTCATTATTTTTTCTCCCTCACAAAGGTTCCTTCATAAGAGAGCCAAAATTGAAGAACTTGCTCGTGGAGGACGATTTTTGGAATGACAATAAAGAATTATGAAACTTTGCTAAGCTGTGATACCTTAAAATTGTTTAAATCGAATTCATAAAAAAAAAGGAAATGCAAATTACAAACTTGCACATTGCTTGTTCATTATTTTATCTCCCTCACAAAGGTTCCTCCATAAGAAAGCTAAAATTGAAGAATTTGCTCATGGAGGACGATTTTTGGAATGACAATAAAGAATTATGAAACTTTGCTAAGCCGTTATACCTTAAAATTGTTTGAAACGAATTCATAAAAAAAAAGAAGATGAAAATTACAAACATGCACATTGCTTCTACATTATTTTTTCTCCCTCACAAAGGTTCCTTCATAAGAGAGCCAAAATTGAAGAACTTGCTCATGGAGGACGATTTTTGGAATGACAATGAAGAATTATGAAATTTTGCTAATCCGTTATACCTTAAAATTGTTTGAAACGAATTCATAAAAAAAAAAGATGTAAATTACAAACTTGCACATTGCTTCTTCATTATTTTTTCTCCCTCACAAAGGTTCCTCCATAAGAGAGCCAAAATTGAAGAACTTGCTCATGGAGGACGATTTTTGGAATGACAATAAAGACTATGAAACTTTGCCAAGCCGTGATACCTGAAACTTGTTTGAAACGAATTCAAAAAAAAAAAAAGAAGATGAAAATTACAAACTTGCCCACTGCTTCTTCATTATTTTTTCTCCCTCACAAAGGTTCCTCCATGAGAGCCAAAATTGAAGAACTTGCTCGTGGAGGACGATTTTTGGAATGACAATAAATAATTATGCAACTTTGCTAAGCCGTGATACCTGAAACTTGTTTGAAACGAATTCATAAAAAAAAAGAAGATGAAAATTACAAGTTTGCCCACTGCTTCTTCATTACTTTTTCTCCCTCGCAAAGGTTCCCCCCATAAGAGAGTCAAAATTGAAGAACTCGCTCGTGAAGGATTTTTGGAATGACAATAAAGAATTATGAAACTTTGTTAAGCCGTGATACCTTAAAATTGTTTGAAACGAATTCAAAAAAAAAAGAAGATGGAAATTACAAACATGCACATTGCTTCTACATTATTTTTTCTCCCTCACAAAGGTTCCTTCATAAGAGAGCCAAAATTGAAGAACTTGCTCATGAAGGACGATTTTTGGAATGACAATAAAGAATTATGAAATTTTGCTAATCCGTTATACCTTAAAATTGTTTGAAACGAATTCATAAAAAAAAAAGATGTAAATTACAAACTTGCACACTGCTTCTTCATTATTTTTTCTCCCTCACAAAGGTTCCTCCATGAGAGCCAAAATTGAAGAACTCGCTCGTAGAGGACGATTTTTGGAATGACAATAAAGAATTATGAAACTTTGCTAAGCCGTGATACCTTAAAATTGTTTGAAACGAATTCATAAAAAAAAAAATGTAAATTACAAACTTGCACACTGCTTCTTCATTATTTTATCTCCCTCGCAAAGGTTCCTCCATAAGAGAGCCAAAATTGAAGCACTTGCTCGTGGAGGAGGATTTTTCGAATGACAATAAAGAATTATGAAACTTTGCTAAGCCGTGATACCTTAAAATTGTTTGAAACGAATTCATAAAAAAAAAAGAAGATGCAAATTACAAACTTGCACACTGCTTCTTCATTATTTTTTCTCCCTCACAAAGGTTCCTCCATAAGAGAGCCAAAATTGAAGAACTTGCTCATGGAGGACGATTTTTGGAATGACAATAAAGAATTATGAAACTTTGCTAAGCCGTGATACCTTAAAATTGTTTGAAACGTATTCATAAAAAAAAAGAAGATGCAAATTACAAACTTGCACATTGCTTGTTCATTATTTTATCTCCCTCACAAAGGTTCCTCCATAAGAGAGCGAAAATTGAAGAACTCACTCGTTGAGGAGGATTTTTGAACAAGATAAAATAATGAGGAAGCAATGTGCAAATTTCTAATTTACATGTTTTTTTTTTCATCTTCATTTCACCATTGAGCCATACAGATCCTCCAATGATTCTCCAAACAATACCGGAGTCCGGTGAACTTGAGGTGAATCTCGGCGAGGAAGTTGACATGTCCTGCGTCTCGAGTGGATATCCGGTGCCGATAATATCTTGGAAAATGAAAGTACGTCTTGTTCGACTCTTGCCGACGAGCAAAAATGTTTTAACTCGATAACAGCAGTCAAAAGGAAACGGTTGCTACCGTTGCTCGATGGTTTGAAAAGTTTGTCATTGCGATAACTATTATTTGATATTGGTTAAAAGAAAATGATTGGCTCGTTAACTTTGCGAAAAACTCAATATTCCAGTGAAAAATATTAAGAAATTCACACGTCAAAAAGTATGAGGTGAAAAATATTTTGAAAAAACTTATCCGACACTCGTTTCATCCTAAGCAACACTAGATAAAATTGTCGGTCATAATCGAAATAGCACCGAAGGTCAACATCGATTTTACAATGGAAACGTCCCGTGCATATTGTAGTAATAGTTTTCTTTTTCGCAAATAACTCATCGTACCATGAACCGTGGTGGCGCATAGGACATGGACATGCAGCTGTTGGACGACAGGCCACGTTTGCGGTTCCACGCTGAGAACCGGACTCTCGCCGGTCGTTATACTTGCATTGCGATCAACGGTATCGGCGAATCGGCACACGCTGTCATAGAGCTGCGCATTAAACGTGAGTCGTTTCTCGCACGTCTCGAGTTTCATCCACTCGGCATTAAGGGAGAACACCACTGTGACCCCCTGTTTTTTTTTTCACATTTTTCAAAAATTTTTTTTTGTGGGAAAAAAACGAGATATTCGAAAAATTTTGTTGGGTTTTGTTCCTTGTTTATTAATGTATCAAAAAACATTTTTTTCACATTTTTCACGCCGCATGGTGGCGCTGTAAAATCTCTCGCGTCAGGTGCTGTCATTTCCGGGGCACGCACCTGAACTCTCTTCAACGTCGATCTGAAAAAAAATACCGAGTGTTTTCGTTAATAATATGATATTTTGAAGAGAAGTACACAGGGATTTGGAAAAATATTGTTTAAAAAAAAATAGGCACGCCTTTGAAAATAACTTCAATTTCAAAGGCGTGCCTATTTTTTTTAAAACAATATTTTTCCAAATCCCTGTGTACTTCTCTTCAAAATATCATATTATTAACGAAAACACTCGGTATTTTTTTTCAGATCGACGTTGAAGAGAGTTCTGCTGCGTGCCGCGGAAATGACAGCACCTGACGCGAGAGCTTCCCCAGCGCCACCATGCGGCGTGAAAAATGTGAAAAAAATGTTTTTTGATACATTAATAAACAAGGAACAAAACCCAAACATTTTTTTCGAATATCTCTTTTTTTTCCCACAAAAAAAAATTCTTGAAAAATGTGAAACAAAACAGGGGCTCACAGTGGTGTTCTCCGTTAATCACGTTAGATATGGACTCGTTGATAAGAAGAAAAAAAAAACCAGCCCTGTGAACTCGTAAAACTTGGTCGTGCCAAATTTTGTCGCCGATCTCGTCTCCTAACTATAGTCATAATGAACAAATATTGTCATTCGTCTCCTACACAACTATCAAACGGCTAGAACGAGCATATGCTCACTGATAATGGGATACGCGTGGGAGTGTCTCTTAGAGATTATCCAATTACTCGTTGCTGTCCAACAGGAAATCAATCATGTTGCATAATTGATCAATTTTTTCGTTGATTTCGTAGTCACTATGTAACTACCGCATTACGTATGTGATGGACAGTTTTTTTTTTTTTTCTTCTACTTCCTGCTATTTGACATATTTGCTCACGATTCTTCGTTCATTCCTTAGGAATTAATCACAAAATTTATCAGTTGGATAAAACGAAAATTGGGTATAGCCCAAGGATATTTCGCCGTTATTGAAATCCTGTAGTTAATTGGAGAATCAAGTCAAATACGAGAATCCAATCGCGTTGGGTATATTATATTTGATAGTCTCATTGACCGAGTTTCCAATCGATTTTCGGCGTCGAAGCGGGCCAAAAGCGAGCGAATTATTCACCGAAAACACGTCTGGTCAATTGAACGAGTGCTACAACAAAAAAGAAATGAATATTAGAAACTTTTCAGCGGTAGAACGTGAGTTACCGTTTGAGAATTTAAAAAAAAAACAATAAAATTGCCACTAGAACGCAATTGTGGATAATCCGCTTGTCTGCGAACGACAAAATAAATTTTGTCCTCTAATAAGTGGGTCGTGGTACGAAATATGTTTCATTAGAGCGATTTTTTTTTTTCGACTATTTTTTTTCTCAGTCCCCACCTGAAATTTTGTTGAATATGTCGAAAAAGAAATTCCCTGAAAGTTACAGCCCTTAATATTAATTCTAAGTATTTTCCCTTAGCGTGAAATGATTTTCCATCTAAAATACACGTAAATCGAATTTTTTTTTTTTTTTTTTTCAAAATTCTCTAACTCAGCCGCATTTTATGCTATCATATTGTTCTTGGTTTCGATTTACTCGGAATAAAACAATCCAGAAAAGTGCCTATTGCGGCGAAAGTGTAAATTGTACTGGTGAGTTGGTACGGGTCACTGAAGTTGATTTTTACCCAAAATTCTCGTTTTTTTGCTGTTATCGCCGAAACAGTTAACTTTACGAAAAAAATGTAAACGAAAAATCAGTTGGAAATTTAATTTCCTACAAAAAAGGTCCCATCGACCCAATTGCTTAGATTAATATTTCATGAGATATTGAACTTTAACTTATGAGTAGTACAAAATTTATAAAATATGAAATATTAAATAATAAAAAGAAAAATGAAAAAAGTTCAATATCTCAAGAAATATTAATCTAAGGAATTGGGTCGATAGGACCTTTTTTGTAGGAAATTAAATTTCCAACAAATTTTTCATTCACATTTTTTTCGTAAAGTTAATTGTTTCGGAGATAACAGCAAAAAAAAACGAGAATTTTGGGTAAAAATCAACTTCAGTGATCCGTACCAACTCACCAGTACAATTTACACTTTCGCCGCAATAGGCACTTTTCTAGATTGTTTTATTCCGAGTAAATCGAAACCAAGAACAATATGATAGCATAAAATTCGGCTGAGTTATAGAATTTTGAAAAAAAAATAAAATTCGATTTACGTGTATTTTAGATGGAAAATCTTTTCACGCCAAGGGAAAGTACTTAGAATTAATATTAACGGCTATAACTTTCAGGGAATTTGTTTTTCGACATATCCAACAAAATTTCAGGTGGGGACTGAGAAAAAAAAGTGAGTCGAAAAAAAAAATCGCTCTAATGTTTCATATATACGCAAACATATATATATTGATGGAAATGTATTTGTCTCTGAACAGATAAACCGGAGATCGAGACGAGGAAGAGATGGGTTCACGTTTCACCGGGAATTCGTACTCAGCTCGATTGCAAAGTTGCCGCTTGGCCCGAGGCTCAGGTGAGCTTTGTTATCTTACGATCGATAGATACCTTGCAACGTACTACTTAAATCGTTCGTCTATAAGAAAAAGTTACTAAAAACAATTTTTTTTTTTGCTGTGACGTGCTCAAAAAAAGGTTCTTCTTCACGAATTGTTGTTTGCTACCTAATAAAATATTTCACGGTTGATAGAATGGTATACTTTTAAGGACACTTTGAAGTCGTTTTATAAATATTTTCAAAACAATCTGACGTTAATTTTTCAAAAAAAATACGAACCACAGGTGGACTGGTATTTCATGAACGAGAAAGTCGTCTACGACTCGAGGATAGTGAAGCACAACGCCGGTCAGACGCACAGTCTAGTCATAAGAAATGTAAGACAGCGGGATTACGGTTACTATCTGTGCAGAGCATCGAATTCGCTCGGTATAACCGAAAAAGTTATCGAATTATCGGGCGTTGCAAATCCCGCGGTTATAAAAGGTTCGAGAAGCGTCGGTAAAAACGCTTATTACTTCGTTTGGGAGGTCGACAGTTATAGCTCGATAATAGAGTATCAATTTTGGTTTCGCAATTATCCGGTGAGTTTTCCGTGTATAAATGCGAGTACCGTGAGTAAAGAAGGAAAAAAAAAACAAAATTGTGCGACTTTACAGGCCGGAGATTGGCACAAATTATTCGTGCCGAGTGGTAGCGACGCGATTGGACCTCTTCACGCAAAGTCCTTCAATCTCACGGGACTCGAGGAGGCTAATCACTACGAGGCACTCGTCCTATCGAGAAATCGTTACGGATGGAGCGGACCATCCAAAGTTTTACGTTTCGCCACGGAAGGAGCTCGTAAGTTGACACAATGAAAGTTATACAAAAAAAAAAAAAAAGCAAACAGGTACAAGTTGAAACGTTGCACGCTTTCACTCAATTATTTTCGTTAATTCACAAAATCTTCTGTCTTCAACTGGCGTTTAAAAAAATCTTTAATAAAATATATAATAAAAGTATAATTGTCGGCCGATTGTAATAAATCTCCAGGCCGTAAATTATCGCAATGTTATTTCGCAGTTCCTCAGCCGGACGAGCGTTACAAAATTGGCAAGTCCTTCGAGGAACCGGCCACCGATAATAACATCGGTAAGTTTTTTTTTGTTTATATGCAACACTGGGGCGATTTTTTTTCTCAGTCCCCGCTTGAAATTTTGTTGGATGTGCCGGAAAAGAAATTCCCTGAAAGTTACAGCCCTTAATATTAATTCTAAGTACTTTCCCAAAGCGTGAGAAGATTTTCCATCTAAAATACACGTAAATCGAATATTTATTTTTTTTCACATTTCTATAACTCAGCCGCATTTTATACTATCGTATTGTTCTCGGTTTCGATTTACTCGGAATAAAACAATCTAAAAAAGTGCCTTTTGCGGCGAAAGTGTAAATTGTACTGGTGAGTTGGTACGGGGTCACTGAAGTTGATTTTTACCCAAAATTCTCGTTTTTTTGCTGTTATCTCCGAAACAATTAACTTTACGAAAAAAAATGTAAATGAAAAATTTGTTGGAAATTTAATTTCCTACGAAAAAGGTCATATCGACCCCATTGCTTAGATTAATATTTCTTGAGATATTGAACTTTAACTTATGAGTAGTATAAAATTTATAAAATAGGAAATATTAAATAATAAAAAAAAAAATAACAAATAAAAAAAGTTCAATATCTCAAGAAATATTAATCTAAGCAATTGGGTCGATAGGACCTTTTTTATAGGAAATTAAATTTCCAACAAATTTTTCGTTTACATTTTTTTCGTAAATTCAATTGTTTCGGAGATAACAGCAAAAAAAAGGAGAATTTTGAGTAAAAATCAACTTCAGTGACCCGTACCAACTCACCAGTACAATTTACACTTTCGCCGCAATAGGCACTTTTCTAGATTGTTTTATTCCGAGTAAATCGAAACCAAGAACAATATGATAGCATAAAATGCGGCTGAGTTGTAGAATTTTGAAAAATAAAATAAAATTCGATTTACGTGTATTTTAGATGGAAAATCTTTTCACGCTAAGGGAAAGTACTCAGAATTAATATTGAGGGCTGTAACTTTCAGGGAATTTGTTTTTCGGCATATCCAACAAAATTTCAGATGGGGACTGAGAAAAAAAATAGTCGAAAAAAAAATCGCCCTAATGCAACACAAATGAGTATTTACGAATGAGTAATAACTAACTACGTTGTCGTGCACTTGTGTAAAAAATATAACGCGCAAACAACCCAACTAAAAAAGGGTCCCAATGACTTTTAAGGAGTCAGGCCACTCTAGAGGCCGAAAAATTGACTTTTTTAGGGATTTTTTTTTTTTTTTTTTTTTTTTTTTTCAAAAAAACTACAAAATAAATCGAGATTATAAAATAGGGTGTTTATCATACATATCAGTGACTGTATACATAACTTTTAACATAACCCAGACAATTTTCAACCGATTCACTTGAAATTTCGAATGTATCTTTAAAAATACATTGTCTATGGAAATGCGTAGGATTTTTTTTATATTGGATAGTTTATCTGTTATTAACAATTTTCTAACGATTTTTTAAGCAAATTTTTCACTATTCACTTTAGAAGTGCGCCATTTGGCCAAAAATCAATATATCGAAAAAAATCCTGCTCACTTCCATAAACAAAGTATTTTTAAAGATATATTGAAAATTTCAAGTGAATCGGTTGAAAATTGTCCGAGTTATGTTTCCGGTCAACAAAAACGGAGACGTCATCGCGAAAACGCTGCACAGCCGCCAATTTGAAATTAATCGGTTAAAAAAAATTATTGTATACAGTCACTGATATGTATGATAAACCCCATACTTTATAATGTCGATTTATTTTGTAGTTTTTCTGAAAAAAAAATCCCCAAAAAAGCCTATTTTTTCGGACTCTAGATTGGCCTAATCCGTTAAGGGAGAACACCACTATGACCCCCTGTTTTTTTCACATTTTTCAAGAATTTTTTTTTGTGGGAAAAAAAAGATATATTCGAAACATTTTTTCGGGTTTTGTTCCTTGTTTATTAATGTATCAAAAAACATTTTTTTCACATTTTTCACGGCGCATGGTGGCGCTGGAGAAGCTCTCGCGTCAGGTGCTGTCATCTCCGGAGTGGTTCGCGGCACGCAGCAGAATTCTCTTCAACGTCGATCTGAAAAAAAATACCGAGTGTTTTCGTTAATAATATGATATTTTGAAGAGAAGTACACAGGGATTTGGAAAAATATTGTTTTAAAAAAAATAGGCACGCCTTTGAAATTGAAGTTAATTTCAAAGGCGTGCCTATTTTTTTTAAAACAATATTTTTCCAAATCCCTGTGTACTTCTCTTCAAAATATCATATTATTAACGAAAACACTCGGTATTTTTTTTCAGATCGACGTTGAAGAGAGTTCTGCTGCGTGCCGCGGAAATGACAGCACCTGACGCGAGAGCTTCCCCAGCGTCACCATGCGGCGTGAAAAATGTGAAAAAAATGTTTTTTGATACATTAATAAACAAGGAACAAAACCCAAACAAATTTTTCGAATATCTCTTTTTTTTTTCCCAAAAAAAAAATTCTTGAAAAATGTGAAAAAAATAGGGGGTCACAGTGGTGTTCTCCGTTAAGTGAGAAAAACTACGGTCCTGACGTAGAAATGCATCCCGCCATGCACAGACATGGCAAAAGAGTGGGGATTTTCCTTAAAAAAATCGAGGTCCAGTGTAATATATGTATAACGAAGAAATTCCAACAGTTATTCTAGATCCGATATCTCAACTTTACCCGTCATTCATGGAGAGCGGAAGCGTCTCGTCTCTGCCACACGTGATTCTCGTACTCTCGTCGATCTTCGCAACGATCGTTAAGTTTATCTTGTAACATTGTTACTCGATTAATTTTTATTTTATTTTTCAATGTAAATTATGTTTTCGTCATCTACGATTAGCGAGTCTCGTTTGGAGCTGTGTAAAAGGAAAATATTTATTCGTTGATACTCTGATAAAGTTACTATTAGAAATATAGTGGATATATTGCACCGTGACGAATATTTATCGGATCGATAACATTTCGGAATTGTGAAACGTTTTTCAATAAATCCTCGACTCTTTGAAATCAATGTTCTTACCCCACCCTTTAAATCCTTCGGTTTATCAAGTTATTCTTGATCATCCATTATAAACGGTCATTTCAGATTATTCCACTGATAACGGAGAACCCGAAAAAAGAGCGCACTACCGACGATCTCGTCGAATGAACATAGCTGACTCCGAGAGATCATGAGACAAAAGTGGTTTTTGTTTATTCACTATTTTGTTCTTCGTTCAATCATCACTGCTTGTTTATCATTTTTTTCTCATTCTGTTTTTTACTTGTTGTGTAAACTTGTTGCCATTCTTTTACAATTATTATTACCTTATTACAATAATAATAATAATAATAGTACAATATAATTATCATAAAAGACGAGATTTCACGCAACTTTCGCAGTATGAAAAAGGGGTTGGCGCTTATGTTTTTTTTTTTTTTATTTCTTACTCAAGTTCTGGCTCTTGTTCGTCGTGAGGGCGTCCCCGAAAGCTCGTGGCCACGAGGTTTTCAGCATTTACCGTCCTCTGCTCCCTTTTTTTTTTTTACCGGAACATTGGCCGCGCGTGATTCCGTCTCGCCATGACTTACGCACGTAGAAGCGATATAATTTTTTTGTTTTTTGTTTTTTTGTGTCGTTGATCGGGAGAGGAAAGTTTCTCTCTCAATTTGAGACTGAAAAGAAAGATAAAACTTGTTTTTTTTTTTTTTTTTTAATGTGAGTTTGTATTTGTATTGTGTGAAAAAGCTATCCGCAAGCGGTGACTTGGCGACGGTGGTAAACGAGTGGGAATCACGTCTCGATTTCAACGGGGATGACGAGGTGACAAAAAAAACACTATTTTTTTTTTCTTTTCGCTCTGTATTTCGCTCTTGCGCGCCCTCATTCCGTCTGTCTCTCCCTCTTCTTCTCAATCTCACTCTCTCTCTCTCTTTCTCGTTATCCTTTTCACTCTGACTGCGTGTTTGTTTTTTGTATTATTATTATTTTTTCATTCTTCGTAATAATATAATCATCGCTTGTTTTTTTTTCTTCTTCTCCCTCTTCGTTCTTTTTTCTTTTTCATGTTGTGTTGTGGGGGCTCTCACTCTCCCGGAATAGGGCTGTTCTTTTAATTCCTGTCCGTAGCTCGGAGCTTCTCCTCGACCGCTTCCTCGGATGCCTCCGAGAGATCCGTCGCCTGTATGTACTTCTGTACACCGACCAGCGACTTCTTGAGAGCGTCGAACGAGCTCGAGTACAGCATCTTCTTCTTAACCTTGGCCGTGTCGGGACACCACGACATCAGGAACAATTTTTGTTTCTTGGAAGCCTGTACGCGATGAAGAAGATCAAAAAGTTTTAGTTGACTCGGCATTGAATCAAGTTTAACGTCGTAAAAGCGCGCTTGTTATCATTGAAAAATCTCACCTCGGAGGTGCCCTGACACTGGTGAGTGTACTCAAAGTCGAAAAGACCGTAACGGCACTCGCCGCTTCCGCCCTTCTGTAGATCCTCGAGGAAGGCGTCGTAAGCGGCGTCGCGCGGTCCGATCACCTCGACATCGATCTGCTTCTCGTCCTTGATGTAAAATATTACGTATCGATGCTTCTTGTCCTTTTTTATTTCCTCGTAAGTCGTCTTACAAACGTCGGCCACGGTCACACCGGATGCCTATGAACAGAACAAGAAAATACAACATTAATAACTTCCGGCCAATTCATATTACTGTGTACACCATTTCTTCTTCTTTTTGTTTTCTTCTGTTTTAAGGGGGGGTAGGGTTTGAAATTTTTTTATTATTTTTTTTTATGAATGAACAATATGTCGAGAATATTGTGTATAAATTTTAAGTCAATCGGATTAGAACTAACGGAGTTACAGCGTTTCAAACGAACGGCCGTGATACGCGATACGTGAAAACTTTAAATCGATTTTCCCGAAAACGTCATTTTTGAAGTTTGTGAACATTAGAACTCAAAATCTACTGAACCGATCCTTTTGAAAATTCAAACATTACTTCTTCACATAAATCAACAGGTAATCAGGAGTTTTTTTTTTTAATCTTTTCAATTTTTTAATAACAAATTAAGCGCGATTTTTTTAGCTAAAATTGCGTTTTTCACTTCCAAGTGCTGCAAAAAATAGAAAAAAATAGAAAAAAAAATTCCAAACCCTACCCCCCGTAGGGTTTGAAATTTTTTTTTTTGCATTTTTTTTATTATTTTTCTTCTGAATGAACAATATGTCGAGAATATTGTGTATAAATTTCAAGTCAATCGGAGTAAAACTAACGGAGTTACAGCGTTTCAAACGACCGGCCGTGATACGTGATACGTGAAAACTTTAAATCGATTTTCCCGAAAACGTTATTTTTGAAGTTTGTGAACATTAGAACTCAAAATCTACTGAACCGATCCTTTTGAAAATTTAAACATTACTTCTTCACATAAATCAACAGGTAATCAGGAGTTTTTTTTTCTCAGTTTTTTCAATTTTTTAATAACAAATTAACCGCGATTTTTTTAGCTAAAATTGCGTTTTTCACTTCCAAGTGCTACAAAAAATAGAAAAAAAAACTCTTCCTGATTACCTCGAGAAATACATCACCTTTAAAATGCATATCAATTTTTTTGTTTCGGATGATCCGGTAACGAGTTATAATGTTCACCGCGAAACCACTTTTTTTCAAGGCGCCTCTGGAGATTCAACGTCACCGGCTTATTTATCAATATTTTTCATTGAAAATTTTTTCTGAGATACTTCAATAGTTGTACAATAATATGTAATTCTATTTAATAAAATTATATTACTCATGTCGCCGCAAAAAAATCATAAAAATATGCTTTTTTTTCGCCTTTAAAACCTTACCCCCCCGCCCCTTAAGGGCTAGAACTAATTCGACTTTTCAAACGTTTCGTCTCCTCCCGCCCGCCGTTCGGCAAAAGATACGAAGATACTCCGGTGTTAGCGGGACAACTTTAGAAACGATTCCGTCGCCGTTCCCTTTTAGCATCGCGTACGCGCGCGCGTGGGATGACATTTATTTCCGTACGTATCTTAAACCGTTACTCTATCCCGCAACTCCGTACGTTAAAAGCTCTCAACTTCGTCATACAACCCCCCGGTATACGATAAAGATTATTTTTAAGGGTGTTGAAAATTCAATTTTTCCTTTAATTTAATTTAATTTTCATAAGCCCTTTTTTTTTTTTTTTTTTTTTTTTTGAAAAATCGTTAACTTCCAAAATATCACTGAGCAAACACATTGGATAATGGTTTATGATTTTTTTTCAAGTTCCATACCGTCGAACATCTTACGTAAGCTGACTATTTTGGAAAACGAGGCAAAATATTTTTTTTAATATCAATGAGAAACATTAATTAATCTATTTCCCATTTTCCTCACTTTATTATATTGGTGCGCGTCGAATATACGTTGTTTTTTTTTATATATTAATTCCCATCGATTTCCTAACTATTTAGAATATAATTAGATTTTTCTTTTTCCTTCGAGATTCACCAAACGGTTACGCTAAGCTCTCGAGCACGAGGTAGCGATCAGAAATATATACTCGATTCTCGGAGCGTCGTGTGATGCTCCCTCGTTCACGCGATATTTATAAGTTTTCGAACCTATCGCCCATTTTCCCCTCGGATCTATGGAGGCTCATCGAGAGTCACGCGTGTAAGAAAATCTCACGGCGCGATTTGTGCGAGGGGCCAAAAGTTTTCTCCGGCACTATCGTTCCTTTAAGTTCCGTTGACCAATGGAAAAATCACGATGCGTCAAGGAGAAGGAAGAAAAGAAACATTGATCGCAGTTTAATGTCATTTTTCGAGTTCACTTCGACGGGCAAAAACACATCAAAGGCGACGAAAATTTAGTTTTTTTTATCGCATCTCTTCACAGGGAAAGGATAATGATGTAAATCGATTCCCTACTTGGCGATGCCGTTAAAACTCTGACTCGTACAATTTTTTTAAACTCATTCTATGTTTGGAATTATTTTTCGAATTTTTTCGAACAAATTGGCTATTTGCAAATCGAATGTTTTCTCAGGAAGGCAATCTTTGTGAGATATCAAATGAGTTTTTTGGTATTTCATTTATTGAAGTGATGAAGAAAGAAAAAAAAAACGAGTTAGCCAACGGGGACAAAAATTGTCCCGTCCAGCCACCCAAATTATTATCGTATCTTCTTTCGTCTTCCTTCTTGTTTTCCCATTGGACATAATGGTGTTAAGGGGGGAAATAGGGTCAAACGGTTCAAAAAATCGATTTTTTTTTCATTTCATAAATTGTTAGTAAAATTATTGAAAAATATGTTACCAAAATTTTTAATGAAAATTCCAACTCGTTCTATTGTTATAAGCCATTAAGGGGGGAGGTTTAAAAATATTTTTTTGCATTTCTTTTATATTTTTTTTTCTGAATGAACAATATGTCGAAAATATTGTGTAAACATTTTAAGTCAATCGGAGTAAAACTAACGGAGTTACAGCGTTTCAAACGACCGGCCGTGATACCTGATTTCCACGTATAAAAAACTTTAAATCAATTTTCCCGAAAACGTCATTTTTTAAGTTTGTGAACATTAAAACTCAAAATCTACTGAACCGATCCTTTTGAAAATTTAAACATTACTTCTTCACATAAATCAACAGGTAATCAGGAGAAGTTTTTTTTTTTTTTCAATTTTTTCAACTATTTAATAACAAATTAAGCGCGATTTTTTGAGCTAAAATTGCGTTTTTCACTTCCAAGTGCTGCAAAAAATAGAAAAATAGAAAAGAAAAAAACTCTTCCTGATTAACTCGAGAAATACATCACCTTTAAAATGCATATCAATTTTTTTGTTTGAGATGATCCGGTAACGAGTTATAATGTTCACCGCAAAACCACTTTTTTTCAAGGCGCCTCTGGAGATTCAACGTCACCGGCTTATTTATCAATATTTTTCATTGAAAATTTTTTCTGAGATACTTCAATAGTTGTACAATAATATGTAATTCTATTTAATAAAATTATATTACTCGTGTCGCCGCAAAAAAATCATAAAAATATGCTTTTTTTTCGCCTTTAAAACCCTACCCCGCCGTTAAGGGGGGAAATTGGGTTAGGACAGCGTTTTCTCAATGATTTTCATGAATTTTTTTATAGTATAAAAAATGAATATAATTTATTGAAACTTTGAGAATATTTTATACATATATTTAAGTATATACTATAAAAATTTTTATACATACATTTAAGTATATACTATAAAATATTAGCGAACCCATATTGCTTGTTTTTCTTGGTACTATTTTTTCAAACGCGTTTTTCTGAAAACGACTTTTTTTTTAACTTGCGTACACGCTAGTTTGAAAAGTTTTCAACCGATCGTTTTGAAAATTGGCAGTTACTTTCTTCATAGTATCGCGCTCTATATGAACCTAAAACCGGAATATTATCATTATTTGAAATAATTTTTTTTTTGCAAATAAAGTTGTGAAAAATGGCAAAAAATGATGCTTTTTTGTTTTGACCCCTGTAAAAAATTCAATTTTCTAATTTTTTTTATAGCATTTAGGTTCATATAGAAGAGAGACATATAATAAAAGTAAATTCCAACCTCGTTTGATTTCGGATGAAAATTGCGGCTTCCAGAATGTACGCAAAATGCTGAGTCTGATTGTGACCTGCAATATGGGGTCGCTAATATCCCCGGTGTTTTTCAAGGAAATTCTTCAAAAATTTTATAGTATATACTTAAATATACGTATAAAATATTCTCAAAGTTTCAATAAATTATATTCATTTTTTATACTATAAAAAAATTCATGAAAATCATTGAGATAACGCTGTCCTAACCCTATTTTCCCCCTTACGGGATTAGACCACTCTGGCGGCCGAAAAAAATAGTCTTTTTTGGCGATTTTTTTTTCAGAAAAATTACACAATAAATTGAGATTACAAAATAGGGTGTTCATCATACGTATCAGTGATTGTATAGAATAATTTTTCGGAAGCGATTAATTTCAAAATGGCGGCTGTGCAGCGTTTTTGCGCTGACGGTCTCCGTTTTTGTTGGCTGGAAACGTAACTCCGACAATTTTCAACCGATTCACTTGAAATTTTCAATATATCTTTAAAAATACATTGTCTATGGACGTGCGTAGGATTTTTTTCGATATATTGATTTTTGGCCAAATGGCGCACGTCTAAAGAGAAAAGTGAAAAATTTGCTTCAAAAAATCGTCAGAAAATTGTTAATAACAAACGAACTATGCAATATAAAAAAAAAATCCTAAGCACTTCCGTAGACAATGTATTTTTGAAGATATATTCAAAATTTCAAGTGAATCGGTTGAAAATTGTCTGAGTTATGTGTTCCGGCCAAGAAAAACGCTGCACAGCCGCCATTTTGAAATTAATCGCTTCAAAAAAATTATTGCATACAGTCACTGATATGTATGATAAACACCCTAATCCGTAATGTCGATTTATTTCGTAGTTTTTTTGTAAAAAAAAAAAAAATCCCCGAAAAAAGGCTATTTTTTTCGGTCTCCATAGTGTCCTAACCGGTTGAACAAAGAAGAAAAAACCGTAATAATAGTCGAAAGTCTTCTGTTTCGATGGCGGGCCCCCCACCCCGAGAGATTTCGAACAAAAATCCTCGTGGTTTTCCGTCGCTGGAAGAAATGCCGGCCGGTCTGGCGAAATCGATATTATTCCAACGTCAATGACGGAGAGGGGGAAACGAATGGTGACGACACGAGAATGGTCGGTTGGGGAGAGATTGAGCATGCGGTATAACAGAAAGTTGCGCGCGTTTGTACGCGAGAGGGCTCCCTCTAGGGCGTTTTTTTTTTTTTTTGCGAGATTCCAAGGTCAGAGGGACGCGCGACAGTGATGAGTCATCGAACCCTCGTTAATGCAGAACAAACGCATGACTATTTCAAGACCCTTTTATCTTTCTCAAGCAATTTACCATTGTCGAACAATAAATTGTCTCTAATTTCACTAGTATCGAATACAATTAGTGTTAAATAAAAATTCTTGTTTCTCTACGGCTAAAAACTAGATAATTCGTAGCTGAATCCGTGCCATTATTTATTTTCCCAGCGATCAATGCCAATGTTTTCTATATGAACAGAAAAAAAAAACATCCAGACATGTTTATTAGTTGGAAAAAATGTACATTATAATAAACCGAAGGAGATTTCATCGAACCTGCCCGAAATTTAGCACACAATTAGAGCAGTAAAGTTACAATACAAGTTATACGTTTTGCTCAGGTTTTTCCTATCTCTTGCGTTCATTTAAGCGGGAAAATAGGGTTGGACGGTTAAAAAAAAATCGATTTTTTTTATCTCATAAATTGTTAGTAAAACTATTGAAAAATATGAAAATTTTAAATGAAAATTCCGACTCGTTCTATTGTTAAAAGCCATTAAAGTGAGTCTGGTCTCCAAATCGACGCAGCGCTTTGGAGACCAGAGAAGCTTCGAAAAGCCCGAAAAGACGAGCCTACGAGCTCAAAATAAGGAATTAAAAAGAAAAAGAGGGATTGCTTTATGGTGCTGGAATAGCAGATTAACCTGTAAGTAATTTAAAAAAAAATGTATGACTGCCTTGACTTTGTTCTTCTTGGTACTATTTTTTTCAAACGCGTTTTTCTGAAAACGACTTTTTTTTAACTTGCGTACACGCTAGTTTGAAAAGTTTTCAACCGATCGTTTTGAAAATTGGCAGTTACTTTCCTCACAATATTGTGCTCTATATGAACCTAAAATCGGAATATTATCATTATTTAAAATAATTTTTTCTTTTGCAAATAAACTTGTAAAAAATGGCAAAAATCATGATTTTTTGTTTTGACCCCTGTAAAAAATTCAATTTTCTATTTTTTTGATAGCATTTGGGTTCATATAGAAGAGAGACATATAATAAAAGTAAATTCCAACCTCTTTTGATTTCAGATGAAAATTGCGGCTTCCAGAATGTACGAAAAATGCTGAGTCTGATTGTGACCTGCAATATTGGGTCGCTAATATCTTCGGGTGTTTTTCAAGGAAATTCTTCAAAAATTTTATAGTGTATACTTAAATATACGTATAAAATATTCTCAAAATTTCAATAAATTATATTCATTTTTTATAGTATAAAAAAATTCATGAAAATAATTACAACGTCGTTTGATTTCAGATGAAAATTGCGGCTTCCAGAATGTACGCAAAATGCTGAGTCTGATTGTGACCTGCAATATGGGGTCGCTAATATCTTCGGGTGTTTTTCAAGGAAATTCTTCAAAAATTTTATAGTGTATACTTAAATATACGTATAAAATATTCTCAAAGTTTCAATAAATTATATTCATTTTTTATAGTATAAAAAAATTCATGAATATAATTACAACCTCGTTTGATTTCAGATGAAAATTGCGGCTTCCAGAATGTACGCAAAATGCTGAGTCTGATTGTGACCTGCAATATGGGGTCGCTAATATCTTCGGGTGTTTTTCAAGGAAATTCTTCAAAAATTTTATAGTGTATACTTAAATATACGTATAAAATATTCTCAAAGTTTCAATAAATTATATTCATTTTTTATACTATAAAAAAAATTCATGAAAATCATTGAGAAAACGCTGTCCTAACGCTACTTCGCCCCTTAACCCATCCTATTATTTAATCAGTATTTCTTTGCCACCATTATTATTCGTATTGTATCAATGAATATGTTATTTATAATTGTTTAATAATTAAATTATTATAGACAACGTTGGAAACGTATAGGGAAAAAAAAGAAGTAATATCTGTTCGTCACTCATCGGCAGTTACGCGAGAAACGGACCGACGATGGCTCATTCTGTCTCTCTCCTCTGTGTGCCCTCCCGCCCATCACGACGCGGCTGTCGGTCCACGATGTCGATGACCCTCCCCCCTCGACAAAGGCTAGTATAAGCGAGAGAGAGAGAGAGACCCGTTGTCTCCCGCAGCTGTCTTTACCAGAATCATTGAATTTTGTTTCTCATGTCTCTATTGCTATCTTACTCTAATGGCGGTTCCACCGGACTACCAAAGTCAATTGCAATTCAATCCGCGTCACTCGCTTGACGAAACCGGGCATATTCGTATTTGAAACGAAAACGAATTTTTCTTTCAATTAAAAACTCATTTTGACTATCGTCTTCCGAACTGAAAGAAAGGAAAACTAACTTTCAAAGAGACGCGCCCGCGTCCTTTATCGACCGCTCGAGTCGGTCGAACAATTTTCTACTTTTATCTTCTCCCGGATCGTTCGCAATAAATTCATTGTCCAGAAATCGTTGGGATTTTTTTTAAATCTCAACCGGTAACGGCCGTTAAAAGGAATATGAAAGGACGCTGACGCTGAATCCACATTTAACCGGCAAGTCACATCGTTACAGAGCAATTTTCATTGTTTTTTTTTTTTTTCTTCTCTTTCAGCGAATAAAAGTCATTCTAGTCATCCGTCAATGATGAACGGTTTAGGATGTATCGGGACAGAAGTGATTCATCGTCGAACCGCTTCCTGGAAACTCCGGGAACGGCTATGGTTGGACGAACGCGGCGCGTAGAGGGGATTCGAAGGTAGGTAGCAGGGTGAAGTTGGCCCTACGTTCTTCATTAGTCGATCGATACGAATTTAAAAAAAACAAATGGCAAACCAACGTAAATCATTCCGGCAATGCTTTGAAATTCCGGAAAAAGTTTACATTCGCGAGACGAAAAAAAAAAAAATCGTCCAGTGCCGGATCAAGCATTAATGGCGACCGATCTTTCCCCACTTCTCGTACAATGCCGGCGCCGTAAGAAATCTCACGCTCGTACAAAACGAGAGCGCCCAGAGAAGAATCTCGAAAAATTTGTAATTTTTTTTCTCTTTTCTATGCATGGCGCGCCTCCTCCAAAGAACTTAACCGAAAACGAGAAAAGGCTGGGAATTCTATTGAAGGAAGAAGGTAAAGAAGAAAAATTGCTTCGGCACGCGACGTTGCCCGAAGTGCCGGCGGAGCGGAGAAGAGAAATGGCGACCGGCGCGCGTCTCCGGCATTAACCACAAAGTAACGGATTCGACGGGGTTTACGGCGACTCCGGATATAGGCGTAAAATGAGAGGAGGAAATACAGTCGTAGATTACGAGGAATTTCATTCCGTGATTACGCGTCTATCGCGCACGGCTAAATGATACGAACGAATTGCGATACGAAGAAATCCGATTGCAAGCTTTCGGCGAAGAAATGAAGAAAAGAAACTCGAAGATTTCGTACGATATTTCGTTATCGAGCATCGCGATATAAATCTCGGCAACCGGGCGGGCCTGGGACGAGGGGGGGTAAGAAGAGAGGACAAAACCGGTGAACAGACTCACGGGTATAACAGTGTCAAACGTTGCGTTTCGAGGGGGCTTTTTTTTTCCTTCTTTCGTTCGTTCATTTTCGAAATTGATGTTTTCACGGGACAGCCGGATAAAGTAGGATTGCCAGATGAGATACGAGGGGGATGGCGTCGTAAAAACTTTGGCACAATCCACAAATTGTCCTCAAATAAGTTTGGACGCGAACCGGGTGAAACGGCAAAGTTTGCCGATCGTTTAAACGTGCGCGTTGTAACATTAAAAAAAACGCCTTTGCGCGTCATTCTCGATTTTTTTTTGTCTGCTCTCCCGGGCCCGGTTTCTCATTGGCATGCACGGGTTGTTCCTTAACCAGTAATATTTACCATTTCTGAGGAATCAGGTTGTGTACTAACAACGAGGGGGGTAGCGTTTTTTTTTTGTCGTTGCTCTTCTTGTTATTTAATTCGTTTTCTTTTTTTAATCTCGAATAAACAATGCTCGCACTGCCCGACACTTTTATTCCGCGTTACAGTCCGTGGGGGGGGCTTTGGTAGAACTGGGATAGCTCGCGCAGTTTCACAGCACGGTTTGGGCGATCACCTCCTATGACCGTACACCACACCGCGCAACAAACGATCATCGCGCGACGATGAAACGGGAAGGGAGGATCCTCCAGTTTTTACGGAACATGCGCAGCATCAAGTTCGTCGGTGCGCCTGCGCGCGCATTCTCGTTGCGGCGCTAGTGTCGACATGTGCGCGCGCATCTTGCCGCCTCCGCCCCCCACCATCTCTTAAACATTGTAGTTTATGGTTTTTAGTTTGTACACAGTTTGTACGTTTGTAGTTTTTTTTTTAGTTCTATATTCTCAGTTCGGAGCTTGCGATGGTTGATAGTTCGGTGAGATCTTTGTTTCTAGTTTGTAGAGCTGAATTTTTCTACTTTAGTTCGTGGTTGTGAAAGATTTTTTTTTGTTTTTAGGTTCAGGAGTTGTTTTTTTGTTTCTTCTCGTTACACCGGTCGCGTGGTGTTTATGTAAACGCTATTTTTGTAACATCTCTAGACATGATCTTGCCGGTCAAGCTCAGGGGGTACAAATATGACGAATGACGATCGAAACCACTCGAAAGACTCCCTCTAATACTCTATAGAGATAGCTCCCCGCCCTGATTCCGCAGAGCAGAAAACTTTGTGAAAGTTGACTCGTATATTCGTTTCTTTTCTTCTTTGAACGCAAGAGTTTGTACGAAATTGCGTGGAGTAATTGGTCCGATTTTGTCGAAATTAGTCATTGCAACAAGGATGCGTGTACCCGGGCACGTATGTATCGGAGAAGGGGCGACCAATCAACGATCGGGACTCGGGGAAATTGCCTTATATGGGCTGCGGCATGCATAGCGCCGCTTCACGCTGCCTTTCGCCACAAGGGGGTGTGCAATCTTTGCTGCTCTCTATTCAGGGTCTGGAAGCTCCCAGACAAAAACCACGGCACTATTATTAGTTCCCGTGAAACCAAGATTACAGAGAGTGCGCCACTATCGACGCACAGCTGGCGCAACCTACATAGTAGGAGCGAAAAGTCGAACCAGATCTTGGCAAGCTTTTTACCCGTTACCGACTTACTCACGAGGTGACCTTCCCGACTTGTCATCACCGATTTCGCTCAAATTTATAGGGCATGTTGGGATTGACGAGGAGAGAAAGTGACCCAAGTGGGAGGGCCGGATGGGCAATATTTAAGAAAATAAAAATTTTAACGCATTAATACACAAGGAGTTTTTGTAGAACAACTTTCGCCGGTTGGCGCAGCGGCAAGAGCTCGAGTTTAGGGGCAGCAAATGCAGCCCATACCGAGCACAAACCCTCAAACATATCATACCTTTTGGCAACGAGCGCCTCAAGCTCGAGGACTAGAGCCGCCCATTCTAGTTACCGTTTGGTCTTTTATGTATGTTCATTTCGACCATAGATCTGTAAACCGAATGTAAATCGTTCCGAAATGAACATGTTCAACAAAAAAAAAAAGCACTAGCTCGAGTTCATAGTTTGAGAGTCGTGGGTTCGTTTCCCCATGTGGAGACTTTTTTTTCTTTCTAATCTTCTTTTTAAATTTTACGTTACTTGCACCACAAATATATTTAAATAATGCATAATGTATTTTATTTATTTAGATTTTTAGGAATTTTTATTATTCTCAATGAATTCGAATTTCGGCATTTCTCATAACTTTGCTGGAAGGGATTAGAGCGGTGATACTAGATGTATCACCGCTCTCGAAGACAAGGGTAGGTCTGTTCTCTGACAATTAATTTTTAATTATGAAGTGATTTTTCTAACGTTTAAGCATTATACAATGTTTCAACGAACAAAACTTATTTAATAAAAATAATGAACACTAATAAAGCAAAAGCAATATCTTTAATCTCCCACGTCTTAACGGAGAACACCACTGTGACCCCTGTTTTTATTTTCACATTTTTCAAGAATTTTTTTTTGTGGGTAAATAAAGAGATATTCGAAAAATTTTTTTGGGTTTTGTTCCTTGTTTATTAATGTATCAAAAAACATTTTTTTCACATTTTTCACGCCGCATGGTGGCGCTGGGGAAGCTCTCGCGTCAGGTGTTGTCATTTCCGCGGCACGCAGCAGAACTCTCTTCAACGTCGATCTGAAAAAAAATACCGAGTGTTTTCGTTAATAATATGATATTTTGAAGAGAAGTACACAGGGATTTGGAAAAATATTGTTTAAAAAAAAATAGGCAGGCCTTTGAAATTAACTTCAATTTCAAAGGCGTGCCTATTTTTTTTAAAACAATATTTTTCCAAATCCCTGTGTACTTCTCTTCAAAATATCATATTATTAACGAAAACACTCGGTATTTTTTTTCCGATCGACGTTGAAGAGAGTTCTGCTGCGTGCCGCGGAAATGACAGCACCTAACGTGGGAGCTTCCCCAGCGCCACCATCCGGCGTGAAAAATGTGAAAAAAAATGTTTTTTGATACATTAATAAACAAGGAACAAAACCCAAACAAATTTTTCGAATATATCTTTTTTTTCCCACAAAAAAAAAATTCTTGACAAATGTGAAAAAAAACAGGGGGTCACAGTGGTGTTCTCCCTTAAGGAACAAGGTCTTATTGAGTCGTCGGTGTGGCATCGAAGATCAACAAACTTCTGGCAATGGGACTGGACAGGAGGTAATTTGACAATATCAATCGCGACGATAGATTCGAATGGGAAGAACAAAACTATAACGAGCACTTTGAAAACATACTTGAGAATGTTGTCGGAGCCTATAATGACTTTTCAATACTACAGCAGCTTCATAATTTCTACCTGTACGTACAAAAATTTATATTGTCTCTCGAAAAATTCTCATTCAACGCCCGATAGAAGTAATTTTTGTGTTGTTTTTTCGTGTTACAGATCAGGAATTACGAGAATCACTCATCAGCGATGTGCATACCCTTGTCTATCGTTTGTCAAAACCACGTTTTGATATTTTAATGCTATTGATCAAACATCCGCAAAGGTAATTGAAATAAACAAATAAAAATTCCGTTTCATAACGAAATTCCTTCGGCAGAAAAAATTAATAATTAACGAATAAATTCCTTTCAGCGGCGGTATGTTTCGGTCCGATTTTGTTTCGACCCGAGGAAGAGACGGTAGCTTCGATAATGTACATCAAATTTTATAATACAAATGACATTTGATCCACTTAATATAAATGAATGTAAATATATATCTGTATATATATATACATAAATGATTTGCAAATAAAGTATTGGAATAACTTTTTTTCATTTCTTGAAATATCTGTCTTTGATCTACTATACCGACCGACTTTTTATTTTCATGCCCACTCTTCATTCAAATAGCGCGCCGCGGCTGGATGCATAACTTTTTAGTTCCGTCAGTCCAAGAGTACATAGATAGCGCTACAAACAGTGGCTGCGCTTCTTAACATGGGAGTTTCCAGACCCCGTCTCTACTGCTCTTTACCTACTTCTCTCACGCAAGCGATATAACACACCTTTCTCTCTCGCAACGCACGTAATAATATATAGGTGGCTAATTCAACCAGCGCCACTCGACGTCCATCTAGCGAACAAACCCCGAATTAATTTTCTTTTCCCTCGCATATTTACCGACACTAGAGCCTAATTCAGATTTTCTTCATTTCCAGACGCTACAGAAATCTTATTGCCCGGAAGCCTTTCTTTTCAACAAATTTTCTATTTCATTAATGCACTATGACGAGACACAAGAAAATCCTCGTAAAGAGAGTGATCGAAACGGATATAATTGAATGGATAGAAAATCTCGTAAAGGAACAAGATTGCGGGGACATTCAAAGTTATTTGCAATACCATGCAATTTTAATGACACCTTGTATTACATCTCTTTCATCAGCTAGCGAGTCGTTTTTCTTGCTATCGCGTTTCCTATACACGATATATACCTATCCATATCGTATAATGTATGTACAAACGGAAGTAAAAAGAAAAAAAAGAAGCGTTGGTTCAATTTCGAACATCGATCCGTAATCGGATCTTATGTCTTTTCGTTTCGTTAAACAAGCATCCGATAACGCTACGCGAATTCGTCGGCACTATTATATTTAATATGTACATCACGCATACTGCATATCCTAATTATATCTTATGAAAGAAAGAGTACTTCGGATACTGTTACATATGTATCAAGTCATTTCTAAAGTCCCCCGCCCATTATTCGCTTCGCACATTCTTTTTTTCTCACCTGCTACATAATCTCGATGATGTACAAATGATTTTTCATCTCATACAAATCGATTCACACACTCACATACCCATCGTTCGTTAAAACTCCAAGTTCGGACGTTTACGAGTAATAGATTTTGTAAAATAGCATATATATATAAATATATATATAGCTGTAATTTATTTGCCCTTAGTTTTGCGCTGTGAGCCTCTCAATAATTTCTACGTTAAATCTTGTTATTGTGACAGAGACTCGTGTGTCTGTGACGATTCCTTATCTGGTACTCCTACTCGGAGAATAAAAATCGCGAAGCAACGTTATTCCCCTCACAAAATACTAGAAATAGAGTTTAAAAAAAAAAAAAAACCGATACGAAATTTAAAAAGTAGCGATTCAAAATTACCCAAAATTCCTCTCACTGGGAGAGTTCGCGAAAATTCGCAAAAAAAAATTTGCTAATGAAACTTGAACGGTTTTTCCTGCCCACAAATTATCATACTATATACACGTTTTTTTTTCTCTTATCGGTTTAGCAAAATCCTTTTGGTACCTCGTCGAGTGTAAAAAAAAACAAAAATAACTGGAAAAACTTGTTAAACTGATAATAACGTTGCCGAGAAAAATTCAGCCGCAGTGACGACAAATGCATGCTCAACAGGTAGAACAAGAATTTTCGCCTAATACTTTTAATTCATAACGAGACGGTTACACATACACATCTACAGAATTTCAATTCTCTCGATGGGGCAGTCGATATACGATTACAAGCTTCTCAGAGGTATTCAGAGTTTTTGTTTGTTTTTTTTTTCTTCCGTAAACGGTGTTCCCGCCGTGTCTTGTAAGGCTGAACGTCAGGGAAAAAGAAAAAAAAAAAAAAACGAAGAGAGAATGAAAAAAGTCATGATTGTTGGAACGAGCTTAATCATAAACAATGGATTAAGGAACGGAGTTTGTGACGAGATCGAGAACGTAGTCGAGCTTCCTCGACTGGACAAGTCGCCGAATTCTCCGATTAATCGATCAGTCATCGTGCGATATATTAAATATTACTTAATCGTATTGTTCGGGCAATTTGTCTCTTTGTCAAATCGGGCGCGGTACGAAACACGAGGAATGGAAAACAAAAAGAAAAGGAACGAAAAAAAAAAAACCGTTAGATGAGACCGCGCTTCTTCTTGTAATCCTCCAAGTTCAAGGACCTTCGTGGTCCCGTGTCCTTGATATTGCTAACGGGTTTCGGTAAAACACTCACGGGATTACCTGGTGACAAAAACAAGATCGAGACATTAGCAATTGGAGTAAAAAACAACAAAAACCATTCAGGCAATGTGAAATTTTTTCGAAAGGTTCATTGAGATGTTGGGGGGAATAACAAATAAAACTTTACGAATTGGAGAAAAAAAATCAATTTTTTTTTTCTGTATACCAATCATTTTCAATCTAAATCGCGATACATTTCGAAAGATCTGTCGTTCGGGATTTTCGATCAAATTTTTCTTTGCGAAATAGAAAAAAAAAAACAGAAAATAGGAATGAAAATGTTTTCTTTCATTCCAACGCTGAAAGTGCAGGCCATCGAACGATACTCACTTGGAATTGGTACTTCTAGATCGATCGTAATGTCAAAATCATGAGCATCAAAAAGATCCTCGGTGCTCTGTTTCTTCTTCGGTTCCTGGCCGTTTTCCCTCTCGTTATTGGCGCCTATAACGTTATCACCGACGATCATAGTGCTCGATACTTTGTTATTTTCATCGTTAACGGGCATTGCCGTTTGTGTCTCATCGGCTTTGTAGCCCATACGCGGCTTTGTACTTCTTCTAGTGAACGGATCATCGATAATTTTTCCCCTGTTCGCTTTGACCTCCTCCATTATAGCTTTTTCCGCTTCCTCAACGTTCTTCTTTCTATTACGATCGTTTATGTAAGATATGCTCGATATCGTAGCCGTACGCATTTTATCAAGCTCGGAGGCTCTCTCCTCGAGTTCACCGAGCTCGTGATTAAGTCTCGTCGCTGTCTCGTTATCGCCCCGACAATTGGCGGCGTCGCGTTCTCTCATCAATTGGGCCTTTTTCATCGCGTAATTGTAAGGATTTTGCTTGAATCTACCTTTTTCCTGTACTATTTTCTCGATATCCTCCTCCTTGAATTCATAAACCATCGCCTCTTTTATGTCCTTGAGCTTTTGATCGAGTTCCTCGAAGGTTGGCATCGATATACCCTGAAGAGCGCACGTTTCTTTCCACTTGAAGAATTCCGATTCCGTGAATTCTTGATTCGAGACAAATTCAAGCCTAAACACACGTTCCTGCGCGCCATGACGCAATTTCAATCCCTTGTTAGTCCTCGTACTGCCCAATTGATAGATTTTACCGGTCTCACAGACGCCGCTTATTTCGGCAACGCGATAAACAGGTTTACCATTATTATTACCAATGCCGATTCTCACGAAACAGCCCTGTACAACGCGATCGAAGAATGGCAAATGTACGAAACGTTCCATTTTGTGTCGTGACAAACGCACTTTGTTCAATTCATCCTTGCTGTTCACGTAAACGAGTTTTTTCGGTTTACTCTTGTTGTTAGTGCTCGTTACGGATTTAGCATCGTCGGCCTCGGAATCGGTGTCGCGACTCGAGCTCGACGATGATCTACGATGGGCCGTAACTTTTGGCGCTGGCTCCTCGTCATCGCTGTCCGACGAGCCACTGTCGTCCGAATATATATCCGATGCTTTTAGCTTAGTCTTGTTGGTACTTTTATGATCATCCTCCAATTCTTCTTCCTCCATGTCCTTCGATTGTTGCTGCTGTTGTTCGATTCGTTGTTTTTCCTTCTCCTCCCGTTCCCGTTTCTCCTCTCTGCGCGCTTTTAACAATGACATTGCGTGAAATTTCTTGTCCTGCTTTTCCTCGATCGTTTTCTTACGATCCTTGCTACGTTCCTTTGGATCCGGTGCCCTCTCAATTTTCTTCTCTTCCGCGTTGCTCACTATCGAGGCCGCGCTACCGACCGAGCTTCCGCCACTCGCGGCGATTATTCCTCCAATGTTGCTCGTTATTCCTACGCTTGGGCCGCTGCTCGTTATCTTTTCTCGCTTCTTCGACTCTTTTTGCTTTCGTAATTCTTGCTTTTTCGCCGTACGAAGTTTCTTCTCGATCTCGAATCTAGTTTTCTTTATTTCACGCTGTTCTATACGCTTGTATATCTCTTGTTCGCGCTCCTTCTCCGTCATCTGAGCGAGGCGTGCTTGATCCTCGGCGTCACCCATCAGGTTCTCGTCGTAGCCGTCGTTGAATTCTTCCTGGCTCGATTCCGACGCGCTACCTTCGGAATCCGAGACTTCGCCTGTTTTAACAGCGAATAATAGGGTATTAGTTTCGGCTCGTTCGTTATTCATAGGAGGGTAGAGGTCCGCGTGAATACTGGGTCTTTGTGAATTGCCAGAGGAAAGTACATAAAAATGGTGATATTTTTAAAGAAAATTTTGATGAAAAGGTACGAGCTTATTAACTACAATATACGGACCAAATTTGCTAGTCTTCTCTTTGGCTTAATCGTTAATAAATACCTTCTTCGGGTTCCGAAGTCTGGGCAGACTCCTTGTCGCTTTCGCTCTCCTCGGAGCTTGATCTCGTCACCTTCCTCTTGTTTCTCTTGTTAGGCATCTTTTTCTTCTTCGTCTTGCCTGCTTTTGCGTTCCAATCGTCGTCGGAGTCCGATGTATCAGAATCTTCCTGCTTGGAGTCTCTTCTAGCGACGCCGTTGTCCTCGTTCGACTGTGAGCCATCGTTGCACTTGGCTTTTTTCTTCTTCGCCAGAGAAAGTAAATCCTAAAGAGAATAAGAGACTTTCTATTGCAAACTCTCTTGTCTTCTACAGAAGATGGTTTTCTTTTTTTCCCAATCAGAAATACTTAACTCTGTAGATGTAAGTAAAATGTATCGAAAAGTAAATGAGCATGAAAATTTGTGTATAATGAGTATGAATATTATTTGTAAACAATTTTCTTGTTACTATAGTAGGATGTATATAGGATGTTATTTAAAAGACGTACGGACGATGAGAAAAACATTTAGTGTTTTACGAAGCGAGTATCGCAGCTATTTCTTTGATACCGGTTATTCTTCGTTAGAGGCAAAATGAAGAAATTCATTGCCTCATAAACTTCATGTAAAATTAATTGTGCGGTTCTTCTGCAAGAGGCGGTTTAGGGACTGCGAGAACAAGCGATTCGATAAAAAAAATATACGTATCATTGCAGCCCGTTAATCACAATTATGTGGCCAAAATACAGACGTGTATATAACAGAAAGTGTTGCGTTATAAAATGCGTCAGTAAATCTCACACGGTCGTCCAATATCTTGCTCGAATAAAGGTTAAAATATTCTTACGTTATCCAGGTCCGATCCACTGTCCGAGGCGCTTCCGCTACTATCGGAATCAATTAGCGCCTGATTCTTCCTTTTCGGCATCTTTTTGACAATTGAACAAGTCTGTTTTTTTTCCCTCGAATGAAAACGCGAAGGGAAAAAAAAATAAAGCGTCAACGAGACAGCGCAGAGGTGAATAACTAATGTCATATACACAAAAGATTCGTGATGGAAAAAAAGACAGCCGCCAAGAACAAGAAACCAGGCAGACTGGCAGACAGCTGCACACAGCGGACCACTGAGCACAGAGAGACCTGAGAGAGACACTACTTTAGCCAACTTTAGCTGACTTTAGCGTTACTGAGCGTTACAAACAATAATTTACAAATTTACACTGTGATGTATACGTACGTTTTTTCTCGCTCGATAAGGTTGAAGTTACTCGAAAACACCAGAGATGTCGCGAAGAGTAGTTTTTTTGTGACGAGTGTCGGTATATCACTACCTTCGCCTAGGGTAAGACAGATCGCTATCGTTATCTACAGGCGCGAAAATTGAAGATAGATTAAAATGTGGATTAAAATATAGAACCGCTTCTATCCAACGCATACTGCACAGTTAATTCATAGGATACAATGCTGTGAGGATCGGGATGTTCAATGTGGTGACTGAAATAACTAATAAAAATATATGAAATACTATATGACTTGAACAAAAAAAAAAGAGAAACTAAAATTCATTGTTCTTCTTACTTCCATATGTTTGACAGTCAAGGAAACTTGGTAATTTAACACGCCTAACGCTAAAGGGTTAAGCTTTAGTTTTTCCTTTGGAAAATCGAACAAATTTATTAGCCGTAAAAAATCCAGTTAACTTCGAGTTTCAAAACGAGGAATTTAAGAGCAAGAACTTAACAAGGGAACCCACTTGAAAAAACCTTCGCTTAAGGACCAGCTCGCAAGGGTGGCGTATACAGTCTTGTATACAGGTTGGAAACTCCCTCAAATTTCAGCGATGGGGAGGCGGCCCGTTAACGAAACTCTTTTTAATTTTTGTAGCAGCCACTAAAGGCGTTGCGATCGGATAATGCCGATAGACATATCCTGAAAACCCCTCGATAGTTCTCGCGGTTGTCTGTCTCTGTCCCACTCACGGACACCACGTTACACATATTTATTATATGTAATTATAAGTTATTAATCCCGTCATCTTTAATGAATATGCTCTTAATTTGAATCGGGTTTTAAACATTCTAACTGTTAACCTAGCATGATAAATATAAACTATTTGCAAATATTTATGTCATATGAATATATATTAGGTGAAATAGTTGTCTACCTCTTGATTGATCGATCTCCGTTAGACTTTCTTTTAAATCCTATAAAATAAACAAAAGTTTTCATTTACAAAAATAGAAATACATCGAACCGTTTCATATATATAATTTGATCCTTTTTCATTATATTTTTGTGAAAATTGCAGGTACTCAAATAAAGATAAAAGTTGAAGAATTTATTTTCATTCATACTTACTTGATTTTGAAACTGGAACACTTTTCAAAAACCTAAAAAATAAAGTGTAAGAAAATGTAAAGAGCTGATTTTTACTCACCTTAATCTACTATTTTTGGCACGCTACTAAATACTGTCCATTTCGGAATATTGACAAAACTCAAATAAAGATAAAAATTCAAGTATTTATTTTTATTCATACTTCCTTGATTTCGAAAACTCGAACAGTTGCAAAAACTTAACATAAGATTTATTCGGTGGTTAATTTCGACAATTTTTTCTTGAAAACAAATTTCTTTTTGAGTTTAAAATTTTCCTGATGCGCATATTGCCTCATTTTTAATCTTACATAGTAAATTATAGCGTCTGATAAGATTTCAGATCCATGCTCTTTACATGGATAAGTAAAGGTGTATGAGTTAAATACTTCATCTAGAATTATATCGAAGACATCAATACGGGAGGAATAATTTGTAAATGATGCTTCAAAATGACGGATCGGATGAAAGAAATGAGGATTTGCGTGAATCAGGCCACCGCATGATTTCATTTGCACCAATTGCGACTCTGAAGATCCGCAGCTGGTTTTCAAACTCACAGCTTCTCGACACACTGGACAGGATTCATATTTTTGACGGAACTTCAGGGATGTCTGAAATATCAATAGAAGAAATTTATGTATGTTTAAATTACTTTTATTTCATCTCTTTTATATACTAACGATAAAATAGATACATTCTGTTAAGGAAACTTACCAAGGCGAGTACTGATTCCTTGAATTGACGATTTTGTGACTCCGAAGGACGGAATATTGTTTGGAGAATTTCTTTGAGAATTGGAAACTTGTTTCGCATATCCATGCTCTGGCACACAATTTTCCTTTTCTACTGAGATGTCATCGAATCTTGTTCGCACAGCAAACTCTTTGTGTCGCATTGTTTTGTATGCGCCCTTACATATTGAGAATACACGTTATGAGTAACTATCTTCTTAAACTATGTTTAAAATCTTTTCATTAAACTTACCCGTGCAATTACTTGGCGACTTGCGTCGAGCTTGACCCATTCGCGAACTATGTCTTCATTGTTAAAATATCACATACACGATTCGTGTGTTGTAATTTAATAATGCCTGGAATAGATTGTTCCCACTTTTTCCACATATCAATGTTCTTAGGCACTCGGAATGTACAACATTTTATGTTTATTTTGCTACCGGTTTTACAATGTGGCACCGCACACCGAGTCGTCATTATTAATATAATAATTACTAAAAGACTGTGATGTACACCAAATAATCATAATATTCAGGCATAGCAGTATCGAAGGGTTTTCAGGTTACGTCTATCGGCATTATCTGATCGCAACGCCTCTAGTGACTGCTACAGAAATTAAAAACAGCTTCGTTAAGAGGACCATTCTCTGCGGAGGAGTTTCCAGACCTGTGTACAAGACCGTGGCTGGGGTACAGATGCGAGATCCAGGACGACGCTACGTGGGCGACCAAACAAGGGTGGAGGAAACGACGCGTAACGACAAGAACACCGATTGGCCAAGGAACCCCTTGGGAAGGGATGTACGAAGGAAGGCTCGAGCTTTGCGAGGACACAGCACGAGAAGAAAAGTCACTAAGTTCTCGATCTCAGAGTAGCAAACAACGAAATTGTTTTGTACAGCAGTTCGAAAATATAGTTATACGATATACTTTGCACCTTATATCTTGGATTCTTTCATTTCTGTACCTTTTCACGCGCCGAGTTACATTTCCAGAACACTCACGAGGTGAGGTTTTGCTCTTTATCAGCGCGAGCCCAGCGAATTGGACATCGTTGGTTTTAGTTTCAAAGTTCCCGCCGAAATTCGTCAGCGAGGCGTCACATTTTGCGCGCCCACTCCCTCGGCAATGTAGATTACAATTTTTTTTTGCCGACCGATAGACTACACACAGACATCATCAGGCAAATTGAGAATAAGAAGAAAGAAGAAGGACCCATGAAGAGTGAACCTGACTTTAGCTAACTTTAGTTGACTTTAGCGTTATTGAGCGTTACAAACAATAATTTACACTGTGATGCATACGTACGTTTTTTCTCGCTCGATAATCATGAAGTTACTCATAAACACCAGAGATGGCGCGAAGAGTCGTTTTTGCGCGTCCACTCCCTCGGCAATGTAGATTACAATTTGCTTTGCCGACCGAATCTGTCACCGGGAGGTGTATGTGCAACTCGCGCCATCTCGCTCATTCACCCCATGACTGGTCCATGAAGTCGTGCATGGACTACATCGGGCAAATTGTGAATAAAAAGAAAGAAGAAGGACCCATGAAGACTGGACCTGACTGAACCCCTGTCTGTAACATTAGAAACTTGGCTTTTATTGCGATTCCACATTAATCGGACCAGTATAATTAAAGATACATTATTAATTATTATTGTGCGATTACGTTGCGTGGAAAAGAAATTATTGACGCTTCTCTTGACGAAGCCTCAGGCCCTCGGGGTTACAATTTTGTAGTGTTCACTACTCGTGTTGTTCCTCCAACACGATAACGCGATGTTCGATGTGAAAGGACATATGCATAAATCTTTTGGAAAAAAATACCGTTGACACCCGACGACGAGGTCGTTAAACGATACACGGAAATTGTCGTGTTTTTAGTCGAGGGATTGTTGTTGTTGTTTTTTTTTTTTTTTTTTTTTTTTTCTTTAAATTAGTCCATTGACGTTTCCGAATTGCAGTAATTTTTTCTTGTTTATCGTGTTGAAAACGTGACGGCGACTATAGCATTGAGATATTCTATGGGGGACGAGGGCAGAGAACTCAGAGGTATAATTCTCCAAACCTCTCACTATCCGCGACCCCACGATGCAAATGGCGAGATGGTCACGATGATGGATGTTAATGGAAATGGAAAACGTGGACTACGATTTTATCGTCAAAGACTGGATTCCGATGTACGTTACTTTTTTTTTTATCAGCAAAAATTTCACTGAAGCACGATTGTTTTTTTTTTTCCCTGATTTTACACACGTTAGTATGGTAATTTTTGAATATTTTTCAGTAAGTATGTAGATCGGACCATTGATGGGTCGGCTGTTTCAACTCGGTAAAATTTATCCGACAAATAATTCCATACTTATCTTTGTTTGTGACCAAGGCAAAAGAGATACCGAGCACGAATCCTATCCGCGGAAACACAAAAAGCCTTCTAGTTTTAACAATGCCACTGATTCGATACTCCCGTTGACGATATACAAACACACCTGGCAAGTCGTTAATCGCAATGTTATTTAATATTCATCAGGAAGGACCGGAATGTACGGACCTGGATTTTGTTTATGACGACGCGGATACCCATGTCAATGAGATCGCCGAGCTGTACAGTTACACGGAACAGTATGAGCTACAGCTCAATGTCAAAGTAAGCAGGTTTTGCATAAAATCAATTGCCCTCTTTAATAACGCGAAACGATACGCTAAAGAGAAATCATTGTTTGCACTTAGGCTTTCGAGGATCAGATGGAAAATTACAAATTGCGTCCGGCGTGGCAAAGCTTTCAAAAATCCAAGCAAAAAGCTGTAATAAACAAATTGTTGGATCAGTTGGAAGTGTCGAATAAACATCTGAGAATGAAGGCGGCGCGGTGCATTCTCTATTTGGCACAAGGCTGCTGGGCCGAAGTACAGTCCGACAAAGAGCAACAGGATTGGACAAAAACTAACGTCATGCTTCTGTACGAAGCGGGTGTATTTCCGGCGTTCGTTGAATTGCTCAACATCGAAATGGAGTAGGTATCGCCGTTTGTTCCCTCACATTTCCAAAAAAAACATTTTGTTATTATTGAAATAACATTCTCATTTTCACTTTTTTTCATCTATTTAAATGTCGAGTTTTTTTTTTTTCATCGCAGAAACAACACAGCTGCCACTTCAGCGATGAGAAAATTGGCTGTTAGTCTGGCCGACTCCGTTGATCTTCGTGTAATACTTTCCGTACTGTACATTATAACGGAAGTGATGAGGGAGGAATCGATTAATTACGAGACGAGTATTTACAAGGAAAACATTGAATCATTCAAAGAAGAACTTGGTAAATATTACCGTATATGACAAATCGAGCGGCGAATCGAAACTTAATCATTTTGACGCACACAAAAACTTTTGATTCCACTCACGTTGAAGCTATTTTGCCATTTTATCGAATGTTTTCTTTTTTACATTCATTAAATCGACGTGTTAATGAAAATGATGCAGTTAGCCCTTACGGACAAGAGTTGCTGATCGTCAAGCTGTTGAGCATGGTGACTTGCTTCTGCAGCGGCTTCGCACCGCATTTTCCAATGAAGAAGGTACTTCTGCTTCTGTGGAAGCTCATACTAGTCTCGCTCGGTGGTATCGACGAGCTTCGGCAATTGAAGAAACTTTATCGCGAAGAGGCGAACCTCGATACACAACAGGAGGATACGATAGAAACCGCAAAAACAATGAGAGCCAGTTCACCCCCTTCGAACGCTGCGGATCTACTCGATACGCAAAAACCAAGGAAAGGCAACAGACCATTTCGACGTGTTAGTATCACATTTGTTTCCTTAATAATGGGTCTTAGGGGAGGGATAAGGGTTTCAGCTTTAAAAAAAAACACTTTTTTTGCGATTTTTTTTTCTCAAATATGGATTGAGCAATGTCATTCGAACGTTTTGTACATTATTGAGCATACTTTTGACAATGTTGTGTAATTTTTCATGCAGAAATATTGAAGCATAAGCCCGTAACGGAGCTTCCCCCAGAGCGTCTTGGAAAAAAAAACAAATTGCGGTGTTCACTATAACGCGGCCGGAAATTATCTGAAAATGAAAAACCATGAAAATTTAGTCAAATTATAATCAAATCTTCCCCCCAACGTTCTCTGATAATTTTTTTTTTTCATTTAAAAATTTTTTGCGGCCATCTAAAGTGTGAACTGTTATTTTCCACGAAAAATTCCGCCATTTTGTGGTTGGGAAACAACCTTATTGTAAAAAAAAAAAAATTTTACTAAACGTTGGGGGGAGGTATTTTATATGTAGAAAATGTTTACAAAGTTTGAAATAAATCGGTCAAGTAGTTTTTAAATGGCAGTGAACACGGACTTTAAAAAAGTAGTTTCGAGAAAAACGCGTCTAAAGTTTATGAAGTAAAAAAGTGAAGAAAATTTTTTTTTTTTCCAACTTACACAGAATCATCGATTCCAGCTCCTGACGCTCGTTTCTTCTTTTAAAATATTGTAGTGTACAGTATACTCTATATACTATATACACAATAGCAATGAATAAACTGTATACCTGTTCGACAGCTGCACTGCTAGCCCGACCGCCCGCAGCTGTTAGAGGTATAGCGTTAAAGGCCAGGAGATTAATGAGACAATAACTTCAAGAATATTGCTTAGATCGGTTTAAAATTTTAAGGACATATTCTTGAAATGTTAAACAATAAGATAAGACAAAAAAAAATTCGATTTTTCGAAAGTGAAAACCCTTACTCCGCCCTTAATGTCGTTATTTCGAATTGCTCGAAATATTACATCGAATTCACGGAATAAAGACTGCATAGGTGCGAGTCGGAATTTTGAGATTTTGGAAATACGAACTTTAAATTCGTAGTCAAGTGAAAATCATATCATATCTTTTTCTTTTACCTCGGGGCTGCGAATTCTGATCCTTTGAAACGGGCAAATAACAGCCAATTTACGTTGTCTCGTTTAACGTTTTATCCGTAAATGCAGCAAGGTCTTATAAAGCAAAGTTCCCTGGACGAGCTGGGTTTGGCAATGGAGCTCGAGGGTGTCGAGGGCGGTGGAACGGGTAGCGGTGGTAACGAGGAAGAGGCCGAGATGACGGTCTTCATGGATCAGCCAACTTTGGGCACTTATCAATCGTACTACGACGATCAGAATACGGGACAATCGAGGCCGGGAACTCCGCCACCTGCCAAGGCCAAAGGATTACCATGGACACCCAAAGTTAGGCAAAAAGACGTTGACACGTTTCTCGAAGTGTCGAGATTGAAATTCGTCGGCTACAAATTGGACAATGATAGCGAGAGTTTGGCTGGTCTGCCACAACCGATTCACGAGGGTGTCAATACTTTGAAACGCGTGAGTGTTTCGCGATTTTTTGTTCTTTCCCGTTAAAAAAAAATCCCGATATATGCCATGTGGATGTGTGAATGGCGGTGGTGAAAAATCCTTTTTTTTTTTTTTTTTATAATTCGAGAAGGTTTGTACGTTTTTGCTTCCTCGCGGAGGTTAATCTTCGTGAAATGATTTTTTTTTGCAGATTTTCATGCCAGTGTATTTTAAATGTTTGAAATCGTCAAAAAAAACATTTAGCAAAAATGGATGGATGTGTGTTTGTTCGTGCGTTATTAGGCTGCAAAAATCATACTTCTCTGACTTCGTAATGCCGTAACAATTGTCAACTAAATTCGAAGAAAAAAAACTTAACTTGTCAATTACGTTTTCAGCACATGTACACGTCGTTGTCGGAAGTACAGATTCAAAAGGAGGAGGAGATCGTACGAAATCCCATGAGCACACCCGAGCCACCTCTGCGACAGACGCCAACCGAAATATTGTATCAAGCCATTTTGTCGAATCTGCCGCAATACATGATAGCCCTGTTGAAGATTCTTCTCGCTGCTGCGCCAACGAGTAAAGCAAAAACTGACAGCATCAATATTCTGGCGGACGTACTCCCGGAGGAGATGCCGTAAGTTCAAAGACGTTTGCGGATCGCATTGAAAATCGAAAAAAAAGAATCTCGTAGTTGGACTTGAAAATTATTTGTAAAAATTTGCCCCGTTCGACCGCACGACACGACGGTAAATGACGTTTTATTCGCAGAATGACTGTTCTACAATCGATGAAACTTGGAATCGACGTTAATCGTCACAAAGAAATTATCGTAAAAGCGGTATCGGCAATTCTGCTTCTTCTGCTGAAACACTTGAAGCTCAATCATATTTATCAATTTGAATTTATGTCACAACATTTGGTATTCGCAAATTGCATACCGCTCGTCCTGAAGTTTCTCAATCAAAATATCCTGGCTTACATCGAAGCCAAGAATGTGTAAGTAATGCCTTAGTATTTTTTTTTTTTTTTTTTGCAATGAAAAGAAAAGCACGGCAAAAGAGCCGAAAGGGCGGCTATTGACTTGACGGTATTAATTTTTATCGCAGCATTCCACTGTTGGATTTTCCGATTTGCGTTATCGGTGATCAACCAGAACTAACGATAGAGAGTCTCGAGATCGGTGACAGTGAAACTTACTCATGGCGAAATGTATTTTCCTGCATCAATCTATTGCGAATTCTCAATAAATTGACGAAGTGGAAGCACAGCAGAATAATGGTAATTTTTTCTCAATATTCGTGAGCCGCTTTGTGATCTTTGCTCGATTTTTTTTTTGTCCAATCGTCATGACGCCATACGTGAAAATTCATTACAGATGCTAGTGGTCTTCAAGTCGGCACCGATTTTGAAGCGTACGTTAAAAGTAAGACACGCTATGATGCAATTGTACGTGCTCAAGCTCTTGAAGATGCAGACAAAGTATCTTGGACGTCAGTGGAGAAAAACAAATATGAAAACGATCAGTATGATTTATGCCAAGGTTCGTCATCGATTGAACGACGATTGGGCTTATGGAAATGGTATTTACATATATATGTATTTTTTTTTTCGTTAATGCAACATTAAGGATGCGTAGGAAATAATAAAAATTCAATTACACGAAAAGGTTGATAATGAATTTTGTGTATTCTCGTTAAGATCTCGAGGCGAAACCTTGGGACTTTCAAGGTGAGGAATGCGCATTGCGCGCTTGCGTCGATCAGTTCAACAATAGAAGATATCTGACGACCAACAGGGACGAACATCTCGAACCCGTTGACACATCGGTCACCTCGGTTCTCGGCGTTAACGTCGAACTTACCGACGAGTTTAAGCAACACTACGAGCTTTGGCTGCAGCAGGAAGTTTTCCAAACGACCATAGACTGGGACAAGCTTCTGGAGTCGAAAAACTGTGAGATCTGAATCGGTATCAACTCGTTTTCGTCTTTTTATTTCCAAAATGTCGTGAACGTTCATTTCGATTAACCGTTCTTTTTTTTTTTAAATGTTTTTTCGTCCAATTGTTTTTTTTTTCACCTCGTTCGCCGGCTAGAAGCGGCACTAGTGGAATAGGAGGGCAAGTGATATTTAATCGTTCCCCAGTCGTAAAGTTTTGGTCTAAGATGAAAAATAAATGATAGTTTAATTATTGTGACGAATTTAACGGGCTCGCTCGAGTCGTACAACTTTTTTTTATCGTTCAAGAGACGCGCGCTTTTGCTTTTTAATCGGAAAATTTTCGTACACCTAAATTTGTCGTCGTATTAATTAAGATAAATTTGAATGAAAATAATTTCTAACAAGACCAATGATTGTAGGGTTGAAGCGTGGTCGATTCAGTTGACAACGGGATGAGCAAAGAAAGAAATGAGAAAAAAAAAATTCCACCAAATATATACATAAATGAAACCATATTATTTACATGTTATTATTTTACAATTATGTTTAATCGATTGTTAAATACATTAATTATTTACACATTTGTATAGATCTTCGTTTTGCCTATGAGATCTGACGACATCGTTATCATATTTGCGATGCAAAGTTTTTGCTCCATCTAAAAAAACATCACTAACAAATAACGGTTGGCCGGAAAAATCTGCTAAGAAAAAAAAAATAAAAGGCTCTTGGAAAATCACTGTAAAATTTCGAGGAGCAAACTGCGAGGGGCGGGGGTGTGAAACGTATATTCACTCATTGACATTGGTAAATGCATAGCGTTCTTTTTTACTTCATTCTCTTTTTCTATGTCCTATGATTATTCGGATAATTTGCCCTTTTTATTCACATCGCGAATTCCGTCACGTTCTGATCGAGGCCGTATCTCATATAAAAAAACATCTCGTATACGTCACACAAATTCTAGAGTTAATTGATCCGCTATTATTGCCACGTTCGACTGCACGTTCAATGACTAGGCAAGAGTCAGTACCCTAGGACCTTGATTCTAAGGAGTTGCGATTTTAAGGGGGCGCCCCACTGTGAACAGGTTCAATGGGGGAAACCAGTATTGTATTATACAATGAAACGTTGAAAATGATAGACTTACGGGATATAAGTTATTTCGTGTTTTAGTCTCGTTTATGAAGGAAAAAAAAAAAAAAAAACAATTACAATGACGTATAAAAAAAGAATCGGTATAGTTCAACGGTCGTCATCGAGAGCTCGAACCCGATTAATCGAGGATCCATCGTACATCATCGTCGTCGTCCGAGCGACCGGAATAACCTTGTTACAGCAACCATGCTTTAGCAACAGCGAACAACACTGTGATCCAAAATAGGCTTTTATATTTCAATTCAAGAAATACTTCTCTGAGCCCAAAGAGCTTGATTACTAAACGGCCATAAACTAGTATTTTTTATCGGATGCATTATCTATTTTATGATTTAAGACGATGTTCCGAATATTAACGGCCATTTTGTCCTCATGACGTTGATTCCCAATATTACCGACGACCTTGTCATTTTGATTTTAAGGGTGAACACCACTGCGGCCCCCTGGTTTTTTTTTCACATTTTTCAAGAATTTTTTTTTGTGGGAAAAAAAACGAGATATTCGAAAAAATTTTTTGGGTTTTGTTCCTCGTTTATTAACGTATCAAAAAACATTTTTTTCACATTTTTCACGCCGCATGGTGGCGCTGGGGAAGCTCTCGCGTCAGGTGCTGTCATGTCCGCGGCACGCAGCAGAACTCTCTTCAACGTCGATCTGAAAAAAAATACCGAGTGTTTTCGTTAATAATATGATATTTTGAAGAGAAGTACACAGGGATTTGGAAAAATATTGTTTTAAAAAAAATAGGTACGCCTTTTGAAATTAAAGTTAATTTCAAAGGCGTGCCTATTTTGTTTAAAACAATATTTTTCCAAATCCCTGTGTACTTCTCTTCAAAATATCATATTATTAACGAAAACACTCGGTATTTTTTTTCAGATCGACGTTGAAGAGAGTTCTGCTGCGTGCCGCGAACCACTGCGGAGATATAACAATGTGAAAAATGTGAAAAAGATGTTTTTTGTTACATTAATAAACAAGGAACAAAACCCAAAAAATATTTTCGAATATCTCTTTTTTTTTCCCCACAAAAAAAAATTCTTGAAAAATGTGAAAAAAAAAAACAGGGGTCACAGTGGTGTTCACCCTTAAACCGACCATTTTGTCCTCACGCTAACTCCGAAAGTTAGCGCCCTAATGCAATGCCATCTCTTCTACTCCGTGTATTTGTATTTTTTTTTTTTACTATTTGTACGCGTAAAAAAAAACACAAGCCACGGCATATATACTCCGTGTGTGTATATATATATATATTCCATGCCGATCGGCAGATTTTGCGCATTGGAAAAGCAACATCCGCGAATGTTCGTCAGTGTTGATAACCTTTATTCCGCTCAGCCTCCATATCTTTAATCGTCCTTTCACCGTTCGCCCGTCGTATCTCTCGCTCCCTCTCGTTTATCAAATAATTCGGATCGTTCCAACATTGCGTATCACCGCTAGCGTACATAATGAATATGAGATTAGTGACGCACAGTACAAAAAGTACGATCCAGAATACCAATCGCCATTGTGCTCTCGTGCCATCGGGCGCGAGTTCGCCAACGACCAAGGGCGTTATGATACCGGTGAACGCGCCAATGCCATTGCTCAGTGCCATAAGTGTGCCCGAATAATTTGGGCTTAAATCAAGAGCGTTCACCTTCATTCCCGGATAAAATGTACCCATGAGGGTCATGGCAATGGTGAACATCGCGACGACCACGGTCTTGTCGCATCCCGCGTAAGAAGCGGCAATTATAAATATACCGGGTCCGATCGAGGCGATCGTAGTGCCGAGCTTACGAACGTTCGTTCGCGATATGTAACCGGCGACAATTGCCCAATCGGCGATCCAAGAACTCAGTATACTGCAAAACCACATGCACAAGTACGGCAACGACGACAAAAAGCCATTGCTCTTTATGGAAAATTTCAGTACGCTCGACATGTACTTCGGTAGATCGGTGACCATTGTGAAAAAGCCCCAGTCGTGTCCAATTTGAGCGGCAATGAGAGCGAGAAACGGTCCCGAGGTCAGTATATGTCGCCACGGTATCGCGCCCGTGTCCTTGTGAGTGTGATCGCACATACGTTCGTGCAAAAATTTCCTCTCCCGCTCCGTTATGAACGGATGCTCGTCGGGATTGTTGTAACAAACGAGGGTCCACACGACGAACCACAATACTCCGATCGAGCCGAATAGATAAAAAACTGCCGGCCAACCGATCGGCGAATAATGAAGTATCACACCGGACAACGATGACGTTACGACCGTGCCGAGTTGCGCGCCGGCGAATACCAACGAACCGATCTTCGATCTTTCCTCGGGCGGCGTCCATTTCGCGAGCATTGCGTTTAGAGCCGGAAACGTCGTACCCTCGCCGAGACCCATAAGAATTCGAAGTGTTATCAGAGCCGTCGAGCCGCCCCACGTAACGGCCGCTGGTGTCAGTAGGGTGAACAACGCGGTCGAGAGAATTCCCAATCCGAGGGAATACTTTCCGCCATACTTTTCCGCCATTATACCACCGGGCAAATGCGTTAGTACGTAACCCCAGTAGAACGACGATAGTATTATACCCTGAAACGAGGAAGAAACGGAACAATTAACGATATGTTTTTTATTAATATTTTTTTTTCGCGCATTATCATTATTATTATTACTATTATCGTTGATAATATCATGATATCATGTTGATATGTCGTCGGTTAGAAATTCGGTGCCGGTTAGGAAGATTCCACAATTTGGTCGCGTGTACTTCGTACATTGAAGATTACATTATGGATTTTTTCTTTCATTCCCGCCCCAATGACTCCGCGATTATCATATAAAGAGTGAAATACAAAAAATTTCAATCGGCAATCGGAGGTCTCTCTCGTGGAGAGGCGTTCGTCGCGGGCATATCAGATTTCAATGAGTGATTGATCGTTGGCTCTGAATGATCAATTTGCAAGAATTAGGTTTTCCCTTCCTTTTTTGTTTTTTTATTTTTTTATTTTGCTTCGATAAGAGAGAGAGATGAGACACGGCTCTAGATAACGTTCGACGGATAGAAATTGATCGCGAGGAATTTCAAGGTTGTGAAACTGCTCGAAATTTTGTATGTTTAAGAAATTCTCGTTTGAGGTTTCGTCCTCGGGGGCCCCCTTTTTCCAAACTGTTGGGGAAACAAATATCATGTCGAATTATAAAAATGAGTAATTGCCACGTTTATAGAAAATAGAACAGGCACTTTTTAGCTCGAAGCGATTAATTTATTTGTTCAATAATAACAATCAACATTAATAACGAGGGCGGAGAGGGGGGGGGGGGGTAATTCCATTACTAATAATTGACATTGATCGACTCACCTGTAACGATTCGCTCCAATCATATCGTTCCATCTCACTGATGGACGAGAGGCCCGTGTCGTCATCGCTTTCGGCGAGGCATACGTCCGTGTCGTTTAAAATTCCATGGATCGTTTTGTTCTCGGGAATGACCATCTCGATAATCGTTATCGACAGGCATACCCTCATTGTGTAAGCGTTGAAAAGTCCCAAAAAGCCCATTATCGCAAAGACCCATCGTTGCGGTACTCTCACGCCTGCAAAATATTTATATAAGACATTGTTAATAACGTTGTTTTTTTTTAACAAAATAATAACAATAACGAACAAAGAAAGACGAGTAGATTAATTGTATCAATCGACGGGTTTATCGATAATAATTAACGGGCCGTGGATGCCTGAGATAAACGACAGATTAAATTCCGCAATGGATCTCGGATTGAAATTAATTTCCGGTCCGTTTGCACAGGCGAAAATGGAACATTTGATTTTTCCAAAGGTTTCACAATTTTCGTGCACCCTATAAAAAAAATAATATATCAATTGAAATATTTTTGTGCAACGTTGTTCTCGGGGTTAATCAATTGTTGCCAACAATATTGACGAAACGATCGATAACTTTCACTTCGACACACGCAGAATCCTAATTAAGCTACCGGCAAAGCTCTAAGTCGATAATGTATATAGGTGGAGGTCAACGCCACGAGAGTTTCGGTTTCGCTATCTATGCTACTCCGGCTATTATCGTTCGAGGATTTTCCATTCGTTGGACAAACGATACAACTTCTCGATACACGAGTCGCGAAAGAGAGAGAGAGATAAGAAGCCAGCGAGCCCGAAATCAATCGTTATGATTCGATCTCATAAATATCTATCGAGTGGATAATCATCTTCAACGTTTATTTTCGAAATTCCCCGAAGGTCATTTCTAACAGTGATTTTTTTTTGTTTTTTTTTGTTTTTATTTTTTCAAGACTAATTAGAAAAACTCAACAGGTTACTCGATCAACAATTATCCGTGCAATATTTTTTTTACACTTATTCGCGACACATTTTCACGAATGTATTTTCAGTTAAGAGAAAAAAACCTCCACTTTTCGCTCTCTGCCCGGAATTAAATGCGCAAAGAGAAAAAGTTTCACCGCCACGGAAAAAACAACGTGTGTCCGAAGGTGTAAAACTTTATACGGCGGAATATCGTCTTGAGTATATAAATCGTTCGACATTTTCACATACATGCCCAACGTTATCAACGATCGTAGGCATAAATGGGTAAATATCATAGTACTTTTGAAGGATTAGAAGATTTAGGAACTGAGTATCAACCGCTGACGATATCAACAAGATAACGATTTACAATTCGAGAGTCTTAATTCCAAATGATTCTTCGCACACACGATTTTTAAATGCCTTGAAAAGGCTAAAAGTCATAAAGATTAAAGAGTAGCTACGACTTTTCCGATAAAAAAAAAATCAGCAATAATGTTTGTTATCTTCGAACGCGAAATGGCTTTTCGCGAAGAATTGCACGTTATCGGTAATTGGATGGGACAACAATGAGTCAGCTCTGAGAGATTTTTTAAAGAGGTATCGCCACGGTAGCAGGTGTAAAATCGTGCGTACAATTTAAAAAAAAATTTTTTCACAAAAAAAGTGATTTATTCAGGAAACTATTTACGCATCTATTCGGTATAAATGTCAAGTTAATGAAAAATATTTTTTTGTTATATAAAATGCCCGACCGCTATTTGCTTTTGGTATCTTTTTTTTGACATCTGGTATCAATCATTTTTCACATAGAGAAAAAAAAAAAAAAAAATTCTCGGTAATCTACATCACGATAACTGGAGAAGTATGCCCGGAATTTCCGATTAATTAAAAACTTTCCATTTTGTGAGCAGTTTTATACGAAATTTTTCACCGGAAATTCACCTTTCAAGTGCAAATGCCCAAAATTTCCGAATAAAACAATATTTTTCAAATTCCGCACGTACCTCTCTAGGCATTCTTATGTAGATAAACGAGAAATTTTTTTTTGCCCGTTCTAGGTAAAAAATTGCGGATGCCAAATGTCACGCCGCGTGCCAAGAGCAAATAGCAGTAGTTGGCCATTTTGTATACCAAAGAAAAAACTAAAGAAAATATTTTTTATTAGCTTGATATTTATACCAAATGGATGTGTAATTAGTTTTATGCGAGAATTTTGTTGTTTTCGTTCTTGGTCAAAAATTGTGGATGCGAAATGTCACGCCGCGTGCCAAAAGCAAATGGCAGTAGTTGGCCATTTTGCATAACAAAGAAAAAAAAATATTTTTTATTATTTTAATATTTATATCAAACAGATGTGTAATTAGTTTTATAAATAAATCACTTTTTCATAGAAAAAAAAAAACAATTGTTAAATGTGCACATGACTTTATACCCGTTACCGTGGGCATACACGTTAAGGGGGGGTAGGGTTTTTAAATTATTTTTTTTGCATTTAAAAAAAAAAATTTTCCGAATGAACAATATGTCGAGAATATTGTGTATAAATTTTAAGTCAATCGGAGTAAAACTAACGGAATTACAGCGTTTCAAACGACCGGCCGTGATACGTGACACGTGATACGTGAAAACTTTAAATCGATTTTCCCGAAAATGTCATTTTTGAAGTTTGCGAACATTAGAACTCAAAATCTACTGAACCGATCCTTTTGAAAATTTAAACATTACTTCTTCACATAAATCAACAGGTAATCAGGAGTTTTTTTTTTCTCAGTTTTTTTTATTTTTTAATAACAAATTAAGCGCGATTTTTTGAGCTAAAATTGCGTTTTTTACTTCCAAGTGCTGCAAAAAATAGAAAAAAAAAAAAAAAAAAAAACTCTTCCTGATTACCTCGAGAAATACATCACCTTTGAAATGCATATCAATTTTTTTGTTTCGGACGATCCGGTAACGAGTTATAATGTTCACCGCAAAACCACTTTTTTTTCAAGGCGCCTCTGAAGATTCAACGTCACCGGCTTAATTATCAATATTTTTCATTGAAAACTTTTTCAGAGATACTTCAATAGTTGTACAATAATATGTAATTCTATTTAATAAAATTATATAACTCATGTCGCCGGAAAAAAATCATAAAAATATGCTTTTTTTTTCGCCTTTAAAACCCTACCCCCCCCCCCCCCCTCTTAACTAAGAAACATTCATTCTACGTTTACCAAACTATAGGTATACTTTAATAGTACATTTAAATATACAAAACACTGTTTTTAAATAGATTTATCATAAAAATTGCGGTATCTAATCTATGGAGTGTCTCGTATACCGGCACTTTGGATATACTTAACGACTATCGGTTGCTCGTGACCGCACGAAATGCATATAATTTTCCCGAATAACACGATCGAAGCGGTGAAAATTATGTTAAGAGATTCCGGTTACTTACAACAAGACTTAAAAACCGACAGCATTGTACTTTCTGTTATCGAATTGGAACTGATCGTTCGAGCTTCTTTTTTCTTTTTTTTTCTGGTGCGTAGGAAGAAAATAGAGGAAAGCGAGCAAACGGAGGAGAGCGTGAGAGAAAGAGAAGAGACGCGAAGATTATGAATCTTTGGCGGCTGTCCGCGTTTTCGCGCGCAAACTATCGGGCAAAAGTGTGTGATTTTTGGAAGGTACGTTGAAACAACTGTTTGGTGGAAGATTCAATTATATTTCATTGGAGCTTTGTGTGAAACCAAAGAAAGAAAACAAAAGTTCAATTCCGTGTCGAGTCTCTCTCGCGTCGGGTTTCTCTCGCGCACTTTTCACGAGCCCGAACTCCTGTCGCGTTCGCTCTTCCTGCAGAAGTGTTTTACGGACAACTGAGGGGTAACCCACGACGATTTCGCTTTATATCTCGGCGCGGAACCTGTCGATCTCGGTGTCGTCTCTCGTTGGCAATGTCGAACGATAAAGACGGTGGGAGGATTTTTTTTTTCTCTCGTTTTCCCGCCTTCGCGCAATAAACGCGTGTCGTAGTCTTGAAATCACAGTTCTGAAACATAATTCTCTTCCACTGTAACACATGAGATCCAGCGCCAGATCTATAAAACAATCGTCAATACACCCTTTCCTCGCTCCTCGTCCTCTCGGATACATCACTGTTCTAAAAACCATATCAATGAAGATTAAAGTCTCAGATTCCACGGTCCGATAACCGATTAGATCTCTAGTCCTCTCCCCGTTTGGCCTTTTTCGTGTTTTTTTTTTTTTTTTTTAATCATCGACTGATATCACGTCGAGCACACCTATCAATCCTCCGAATCTGTTTCGATCGCTCTTTTTTTATGTTCTCTCATTTTGTTTTATATGAAGGCGCTATAAGCGGATCATTATCGGAAATCATTCATATCGGAGCGAAACGTCGATGGAGTGTGATGAATAATAAAAAAATAAAAAAAATATTGCGAAATGAAACGTTGTTAGAAGGTATTTGGGGATTCCCCCCTTTGTTTTTCTCGTGTTAATGTTAATTGTGTTTTTTTTTTTTTTTTTTTTTCGAACTTCAGACTCGAGTACCGTTTTGAGGTAGTAGTCTGGCGACTTAAGCCGATTTTCATGTCTTTTTTGGAGGGCGTTTTTTTTGTAGAAAAATAAAGATGAATCGTTTTGGATATTTCGGATGTTTTTATTTACATATTGAAGATACAAAAAAAAAATTTTTTGAAAAACTTCAATAGTTTATTGTTATTATTATTATTGATCGAAGTTGGCACCGCGAAAAAACAAGCGCGCGGGTGGCCCCGGTGATTTTGGCTCTTAATGTTATCGGAAATCAAAAATTCATGATAATTCTTAATCTATAGACGTGTCAATCTGGTCGAAACTACTGAAGTTAAATTTCTTTTTATTTTACAAACCCTTCTTTGCTAAAATAAAAGGACTTTTTTTCTAAAGTCCGCCATTTTGTTGTTTATCCATGAAATTTAACTTCAGTAGTTCCGACCAGAATGACATGTCTATAGATTAAGGCCTTACATACGTCCAGCGGTACCGAAAACGTACCAAAAGAAAAACTGTTTTTAGGAGGGATATCAATAGAAATTGATAAAAAAATTCTTACACATTGTTTATTACTGTGTTAAGTTTGTAAAAAAATTTATTTCAATTTTTTTTTTCAAAAATTACAACACGAAAAATCACATTTTTTGAAGCACTGTAAAAAAAAAGTTGCTCCACGGTCGGCAGTATTTCTTCCTCAAATGTTGACGGATCTGCAAAATGTAAAGAAATTCTTGTAAAACAAGGTAGTAGTTATAGTCTGTCGAGCCGGATTTTTGAAATTCGAAAAATTAAACAATTTACGGTAATTTAAAAAAAAATGTTAAGTTTGTGTCAAAAAAGTCACACTTTAATTGTTTTTATAAAATTTTCTAATTATAATTTTAAAAATCCGGCTCGACAGACTATAGAACAAACAATTCTGAATATTAAAAAAAAAAAATCATCAAAAAATATTAAAAACCGTACGAGTTATCATGCCGACCGTGTCAGAAAAAGTAGTTTTGAGAAAAACGCGTTTAAAGTTTCAAGCGCGTTTCGCTCGAAGTCGCGCGCGGCTGGAGCAAGAACTTTATGAATTTTTTAAATTTATTTAGTTAACTTACGTCTAATCTCCCATTCCAGCTTCATATTGTACGCCTTCCTTGTCAGTAAAAAATTGTTGTTGTTTATTTTTTTCTAATCGACGAATTGTTCTGGCCTCTTTTGTTGCTTTGGTCGCGCGTCAGACCTTTGTCCTTTCGTCGGGCAGTCACATTATCTACAATAACTTTTGAACTATGGGGAATTTTTACAATCAGCTTACACAGAAATACGCCTAAGACTATAAGGAATAATAATCTGTAAACAAAAAAAATCGATTTTTTGAAAATTCTCGACGTATGTAAGGCCTTAAGAATTATCGAGAATTCTTTATTTCAGATAACATCAAAAGCCAAAATCATCGGGGCCACGCTTTTTTTCGAGGTGCCAACTTCGATCAATAATAATAATAACAATAAACTATTAAATTTCTTCAAAAAAAATTTTTTCTTTGCTTCTTCAATATGTAAATAAAAACATCCTAAATATTCAAAACGATTCATTTTTATTTTCCTACAAAAAAAAAACGCCCTCCAAAAAAGACATAAAAATCGGCTTAAGTAACCAGACTAGTACCTTAAAACACTACCTGTCGATGTAGCGTTTTATCGCGAATCGTCGAATATTTCGGCGGGGAATTCGAAATTGATAGGCCGAAAAATCGTCAGATACGAAATTTTTCGCTCAACTCAAATATATGTTTTGTTGCTTTCAATGCACGTCATACGTCGACGATGATTTTATGAATTAAAAACGTTTTTTTTTCACTCCCAATTTGAAATCAACGATTTACGAGCTTCCGCGTGAGATAAGCTCGTGTTTTCCGTGTGGAAAACGGTTTTTCTTCGAGATACTAGTGCCCGGATTGCTTAGCGTTTCGAATTGTCAAGAAAAACAAAATCACATCTTTCGAAACCGATGACATGTGTTATTGAGGGATTTTAATTTCGGGCTCAAAGCCCGGCGAGAAGTTGCTAAAACTTTTATAGATAAAGCCACGTGGTATATTGTGTTTTTAAGGAATTCCAAGGGCAGCGAGCGTCATAGAGATACGAACAGTGTTTTCATGGGAGACACGCGATTTTCAAAATGCACGTTTAGCCACATATTGTCAACGTATCCTTGAGAATCTGAAGAAAAAAAACGAAACAATGCGCAAATTTCAACCTCCGTTGTCATTATTCCTCTGGCCAATCTGTAATTCCATTCGTACATTATTTTTTTTATTTGCATATTATGTAAGTCGAATTTCCGGTTTTCTCGTTAGCACGAACACATCCAACGGCAAACGCCACTTTTCAATATAATAACTGAGAAAATTAATCCGCGTACTCGGATGAACGCGATAACTTGACGTTTTGTTGTGCAAAAGTGGAGCGAGGATATAACAACGACGGAAATTTGTCCTTGACAGTTTTTTTTTTGTTTTTCGATCGACTCTAATATAATAATGCATTTAGTTTTTAACGAAAATTCTGCGGCCGTTCGGTAATTAAGGACAAGGGCACGAATTTAATTCCAAGTATGCTATTCGATAGATCGTTTTTGATTAAAAAAAACGTATTTCTTTACCCCCCCCCAGCGAACGAATTTTTTTTAAACAAGTTTAGTGGCGCAATTATCGCTGGATCGTAAAAATGTAATGTCTTTATGAGAGGGTAAAGAGGCAATAAAGTAGTTTATTAATACAAGAAAAGTGTTGTTATCCGCATGTTGCTTATCAATAAAATCATCAGATACCGAGAAAAACACCAAAATGACAAGGCAGTATGGGAGAAGAGAGCGGGGCAGCTGAGTGAAGGTGATTTTTTTTTTTACCTATTATGGAATTTTCCGCAATTATTTGGAGAAAGGATTTCAAGAAGGGATCGACGAAACCGTACAGATTTCATGATATTGAAAATTCTTTGATAAATCGATAGCTCATTTCGATATGTGCATTGTCAATTCCGGATTGACAATGCACTTCGAGGAAGCAATTTGCGAGTCGTAACATGCAGCTCATTTCGATATATGCATTGTCAATACCGGATTTTTTCTCTACCTAGAAATTAGAAATTTTTCTAGAAATTTTTTCTAGATGTGCTTTTGCGACCCCGTTGGCTCATTTAAGTTGGTAGTCTGGTAACTTAAGCCGATTTTCATGTCTTTTTTGGAGGGCGTTTTTTCGTTGAAAAATAAAAATGAATCGTTTTGGATATTTACGATGTTTTTATTTACATATTAACGGAGAACACCACTGTGACCCCCTGTTTTTTTTCACATTTTTCAAGAATTTTTTTTTGTGGGAAAAAAAAGAGATATTCGAAAAATTTTTTTGGGTTTTGGTCCTTGTTTATTAATGTATCAAAAAACATTTTTTTCACATTTTTCACGCCGCATGGTGGCGCTGGGAAAGCCCTCGCGTCAGGTGCTGTCATCTCCGCGGCACGCAGCAGAACTCTCTTCAACGTCGATCTAAAAAAAAATACCGAGTGTTTTCATTAATAATATGATATTTTGAAGAGAAGTACACAGGGATTTGGAAAAATATTGTTTTCAAAAAAATAGACACGCCTTTGAAAATAACTTTAATTTCAAAGGCGTGCCTATTTTTTTTAAAACAATATTTTTCCAAATCCCTGTGTACTTCTCTTGAAAATATCATATTATTAACGAAAACACTCGGTATTTTTTTTCAGATCGACGTTGAAGAGAGTTCTGCTGCGTGCCGCGGAAATGACAGCACCTGACGCGAGAGCTTCCCCAGCGCCACCATGCGGCGTGAAAAATGTGAAAAAAATGTTTTTTGATACATTAATAAACAAGGAACAAAAACCAAAAAAATTTTTCGAATATCTCTTTTTTTTCCCACAAAAAAAAATTCTTGAAAAATGTGAAAAAAAAGGGGGTCACAGTGGTGTTCTCCCTTAAGGATACAAAAAGAAATTTTTTTGAAAAAATTTAATAGTTTATTATGATTATTATTATTGATCGAAGTTGGCACCTCGAAAAAAAAAGCGCGTGGGTGACCCCGGTGATTTTGGCTCTTGCTGTTATCCGAAATCAAAAACTCTTGACAATTCTTAATCTACAGACATGTCACTCTGGTCGGAACTACTGAAGTTAAATTTCATGGATAAATAACAAAATGGAGAAGAACGTTTTTTTTTTCCAAAGTCCGCCATTTTGTTATTTACCCATGAAATTTAACTTCAGTAGTTCCGACCAGAAGGACATGTCTATAGATTAAGAATTATCAAGAATTTTTTTTTTCAGATAACATCAAGAGCCAAAATCACCGGGACCACCCACGCGCTTTTTTTTTCGAGGCGCCAACTTCGATCAATAATAATAATAATAATGAACTATTAAATTTTTTCGAAAACATTTTTTTTTGTATCTCTAATATGTAAATAAAAACATTCTAAATCTCCAAAACGATTCATTTTTATTTTCCGACGAAAAAACGCCCTCCAAAAAAGACATGAAAATCGGCTTAAGTTACGAGATTACTGCCTTAAACAGATTGAAATTGAAAATACGAAAAGAAAATTTCATTGTCACCCCTCTATGAGGGAGGAAAACGCCAAAACGCATATCAAATGTTTTTTTTTTTTCTTCATACGATCCTGGAAGTCTTTTAAACAATCGCTGGTTCGGTATTTTCAATAGAATGTGTTTTTTTTTTTAAGTTGAGAAGGTGCTAAGTGTTTTGATAGCAACTTTCGACAAAATGTTATTTGTCCAAATAAACGCGCGTTCAAATAAAAAAGCAATAAAAATAAACAAATAAATTTCGAGAATTCTATCAAGATATCACCGAGTATGAGGAAAAAAATCGTGTCATCCTTTTTCTTTTTTTTTCTTTCTCGCGAACGATTGTAATCCCAAGAGACTTCTTTTCGTTTTATTCCCCACATCGTTATCTCTTCGTATGTTCACTCGTCCCCGCCGATGGTTTAATTATCGTACGACGTTCATCTACAAACGTCATAGCACGCATAGGCTCTGCGTATATCACTAATACAAATACGTATTAACGTTACCAGCGAAAGTTATTATTATTATTCCCGTTACGATCGAGCCAGTCGGATGTAGATCGGTGAACCGGCAAGTTTGCTCAATTATTCGGTTCGAACAATTTTAAGAGGAAGAAAAGGGATTAAAAAAATTAAACGTAAAATTTACGTTTGGATTGACTTACCGCAATGACGCTTTTTCGTTCTTCCGTATTCTCGAGCCTCGGAGTTTTTAATCCACTTTACGAGAAGAGGACTAGTCTCCGAGTGACTCCCGTCCTTCGTACTGGCTTGTGGAAGGGTCGGATACATTTTGATTTTTCCCCTTCGATTCTCAATTAGCTGTGTTTTCCTTCTCGACTCCGCGTGTCACGTATCGACGTTTCCAGGCACTGTAGAACAAATAAGAATGCGTATACTATTGAAATGATGGTAAAAAAAAAAATGTTACCGGAAACTTTTTTATTTCCTCATTCGCAAGGCATATAATGAGAATCGATACGCGATTTAAAAAAAAAAGAAGATAATCTCACATCACGCTGTGTTAACAAACGATATCCGTTATATTTCGATGCCGACATCGGATTAAAAAAAAGGAAAAAAAATTAGTGAAACCGGGAAGAATCTTGTGAGCTTACGCCACGACGTTAGAGAAATTTCTTCTGTGACGAAAACGCTGTCAAGACAATTTCTCCGTTGCTCCGCAATGTGATCATTGTTTATCGGTCTCCTTCGTATTGACCAGATGCGCATTGGCTATTAACTCGACTTCGAACGACTCTTTGCTCTCTTATCTCCTGTCCAACGTTGCTCCGTTTGTTAAATTGTATATAATACGTCTGTTGATTCTCAACCGATGCAGTTTACTGGATAATGAAAATACACACACACACACTGATGAAATTCTACGATTTGTATTATCGTCGGGGTTGAAAATATTCCACGCTTTTCGTTAAATTGTCACGTCACGATTAACTTGGTAAAAAATTCGTAATTATAACGAGACAGTGAGAGAGGAAAACGAGAGAATAAGCCGATCAAAAAATCACCTGTAACCGGTATTTCTTTGTATATTCATTGTCGCGTATCAATCAACGACTTTAGAAATTCCGAACGCAATAATATTACATCCAGCTTTACGTCCAGCTCGACGCATTCGTAATTGCAAAACGATAATCGCGAAATCTTTGTCTGATAACTGGTTGCTTTTTTTTTTTCCTTTACGACGATAAACGATGCCACATTCTTCTGGATGAGTGCGAGAAGGAAGCATTGTATGAACGAGCATAATTACACAAATTAGCAAAATAGTTTATATCACTCGTTAGTTAATAACAATTGTGTAGAATATTTTAAGTAAAAAAATACTGTTGCGTTAATGACGAATATTCGTATCGATCCGCGCGGTGTATCAAAATAAATAATCTTTTGCCTGATCGTGGATAAGCTAGCAAAAAGAAGATAAGTAGAAACAAACGAGACATCATTTGTTCCTCCTTGTTTTAATTTTTTTTCCCTCTTACCTCCCAACCTTCGAGCTTAAGATTTTTCGCATCCTCGTTCAATTGTCGTGTCTGGAATAAAAGGAAATATTTTCAACAAATTTTCATCTTCGAATCCAGAAAATTGGAGGAGATACATTTTTCTTTTTAAAATACACCAAATATTGAAAATTGAAAATTGCTCTTAAAATTTCTTTATAAACCAATCTGGAAATGTTATTTACACGACTAAAAAACGTATTTTGACGAAAACTCTTGTTCGGACTTTAATATGAGGCGGAATACCTCCTTAAACATTCATTCGCTGATTGGTTTTTCTGCAAGTTTACTTACGCGCAAATTGACGTAATAAACTTTCATTAAATTGAAGAAGTCGTCGGCGGTGCGTTGCAGCTCGTTTTGCTTGTTCAGCATCATGTACGGGCAATCTGCCTGGTGTTATCCATGTTCAGACCACAAATCGTCGTCAGCTGCGCAACGATCGCGCTGTTTGCGACAAATGAAACATTGCGACGGCGTCAGGTGCTTCGATCGTGTAAAACCCAGCGGCAGCCATGCGCTCAGGTGTGCAAGTACCACCCGATACCACTATCCTCGAGTTCAACCCTTTTGTTCCGCGACCACGTGAAGACTCGTGGTCGGGTTTTCGGACCAAAATTGATTATGACGAGCCTGGCGCGTGGTACGTCGTTCGGGCCAAATGTAAACATCTCGGGCCACGCTCGTGGTCTGTCAGCGGCGCGTACGCGTACGCTCGTGCGCTCTGCCGAAGCATGGAATGTCCCGTAGGCTGGACATTCTTGTTTACGTTTGGGGCTTACGCTGTTGGAACTTAAATCGTAGGGCAAGAAGTTAAACGGCCTACATTCGTAAATCTCAAGTCTTCCCTTTTTCCAAAGACATTTCTTCAATCCGCTGTCCGAAAGAAATGACAAATTTTTAGTAGCTGTACATTTTCATTCTAATTTTTTAGATTATCTCAGACTTTTCGACAAATATGAGAAATCATAATTTTCCACAATTTCCAAGTTAATTAATACTTACGACAAAAGCTCCGGCGGCTGCATAATCGTTGATTATTGCGTGGAAAAAAACGGAAAAAGCAGACAAAAAGCGGTTGATACTCCACAAAGATTTTGCTGGATTCAGCTCGGGGTGTGGAAACTCCCATAGAATAACCACGGCTCTATTATTATTTCCCGTGAGGGGAACACTGCAGAGAGTGCGCCACTATCGACGCACAGCTAGCGCGACATACATAGTAGGAGCGAAATGTAGAACTAGATTTTGGCAAACTCTTTCCCGACAGTCAAACTCCCGACACGGGTTATCGCGCCTGTACCGACTGATTTTGGTACGTGTACAGCCGCGAGATGGCAATAACGGTTAAAGCTCAAACACATCGCGGTTAGGCAACGAACGTAGTTCCAAGTGTTGGGGTTCTCAATAAAACCGAGGGACGTCACTGACTAGCAAATTATTTAATCAAATAATACACGTGGGTTCCTTTTGGCTATATCGGAGCGAGAAAAAGTTGAATAACATAAACAACTGTTTTTGGTTAAATTTCTTCTAAACAATTTGTTAACAAAACCAAGAATAAATAGTATTATGATTATTGCCGTTAATTGTTTAATGAACAAATGGTAAATGAATAAATAAATTGTCCAAATAAATTGAAATAATTGTTTTTATTGTCGTTGTTATTATTATTAATACATTTCGTCGCAAAGATTTGACCGGATAATACACGTGGGTTCCTTTTGGCTATATCGGAGCGAGAAAAAGTTGAATAACATAAAGAAGCGTTGTTGGTTGAATTTCTTATAAACAATTTATTTAAAAAACCAGGAATAATTACTATTATGATTATTGTTGGGTTTCGTTTAATGAACAAATGACGAATGGATAAATAAACTGTCCAAATAAATTGAAATGATTGTTTCTATTGTGGTTGTTTTTATTATTAGGTAAAAAAAAGTTAATTTTTGTGTAATCATTGAAAAATCTTCAGGGAACAGAGGTCCAAATTTTTAAACGAAACCCAACAATAATCATAATACAATTTATTCCTGGTTTTCTTAATAAATTGTTTATAAGAAATTCAACCAACAACAGTTGTTTATGTTATTCAACCTTTTCTCGCTCCGATATAGCCAAAACGAACTCACGTGTATTATTTGTTTAAATAATTTGCCAGTCAGTCACGTCCCTCGGTTTTATTGAGGACCCCAACACTTGGAACTACGTTCATTGCCTAACCGCGATGTGTTTGCGCTTTAACCGTTATTGCCATCTCACGGCTGTACACGTACCAAAAACAGTCGGTACACGCGCGATAGGCCGTGTCGGTTTCCCGGGCAAAAGGAGAATCCTTTCTTAAAAGACATGGCACTCGATTCTCGAAACTCTCGAAATGCGAGATAAATATATCGAATTTTGAAGCCAGTTTATCGTCAATCTGATTGGTTGTCGTAAAGCGCGCGTAATTCAAACTCGATTTAGTTCACTATGAAACAACATCTATGGTATACAAAGATTTAATAAGATTAAAGATTCAATAGATCATTGACTCTCGCCCAATGCAATTCTCAAAATTTAAAAACCTTATATAATAAAGAAATGCGAGATAAATATATCGAATTATGAAGCCCGTTTATCGTCAATCTGATTGGTGTCGTAAAGCGCGCGTAATTCAAACACGATTTCGTTCACCATGAAACAACATCTATAGTATACAAAGATTCAATAAGATCAAAGATTCAATAGATTATTGCCTCTCGCCCAATGCAATTCTCATAATTTAAAAACCTTTTAATAAATTATGTACTATTTAACGAAATGACAACCGATCGAGACGAAATAATCTTAGCGACTGCGGTATGGTGACAAAATCCGTTGTGCCGTTTGGGAAAATGTAGCTATAAGAATTTGCAGTTGATTCTTAATCTAAAGGACAAGTTCGAATTATGAAACATTCAAGCGCGAGCGAAGCGAGCGCGTTGTTGCTAGTATAGTAAATTCAATAATTCACCGTTCTCAACGTGTTTTTTTTTTCATCAACAGATAACACTGTCTCGAATGAAATGGGACTGTTTTTTTGTTGTTGTTCGGTTAGCGATTGATTGCAAGAGGCTCGATCGGTAATGAAAACTGTAGCCAATGCTACGATCGTGTTCAAACGTTTTGAATATAACAACAAAATTATCCTGAAAATCCCGACCGAGCGACTCGAAACGCTTATATGAATAATAAAAAACCAGACGTACGACCGGAAAAAATGCATCTCCATTTTATTAAAAGAATTTCTTTCGATGTCAAAATTTTCGGAGACAGCTCTCTTGGTGTCCAACGACAGTTGCAAAAACTCGTCAAACGCATTTCTTGTAAATTCGTTTTTAATGGCAATAAAATAAGAAACAGTACAATAATAATCATAATGATATAATCATTCTGCAATTATTCATTGTTGTGTAACACTATCTAGTTGCATAACTCGATAATTTTTTTTTTTTATTCACCTCTTACCCGCCAATTCGATAATTAGTAGTACTAAACATAGCAATAATAATAATAATAATAATAATAATAATAATAATAGTTCTTCCTTAGAATTACTCTTTTATATCATAGTTTTTTTTACTTTATATCGTTCATTGCGCATGACTCGGACGAACAAAAATATCGCTTTTACAATTGTTTGAAAAACCTCTTAACTTTTTTTTAAATTTTATTTTTAACCTTTTATTACCAGTTATTAATTGTATCAATACCCCGATACAAAATGCCGCCCGATGTTTGAGATGTTTATGTGTGTTTGTGTGTGTTTGTTCTTTTGAAGTTCCAAGCGTGGCAAGAAATTCTTGCGTCCAGCAAAATTGCACTGCTTGTACTTGTGTATTTTTTTATTTTTATTTTTTTACAGCTTCAACGATTTATGATTGACGAGCATCACATAGACAACTTTTTACTGACTCTCGATATTTTCCACCGGTTTGGTAGACGTAATTGCGTGAATAAACACGAAATATTGAAACTTCATCGAAGGAAAGTCGTCGAGAAAGAATTACGATAAAAAGTAATCGTCCGATGCAAAAGAGTGCTGCGCAATTAATATTTTTATATTACGTATATATCAATATATACATGTATTTCCATACATACTAATGTATGTCGTATCAAGCTCCATTTCTTCAAAGATTGTTCTTCCCCGACGATTTTCTTTTCTCAAGTCTCGATTTGACTTACTCGTAAAGCAGAATGTCCTGAAATATCTTCAGCTTTGCCCAGCCAGTAGTAAATATCGCATCGTGTCAGAAGAAAAAGTGACGGAGTGAGAATCTTGGATTAAAAAAAAAACGAACAAAAATCATTACTGTGAAAACTTAAAGTGTTTCAGTACCGTTCATACGGATGAAATTGCAAACGCGTATAATCCGTAATAACGAGGACCGTTCTTTCGAGGCTTTGGAAAGCAACGTTTGCGGCGATATTGTATCTAGCAAAAGAAAAAAAGAAAAGGCATCAGAAGCAGCTTTCACCGTTTAGGTTCCGACGTAGAAAATACTCCAGAGCCGTCGTTAAGGCGGTTTTTTTTTTGACGTCACGGAATATACGACATCGTAAGGGGAAAAAGAACGCAAATTCGTCCGAAAATTTTCGGCAATTCAAAATTGAACAAAAAAAAAAAAACCGAAATTCAACTGCAAACTCGTATCCGTAGTCCCGGTTCTACGTACAATTATTTTACGTGTGAATTGTTTTGTGTGTATGTGTGTCCTTTTTTGGCCAATTAGTAAAAACGTTGATAAGATCGGTGCATGATGTGTACAAATTCTCTTTTTTTTTTTGCTTTTGCTTTTTCCCTGTGATTTCAATACCACGGGCTTTTATGGCCGATGTAAACGGGGTAAATCAGGCTATTCCGGCGATCCAATCTTTACGATCGGTGTGGTAGGTCATCGTCGTTGAAATCGGGTTCTTACTTCCGTATTATCGTTTTTTTTTTTTTTCTCACAGGGCGTTGGCGTCGTTGCTTCTTATGCATTGGTTTCGCTCGGCGATCGCGCGACAGTGCACTTCTTTTATTTATTTTTTTTCTTCACTTATTAATTCTTTCATCTCCTTATTATTTTTCATTTAATTTTCCTTTCCGTTTTTTCGTTATTCGAAATTCGACCAGCAATCGACTTTGAGCAAACTTACTCGACCACCTTCAGCACCTTACCGATTGCAATAGTTTTGTCTTGGAAAGAAAAGAAAAGCACGGATATTCATTTGTGGTACTTTGGATGGAAAAAAAAACTAGATCGATAATCATGATTCTGATGAATTACATTAATTTGATTTTACGAAAAAAAAAAAAAAATGCTCCAAAAACTAACAAAATAAATAAATTCAATAGATACTTACTTTCGTCCCTGAGGGTAAAACGTCCCATTGGTGCAAAGAGGTTAAATCTTTCAAGGCATATAACTCCCGCACACTCGATTCTCATTATCGCGACTTGATCCTGTTTAACGAACCTCGGTCTCGTTTTGCTCTTGTCGCCGGTTTTCTTGTCAACGAGACATATCAGCGCCTTAACAGTGACCTCCTCAGCAGCGCAATGAATATGCATAACCGCACTGTAGCCCGCGCATATTATACTCTTGTGTTCCAATATAACGACCTGAGCGTCGAATATCTTGCCGGTTTTAATTGGATTGTTGCTGTCGCACAGTACGAATCCCGGACTTACATCCTCCTCCTCGATACCCTTAAGCTTTATCTTAACGTTCTCACCGGGTCCAACGAACGTTACTTCCTCGTCGTCCGACCACAATTGATCGACGATCACCGCCGTCTGTTTGTAAACGAGAAAAATCGAAAAATATCATTACTACGTGAAGTAATCATAAATTTGTTTTATTCAATGGCACCTAGGAACGTTTAACCACCAAAATCAGCGAAAGTACTAAAAAAAAACACTTTTTCGTGTCAGCAAAAGTTTTCCACGCGTACAGCGTGAGTAAAATAATTTCCGAATTTTCACGAGCATTGTAGAACGTAGAGAAAAAAAATATTTCAGTCAACAGGTAGCAGAGTCAGAAAATAAAAAATCATCACTACTCGTTCCAGGTCTTACTTGGACGATGAAAATTTTTCGAGAAAACGCGTTTTCTAAGCAACCCGAACATATGTATTCCGTAAATATTGCGCGTTTACTTACCCTGTTGGGCATGACTAACAGAGCCTGGCCTTTTTTCGCTTCACCACCCTCGACTTTGCCCATAACCACCGTACCCATGTCCTTATACTTGTCGACAATTGGCATGATAAAGGGGCCGTTGCTCTTGCGATTTAACGACGGTAGAGAGTCGATGAAGGATATAAACGGTGGACCTTTGTACCAGTCGCAAAGACTCTCGGGTATACCATCTTTAAGGCCGATACCGAGCTGTCCCGAGACCGGCATGAACGTTAGATCCTTGGCCGGATTGAAACCCAATTTACGAAGATACGGCAATATTTTATCTCTGTGATGTAGAAAAAGAAAAAGGGAAAATCATAATCGGTGCTGTGTCGCAAAGAAAAACAAAATATTCGCCGCTCACAACCACAACTTACCTACACTCGTTGTACCTTCCCTCGTCCCACTCGACCGTCGGATCATCCATTTTATTAACTAGAACAACCAAATGTTTGACACCCGCTGTTTTCGCAAGCATAGCGTGCTCTCTCGTTTGTCCGCCTCGATCGAAACCCGTCTCAAATTCGCCCTTTCTCGCTGATATAACGAGAACAGCGAGATCAGCCTGTGCCGCGCCGCCAATCATATTCGGCACGAAACTTTTGTGTCCCGGAGCATCGAGAATCGTAAAGTGTTTTCTCTCAGTTTCGAAATAGGCTCTGCCAACCTCAACGGTTTTTCCCTTCTCTCGTTCCTCCTGATTCGTATCCAATGCCCAGCTCAGATACCACGTCTCTCTGCTTCTCTCTTTCGCCTCTCTCTCGTATTTCTCCAACGTTCTCTTGTCGACCATTCCCGTGAGAGCCATTATTTGTCCTCCTATGGTAGATTTTCCGGCGTCTGTTTCGAAGTATGAGAGAAAAAAAAAATGGAAAAAACAAAAACAAGAAAGACATTAAAACTTGGTTTTTTAGGTGGTTTTCAATTATGCGAACATTTTCGGCGATTTTATGATTCCGAATCATGTTTATCAGTTTTTTTAGAGTTTGTACTTCGATAGATCACAATTAGAATTAATTTATCTGAAAACATTTTGCCCGATCATTCACGCGAACGAGAAATATTGAAATGAATGAGTAATGGAAAATCCCGGTCGTTGTCGATTATGAAAAATTACCAATGATTTTCCCTTTCTAAACCACGTGTTTCTTATTCTACGAGTCAATTTAAATACGCTTCAATGGATCACATTGGGAGTAATGATCACTGGAAATATCTCGTTCGTCATTAGTCCACTAGTCCGCACCTACTCTAATTGCATCAAGAATATTTCTAAAAGACACGAAGTTTAATCGTCCACGTGGCAAAAATAAATTTGAAAAATCCTATTTTCAACAAGTCGTTCATTCAACAATATTCCCGACGACTTCATAATTATCAATGATATTACTGTGAACATTTACGGACGGACGAGTAAAACTTTCCACGTCATTTATTCTGAAATTCGTCAACAGTCTGAGAGTGGATTATCATCACCAAAAGTGTGTATCGTACCATATGTTTCTTATTCTCACAAAACATATTGCCCCCCCTCGCATCGGGAGTAACAATCATTAAAAATATTCATGTCCACGTGGCGAAACAAGTGGAAAAACATTTAAAAAATTCAAATTTCCAACGATTCTTCAATTTCACAACATGCTCACGACGCAGTCATTAACGCTTCTCAATATCTCATCGACACCAATGAATACTACTCGACGTGTCTCTTCGACTCACCCACATGACCGATGAACACAACATTAACGTGTTCCTTTTTACTCTTTGTATCCTCAGCAACTTTAATGATCTTCTTTTTGGGTACTTTAACAACGGCCTCTTCGTCCTCCTCAATATCAGCCTCTTCATTTTCGGGTGTAATCAGAGGATCGCCGTCGACGGCCGCTTCTTCCCAAGAATCGGCGGGCTGATGTCTCGGACTGATATTTGTCTGTTCGCCGTCCGACGCATGTTCGGACGATGAGTTTGGTGGCGAAGCTGATCCTCCGCCGCCTCCTCCGCCGGCAGGTGGTTCCTCGGCTCTGTTACCGGCGGGATCAGGAGGTAGAGCGGGCGTAGCCGAACCTGCAGAAATTTCAGTCTCGTTACGCGCGAAACTTCGCACCGTCCGTCCTTCTGGCGATCGCCAAATTTTTCAATTCCTCGTCGCGAAAACCAACGTCGCAACGAACATGCGATAACGACGGAAATTCTCAAAGAACAAATCGAGCGTTAAAGAAAAAAATTATGTAAAATAATGTAAAACAAAAGAGCAAGCAGAGAAAACGGCCATGGGAAGGAGGGAAGGGCTCGATGATTTTCAGAGTCTTAAGGGGGGTTTGAGGAAGAAAAAAAATGAAAAAACTACGGAGGTAAGAGATAAAAGAAGAAAAAAAACTCAACCGGGTCTCATTCGCAGATAAAAGGTGGCGGGGGAAGGGGGGTAAAAATGGGTGGCAAAGGTGAATGTGGGGGGTGGGGGAGTTATGAGAACGAGGCAAAAACTCGAAATTTGCGTAAACGTGGGTGGAAAAAATACGGTTTTTTTTTTTTTTTTCAAGACTTTATCCGAGAGACCAGCGGGAAACAAAAACGGCCAGCAAAGGGCAGTCTCTTTTTATCTGTCCTTTTTTCTTTCTTTTTAAATAGGAAAACTAACCGTGATGAGTTTCAGGAGGTACGAAGGTGGTCGCGGTTGTATTAACGGCTGGCGTGTCCGCACCACCATCGTTAGGATAAACCGGCGACGGATTGATGTTATCCGTCAATGAGTTTATGCAGAAGGAAGGCACGAATTCCGCTGCATTGACGTTCAGTGTCGAAAACTTGCCCTCGATGAATTTACCGTCGTCGGTGGGGCTCGTCGTATTATCATCGATATTATCCGCCTGCTGTTCCCACGAGTCCGGTGCCACGCTGTTCGCCATATTTTATTCCACTCGGTTTATAGCGGGTGCGGTGAATTTCCGGATATTTCTTCTTTTTCTTCTTTACCGCAAAATAATGTCGCGTCAACGGCCCAATAATCGGGCCTCCGAGGGCTTTTTTCCCTCGTAACGTTAACAATGTGATCCTACGGGATTATAAAAGGGGGTCAATTTTTCTTTAAGAGGGAAAAAAAAAAAAAAAAAAAAAAAAAAAAATAGACACACACAAACACGCACGCACGCAGAGGCTCTGATCGCCAAGACAAGTTTTAGGTGAATTGGTGGCGAACCGAAAGGAAAGCAAAGAAAAGAAGAAAAAGTAAACGCCGAAGTTTAGATGGGAAACGACGTAATGGGATTGCGAAGGGTTTTTACGTGGATAAAAGGGAGTTTTGTGTATATTGTGTGGTTTTTGTCTTTTTATATACTTTTATATATATATATATATGTTCTTAAAAAAATAGTTTATTCGCGGGGGGGATATTATTGCGCACAGGCCACACGCGCTTATTTGTAGGGTTGTCCGCGTGCGAGCCCCGTGGTCAACGCACCAAAGTTTTTAGCTCTTGGACTGCTGACACTATCTCGGGCCCGCCGGAACTGCCAGACTCAAAACACGCACTCTATACCGACGTCCACGCGTTTACACGAGTTATCTTTTTCCTCTCGGTTTTTTTTGCCCTCCACTTTGCTATATACGTATATACGCTTTTGGAATACGATCATTTTTTGGTCTAGTCTACCGGCGGTCTAATGACACTTCTTCTTCGTTGGGTGGAATTTGTGGTTGGAAATGTACGGGTTTGTTCGGCCGTGGCGCGTGTGAACTTTCGGAGTGACGCGACGAACGCCGTAAACGGGAAAGCGTAACTCAGTCGGTAAAACAAACTGTCGGTCAGTTACCTTTGGAGATTATTTAAAAAAGGGACACGAGAACGGTATTTCGCGTAATTGCGCAGCTCGCTGCTCGAAGCTTTTGCCCGGAAAGTTAATTTTTCGGAGGAAAATTGATACGGCAAAAGGCAGTCTCTCTCGCACACTTGGGACGATCAACGACCCCGCGGTTGTTCGAACAATCGGTAAAATTTACCCGACCGATAACTAATGATAAGGTAGTGCAAGGTTATCCGTCGGTTAAATTTTACCGAGAGATGGAACAACTGGCCTTTAGACTCTCTGGTATATTTTCTTGAATCACTTTGTTTTACTAACTCAGTCGGTAAGAAGATATCAATAAGGCACTGACCCAGTCGGTTATATTTATTCATCTTTACGGGGGAAAAAATTCCTGTACGAAACTATAGTTTCACATTACGTGAAAAATAATATAATACAAATCGATTCATAGTTCAATAGTTATTAAATCAATACGATATAAGTATCAGGACGTGAGGTTTCTTCACTTGTTTGAGAAACAACAAAAAATCAAAATTTCAACGATAATGACGTATTATAGTAATTGGATGATACATATTACCAGGCATATAAATACAAAATAGGAGGTCAGAGTGCATGATGTCCAAGGGAATTTTGTGCATTGTTATGTCCTTATGCATCGTCCCTGTGAATGTTAACATCACGATTTTTTCTTTAAATATAGAAAATTAAAAGGAGTTTCTCGCGGCTGAAGTCCTTCACCTATCGAAACAAAAGAAATGAACAATATTAGCAAAAAAAAAAATACGAATAAAACAAAACAAAGCAAACTCTTGGGTTTCAAGTATCGTCAAGCTGGAGGCCATTTTCTACATCTCGCTAATATTAAAAACAGAAAGTATTTATTTTATGGTCATATCCTGCAAAGGTAACGAGAGGAAAAGTTCAAAGTTAGATTTTAACGGATTCCAGGATTCTCGGAAGTTTCGTTTGCAAAAAACAAAGACGTCCCCGTGTGGCTTACGGAAAAGCGTTTAATACGTAGTTATTTTACTACACGATTCGCTACCATACGTGAGTAACGTGGGAACATTAATGATAATGACCTCTATTACGACTTTCGAAGCCTTTCACGCCGTGGGAAAGGCCAATGAAAGTAGAAATTATAATATCTCATTATCAGGCATTGAGCAATTAAGAAAGACGAAGCCCCAATTATCCTCTAAAGTTTCACCCACGCGGATGGCAATGTTCGGTGCGATGCACTTTCTTTTCTAATTTTTTTTTAACCGATGGCCAACAATGCATCGTTTATTATACACATAAGATCCACCTGTACAGTACGTACATCATAGAACGTGTCCCTCGTTAAGAAGCGCTTTGTTTCGCCATTTCCTGATTAACAATTAAGTTCAGCCGCTATCGTGTGTTTGCATTACGAGTGAGTCGCAAACGAGACGACGTCCCGCCGCGGCTATCGAATTAAACCAGTTAAACGAATCTGTGCAAGTGCAAAAAGTGGCATAACACGGGGATCTTTTGAAACGGCGTTTATCCATTGTGCTCTTTAACACGTGCGACACTTAAATCTCCATAATGCGCGACAATGCGCCAGCTTGGCTAGAAATAGCCCCTAAGAAAGAAAAAAATTTGTATAGTGGTTTTGTAGCAACTTCTGATGGAATTTTTTTTTACACAAAACGGCGTGTACTCTCCGCGCTCTTAATATTTCAGGGATCACAGAAGAAAGTTATTCTCACGACTCATCGCAAATGAATAATTTGTTGATCGTGAGAATTACGGTCAGATGTGATTGAAAATGATTCTAAGGCGTCATATACCGAGTATTAAGGGAGTATCGTGTGTCGTGGGAGGGAGGGTCGAGGGCAATAAACGGAAATGTAAACGCGGCGGTTCGCGGGGAATAGGGCGTCCCGAAAGAAGAGGGATCTCGCCACTCGCGAGCTAGCACACACTTCTATTAATTACAAATATCTGAATAAACTCGTCACGGAAAAAATATTCGTAATATTAAATTCTTAAGGGAGAACACCACTGTGACCCCCTGTTTTTTTTCACATTTTTCAAGAATTTTTTTTTGCGGGAAAAAAAAGAGATATTTGAAAAATGTTGTTGGGTTTTGTTACTTGTTTATTAATGTATCAAAAAACATTTTTTTCACATTTTTCACGCCGCATGGTGGCGCTGGGGAAGCTCTCGCGTCAGGTGCTGTTGTCTCAGCGGCACGCAGCAGAACTCTCTTCAACGTCGATCTGAAAAAAAATACCGAGTGTTTTCGTTAATAATATAATATTTTGGAGAGAAGTACATAGGGATTTGGAAAAATATTGTTTTAAAAAAAATAGGCACGCCTTTGAAATTAAAGTTAATTTCAAAGGCGTGCCCATTTTTTTTAAAACAATATTTTTCCAAATCCCTATGTACTTCTCTAGAAAATATCATATTATTAACGAAAACACTCGGTATTTTTTTTCAGATCGACGTTGAAGACAGTTCTGCTGCGTGCCGCGGAAATGACAGCACCTGACGGGAGACCTTCCCCAGCGCCACCATGCGGCGTGAAAAATGTGAAAAAAAATGTTTTTTGATACATTAATAAACAAGGAACAGAATCCAAAAAAATTTTTCGAATATCTCTTTTTTTTCCCACCAAAAAAAATTTTTGAAAAATGTGAAAAAAAAAACAGGGGTTCACAGTGGTGTTCTCCCTTGAAGAGATATCGTAAAAATAGCTACGAATTTACGTTCTATTTGTTAATTTCGAAATTTAAAAGTGATATAGTCGGTATAAGCGACTAAAAACGATAGGCACGCTCCGATTGCGATAAAATTTGTTCCCAAACAATTTTTAACGTCAACGATCCCGAGTTCAAAGTTAAAAAAATCGAAAAATCGTAAAAGACGCGGCTGTTTGAGGTCGGACGTTCGCCGAACTCGATATATTACGCGGGTTTATGGTATTACTTAATCCGGCAACTTGTTCGCCGAGACTTTTCAATGAATACTGTGGATGACTGTGGAATACTGGTCAAATCTGTACACAGGTCGGCGGAGCAGAGTACGCAGTGGCATATGCAACGGTATTACACTATACCAAATGAAGAAATGAGAGGGGCCCTTGAGAGAGGGGGACCGCTGGTTGTTCAGAGCGCGGTTCGTTCAGGCCCGTGACGTCGTGATCGTGGTGGGGAGCGAAAAAGGACGGTGGCCAGGCAGCTGTTGAAAGAGAAGATTGTAAAGTATACATATATATATACACACACATATATAAACATAAAAAAAAAATGCTTTCCCACCATGTGCACATCCGAAACGAGCGTCACTAGCGTTACTGCCAAGTGGTATAGTATAGTGCATTACCGAGAGCTCGGGCGAAGGATCGCGCGCGTCAGTTCCACATAAAAACGACCAAGAAGAGAACGATTTTTTCTTCCGTCCAGCTCGCGTTAAAATCCTCGCAATGATAATCCAAACGGTGCGTAAAAAACGTATACATTTTTTTTCTTCCCTCTCGTAATGTACAAATCGATTGGTGTGAGCGGCGATCGAGCACTAAAACGATATTACAAAGTGTACGGAAAAGTCTTACGTTAGCAGGGACGAAGTGCCGCCTCGTCGAATTCGACGAAAAGAAGAGAGACGAACGAATGGCCAACTGGAACGTTTTACGACGGCGTTTTCGACCGCGTATCCTGAAAAAAGTGAGAATTAGTTACGGGTTGAACGAGCTCGAGACATCGGTGCATAGTAGACGAAATTTCGTGAAACCATTGTTATTGTTGATACCGAGTAAATGTAAAGTTAATTTTTGTGAAATCTTTTCTTCTCTACAACAATTTTATAACGGATAGTATTTTTGAGTGCAGTGCCGACGAACCGTTAATTATATACAAAATGGAGTGAAATAGAAGACGGTTATATATACTTTATGTATGATTTACGTGGGATGACATTTTTTATCTGTATATAATTTATAGTGAATTTTCGAGCACTTCCCATCTCACAAGCCAAAAAGGTATATAACATGCTTACGCTCTTATTTTGTTATTTTTCTTACTATTACAGTCGATGCATTACATTTGCATCGATTATACGCTGTTAAAATTTTCGAGGAATTTTACTGTGGTACTTTCTGGAAAACACACGAGCACTCCAAAAGCAATCGAAATTTGTAATTTTTTTTTTGTATTGTTTTTTTCTTAATTCTCGGTTATCATGCAACACGAAAACACGACCCATATCTATCTCTATTTTGTTATCACTGCTGTACAACATTGTATCACGTATAACTTTTTGCACGTATAACATTTGGAAATGTATCGACGGTGAAAAATGGCCACAAATGGTGCGGCGGCCAAAAATGATACATCCGCCTTATGCATTCTGTAGCGCTGCAGTTAGATTTTAAGGATGCTTGGTACGGACGTGTGTAAAGTTAGCGTATCAATTGTCAGTATATAAAAAAACAATTCAATATAATTCTATTGTCATGCAACTGCGATAACATTTTATAACAGTTTTCTATTTAAGGTAGTGGTCTGGTAACTTAAGCCGATTTTCATGTCTTTTTTCGGAGGGCGTTTTCTTGTAGGAAAATAATAATGAATCGTTTTGGATATTTAGGATGTTTTTATTTACATATTGAAGATACAAAAAAAATTTTTTTCGAAAAAATTTAATAGTTTATTATTATTATTGTTATTGGTCGAAGTTGGCACCTTGAAAAAAAAGCGCGTGGGTGGCCCCGGTGATTTTGACTCTTGATGTTATCTGAAGCTATCATTCTGGTCGGAACTACTGAAGTTAACTTTCTTTTTGTTTTACAACCCCTTCTTTGCTAAAATAAAAGGACTTTTTTTTCCAAGCCATTTTGTTATTTATCCATGAAATTTAACTTCAGTAGTTCCGACCAGAATGACACGTCTACGGATTAAGAATTATCAAGAATTTTTTATTTCAGATAACATCAAGAGCCAAAATCACCGGGGCCACCCACGCGCTTTTTTTTCCAGGTGCCAACTTCGATCAATAATAATAATAATAATAATAAACTTAAACCTTTTCAAAAAAATTTTTTTGTGTATCTTTAATATGTAAATAAAAACATCCTAAATATCCAAAACGATTTATTTTTATTTTCCTACAAAAAAACGCCCTCCAAAAAAGACATGAAAATCGGCTTAAGTTACCAGACTACTACCTCAATAAGGAAAAAAATAAATAAATGAAATTGCCAGAATTATTGTTGAAATTTATAGGCAACTGTGGAACTCGTTTGCACGAAGATAGAATACAGTTTAAGGGTGAACACCACTGTGACCCCCTGTTTTTTTTCACATTTTTCAAGAATTTTTTTTTTGTGGGAAAGAAAAGAGATATTCGAAAAATTTTTTGGGGTTTTGTTCCTCGTTTATTAATGTATCAAAAAACATTTTTTTCACATTTTTCACGCCGCATGGTGGCGCTGGGGAAGCTCTCGCGTCAGGTGCTGTCATCTCCGCAGTGGTTCGCGGCACGCAGCACAACTCTCTTCAACGTCGATCTGAAAAAAAATACCGAACGTTTTCGTTAATAATATGATATTTTGAAGAGAAGTACATAGGGATTTGGAAAAATATTGTTTTAAAAAAAATAGGCACGCCTTTGAAATTAAAGTTCATTTCAAAGGCGTGCCAATTTTTTTTAAAACAATATTTTTCCAAATCCCTATGTACTTCTCTTCAAAATATCATATTATTAACGAAAACACTCGGTATTTTTTTTCAGATCGACGTTGAAGAGAGTTCTGCTGCGTGCCGCGGAAATGACAGCACCTGCCGCGAGAGCTTCCCCAGCGCCACCATGCGGCGTGAAAAATGTGAGAAAAATGTTTTTTGATACATTAATAAACAAGGAACAAAACCCAAACAAATTTTTCGAATATCTTTTTTTTTTCCCACAAAAAAAAATTTTTGAAAAATGTGAAAAAAAAACAGGGGGTCACAGTGGTGTTCACCCTTAATTTTTTGATACGCTGCGAGCTTGTGATATACTAATTTTGCACACATCTTGGCGTATACATCGGGGTCACAGGGACAATGTAGACTTTAACATGGTAATTTTGGTAAAAACATAATGAAATTAAAATCTTAAAAAAAGCTCGTACTGAAAGTGTAATGTAGAGCCTCTCCACGGCAACATAACAAAAAATCACGATTTTATACAAATTTTCATTGCCTTAAAAATCCTTCTGGCAATCTAGCGGACACTAAAGGACTTAGATCGTCTCAAAAAAAAACCCTCCCGCAGGACTCCAAACAGTGTGTACTGTTCTTTTTTTTTTTTGTGGAATGATAAGCCGATGGATTGGTCGATTGAACAGTATTATAACGCAATAATGAATAATGTTAAAAAATGCGATAGTCTCGCCGATGTAAATAACACGAAAGCAAAATATTTTACGACACACTACACGCGTTAGAGGTGAAGAAGAAGTGGGCGAGGCGAATGAAGAGAATAGATCTGCGATTATAGTTTATCGGGTCACTTTGCGGAACGCGCAGTTCCTAATTGCCTTACTCTTTCGTTAAATCTGACAATTTCGTACTACACGTGTATGTACATTAGGGCGATTTTTTTTTTTCAATCCCCACCCGAAATTTTGTTGGATATGTCGAAAAAGAAATTCCCTGAAAGTTACAGCCCTCAATATTAATTCTAAGTACTTTCCCAAAGCGCGAAAAGATTTTCCATCTAAAATACACGTAAATCGAATTTTTTTTTTTTTTTTAATTTCTATAACTCAGCCGCATTCTATGCTATCATATTGTTCTTGGTTTCGATTTACTCGGAATAAAACAATCTAAAAAAGTGCCTTTTGCGGCGAAAGTGTAAATTGCACTGGTGAGTGGGTACGGGTCACCGAAGTTGATCTTTACCAAAAATTCTCGTTTTTTTTGCTGTTATCTCCGAAACAATTAACTTTACGAAAAAAATGTAAATGAAAAATTTGTCGGAAATTTAATTTCCTACAAAAAAGGTCCTATCGACCCAATTGCTTAGATTAATATTTCTTGAGATATTGAACTTAAACTTATGAGAAGTATAAAATTTATAAAATTTATAAAATATGAAATATTAGATAATAAAACGATAAAAAATAAAAAAAGTTCAATATCTCAAGAAATATTAATCTAAGCAATTGGTACGATAGGACCTTTTTTATAGGAAATTAAATTTCCAACAATTTTTTCGTTTACATTTTTTTCGTAAAGTTAATTGTTTCGGAGATAACAGCAAAAAAACGAGAATTTTGGGTAAAAATCAACTTCAGTGACCCGTACCAACTCACCAGTACAATTTACACTTTCGCCGCACAAGGCACTTTTTTCGATTGTTTTATTCCGAGTAAATCGAAACCAAGAACAATATGACAGCATAAAATGCGGCTGAGTTATAGAAATTTGAAAGAAAAAAAAATTCGATTTACGTGTATTTTAGATGGAAAATCTTCTCGCGCTTTGGGAAAGTACTTAGAATTAATATCAAGGGCTGTAACTTTCAGGGAATTTCTTTTTCGACATATCCAACAAAATTTCGAGTGGGTACTGAAAAAAAAAAAAATAGAAAAAAAAAAAATCGCCCTAATGTACATATATTCATGATTCGCAAGAACGAACGTGTAGACCCAGTACTTGCAGCTCGAGGAGTTTTGCTCTCGGTCTTCTTGGTTTAACCGTCGCAATTGTCGCCATGGCGAATTATTACTTGATTGTAGTACCAGATCGTACTTATATACACTTGGACCCGATCGGCGAGACCGCCGCGGGTAAATAATAAACTCGTCACTTCCGTTTCTGTGACTCTTTTTTTGCATGCTGTCGTTAAATATACATATATATATGTTTGGGACGGCCTCTGTCGATGCCAAGAGCCGAATTACAAATGTTTTACGTACATTCGATGAAATTTGAGTGTTTATCGTGTATTTTCCAAAAAGAAATGAAAAATGTAAATGATAACCGTAAGAATAGTAATGATCATAGAGGAAATTACAAGCAGCATGGGAGACTCTTACAAGAAGTGTGTAAAATAAAGATATTAAGGGGTCAGACCACTCTAGAGGCCGAAAAAATGAGCTTTCTTGGAGATTTTTTTCAGAAAAACTACAAAATAAATCGCGATTACAAAAAGGGGTGTTTATCATACACATCACTGACTGTATAGAATAATTTTTTTGAAGCGATTAATTTCAAAATGGCGGCTGTGCAGTGTTTTTGCGATGAAGTCTCCGTTTTTGTTGGCCGGAAACATAACTCAGATAATTTTCAACCGATTCACTTGAAATTTTCAATACATCTTTAAAAATACATTGTCTATAAAATTGCGCAGGATTTTTTTCGATATACTGACTTTTGGCCAAATGGCGCACGTCTAAAGTGAAAAGTGAAAAATTTGCTTGAAAAAATCGTCAGAAAATTGTTAATAACAAATGAACTATGCAATATAAAAAAAAAATCCTACGCACTTCCATTGACAATGTATTTTCAAAGATATATTCAAAATTTCAAGTAAACCGGTTGAAAATTGTCTGAGTTATGTTTCCGGGCAACAAAAACCGGAGACGTCGTCGCAAAAACGCTGCACAGCCGCCATTATGAAATTAATCGCTTCAAAAAAATTATTCTATACATTCACTGATATGTATGATAAACATCCTATTTTGTAATCTCGATTTATTTTGTAGTTTTTCTGAAAAAAAAAAAACAAAAATCCCCAAAAAAGCCTATTTTTTCGGCCTCTAGAGTGACCCCTTAATTATTATCGATATCCGTACACAAAGCGTCGAGATTCAAAGTCGTTTTTTTCTCTCTCGATTTTTTTACAGAACTTTAACCGACGCCAAAGAGAACAAAGAAACGAAAGAAAGACAAAAAAAAAATAATGATCGTTGTTCTTAAATCGTAAAACTATACCAAAGATCTTAATACATACGAAAATAATATAACGCGTATGACACATTAATGACGACAATTGTACGAACGAATAATCGGGGAAAATAATAACGAACGAAAATAAGTCACTTCGGATGAAATGAAATTTCACAAGAAATCCGTCGGAGCGAGTGGTAAAATGGATCTCGTCACTGAACGCTTGTCAAATCCAAGAATCGCGAAGAGTTTCAAAAGATCCAAATCCTTTCGAGCATCCTCGAGATTCATGTCGAAAATACGTAATCAAACGAACATACGTAATCGGAACGACATTGTCGACGCGAGATCGTCGTTAAGTCCGCTCGACATTGTGCTGCAGACAAAAAGTACAAGTACAAATTTCAACAGCGTCGAGTTTATGGAAAAATTTTATTCCCACACCGAAACCAAAGACACGACGGATTTACGTGGTATAGTTCAAGACGTTAAGAACAAATTGTCGATAACAATGAGAACGAGACGAAAAAATCGTTGCGATTCAAATGCGGAAGAGCGCGTATCGACTGCGAGAACATTGAACAAAATACCGGACTCGAACGACGGTACAAGGACGAGACACGAGTGGGCCAACGACCGTTGGAACGAATTTCACTCTTACGAGAATCCAACATTTGACTGCTCGTTCGACAATTCCGTTTCCGGCTGTCTTTACAATAATGATCCTGACGATGTCGACTATCATGAAAATGTCGCGAATGAGAGTGAAAAAGAATTGCCATATACGGAAAATGAGAAGATTAAAGGTCGAAACAATGTCGTGACGATTCTCGTTGGTAACGATCGAAGATTCGTCGAATCGAGAATCGAGCTGACAACGAAATCGCCATTGGAAGTTAAAAAATTGTACGATAACGTGGATCAGCCGTCGTCAATGACGTCGCACGATGTTTTCGTTAGAAATGAAAAAATCGACCGTGATAAAATTTCTGGAACGAAAAATACGATTAACTCGGCGTCTTGGCTCGTTGGTAGAGGGCCAAGTTTTCGTTTCCGAGCTACTAACGGATGTACCAACGATAGTACAGGCTTATTGTCCAACGGCGCCGCTACCGTCACGAGTACGTCATTTATATCGAAATACAAAAAAATATCGCCGTTTTTTACTCCGTAAAAATCGGTTTTGTCATCTGTCAATTCGGTTCATTATTAAGGCCATTTAATACACTACCATAGTAATTATTCATCGGCTAGATTCCACAAAAAAAAAAAACATTAATTCATATTAATTTATGTTTAAGTGTAATTTAATAATAATAATAATAATAATAATTAAGCAATACGTTACTGGAATAGCTGTATCATTTGCTTCAATCCCTTTCGCAGAATTTCACACGTTCCAAGGGATGGAGTTTCTCGAGGGGTTCGGAAAGAAAAAACAGCATCAAGCAACGAACAATTTGCCGACTAACATAAATCCTCTTACAGCCCAACCTTCGCTGAATATTCATGTCCATGGTAAAAACATAAATCTGTAAATATACATCGATTTAGTGAGAAGTAAACAATCTCGTGGATAAAAGAGATCATTGGGTAAATATGGAGCAAAGAGGACCCACTTCCGATTACCATGTCCTTTATATACCAGGGGTATTAGTTGAAATTTGCCGGTTTTTTCGATAAAGAAAACACTTAATTTTCAGAGGAATCTGAAAATTTTTTTATTCAAAGTATTGACCATTGGTTTCTACACATTTCGCCCATCTCTCAGGCAAATTATGGATACCATCCCAAAAAAACTTTTTCTCTTTCGAGGTAAACCATTCGACGAGCCATTTTTCGACTTCTTCAAAATTAGCGCAGCACTGCTCTGCAAGGGAGTGTCCCATCGATGCGAAAAGGTGATAGTCGGACGGGCGAGGTCTGGAGAGTACGGCGGGTGTGATAATATTTCCCAATGAAGTGTTTTTAATGTGTCTTTCACCAGTTTAGCGGTATGAGACGGCGCGTTGTCATGTTCCAAGATAACTTGGCCATGTCTTCGGGCCCATTCCGGCCGTTTTTCGATCAACGCATAATTCAAATTGATCATTTGTTGTCGGTAGCGATCCTTGTTCACCGTTTCACCAGGTTTTAACAACTCGTAGTAAGCCACACCACACTGGTCCCACGAAACACAGAGCATTGTCTTACGGCCAAAGCGATTTGTCCTTGCAATCGATGGGCCGGCTTCACCAGGTGAAAGCCATGATTTTTTTCGCTTCGGGTTCTCAAACTAAATCCACTTTTCGTCCCCCGTGACAATTCGATGCAGAAAAGATTTCCTTTCGAATCGTTGAAGCAGCATTTCACAAACGGTTTTTCGATTTTCCATTTGTCTATCGTTCAGCTGGTGTGGCACCCATTTTCCATACTTTTGGATCTTTCCCATGGCTTTTAAACGTTGGCAAATTGCTCCTCGAGTCACATTTAGTGTTTCTGCCAATTTTTATTGCGATTGGGTTGGATCAACATCCAATGACGCCTGCAATTCCTCGTCTTCGAACTTTTTCGCTGCACCAGGATGTTCATTGTCTGTCAAATCGAAATCTCCACTTTTAAATTGACGAAACCATGTCTCACATGTTCTAATCACTGGAGCATGTTCACCATAACTTTCTACCAGCAACCGGTCAGCTTCAGCTGCTTTTTTCTTTTGATGAAATAAGAAAAGCAACGAATGCCGCAAATGCGATTTACTCGGAACGAAACTCGACATATTCACTGAGGTAAACAAATATGACGCTATTATTTTGGCGGAATGTGACTCGCATATTTTTGTAGGTTAATGTCAATAGAAAAAAATAACATACATGCCAAATCATAGAAATGTATACATATGGCTAGCGACATCTACTGGTAAAACCGGCAAACTTCAACTAAAACCCCTGGTATGATGTCAAGGGAACCATCCCGAACAACTTTTCCCTCTGACAAAATTGGGGAGCCGGTTTTTTTTTTTTTAATTTATTAACAAATAAAATTGATAATTCATATAGCTATTTTCCTTATACAGGGTGTCCCAATAACTATTAGCACCTTAGATATCGTCGAAACTATAAGGTTCACAGAAATATTTGCTGAATCAAAAATGCAAATTTTGTTCAAAGATTTTTTTTTTCGTTTCGTGATAGATGGCGCTGTAATCGCAAAAAAATCCCCGAAAGTACAGAAAGACGATGATACTTACAGTTTCGGTAGTAAATACAATAACTACGTTTATAGTAAGCGTTCGAAATGACGACCATCGGTATCAATGCAATATTGGATTCTTATTTCCGATTTATTGACTCGCAAGTTTTACAGCGTCAGAACTTATTGATGCGCAGACTGTAATAATTCTTCTCATTCGTTCCCGTGCAATTCTTGGTGAAGACTAACATGACGCGGGTGAAATTTGTGACGGTGCAAAATGCGACGTACGCTAGTCCTGCCAATGTCAGATTCATTTTGAATTTGTCGCACGTTACAATGTCACAAATGTTACAATGTTTGTTACATTTCTTCGACCGAAAGGTACTGAAAGTACAGAAAGGCGATTATAATTACGGTTTACTTCACTGAAAATAAACACTGTTTCGAGGACCCTTTAATAAGTTTGCAGGATAAGATAAACATAATAAGACAATAAACATATAAGATAAGATAGACATCAATAAGTTCTGACGCTGTAAAACTTGCGAGTCAATCAATCGAAAAAAGAATCCAATATTGCATTGATACTGATGGTCGTCATTTCGGACACTTACTATAAACGTAGTAATTTTATTTACTACCGAAACTGTAAGAGTTATCGCCTTTCTGTACTTTCGGGGATTTTTTGCGATTAAAGCGCCATCTATCACGAATCGAAAAAAAAATTTTGAACGAACGTTACGTATTTGTTTATGGGGAATCAGAATTTACAATAAAAAATGGGGATTCCCATTTAAGATTTCAAAGTTGCGCCAACCCCAGCCCAGGGGTTGGGGGTGGGGGTGAGTACTTTGGTATCATTGGATGGTCCCCTTCGTACTGTGCAATTTTGATTCAGCAAATATTTCTGTGAACCTTATAGTTTCGACGATATCTAAAGTGTTAATAGTCATCGGGACACCCTGTATATCAGTTCCAATCATCTTGTCCTTCACGTACGTTGTTAAGAATAACCCCCGAAGTAACATACAAAAAGTTTCATCCGTCGCTCATTGTTTGTTAACGGAGAACACCACCGTGACCCCCTGTTTTTTTTCACATTTTTCAAGAATTTTTTTTTGTGGGAAAAAAAAGAGATATTCGAAAAATTTTGTTGGGTTTTGTTCCTTGCTTATTAATGTATCAAAAAACATTTTTTTCACATTTTTCACGCCGCATGGTGGCGCTGGGGAAGCTCTCGCGTCAGGTACTGTCATCTCCGCGGCACGCAGCAGAACTCTCGTCAACGTCGATCTGAAAAAAAATACCGACCGTTTTCGTTAATAATATGATATTTTGAAGAGAAGTACATAGGATTTTTTCGATATCTCAATAATTATAAAAGTTATAGCCTATTTTCAACGAGAAATTTTGCTCATTTAATTTCAAAGGCGTGCCTATTTTTTTTAAAACAATATTTTTCCAAATCCCTATGTACTTCTCTTCAAAATATCATATTATTAACGAAAACACTCGGTATTTTTTTCAGATCGACGTTGAAGAGAGTTCTGCTGCGTGCCGCGGAGATGACAGCACCTAACGCGAGAGCTTCCCCAGCGCCACCATGCGGCGTGAAAAATGAGAAAAAAATGTTTTTTGATACATTCATAAACAAGGAACAAAACCCAACAAATTTTTTCAAATATCTCTTTTTTTCCCACAAAAAAAAAATTCTTGAAAAATGTGAAAAAAAACAGGGGGTCACAGTGGTGTTATCCCTTAACAACACATGTGAAGGACAAGATGATTGGGACTGACTGGTATAAGGAAAATAGCTATATGAATTATTAACTTTTTTCGTTAATCAATCTTTAATAAATAACGATCCCCAATTTTGTCAGAGGAAAAAGTTATTTCTCGAGTAAAAACGCGTCGAATGGGCCTATTCCAAAGGTCATTGGAAGTGGATCCCCTTTGCTCCATAATTACCGATCATTGTTGTGGGTGGCGCGTGAGAATTAAATTGTTGAAGAAATTAAAACAATCAGATTTTTCTTGTTTGGATTTGGAGGCAAAAAAAATTTTTGTAAATTCGTGTAAATTTTCGCAATTCTATATTCTTTTCCTAATTTTTTGTAATTGTTTTTTTTTGTTCAATCAGTAAATAAATCATTACGTCTTGGAAATTTTTTATGTCACCAGCTTTATTTTCCGCCGTGGAGCATGGTCATCTCGAAAAAGCGAGAACGATACTCGAGTCAACGGACGTTGACGTGAACAGGTACAAAAATGAATTTACCGTAAGGGCGATCGAGTAACTGAAGTATGAGAAAAATTGAAAATGTACCCTACTGGCCCTTGTGTTTAGATTGATGACTAATAACTACGTTTACGGCCAAAAGAAGAGTAGTTTGTTTCCTGGTAGAGTCCTCCAGCTCCTTAATTTCTCGCGTGAACCCAGCTCACATTTTTGGCACTTGTAAATTTTAAGGCGCGATCCAGAACCAACCGCTAAATGCATTTGCCTCTATGAAGTCTGATTTTCTTCGTAACGGAGGCTAAAAAGTTCTGATTGTATAAACGTTAATGAGTATATTGTAAAAATTCCAAGATGGTGTATTTTCATGGTTCGTTAGAAAAAAAATCACAAAAAAAAATTAAAAAGAAATCACAAAAAAATAACAAAAAAATCACAAAAAAAAACCACAAAAAAAATCACAAAAAAAATTCACAAAAAAAAGCGGCTAAATGCAGCCATCACACGGTACGACGGGCTTAACGTTACGCGATGATACGATAATTTGTAGGAAATAATCACGTTGTAATACCTTCATTGTAATTTATATTGACGATTTGCTAGCGTTAACAGCGATGGTCTGTCGGCTCTGGACGTAGCAGTTCTCGGCAGCAACAGATCATTGGCGAAGATGCTCGTGGCTTTTGGTGCTCAGGAAGGCAATCTGTGTGAGTATTAAAAATGTCGATATAATTTATACACAAAAAAGAAATGATCGAAAACATTAATTGTTAAATGAATGGCAATTGATCAATTGATAACTAATTATTCATTTATTTCGGTCTATCGTGATCATCACGTGTGCCGAGTTAATGATTTTAATTTACAATCAACAGTCACGTCTCCGGAATGTTTGGGCAGTCATTTGGCCGCTCTTCTATTAACAGCCGAACAGAGAGTCCAGGAGCTCGGTGGTACAACGTCCGGGAATTCGATTATCGAAACAGCGAGCTGTCGCAGCGATTTCGCGACATCACAGAACAACCTCGCGCGATGTGCCGACACAACCGATGAGAAACAGCTAGGACTGTGGGAACGACGAGTTCGCGCACTTAGAAAAATGTTACTTGGATTTGATCAGGCTCGTGAGTGATGTGTCAACGTTTACGATTATTATTAATTTCTTTCGAGCATCCTTTCGGCGGAAAACACCGAAACGCTCGTTATATTAATATTTCTCGTTTTTCTTTTTGTCATTCATTTATTTTAGGACCTCCGGACGCACCGTTATTGGTCGCGGTCGACGTAACAGGCATAACCTCGGTTTTAATGAAATTTCAAGAGCCCGAAGCGGTTCGCGAATCCTCGATATGTACGAAATTCAAAGTTCAATGGAGCACCAACGACGATTTTACAAATGTTTGCGGCGAGCGACAAGTTATGGATATGAAGCAACGAGAGTGTCGAATAGATCGTCTCGTTCAGGGTAAGAGATATCATCTGAGAGTCGCAGCTGGAAATATTAAGGGATGGAGCAGATTTGCTTCCTCGACACCCGCCTACGTAACGCCAAGCAGTGAGTAATTCATTGATCGATCCGTAATTTGCGTTTTTGATTAAAAAAAATTGAAGAACCAAGTGTGCCCATGGAGGAAGTTTTCTGAGCGAGATGAAATAACGATGAAGCAACGTGTAATTTTCTTATCCTCCATTCTTTTTGCTTTCATCAAGGTTGGCGAGATCTCGAGGGTAAACAGTCTCGTTATTTCGATCGTCTGGATCAGCTGGACGCCCTATTCACTGCGATACGTCGTCCCGAGTACAGTAACGACACGCCAGCGTTGCAGCGTCGAAATCACAAGAAGAAAACAACAACGATAAAACAGCTATTTAGTGCAACGAGTAAATTTCAAAAGAGCCTTAGACGCGGCGTTTTTCTCGCGAGTTTGTTGTATCACGAGGACAAAATACTCGTGACGAACGAGGATTTTTTGCCAGTTATCGAGATCGACGAAACGTACTCGCCAAGTTGTATATACAATGACTTTCATTGGTACATGAAAGTATCATGTACGTGGGATGACGTAAAGTCATTGAGGTCGGATATGGAAAAGTGTCAGGGTAGCTCGTCGAATCATTTCAAGATGAAACTTCTTCAGGCAACGAGTCAGATGCAAGCGGCACTGTGCGTTCAGGATCTTGGACAGATATATCATAAACCATTGAGAGACATTAACGGTACGATGGTGATATCCATCGTGAATAACGTTAAAAGTCCAAAATCCATATCGTTTTTGAACGGTCGATGGTTACCACTGAACAAAGTGATAAAAAAAACTATTGGACAGGACAACAACGGCAACGTTGCCGATGTTCTGATTAACAGTATACAGAATCAAATGACGTATCATCAATTGAGCAGTATTAAATTAACGAGAGGATTGTATCTCGGTTATCTCAAGATGCAGAGCAGCGTCGATCATGTCCAAATTTTCGTACCCTCGAAAGCACCAAATGTATTGCCACATTGCAAGATTCGCGACAATCCACATGTATCAGCGTGAGTATAAAGAGACACTTGGCGTTCGGAAATTTTGTAGTATTTTGTTTTTTTTTTTCTTTGTTGCCGTCCTGAAATTTACAATAAACTTTCATTAAAATTTCCCGAAACAGCGAGGAGTGGGATTATCTAAAGCGAATAACGAGTCTACCGACGAGCGACACCGCACAGGCGAAGCTCGAGGAGAAGGAAAACGCAACGAACGAGGGCACGGAGCAACAAAAATTATTCGTTGATCTCGTAACCGCTACCTCGAGAAGATTATTCTCTTACATGAACGTAAATACCGAAGATTCGCAAATACATCGTCTTTACGACGCCGAAGTCCTCGAAATGACGAATCACGTTTCGCTGATCGTCGTTGTACCACCCGCTGAGATAGCTTGTTCGGCACCGGGAACGCGTGAAGCATTGTTACAACGTGACGATTTACTGTCGTTACCGATCCAAGTGTTTGAGATGTTGCATCTGTCGACGTATCAGAAAAAAATGATTAATCTCTATTCTCGATTGAGTTGTATATTGGAATTAGACACGGCGCAGGCACAGCAAAATCATCGTGAGGCATTTAGCACGGCGGAAGTGAGTGTGGCTAAAGAGAGACTGGCGAAGCTTCAGGATCTTCAGTGTCGATTGAACACGATATGGAAGGGCGCAAGATGGTTGATTGATCTAATTACATTTGCCAGAGACAGAGGAACAACGGGACAATTGCCGATACCAGCTGCTGGAATATCGATGAAGAGTCTTTTGAGCATAGAAAAAAATAAAAATAAAAACAACACTAACAACAACAACAACAATCACAACAATGGTCATAGCTTGAAGAGAAGTTTGTTGCAATTGCCACCTCGTGATCCGAAACTAGTTAAATCGAGTCCGGGACGAGGTAGCTGGCCGGGACCAAATTTATCATCGAACTCAACGTCGTCGAATCTGTTGACAACGGAATTGAGCAAGAGCGAGCAACAATTGCCAAACGGCGGAGCGAACGGTCATTATACGAGAAAAACGAGTATTGACACGGCAAATTTTTCCAATGATTCCGCAACGACCAGATTCACCGGTGACACGGATAATTTCGAGCTCATTGGATTATTGCCGATATCAAAATCCGAGGATAGCATTTTACTGACGAATTACAAGCATAGCCCGAGAAATCGTTCAGTCAATTCGCTCACACTCGTCTCGGGCAACACGAGCTCGTCGTTAAACACCAAAACTTTTGGTAGAACGTTCGTCGGTGTCTCGGCGTCGACTAATAATACAACGAGTATTCCTAATACAGTTTCTTTGGAGAGTATGCAATCGTTAAACAACAGCGACGGATATAATTATAGTAATTCGAGCATCGGACATGGAAAAACAAAATCATCAAAACCAACTGCTAGCGTCGCTGCCGTAGCTACACCCTGTTGTGACAATCAATTGGATCGAATAAAGGATGATGCTACAGTTATGCCGGCACCTTTACCAGGCATTCTACAGGCAAGTCTCGTATTTTTTCCTTATAAAATGGCTTTTGTTTTGCAGTCATGTCTATGAGTAATACTTGTGAAAATGATCTTATCATTTTTCTCAGTAGTATTTACTTCTGACCCGTCGCTCCGTCGCTTATTTATTATCGTTTCTAATCAATTGTCATTCAGGTTTATGCAGCGTACGAGACCGGTCTTGCGTCAGGTACTAGTCTAAAACTTCACGTTACACCGAGAACGACGGCGCGTGAAGTGGTTGATCTCGTTGTGAAGCAACTTAATATGGCGGTCGTTCTAAAGGGTCAAGAGGGTCCGATCTACACATCCGACGAATTGCCAAATTTTTGCCTCGTCGCCGTTATAGGGGCTCGCGAACGCTGTCTCAGGGACGATTTCAAGCCTCTACAGCTTCAGAATCCGTGGAAAAAGGGACGACTTTACGTTAGACAAAAGCAGGACGTGCTCGCCGCTCTGGAACACAGTAGCAAGCACACGGCGTATTTGTAAAGAAAAAAGAAATTATAGAAAAAACTCGTCGAGCTTATAGTTTTTATGTAAGTTCATAGTGAAATATTTAAGTTTTTGTGGACGGCGATATGGAGAAGCAAATATATTTTGTTTTTAATACAGAAAAGTATTTTGTCGGAGTAATGTTTGCACGCTCCGGCATAAAATATTATATCGAGACTTTTACCTTTTGATTCATCTCTTCCTCCTCCCGAACAACATTAACTCCTCCTATTGTTGCTGTCTCACATCCCTCCTCGTATCTCTCAAAGAAACCCTCTAACGTCGGTGGAGGTGGAAAATTTACACATGGTTGCGGGAGAGCGATAGATTTATGACTCCTTCAAACATTTCTCAGGCTTGAGAGAATCGATGAATGAGGAACAAGACGAGAGTTTATTCTGTGAAAAATGGTTTAAAATTAGTTTTCGAGATTATGGCTAGTTTACACTTTGGAGACTATTAGACAGATTACTCTACACCCTAATGATTTTCGCTTCTCGTATGCGGCTTTCCGATTGTTTTATGAGAAAATATGTACATCTTTCAACTTCACAAAAGTGTAAACGACGACGATGGAAGCGACAACATCTCGAACTTGAATCTCGTTAAAAACACTCCTCGGTCGATAAAAACAAAACAAAAATATAGGGAGGATGTCAAAATCGCGACGGCCTATTAATCATCTCGTAGAGATACTTATATCAATTATAGTTTTCCTTACCGACCGACACGAGAACATAATGGCGGTAATACAGCACTCTGTTAGCAAAACAAAATTTAAAAACCTACATTCCACTCTATATCTGCTAATTCTACGGTACAAAAAGAAAATTTCACAATATGCGTCCGATACATAGCGGGTAATTAATACATTATTATTGTTAATATTCCATAATTATTAATAAGACAGTCGCCACGCTTATTCCGATTCTCTAGAGTACTATATAATTTCAATATCATTGACAACTTCGATATCGGTTAGAAGAATTTGAATCTCCCGCCAAAATTTTGTCCCGCCGGTGCTGCCCCGACACGGAGAACAGAGGCAACGAATCGGGATTCGCCACAGCGACGCGCTGCACTTTCGTCGCAACCCCGCGAATCGCTCCCATCCACTCCCATCTATCCAGGGGGTGTTCACTTGCATAGAAAAACCACGGCTCTATTATTAGTTCACGTGAGAAGGAACGTGTCCAGAGTGCGCCACTATCGACGCACAGCTAGCGCTCCTTACACGATAGGAGCGAAAAGTCGAACTAGAACATCTGGCAAGCTTTTACCCATTTTACCGACTTATTTATTCGTAACAGTAGCGCCAGCGCTGCGCGTGATTCGAGGTTATAATCGCAGCTGTCGTCGTTTTATTAAAATACAATCGAATTTTTTTAAATTGCCAATATTTCGTTATTTATAATTATTGTAATTTTCTCGAGGCGTGTGCGTGTCGTGACAATTAATTTTTAATTATGAAGTAATTTTTCCAAACCTTAAGGGGGAAAATAGAGTTAGACGGTTCAAAAAATCGATTTTTTTTTAATTTCATAAATTGTTAGTAAAACTATTGAAAAATATGTTCCCAAAATTTTAAATGAAAATTCCGACTCGATCTATTGTTATTAGCCATTAAAGTGAGTAGCTCTCCTTCAGGCCCCGAGCGCGCTATTTTGTCAAACGCGTTTTTCTGAAAACGACTTTTTTTTTAAATTGCGTACACGCTAGTTTGAAAAGTTTTCAACCAATCGTTTTGAAAATTGGCAGTTACTTTCTTCATAGCATTGCGCTCTATATGAACCTAAAATCGGAATATCATTATTTAAAATAATTTTTTTTTTGCAAATAAAGTTGTAAAAAATGGCAAAAAATCATGCTTTTTTGTTTTACCTCTGTAAAAAATTCAGATTTCTATTTTTTTGATAGCATTTAGGTTCATATAGAAGAGAAACATATAATAAAAGTAAATTCCAACCTCGTTTGATTTCACATGAAAATTGCGGGTTCCAGAATGTACGCAAAATGCTGAGTCTGTGACCTGCAATATGGGGTCGCTAATATTTTATAGTATATACTTAAATATATATATAAAATATTCTCAAAGTTTCAATAAATTAAATTCCTTTTTTATACTATAAAAAAATTCGTGAAAATCATTGAGAAAACGCTGTCCCAACCCCATTTCCCCCCTTATAATAATAAACGAATAAATTCCTTTCAGCGTCGCGAACAAGTGCAACAAGAATCTCATGACTGTGGGGAATTTGGCGGGTATGTTTTCGTCCGATTTGTTGAGACCCAAGGAGGAGACGGTAGCTTCGATAATGGACATCAAATTTTATAATACAAATCACATTTTATCCACTTAATATAAATGCATGTAAATCAATACATATATATTTGTATATATACATATATAAATGATTTGAAAATAAATCATTGGAATAACTTCATTTTTTCTTTCATTTCTTGAAATATTCGTCTTTGATCTACTATACCGACCGACTATTTATTTTCTCATGCCCACTCTTCATTCAAATAGCGCGCCACGGCTGGATGTATATCTTTTTAGTTCCGACTTCAAGAAACGTGCATAGGTGGCGCTACAAACAGTGGCTGCGCTACTCAACATGGGAGTTTCCACCCGCTGCATCTATCTATCTCTCTCTCAGTTATTTTCTCCTTACTTATTCTCCACCGAAACTTAGCATATGCGCACACGTATACGTTTTACCCTTTTATTATTTCATCCTAGATGATATTCCGTGTGTCCAGTGAGAATAAAGTGTACAATCGCTGTTAAACAAACCGTTTGTTAATCGTATCGCGATCGTCGCATCAAAAAGGAATGACGGCTCACGATCAGATGCGAGCTATGCTCGATCAATTGATGGGCACTGGACGTAACGGTTAGTACAACAATTTTGCGCAAATTCTTGGCAATATTCTTCTCTTACCAGGAGTCTTGCTACGAGTGCGTTTCTTTTTTTAGTCCACTTTATATGCTGTTGGATTCAGAGTTGGTATTTTTGGCGTCTGTGGTGTTTTGTGCAACTAAACGTTTCCTAACATCCCAATTATTATGTATACTATAATACGCTCCAAAATGGTGACCTGGCGAAACAACTCGCTTATCGATCCGCAAGACACTTGTCGCTCCTTTCGAAAATTCCTTTTTAATCATTTCTTTTCGAACAATTCTTTTTACAGGTGAGAATAATAAATTTCAAGTGAAATACTCCGACCCGAAGGTCTGCAAGAGCTTCCTGCTAGCATGCTGCCCTCACGAGATCCTATCGTCAACAGTGAGTATATCGTTTAAGGAAAATAAACATAAAAGCTAAAACCCATTAATATGAACAAAGGGGGAAGGGGCGGGTGGTGGTGGGAAACGAATTCCTCCTTTTGACCGTAATTTTTCCATGTCACAGCGTCGAGTATTCTGTTAAGTGTATCGCACTGCGACAAACAATTTTTTCAAGCATCTTGACTTATCCTGCGCGAGTAGTCGGACGCAACGCTGCTCGTGAGGGATATTTGAGGAAAAAAATATATATTGCCGTGCCTCGCGTTTGCTCAACGACGAACATTTAGATCGTGTCGCTTCTGTATGCGTTATTTCGCCGGTTCGCGAGATCATCAACGCGAAACAAAAGAAAATAAAAATGAAGAATCTTAGAGCAGGGTTGTTGAAACTCGAACGCAAATAACAAATCGACTATCGAATTAATGCATTACTCATGAAAAAAAAAAAAAAGAAGATGATCCGTCCCGTTACTGATTATCGAAGTAATGGATTAATGGACCAGTTACCCGTTATCGAAATAATGTTTAACGGAGCTGTCGACGTTAATCGTTACTAAAAAAAAAAAGTCGCTAATTACTTGGATTTCATTACGAGATTGGATTAATATAAATGATAATGCATTATTCGCAACCCTGCTGTAGCGAGTAAAACAAAATTCACTAATTGACAATGACGCTGCAGTTCTATTTCCAGAGAGTCTCTGGACAAGCGCAATTCCGAACTGATACCAATTGTACAATATCACTGAAAAATATATTGTACAATCGTATGTCGTACTTGTCACTATCGCGCGCACACACGCGTTACTGTAAGTACAGAAAAGTAAAAGACAGTTGATAAAAAAAGAAAAAGAAAACGAACAGAAAATCGTGCAAAAAAGAAACAGAACGATAATCAATGAGGACGTACGTATTACATCTATAATTTATTTTTTATTTTTTATCTCCATTTGTATCTTTGTTTAAGGCTTCGATAAAGTCGGACGATGACTTTATTCTTTTGATTTGCCCAAAACAACAACAAAAATACACCATGAAAGATTTCACAAATGCTTCTCCAATCGTTTGTGAAAAAAAATATTCAGTTAATCTACTATTTTTTAACACGTTCGTTGAAGCAAATGAAATAATCTATTGGATAGAGTATATGATTTTTTGTTGGCAAATTAAAAAGAATATTCGTTACGAGTAGCTCCGGGCATCAAAGTAGCGACGCAAAATATCTGACCGCACATTTATTACCCGCTATCAGTGATAATTGATTTTTCAATAGAAACATTTGTTGCGTTTAAAAGTTTTTCTTCTACGGTATTCAAGTAAAAAGGGGCATTAATTATTGAGAATGATATTAAAAATTGTGGCTGATTAACTTCGCTGTCAATTTTGGCACTCGCGCTTTTGAGACTATAACGAAGAAAATAACGACTATGACAACGACACCTAACTTAATACTTGACCCTTTATCCAACTACTTTGTAGCCCGGAGCTCCTGAAAATAATTGGACTTGGAACGAAGAAAAAAAAAAAAAACATACACAAAGGTTCATTAGTTCTTGTTTTTATTTACTTGTTGCGTTCTCGCCTCACAAACTCTGGCCAATTCGTACAGCGAGTGTGGCGATGCGCATTTTATTTTCTGTTAACGGTGATGTGTCGAGATATCATTTTTTTTTTTTTTTCCCTCCATCAAACGAGACATATAGAAAGAGCCTGTTCTAGTGAGCGCTATGGTGAGTAGCGTAATGATACAATGATTAATTAAGAAAAAAAATAAAAATTAAACATATATGTATATATTTATACATATTATTCTTATTCGTCGCTTTTACCCGTTGATAATGCAGTTTACGGGGGTGATATAGGACGTAAGATTTCTTTGTACGTGAGTATATTGTATTCAAGCTTTCGCCTTGGAATATAGGCGCGTATGGGAAACAATGCAACAATCTGTAAGTAAGAAACGCAAATAGTATTGTTCAAACAGCAGCGGAAATAATTACTAAAAAAAAAAAAAAGAAAGAAAAAAAATATACAATTTCAAACGACAAGACGAAAAATAATAATTGTAACAAATACTTACTTACAAGGCTCTTCTTCTCGTAAAAATCGCTTTCGCTCACACTTCTGTTGCCACAAAAATCATACACTGTGATAATTCGTCGTTTGCGTAGATACATTTTCATCGCATATATATATATCTCCGCGAATTCACGGGCAATTAAGGACTTAACCGACTCGTGGAAGCTTCTTTAATTTGAAAAAAAATCATACCCACATTTTTATTTCGCTTTGTACAAACGTCGACGTGGTTTTTTTTTTTCTTCTTCTTCCTCACATTCGTAAATTCCATTTCGTTGCATGACCGGCGATTAAACAACGTGTTACAAGTACGAAGGAGAATCGTTGACGATAAACTTTACGACCGGCGAGTACTCGAGGATTAAAAAACAAACAAACAATCGTACATTTGTTATCGTAGCTTTTGCATTTTTTTTTTTTTTTTTTTTAAATCACACGATAATGTAAAGTAACAGGAAATAGATGTGGGATCTCTATCGCGACACACATCGGCGAGATCATTGCGCAAAAATTCTTCCAGCCTCGTAATGTACGTATTGAACTCGATTAATTAGATAATATCGTGATCCGGTTGTAATACGTCAGATACAGAAATGGGTAAAAAAAAAGAGTTTCACTTTCTTTTCTTTTTTTTCTTCCATAATAACATAAATGGTCTTTTTATTCCGTTCCTCGTTCGTGTATCGAATATAATCGGATAGGGTTTTGCAGGGTAAAATTCAGCAATCAATGAAAGAAGATAAACGAGAACAAACGTAAATTTCATGTTATTTTTGCCCATCGCTGATCCGATACGTTTACGAATAGTGTTAAAAAATTCTTTTTTTTTATGATACTATCTACTATAATAGGCTGTAAGTTGTCTCATAGAACTGTGTGATGAACATGTAATCTTAAGGTGTGTGTGCTGATTGTAGCATCGTTTCCATCGCATTCTCGCGTCAGGCGGAGAGGTGTTGCCACTCTTGTAAGTGAAAAACAAAACAACAAAATCTATCTATTCTATAGAAATTATTACGTTTACAAAAAATATAAAATGTAATTTTTATTGCGTACGATCGACTATATTATATTGTGATATGCGTGATTTTTCCACAAATTTATTTGTCATCCACATTTGTATATGCACAATAATATGTGTACATATAATATGTGTTGCCCATGGGAAACAGGGTGACCGGAAGGGAGTAAAAAAAGAAAGAAAGAAAAAGAAAAGAAAAAAAATTGTGAGCAGTGAAAACAAAAGAAAATACGTTCAAAGTGATTCCCACAATTAATGAAGCAATCAACAGGTTGCTCATGACTAGAGAACACTCAATTAGATTAACGAATCGCAATAGTCGTCCCACTTGAGAAATCATGATTATTGACGATGTTTTCATTGCGAATCAGCATTTTGAAAAGTATTTTAAAAAAAAAACAAGAAAACACATATTACGTCGTTCACGACGGATTTTTCGCGAGACTTTAAGAAAATATTGTTGTCTATTTTTGTTTTTGTTTTTTTTTTCTCGTTTTGTTTTCCATTAAGCGATAAGAACGAGTTTTCAATCTCGCGATTTTGCATCTCACTAAATTTTCCTATGATTTGTCCAATCGTAGCGCATGGACCTGGGAGATTGTCCCCAGATTCACGACTTGGCACTGCGGGCTGACTACGAGGCCGCGCAGAAGAAGAAGGATCACTTTTACGACATCGACGTGAGTATCGACGAGATTTTTTTTTATCGGTTTAACGATTCAAGGTAGTAGTCTGGTAACTTGAGCCGATTTTCAATGTTTTTTTTGGAGGACGTTTTTTTTGTAGGAAAATAAAGAATGAATCGTTTTGGATATTTAGGATGTTTTTATTTACATATCAAAGATACGAAAAAAAAATTTTTTGAAAAAATTTTATAGTTTATTATTGTTATTATTATTGATCGAAGTTGGCAACTCGAAAAAAAAGCGCGTGGGTGGCCGCGGTAATTTTGGCTCTTGATGTTATTTGAAATAAAAAATTCTCAATAATTCTTAATCTATAGACATGTCATTCTGGTCGGAACTACTGAGGTTAAATTTCTTTTTATTTTACAACCCCCTCTTTGCTAAAATAAAAGGACTTTTTTTTCCAAGCCATTTTGTTATTTATCCATGAAATTTAACTTCGGTAGTTCCGACCAGAATGACACGTCTATAGATTAAGAATTATCAAGAATTTTCGATTTCAGACAACATCAAGAGCCAAAATCACCGGGGCCACCCACGCGCTTTTTTTTCGAGCTGCCAACTTCGATCAATAATAATGATAATAATAAACTATTAAATTTTTTCAAAAAAATTTTTTTTGTATCTTTAATATGTAAATAAAAACATCCTAAATATACAAAACGATTCATTTTTATTTTCCTACAAAAAAAACGCCCTCCAAAAAAGACACGAAAATCGGCTTAAGTTACCAGACCACTGACTTAAGAGAGGGGTAAGGGTTTCAGCGTAAAAAAAAATACTTTTTTTGCGATTTTTTTTCTCAAATATGGATTGAGCAATTTTATTCGAACCTTTTGTACATTATTGAGCATACTTTTGACAATGTTGTGTAATTTTTTTCATGCATAAATATTGAAGTATAAGCCCGTAACAGAGCTTCCCCCCAGAAACTCTTGGAAAAACAAACAATTTACGGTGTTCACTATAACTCGGCCGGAAATTATCTGAAAAGGAAAAACCATGAAAATTTAGTCAAATTATAATCAAATCTTCCCCCCAACGTTCTCTGATAATTTTTTTTTTTCAATTAAAAATTTTTCGCGGCCATCTAAAGTGTGAACTGTTATTTTCCACGAAAAATTCCGCCATATTGTGGGTGGGAAACACCCTTAATGTAAAAAAAAAAAAAATTTAACTAAACGTTGGGAGGAGGTATTTTATATGTAGAAAATGTGTACAAAGTTTGAAATGAATCGGTCGAGTAGTTTTTAAATGGCAGTGAACACGGACTTTGAAAAAGTAGTTTTGAGAAAAACTCGTCTAAAGTGCACTGCTAGCCCGACCGCCCGCAGCTGTTAGAGGTATAGCGTTAAAGACCAGGAGATTAATAAGACAATAACTTCGATAATATTGCTTAGATCGGTCAAAAATTTTAAGGACATATTCTTGGAACGTTAAACAATAAGATAAGACAAAAAAAAATGCGATTTTTCGAAAGTGAAAACCCTTACCCCGCCCTTAAGGAGGTTCGAGCGAATCTTGTGTAAAACGAATTTTCCAAGTTTAAGATTTGAAACTTAGCGTACATATAAAGGAATATTTTATTAATGTATTTTCAAAATTACAAAACGATCTACCGTTTAGTTTATTAGAAAGATCGTTTTAAATATGACTTTTCCAAAGTTCTTATCCACAGACTCTTATGGCTAGCCTACAGTCATGACTTTTTCTATCATTTTCTATATTATTTTCCCAAGTTTGATGATTAAAAAATCACATGCAAAAAGTTGAATACTTTTAAAATATTATAACATTTTAACAATATACTATCACCGTTGTAATTATTTAAATAATTGAAGTTAAACTTTACTCCTTCATCTCGTTTATCGACAGTGATACATATTACTGAAAGTTTGGCAACGTTGCGAAAGCAGCTGAGAGAAAAGAAAAAGATAGAAATATAATGAAAAAGAGAGACGAGATGAGAAATTAATTTTTCTCTCTTTCAATTTAGAAATTGATGTTTCAGAAGTTAGAAAAATTTTGGTTCTTGAATAAGTAAATAATATATTTGAAATCGTTTATTAATAAAACTTGTTCAGTGTATTAAAATATTTATTGATTCTATGAAATTTATATATAAAATAATAAATATATTCTAATCGGTCATTGCTCATTGAAAATCATAAGTTTTTAATAATATTATGATATTAATTATTAAAAATTCTTATGGGTGGTAAGGAATATTTGAATATAAAAATCCATTCATTCGGTTTAACAAATTTTTTTATCATTAGAAAATTTGACTAAATAACGTCGTGATATGAATATGAAATAACTATCCTGTGAATCTGAAAAGTAAAAAATAAAATTCTGAAAAGTAAAAAATAAAAAACTGAAAAGTATAAAATATATTGATCTACATCAATGTAGTAACATGGATATAACCTCAAATTAAAAAATAACCATAATTACATATGAAGTTGGAATATTTTTATTTCACATTTTGTGCCTGCGCACGGATTGAAATTTTTTTGATATTAACTCTCATGCCACTTTGTGTTCCCGCCGTTATAACTCGAGGAAAAAATATGCAGAAGAAAATAAATAAAGGATAATGATCGAGTGCATTGAAAACAAACTCCACGACGAAAATGAGATAATATCTCTGCGTCGTTCAAGGGTTGTGACCACCACTGTGGGCTCAAAAAACGTTCCTTTTTCACGGAATATTTCACTTCACGACTCAAACCTCACTAGTCAAATCGTTATTCATTAATTTTTTTCATTCACTCATCAAATTATTTCCATCGCTAACTGTTACTTTTTTCCTCTCTCTCGTCCCAAGGCGATGGAACATCTTCAAAACTTTATCGCCGATTGTGATCGTCGAACGGAGCAAGCGAAGCAACGTCTCGCCGAGACGCAGGAGGAACTTAGCGCCGAGGTAGCAGCAAAGGCAAATAACGTTCACGTGCTTGCCGAGGAGATTGGAAAAAAATTGGCCAAAGCCGAGGAGCTCGGCGAGGAAGGTTTTGTCGAGGAGTCGATGAAGTTGATGGGCGAAATCGATGAATTACGAAAGAAGAAAAACGAGGCCGAGCAAGAGTACAGAAACAGTATGCCGGCGTCGAGTTATCAGCAACAAAAATTGCGCGTTTGCGAGGTTTGCAGCGCTTATCTTGGCATTCACGACAATGACAGAAGGCTCGCCGATCATTTCGGTGGTAAATTGCATCTTGGCTTTATCAAGATAAGGGAAAAACTTGCGGAACTTGAGAGAACCGTCGAGGACAGACGAAAGGAGAAACGCGAGACGATGATGGACAGAGATAGGCAACGCGACAGGGAGAGAGATCGCGAGGATCGCGACAGAGATCGCGATAGATCCGACAGAAGCCGTGCCGGTGGGCTTGGTTATCGAGAACGCGAGCGCGATCGTGATCGTGAACGCGATCGACGAGACAGAGAGAGACGACGGTCGAGATCACGGAGTCGTAGCCGTGGCAAAAGGTACGAAAGTTTTTATTGACTTTCTTTTTTTTCGTTCAATTATTTTACACATTAAGGGGAGGGTAGGGTTTTAAAGGCGAAAAAAAAAGCATATTTTTATGATTTTTTTGCGGCGACATGAGTAATATAATTTTATTAAATAGAATTACATATTATTGTACAACTATTGAAGTATCTCAGAAAAAATTTTCAATGAAAAATATTGATAAATAAGCCGGTGACGTTGAATCTCCAGAGGCGCCTTGAAAAAAATTGGTTTCGCGGTGAACATTATAACTCGTTACCGGATCATCTGAAACAAAAAAATTGATATGCATTTTAAAGGTGATGTATTTCTTGAGGTAATCAGGAAGAGTCTTTTTTTTTTTTTTTCTATTTTTTGCAGCACTTGGAAGTGAAAAACGCAATTTTAGCTCAAAAAATCGCGCTTAATTTGTTATTAAAAAATTGAAAAAATTGAAAAAAAAAAAAAACTCCTCCTGATTACCTGTTGATCTATGTGAAGAAGTTATGTTTAAATTTTCAAAAGGATCGATTCAGATTTTGAATTCTAATGTTCACAAACTTCAAAAATGACGTTTTCGGGAAAATCGATTTAAAGTTTTTTATACGTGAAAAATCAGGTATCACGGCCAGTCGTTTGAAACGCTGTAACTCCGTTAGTTTTACTCCGATTGACTTAAAATTTATACACAATATTCTCGACATATTGTTCATTCAGAAAAAAAATTAAAAAAAGAATGCAAACAAAATAATTTTAAAACCCTACTTAATCTTCGATAAGAGAGTAATGAAAAATTGGGCTATCTATTCCTTCGATCTTACGTTCGTTTTACCGGCTGTCTTTCAGGTCCAGACGTTCGCGAAGCGGTAGCCATGGTCGTCGTTCGCGTTCGCGGCGCAGCGGTTCAAACGATCGCAAGAGATAGAGAGGAGAGAAAGAGAGGAAGGAGAGCACGGACGATTTCAACATGTCACGGAAATCATCTCCGAGATTCACTCTCACGTTGCCAATGTCCTCGTCCAAGGTTCGCGCTCATATAAGTAAGATCGCGTTGATTTTTTTTTTTTTCTCGTATTCTTCCGGATACGGACGCTCACACTTGTATTAAATAAATTAGAAGAAAGGATTATAAAAATCTACATTCTGCAAAGACAAAACATTATCGAGCGACGACGCTCTTCTCACACGTTTCACATTCACACAATGAAACAACATTGACACAACTCTCATTTGTTCGTGCATAAGCTGGAAGAGAGTAATGTTATTTTTAATAATTTTTAATATTATCCGTGCGAAGATTATCCCAATACCGGACTCGAAGATAATAAATTCATACTTCAGCATAATGCGGCAATATACGTGAGTAATATTTCCACGAGTTGTAAGTAATTTCTATATATGTACATCTAGAAAAAAAAAAAAAAAGTAGTCCAAATGAAGAAATTTTGTTTATCCGTGAGTATAAAAATTTTTTTTTCTTTCTTTTTTTTCGACTCAATTTGAACTTGATATTATTGCCATTAATATTATTGTCTGATGTAAATAATAAAACAGAAAACCACAAACTTGGTATAAACTTCAATTCGCAAGAGAAAATCGAGAGCGGTGGGGGATGTCGGTCGGAGAAAGGATAAAATAAAGTAAAAATTGAACTTTGTCGCGTATTTAATGATTGTCGAGTCGTAAAAGATGTAACGTTGATTGATAATCGATGATAATAATAAATAAATAAGTAAACATACATCGTTGTAAATTTTTCGATATCATTATATTCTAATGTTTTCGATGCTAAGGCTATCTTACAATTTCTCGTATATCCCTTTCCAAGTTCATCGCTCTCTCCGACGTGCGTCGGTCGAGGAAACTTTCCATCGAATTTTTCTTTGGTATGATTATATCGCCAACTTTGTTTCGCAGGTAATTTTCATTTTATTTTTTATTTTCATTCCACAATTCTAGATGTGCGATTACACGTTTGTCATTAGATGCCTCTGAATGCGATTGTGTCGTTGCCAACAATTGGCTATTCGCGACCAAAGTTTTCCCAGAATTACTCCGTCCCCGGCCCGACCTCTCTGTTTGCTATAAACGTTGAGATAAATTCCCAGTAGGACGAGCAAACCCGACCATATATATTGAAACGTAAAGGGTTTGTAAAAAAAGAGAAAACTTATTATTATCGTGACTGCTTTGCGACATGTTGTGACTGTTGCGGCGACAAATGCTCCGCAACATTGTACCAAAGTCAGTACTATCTGTACTCCGAGATAACCGCAGAGGGAAAACAGCAGGGCGTATCCGTAAGTCTCGACCGGATACTGCAACAATTAAAAAAAAATTTTTATCACAAATAAACCATCATCGAAGAATGTTCGCGAAATTGAATTTGAAGAAAATCGATCGAGGTGTTCTAAATTCGTTTGGAAAATCGTCTAGAGTTAAAAATCACGCGAATCTCACGCGAACCACTTGAAAAAAGGTCAAAATTGAAACTTGCACATTGCTTCTTCATAATTTTTGCGCATGCACGAAGCTCTATGTCTATGAGAAAGCCGGAAATTGAAAAAGCCGTCGTCGACGTAGAAGAGTATTTGTGAATCGCGAGAAAATGTTGGAGCTTTTGTTTTTGTACCACTGGAAAGTTAAAAAAAAAAATCCATTACCTGCGAGCAGAATGCAGCACCATTGGCAAGTTCTCCTGTCGACGCGAGTATCATCAGTAAATAGACGAATCCAATACCATAGGAATACAGTACAACCTCGGTATTCGAAGCTTCGTACTGATGCATAGCTTTTTCCTGCATATTGCCGATAATAGCGTCGCAAAGTAAAGCGCAACTTATCATAAAAACACCAATCATATCGAAACGCGGTGATATCATGCTATCGGCAAGTGTGAATAAAACAAGACCGACGCATAGTAAACCAGCGGAAATGAAATCTAATATACCATATTTTTTGCCTTGTATAATAATACTGCCTATGAGTACTGGTATGAGCTTGCAGCATTTAAATATCACCTGCAATTTCAAGAATAACATTATTTTTTTTGCACATTTCATCAAATTTTTGTTACTTAATTCTCATAAAAATTTTTTGTGCTTGCCTGTGTAGGATAGTTTAAATATCCCAGCGAACTGTTGGAAAAGCCCATGGTACCGAGCGTAAGAAACGCAAGAATCAAATAAGTTCCGAACGGTATTCTCCTGGATATACCTCTTAGATGCGACTCGAACCATGCAAAAATCGTGTAATAGGCGAATTGTACGAGCGTCAGGTACCAGCCAAAAGGCCTGAATCCGTCGAGGGTAAATATCAGCTCCTGAAGATATCCATACATAATGAAGAAAAAAAATACACCCGCCGAGCACCATAGTAATTGAGACTTTTGACTTCTGTTGTTGAGATTGAAACAGATAAACCTGATTGTGCTCTCATTTCCGCCGCTCCTATAAACTGTGAGAACAGAACAGAAAAAAATACAATCTCGTGAGTATTGCTGTGGAATAATTTCTCTTATTTATCTCATCACTTTAGTTTATATTGTAAATGGAGCAAAATGGAATTTGGCAATGACATTGACAAAATTGCAAGTGGTTATTTTCAGCTAATGATATGACAAATATTTTTAATTCAATTTGTGGGAGTAGATTGTTTAAACATTTTTCTTCTTTATTAAACAATTTGATAAGCAGACTGAGCGATGCGCCAATCACTTTTCTCAAATAATTCATGACGGAGCAAACAATGAGATAATAATAAATGATTATTTGTCAGGAAAAAGAAAACTCACTGCCTACTTCATCGGAGTAGGGACCTTTGTGTGACATCCTTAGGCTGCCTTGGGCAAACTTATAATCTCATTGTTGTGTTATCTCATTTTTGTTCACTCAAAAAAATCCACCTGTCCACGTCAATAATGAGTAAAACACTTGCGATGAAACATTTCGCGTCTCGTGCTGTCCAAAAAAGTCGAAAATGTCTCGCTAGTTTGAAAACATTTGCTATAACGTTCGCCAACGGACTTTTCGTTCAAAATATCATATTCACTCTGTCGTAAAATTGTTCAACAAATGTGGAAAATTGAAAGAAAACAATTAGCCGGCTGACGTGTAATATAAATATGTTGATATACGTGTATTCGCTTGCGAGATAGGGGAGCGTAAAATGTTTGAAACTCCCGCGAGAGAGCGCCACAATCGGGTGAGGGCGCCACTATTCAACCGGAAATATGACTTTGCGAGTCAAATGACGCTTTATTTAATGGATTTTTCTGAGAAAAAACGGTTATTATGATTTTGTCTAATGATTAAAAAAATTAATACGAGAGCTATTAATCCCGTAAAATATAGACACGTTGAATTACCTTCTGTTCTTCATCATCAAACGAATTAATGAAAAAACAACGATCGCCGACGTGACATCACTTCCGGAACGCTCAATCGTGAACATATGATTATATACATATACGTACGTTGCTCGTGCAAAACGCTCTTCTTCTAGTTCGGCATCGTTCATTTCCTGGTCGACCGTCGCGCGCGCACGCGCTAGAGCCATCATTTTTACCGAGCAACGAAAAAGAATCAACATCCGACTGAATCCACATTATTTCGGGCTCGGCGACATTAATCGAGGTAATCTATCGTTAATATTGATGTTTCTCATCGTTCTCGTTTAAATATTTTTTGCCGGCTTTGCGAAGTTCACACACCATTTTTCCATCTCCGCAACGCTTCGATTACAATGAAAATCTTAAATTTCTCTCCTAAACAAACGTGCCTCGTGCTTAGAAGCGTTGCGGCTTTGCAAATATTTCCATTTTCGCTCACGAATTTGCGAATATTGAAAAAAACAGTATTCACAATGTTAGTAGTAAAAATGGCGGCGCCGTGACTGGGGTAGCGAGAAGAAAATCGTCTTCACGACTCTCCTCCCGTATCGAATGACGATAAATCAACATCATGTATCTCTACAATTTGACTCTTCAACGCGCCACCGGCATAACTCACGCCGTCCATGGAAATTTCTCTGGAAGCAAGATGCAAGAGATTCTTGTTTCGAGAGGCAAATCCCTGGAGCTTCTGAGACCGGATCCGAACACCGGAAAAGTTCATACTCTTCTAACGGTGGAAACGTTCGGTATAATAAGATCGTTAATGGCGTTTAGACTAACGGGCGGTACCAAAGATTACATCGTCGTGGGTTCGGACTCCGGGCGCATCGTTATTCTCGAATATATTTCCGCTAAGAATGGCTTCGACAAGGTTCATCAGGAAACTTTTGGCAAGAGCGGCTGCCGACGCATTGTACCCGGACAGTATCTCGCCATTGATCCCAAGGGCCGTGCGGTCATGATTGGTAATTTGGAAATTTTTCAAACTTATGACGTTCTAATATGTTTAAGGGCGGAGAGGAATGGAGATTTCTAGATTTCTAATAACGCCGACTGTCGTTACCTTTTCACTCTTGTCTATTAAGGGGTGAAATAGGGTTAGGACAGCGTTTTCTCAATGATTTTCATGAATTTTTTTTATAGTATAAAAAATGAATATAATCTATTGAAAATTTGAGAATATTTTATACGTATATTTAAGTATATACTATAAAATGTTTATACATATATTTAAGTATATACTATAAAATATTAGCGACCTCATATTGTAGGTCACAATCAGACTCAGCATTTTGCGTACATTCTGGAAGCCGCAATTTTCATCTGAAATCAAACGAGGTTGGAATTTACTTTTATTATATGTCTCTCTTCTATATGAACCTAAATGCTATCAAAAAAATAGAAAATTGAATTTTTTACAGGGGTCAAAACGAAAAAGCATGATTTTTTGCCATTTTTTACAACTTTATTTGCAAAAAAAAAATTATTTTAAATAATGATAATATTCCAATTTTACGTTCATATAGAGCGCAATATTTATGAAGAAAGTAACTGCCAATTTTCAAAACGATTCGTTGAAAACTTTTCAAACTAGCGTGTACGCAAGTTCAAAAAAAGTCGTTTTCAGAAAAACGCGTTTGAAAAAATAGTACCAAGAAAAACAAAGTCAAGGCAGTCATAAATTTTCTTCGGTGTTTTTCAAGGAAATTCTTCAAAAATTTTATAGTATATACTTAAATATATGTAAAAAACATTCTCAAAGTTTCAATAAATTATATTCATTTTTTATACTATAAAAAAATTCATGAAAATCATTGAGAAAACGCTGTCCTAACCCTATTTCCCCCCTTAATGGCTTATAACAATAGAAGGAGCCAAAATTTTCATTTAAAATTTAATGATTTTCATGAATTTGTTTATAGTATAAAAAATTAATATAATTTATTGAACCTTTGAGAATATTTTATACATATATTTAAGTATATACTGTAAAATTTTTGAAGAATTTCTTTGAAAAACACCGAAGACATTAGCGACCCCATATTGCAGGTCACAATCAGACTCAGCATTTTGCGTACAGTCTGGAAGCCGCAATTTTCATCTGAAATCAAACGAGGTTGGAATTTACTTTTATTATATGTCTCTCTTCTATATGAACCTAAATGCTATCAAAAAAATAGAAAATTGAATTTTTTACAGGAGTCAAAACAAAAAAGCATAATTTTTTGCCATTTTTTACAACTTTATTTGCAAAAAAAAAATTATTTTAAATAATGATAATATTCCGATTTTACGTTCACATAGAGCGCAATACTATGAAGAAAGTAACTGCCAATTTTCAAAACGATTGGTTGAAAACTTTTCAAACTAGCGTGTACGCAAGTTCACAAAAAGTCGTTTTCAGAAAAACGCGTTTGAAAAAATAGTACCAAGAAAAACAAGCAATATGGGGTTCGCTAATATTTTATAGTATATACTTAAATATATGTATAAAAATTTTATAGTATATACTTAAATATATGGATAAAATATTCTCAAAGTTTCAATAAATTATATTAATTTTTTATACTATAAAAAAATTCATGAAAATCATTGAGAAAACGCTGCCCTAACCCTATTTCCCCCCTTAATGGCTTATAACAATAGAACGAGTCGGAATTTTCATTAAATATTTTGGGAACATATTTTTCAATAGTTTTACCAACAATTTATGAAATAAAAAAATAATCGATTTTTTGAATCGTCTAACCCTATTTCCTCCCTTAATCTGCGAAATCAAATGATGATTTATCTGTCCGTGTTTCACCTGAAAATCAATGATTATCATTATTCAGATACTGAGGCTGTTGCCAAATAAAAAATTTTATTTTTTCGATGTTACATGCGTAAGGACGCATTTAGTGAAGTTTCATTTGCTTTATAGGTGCAATAGAGAAGCAAAAATTGGTATATATCCTGAACAGAGATCCAGAGGCACGTTTAACAATCTCCTCGCCTCTCGAAGCACACAAGAGCAACACACTTGTCTATCACACGGTCGGCGTTGATGTTGGTTTTGAAAATCCAATGTTTGCCTGCTTGGAGATCGACTATGAGGTAAGTGTACACGAAATTAATCGATCTAACGATATAAGTTGATCTCTACAACTGTTGAGGCTGTTATAATTTTCACAGAAAGTCCTTAAAATTTCATAAGACTTGAAAATTGTTATTGGAATATGTAATGTCTGTGACACGTTTTAGCACTTGCATTATTTCTTTGAGAGGACACTTGGATTATTCAGATTCGAATGCAACAAAATGTAGAACGGAATACATTTTTGAAAATGAAATTTTGTTCAATTATTTACATATCCATCTGAATGTTTTCGCAAAATAAAAGGTTATTTTTCAACTTTAAAGCTCGAAATGTAAAAGGCTTAAATTATCGACATATTTTTCAAATTCACTAAGTTCCACAGGTGCAAAGTTACTGCAACTTGAAAAAAAAACATATATTTTGTCTATGCTCAGGAAGCCGACGGCGATCCTTCGGGCGATGCCGCTGTTAAGACTCAACAAACACTGACCCTCTACGAGCTTGATCTTGGCCTGAATCACGTCGTTAGAAAATACAGCGAGCCTCTCGAGGAACACGCAAATTTTCTCGTTTCCGTGCCAGGTGGCAACGACGGTCCGAGCGGCGTTCTCATATGCTCGGAAAATTATCTCACGTACAAGAATCTTGGTGACCAGCACGATATCCGTTGTCCAATACCACGAAGACGTAACGATCTAGACGATCCAGAGCGCGGTATGATATTCGTTTGTTCGGCAACGCACAAAACTAAGAGCATGTTTTTCTTTCTCGCTCAAACCGAGCAAGGAGATATATTCAAGATTACCCTCGAGACCGACGAGGACATGGTGACGGAGATTAAATTAAAATACTTCGATACCGTTCCCGTTGCTACGAGCATGTGCGTTCTTAAAACTGGATTTCTCTTCGTTGCTTCGGAGTTTGGAAATCAGTGAGTATGGATTGATGAAAATGAAATTTCAACTTTTGTCATCTAATTACTGTTTATATGATATCGCATTGTTAATAGATAATGTTTCCGTAACGAATTTTTTTTTTTTATGAATCTTGAGTATTCCATTAGCATGAGATTTGATTTAACATTTTCGTTTTTTATTTCTTTGTTTTCCTACAGCTATCTTTATCAAATCGCTCATCTCGGTGACGACGACGACGAACCGGAATTCAGTTCGGCTATGCCTCTTGAGGAAGGTGATACCTTTTTCTTTGCCCCAAGACCTCTCAGAAATCTCGTTCTCGTCGACGAGATGGACAGTTTATCGCCTATTCTCGCCTGCCAGGTACACTTTAAACGATATTTTTTTAACAAATAGAAATGTTAAGATATTTCTCTAATCTCGTTACTGAAAACGTAACAATTGACATTGATAAAAATAGTTTTTTTTCTTTCTTAAACCATTTATAATTATGTTGTTACAAAAGTATTTTATAAAGATATTTCGTCCGAACATTACCTTGTCGTTGTCATTAAGGGAGGGGTAAGGGTTTCAGCGTTAAAAAAAAAACACTTTTTTTGCGTTTTTTTTTCTCAAATATGGATTGAGCAATTTTATTCGAACCTTTTGTACATTATTGAGCATACTTTTGACAATGTTGTGTAATTTTTTTCATGCAGAAATATTGAAGCATAAGCCCGTAACAGAGCTTCCCCCAGAACGTCTTGGAAAAAAAACAATTTGCGGTGTTCACTATAACTCGGCCGGAAATTATCTGAAAATGAAAAACCATGAAAATTTAGTCAAATTATAATCAAATCTTCCCCCCCAACGTTCTCTGATAATTTTTTTTTTCATTTAACGGAGAACACCACTGTGAGCCCCTGTTTTTTTTTCACATTTTTCAAGAATTTTTTTTTGTGGGAAAAAAAAGAGATATTCGAAAAATTTTGTTGGGTTTTGTTCCTTGTTTATTGATGTATCTAAAAACATTTTTTTCCCATTTTTTACGCCGCATGGTGGCGCTGGGGAAGCTCTCGCGTCAGGTGCTGTCATTTCCGCGGCACGCAGCAGAACTCTCGTCAACGTCGATCTGAAAAAAAATACCGAGTGTTTTCGTTAATAATATGATATTTTGAAGAGAAGTACACAGGGATTTGGAAAAATATTGTTTTAAAAAAAATAGGCACGCCTTTGAAATTAAAGTTAATTTCAAAGGCGTGCCTATTTTTTTTAAAACAATATTTTCGACGTTGAAGAGAGTTCTGCTGCGTGCCGCGGAAATGACAGCACTTGACGCGAGAGCTTCCCCAGCGCCACCATGCGGCGTGAAAAATGTGGAAAAATGTTTTTTGATACATTAATAAACAAATAACAAAACACAAAAAAATTTTTCGAATATCTCTTTTTTTTTCCCACAAAAAAAAATTCTTGAAAAATGTGAAAAAAAACAGGGGGTCACAGTGGTGTTCTGTCTTAAAAATTTTTGGCGGCCATCTAAAGTGTGAACTGTTATTTTCCACGAAAAATTCCGCCATTTTGTGGGTGGGAAACACCCTTAATGTAAAAAAAAAATGTAACTAAACGTTGGGGGGAGGTATTTTATATGTAGAAAATGTGTACAAAGTTTGAAATGAATCGGTCAAGTAGTTTTTTAATGGCAGTGAACACGGACTTTGAAAAAGTAGTTTTGAGAAAAACGCGTCTAAAGTTTATGAAGTAAAGAAGTGAACATTTTTTTTTTTTTTCCAACTTAGATAGAATCATCGATTCCAGCTCCGTTTCTTCTTTTAAAATATTGTAGTGTATAGTATACACTATATACGATATACACAATAGCAATGAATAAACTGTATACCTGTTCGACAGCTGCACTGCTAGTCCGACCGCCCGCAGCTGTTAGAGGTATAGCGTTAAAGGCCAGGAGATTAATAAGACAATAACTTCAAGAATATTGCTTAGATCGGTTAAAAATTTTAAGGACATATTCTTGGAATGTTAAACAATAAGATAAGACAAAAAAAATTCGATTTTTCGAAAGTGAAAACCCTTACCCCGCCCTTAAGCTATAAATGTATCGCAAAGTGCATCTACAAGTAGGGAATCGATTTATACGTCTATCTTTTCCCTGTGAAACGATGCCAGATCAAAAATTCTTCGTCGCCTTCGGTGTGTTTTTGCCCATCGAAGTGAACTCGAAAAATGACATTAGATTCTGTTAATTATCAGCTCTACTCTGTTTTTTTTTTTTTTTCCTCTAAAATATCTAATATCAATCCGACGATGATTTTCTATCAAGGTTGCCGATCTCGCTAACGAGGATACACCCCAATTGTACATCGCCTGTGGCAGAGGGCCTAGATCAACCCTGAGGGTGTTGCGTCACGGTCTTGAAGTATCGGAAATGGCTGTGAGCGAGCTGCCCGGTAATCCAAACGCCGTGTGGACCGTCAAACGAAGAATCGACGGTTAGTTTTTGGTATATCGAACGGCTCGTGAACGTTCCGACGCGTTTATTTATTTATTTATTTATTTATTTATTTTTTTCCAATATTTTTTATTCTTCAAAGTACCGTTAGGCTCTCGCGGAAACATTAATTATTATCGGAGGACCAGTGTGCGCAGCAGCGAGCGAGCAGCGATCCTTATTAGTCTTTTCGGCTTACTGAATTTGATGATTTTTTAAAAGAAAACGAAAGAACGAAAAATTAACGAAAAAAAAGCAAGATAATAACGAATCTGGTGGCTTGATACACTCTTATCAAACACCAGTTCTCTCTTTCAGGCTGCCTGCGCGCTAACGGTTGACCTACCAGAATCCCGAAAGAGCAAGAGGTAAGAAGGAGATTTAAAAAAGAAAAAAAAAACGAAACTAAACTAAACTAAACTAAACCATAGAAATGCAGGAGACTCGGCTCGGTTTTTTTGGGGCCCCCTATCACGACGTGTAAGAGCTCACAAAGGCTCGTTACAAATCGAGATAATCACTTCGCTCTAGCGTTGTAACTTCGGAAGACAAAAGCAAAAAAAAAATCAAAACAAAAAAAACAGAAATAAAACAAAACAAAAACTACACCCCGTAATCTAGACGAGATTTGTGATTTCGGTTACAGAGGAATTTGATGCGTACATCATAGTGTCCTTCGTCAATGCGACACTTGTGCTTAGCATTGGAGAGACCGTCGAGGAAGTCACGGATTCTGGATTTCTCGGTACAACACCCACTCTCAGCTGTTCCGCGCTTGGTGAAGATGCCCTTGTCCAGGTGAGATTTGATCTGAAACTCTCTGGGTTTTTCTCTTTTTTCTTTTTTTTTCTTTATTTCTTCTTTATTTTTTCTTTTTTTTCTTTATTTTTTCTTTATTTTTTTTCTTTATTTTTTTCTTTTTTCTTTTCTTTTTTCTTTCAATCTCCCTTCCTTCCGTTCCTTTACAACTTCGAGCGTATTTTTATTTATTTATGTTTACTTATTTCATGTTATTTTGCTTAAACTATCCGTACGCACTGCGGTATCTACGGCGCCTGGTCAACCGCGTGTCGGTCGCATTAATGTGCTAAAAAAAAGTTTTGGTAATCGCATCGTTGGAGGGTCATTCGAAATCTCGTGACGCTCCTGGTATTAAAGCCTCGACATTAATTCCATTTTTTTTCAATGGTTTTTTTTTTTTCCCAACCATAACTAGTATTTTATCGTTTTTGTTGGTTTTTTTCTTCAAAATTTTCATTGATACAGGTTTATCCCGATGGAATACGACACATACGCGCTGACAAGCGCGTCAACGAGTGGAAAGCACCGGGCAAAAAGACGATAGTAAAGTGCGCTGTTAATCAGCGACAGGTCGTCATTGCACTTACCGGTGGTGAGCTCGTTTACTTCGAAATGGATCCGGTAAGTGTTCGCGGTTTTTTTTTTTTTTATATATATTTTTTTTTCATTTATTTTTACCAAAGAGTCGATAAATTTCTTTATGACCCAATAATGTTAAAACGAGATTGGTTTGACTGAAAATAATAAAAATGAAATTATTTTTTTGCTTTTAATTGAATTATTCCGAATTCAATTAAGTATTTAGTCAAAATTTTGCCAATAGGTTTGAATTCATATAAATTATTTATCCGAGTGCATTTATGTTCTCACGCTGATGTCAGACGTTTGATCTCCGTGACGTAAACGATGCAGATATTCAATGTGCGAACAATTGCTCGTGACTAAAACGCCGTCGATGAATATTCGAATATTCATTAACGCATTTCGTGAGCAAACATTTGCAACAATTTCAAACTGTTGAGAATTCTTCAACGGTTTTTCCGCTACCAAGTTGAAAAATAAAAAGAAAAATTGTTTGTTGGAAAATTTTAGTCACGACAGGGCCCGCACTGAACAATGTTTAATATTGTTAAGGGAGGGGTAAGGGTTTCAGCGTAAAAAAAAAAACACTTTCTTTGCGATTTTTTTTCTCAAATATGGATTGAGCAATTTTATTCGAACCTTTTGTACATTATTGAGCATACTTTTGACAATGTTGTGTAATTCTTTCATGCAGAAATATTGAAGCATAAGCCCGTAACAGAGCTTCCCCCGGAACGTCTTGGAAAAAAAACAATTTGCGGTGTTCACTATAACTCGGCCGGAAATTATCTGAAAATGAAAAACCATGAAAATTTAGTCAAATTATAATCGAATCTTCCCCCCCAACGTTCTCTGATAATTTTTTTTTTCATTTAAAAATTTTTCGCGGCCATCTAAAGTGTGAACTGTTATTTTCCACGGAAAATTCCGCCATTTTGTGGGTGGGAAACACCCTTAATGTAAAAAAAAAAAAAATTAACTAAACGTTGGGGGGAGGTATTTTATATGTAGAAAATGTGTACAAAGTTTGAAATGAATCGGTCAAGTAGTTTTTAAATGGCAGTGAACACGGACTTTGAAAAAGTAGTTTTGAGAAAAACCCGTCTAAAGTTTATGAAGTAAAAAAGTGGAGAAAATTTTTTTTTTTCCAACTTACACAGAATCATCGATTTCAGCTCCATACAGCAGACTTCTTCTTTTAAAATATTGTAGTGTATAGTATACACTATATACTATATACACAATAGCAATGAATAAACTGTATACCTGTTCGACAGCTGCACTTCTAGCCCGACCGCCCGCAGCTGTTAGAGGTATAGCGTTAAAGGCCAGGAGATTAATAAAACAATAACTTCAAGAATATTGCTTAGATCGGTTCAAAATTTCAAGAATATGTCCTTAACATATTCTTGAAATGTTAAACAATAAAATAAGACAACAAAAAAAATCGATTTTTCGAAAGTGAAAACCCTTACTCCGCCCTTAACGAACATGTTAGTCATGTGATATGGGAAGATCTTATGAAATTTTGCTTTTTTTTTTTTCGGAAAAGAGCGAATAACGCAACTGAACCGTTTTAAGTTACCGCGGGACTTTCTCAAACGACGTTATCACGAGCAGCGTGTAAGAAAATCGTAAATTTCAGACTGGACAATTGAACGAGTACACGGAACGCAAGAAAATGCCTTCGGAGGTGATGTGCATGGCTCTGGGAAACGTCGCTGTGGGCGAACAACGGTCTTGGTTCTTGGCGGTTGGTCTTCAGGATAATACGGTGAGAATAATATCTCTCGATCCCTCGGACTGTTTAGCACCGAGAAGTATGCAAGCCTTGCCAGCAGCGGCCGAGAGTCTTTGTATCGTCGAGATGGGAGCCAAAGATATTGATGCCTCGGACGATATGGCGCCACAGCAATCGAGGCTCTATCTTAACATAGGTAAAAAAAAAAATCAACGCGCGTTGGACGAGCGACTTTTTTCGGAATCCAACGTTCACCAATGAATTTCACCTAAAATAAAAATAAATTATACGTAAAGTTAATGTTATTTTAGGTGTAAAACTTTGGAGACGTTATTTTAACGTTTTTTTTTTTTTTTTAATTCGGGCTTGCACGGGATTCTAGTATGAGCAAAGGTTTAATTTTAGCCACAAAATGACGGAAAACCCGAGTTCAGTTCCCAATGACATGCCGGCAAACTTCTGCACTTTCTAATTTTCGTCATTAATCACGTTGCAGGTCTTCAAAATGGTGTTCTTCTCAGAACAATGCTCGATCCAATATCGGGCGATCTTGCTGACACGCGAACGCGTTATCTCGGCTCGAGACCCGTTAAACTCTTCAGAATAATGATGCAAGGGAATCAGGCCGTTCTCGCGATGAGCAGCCGTTCGTGGCTCAGTTATTATTATCAAAATCGTTTTCATCTAACGCCATTGTCCTACGAGAGTCTCGAGTTCGCCTCGGGTTTTAGTTCGGAACAGTGTCCCGAGGGTATTGTCGCGATATCGACGAATACACTGAGAATTTTGGCACTCGAGAAATTAGGCGCTGTTTTCAATCAAGTTAGCTTTCCGCTCGAGTATACACCGAGAAAATTTGCCATACACGCTGATTCGGCGCATCTTTTACTCATTGAGACCGAGCACAATGCTTATACGGAAGAAACGAAGCAACAGAGACGTCTACAAATGGCCGAGGAGATGCAAGAAGCTGCCGGAAGCGAGGAGGCCGCTGTAGCGAGAGAATTGGCCGAGGCATTTTTGTCCGAAGAACCTAACGAGGCGGTTTTCGGCGCACCACGAGCCGGTCCAGGACTTTGGGCATCTATGATACGTATTATCGCACCTACAACCGGACACACCTTTGAGGTTCACCGACTCGAGCAAAATTATGCAGCATTGTGGTAATTTATTTGTTTTCGTCATTCATCAGTTATTCGTCAGAAATGTGTGACATTTATTTAATTTTTTTTTAAAATTGTTCCGTACTGTAGCTTGGCCCTGGTGAGATTCGCGAATCAAGGGGATCAACAGTTTCTCATCGTCGGTGTGGCTAAGGACTATCAGCTAAATCCAAGAGTCAGCAACGGTGGTTACCTTTACACTTACAAGTGCGTACATTCATGACGTTTTATTTTAAATCCATAGATGTTCCAGTAATCGTCGGTTTATCAATAATTGCTTCGATCTTTATAAACTGCAATTTTTAAATCACGATTTCACCAAAACTGACGATAACTGGAAACATTTAGTCTTCGTTTTAAGGTAGTAGTCTGGTAACTTAAGCCGATTTTCATGTCTTTTTTGGAGGGCGTTTTTTTTGTAGGAAAATAAAAATGAATCGTTTTGGATATTTAGGATGTTTTTATTTACATATGAAAGATACAAAAAAAATTGTTTGAAAAAATTCAATAGTTTATTATTATTATTATTGATCGAAGTTGGCACCTCGAAAAAAAAGCGCGTGGGTGGCCCCGGTGATTTTGGCTCTTGATGTTATCTGAAATCAAAGATTCTTGATAATTCTTGATCTATAGACATGTCATTCTGGTCGGAACTACTGAAGTTAAATTTCATGAATAAATAACAAAATGGCGGACTTTGGAAAAAAAAGTTTTTCTTTTCCAAAGTCCGCCATTTTGTTAAACTTTGGAAAAAAAAACTTTTTTCCAAAGTCCGCCATTTTGTTGAATTTCATGAATAAATAACAAAATGGCGGACTTTGGAGAAAAAACTTTTTGTTCCAAAGTTTAACAAAATGGCGGAAAAACGTTTTTTTTTCCCAAAGTCCGCCATTTTGTTAAATTTTGGAAAAAAAAAGTTTTTCCCAAAGTCCGCCATTTTGTTAAATTTCATGGATAAATAACAAAATGGCGGACTTTGGAGAAAAACCTTTTTTTCCCAAAGTCCGCCATTTTGTTATTTGAGCATGAAATTTAACAAAATGGCGGACTTTGGAAAACAGGTTTTTTTCCGAAGTTTAACAAAATGGCGGAAAAAAAAAAAAATTTTCCCCAAAGTCCGCCATTTTGTTAAATTTCATGGATAAACAACAAAATGGCGGACTTTGGAGAAAAAAAACTTTTTTTTCCAAAGTCCGCCATTTTGTTATTTATCCATGAAATTTAACTTCAGTAGTTCCGACCAGAATGACATGTCTATAGATTAAGAATCTTTGATTTCAGATAACATCAAGAGCCAAAATCACCGGGGCCACCCACGCGTTTTTTTTTCGAGGTGCCAACTTCGATCAATAATAATAATAATAATAAACTATTAAATTTTTTCAAACTAATTTTTTTTTGTACCTTTAATATGTAAATAAGAACATCCTAAATATCCGAAACGATTCATTTTCATTTTCCTACAAAAAAACGCCCTCCAAAAAAGACATGAAAATCGGCTTAAGATACCAGACTACTACCTTAATAAGGATTTTCGTTGCCGATGATGACAATCACATGAACTGTAATATGATGATAACCCTGCAGTACTGAGGTTTCGCAAAATAATATCCGTCCATCCGACGAATTTCTGAATACATGATTGAAAACTGTTATACATTTCTTCTTTTTTTTCAGAGTAAATGGCGATTGCACGAGCATGGAACTGATGCATAAAACTGTGCTTGACGAGGTACCGCTGGCCATTTGTTCGTATCAGGGTCGCGTGCTCGTTGGCGTTGGTAGAATGCTTAGACTCTACGATATGGGTAAAAAGAAACTTTTGCGAAAATGCGAGAACAAACACATACCAAACGCCGTTGTGGCGATAAACGCCGTTGGACAGCGTATTTACGTCAGCGACGTTCAAGAATCCGTATACGCTGTTAGGTACAAACGTCAGGAGAATCAATTAATCGTATTTGCCGACGATACGCATCCAAGATGGATAACAACTACCTGCGTACTCGATTACGATACCGTAGCGACCGCTGACAAATTTGGAAATATTGCCGTGGTAAGTTTTATTTTTTTGTTCTCTGGGGTGTATGGGGAGAACGGGAAAAAGTCGCCGATCAAAATGTAAATGTCTTAAACAGATGAAAATCGTTAATGCCCGTTTCCATCCCCGAGAAAGGGGGCAAAAAAACTAGAATCGAATTTTTTTTTTTGTAAAATGATATTGAATATCTAATTTACAACGTTTTATTCATATTTACGTAAGGTTTTCAATGCTTGTGTAAAAAGTCAATTTCGGAAATCTTGGTTAGTACAAATTTCCATCAGTGTAGTGCCTTTAAGGGAGGGGTAAGGGTTTCAGCGTAAAAAAAAAACACTTTTTTGCGATTTTTTTTCTCAAATATGGATTGAGCAATTTTATTCGAACCTTTTGTACATTATTGAGCATACTTTTGACAATGTTGTGTAATTTTTTCATGCAGAAATATTGAAGCATAAGCCCGTAACGGAGCTTCCCTCAGAACGTCTTGGAAAAAGAAACAATTTGCGGTGTTCACTATAACTCGACCGGAAATTATCTGAAAATGAAAAACCATGAAAATTTAGTCAAATTATAATCAAATCTTCCCCCCCAATGTTCTCTGATAATTTTTTTTTTCATTTAAAAATTTTCCGCGGCCATCTAAAGTGCGAACTGTTATTTTCCACGAAAAATTCCGCCATTTTGTGGGTGGGAAACACCCTTAATGTAAAAAAAAAAAATTTAACTAAACGTTGGGGGGAGGTATTTTGTATGTAGAAAATGTGTACAAAGTTTGAAATGAATCGGTCAAGTAGTTTTTAAATGGCAGTGAACACGGCCTTTGAAAAAGTAGTTTTGAGAAAAACGCGTCTAAAGTGCACTGCTAGCCCGACCGCCCGCAGCTGTTAGAGGTATAGCGTTAAAGACCAGGAGATTAATAAGACAATAACTTCAAGAATATTGCTTAGATCGGTTTAAAATTTTAAGGACATATTCTTGAAATGTTAAACAATAAGATAAGACAAAAAAAAATTCGATTTTCCGAACGTGAAAACCCTTACCCCGCCCTTAAACTAATCTTGCTAACGTGAACTCCTCTCGCTGTTGTTAACGAGCGACATTTAGGATGCCTCGCGTATATATTCTAAAAAAAAAAAACAACAAAACAGGTTCGTCTTGCGAGCGGAATAAACGACGACGTTGACGAGGATCCAACCGGAAACAAGGCCCTCTGGGATCGTGGTTTGTTGAACGGTGCGAGCCAAAAAGCCGACACAGTCGCATGTTTTCACATCGGTGAGACCGTAATGTCACTACAAAAAGCAACTCTTATACCCGGTGGCTCGGAGAGTCTCGTTTACACGACGATAAGCGGCACAGTTGGCGTTCTCGTCGCGTTCACCAGTCACGAGGATCACGATTTCTTTCAACATCTCGAGATGCACATGCGTTCCGAGCATCCACCTTTGTGCGGTCGCGATCATCTGTCGTTCAGATCTTATTATTATCCCGTTAAGAATGTGATTGACGGCGATTTGTGCGAACAATTCAATTCGATAGAGCCGGCGAAACAAAAAAGTATATCCGGCGATTTGGAGAGAATACCGTCCGAGGTGTCGAAGAAACTCGAGGATGTGAGAACGCGATACGCCTTCTAAAAACTTTTACTCGTCGATAAAAAAAAAAAGAAGACAAGGAATAAGGAAAAATCCACGTTCGTAATATTTATATATTTTTTTTTCAAATTATTTCTCTTCAACGCTCGCTCTCGTTACGTTAAATCGAAAAATTCCTTCTTGTTCGACGATTATTCAGGGGAAAAAAACGTAATTTTGTGAATTAAGTTGGGACTCGGTTGGTCTCCTTGTTTCTCTCTTTACCTTTGGTTCTTTCATTCTTGCAACGGGACAAAAGACGCGAACTTTGTAAATTTGAAGATTCCACAATTTATGTCTTGTTCGTTTTGACAAATTGTTGCGTTATGATACTATTAGAAAGACAAAAAAATGGAACGATATTCTTTAAGAACGTATGCGCGGACATTGAAAGTTTCCGTCAAAGCAGAAAAAATGTGGCCAGACTGAATTTTCGAAATGAATAAGCTCACGAGCACGTTTTTTTTTGTTCTTTTATTTATTTTATTTTTTATAATCCACACAAACGCGATCTGTGTCGATATTCAAAAATTTTCCAAATTCTTTCCTCCTGTTTGAATATTTTGACCATGGGCCGTTCATGGTTGAAATTCCTTATCTTACATCCCTTCTCGTTCGAATATTTCAAGAAAAGTTTGGATGTCGAAATAGGTCGCATCCGTGTTGCGACTAGAATTCTATAAAATAAAGTGTAAACAATATTTTTAAAGTTCGTTGAGTTTGAATTCGAAAATTTGCGTGCTCGCTAGGTTTTTTTTTTTTGTTGATAAAAACTTACGCGTTCTTCGCCTCATTGGCAATTTCTCACTATACCCGAATGAATTTTTAAAGACTGACCGAGGAAAAAAAAATGAAGAAATACAAATCAAGTGAAAACGAAGTATGAGTGTGTGCCGTAGGTTTTTTTTTTTTTTTTTTCTTCATACTGTACATAGAAATATTAGCGTGAAGTATATTCTCACGTGTAGTTACCGTTATTCTCGGTAGTATTTAACGGTTAAGCCTCGAGTAACGATCATAATTTCTACGATATTTATTGTCAACGCTTGAAAATGCAAGAAAAGAAATGCAATTCCAAATGATAAAATGAAAAATAAAACGTGAATTGAAAGAGAAGACTCGAGGGTTTTTTTTTTTTATTGCTCGATGAAATTTTTCACCGAAATCCCAAACTCCGTCGTAGAAATGAAGAAAAAAAGTCCTAGTTCAACGAGTGAGCCTTATTTCGTTGATCTTTTTTTTTTTTTTTTCTTTGCAGGTGCACGTTTGTGAGAATTTACGTTTGCTGAAGTGGATTCCATTCAATTCCATTTTACTCAATCAAGTTTTGCCTCCGCAAACAGCGAGGGTGAGTCGATTGTGTATGTGAGTCTGTGCGTGTGTGTGTGTGTGTGAAAAAAATCGCACACAGGATGAGGGAAAGAGAGAGAGAGAGCGTAGAGACGTCGATCGATTCATCGAGGCGTCGCGCTGACGCCCACCTTCCGGCAAACCGGGATTTCGTCGGAAGTGCAAAGTTACTGGATGCTGCGGAATCAGCCTCGAGACGCAATTCTGGTAAACATCGATTCATCAATTATTTACGGTTTATCCGAGAAGCAAAAAAAAACAAGCGAGATATCTCAAAGATCCGTACAAAGATAATCGCAGTCGCTGGAAGAAAAAAAATGTTTGTCATGCGTTTGAGGGTTTTTTGGCTGTGAGCTTTCGTTTTAAGCTGGTTCATCCAATCGATTGGTCTGTTGCCAACGCTCGAAGATATCGACGTTGCGATTTTTATCACATTTTTGTTTTCGACAAAGATTTTCTAACAAACTTAACGAATTATCGATGATCATTGATAACCACGTTATATAAGTATATACTTTTTTGTCATTTCGATCTACATACAATTTTGATTTTGAATAATTATTCCAAGAATAAGAATGACAATAAAGTAAATGCCCCTGTTATTGATTTCGTTCCAATTAAGGTAGTAGTCTGGTAACTTAAACCGATTTTCATGTCTTTTTTGGTGGGCGTTTTTTTGTAGGAAAATAAAAATGAATCGTTTTGGATATTTAGGATGTTTTTATTTACACATTAAAGATACAAAAAAAAAATTTTTTGAGAAAATTCAATAGTTTATTATTATTATTATTGATCGAAGTTGGCACCACGAAAAAAAAGCGCGTGGGTGGCCCCGGTGATTTTGGCTCTTGATGTTAACTGAAATCAAAAATTCTTGATAATTCTTAATCTATAGACATGTCATTCTGGTCGGAACTACTGAAGTTAAATTTCATGGATAAATAACAAAATGTCGAACTTTGAAAAAAAAAACGTCCTTTTCCATTTTGTTATTTATCCATGAAATTTAACTTCAATAGTTCCGACCAGAATGACGTCTATAAGAATTATCAAGAATTTTTAAATTCAGATAACATCAAGAGCCAAAATCACCGGGGCCACCCACGCGCTTTTTTTTTTCTAGGTGCCAACTTCGATCAATAATAATAATAATAAACTATTAAATTTTTTCAAAAAATTTTTTTTTTGTATCTTTAATACGTAAGTAAAAACATCCTAAATATCCAAAACGATTCATTTTTATTTTTCAACAAAAAAACGCCCTCCAAAAAAGACATGAAAATCGGCTTAAGTTACCAGACTACTACCTTAAGGGGGGGGTAAGATTAATTCGTACAAAAAAATGCATGTTTTTGTGATTTTTTTGTGACGACGCAGTTAAAATCTCTTTATTAAAACTAATGGTACAGTAAAATATGACATTCGAAGAATATTATATAAAATGTTCACGAAGAAATATTTAAAAATACGGCAATGGCAGCAATTATTCGGACGTGTCTCGGAAAAAAGTAGAATTGCGGTGTCCCTCATAACTTGGTGCTGGATCATCTGAAATGAGAAAATGAAAGTTCATTTGTTAGATAATAGTTTTCCCAAAAAATTGAAATTTCAATTTTTCAATTTTTTGGAACATTTTGAAAAATTGCAATTTCGAAAAACCCTCCCAGCGTTACCTGGGGAAAACTATTATCCAACAAATGAACTTTCATTTTTTCATTTCCGATGATCCAGCACCAAGTTATGAGGGACACCGCAATTCTACTTTTTTCCGAGACACGTCCGAATAATTGCTGCCATTGCCGTATTTTTTAATATTTCTTCGTGAAAATTTTATATAATATTCTTCGAATGTCATATTTTACTGTACCATTAGTTTTAATAAAGAGATTTTAACTGCGTCGTCACAAAAAAATCACAAAAACATGCCTTTTTTTGTACGAATTAACCTTACCCCCCCCCCCCCCCCCTTAAGCATAGGGGTTCTTTGCCAGTGGTGTTTGTCCGGTACTCGATAAACGGATTGTGAAGAAGTAGCTGGCGTTCCCGATCAGTAATAGGCACACTTTTCTTCCCGATCTATTACTATCAGATCCATTTCAATTTACATGATTAAAGCGATTGTTTCTTTCTTTTTAGATGGCACACGATAACTTTATTTAGCCTGACCGTTCTCGATAGCACGTACAAAATGACCGCTTCAAAACTGTTGCAATTATTCTACAAATCGAGGTTTAGGGAAACCTTGATGGACTTAGGGAAGTCCATCAAAAGCTGGTACATTTCATTATTCTTTTCTCCGACGATTATATAACAACGAACGTAATTATTCTCGACACTAATTATTATTTATTCTCGACAGTAATTATTCTCGATAACACGTAAATTCATATAGCCAAAAAAACATTTACGAAACGCGCAAAAAATACCCCTCAAAACGTACAATTTTTTTGCTCCGGTGATTTCTGCTCCATCAACTTGTACACCTCACACAGGGAGAATATCATTCTCCCGGCGAGCTTGAAGCGAAAAAAAAAAAAAAAAAAATCAAAACCACCCTCTGCTCACGACCGTCTTCTCGAATAGCAAAAACGATTTTCCCGTCGGGTTTCCCTTCGCACACTGCGAGAACGTGCTTTATTTAACATTACGTTCTTTTTCTCTTCTCTTTCCCATTCCAGCAACCCTCATTGTGGGGCGCTCGCGGTGTCGACAAAAAGTTGCCGAGGGTATTTTTCGCGAGTCTGAGGGTTCCTACCCTCTCCCAGCCATCATTGATGTCGCTGATGACCGCCGAGCGAGAGGGACGAAACGGATGGAAAGAAGCGTACAAACGCGTGTTATACTCCCTCGTAACCGGCCAGTGACCCGAAAAAAAAGAGTCTCCCATTTGGTCCACACACGGACACACACGCTTTATATGGTAAGCCCTGTTAATTCACTATCCTGCGAAAAAAAAACAGTTTATCGTAGATTTAAAAAAATCCCATCATTGTTAAATATCCTTTTCTGGAAATATGATAAAAAAAAGAAACTTGTCAATAATTGTATTTTCTTATTTTTAGACTGTCCAATGACTGTACGAGTTTATTTAGAGAAAATCTCTCGCTCTCTCTTTCTCTCTCTCTCGCTTTTGCTCTCCCTCTTTAACAACTGTGATCGAACGCGAAAGATGTCCGGGCTCTAGGAGGGAGAGCTGACTGTGCTAGTTTTGTTTGTGTGTGCGTGCGTTTATATGCGCACGGAGAGAAAAGGCGTTTTGCACGAATCCAGGCAGAGAGACGGGTGGAGGCCGATCTGCACCAGAGTCCGGAGAGCACCCCCGAAGCCTTCGAAGCGCCTGCGTTAAATATACATATGCCCCCCTTAACGTAATTGTTATATACACGGAAAAGTGTGCTTTTGTGGATTATTTCCACTTCACCTCGTCGTCGTCCGTTGTCGAATGTGGTGGTGTGATTATTACAACGGACGTTCGAATCAGGGCTTTACAATTTATATGTTTTTTTTTCTATTTTATATTTTTTCATTGTGACTGACCTGCGCTTTCGGTATACGGGAATCCACGTACCGGCCTGATCCCGATGCTCACGAACCGTGATAATAAAATCAGCAGCATGTTTTTTATCGTGAATCGTCCGGAAAGCACCTGCTTCTTATCACGTCGGGATACCACCCTCTTCAACGTCAAACCATCAACGCACCCAGTCTCGGAGATTAAAAACATGTCGCGAATCTCGCAAGGACTGTGATGATCCAACGAGAAAACGCGGATTATGGTAATTTTCTTTTTTTTTTTCGCATAGCGAACAAACATTTTTTTTTTTGGGGGATGACAGATTTTTTTGTTTATAATTCAGGAGAAAACAAGCATTTTCTTGGTTGGTAGATTAGTTTTTTTTATACTTTATCTTCGTTGGTGTATTGTGCAGAGATTTTTTGTGGAGATAAAAAATTACGAGTGTAATTCAATTTTTATTTTAGATGGACAAACATTTCTGTCAGTGCAAGTACTTTTTGTGGCAGCTATGTGCTATCAATAGCCTTTTTTTTATATTGCAAAATCGAGAGATGTCCATAGTGTTGTAGACATGTAATTGAGTGGCAAAAAAAATTAAGTCTGGACTTGAATTTTGATTTTTGGCAATAATGGAGTTAAACTATCAGGCAGTGATGTGTTTTTGCAATCAATATGAATTATTTTTCATATTTTCGTGCTGCTTTCCTTATGTTATAAGGGTTCAATTTAATGTGAGAAAAACGGAGATAAGTTGTATCTATATATTCAATTTTTATTTCAAAGAATATTTTTTTTTTTGGGGGATGAGAGATTTTTTTGTTTATAATTCAGGAGAAAACAAGCATTTTTTTGGTTGGTAGATTAGTTTTTTTTATACTTTATCTTCGTTGGTGTATTGTGCAGAGATTTTTTGTGGAGATAAAAAATTACGAGTGTAATTCAATTTTTATTTTAGATGGACAAACATTTCTGTCAGTGCAAGTACTTCTTGTGGCAGCTATGTGCTATCAATAGCCTTTTTTTTATATTGCAAAATCGAGAGATGTTCATAGTGTTGTAGACACGTAATTGAGTGGCGAAAAAAATTAAGTCTGGGCTTAAATTTTGATTTTTGGCAATAATGGAGTTAAACTATGAGGCAGTGATGTGTTTTTGCAATCAACATTATTTTTCATATTTTCGTGCTGCTTTCCTTATGTTATAAGGGTTCAATTTAATGTGAGAAAAACGGAGATAAGTTGTATCTATATATTCAATTTTTATTTCAAAGAACATTTTTTTGCCAATGAAAACGTGAATTCTGAGGAAGGAATTAACAGCTTTTTTGTATATATTAAAAAATCGAGACATTGGGTCTCTTTCTCACATTCCAAAGATCGAATTTATCGGGAATAAAAACCGATAACTTCCATTCCGTGAAGATGTTTCTGTCGACAGAAAAATAAATTTAGAACATCCTTAACTCTTCCAAACTATCCACGCATGAAGTTAAAGAAATCGCGCCTAAAAAACCACACAAATTTACTTATGCGCAAAAAAATTCCAAAAACTACTGCTAACACGTCGAATTTTTGTTTTTTTCTCAGGGGATAGCCGCGGACGATGCGTGTTACGGCGTTGAAGGAGGACGTATTTGTCTGAGCATATTGACGAGTTTGTTTCTTATGCTGGCTGCGACATCGTCAGGGGCAAACGGTGGGCCCGGCGTTGGCATGGGACAATTAGGAGGAAGTAGAAATTGCGAATTGGCCGAATTAACATGTCGTGACGGACGTTGTATACCCCTTGATTCTTATTGCAACGGTCTCGATGATTGCGGCGACGGTAGCGACGAGCCGTTACACTGTACACCATGCAATCGTACTTATCACGGTCGCGAGGGACGGACATACAAATTGAATCTAGCGCGGCCCCTCGAGGGACGTTTACCTTTTCTCTGCCACTTGACGTTTACAGCCGGTGGACAGGGACATGGCGAGCTCGTTCAATTGTTATGGGACGCGTTTAGCGTTGGTCGGCTTGATTTAACGGCGAACGAGCAATTTTACACGAGTTGTCCGGAGGGTTCGTTGCAACTTGCCGAACTCGGTAGGCCATTTACCGGCGGTTCGTGGTGCGGCAGTGGCACAGGACGTGCCTCTTATTACAGCGAGACGAGCACGGTCACGGCCTCTATAAGATTATTTCACGCGCCCAATAACGTGCCGTTTGAATTTAATTTGCGTTATCGTTTTGTCTCGAGGAACGAGGCAGTCGCGCGTCTCGGTTTACCGGAAGTTCCCATCGAACGTGGCTCACCGGTGCCGGGCACGTATTGTTCGCGAAATTTTTACGAATGCCACAAGAAACAATGCCGGGTACAGAGCCCTAATTATCCCGGTGAGTATCCGAGAAACGCGAGTTGTCTCGTTACGGTGAGACAAAAATTTGTTCCGACGTGTAAACACGCTATGATATCGGTGAAAGCCGGAGCTGGAGCCGCCGGAGGAAATCAAATTTCTCGTGGAATGTCATTTTACGCTGTTGGAACGGGAATTGGCCCGTCGGGTTCGACAACTTCCTCGTCATTGACGAATTCTTCGGCGTCGTCGTCCTCGGTCTCGATGGACGTTCCGGCGATTAACAATTCCGGACGTCTCAGCGTCTGGCAAGATTGCCCGATGGAGAAGGATCGTCTTGTTTTTCGTGACGGACCGCGAATCGAGGATTCCATATTGCTCGTTTATTGCGGTGGCCCTTTGCCACGTATAACGGCACGTGGACCGGCGATGCTTATTGAATTTCGTAGTTCACCGCTTGCAATACCACTCGGCAGTTCGCCGTTAAGGCTCGAACTCGAGATACCCGTTGTTTACGTCGATTCGGACGGTCTTGATTACGCCCGTGGTTCACAAGGTTGTTACTTTTTCGTCAATGACACCGTGAAGCGAAGCGGTATTTTGAGATCACCGCAGCACACACTGCCGCTCGGTTCTGTTTGCACCTGGAACATTAGGGGTTCCGCGGGTGATCGCGTTTGGCTGTATTTTTCTTCGTACTCGCAGCGCGACTTTACGAACGTGGCCAATCCAAGAAGAAGCAACGCGACCTACAGTGGAAAATTGAAAAATCTTCGAGTTTTATCGTCGACCGAAAATTCAGCGGCTAATGGTTGCTCCGTTAAAATGACTCTTTGGGACGGTCCGTCCAGCACCGGTATACCCGTTGCTACGCTCTGCGACGATACACCGAAACTTTGCGCTCACGCGGCACTTCGCAATTCCACGAGAACGACCAGACCGTGCACACGGGATGAGAGCTATTTGACGTTATCGTCGACTCTGACTTTGAGGATGGAAGCACCCATGGGTACGGCTCTGCGTACCGTCAATTTTCAGGTAATTAAGACGAATTACGAGGAAGTTTTGGAAGGAAATTTATGTTGACCACTGTCTGAGAAAGCGAAGAGTAACCATTCCGAAAATGTTCAATTACGAATAACGAAAAAATTTCGCTTTAAGGGAGGGGTAAGGGTTTCAGCGTTAAAAAAAACACTTTTTTTGCGATTTTTTTTCTCAAATATGGATTGAGCAATTTCATTCGAACCTTTTGTACATTATTGAGCATACCTTTGACAATGTTGTGTAATTTTTTTCATGCAGAAATATTGAAGCATAAGCCCGTAACGGAGCTTCCCCAGAACGTCTTGGAAAAAAAAACAATTTGCGGTGTTCACTATAACTCGGCCGGAAATTGTCTGAAAATAAAAAACCATGAAAATTTAGTCAAATTATAATCAAATCTTCCCCCCAACGTTCTCTGATAATTTTTTTTTTCATTTAACAATTTTTCGCGGCTATCTAAAGTGTGAACTGTTATTTTCCACGAAAAATTCCGCCATTTTGTGGGTGGTAAACACCCTTAATGTAAAAAAAAAAATTTAACTAAACGTTGGGGGGAGGTATTTTATATGTAGAAAATGTGTACAAAGTTTGAAATGAATCGGTCAAGTAGTTTTTAAATGGCAGTGAACACGGACTTTGAAAAAGTTGTTTTGAGAAAAACGCGTCTAAAGTTTATGAAGTAAAAAAGAGAAGAAAAACATTTTTTTTTTCCAACGTACACAGAATCATCGATTCCAGCTCGTTTCTTCTTTTAAAATACTAGCAACAACGCGCTCGCTTCGCTCGCGCTTAAATTTTTCATATTTCGAACTTGTCCTTTAGATTAAGAATCAACTGCAAATTCTTATAGATACTTTTTCTCAAACGGCACAACGGATTTTGTCACCATACCGCAGTCGCTAAGATTATTTCGTCTTGATCGGTTGTCATTTCGTTGAATAGTACATAACTTATTATAATGTTTTTAAATTATGAGAATTGCATTGGGCGAGAGTCAATAATCTATTGAATCTTTGATATTATTGAATCTTTGCATACTATAGATGTTGTTTCATGGTGAACAAAATCGTGTTTGAATTACGCGCGCTTTACGACAACCAATCAGATTAACGATAAACGGGCTTCATAATTCGATATATTTATCTCGCATTTCTTTATTATATAAGGTTTTTAAATTTTGAGAATTGCATTGGGCGAGAGTCAATGAGTCTATTGAATCTTTAATCTTATTAAATCTTTGTATGCCATAGATGTTGTTTCATAGAGAACTAAATCGTGTTTGAATTACGCGCGCTTTACGACAACCAATCAGATTGACGGTAAACTGGCTTCAAAATTCGATATATTTATCTCGCATTTCGAGAGTTTCGAGAATCGAGTGCCATGTCTTTTTTAAGAAAGGACGACAACCAATCAGATTAACGATAAACGGGCTTCATAATTCGATATATTTATCTCGCATTTCTTTATTATATAAGGTTTTTAAATTTTGAGAATTGAATCGGGCGAGAGTCAATGATCTATTGAATCTTTAATCTTATTAAATCTTTGTATACCATAGATGTTGTTTCATAGTGAACTAAATCGTGTTTGAATTACGCGCGCTTTACGACAACCAATCAGATTGACGGTAAACTGGCTTCAAAATTCGATATATTTATCTCGCATTTCGAGAGTTTCGAGAATCGAGTGCCATGCCTTTTTTAAGAAAGGATTGTAGTGTATAGTATACACTATATACTATATAAACAATAGCAATGAAAAAACTGTATACCTGTTCGACAGCTGCACTGCTAGCCCGACCGCCCGCAGCTGTTAGAGGTATAGCGTTAAAGGCCAGGAGATTAATAAGACAATAACTTCAAGAATATTGCTTAGATCGGTTAAAAATTTTAAGGACATATTCTTGAAATGTTAAACAATAAGATAAGACAAAAAAAAAAAATTCGATTTTTCTAAAGTGAAAACCCTTACCCCGCCCTTAAGACGAATTACGAGGAAGTTTTGGAAGAAAATTTATGTTGACCACTGTCCGAGAAAGTGAAGAGTAACCATTCCGAAAATGTTCAATTACGAATAACGAGAAAATTTCGCTTTAAGGGAGGGGTAAGGGTTTCAGCGTAAAAAAAAAAAGACTATTTTTGCGATTTTTTTTCTCAAATATGGATTGAGCAATTTTATTCGAACCTTTTGTACATTATTGAGCATACTTTTGACAATGTTGTGTAATTTTTTTCATGCAGAAATATTGAAGCACAAGCCCGTAACAGAGCTTCCCCCAGAACGTCTTGGAAAAAAAACAATTTGCGGTGTTCACTATAACTCGGCCGGAAATTATCTGAAAATGAAAAACCATGAAAATTTAGTCAAATTATAATCAAATCTTCCCCCCAACGTTCTCTGATAATTTTTTTTTTCATTTAAAAATTTTTCGCGGCCATCTAAAGTGTGAACTGTTATTTTCCACGAAAAATTCCGCCATTTTGTGGGTGGCAAACACCCTTAATGTAAAAAAAAAATTTTTTTAACTAAACGTTGGGGGGAGGTATTTTATATGTAGAAAATGTGTACAAAGTTTGAAATGGATCGGTCAAGTAGTTTTTAACTGGCAGTGAACACGGACTTTGAAAAAGTTGTTTTGAGAAAAACCCGTCTAAAGTTTATGAAGTAAAAAAGGGAAGAAAAAATTTTTTTTTTCCAACTTACACAGAATCATCGATTCCAGCTCCATACAGCAGACTTCTTCTTTTAAAATATTGTAGTGTATAGTATACACTATATACTATATACACAATAGCAATGAATAAACTGTATACCTGTTCGACAGTTGCACTGCTAGCCCGACCGCCCGCAGCTGTTAGAGGTATAGCGTTAAAGGCCAGGAGATTAATCCGACAATAACTTCAAGAATATTGCTTAGATCGGTTTAAAATTTTAAGGACATATTCTTGAAATGTTAAACAATAAGATAAGACAAGAGAAAAAAAAATTCGATTTTTCGAAAGTGAAAACCCTTACCCCGCCCTTAAGACGAATAACGAGGAAGTTTTGTAAGAAAATTTATGTTGACCACTGTCTGAGAAAGCGAAGACCCACCATTACGGAAATGTTCAATTACGAATAACGAGAAAATTTCGCTTTAATCTTCTTATTCTCGTATGTTCACAGGCGCGATATGAATTCATCTCGACGATTCAGGGTGGCGAGTCGTGGGGCGATGGAAATTGTACTCGAGTCTGGCGAAAAGTAAGAACGGGCCAAATAACATCACCCCGTGATGTTCGTCTTTATGGACGCGGTGGAACGTCAAAGCTCGATTGCACGTACAGAATTGAGGCAGGTCCCGGTGAGAGAATACGTCTGACGATACACAACGTGAGTTTGGGCGAATCGACAAATTGCGTCAGTGAGCTCGATCCTCACACATCGACACCGAGATGTCTACGTGAATTTGCGTCGCGCGACGCGCGTCTAACTCTCTACGAGGTACCGTGGCGCGACGTACGACTTACACGCGCTTGTCTCTGCGACAACTCCTCAAATCTACCGATGAGTCATGTCTCGTCGGGACGCGCGTTGGAGTTAAATTTTCTCATTGAACGACAAGCGCCCCACGAAGATTTCGAGACGCTTTACTTTTACGCGAGTTTTGAGCTCGTCAGAGTGCCGGAATGTCCGCGCAAGCAGAGAGTACGAGGCGAGGGTGGTGAACTACGTTTTGTCGCACCGCCACTCTCCAGACCGGATATTTATTGCGATGGATTGCCCTGGCTCGTCGAAGCCCGCGACAACAGATCGCTCTTTGTTCTCACTTGGGGCTGGTTTATGCCGCTCGATCCATCAACAACGAGCAGCTTGCCCAATGGCGTCGGAACAATCGGCACTGCGACCTCGTCGAATCAACAAAATCCATCGGAGAGCTCGGATCCAACGTCCAAATGTCCAACGACCAATCGTCTGCTTCTCTATTCGGGTTGGCCGGCGAGACTTTTGAAAGTTGTTTGTCCAGCGGAACCTGGCGCAAGGGAATTTACCGTTCATGTTTTTTCGGAAGAATGGCTTGGTAGTCACATCGACGATGGACAATGGCCGGGTCCACCGAGACCACCGGCTCTTTTAATTGATTTTGTTGCGCGCGAACCTGGTCAGGCTGCTGCCTCTTGGTTGGAGATTTCGAAAAGTCGCTCGGCTCTTCATCGACAATTACGCTTACCCGGGAATGATCGAATCCACGGTGATAACGAGACACTCGCTTACGCCGATTGCGTTCACAAGTGTCCGGAACTTGGCGCTTGTATTGCAGCGAGCTTGTGGTGCGACGGTAGAGTTCATTGTCCGTCGGGACACGACGAAGCTAATTGTGGCAATGGAGCGAGATTACTCGGTCTTTTGCCGCCTGGCATGTGGCTCATGGTCGCCGGTGTTGCCGGTATTGTTGCGGCATTCGCTTGTCTTCTCGCCATACTCATTTGCAGGTACAACGTTTTTTTTTTTTTTCTCTCTGCGCTTCTTTGGTAAGAATTGAATATGGAAGAGTAGAAAATTGGAGAAGATTTGAAGAGAGCGAAGATGGGCATTATTTGTTGGTGACTGTTTCAAATTTTTTTCTTAACCCTAGAACGGGGGCCGGGTCGATGTTTCGAAACGTAAAAGCTTCGACGCACAGTGGGCAAAAAAGTAGAGATCGTGGCCAAAAACCAACTTCATTATTTTGACATGAAATCATAATTTTTCACATATTAATACGTCAGGGCGGATGTAGAGAAAATATTGTGGCTATTAGGGTTCAAATGTTTTTACAATAAGTAGTTGAATGAAAACAAATTGCTTAAAGAATGCGATGGTTCATTATGTCATAAATATGATAAATTTCAACGAATTTTGCAAATCTAAATGTGGGATATGGTTTTTATCCTTAATAATGGTCGTAGGTATGAGAAAAAAAATTGAAATTTCGGAAAATTAAACATGATTCGGAACACGGTTATCTTTCAGTAAGACTTTTCGGCGTTTGCAGCTCCTCGTCATACTTTGTAATGTCGTCAACTTTAGGCAACCCTTGATATCAGCAATTGAAAATTATCGTTGCATTCGTTAATTATCGACGAATAAAATGAGCCTGCTACTTTTTGCAACTTTTCATCTGAACTCTTGATATTAATGTTTACACAGAGTACGGACCAGAGAACCGAAAAAATGTCGAAAATACTAAAAGTGCTTCGAATGCTTTGAAATGTGGTACTCGTGGGTTTTCAGGGTCGCTGATTCCGGATTCGTACTCAAAATTCAGAAATTCAAAATGGCGGTTCCAATATGGCGGGCAAAAATACTAAAAATCATTCGATTGTGCTGAAATTCTGTACTAATAAGTTTTCGGAGTCGCTGATTACGAGTCCGTACTCAAAATTCAGAAATTCAAGATGGCGGATCCAATATGGCAGACGAAAATGCTAAAGATGCCTCGATTTGAAATTTGGAACCAATACATACGTTCGTGACTGAATCTAGCCAGCACCCATTTAAGGACCCAAATCTATCTTTTCTCCTTTTCGCTAATTCCCATTTCTTATTCCGTTTACTTTTGAGAGCGCCTACAATTTTTTTTCAATGTATTCCTCTAAATTTATATTCAATTTTTCCAGAATGTAATTTACAGCCGCAACTGTATCTTTTTCGATAAATTTATCTGACAATTATTGAACAATTTCGCATTTAGTATATTTATAATTGATACTATTGTAGTAGTCCTAGTATATTCAGGGTGGGCCATTTGAATCTATGCACCCAAATTTCTTTGTACCTAAGACAGATACGGAAAAATGGTTCAGACAAAAGTTGTTCAAGATAATGGGGGTCAATTATCCGTGTAACTAGCTTTGACCTTGAGACTACTTGTCAAGGTTATTTGAAGGTCAGAGTGGTTTTTAAAAAATGGAAACCCCTATTCTTGACACCGGATTCGAAAAGAGCGGAAAATTTTACGTCTGAAATGGTATTAAAAATTATTTTTTTTCGTGACCTTGAGAAGGTCAATTTAAGGTCAAATGCTAAATAACTGCCTGGTAGCTGTTGATTTAAATTTTTTGGCAGAATAAACGTTGTGAAGGTACCTTTATAAGAAAGATCAAACTGGAATGTGACAACAACCTCAACAGTATTGACCTTGACGTCATTTTTCAAGGTCATTTAAAGGAGAGTGGTTTTATTAACGGGTAAACTTTGTTATTGACACCAAATCAAGAAAAAATGAAAAATTTAACGTTTTAAGGCCTACCACAAAAAGGCCATTTAGTGTTTCTTATTCCACAAGCTCTTAGTAGCTGTTGCTTTAAATGAGTTAACCTTACTTTTAGCGTTACCCGGAAACAACGACGTGAACGTAGTAAGTTCTGTTTCCTTTGGGGTGCTTGATTAAAGTGAGTCCCCTTGCCTCTCACTATCGTTACGATTATAACTTTAACCACGATGATTGACCTTCTCAAGGTCACGAAAAAAAAAATTTTTAAATACCATTTCAGACGTAAAATTTTCCGCTCTTTTCGAATCCGGTGTCAAAAATAGGGGTTCCCATTCAAAAAAACCACTCTGACCTTCAAATAACCTTGACAAGTAGTCTCAAGGTCAAAGCTAGTTACACAGATAGGCGACCCCCATTATCTTGAGCAACTTTTGTCTGAACCACTTTTCCGTATCTGTCTTAGGTACAAAGAAATTTGGGTGCATAGATTCAAATGGTCCACCCTGTATATATATACATGGTACATATTAAATATCATATATGTATATATATATATATTCGATCCGCCATTTTGAATTTCTGAATTTTGAGTACGGATTCGGAATCAGCGACCCCGAAAACCCCCCAATACCATACTTCACCGCAATTGGAGCACTTTTTGTATTTTAGCCACGATTTCTGCTTTTTTGCCCACTGTGCGACGGTGCAAAACTCCGAATTTTAATAGTACGAATTACATGGTTCATCCCGACGACAGTTTGAATAATCGACTGTAAATAACATCGAACGGATATGAATCGATACCAAAAACGATACGAATTTAATATCGTCGAGTAAATATTTTTTCGTAAGATTACGCAGACGACAGAGCAATTTATCGAACGGTCGGTAGTGCTACTTGAAAAATTCCGCATTGATGGTTTTTAGAGATCCGCAAAGTTCCGAAAATTATATTATCGAACAAGAAACTATCGGAAAGTGCGAACGTAATAAAATTGAAGAAGAGAATTCTCCGTGTATACGAATTTTTCGGACTCCGAAAATTACGGTGTCGACGATGCGGTATTCCGAATATAAAAGTTCCGAATGGGCGCAAAATTTCGAAAATTTCCAATTCGCGCGTTTAGATGGCAGCAACACTGGTGTTATGGACCTTTTTCACGAGCGAGTGTCACAGCCCACTAGTAGCGCTAGTTTTACTCTCTTTCGAAATTTTGCCCTGTCGAAATTTTGCCCCGTCGAATTAATACACCGTCGTCCGTTTACCCTTTTCGGGACATACAAATTCTAATATATTTGGCTTCGAACTTTTTTTTTCTGAACCTTTTCAGGTATAAAACTTGACCGTTTGGCAACTCGAGTTTCTAACACCACAATTTTTCGGAACTTTACGTTTTCTAATCATTAAAATACGATTTTTTAAGTAGTAGGATTTTTGATTTTCGATATTTTTGCAGGTCGGTCCCATAATTATTCTTCTCATTTAATCCTCGATGTATAACTATTCTTCGCAATGACATTTCTGTTTTAACGGGGAGGTAGGGTTTTAAAGGCGAAAAAAAAACATATTTTTATGATTTTTTTGCGGCGACATGAGTAATATAATTTTATTAAATAGAATTACATATTTTTGTACAACTATTGAAGTATCTCAGAAAAAATTTTCAATGAAAAATATTGATAAATAAGCCGGTGACGTTTGAGTCTCCAGAGGCGCCTTGAAAAAAAGTGGTTTTGCGGTGAACATTATAACTCGTTACCGGATCATCGGAAACAAAAAAATTGATATGCATTTTGAAGGTGTTGTATTTCTCGAGGTAATCAGGAAGAGTTTTTTTTTTTTTTATTTATTTTTTTTTTTTGCAGCACTTGGAAGTGAAAAGCGCAATTTTAGCTCAAAAAATCGCGCTTAATTTGTTATTAAAAAATTGAAGAAAAAAAACTCCTGATTACCTGTTGATTTATGTGAAGAAGTAATGTTAAAATTTTCAAAAGGATCGGTTCAGTAGATTTTGAGTTCTAATTTTCACAAACTTCAAAAATGACGTTTTCGAGAAAATCGATTTAAAGTTTTTTTATACGTGAAAATCAGGTATCACGGCCGGTCGTTTGAAACGCTGTAACTCCGTTAGTTTTACTCCGATTGACTTAAAATTTATACACAATATTCTCGACATATTGTTCATTCAGAAAAAAAATATAAAAAAATGCAAAAGAAATAATTAAACCCCCCCCCCCCCCCCCCCTCAAAAAGGACGGATTTTAAGGATTTCGAAAAGTTTTAAGATCGTTCCACATAAATTCGGAGTTTTGAACCGTCGAAGCTTTTACGGTTCGAAACTTCGACCCCGTCCCCTAGAACGGCGGACATGGATCACACGTATCCAGAGCGTTTTGACTTTTCAGCGGTTTTTTAAAATTTGTTTCCGACAGATCTCTTTTTCTACAGCTGATAATATGTTAACGGATCGGTGAATTCACTTTTTGACATTTCCTATGTGTAGCTTAAACTCGGTTTTTTCGATTTCACGCCCCATAAAAATTTCGGAGCCTGCTGTCCAGAGTTCCAGGCGCTTCATCGGCCGATTACCCCTGTACCGTAGTAAGGGTGAACAAACATCGGCCCCGTTCTAGGATTACTACTAATATTTCTTATTCTTCTCATACCTCTCCAATCTTCACGACTATTGTAAACTTTCTAGTCAAGTCAGAGGTGAAATTAAATATACAGGTGAAGTTTCAAAAAAAATGATTTTTTAAGACTCGACACTGGTTTTACCAGGGGTGTTAGTTGAAATTTGCCGGTTTTTTCGATAAAGAAAACACTTAATTTTCAGAGGAATTTCAAAATTTTTTTATTCAAAGTATTGACCATTGGTTTCTACACATTTCGCCCATCTCTCAGGCAAATTATGGATACCATACCAAAAAAACTTTTTCTCTTTCGAGGTAAACCATTCGACGAGCCATTTTTCGACTTCTTCAAAATTAGCGAAGTACTGCTCCGCAAGGGAGTGTCCCATCGATGCGAAAAGGTGATAGTCGGACGGGGCGAGGTCTGGAGAGTACGGCGGGTGTGATAATATTTCCCAATTAAGTGTTTTTAATGTGTCTTTCACCAGTTTAGCGGTATGAGACGGCGCGTTGTCATGTTGCAAGATAACTTTGTCATGTTGCAAGATAACTTTGCCATGTCTTCGGGCCCATTCCGGCCGTTTTTCGATCAACGCATAATTCAAATTGATCATTTGTTGTCGGTTAGCGATCCTTGTTCACCGTTTCACCAGGTTTTAACAACTCGTAGTACACCACACCACACTGGTCCCACCAAACACAGAGCATTGTCTTACGGCCAAAGCGATTTGGCCTTGCAGTCGATGGGCCGGCTTCGCCAGGTGAAAGCCATGATTTTTTTCGCTTCGGGTTCTCAAAATAAATCCACTTTTCGTCCCCCGTGACAATTCGATGCAGAAAAGATTTCCTTTCGAATCGTTGAAGCAGCATTTCACAAACGGTTTTTCGATTTTCCATTTGTCTATCGTTCAGCTGGTGTTGCACCCATTTTCCATACTTTTGGATCTTTTCCATGGCTTTTAAACGTTGGCAAATTGCTCCTCGAGTCACATTTAGTGTTTCTGCCGAATTTTTGTTGCGATTGGATTGGATCAACATCCAATAACGCCTGCAATTCCTCGTCTTCGAACTTTTTCGCTGCACCAGGATGTTCATTGTCTGTCGAAATCGAAATCTCCACTTTTAAATTGACGAAACCATGTCTCACATGTTCTAATCACTGAAGCATGTTCACCATAAGTTTCTACCAGCAACCGGTGAGCTTCAGCTGCTTTTTTCTTTTGATGAAATAAGAAAAGCAACGAATGCCGCAAATGCGATTTACTTGGAACGAAACTCGACATATTCACTGAGGTAAACAAATATGACGCTATTATTTTGGCGGAATGTGACTTGCGTATTTTTGTAGGTTAATGTCAATAGAAAAAAATGACATACATGCCAAATCATAGAAATGTATACATATTGCTAGCGACATCTACTGGTAAAACCGGCAAACTTCAACTAACACCCCTGGTACCAGGAAACAACAATCGCGAATTTGCTTATTCATTCAATTCTCGTTACATCTACGAGAAATGTTCAGATGTTCGCTGTATTTTCTTATCAGTTCAATGATTAATTGCAGATCAAAGGCGCGAGCAAAGAGACTTCTTTACGACGGTACAAAGACATCGAGCAGACCGAGACGAGAACCCACCGAGGAGACACTGTTGGGTGTTGCTTCCTGACAACATCCTCCCGGTTTCGTCGAGTACATTCACGTCGACCGGGAGACCACAGTCTAGCGATAGATCGTTCTGTGCTTCGCACCGTCCAGCGATAAAAAAAAAAACAGCAGAGTATGATCCACAAAAAAAAAATGATAACGCATCCGAGTATACATACGTACGTAAATCCCTGTCGGATTGTTTGCAGGCGAGGATTACGCGTCTTCGAAATTTACCGTGAAAACGAGATTCTCGATTCTCGTTTAGAGAGAAAAAAGAAAAGCAAAATTACTTCTGAAATAAGTTTTAGAAATACGGTCGGGTGAATCAAGCAATAAGCTTTGAAAAATCGTTTGTACGGAATTTTTAAGCAACCTCTAAAGGCATTAAGTTCCCTTTAAAAATTCGTGACAATATTTTTTTATTTTTTTCAAAATCATATAACCGTTTCGATTGTATCGTCGGAGGTCCCTTTGTTACAATTGGTTATTCGGGGTGTGAGAAGAAAAAAAAAACGAGGATCGTGACTTGAGGGATATACGGTCTGCCTGAAAAGCTTTAAAAAAAAAAAAAAGGAACTTGGTACAAATACACGTCTCTGAAATTTTCGCTCGTCATTTGTGATGTCCGGTGTATAGGCACTTGGCACATTAGGAGTCTCTGGTATCATCGAAGCTCGGGATTAGAAAGAAAAAAAAAGAAGAAGGAAAAACTCATCCTTCGTGTATACCGAGGGCATATTAAGTGCAGGCTAGCCAAGAATTTCGCATTAAAAATAGAAAAAATAAAATAAAGCCCATAAAACCACCTATTCCGTAACGTTGGAAAGTAATATTAGCAAAATCACTTCGATACTCGACTGTTTTTAATAATTCGTAGAAGAAACAAAAAACGTTGAAACAAGATTTGTTATTTTCCATTCCATTAAAAAAAACTATTAGAATTGAAATATCGGGGAGTAGCGAAGCTCGATTGATCTTTGAAGAAGAAAAAAAACCAAAAAGAAATCGATTTATTCGAATCTCTGCACCTCTCGCACCATAGAAAAGGAAAAAAAAACAAACAACAAATTAAAATGAAACTAGAAACAAAGAAAAATTAGAACATTGGTTCATCGTGGATGTTTGGTTCGTGAGAATGTGATAATGTTTGTGCAATAGTTACATTATTACGATATAACGCACGGAGTTATCTAAGGTTTCACATGTAAAACTACGATACCAAAAAAAAAAAAAAAAAAAAAAGTAAATATTTATATTAACGTAATGAAAGAAAGAAAAAACGAGAGGGAGCGTACGAATAGCGTTATAGACGTACAAATGTGTGTAATGCGAAAACGTGATACACTGCCCGAATGAAATGGAAACAAAAAAAAAAACTTTACTACGAAAACGCCACATTCCCTCGTTACATGAAAAATGAACAAAAAAAATACAAATGATAATGGTGTAGCGAGTATTATAAATATATGTTAATAGATCTCTAACGTAAATGATTAGCCGAAGTTTTAGCTACGGTTGAAATCAATATGTCGATGAATTATTACTGCCACGCGATAATACTGCAAATATCGTTGAATCTTATGTCTAATTTTTTTTCCAAATCATGTAAAAGATTCATTACCGTCGATTAACGGAGAACACCACTGTGACCCCCTGTTTTTTTTCACATTTTTCAAGAATTTTTTTTTGTGGGAAAAAAAAGAGATATTCGAAAAATTTTTTTGGGTTTTGTTCCTTGTTTATTAATGTATCAAAAAAAAATTTTTTCACATTTTTCACGCCGCATGGTGGCGCTGGGGAAGCTCTCGCGTCAGGTACTGTCATTTCCGCGGCACGCAGCAGAACTCTCTTCAACGTCGATCTGAAAAAAAATACCGAGTGTTTTCGTTAATAATATGATATTTTGAAGAGAAGTACATAGGATTTTTTCGATATCTCAATAATTATAAAAGTTATAGCCTATTTTCGACGAGAAATTTTGCTCAAAAATCACTCTTTAATTTCAAAGGCGTGCCTATTTTTTTTAAAACAATATTTTTCCAAATCCCTGTGTACTTCTCTTCAAAATATCATATTATTAACGAAAACACTCGGTATTTTTTTTCAGATCGACGTTGAAGAGAGTTCTGCTGCGTGCCGCGGAAATGACAGCACCTGACGCGAGAGCTTCCCCAGCGCCGCCATGTGGCGTGAAAAATGTGAAAAAAATGTTTTTCGATACGTTAATAAACAAGGAACAAAACCCAAGAAAAATTTTTCGAATATCTCTTTTTTTTCCCACAAAAAAAAATTCTTGAAAAATGTGAAAAAAAAACAGGGGGTCACAGTGGTGTTCGCCCTTAAGCCGTCAAGATTTGTGAAAGCAATCTTTTTTTAAATCTAACGCTTATTTCACTAGTGTTCTGCGGTTGAAAAAAAAAAAAAAAAATTAATCACACATTAATCCCTATTTAACATAACGATAGAGTGATAGTGCGAGATTGGATATAATGAAATGAAGGTGCGCCGCTGATTACAATTTGGGTTTTGAGTTCCTAGATACACAAAAAAAAAACACACTTGTAAGGTAGACTTAGAGAGAAAAAAAAAATCAAACCATCACACTACTGCGCGTAGAAATGAGATAATACTTAGGTAATACGTGTAGGTTTTTCGAGATCGAGAAACGGAAGGAAAAGAATGAATCTAAGGAAGAAAAAATATGTTCTATAAATTTAGAGAATTAGTGGTCGTGTATTCGATTATGGAAAATTGGGGCTTTTTAGCCTGAGATAATTTAAGACATTAGAGATTACGGTTATTGCAGGTACTAGATTTTATTATAAATACGAACGATCGAGTGCACAACGCGAATATAAGCCGAACGGTCTTGTCTCCCGTAATCTCCCGATACACAGTTTTATTTGAAGTTCACAAAAAAAACGACAATTTATCGATGGTGGCGCTGTCGCCGGTTTCATATGTGGTCATTAAAATTTTTCATACGCGAAGGTTTTTAAGTACACTTATAATTGTTATGGTTGTAACGAATATTTTCAACAATGAACTAATTGAAAATAATGTAGGAAGTCATTTCAGCGCCTGCTACCAATAATGAGGTTAAAAGATTAAAGAATCTTTGTTCATCTATCGGTTTTTCTTCTGCAATGCTCATATTTTACTCAGTTTCATCATTATTTTTTTCTTTTCGTCTTCCAATATCCAATCCCTCGAATATGAATTTGAATGAACGGCCATGACACGTTTCGCAACACTAGCGCCCCTATCATCAATAAATTGTACCAATAATACCTTCGTGAAAAGTAACTGAATCTATTTATGCTAATTTTTTTTAGGGGCGAACGAGAACAAGTGGACGCGAGTGGAAGCGAGTTCTCTATACTCGCAACTATATATATTGATAGATATTTCATTTGGAATTGACGACGAATAATATATGTATATTAGGGCGATTTTTTTTTTTCGACTATTTTTTTTTTCTGTCCCCACCCGAAATTTTGTTGGATATTTCGAAAAAGAAATTCCCTGAAAGTTACAGGCCTTAATATTAATTCTAAGTACTTTCCCATAGCGTGAGAAGATTTTCCATCTAAAATACACGTAAATCGAATTTTTTTTATTTTTTTTCAAATTTCGCCGTAAAGTGCCTTTTGCGGCAAAAGTGTAAATTGCACTGGTGAGTTGGTACGAGTCACTGAAGTTGATTTTTACCCAAAATTCTCGTTTTTTTGCTGTTATCTCCGAAACAATTAACTTTACGAAAAAAATGTAAATGAAAAATTTGTTGGAAATTTAATTTCCTACAAAAAAGGTCCTATCGACCCAATTGCTTTGATTAATATTTCTTGAGATATTGAACTTTAACTAATGAGTAGTATAAAATTTATAAAATATGAAATATTAAATAATAAAAAAAATGAAAAATAAAAAAAGTTTAATATCTCAAGAAATATTAATCCAAGCAATTGGGTCGATAGGACCTTTTTTGTAGGAAATTAAATTTCCAAGGAACTTTTCGTTTACATTTTTTTCGTAAAGTTAATTGTTTCGGAGATAACAGCAAATAAACGAGAATTTTGGGTAAAAATCAACTTCAGTGATCCGTACCAATTAACCAATACAATTTACACTTTCGCCGCAAAAGGCACTTTTTTAGATTGTTTCAGTTTGAGTAAATCGAAACCAAGAACAATATGATAGCATAAAATGCGGCTGAGTTATAGAAATTTGAAAAAAAAAAAAAATTCAATTTACGTGTATTTTAGATGGAAAATCTTCTCACACTTTGGAAAAGTACTTAGAATTAATATTGAGGGCTGTAACTTTCAGGGAATTTCTTTTTCGACATATCCAACAAAATTTCGGGTAGGGACTGAAAAAAAAGTCGAAAAAAAAATCGCCCTAATACATATATATATATATATATACACACACATATATATATATATAGGTACCTTCTATACGTGCACGTATATAATCAGGGTACCAAATACGTGATGATGCTGAGATATTATATGGAGTATGATAATATAGAAAATTTCACACCGGTACGTGTAGACAAGTTCATTAATAAAAAAAATAAATAAATAGTTTGAAGCCATTTACAAATTGTAAATCACGAAAGCGAAAAGAATTCATTCCTTTTCTATTATTTATTCGATGAGTATCAATTTATGAATGACGATGTTTGAAACGGTACAAAAAGCTCTTGGATCTTTCTACGACCGGCTACAAACTATGTCTGATAAGATGTGTCGCAAAAACGTGAACGCGTACATGGATATACTATAAGTAATACTATAAAACTCGATGCCACACATAAATAAAAATATATAAAATAAAAAAATATATATAGCTTCCCGATATTGCTCTCCTTCATGTACACCAAACAACGAGGACCATTATAAAAATCGATTCAAGCCACATAAAAAGCCCTTTTTTACTCACAAAACCCTCACTCAATCTCTCCTACTACCGCGTTATTGCTTCTCGAAAAACTTGTATGCAATACATAATATGAGTCATAAATAAATACAAAAAATCATCTCGTGAAGAAAAAAAAAAATCTCCACTTTTTTTTGCAATTGTGGAAGAAGAAAAAAAAAATGCTCCAGGTGAGGCTCGAACTCACAACCCCGGCATTGCTCACGAACACTGTCTTATAAGTACCGTGCGCTAACCAATTGCGCCACTGGAGCTGTACGAAAAAGGCCAGTAAAATCATTTATAGTCACGATCATCTCGACCTCGTGAATTACAAACACATTGGTTTTCTATTCTCAACATATGCTTATGTTTATTAAACATTCATTGAGAAACAAATGCTTGCTATGTACAATTCGCAGAGTGATAAAATCGCAAAAATACCATTTAACGATTATTACTTTGGACGTCAATTTTCAATGTGCATTGAAGATCGTCAAAATGACCGGGGACAGTGGGCCTAAAACGAAAAAGTTATTTTTTATATTAGGTCAATTGGATTGATTATATTATTGATAACAGATTTCATGCAGGAAAGTTTTTGAAGCCATCGCAATTTCGCATTGAAATCAAATTCAAATTCATTTTGTCAAATACATATATGTATAAATAGAAACTAACAAAAAAAAAAAATATATTTAGGTAAACTTGTAAACTACATTATAAACATTTTATCGAATTTTGAAACGATGAAATAGCGATATTATAATGTGTAAATTTGTAAATATCGAAAAAAAAACATAAAAAAACATAATCAACACATAAAATACTATTGTCCAATATTGTGGAAATTAATGGATCAAGTCGTTAACCAAGAACATATGGTAGACCATGTAAACTTGAAACGGTAGGACGAAAACTTTTTTATTATAAAGAAATGTAATAGACTAGGATCATCGACTTGATGTCCGTTTATCGAAGATGATCTGATAACAAATGTAAACAGATAATATATACTCACAGATTCTCTTGGAAAGCATAGGTAAACAGATATATAAACGTGAAACGTTATCACGCAAGAACGCTTATATTTTTTCCGGAAAAAAAAACGAGCTATACTTAAGTTGGAAAAAAACGCCATCTCTCGGAATCCAGGAGAACTCTTTGAAAAATTCTCCGTTCTTACGTGTCAGAGAGAGGTGTCAAATTGTCATCTTTTTTACTTTTTTCAGCGCAATTACACGCCCGTTTGTGATAATAAGTGCGCGGTGCATCTGCAAAAATTTTCGACATTGAGACTATTAAGGGAGTGGAACGTTGACGAAGAATTTTTAACGAGAATGTCCCCTCTTGTCACAATTGCAAGGTGCTTAACCTAAAACAAACAACAGTTTTTTTTAGCTTTAATAACATTGTATAGAAGAAATAAATCAGGAAATTGATGGTCAATGCCATTGCGTAATGTTAATAGTCGTTTCAAGAGTATCGAATGTTGATAATCTTTATTGCATACTTTTATGAGTTAAGGAAGGGTAATGTGTGATTACCTGTACAAAGGGATGGGTTTGTTGCATTGAAAAACAATTATAGAGTTTGCGTAATGTTAATAGTCTTTTTCAAGAGTACCGAATGTTGAAAATCTTTATTACATACTTTTATGAGTTAAGGAACGGTAATATGTGATTACCTGTACAAAGGGATGGGTTTGTTGCATTGAAAAACAATTATAGAGTTTGCGTGATATTAATAGTCTTGTTAAAGAGTACCGAATGTTGAAAATTTTTATTACACACTTTTATCAGTTAACGAAGGGTAATGTGTGATTACCTGTACGAAGGGATGGGTTTATTGCATTGAAAGACAATTATAGAGTTTGCGTAATATTAATAGTCTTTTTCAAGAGTACCGAATGTTAAAAATCTTTATTACATACTTTTATGAGTTAAGGAACGGTAATATGTGATTACCTGTACAAAGGGATGGGTTTGTTGCATTGAAAAATAATTATAGAGTTTGCGTAATATTAATAGTCTTTTTGAAGAGTACCGAATGTTGAAAATCTTTATTACATACTTTTATGAGTTAAGTAAGGGTAATATGTGATTACCTGTACAAAGGGATGGGTTTGTTGCATTGAAAAACAATTATAGAGTTTGCGTAATATTAAAAGTCTTTTTCAAGAGTACCGAAGGTTAAAAATCTTTATTACATACTTTTATCAGTTAACGAAGGGTAATGTGTGATTACCTCTACGAAGGGATGGGTTTGTTGCATTGAAAAACAATTATAGAGTTTGCGTAATATTAATAGTCTTTTTAAAGAGTACCGAATGTTGAAAATCTTTATTACACACTTTTATCAGTTAACGAAGGGTACAATGTGATTACCTGTACAAAGGGATGGGTTTGTTGCATTGAACAACAATTATAGAATTTGCATAATATTAATAGTCTTTTTCAAGAGTACCGAATGTTGAAAATCTTTATGACACACTTTTATCAGTTAACGAAGGGTAATGTGTGATTACCTCTACGAAGGGATGGGTTTGTTGCATTGAAAAACAATTATAGAGTTTCCGTAATGTTAATAGTCGTTTCAAGAGTACCGAAGGTTAAAAATCTTTATTACATACTTTTATGAGTTAAGAAAGGGTAATGTGTGATTACCTGTACAAAGGGATGGGTTTGTTGCATTGAAAAACAATTATAGAGTTTGCGTAATATTAAAAGTCTTTTTCAAGAGTACCGAAGGTTTAAAATTTTTATTACATACTTTTATGAGTTTAGGAAGGGTAATATGTGATTACCTGTACAAAGGGATGGGTTTGTTGCATTGAAAAACAATTATAGAGTTTGCGTGATATTAATAGTCTTTTTAAAGAGTACCGAATGTTGAAAATCTTTATTACACACTTTTATCAGTTAACGAAGGGTAATGTGTGATTACCTCTACGAAGGGATGGGTTTGTTGCATTGAAAAACAATTATAGAGTTTGCGTAATATTAATAGTCTTTTTAAAGAGTACCGAATGTTGAAAATCTTTATTACACACTTTTATCAGTTAACGAAGGGTACAATGTGATTACCTGTACAAAGGGATGGGTTTGTTGCATTGAACAACAATTATAGAATTTGCATAATATTAATAGTCTTTTTCAAGAGTACCGAATGTTGAAAATCTTTATGACACACTTTTATCAGTTAACGAAGGGTAATGTGTGATTACCTCTACGAAGGGATGGGTTTGTTGCATTGAAAAACAATTATAGAGTTTGCGTAATATTAATAGTCTTTTTAAAGAGTACCGAATGTTGAAAATCTTTATTACACACTTTTATCAGTTAACGAAGGGTACAATGTGATTACCTGTACAAAGGGATGGGTTTGTTGCATTGAACAACAATTATAGAATTTGCATAATATTAATAGTCTTTTTCAAGAGTACCGAATGTTGAAAATCTTTATGACACACTTTTATCAGTTAACGAAGGGTAATGTGTGATTACCTCTACGAAGGGATGGGTTTGTTGCATTGAAAAACAATTATAGAGTTTCCGTAATGTTAATAGTCGTTTCAAGAGTACCGAAGGTTAAAAATCTTTATTACATACTTTTATGAGTTAAGAAAGGGTAATGTGTGATTACCTGTACAAAGGGATGGGTTTGTTGCATTGAAAAACAATTATAGAGTTTGCGTAATATTAAAAGTCTTTTTCAAGAGTACCGAAGGTTTAAAATTTTTATTACATACTTTTATGAGTTTAGGAAGGGTAATATGTGATTACCTGTACAAAGGGATGGGTTTGTTGCATTGAAAAACAATTATAGAGTTTGCGTGATATTAATAGTCTTTTTAAAGAGTACCGAATGTTGAAAATCTTTATTACACACTTTTATCAGTTAACGAAGGGTAATGTGTGATTACCTGTACAAAGGAATGGGTTTGTTGCATTGAAAAACAATTATAGAGTTTGCGTAAGATTAAAAGTCTTTTTCAAGAGTACCGAAGGTTAAAAATTTTTATTACATACTTTTATGAGTTTAGGAAGGGTAATATGTGATTACCTGTACAAAGGAATGGGTTTGTTGCATTGAAAAACAATTATAGAGTTTGCGTGATATTAATAGTCTTTTTAAAGTGTACCGAATGTTGAAAATCTTCATTACATACTTTTATGGGTTAAGGAAGGGTAATATGTGATTACCTGTACAAAGGGATGGGTTTGTTGCAATGAAAAACAATTATAGAGTTTGCGTAATATTAATAGTCTTTTTCAAGAGTACCGAATGTTGAAAATCTTTATTACACACTTTTATCAGTTAACGAAGGGTAATATGTGATTACCTGTACAAAGGGATGGGTTTGTTGCATTGAAAAACAATTATAGAATTTGCATAATATTAATAGTCTTTTTCAAGAGTACCGAATGTTGAAAATTTTTATTACATACTTTTATGAGTTAAGTAAGGGTAATATGTGATTACCTGTACAAAGGGATGGGTTTGTTGCATTGAAAAACAATTATAGAGTTTGCGTAATGTTAATAGTCTTTTTCAAGAGTACCGAATGTTGAACATTTTTATTACACAGTTTTAGGAGTTAACGAAGGTCAATGTGTGATTACCTGTACGAAGGGATGGGTTTGTTGCATTGAAAAACAATTATAGAGTTTTGTTAGAAAATTACACTGATTTATCCCAGTTTCTTAAAAGTATTTTTTTTCAGTAAAGAAAATAACTTTTGATGTCTCATCTTGTTGCTGTATTATTCCCAATTTGTAAGGCTATAAATTTCCTTTTATTTATTGAAACTCACCATTCGAAGATACATAGATTATAGCTCGAATATTTTTGTTGTAAGTAAGAGACTTTAGTTTTTAAACAGTGATGTTCATAAATGAACTCCGACTGTGTAAAATCAACAAAATTCACTTTATAGTCAATTTTACCAGTGACCGGAATAATTAAACAAAAAATGTCAACAAAAATATTTGGAAATGAATAATTTTAACAAGAAGACCCCCGTTTCTTCGCAGATGTGACGAGAAATGAGCTGGTTCGACACGTCCGGTATCGCCAATCTGGCCAAGTCGGCGCTAAAAGAGGCCCAAAAGACGATCGACAAGGCGCTGGATATCAAGGAGGACGAGAATAAATTGTCCCAAACGCCCAAGGAGGAGCAGTCGAATTTCTTTGCGACATGGGGTATAAAAAGCGTCGAAGGAGAAAGCGAGAATGTAAGAGAAGCGGGAGTATCAAATTCGGGTATGACGAAGGAACACGAGATGACTGGTATGTGGGGTAGTTTTACAGGATCATTTTTTGATAATCCAAAAAACAATGAACGACATTTTCGAACGATAAACGAACCTTCGGAATCCTCGATCGATAGAACTAACGAACATTTCCAGTCAACGAAAGAAACAACCGAAGATAATCAACTCGTCTCATCCTCCTGTTCGCCACCAGGACCGCGCAACAGCGACGAAATCCTGGAAATATCACTGGAAAACGAGGATGAAGCTAAAAGATCGTTTCGTTCTCGCAGCGACGTGTCAACTCGTCGTAAATTCGGTTCGAGCGCTACCTCTTTAAGAAAACAAATATCCGATGACAAACGGGACGATCGAGTCGATGGAAATATTGAAAAAAGGCGTTACAGTGCCAGCGAGATCGAGGGTAACGAGGACAAGAGAAATTCTCGCGATCAATTGTCATTCGTCGAATGTTCATCCATCCACGATCGGGATACTCGTGAAAAATCATCGAACGAAAATCTCCTCGTTACCTCGAGCGAGCGTCGAAGTAACGCCGATGAAAAAACTTGTTATTCTCTAAATCGTGTCTCTATCGTATCATCCGAAAGTGACAAAAAAAGTTCCGAGAGCGTTGAAATAATTGGCTCGCAATCGGGGACAAATTGTACGACGACACCGGAATCAGAAATAACAACAACGAGCGTATCGACGAATCCGACGAATCACGATACAAAGAGAAATTCTGATTCGGTCGAGATATTACCCGATAGTTTGGTGACATCGCCGAGTTCGGTGGAAATTCTCGGCGATTCGAAGAGCGAGAGTGACGAAAGTTCGTCATTCCCAACGACAAACTCTCGTGACGATGATTGCGCGAGAAATGAGATGGAAATTCGTGTTGAAAAATTTGGTGATTCTTCGTCGGATGTTTCGCCCTATGCGTCACCTTGCGACGAAGAATCGAACATAACAAATGTACAATTAGTGTCTACACAGCGGGAGATTAAAAGCACCGGTGTTGCGAGTAATTTTTCAACGATCAAGAGTCTCGATGGCGTCGATAACGACAAAGAATCGCCGGAAAGCGTCGAGGTTATACCGGATGTTGATGAATTTGACGAAGTTAGCCAGGCCGAGGATTCTTATACTTCAGCCTCGGAAAGTACGATAATGACGATTATGGAAGCGACTTTACAACAGTTCGATCAATCGAGCAAAATTAGACACGATTTTACGGATAAAAGAATGCACGACTCTTGTCCGGATACCGGTAGACACGTCGGCGGCACCATAATCGGTGTTAATCAAGGTTTAAACTCGAGTCTAGATTCATCCAAGGAGAAGCACAATTTGCATCTGCCAATAGAACCAATAACAACACAACCGATACGTAAAGGGGATCAAATTGGCGAAATAACGTCTTCAATCGTTGAATGCGGTACGAACAATCGGCCGAAAGATTTGACGATCGAGCAGCCCGAATGTTCTACGAATAACGAGCAAATTCGAGTGAAACAGCATATTGAAAATGTTCAAGATTGTCCCGAACAATATTTAATGCTCACGGACTCAAGTTGCGAGGGTACATTGATCGAGAGCAGCTCCGAGGATAATGCTATCGTTATGAATGACAACGAAACGAAAGTCATTGATACAACGCTGACGGCGAGCTCTTACGTCAAAAATATGCTGGCCGACGCTATGGTGGAGAAGGGAGAGATTCAATTGGACTGTGAGCGTCATCGTATCGATGTACCGGCCCGAGAAAATTCACCTATATCCTCGGAGAGGTGAGCCGAGATTTGTAGGAATTGGAACAGAGCCTCGTTCGAAACTCTACCTCCCTGCTCATGATTTTCTTTTAGGATCCTATAGCGATGCATTTACTTTAAGGGAGGGGTAAGGGTTTCAGCGTAAAAAAAAACACTTTTTTTGCGATTTTTTTCCTCAAATATGGATTGAACAATTTTATTTGAACCTTTTGTACATTATTGAGCATATCTTTGACAATGTTGTGTAATTTTTTTAATGCAGAAATATTGAAGCATAAGCCCGTAACAGAGCTTCCCCTCAGAACGTCTTGGAAAAGAAAACAATTTGCGGTGTTCACTATAACTCGGCCGGAAATTATCTGAAAATGAAAAACCATGAAAATTTAGTCAAATTATAATCAAATCTTCCCCCCAACGTTCTCTGATAATTTTTTTTTTCATTTAAAAATTTTTCGCGGCCATCTAAAGTGTGAACTGTTATTTTCCACGAAAAATTCCGCCATTTTGTGGGTGGGAAACACCCTTAATGTAAAAAAAAAAAAATTTTACTAAACGTTTGGGGGAGGTATTTTATATGTAGAAAATTTGTACAAAGTTTGAAATGAATCGGTCAAGTAGTTTTTAAATGGCAGTGAACACGGACTTTGAAAAAGTAGTTTTGAGAAAAACGCGTCTTAAGTGCACTGCTAGCCCGACCGCCCGCAGCTGTTAAAGGTATAGCGTTAAAGGCCAGGAGATTAATAAGACAATAACTTCACGAATATTGCTTAGATCGGTTTAAAATGTTAAGGTCATATTCTTGAAATGTTAAACAATAAGATAAGACAAAAAAAAAAATTCGATTTTTCGAAAGGGATAACCCTTGCCCCGCCCTTAAGGTAGTAGTCTGGTAACTTAAGCCGATTTTCATGTCTTTTTTCGAGGGCGTTTTTTTGTAGGAAAATAAAAATGAATCGTTTTGGATACTTAGGATGTTTTTATTTACATATTAACGATACAAAAAAAAAATTTTTTGAAAAAATTTAATAGTTTGTTATTATTATTATTATTGACCGAAGTTGGCAGCCCGGGTCCTAACTTTTTTTCTACCGAACCGATTGCTTTCAAATTTTAACAGACTACTCTACACACTTATAGTTCTCGTCGGAATCACCGAGAAATTTTTTCACCCCTAACTTTTTATTTTACAACCCCTTCTTTGCTAAGGTCCTTTTATTTTAGCAAAGAAGGTGTTGTAAAATAAAAAGTTAGCGGTGAAAAAATTTTTCGGTGGTTTCGACGAGAACTATAAGTGTGTAGAGTAGCCTGTTAAAATTTGAAAGCAATCGGTTCGGTAGAAAAAAAGTTAGGACCCGGGTTGCCAACTTCGAGGTGCCAACTTCGATCAATAATAATAATAATAATAAACTATTAAATTTTTTCAAACAAATTTTTTTTTGTATCTTTAATATGTAAATAAAAACATCCTAAATATCCAAAACGATTCATTTTTATTTTCCTACAAAAAAATGCCCTCCAATAAAGACATGAAAATCGGCTTAAGTTACCAGTCTACTACCTTAACGACAATTTCCTAATCTTTCAAAAAACAAAACGTGGCATGGAAAATTGTATAGACTTATTTTTTTTTTTCGACTTAACGACAATGCACATTCTCAAAAATTGGCGCAAGACGGTTTAACTTTATAATAAATCATTGTCATTGCCTTTCAATGTTAAGAACGCACGTTCACGTACGCATAATTACGAATTACTGGTAATTAATCGATAAAAAGTTTGTACAAAAGACTTTGTCAACTTATCACTCGTTTCATTAACGAATACGTACATTGATTTTAATTCAATTTTGTCACAACTTCAGCCGTTCCGATTTGGTGAAAATTGGCTCCGATCAGACGAGCGGTCACACGAGCGGCGACGAACTCGAGACTACAACATCGAGCGACATCGAAATAATATCCAGGTACAGGTAGGATAAGGTCGAAGAAAAAAAAAAAAAAAAACGGTTATATGCAATTTATAATCGTCTCGACTTATCATCTACGTACAATGCAAAAATCAAAATTTAACCACATTTTGATGTTTTATAATGTTTTTGGTTTTTTTATCTCAGTCCCAACGGTGATTCGAGCTCCACACAGTCCCGCCAGAGTCCGGCGAATTTACATTCGACCAAAGGTACCGAATTACTAACGAGAACGCTAAAAACGCGCGGACACTCGCGCGAGCTTAGCGAGATAAGCGTGGGCTCGGACGAGGCAAATTTCGAGATGGAAAAACTTCTCAGAAAGACACAAGAAATGACGGAGATACTTCAAGTTCGCGAGTCCAAGCTCATAGACGTTAGTCGCATGAACATGGAATTGCACGAGCAAAATATTCATTTGAAGAAGTGAGTGATTTTTTTTTTCCCACTTTAAAACGTTATCGATGTTGTTTTGTTTCTTCGGTTTAAGTTTATTTGCTTCCTTGTAGTTTTGCCAAGTTCATCGATGGATGAAGTGATATTTTTTCAGTCTTGATTGTCTCATAGTGAAATCGTTTTTCTTTCATCGTATCGCAAAGTACTCAAATTAAGGGAGGGGTAAGGGTTTCAGCGTAAAAAAAACTCTTTTTTTGCGATTTTTTTTCTCAAATATGGATTGAGCAATTTCATTCGAACCTTTTGTACATTATTGAGCATACTTTTGACAATGTTGCGTAATTTTTTTCATGCAGAAATATTGAAGCCCTGCGTAACGGAGCTTCCCCTCAGAACCTCTTGGAAAAAAAACAATTTGCGGTGTTCACTATAACTCTGCCGGAAATTATCTGAAAATGAAAAACCATGAAAATTTAGTCAAATTATAATCAAATCTTCCCCCCAACGTTCTCTGATAATTTTTTTTTTTCATTTAAAAATTTTTCGCGGCCATCTAAAGTGTGAACTGTTATTTTCCACGAAAAATTCCGCCATTTTGTGGGTGGGAAACACCCTTAATGTATAAAAAAAAAAAATTTATCTAAACGTTGGGGGGAGGTATTTTATATGTAGAAAATGTGTACAAAGTTTGAAATGAATCGGCCAAGTAGTTTTTAAGTGGCAGTGAACACGGACTTTGAAAAAGTAGTTTTGAGAAAAACGCGTCTAAAGTGCACTGCTAGCCTGACCGCCCGCAGCTGTTAGAGGTATAGCGTTAAAGGCCAGGAGATTAAGGGGGGGGGGGGGGGGGGGGGGGTTAAAGGCGAAAAAAAAGCATATTTTTATGATTTTTTTGCGGCGACATGAGTAATATAATTTTATTAAATAGAATTACATATTATTGTAAAACTATTGTGAAGTATCTCAGAAAAAATTTTCAATGAAAAATATTGATAAATAAGCCGGTGACGTTGAATCTCCAGAGGCGCCTTGAAAAAAAGTGGTTTTGCGGTGAACATTATAACTCGTTACCGGATCATGTGAAACAAAAAAATTGATATGCATTTTAAAGGTGATGTATTTCTCGAGGTAATCAGGAAGAGTTTTTTTTTTTTTTTTTTTCTATTTTTTGCAGCACTTGGAAGTGAAAAACGCAATTTTAGCTAAAAAAATCGCGCTTAATTTGTTATTAAAAAATTGAAAAAATTGAAAAAAAAAACTCCTGATTACCCGTTGATTTATGTGAAGAAGTAATGTTTAAATTTTCAAAAGGATCGGTTCAGTAGATTTTGAGTTCTGATGTTCACAAACTTCAAAAATGACGTTTTCGGGAAAATGGATTTAAAGTTTTTTTTATACGTGGTATCACGGTATCACGGCCGGTCGTTTGAAACGCTGTAACTCCGTTAGTTTTACTCCGATTGACTTAAAATTTATACACAATATTCTCGACATATTGTTCATTCAGAAAAAATTTTTTTTTTAAATGCAAAAAAAATAATTTAAAAACCCTATCCCCCCCCTTAATATGACAATAACTTCAAGAATATTGCTTAGATCGGTTTAAAATTTTAAGGACATATTCTTGAAATGTTAAACAATAAGATAAGACAAAAAAAAATTCGAGTTTTTGAAAGTGAAAACCCTTACCCCGCCCTTATTACTTGCAAAATTCGAAACCAACTTTCGTATTTTGTACGCGAAGCATTCTTGATGAAAGCGAAAAATCTTGAAAGTAACAATTTCCATATTCTCTCCTCACAATTATTCCGTCTTCAAAAAGTTTCGTCGATAAGGAAGAAATTGATACAATTGAACAAAGTAATTTACAAATTCTTGACAAACAGGTCTATTGTTTTCTGTCAACGTTTCGAAAAGCCGTTTTCTCGACTTTCAGACAATTGGACTCGATCGAGATGCGCGCCGAGCATAATCACGAATTGAATCGTTTAACCGACGATTACACGCAACGTTTGTCGGCATTGGAGAAAAAATTTCAGCAAACAATCTCGGAACGTGATAGCCTCAGAGAGCAATTGGATGTATTGAGACACGAAGCATCGGGGAGACTGTCGTCCCGCGAATTGTTGTCGATAACAGCGGAAAAGGATGAGATAATCAGGGAACTTCGGGAGGAGGGCGAGAAACTTAGTAAACAGCAGTTGCAGCATAGTAACATAATAAAAAAATTACGTGCCAAAGAGAAGGACAATGAGACGTTGCTGAAGAGTCAAAAGTTCGTCACAATGCTTTTTTTACTCGTTAAAACTATCCTCGTTATGCTTTTACGTCATTTTCGACATTAATTTCTTTTCATATTTTCATTCTCGTTCAGCGAACAACTGGAAGAACAGAGTTCGGAGCTCGAGAGATTGAAACGTTCGTTGTACGCCAAGGAAGAGATCGAACGAAGTCAGATCGAGGCCGTTCATACGCTTACAGCGCGAATAAAAAAACAGGAAACGGACATTCTCAGTTTGCACGAAAAATTAGACAATGCTTTGCACAAGATGGACGCGTACAAGACCAGTCTCGACGCCACGAAAATGTAATTGATATTTTACAAGACCAGGCCCGGCGCAAAACATTGAAAAGTTGCTTCGAATGAGAATTAATCAAGTTAAATCATTATGGATATAGGCGCTCCACGTCGATTGAACCTTCTTTCGATATCGCTAAAAACTGATCATAATTTTTTTTTAGAATTTCACACTTAACTGTTTTTTTTAAATTGTCGTCAAGGCGACGCTGCCGGGTCGCTCGATTTTAGTTATCCATTTTTTTTCTCAGCGATTCCCTCGACGTTAAAACGAAGTTGTCAATTGCGGAAGAGGAATTGAAACGAGCTTTGGAAAATGCCGGAGAATCGTGTCAACTTTCGGCTCAGGTCGAAGATCTAAAGCTGAAATTGCGGCAATCCGAAGAGTCCCACGTGAGGTGAGCGCGCGACGAAAGAAAAACTTACAAAACGAAACGAGAGCACAGTCGATTTTATTCTTTTCTAATATGTATTATATCGTATGATTCTCAGGAGCGTCGAGAGTCTCAAACGAGACAACAATCAATTGTTAAAACGTTTGGAAATTTCCGAGGCGAGAGGCGAGGAACTCTCGGAATCCGTGACTCTCGCGACGAAACCACTTTTACGACAATTGGAGCAGCTTCAAGCCAGTTTTGCTGTAAAAACGAACAATTTTTCGAAACAAGAAAAACTCATGTCCGAATCAATCGACGAGTTACAGTCGAAACTTGAGAGTCTTATCGCAACGGATCGTTCACTGGTGGAGGAAAATTTGAGTTTGAGAACGAGATTATCGAGTCTCGAGTCGCAGATCAAGCGTAAGAACAGTGAAAAGAGTCAAACGGAAGAATCAATGAAGAGATTACGTTCGCAGTGTGAAAAACTCGACGAGGAAAATTCTCGGTTAGATATTATTATTATATTAACGCGAAAAAAAAAAAACTATTAATTCATTGATTGCGCGAATGTTTCTTTCATAAAAAAAATAATAGCAATCGCAAGACGATAGAAAAACTCGAGCGTTCGTGTGACGAGCAAGTGAAGGAACTGAAACGCGAGATTCAATCGTTGACTGACAAATTGTCGTTGGAAAAAGCCGCGACAAATGCCGAAAAGAGAAAAAATAATGCATTTTTGGAGCAACAACAGAGCATCGATCAGGAATCACGTTTGAGTCCGACGTTGAGCATTGGACGTGACTCGATCGGTAGTACGAGTAGCGTGTGGCCTGCTGTAAGTTTTTCTCGTTACTATCGTTGTAATTTATGGAAATTTTCACGATCGCATCGATTTCATTATGAACGTTGGAGAAAAAATAGTTTGTGCAAATATTTTCAATGATAACATGGAGCAAAATATTCTGTCTATCTTCACTAATTTTTTCTCGATAGTTCAACGAGTCACTGTTCGAGAGTGGTTCGGGACGTTTTCCAAGCGTTTACGATAGTCTACGAGCCGGTGGCAACAGCACATCGATGATCGAAAATTTGCAAGCTCAGGTTAAACAACGAGATGGTACGTAAGACACGAAGAAAAAACGTTGTTAACGAAAAAGAAACAACAATCATCAAATACAGCATTAACGGTATCATGTTTTTTTTTTTCTGAAAATATTCCAATTCAGGTGAAATTCAACAGCTACAGTGGGAAATCTCGAGACGCAATAACGAGAGAGATATTCTGAATATGGAATTATCGTCGTTGACTTTCAAGATCGAGGAATTGACGAGCAAAGTGTCGGAGATCGAGGCACTGAACGAGAGCCTCAATGAGATACAAACGAGATACGACGCTTTGCTACAGATGTACGGTGAAAAAATTGAGGAAACTCAGGAGCTTCGATTAGACTTGGAGGACGTCAAGGAAATGTACAAGAGTCAAATCGATCAGCTTCTCAAGCGTGACGCGTAAATCGCGAATGGTTTGAAAGTAAACAAAAACATATTTCGCGCTGCAGTCCCTCGAGGAGTAATATTGTAAATAATTTTGAGATGTGCGAGGTATTTCGCGAAATTCTCGTGGGGGTTAACGTACCAGCGGCTGGATGTGCTTTTTAATTGATGTAAATCGTACGTACCGATGCGTTCATCGATTTTACGTTTTCTAAGATTTTCCTTTTCTTTCACGAAAAATCAATGCATTTCGGAAAAAACTTGAATCCAAGATTTGAAGTGGTAATAGGGTCCTAGATTGGGATGTCAGATCGTAACGTCACATTTTTACCTACTGCTTTCTGACTGGTACCTTCACCTTTTATCTTGAGAGTGAAAAATTCTGCGAGCAGTTTTTAGGCAACAATTACGCATTGTATAAAGTGAGAAAACATAAATACGCATTTATCAGCGTTATGATAACGTTATCGTCATTGAATTTATAGATATTGGTTCTATAATTGCGATTTCACAAGATCGTTTAAAAAATATGTAAATATTCTTGTAAAATATTATTATTATTATATCCGAAGGTATCGTAGATTAGCTGCGATCCGAGGGCACGCCTGGTCACTCCGAGCTCTGTAGGACCATAAATATTAAAAAAAAAAGGGAGGTAAATGAATGAGAGATGAATGTTAAGATGAATCTTTAAAGATAAATAAAAAACATCCTTAAACTATCATTATTTTCTGCAACATTTTCTTTAATGAATTTTACCAGAATTTTCGTTGACAATACTACACAACTATATTAACTAAAACGTTGAAATGAAAGAAGAGAAAAATGAACGAGTACGCGAAGTAGGGGAGAATTACACATTTTTTGTTTTTCAACGTGCCGTTTAGCGTAAAAAAAATTTGTTTTTTTTTGTCCTGTTCGTGTTTCTAGCCGTTTGTAAGAATGATTGGACGATTTACCAATTTGTTCTGGGACCTGATTTTTTTCTTCGTTCACTGAATATTCTAATATGCGGGGGGGGGGGGGGGGAAATACTAAAGAGTCAAACTTACAGTTACCATTTATCGTTTGACTGTGGGATTACTAATATCTTTTTTGTTTCTTTGTTTTTTTTTTTTTCGAATCAAAATCGATGTTCCAAGTACATTTGAATGATCTCCGACGCACCGTCACCTAAGGATGTTAATCATAATTAATTGCAAGCCTCAACGAGGTAAAAGTTCTCGTGTGACAACAGACGGAAGATGAATCGCCCGGATCGTGATCGCAGAGATAGAAAAAATGTGCGATTTAGTTTCAAGATTTTATCATCGAGGGGAAAAAAATTAAAACGATTATTCTCCGTTATCTAATCCCGTACTGGCAAATCTCTCAAGAGCGTCACAACGATAATCGCTAAGAGGATAAAAAAACAAATTGAAACTTGAATTTTTAATCGGTCACACTTAAATTCGATTCTTTCGATCAGAATTTTGTTTTTTTTTTTTCAAAAGAGGCCAGAAACGCGTTTTGGGATATCCTATTGTCGATATACTTTTCGATTTTTTTTTTTTCACATTGAGCAACCGTCAAGATGTTGGCAACACGATCGACGATTCGATGAGGATTTTTGTTTGTTTTCTTCAGATATTCGATGGCAAAACGATCGTCGCAACGGCAATTAAAACATCCAAATGGTCGTAATCCTTTCACGTAGAGATCATATTTGACGACGTACTTAACTTCGTCGTTGATAAACGAAAATTTCATCGACTCTGAACAGGCCTCGGGGCACCGGTGCCACGGTTCCACAACTAAAACACCTGGTAACGATTTTATGCTTATCCTAGAAGAAAAAGCTGGTATTTCTCTTTTTTTTTTTTCTTTCTTTTCACATTTCTCATCAATCTCAAGTTTTCTGTAGTCAATTTAACACGAAACTATCTCTCCCTCTCCTTTTCTGTCTTCGGGTTATGTATTTGAAAATAGCTTTGTTCATTTGTGATAACCATAAAATCATTTACGAGGTGTAGTACTCGCGTTCAATAAGCACTCGCTGTGGCGAGATTATTTCTCTTATGAGAAACGTTGTCGTGTTTTTTGTATTCATTTTTTTTTCTGTTTTTTTTTGGCCCCATGGCGGGGGCCCCGCTTCGTCGTTTTTTTTTTGCTCTCTTATGTTGGCTCGTTTCCAAGGTGATGCGCTTAGGCATTTCACACCTTGCTCACCACACTTGGTTTTTTTTTGGTATTTTGGCCACTACCGACGTCGGCGAGGGGGACGCGCGGGCGAGCGAGCGAGCGAGCTTTTGTTTCTTTGCTTCGCCGTTTTTTTTTCTTTAATCTTTTCTTTTCTTTTCTTTTCTTTATGGTACTGAATTTATAGTACCGTTTGTGAGACGAGAGTCAAACCAAACGACGCTTGATATTGCGTCGGTATCCTCGGACTTTCAGACCCACGGTGTCCAGCCCTCGTATAAAAGAGCAAGATTGTCAAAGCTCTGCGCCTCACGTATCACGTATTCCACTTGCTCGGCAGGTGTGTACTTTCGCAAGGGATTTGGATCGTATCCCTTGAGCTTTCCTCTCACACGACGCCATACGTTCAGCGCGTATACGTTTCTCTCTTGTACGGCTGAAACGACAAAAAAAAGACACATATAGTAACATTAAATAAGTTACCTATCGATATAGATTGCTGACAAGTAATTGTTCGAAATAATGGATTATTTCATTTGTGATGAAAATGATTAAGGGCAGGGTAAGGGTTTTCACTTTCGAAAAATCGATTTTTTTTTGTCTTATCTTATTGTTTAACAATTCAAGAATATGTCCTCAAAATTTTAAACCGGTCTAAGCAATATTCTTGAAGTTATTGTCTTATTAATCTCCTGGCCTTTAACGCTATACCTCTAACAGCTGCGGGCGGTCGGGCTAGCAGTGCAGCTGTCGAACAGGTATACAGTTTATTCATTGCTATTGTGTATATAGTATATAGTGTATACTATACACTACAATATTTTAAAAGAAGAAACGAGCTGGAATCCATGATTCTGTGTAAGTTGGAAAAAAAAAAAAATTTTCTTCACTTTTTTACTTCATAAACTTTAGACGCGTTTTTCTCAAAACTACTTTTTCAAAGTCCGTGTTCACTGCCATTTAAAAACTACTTGACCGATTCATTTCAAACTTTGTACACATTTTCTACATATAAAATACCTCCCCCCAACGTTTAGTTAAATTTTTTTTTTTTTACATTAAGGGTGTTTCCCACCCACAAAATGGCGGAATTTTTCGTGGAAAATAACAGTTCACACTTTAGATGGCCGCGAAAAATTTTTTAATGAAAAAAAAAATTATCAGAGAACGTTGGGGGGAAGATTTGATTATAATTTGACTAAATTTTCATGGTTTTTCCATTTTCAGATAATTTCCGGCCGAGTTATAGCGAACACCGCAAATTGTTTTTTTTTCCAAGACGTTCCGGGGGAAGCTCTGTTACGGGCTTATGCTTCAATATTTCTGCATGAAAAAATTACACAACATTGTCAAATGTATGGTCAATAATGTACAAAAGGTTCGAATAAAATTGCTCAATCCATATTTGAGAAAAAAAATCGCAAAAAAAGTGTTTTTTTTTACGCTGAAACACTTACCCCTCCCTCAAGTAAAGAATTAACTCAATATATTCATTTTTTTCAACATCATGACGGAAATTCTCTGACTCAGCTTCCCCTTCATTAACCGCGAATTCCCGTTCGATTGGTATAAGCAAAATAAAATTTCGTAAAAAAATTACCTTTCCCAGTGGCAGAATCTCTGACCAATGGAATTCCCTTCCGGGGACTGAGACAAACGTTCGTATCTTGTCTAATTAATTTTTTTCCTCTTCCCTTCGAGCCGCAAGAACTCTTATTTTTTCTCCGCCCTTTAACGGACGGTTCGTTGGCAAATTCCAACAAACGATCATAGAGCGTTGTAACGTTGCTCGTGATGTTATTCAATTGTTCCCTGACCTCGACGACTCTGCATGGATCGAGATTGTCCGATTCGAGTTCTTTAACCACGGTCGATAGAGCCTCGGTGAAAGAACGATAATCGGTCAAAAATTCATCGAGTCCGGCTATAGTCTCTTTCTTCGGCATTGTTCTCAACAAAACTCGTACGTCGGTCATTAACCAATGATGCTCCAATATTATACACTGTAATTCGCTAACGCGTTCACGAAGCGTATCCTCAGTGGTTGCTTGCGCCGATTGTTTCTCCTGAAGTAATTTATTCGTTTCGACAATAGCATCCGATATTATTATTTCGCCGCGTCTCAGCCAATTGCCGTCGACGTTGGTCTCCAGTTGCAAAAGCTCAACGAGACTCTCCTCGATCAGCGTAACGCTCGTCGTTAAATTACCTCGTAATACACAACTTTCTTCCCACTGTTTCGTTAATTTGAGAAAATTCGCGTCGTTACTCACGCTCTCGGACGTTCTCGTGCGCAAAGCCTCGTAGTGCAATATTGAGTTACAAGTATTCACGACGATAGCCGCTAAATTGTGCTGACGCGTTAATTTTTCGCAAGACGTTAGTACGGCATTGTCAAACGCCGACATAACTTCGCCGAGCGCTGGATTTGCGCCTGCCGCCCATTTTAATCGTTGAACGACGCTCGCCACGAGATTCTGTTGTTTATCGCGCGCTTCGCAAACGCGCGACTGGAGACCCGACAGTGCGGCCGCGGTTTTACGCAACTCGAGCATGAACGTCGAACGATCTGAAAAAAAAGAGAAAATTGAAACGATTTTATTGTCGTCATTTATTTTACTCGTACTTTTATTAAGGGGAGGGGAGGGTTTTAAAATTATTTTTTTGCATTTTTTTTATATTTTTTTTCTGAATGAACAATATGTCGAGAATATTGTGTATAAATTTTAAGTCAATCGGAGTAAAACTAACGGAGTTACAGCGTTTCAAACGATTACGATTACGTGATACGGGTTCACGTATAAAAAACTTTAAATCGATTTTCCCGAAAACGTCATTTTTGAAGTTTGTGAACATTAGAACTCAAAATCTACTGAACCGATCCTTTTGAAAATTTAAACATTACTTCTTCACATAAATCAACAGGTAATCAGGAGTTTTTTTTTTTTAATTTTTTCAATTTTTTAATATCAAATTAAGCGCGATTTTTTTTAGCTAAAATTGCATTTTTCACTTCCAAGTGCTGCAAAAAATAGAAAAAAAAAAAAAAAAAACTCTTCCTGATTACCTCGAGAAATACATCACCTTTAAAATGCATATCAATTTTTTTGTTTCGGATGATCCGGTAACGGCTTATTTATCAATATTTTTCATTGAAAATTTTTTCTGAGATACTCCAATAGTTGTACAATAATATGTAATTCTATTTAATAAAATTATATTACTCATGTCACCGCAAAAAAATCATAAAAATATGCTTTTTTTTCGCCTTTAAAACCCTACCCCCCCCCCCCCCCCCCCCTTAATCGCAGGAGGCGATAGGTTTCCGGAAGCCTAGATCCATGCAACCCATTGCCCCAAATTGACCAGACGTCAGCGTAAAAATAAAATAATAAAAGATAAAAATAAAAAAAACGAAGAAAAAAACTCACTGAGAGGATTAATAGGATTCAGATTAGATCTGACCAAACTATCCTCGTGTAGCCAATTATGAGCGGTCAATTGAAGCTGCAATCTCTGCAAAGTTGATCTCGCGACCTCGGCACCCTGTTGAACGAGCCTCGCGGTTTGTTTTCTTCTCCATGCGCCCTCGAGCGCGCTGCTCAAAGCGCTCGCTTGTCCCAATACCGAGCCCGAGAAGTAACCAACTTTCAAACACGAATCAACCATTTTCCGGCACAATTCCTCGATCGATACTTTACTCTCAGCCCCGATATCTCTCTGTTCGATCTCCGTACTGACATTCAAGCCCGTGCGTTGAAGCAAAAAGCAAATTGCAATAGCGAGCGTCTGTGACGTAACGCCGAGTAATTGTCTCGAGACGTAATCAGCGGTGAAGGTTTTAACGGGTTTGTTCAGTCTCTCGTCGTCGTAAACATTGGCTATTTCACCCTTGTAAGCTTTAGCGATATCGCGACACATGGCAAAGGATTCCTGTATAGTTTGCAATCTCTTTATGAGAAACATGTCATCAAGAACGCGTCTCGCCGATTCGTTAAGTACCGTAGCCGCCATCTCCTTTGCGTCACGAATTTGATCTATTTTGTTCCAACTGACCGGTACATCGAGACTCGCGAGCATCGAAACAAGACCGTTTCCTTCCATCTGTAATTTCTCGAAAAGTCCATTAAAACCCATGAGTAACATTTGTCCGGGTGTCAGTGTTTCGTCGAGATTTAATTCTCGTGTGTCGGCTTGTCGCGACAAAAGTGCCTCGAATCTCGTTCTAACGGCGTCAACGATCGTTCCCGCAACGGCATGAGGACTCTCCATATCCATGAGTATAAATCTAAGATGAATCTCCAATTGTGCGACAATGTCGGACAACGGTAGACCCGTGGAAACGATAATATCGTCGAGCTCGTTGATCATTCGTAATACAGTCGGTTCTTCGGTGATAATGGTTTTCAGAGCTTCCGGCAATATTATCATCTGATAATTGTAATTTAATTCTTGCAAACCTTTGTATATCGAATCGGCGCTTCTGAGACACTTGAACGAGAGTGTTATCGCTATATCAGGATCGTACGGATTGTTTATATCGTTCGTCATTGTCGTTTCGATGGACGACGGCACGAGACTCGACAATTGCACGATCAACGATGACATTAGACGCATTTCATCGAGAAACCAATCGCCTTCGCGCGACGTTAAATCAACGAGACACTCGCCGGCGCATTTAGCCGCACCTTCCATCATCAAATAACGCTTGTTTAGGGCGCAAAGCGCCGTTAAATTCACGCACTCGAGCGCACGCTCGGAATTTTTTTCACGATGCAAAAAATTCGTTATCTGCTGTCGCGATTCGCCGTAAGATTTTTCAATTCTCACGATCGACTCGGGCAAACCCTCGACGATCATTCTGTCGTAGTGTTTCTTAAATTTTTCATTACAATCGCTCATTATCGCCTGTACCTGATAGGCAAAAGCAACTGCCTGCTGTGCGCGCGGATCGTTTGGCATTATTTGATCGAAATTCGTCTCGTAACGCGCGACAATCTCATGACAAGTCTCGAGATTACCGGTACTCAGTAAATTACTCGACCACGCGTGATAGAGTACCGAACGATGTTGCGACATCGTTGACAGCGGATAGAGGCTACATATCGCCGAGTATTGGGACAGAAGATCGAGACAATTGCGAATGAGCAACGATTGTTGGGTCGCCAATTGTATGAGCTCGTTCTCAGACTGTTCGCACTGTACGATCGATTGATTTTGACCAGCGTTTTGGAGAAATTCTTTAACGAGATCGAAAACCAAATGTTCGTCGCGCGTTGATGATGGCGTACCAATCTCGACGAGCCATCTGCTCAATTGTCCACCTCGGACAGCGGCTAATGCGATCTGGGGAGCCAAACAAGCATGTACGATGAAAAATCTGAATATACATTAGGGTGGCCCTTAATATGGGTCAAAAAAAAAAATTGATCGCGCCGCCCTTCAAAGCGGTTCCGAATACTAAAAAAAAAACCTACGCGAAGCCCCAGCTATGTCCGTTAAGAGGAAGACGTGGCTGTAAGCATGAACTTAAATGTTAATATCAATTTTTCTTCATGATTGGAGAAATTTTGATTTTTTTAATCAAGTTTATGTGTCCATTTTTTTTTTAACTTTCCGAAGCTATTGTATATTGGTATTCAATATACAGATCGAATAATATGGTCCTCCATACTAGATTTGATGAGCGTTCAGGTCTGCCATCCTATTATTTTGGAACAATGGTTTGATTTAGCTGCTGTCAAACGTTTTTAATCATATCAAAATCAAACGTTAAATTTGCATCTTGTCAGAAAAATCTATTAGGTAAGAAGGATATAAATTCACGATAAACCATTCACATCAAACTTCCGGATCGGCCAGAATTGTTTTTTTTTTTTTTTTTTTTCAATTTTGTTAGAAGTATTCCTTGTGTGCTGAGATGCAAACATATTAATATTTCACTGAGATCAGACTTCCAGTGATGTGGATAAAAAATATATTTGAAAATTACTTCGGAAAGTTAAAAAAAAAATTGACACATAAACTATATTTAAAAAATCAAAATTTCTCCAATCATGAAGAAAAATTGATATTTAAATTTAAGTTCATGCTTACAGCCACGTCTTCCTCTTAACGGACATAGCTGGGGCTTCGCGTAGGTTCTTTTTTTTAGTATTCGGAACCGCTTTGAAGGGCGGCGCGATCAATTTTTTTTTTGACCCATATTAAGGGCCACCCTAATATACATAGGTGCAAATTGAAAATTGCATATTATTTTCTCGTCATTTTTTCGCGTACACCAAATCTTCCTGTATTCTTGAAAAAGCTTTGTCAATATGTCCTTTTTCATAGAGTGCGCAACATGCACGTTTCAATTAGCACCATTTTATTCAACGATTTTATTAATGACTTTTTGGACTTATCGTTATTATTATTATTATTATTATGGAAAATCAATGTTGTTAGTATCTTCAATATGATTGATTCTTCTTTTTTTTAGATTTTCAGACTATCGAAAAGTACTCAAATTATGATCGAATAATACTTTTCTTAATTGGAATTATTTTTCGAGGATCTTAATGGTTAGCAGAGTTTTTAATATTTAAAAAAAAAAAAGAAAAGAAATATTAGTTACTTACATTGTGCATAACAATTTGTTTCTCGCATTCTTCCATCTTATCCTTGAGATCATTTTTTGCCTTTTCGTGAGAATCCCTGGCTCTCTTGAATGTTGCGTATCGTCTTCTAACCGTGTAAAGTGCGTGCGAGGGACCTATAGCTTGTGCCTCCTTCACAAGACGCAATTGTTGATGACGATCCTGTAGCAAATCCTGACACTGTCGCGAGGTGTCCGTAGCCTCGAGCCATCCCGTCAATTCGCGAGACAACAGTGGCAATATTGCCGCCAAGCGATCCCTTGCGATTCGTGATAAATTGCGAATTTATTAAATCTCAACTATATCCCCGTTCTTTTTTTTTTTCTCACAGAGGAAACTTTGCTAAATACGCAAATATTACGAGGTAGCAATGCTCAATCTGCACAATTTTGTTTTCCTTTCGATCAATCGAAAGTCCCATAAAATCCGGTACCATTAAGGCCTTACATACGTCGAGAATTTTCAAAAAATCGATTTTTTTTTGTTTACAGATTATTATTCCTTATAGTCTTAGGCGTATTTCTGTGCAAGCTGATTGTAAAAATTCCCCATAGTTCAAAAGTTATTGTAGATAATGTGACTGCCCGACGAAAGGACAAAGGTCTGACGCGCGCCTACCTGAGTTGAGTTGATTGAACAATTCGTCGATTAGAAAAAAATAAACAACAACAATTTTTTACTGACAAGGAAGGCGTACAATATAAAGCTGGAATGGGAGATTAGACGTAAGTTAACTAAATAAATTTAAAAAATTCTTACAGTTCTTGCTCCAGTCGCGCGCGACTTCGAGCGAAACGCGCTTGAAACTTTAAACGCGTTTTTCTCAAAACTACTTTTTCTGACACGGTCGGCATGATAACTCGTACGGTTTTTAATATTTTTTGATGGTTTTTTTTTTCAAATATTCGGAATTGTTTTTTCTATAGTTTGTCGAGTCGGATTTTAAAAATTATAATTAGAACATTGTATAAAAACAATTAAAGTGTGACTTTTTTGACACAAACTTAACATTTTTTTTTAAATCACCGTAAAAATCCGGCTCGACAGACTTCCTACCCCTTCGTAAGGTATACTACCTTATTTTACAAGAATTTCTTTACATTTTGCAGATCCGTCAACATTTGAGGAAGAAATACTGCCGACCGTGGAGCAACTTTTTTTTTACAGTGCTTCAAAAAATGTGATTTTTCATGTTGTAATTTAAAAAAAAAAAAATTGAAATAAATTTTTTTACAAACTTAACACAGTAATAAACAATGTGTAAGAATTTTTTTATCAATTTCTATTTCTATCCCCCCTAAAAACAGTTTTTCTTTTGGTACGTTTTCGGTACCGCTGGACGTATGTAAGGCCTTAAACTTTTTTATTTTATTTTTTTGTGCAAGAAAGCAGCAAACGCAGAGGGTGATGCTAACTTTTGTGCTGCAATATTTTTTTTTTCACGAGAACAAAGCTTCCTCGATGAAGATTGAGAAAAATACGAATTCTTATCCTCGAACCTGTTGGCCAACCACTCGGCCCTAATTTCCGCCGCTCTAACGGCGAACATTGCTCTCGTTAGTTCTCTCTCGAGCTGTTTCGTTCCAATTCCCGTGCGTCCTGCCCTCGGCTGGCATGACCCATACGTGGCAATTCCATTTTCACTGCCGGCCCTCCAGTCCACCAGAGGATCATAAACGAAAGCCTCGAGAAGGGTGAGAAGGGTTTCACGACCCCGTCGCATTACCGTCAGCGTGTGTTCGCAAGCTAATCTGAATATACCCTGAAAAAAAAAAAAAAACAGATAAATTTAATTAGTAACGGCAAAGCTCAGATTACACGATTCGTAAAATATTCCTATCGACGGCTGAGAATTCCTAAACTCGCGTCGTTATCGCGTATCGATGGGAATATTCGTCGGAAACCGAAACGCGACGCGATAATCGCCTCGTACAACTCTTGTTTTCTGTGATAAAAAAAAAAAAAAAATCGTCGTTAAAGAACAGAATTCGATGGATCATTAGTATTTCTCTGGTCAGTCGGATGTTATCTTAATCGTACGGATGCTCTAGTAATCGCGCAAAGTTTATTATTTCGAATAAATCGATCGGACTGTTAAATAAAACGAAATTTCATTAACACGGCATTGTGTAATTATGTCGCTAAAGGAACGGGACCCAAAATGTGCGGTGAACCTCGGAGAGCCTACCGTTGATAGGGACTCGCTAGATTTCACCGAATATTACATCTACTGGGCTATATTGGATGTTTCGATATTCGTTGTCATAGTCGTTGGTAATATACTGACGATTCTCGCTGTTCGAACGACCCGTAAACTTCGTGAAGTCACGTCCAATACTTTCGTTCTCAATCTTGCAATATCCGATCTGATGGTTGGATTATCGATAGCCTATCAGTTTGCATTCTACATATACAAACATCTCGGTGATCGAGAAACGCCGTGCGTAATGCGTTTCGTTCTGTACATTCTTGCGTGCTCATTGAGCATGTACAGTCTAATCGCTATTGCCATTGATAGATACATCGCTGTCATACATCCGTTGAAATACGCTCGTAGTATAACAAAAACGACCGTTAATATTATGATCGTCGTTGGTTGGTTCGGGGCAATCGTGATTTCGACCATTCCGATCTATTGGAATAACTTCGGATCGGTTCTGCACTGCGAATTTGAGAATATTCTACCGAGGTGCAGTTTTTTTGTTTATTTTCAATTTTTTTTTTGCCGGTGACTATGTTGCACCGTACGACATTGAAATGATGATCGTTTAAAAAAATTTCAGATACTACACGGTCGGTATTTTGTGTCCGTTGATTTGCATTATATGGATAGGCTTGCTTCTACTGTACTGGCGAATTTGGCGAGCAGGAAGAATTCACACACGTCGTCTCCGAGAAATTGGCTTCGTTGATCCGGCCCTCGATGATTGCAAAGGCTCGAAGGTAAATAAATATATCTGTATTTAACCAAAAAGATAAGAGACGAAGTGTAATATGAATATTCAAAGAATCGTGACGAATGAAAATCGTTCGTAACGAATCGTCATAAGGGAAGAGAGACGAGAAAAAAAAACAGGATAATTTCTTTTATCACAGGTGGTCCTCTCGATATTGGGCTGTTTCTCGATATGCTGGCTTCCTTATCTAATCATAGTGTGCACGACACTCTTCCGCTTCAGTCCAACCGGATATATTTACAAATCTCTAATCGCACTGGCAATGTCTAACAGCGGCATAAATCCGTTTATTTACGCATGGAAAAGTAAACAATTTCGAAAAGCATTTTACGAACTATTGTGCTTTAAGACGAACAATCGTAAGGACAACAACACTAGTCTCAATGATAATCTGGAGAGAGAGAATCAATCGACGAAACGTGAAATCGGCTGATTTGTGAATACACGAAATATACGAATTAACGAAATTGTAGTACTAATATTTAAGAGATTAACAATAGAATTATTTCGAGGCAATTGATGGTAAATATGGAGCAAAGGGGACCCACTTCCGATTGACTTGCCTTTAATATATGTTGTGTAGGGACCCTTCCTGAACAACTTTTTCCTCAGACACAATTGGGGGTCGTTATTTATTAAAAAGTTATTAACAAATAAAGTTAATAATTCACATAGCTATTTTCCTTATACCAGCCAGTCCTAATCATCTTGTCCTTCACATTTGTTGTTACGAATACACCCCTGAGTAGCATACAAAAAGTTTTATCCGTCGCTCATTGTTTGTTAAAAAGTTATTAACAAAAAAAAAAGTTATTGGTTTGGGTTTTTGGTTTGGGTTTTTGGTTTGGGTTTTTTGTTTGGGTTTTTAGTTTCGGTTTTTGGTTTGGGTTTTTGGTTTGGGGTTTTTGGTTTGGGTTTTTGGGTTTAGGTTTTTGGTTTGGGTTTTTGGTTTAGGTTTATTTTGGATGTGTTGGGTTTGTTCGTTTAGGTTGTTAGGTTAGGTTGTTTAGTTGGGTCGCTTGTTTGGATTATTTCGGTTGTTTTTGGTTTGTTTAGGATATTTGGGTTTTTTGTTTGTTTTGGATTTGTTTGTTTATTGGGTTTGGGTTTTTTGGTTTGGGTTTGTTTTGGATTTGTTTGTTTATTGGGTTTGGGTTTTTGGTTTTGGTTTGTTTTGGATTTGTTTGTTGGTTTTGTTCGTTTGGGTTTTGGGTTTGTTTGTTTGTTTGTTTGTTGGGTTTGTCTGTTTGTTTCTTTAGGTTACTGGGGTTGTTTCGGGTTCTTTTCGGTTTGTCTACGGGCTGGTATGCGGTGGGGGCAGGGGGGCCACAGCCCCTCCGGTCATACGTGTACTGGCCACCATGCAAGTATTTCATATTCTATTTATGAATTTTCTTTTGTTAATAACTTTTTAACAAACATTGAGGACGGATAAAACTTTTGGTATGTTACTCAGGGGGATATTCTTAACAACACATGTGAAGGACAAGATGATTGGGACTGGCTGCTATAAGGAAAATAGCTATATGAATTATTAATTTTATTTGTTAAAAACTTTTTAATAAATAACGACCCCCAATTGTGTCAGAGGAAAAGGTTGTTCAGAAAGGGTCCCTAGACAACATATATTAAAGGCAAGTCAATCGGAAGTGGGTCCCTTTTGCTCCATATTTACCCAATTGATCCCTTGCAGTTTTGTGAAAAATATTCGAAGTTCGGGTCGCCATTTCTTTTTACTGATTTCAACAACAAAATTAATTGAAACGTTCGTTTTAGCTGAATTTCTGATGAAAAATCCAATGGTGTTAGTTATGTTGATTTGTATTCGTCATATAATAAGATTCGTGAGCGGGTTAACGTGACAATTGATTTTGAAACAGAAAAATCTGCCAGTTCTTTTTTATACAGTTAAAAATGTATTAACGAGGATTAATAACTTACTTCAACTCCGGTAACTCCAAGAGCGTACTTGATGTTTGGCGTCATTCGAAAAGGCACCTTTTCCGGTACACGCAAGATTTTTCCCTTCTCGAAGCAAACATTGTAATCAACGTGCACGACCTCGCCGGTGTTGAGATCAACGAGTACATTGTCCAAATGGCGATCACCGAGACCGATTATGTAACCGATTATTGACATCACAGCGACTGAATAGGAGTAATTTTTCGTCGCTTGCCACCAATTGCCCGAATTAATGCTGTTGCACCAGATCTCTCTGGAAATTCGAGAAAATAACACAGACAAAAAAAATACAATAAGTCATGGATAATATCAATGACAAAGAGCAAGTAAAAAGAAATCAATTAATCGTAATTTCTCCGCCAGTATGACGGCCCCTTGAGAGGGAACCCCTCGCCCAATCCGGAAATAATTCATTGAGTAGCAAACGAAAATTCGTGAAAAACGACCCTTTTTGAGCCCGTTCACAGTGGGGTTCCCCCTTAAGCATAAAAAATAAAAGCAAACACAAAAAAAAAACCCATAAATCAACTAACTTTGCGAGAAGATCATTCGGCGTCTCAGCCATAAGATCCGAGAGTACTTGTTTAAGAACCGGAAGCGGCCATTCTTTTCGATTCTCCAACGGTATACCACGTTCCTTGAGTTGAGGCGCTAATTTATTATAAAATAAATCGGATGGTCCCATTACGCTGGACTGTCCGCCTTTGTTACTGGCCATTGAGCTTTCGCGCTGTTGCCAACGTTTGTAGAGCGTAAAAAGCGGTGTAACACCGTCGACCCATTGTATGAGACCGGATCTTGGGCCAAGCGGTATGACGGAATAATGACGAGCGCGATAAATCTTACGCGAGTCGTCGCTCCTCGATATCATCGTGTTGCATATACTCAAAAATTGCATTATTCTCTCGTCGAGATGTAGATCCTCGAGGCCCTTGAACAGGTACGTGTAAACGTGTCCGTCGGAACCGTGAAAAACGAGTTTTTTCGGTTTTGTTTTCGTCGGCAATATCTGTACGTTATTGTCGACCGAACGGATTGTTACGATGCTTTTATCGATTCTCGATACGCCGGGCATAGCGATACCGGTGTCCCTCATAGAGGCTAAAACCGGACTTATGTCGGCCATCGAGAGTTTATAAGAACCGCGTTTGTTGATTCTCTGTGACAATTTAGCCTCGAGCTGTTTCAACGGCGCAAAAGCGAGTCTCGGTCTCGAGGGATTTTTCGGATTTTTCAAACGTTGTATAACATCCTCGATGCACGGTCCGAATTTCTTGATAAAGAGCTTTTCGTGAGGCGTCTCGGCGGGGCCCGACGTTGCGGACACGAGATTTTCAAGTATAAAAATCACTGGCGTGAGGATTATTCGGTGTTTCTCAGCTATGAGCTTGTCCTTTTCCTCCTGACTCAGCATAACGTTAATCTGCACTTTCTCAACCTCGAGCTCGAGCTGCTCGAAGCGCGTCGCTATTTCACGATGATGCTGACAAAAAGTCGCCAGCCAAAGTTCGTCCCAGAGCAAAGTTATACGTCGCAATTCTTTCACGAGAATTTTAACGTTCTTCACCGAATCCTCGATACTGCTCTCGAGACAATCGTTCAATTGGGCGAAACAAGCTTCCATACAGCTGCGCTCTTCGTCGGCAAGACGACGAGGACAAGTCTCTCTCGAATCACTGACAATTATGGAATTCGAATTTTCCGCGTGATCTACATTTGTCTCGTTAATCCTGGAATCTCGATCGTTTATCGCGTCAATATCGTCGTTTGATAATTCAAGATTTTCTCTTTCATCGCGATCCTCAATCTCTTCGTTCTCATCCTCGTCGTCGTAATCGTCCTCATCGTCCTCGTCAGCGTCGAGTATCGTTGTTGTCTCGTCGTTGTGAGGACGGCGCGGCTCAACGAATACACCGACAACAGCCGGAAATGTAATCAAATGCGGTGTATTAGTGGCAATACGACAGAGAAGATCAGAAACTCTCGTACGCACGTAAGACTCGGGATGACTGAGTCTCGAGAATAATTGTGGTATTATTGCCTTCCAGGGACCTGTCGGGGTCGTTAATAAGCCACTTTCGAGAACATTTTGCAACTCAAGAGCGTGTTTAACGATCAATCTGAGGAGCCTAAGTGTCGCTGTTATGGAGGCGCAATCGTTGCTATCGTCATTGGCCAATTGTAAATATTTGAAATAAGCATTCGAGGATAGCTCGTAGTAAGAATAAATTCTCTTTTGCGCCTGTCGCCATACATCAACGAGCATTGACAAATGTTTATTACTCGCGCGATTCAATGCTCCAACGTTGCGCAATTGATTTTCAATCATTTCCGCTGTATTCGCCGGTCCAATCGTCTCTATGACGGCCTCGTCCTCCTGTACACTGTTGTTTTGGCTCAGTATAACTAAAATCGCTAGTACATCACTTTCGCGAATATCGTGCGGCAATAAAGCACGAATAGTCGTACGATCAATCTCCGTCAGCTGTCCCGCTTTCGAATCATCGACGATTTTTTGTCCCCACTTGTAACACCAATCGGCGAATGTTGACCATGCAACGGGCAATTCCGGACACTGATTCACGCCCAATTGTATCAATTTTCCGGCGATCATGTCATTTTCCGGTATCAGCTCGATCGTTTGTCCAAACAATTTTTCCATCAATCCGTCGTTGTGACGCGACTCGAATATCAAAAGTTTTTCCAATTGTATATTATCCATTAACGGTACATCGGGTTTTATCCATTTTGCCATTGTCAACAATAATCTCGTGCCCGTTTCGCGTAAATCGCTCGATTGTTCACCGTCAACGATAGACTCCGATATACCGAGCGACGTGGCGCTACAAATTTTCAATGCATCCGCGAGATTATCCATGCTGTAGAGAAGCTTCGAAATTTCTCGAAAAGCTCGGATAACATTAAAGGTCCATTTAACACGTACGTCATTATCGATTATCAACGATTTTATGTCGGTCAGGTTACAACAATCATCGAGAGAAATTCCACCCAGAGCGTCATTGTTGAGCTTGAAATATTTGACTATTTGACGACCGGCGAGTTTATAATTACCCGTTTTTCTCGCTGACTTTATAACATCGAGACGCAAACTTGCTAGTTGATCGTCCGAGGAAGAATCCTCGGTCATTCGAACGTAGTAATCCGACCACCAGAGTATTTCGTTCAGAGCTTTGCAATCGAGATCGTAATTGGTATTATGGCATTTTACATTATTGCCCGAGAGTTGAAATGAATTATAGAGATTCTGTGAATTTTTTATTACATCCTCGAGACAACGCGACGAGTATTGAACGAGAATCGAATCGGTCAGATGTTCCGACGGTGAATTACGCAAGCCTTCTTCCATAGCCATCGAGGCAATTTTCCTACAACGATCGATATCATCGATGAAATTATTTTTTTTCTCACCCGTGCTCAATCTCATGGCTATATTGGTAAGTGTATTTGAGCATTCGATCATCGTTGTGCTCGAGCTCCAATTGCCGGGATTCTTCTCATCGAGCAACGACCAATCGGCGAGCTCTTCCAACGTTGACATTTCGCAATTTTCAAATTTCTTCAAACACTTAGCCTGCTCGAGAGTAAAACTTTTCGTCGTGTATTTCCGTAATCCTTCGTTACGCTCGTCCTTGAATAACTCGGTTTCGCAAATTTTCCATTTTTCCATACGTTCCCAATCGCAGGTCGCTCGATAACATCTCGTTAGATGTTCCATTGCGAAAGCGTCAATCTCAATTTTCATCGATTTTCCGGACTCTTCGGTTATCTCGTCGTTCATGAAATTCGACAATTGAATCACACTTTCGTAACGGTCAGCAGCGTTCTCATAATTTTCGGCAGCTTCTTCGACGACCGCTTTTAACCATTCAAATTTTCTCTCCTTTTCTCTTGTCCAAACGTAAAGACCCCGTAGAGCCTCGGTTTCGCCGAGTTTTACAAGTGCCACGGCTGTACACATTGCCGCACGCTCAAATTCTGTCCCTTGTGTGAGTTCGGCGTTACTCAGATTTTCCAAAAGACGCTGTGAATTGCGCAAAGCGCTCGTTGACAAACCAGCGTGTAGCGAAACAACGCATAGAGCTAATCTCACGCGATTTAACCATTCTTTGCAGGTTGATTTGTTGGTGTGAAAAAATGTTCTAACGGGTTTTGGTAGAGGCAAAAGAGCAACGGCACAACCCTCCGAGGCATTGTGTATCGAACGCTCGAGATGCTCGAGAAACTCAACGAACAAACGTACTCTTGTGTGCTCGTGAAAATCATAATCCAAGGCTTTCTCGTCGTTTCTGGAAGCGTCGTTTCGCGATGAAGCTTGTGTCTCACGAGCGAGCGTCTTGAGAGCTCCTTCGATCGTTGTAAATGTATCTTGAGGTTTGCCCAATGGTGTTCGTAGCTTGTTTATGACGCAGTGATGTGCGGCTTCCATGCCGCTCCAAAAATACAGAAAGGAACGATTAGTCAAACCCAATTCGCGCATTTTTGCGACTGTCTCAAAGGAGGATCTGCAATTATTAAAAATCATATTTTCTCATAAAGTAGATGTTTGTTTTTGTACATTTTTTATGTCGATTTTATGGAAGTAACGTTGGTCCGACGAAACCATCGACAATTTTGCGGAACAACAAAATTCCAATTGGTCGTTGCGAAGGCTTTTCGAAATATTGCAGAGAAAATTCACTTATTCGGATACTCACACGGTTGGCCAGCAAAGAGTGAATATTTCGGACAGATCGGAAGCGTTAAAGTCGTAGTCTTGAAGTAGAAATGCCATGTAAGATTTCAAATGTTGTCCCTGCATCTCGCCAGTGCGATTTGCGCTGTTATTGTTTGAACCACGCATGTGAAGTCTCTCAGCAATGATCAGCGACTCGATGGAGTAACGATCGATCGATCCAAGACGCTTTAGCAAAAAAAAAAAAGAAAAATATATGACAATTTTTGTTATCGCGTCAAAGAGGAAGGTGAACAAAAAAAAAAGGAAGACAACAATGAGAAAACATACTTTCGTTTCGGAACGAAGATACTGACTGTTGAGTAACGAGATGACGATATTTATCGGCACATTAGTCAACAATTGTCCGTAATTAGTGCGAACGGCTTCGTGACAAGAAGTGAGATTCAACATCGCAAGATTAACGATACCCGTGTAAACGTATTCGGGCCAAATTACCCTTCTGTCGCCACCGACGAGTACTTTGAAACTTTCACAAACGGCCAGAGCAATTTTAGGATTTGTGCTCGAGCCACGTTTCAACAGACTCGCGACAATCGCCCGACATTCCTCGGTCTCCTTCAATATTCCAATATAATTTTCCGCCTGTGTGAAAACTTCTTGCATCCATCGGGAGATTAACGATAATGTGCGATCTTCCAATTTAGTCTCGAAGGCTTTGCCAATTAGATCGAGAATAATTGACAGATGACCGCTCGTCGGTGATGTCGTTGGTACTTCGAGAGCACCGGGAAACATGTCGATTGGACGACAAGTATTCGTTCCCGTTATCAGGCTTGAACTTCGCACAAAATGATTGTATCTCGAACAATGAGCGTAGAGCAAATAGAGAATCGAGTATTGCAAGAGAGGACTCGACGTGGATAATGCACGATCGTATGGTCGCAATTTCACAGCGAGCAATTCTAGTATGCTCGGTTTTAGTGCCCACATACCGATTATCGAATTACTCGCGTTTGCTGAAAATTAAAAGAGTAATTCGTTTTTAATTAAATTAATGTCGTTTTTTTACGCGTTTTAATATGAGCAAATATCCATGTGTCGTTCGAAAACTTTCTACAACAGTGCCGATTAAGGGCGGGGTAAGGGTTTTCACTTTCGAAAAATCGAATTTTTGTTTTTTGTCTTATCTTGTTATTTAACATTTCAAGAATATGTCCTTAAATTTTTAAACCGATCTAAGCAATATTCTTGAAGTTATTGTCTTGTTAATCTCCTGGCCTTTAACGCTATACCTCTAGTGTATACTATACACTACAATATTTTAAAAGAAGAAACGAGCGTCAGTTTGTCGTTAGACGTTCGTCTGTGTAAGTTGAAAAAAAAAATTTTTTTCTTCACTTTTTTACTTCACAAACTTTAGACGCGTTTTTCTCAAAACTACTTTTTCAAAGTCCGTATTCACTGCCATTTAAAAACTACTTGACCGATTCATTTCAAACTTTGTACACATTTTCTACATATAAAATACCTCGCCCCAACGTTTAGTAAATTTTTTTTTTTTTTTACATTAAGGGTGTTTCCCACCCACAAAATGGCGGAATTTTTCGTGGAAAATAACAGTTCACACTTTAGATGGCCGCGAAAAATGTTTAAATGAAGAAAAAAAAATTATCAGAGAACGTTGGGGGGAATATTTGATTATGATTTCACTAAATTTTCATGGTTTTTCATTTTCGGATAATTTCCGGCCGACTTATAGTGAACACCGCAAATTGTTTTTTTTTCCAAGACGTTCTGGGGGGAAGCTCTGTTACGGGCTTATGCTTCAATATTTCTGCATGAAAAAATTACACAACATTGTCAAAAGTATGCTCAATAATGTACAAAAGGTTCGAATAAAATTGCTCAATCCGTATTTGAGAAAAAAAATCGCAAAAGAAGTGTTTTTTTTAACGCTGAAACTCTTACCCCTCCCTTAAGATATTGAGATTTGTGAAAATCGATGTCGTTCGTAGAAGGAACTATTTTCTTCTCTACATCTTCGTATCTCTAAAATATTAATAATTTTCTCCAGACTCACCCAAATCGGTAAGAGCTCGTAGCAAGAATACAACGACCGTCTGAGCATCAGATTTTTTGTAATGAACGTCAGCGAGTGGATTATCGGCAACGAGCTCTTCGGCGTTAACGACAATGAGCCTGTAAGCGATTTCAAAATCCGCAAGTATATACCGATAAGCCTCTTGCAACAGCGGTATATTTTTCAATCCAAGCAAGCTGTGATAAACGCCGAGGCTCGCATTTTGCACAACGACCGAATTCATAAAGCGCAATTTAAGAAGCGACGAATTTTGTCCAAGAAGTTTGTGCACGAGTTCGAGCGGTAAATTGGCCGAAACTTCACGAATTACTTTTGATATTGTGTTCAACGTCGACACAACAGTAACGTCGGAAAATATATACATTTTTTCCAACTGTAAATCGATGAATTTATAGAGAAGTTGATGATTCTTTGTGACGCGACTTTGTAGATAACCGAGAAGAAGATAAGCGCATTCGTTCGATACGACAATGAGTTCTTCCTTCTCGCGCGAAAGATCGAGATTTTTGTCATTGCCGCGTCTCTTCGAATCGATGGATTTCAACAAATTAACGAGATAACGTTCTTTGTCCTTGACCAATATGTCCTTTCCCTCGATGACGATACGGGAATTCTTTCTGTCACCCTTTTTTCCTATATTCAGTGTTTTCATTATTCTGAACAAGTTCTCCTCGTTTAATTCATTGTCGGCAACGGTTTTAAGTAACGTATCGATATTACGCTGCGAGAGATTCATACTTCTCATGCACTCTGTGAGACTCTCGGTGCTCCGGTGACAAGTCTCGACGTGATTGTTCGAGACCAACTCGCTCTGTTGTTCCTTGTCATTGAGCTCAATGGCTTTCACAACTGTTCGTAGCATTTTAAGGAGACATTCGGTCAAAAAGCTCCATTGAACAATCGGCGTTACGTTCGGATTTAAATTTTCGCCAACGCTCTTTGTCACGGTATTGAAGACGGATATCAGCGACGCAATTCTAAGAATACATTCTCGTGGTCCCGGTGACGATTCTTCACCGGGTGAACTGCGTCCCGAGCCTGGCAAACACAATTCCTCGTCGTAACTCTCCATGTCCTCGAGAAATTGGCCCAAAAGCGTGAGAGTAAATTGCAAATCGGCTATCCAAAAATTTCGCAATCTCTGGAGACTTCGACTCGCGTAAGAGACAATGGCTTTCGGTTGAGTATAATCGATGTGCCATCCTACGAGTATATCGACGGAATCGCGGAAATGATTGGAAAATGTCTCTGGATAAGAATCAATGACGAGCAATATCGCGTCGACCGTTGAGATCAAGAGATCCGGCCTGTCGACGTTCTCAAGAGTCGATTGTAGACGCGACATGATTGCCTGAAACAAAAAAAGAACAAACGTGAGATAAAAGTGTCAGTAAATAGTAGTAAGGTTTCTTGATAAAGGGAAAAAAAAATGATAATCGTGTAAAATATCCAACATTCTTTTTAGGTGTAACAAATTTAATATCGCCCGCATCTTGAAGGGCATATTAATAATATACGAGGGGGGACCCAAAAAAACGGGAATTGCGCTGCGGCGGGGAGGGAGAGTGGGGCACCCGTTGTTCGACCAGGTGTCCGTTGGGGACACGTCTCCTGAGTTAGTGTGCGAAGCTCTGTCGCCGTGAGTGCATCGGTTCGCCCGTGGGAATTTTTGTAGTGAAACAACTTTTTCCATTTCGGCGAAAACGTGATGGCCGATTGTCGAGAGCAACGCGCGGCTGTGAAATTTTGTTTCCTGTTGGGGAAATCGGCCGCGGAAACTACCGTATTGCTTAAGACTGCTTATGGAGATGCTGCCCAAAGTAAAACCAGAGTCTACGAGTGGTTTTCACGTTTTAAAAATGGAGAAATGTCAATTGAAGACCAACCCCGTTCAGGACGCCCCTCAACGTCAAGAAGTGACGAAAACGTCGACAAAATCAATGCTCTCATTCGTGAAGACCGTCGCCGAACCATTGATCAACTCTGTGAGATGTCTGGGATATCATGGAGTTTAATTCAGAGGATTTTATCCAAAGATTTGCACATGAGCAGAGTTGCAGCGAAATTTGTCCCTCGCCTTCTCACAGACGAGCAAAGGGAGCGTCGACTTCAGGCATGCTTTGAACTTCAAAATTAGCTCGAAGAGGACACTGAACTTTTTTCCAAGGTGATTACTGGTGATGAATCGTGATGCTATGGATACGAGCCCGAAACAAAGCAGCAATCAAGCGTTTTGCCACTGTGGAGGAGGTAAAACAAAAATCGCTGGAAGGCCTAAAGAACATCCCGATAAGTGAATTTAAAAAATGTTTTGAACATTGGAAGGATCGTTTGCAGAGGTGCGTTGTGGCCAAAGGAGAATACTTTGAAGGTGATCAAAATTTGGTGTAAAAATATTTAAAAATAAAAAAATTATGACGAAATTCCGGTTTTTTTTTGGGTCCCCCCTCGTATATGGAGTGCAACGTTTTATTAAAATAATAGTAATAATAATAAATAACGTATAACATTTACCACAGAAAAATCTTTCAGTTTTGGTGCATTGGAATCCAATTTTAGGGTCTCTACCAACGATTTCATTAATAAACATTTCACTTCGTCCTTACGCTCGTTCGAATATTTGTTGAATATCCATTCCGTGTATCTGCCAAGTAAATATAACGATCGTTGTCGTCAATTACATTTTAAAGGTAAAATTTGTAATTTTATCAAGTTACCGTTATTCTTTTATTAGCATTATCATCGAACGCATAAAAAATGGTATGTTTTTCGAAATGTTATTGAGAAGAAAATTCAATTTTGGGCTATTAGCGATAATTAAAAACTTCGAATCATTTGATAAATTTTTCTGTATATTAGAATATAGGAAATGAAAATCTCGTACCTCTTGAAATCTTGATCAGTCGCGTATCCAATGTGTGCCAAGCACTTAGCAACTTGTTGCTTGGCGTCTATTCCGGGTCCGGTGTGCAACAAGTCGAGCAAACTCTCGCATATCAGCTCCAAATTTCGTCTAATGGATCTTTGATTTTCTAACGCGAGCGCGTTCTCTTGTATCTGCTTGCAGAGACCCAAAAAATGCTCGTAATCGTCCTCCCGACACAAGCGTCGTAGGAGCTTGGTAATTCTAGAATCCTCTGCAATTACTCCATTGATTATCGTGCGACATTATTTAGAGAAAATCGTATGATTTTTGTGTGTTATTTTTTGGGGACTTTTTTTTTCGGGGGAAACGATACCCCGCGCATACGCGGTACGAGGAACCCACCGTTTAATCTTTTGTCGTCGTAACATCTGCTCTGGCAGTTGTCCTGATTCTTCAACGATTCTTGAAGCTTGCCTCTCGTTGAATTATGGTAGCCTGATTCTGTATTTGTTTCTCTGTCGCCTGATGATTTTTTAAAGCCTCGAACTCTCGTGCCACCGCGCCCATGCTCGTTCGAGCTACCGGTACCTCCGCGAGCCATTCGAAATTCATTTCGAGCACCTCCGCTGCTTCTGTAATTCGTTTTAACGCCCTCATCTTAAATTCCAATCCCAATTTCACCATTCCACAAGCGAGCATATTTTATCATCAATTTTTGTCGTCACCTTGGTTTGTAACGCGACGACGTATGTTCGCTCGAATTACGCTGACTTACGACCAGAGTACCTCTCTGCGCTCCGTGCTCCGTCGTATCGCCTTCGATATCGCGCTTCTCGTGTTTATCGACTTTTTCGCTCTTATCAAAATCGACCTCTCGCAAAAAACCAGCCGAATCGTCGCGAAGCTCCGAGCTCTTTGTACCTCGTAGCTTCGTACCGGTATTAGCATTTGCACAGCTATTCATCACATCACTCTACGGGTGGTCGGCATGACCGCGTGAAGAGCTCGAATACCAATTTTTTCCTCTCGTTATTCACCATTCAATCTATAAATCCTCTCTGTGAATAATCTAAAGGAAAAAAATCAGAAAAAACAAACCAAAACAATTAATAAAATATACTCTTGTGGGATAAAATGAAAAAATGAAAAAATATAAAAAAATATGGAGAAGAAAAAAAGTGAAAAAGAAACGTGTGTGTTTCAACAGTGTGGGATAATGCTAATGTGATATTGCACGAAATGGGGTTATCCCAAATGACAATGAGCACTCTTGGCACAGTGGACCATTCGGAAGTTTCTTTTTTTTTTCCTCTTAATGTACAGTTGTACAATTAAATATAGTAATGTATAAAACGCGATAGATACTCGTCAATCAATCACAGTCGAAATAACGAGTTACACGTACTTATATACACATATATATATATATATATATATACCGAACAAAGTGTGTGTATATTCGTGCCACCAAAAGTGCTACGAAGAGAAAACACCAACAGCACAGCTGGCAGGAGTATCGACAATTAGGCATATATATATATATATATATACACATATGTAACAATATAACCTTTCTCAATTTGTCCACTTTATTGTCCCAGTGTTTAAAATCAACTCGTACTCGAGTACAAGCTGTAAAGTACAAAAAGAGGCTTGTTACGTGGGTTGTTTTTTTTTTACCTGCCGGAGGAAATTGCGCGCACAAAGCTCGTAATGTTTCTAGCGAATTGAAAATTGAAGAAATAATCTTCAATGTAGCCAGTTTGGTAATCACGGAACACACACGCCAATGTATATTTTAGCCGCAGTAAACGCGATGTCGCATTGTCGGCATTATCCGTTTCATAAGGGCGTACGTGCGCATATACGAGAAGAGAGGAGATGAGATTTTTTCTTTTGCATTGTACGTGTGAAATTGTAGAACGAGGCTCGTATATATATATATATATATTTCACGAGGACTTTATACAGTGGTGACACTAGTCGGAGATCTGTTGAACTACGCGGGCGAGCGCGCGCTACGCGAGTCAAGCGAGTGACTGATCTTTGAAAATAATCGTTTTTGTTCGTAAATTTTATTGCTTAACGGCAAAAAAAAAAACGAATGGACGGAGAAAAAATTGGATAATTGAATAAAAGGATGAACGATGGACATGCGGTGTTTGTGTCATTGCGATTTTAGAGATTGAAATCTCAGGTTAGGGAACGAGCGTAAAAGTTTAACTGTTAAAGAAGCGTTAAAACAATTTTTTTAAATTTAAATTTAGCACTCGCTTGACTAAAAGAATCATAAGGACGAGACTGTCATCAAATCTTCGATCAGGATGTGGAAACTCCCATAGAAAAACCACGGCTCTATTATTAGTTCCCGTGAGGGAGACACTACAGAGAGTGCGCCACTATCGACGGACAGCTAGCGCGACCTACATAGTAGGAGCGAAAAGTAGAACTAGATCTTGGCAAGCTTTTTACCCGTTACCGACTTACTCACAAGGGGACCTTCCCGACTTGTCATCACCGATTTCGCTCGAATTTATAGGTTATGTTGGGTTTGACGAGGAGTGAAAGTGACCTAAGTGGGAGGGCCAGATCGGCAATATTTAAGAAAATAAAACGTTTGCTAATTTAACAATACATAAGAAGTTTTCGTAGCACAATTTTGAATCACCGGTTGGCGCAGCGGCAGGAGCTCAAGTTCATAGTGGAGGGTCGAAGGTTTGTTTCCCCATATGAAGACTTTTTTTTCTAATCTTCTGCTTAAACTTTACGTTACTTGCAACACACATATATTTAAATAATGCATAATGTATTTTATTTATTTATATGAAAAAAAAAATGTTATTATTTTCAAAGAATTCGAATTTTGGCATTTCTCATAACTTTGGCAAGAGGATTGGGAAGATTGGGAGATTAGGATTGTAATTGAAGCGGACACGAGGAATTTCTATATAAAATGAGATACTTTTATTATTATACAGTCAATGAATCGCATGTGCCAGAGTGATATTCATTGTAAAAACAGGGGAAGCAGTAATTGTTTCGGCACCGTGCACACGTTATACGTACGATAAAATGTATTTTAATACAGTCTGTCAGTCGTACAGTAAGTAATTTTTCTAACGTTTAAGCATCATACAATGTTCTTATTTAATAAAAATAATGAACACTAATAAAGCAAAAGCAATATCTTTAATCTCCCACGTCTTTAGGAACAAGGTCTTATTGAGTCGTCGGTGTGGCATCGAAGGTCAACAAACTTCTGGCAATGGGACTGGACAGGAATAAATTTGACAAAATCAATCTCGACGATAGATTCGACTGGGAAGAACAAAACTATAACGAGCGCTTTGAAAACATACTTGAGAATATTGTCGGAGCCTATAATGACTTTTCAATACTACAACAGCTTCACAATTTCTACCGGTACGTACAAAAATGTATATTGTCTCTCGAAAAATTCTCATTCAATGCCCGATAGAAGTAATTATTGTGTCGTTTTTTCGTGTTACAGATCAGGAATCACGAGAATCACTCATCAGCGATGTGCATACCCTTGTCTATCGTTTGTCAAAACCACGTTTTGATATTTTAATGCTATTGATCAAACATCCGCAAGGGATCGAAATAAACAAATAAAAATTCCGTTTATAACCAAATTCCTTCGGCAGAAAAAATTAATAATTAACGAATAAATTCCTTTCAGCGACGGTATGTTTCGGTCCGATTTTGTTGCGACCCGAGGAACAGACGGTAGCTTCGATAATGTACATCAAATTTTATAATACAAATGACATATGATCCACTTAATGTAAATGAATGTAAATATATATCTGTATATATGCATATATAAATGATTTGCAAATAAATTATTGGAATAACTTTTTTTCATTTCTTGAAATATCTGTCGTTGTTCATATCACTCTTCGTTCAAATAGCGCGCTGCAGCTGGATGTATATCTTTTTAGTTCCGACTAGTGGGACACTACATAGATAGCGCTACAAACAGTGGCTGCGCTTCTTAACATGGGAGTTTCCACACCCTGTCTTTGATGAGCATCGACAGATTGCGCTGCAATTCAATTCCCACGTAATCATGCCTCTGCATTTTTCCGGGCCAATTATTGTAATTATTTTGTTTGCTCATCCACCGTCCGTTATATATAGTATGTATTTACGATAAATAGTTAGAAAATAATCACAGTTATCGAAGTACAATAGCGCATTGGTGACCATGACATTATTTATATGCAGAAAAATCGTGAAGATTTCACCACTTATCCGGCTGTTCTTTGGTCCATCAACAGAGAGCGGCCGGCTTCGATATTATTGATAATAAACACAATATCTATTGATACACAATTCAAGATAATAATTACAAAAAATGTATATCTCACTTTTCTCGTGAGTGTTTACTTTCTCGCGGCTCTAGCCACGAAAAGTGTGTTTTGTTTTTGGTCTGCTGGATGTGGCTCGTAGCTAACGATTTGCAGTAAGAGCCACAACTTCTAAAGTGGCTTATAAGATCTGTCAATGTAATCTGTTGCTATATATCAATTGGTCGCTAGAATATTGAATACAGAATTAGTTGTGAAACGGAAGAAGAAAAAGAAGAAACAAACCGAAAAATGCTATACAATAAGGCCAGAAGGACAGGCACACCGAACAATGTGGGATCGGACAGAGTCGACAGGAAAACTTTCTCACGAAGAATGTCAGGGAAAATTGGACGCTCCAGAAGGTACTACTAGTACTACTAATATCGAAGTAAGTTTTGGGATTAAAGTTTCCAGGTAATCCCTGTAATTGTACCTATATGAAGAAAAAAAATGTTTCAGTATCGGCGATTGTTCTGTTATAAGTTATTTTTGTAGCGTATAATGGCAATGTACTCATTATCGATTATTTTGATAAACGTTAATGGAAAATAGCACTCCGATGCGTTATCAGCAATTTTTTTTCAACGAAAATAACGCATTTTTTGTATATTACAATTTTTACAACCCTGTAATATATCTTTATGCTGCTTTATCCACATTTACATTAGTAAGCTATTTGAGCGCTCGTAGCGGGGAAAACGTGAAACACACCGGAAGCGTTAAGGAACAAAATGACCGCGGATGGCGCCACTGATACCCTGTAGATCTATATATATATTTACGTCGTAGAGCGCAGCATCCAAGGAAAAATGCACACTTGCAACGATACATGTACACTTTATAGTGCATTCGATGCATACAAGCTGACACAAGCGTTTGTGAATATTTCCGTAGACGCTGCAACGCTCGCGTAACGCGAGATTTTGCTCGGAAAACTCGAAAGTTTCGGAATTTTGGAGGTTATTCCATTCGTTGAAACAACAACAGTGTTTTTCATTGTTAACGAACAAATAGCTCTCTGCGAATATTGCGCGTTATTGAAAATACTTGTGGAGTAACTGAGATGCCGAAATGTCCGAAAGTTTGACACGACGATAATGACAGATTTACGATTGTTTCGTTAGACGCGAGACTCAATGAAGAGTCTCGGATATAGTCGTAAAAAAAATTTTCTTCCCATAGAATTGCTCGTCGATGTTTCTCGTTACATTACTTCAATAACTCTGTGATATGGGCTTTTCGGGAAATTCGCAAAAATCATGTAAGAGTACCAACTAGCCATTCAGAGTTTTGTCAAAATTATGTTCTACGAGCTGTTCATTATTTTCTTCTGTTTATTTATTTAGATTGGAGTGACTGGAGCGGATATGGAGTGAAATGATCTTCTTCTTTTTCAGGTCCGATCGGAGTTACAGCATGGGTTCTGCTACGGAGATGATGATAAATGACTTTGACGACGAGCGTACATTGGACGAGGAAGAAGCACTGGAAGGTAGCGAAGATTCGCACAACGAATTATCCAATTTGCAAAAGGTCTCGTTGAAAATCCTTCATTGCATGTAAAATATATGAGAGTTAAACGTATATTCGTTACGGAGATAGAATCTTTTTTTTTACTGCGCAACCGATTCAAGCTCATTTGGACTAAATTTAATGGCATAATTCGTTGTTTTTTTTTTTTACTATCATGAAAAATACATTCAGACATATATCGGATCTATAAAACAGTTCATATATCGCAAATATTTCTGGAATAATTTTATTAATAGTAAGAAAAATGACTATTTTTCACTCATATCCGACATATAGAACTTTTTGTCAATATTGCTTAGGGTGGGTCAAATAAAATGACTAATTTTTTTTTTCCTCGATATAATGAAAAATGTATTGTTTGGCATCTAAAAAAAAAACCCTCCGCAAGTATGAGCCCTTCGTATTTAAATTAAAAGGTCCCTCAACGCGAATTTTCATTTCCCATTTGAATAACGTGGAAACATTTTTTTTTTAACTTTGGAATTTTATTAGACTTAAACCGTTGATGTTACGAGAGTTTTTTAAGCACATTTTTGTAGAATATTGATGCTCTACAAAAAAGCTCTCTTGTGTCTAATCGATAAAAGTAACCGTACAAAAAAAAATTGGTGATAATTAGCTCTGGATTCTCTCATATTTGTTTGAAAACAATTAGTAATATATTAGTAGTATATTAGTATATTAGTAATATATTAGTTGTATATATTAGTAGTATATTTATTCATATTGATAACTAAAATTTTTTAAAAATCTGTAATTTATGTACTAATAAACGAGATAAGTAGAATCCAGAGCTAATTATCACCGATTATTTTTTGTACGGTTACTTTTATCGATTAGACACAAGAGAGCTTTTTTGTAGAGCATCAAATGTTCTACAAAAATGTGTTAAAAGACTCTCCTAACATCAACGGTTTAAGTCTAATAAAATACCAAAGTTTAAAAAAAATGTTTCCATGTTATTTAAATGGGAAATGAAAATTCGCGATGAGGGACCTCTTAAGGGAGGGGTAAGGGTATCAGCGTAAAAACAACACTTTTTTTGCGATTTTTTTTCTCAAATATGGATTGAGTAATTTTATTCGAACCTTTTGTACATTATTGAGCATACTTTTGACAATGTTGTGTAATTTTTTCATGCAGAAATATTGAAGCATAAGCCCGTAACAGAGCTTCCCCCAGAACGTCTTGGGAAAAAAAAAACAATTTGCGGTGTTCACTATAACTCGGCCGGAAATTATCTGAAAATGAAAAACCATGAAAATTTAGTCAAATTATAATGAAATCTTCCCCCCAACGTTCTCTGATAATTTTTTTTTTCATTTAAAAATTTTTCGCGGCCATCTAAAGTGTGAACTGTTATTTTACACGAAAAATTCCGTCATTTTGTGGGTGGGAAACACCCTTAATGTAAAAAAAAAAAATTTAACTAAACGTTGGGGGGAGGTATTTTATATGTAGAAAATGTGTACAAAGTTTGTAATGAATCGGTCAAGTAGTTTTTAAATGGCAGTGAACACGGACTTTGAAAAAGTAGTTTTGAGAAAAACGCGTCTAAAGTTTATGAAGTAAAAAAGTGAAGACAAAAATTTTTTCCAAGACGTTCTGGGGGATGCTCTGTTACGGGCTTATGCTTCAATAATTCTGCATGAAAAAATTACACAACATCGTCAAAAGTATGCTCAATAATGTACAAAAGGTTCGAATAAAATTGTTCAATCCATATTTGAGAAAAAAAATCGCAAAAAAAGTGTTTTTTTTTACGCTGAAACCCTTACCCCTCCCTTGATAAGACAATAACTTCAAGAATATTGCTTAGATCGGTTTAAAATTTTAAGGACATATTCTTGAAATGTTAAACAATAAGATAAGACAAAAAAAAACGATTTTTCGAAAGTGAAAACCCTTACCCCGCCCTTAATTAAAATATGAAGGGCTCATACTCGCAGAGGGTTTTTTTTTGAGATGCCAAACAATACATTTATCATTATATCGAGGAAAAAAAAAAAATTTGTCATTTCATTTGACCCACCCTAATATTGCTGCAAAATCACGAAGAATCAGAATGAATACAATCCTTTTCAGGAAGGAGATATGCCATTGAAGGAGCTGTTGGCAAAATACGGCTATAGTCAGAGATCAGCGGAAAATTCCGATAGTTCGGAACAGATGCACGTGATGCACGGCGACGAGGGTCTCGTTAACGAGGATAAAGCTGAGAACGAGGTCGACGAGTACGAGGACGAGGAGGAGGATGACGACGAGGACGAGGAGGCGGAAGAGCCCGAGGACGACGACGACGACGAGGAGGACGATGCTAACAGCGTTAATACAAAAATAACTGGCGACAAGATGTTCAAGCAACTTAGCTTGAGAGAATTTTACGTTGAAATGATTAAAATGGACACTAAACGTATGTGCATAACGGCTGGTAATACCGGCGATAATTTGGATTGTGAAAATTTGAACGATCCGCGTAACGAGATTGAACCTGACATGAGTGCTCGTAGAGGAACGATCGGTGATAATTGCGGCGATGAAAATGACACTCGTTCGCGGGTGAACGACGGTGCGAGCAGTAACAATGAAAATCCGTCGTCGCGTAGCGGTGCTAGCGGTGGTGGCGGTGGTGGCGGTTCGTCGAGACTATTGCGTAGCGTTTCACGACCGCAGAGCGAGGAGGAGGACGACGATTGTGACTACAGTCCCGACGAGGAAGAGTGGAAAAAAACGATAATGGTAGGTAGCGATTATCAGGCTACGATACCCGAGGGTCTTTGCAAATATGACGATGCTTTGCCTTACGAGAACGAGGACAAGATACTCTGGAATCCGAGCTTCATACCCAAACGCGAGGTTGAGGAATTTCTCGAACGTGCACAATTGCCAAGCGTCAAGAGCAACGCTCTGCCAACCGGTGGACACGTAAGAGACGACGAACAGGCACTTTATCTGTTGTTACAGTGCGGTTATAATCTTGACGAAGCTCTCAGAAGACGAAGAATGAATGTATTGCCACCTACCGATTCTATAAGCTTGTGGTCCGAGGAGGAGTGTCATAATTTCGAATCCGGTCTGCGAACTTACGGCAAGGATTTTCATCTTATACAGAGAAATAAGGTAATGGAGGATTTACAAATTGCGATGATTCTTATTGAACGAAACAAGAGGTTAAATAATTTAGATCCTCATTGCTTCCAAACCTCGAACCGATCGATTTCTCGTTTTGGGTTTGTCGATGTACATTTGTGTTAACACGTCTTGAGTCATTTGAAATTATTCTGCTCTTTGTATTGGAGAAAATTCAGAAAATCAAAATGTCTCAGGTGAGAACGAGATCGGTCGGCGAGCTCGTTCAATTTTATTATCTATGGAAGAAGACCGAGAGACACGATATATTTACTTACAAGGCGCGAATGGAGAAAAAGAAATACGCTCTGCATCCCGGTATCACGTGAGTATAATGGAAAAATTAAGAGATTTTCGATTGTGACTACAACACCAGTCAAATCGGTATTAACCTCTTTAAGGTAGTAGTCTGGTAACTTAAGCCGATTTTCATGTCTTTTTTGGAGGGCGTTTTTTTTGGTAGGCTGGCATTTGCACTAAATGCATTTGCACTAAACGTTTTTTCACTAAAGTCATCTGTACTAAATGCCAAGAAAGGCCGCCAACAAGTTTGAGCCGGGAAGCACCCTGTTATGACGGCACTGGCACAGCAATATCTTTTCTTTCCTAACGTAAATTCTTCCGTAACGTAACGTAATTTCCTTTTCTTTACTAACGTAAATCCGAAAAATTTGAGACTCACGCTATAGATGGATACACACCCTAACTAATGAGCATTTAATTGTTGCTGTATCTGCAGAATTACCGGAATGGTATTTGGCCAAAAAATATGCACGCATCGTGTAAATGTGTTAGCTCGTTTATATTCAGATAATTTTCGCGAGTCCTATCTGGCAAATTAGAAGTTGCCGTAATACCGTAGTAATTCTCTTCATGTTCCTGTAATGCTACGCAAATTTCAATGGTCCTCATTATACCAATGCTGTTAGATTTTCTTATTCCCTTTTCACGTGCTCTCAAATCTAGAGTAATGTTTCTCCAGAGTGAAGTATAGTAATGAAAAGTTTTATGACTCTTAATAGTTTTTAGAAATAAAGTATAGTGTTGACAAAAAGAAAAGATATTGTTGTGCGATATTGTTGTGCCAGTGCCATCATAACAGGGTGCTTCCCGGCTTGAACTTGTTGCGGCCTCTCTTGGCATTTAGTGCAGATGAGATTAGTGAAAATACGTTTAGTGCAAATGCATTTAGTGCAAATGCCAGCCTACCGTTTTTTTGTAGGAAAATAAAAATGAATCGTTTCGAATATTTAGGATGTTTTTATTTACATATTAAAGCTACAAAAAAAAATTTGTTCGAAAAAATTTTATAGTTTATTATTATTATTATTATTATCGATCGAAGTTGGCACCTCGAAAAAAAAGCGCGTGGGTGGCCCCGGTGATTTTGGCTCTTGATCTTATCCGAAATAAAAAATTCTTGATAATTCTTAATCTATAGACATGTCATTCTGGTCGGAACTACTGAAGTGAAATTTCATGGATAAATAACAAAATGGAAAAGGACGTTTTTTTTTCCAAAGTCCGCCATTTTGTTATTTATCCATGAAATTTAACTTCAGTAATTCCGACCAGAATGACATGTCTATAGATTAAGAATTATGAAGAATTTTTGATTTCAGATAACGTCAAGAGTCAAAATCAACGGGGCCACCCACGCGCTTTTTTTTCGAGGTGCCAACTTCGATCAATAATAATAATAATAATAAATAATAAACTATTAAATTTTTTTGTATCTTTAATATGTAAATAAAAACATCCTAAATATCCAAAACGATTCATTTTTATTTTCCTACAAAAAAAAAACGCCCTCCAAAAAAGACATGAAAATCGGCTTAAGTTACCAGACTACTACCTCAAACGTGTCTTGACAAATTATCGAGAATTAATTTTTTACCGTCTTACGTGTTATTAACATAGAAAAAAAAAATATTTTCAACGATGGAATAGTAAAAAAAATCCATTTGTTGTTGCCGATTTGTAATTGCACGAACGGCAGTAAAGATCCATTCATTATTACTATAATTTAATCCAGGACAATTTCTCGAAATGATTTAAAAAATTGAACATTGATTGAAGCGGATTCACTGGGTACAGGGATATAGACAGACATTTTTTACACTCATATGCTACATTTCGAATTCCGAATTTTCATCGCAAAACGTTTTCTTTTTCAATGATTCACACTCGAAATCTGCATTTTTACGATACCTCAATAGACAGAGTGAGACTTTCAAAGAAATTTCACCTCGATAATTTTGTCAAACCCAAACTGCCTCGTAGAGTCAAGTGATTTGATGAAAAATCGTGTTTTTCTGTTCTTTTCTTTTTTTTTCTTCGCTGCCATTGCAACTGTAAGCAGGGACTACATGGATCGTTTTCTCGAGGAGCAAGAGGGCGTACGAGATCGTAGCAGTTCGCCGAACGTCAATTGTTTGCTCTACGGCGATGCGAAACGACAGCGCTGTTCGACAAACGCTCTGGCCAATAATCACAGCGAAGAAGTTAAATCTTTGGATACTTGGGACGGCATAACAACCGACGATTCGCTCGGTGATTTGAACAATGCTACAACAACAACAACAGGTACGACGACAACAGAAACGACAAGTGCGTCAGGTGCAACGACGGCGATCGCAAATTCATCATCGGCGACGGGTTCAATTTCAATCGTAACGTCATCGTCGCCAACGCCAATTTCCGATGTAACAACAACGACAGAATTGTCAACCGGACAAACGACAAGTATTTCACAAAATCGTACGAATACCGACGACGCTTCGACGAATCACACCCACGATACACCGCGTCATGGTTATTCACCGTCGCCCGAAACAATTTTATCAAATTTACCACCTTAGCGCCGAACTTACATGAAATTTCGTTCTTCAAATTTATCGGATAGAACACGTACATGGAAGCATTATAATTCTACCTCCGATCCTCGCTATCGTATTCGTAAAAGAAACAAAAAACCGTAACAACAACAAAAACCACACGATAACCACGGCAAGAGCATCATTTACAATACCACAAAGTCAGCACGTCCGTATTCAACGTCGCGAACAACAATGTAAGGCATAATATTATCTAGCACCTCGAATTATATTTTTCTACTGTATCGTAAAACAACAAAGAGAGAGAGAGAGAGAGAGAGAGAAAAAAAACAGATAGTTATATTAATGGAAAAGCAATTTTTTTTATTTTCATTAACTCCTTTTGAATCTGACGATGATAATTTCGCGATTCCGTAGTACGAGCACATTATTATCACGTTCGTGAGACGCGCAAAGTTAGAGGCACTTTTTTTTTGTGCTGAGCACAAATTGAATATTTTGAATATTTTTCATACTCGCAAGGGTTTGTAGTGCGTGAGAAAATGTAGAAAACATTTGAGATTTTTGTATCCTAACAATTTAGTAGCATCAGCAGATATGTGAAAAGTATAAGTTCGACCAAATCAAGTCTCCGGGTAGCACGCCTAAACATCACGTTGTAATTACTTTACTGATAGTAACATCGCAGGCGCAAACTACACAGCACATATTTACACATCCGGTTTAGTGGATTTTGTTTGGTTTTATTGGGGTTTGTTGGGTTTTGGGTTGAGATTTGTTGGGTTTTGGGTTGGGATTTGTTGGGTTTTGGGTTAGGGTTTGTTGGGTTTTGGGTTAGGGTTTGTTGGGTTTTGTGTTGGGGTTTGTTAGGTTTTGGGTTGGGGTTTGTTGGGTTTTGGGTTGGGGTTTGTTGGGTTTTGGGTTAGGGTTTGTTGGGTTTTGGGTTGGGGTTTGTTGGGTTGTGGGTTGAGATTTGTTAGGTTTTGGGTTGGGGTTTGTTGGGTTTTGGGTTGGGTTCAAAACCCAACAAAACCCAAAAAAACCCATTAAACCGAATGGGTAAATATTCGCTGTGTAGTTTGAGCCTGCGGTGTTATTATCCGTAAAGTAATTGCAACGTGATGTTTAGACATGGAACCAGTCTCCGCACGTAAAATTTCAAGGTTTTCTTTTGGCACGATTAAAAATTGCGCGATATATACATTTGTTGCATGTAATACAAACAGAAATCCCCTGGAAATCGTTCAAAGTATGAAAAATATTTGGACAATGCACATGAAAATGTGCCGCGAGCGATTAACAATATCGATCAGCGTTTCGTACAACGTCGATCGTCGTTGTAGAAAATCGTAATCGATATTGATTTCAGTTTCAGCTATACTGTGCCGAATCAAGTGACTCTAGCATTGATTTCAGTAATTTTCCCAACAACGGTAAAAACCGTACATTATTGTTGGGACAAGTTGCGAATGCTCCGGTAGTAACGATATCCTCCTCGAGACGTGTCTCTTCAGTCTCGCATTCTGGATTAAAATCGTCGCAATTATGATTTAATTGACAAACCGGTACTTTGTTGATTTTACTATGACGCGAAAGTCTCGCGGCTAATTGCAACGGGGACTGATTGTTTTCGGGTGTCCTAACGTTTCTCACCGAGTCATTAGCGTTTGCGTTAAAACCACTACCAACAAGAGCACCCTCGATTATCGTATCGTCGAGACTATCGCCTCGTTGTTCGAGAAAATCAAAGAAAACGCCAATCTCATTGGCTGTCTCACGCGCAATTAGTTGTCGATCACGAAGTGCCAATCTCGGACTCTTGACACCCTCGAGAGTTTGACAAAGTACAAGCACGAGATTAACCTCGAGCGCTAATCGAGAATTTTTCTCGTTCATCGAGGCGAACCACGGATTCGTCTCGTGACGTTCGTTTCTACCTGATCCAATGCCGCTCGTGCTCAACGTCACATTTTGTCCACTTTGGCTCGTAGTACTTTGTCCACTTCCGGTTGCTTTAGAGACGTGTCGACCACCGTGATGAGCGCCGAACGGTGTTGCACGCGATAATATCGTATTTTCGCAAATCAAAGGATCGTAAGGACGTCTGAGAAGTCGTGGATTGCCGAGAAGTGGTACGGTAACGTCGTGTCCGGTCACGTAACTCGAAAATTCGATGCTCGACGTTGATGGCCTTCCGATTTGTAATATTCTACGCAGATCCTTGGCGTGTATTCTGCGGGAATTTTCGGGAATAGCGCGTTCCCACTCGCGTTTCACCGAATCCATATTGTCCGTGCTGGAATTTGAACGTCTACCGGTACCACCGCCAATCAACGCCGGTGTAACCGACGCAATTGACGTTGTCGCTGTTGATCGCGTGTACAGTGCTTGAGTAAACAATTGAGTGGAACTTATAATCGTACCGTAAGTGAGACGCGGTGCTGAATTCATCGACATCTGCGGTGGTCCAAAATTCATTTCTGCTAGCGGTGTGTACCAAAAATCTTGGGTATATATCGTGTCAACAAGGGCATTGAGCCTCGGTGAAAATCTCACGAAACACTGAGCGCACCACCAATTAACGACGATTAGCTTGTTGACGAGAAGTTTTAGTTCGACGCTCGGAAGCTTGTCGTCGCAGGATTGCAACTCCTCGGCGCTCTCCACGCTCACACCGTCGATTATGAATTTCAGGATTCTCGGTCGTAACAAGAGATTAACGGTGCTGTCGTACACCAGGTACATACATTTCTGAAATGTAATAACGATAAAATTCTATATTCTTACGGTATCTCTTTCTTAAGGGCGGGGTAAGGGTTTTCACTTTCGAAAAATCGAATTTATTTTTTTTGTCTTATCTTATTGTTTAACATTTCAAGAATATGTCCTTAAAATTTTTAACCGATCTAAGCAATATTCTTGAAGTTATTGTCTTATCAAGGGAGGGGTAAGGGTTTCAGCGTAAAAAAAAAACACTTTTTTTGCGATTTTTTTTCTCAAATATGGATTGAGCAATTTTAATCGAACCTTTTGTACATTATTGAGCATACTTTTGACAATGTTGTGTAATTTTTTCATGCAGAAATATTGAAGCATAAGCCCGTAACAGAGCTTCCCACAGAACGTCTTGGAAAACATTTTTTTCTTCACTTTTTCACTTCATAAACTTTAGACGCGTTTTTCTCAAAACTACTTTTTCAAAGTTCGTGTTCACTGCCATTTAAAAACTACTTGACCGATTCATTTCAAACTTTGTGCACATTTTCTACATATAAAATACCTCCCCCCAACGTTTAGTTAAATTTTTTTTTTTACATTAAGGGTGTTTCCCACCTACAAAATGGCGGAATTTTTCGTGGAAAATAACAGTTCACACTTTAGATGGCCGCGAAAAATTTTTAAATGAAAAAAAAAATTATCAGAGAACGTTGGGGGGAAGATTCGATTATAATTTGACTAAATTTTCATGGTTTTTCATTTTCAGATAATTTCCGGCCGAGTTATAGTGAACACCGCAAATTGTTTTTTTTCCAAGACGTTCTGGGGGAAGCTCTGTTACGGGCTTATGCTTCAATATTTCTGCATGAAAAAATTACACAACATTGTCAAAAGTGTGCTCAATAATGTACAAAAGGTTCGAATAAAATTGCTCAATCCATATTTGAGAAAAAAAATCGCAAAAAAGTGTTTTTTTTAACGCTGAAACCCTTACCCCTCCCTGAAGGGGGGGGGGGGGATAGGACGGTTAAAAAAATCGATTTTTTTTAATTTCCTAAATTGTTAGTAAAACTATTGAAAAATATGTTCCCAAAATTTTAAATGAAAATTCCGACTCGTTCTATTGTTATAAGCCATTAAGGGGGGGAATACGGTTAGGACAGCGTTTTCTCAATGATTTTCATGAATTTTTTTATAGTATAAAAAATGAATATAATTTATTAAAACTTCGAGAATATTTTATACATATATTTAAGTATATACTATAAAATTTTTAAAGAATTTCCTTGAAAAACACCGAAAAAATTTATGACCGCCTTGACTTTGTTTTTCTTCGTACTATTTTTTTCAAACGCGTTTTTCTCAAAACGACTTTTTTTTAACTTGCGTACCCGCTAGTTTGAAAAATTTTCAACCAATCGTTTTGAAAATTGGCAGTTGCTTTCTTCATAGTATTGAGCTCTATATGAACCTAAAATCGGAATATTATCATTATTTAAAATAATTTTCTTTTGCAAATAAAGTTGTAAAGATGGCAAAAATCATGCTTTTTTGTTTTGACCCCTGTAAAAAATTCAATTTTCTATTTTTTTTTATAGCATTTAGGTTCATATAGATGAGAGACATATAATAAAAGTAAATTCCAACCTCGTTTGGTTCCAGATGAAAATCTCGGCTACCAGAATGGGTTCCATGTCTAAACATCACGTTGCATTTACTTTACAGATAATAACATCGCAGGCAAAAACTACACAGCACATATTTACACATGCGGTCTAATGGGTTTTATTAGGTTTAGAACGCAGCAACGCAACCCAAGCCCCAAACCAAAACCCAACAAAACTCAACAAACCCCAACAAAACCCAACAAAACCCAACAAACCCCAACAAAAGCCAACAAACCCCAAAAAACCCCAAAAAAAAACCAAACAAACCCAACAAAACCCAACAATACCCACGAAAACGGATGTGTAAATATGTGCTGTGTAGTTTTCGCCTGCGATGTTATTATCAGTAAAGTTATTGCAACGTGATGTTTAGACGTGCTACCTCCAGAATGTACGCAAAATGCTGAGTCTGATTGTGACCTGCAATATGGGGTCGCTAATTTTTTCGGTGTTTTTCAAGGAAATTCTTCAAAAATTTTATAGTATATACGTAAAAATAAAAAAATAAAATAAAAAAAATTTAAAAATTTAAAAATAAAAAAAAAAATAAAAAAAATATATGTAAAAAAAAACGTTAAATATATGTATAAAATATTCTCAAAGTTTCACTAAATCATATTAATTTTTTATACTATAAAAAAATTCATGAAAATCATTTAGAAAACGCTGTCCTAACGCTATTTCCCCCGCTTAAATATGATTTTTCGATTATTCAGCAAAATTCTTGAATATTCTCAAAAATAATATAAACGTTACCATCAAGCTGTCGCAAACGCTCGGTTGCACCGAAGCCCATAAATACGGACGAACGGTGAGCGCTGAAACGAGAGCTACGAGTGATTGTACGAGATCAATAGCCAGTGGATCGGCCGTGTGTCTCAGTAATGTCGCGGTTTGTAACATATGATTCTCGTGAGATCCGAGAAATAGTATAACGGGTTTCACGTGAGCCGGGCAACACGAAGTTGAATCGGCGTTCGGATCGTTACTCGTTACTCCAACTCCGTTCACCAGACCCGTGACGAATTCCAAACCGAGAGTATACACGGACCACCAGTCGCGACAACGCCAAGAACCTTGATTCGTTCGATCCTACGAACGAAAGAAAAAACAAAAACTTTAATCATTGAAAATATTTTCATGACTCCGCACAGTGGGCAAAAAAGTAGAAATCGTGGCCAAAAACCAACTTCATAATTTTAACATGAAATCATAATTTTTCACACATTAATACGTCAGAGCAAATGTAGGGAAAATATTGTGGCTATTGAGGTTGAAATGTTCTTACAATAAGTAGTTGAATGAAAACAAATTGCGTAAAGAATGCGATGGTTCATTATGTCATAAATATGATAAATTTCAACGAATGTTGCAAACCTAAATGTGGGATATGGTTTTTATCCTTACTAATGATCGTAGGTGGGAGAAAAAAAATTGAAATTTCGGAACATTAAACATGATTTGGAACACGGTTATCTTTCAGTAAGACTTTTCGGCGTTTGCAGCTCCTCGTCATACTTTGGAATGTCGTCAAATTTAGGCAACCCTTGATATCAGCAATTGAAAATTATCGTTGCATTCGTTAATTATCGACGAATAAAATGAGCCTGCTACTTTTTGCAACTTTTCATCTGAACTCTTAATATTAATGTTTGCACAGAGTACGGACCAGAAAACCGAAAAAAAAATGTCCAAAATACTAAAAGTGCTTCAAACGCTTTGAAATGCGGTACTCGCGGATTTTCGGGCTCGCTGATTCCGAATTCGTACTGAAAATTCAGAAATTCAAAATGGCGGATCCAACATGGCGGGCGAAAATACTAAATTTCAAATCGAGTCATCTTTAGCATTTTAGCCCACCATATTGGATCCGCCATCTTGAATTTCTGAATTTTGACTACGGATTCCGAATCGGCCACCCCGAAAACTTATTAGTACAGAATTTCAGCACAATCGAATCATTTTTAGCATTTTCGCCGGCCATATTGGACCCGCCATTTTGAATTGCTGAATTTTGAGTACGGATTCGGAATCAGCGACCTCGAAAACTTATTAGTACAAAATTTCAGCACAATCGAATCATTTTTCGTATTTTCGCCCGCCATTTTGAATTTCTAAATTTTGAGTACGGATTCGGAATCAGCGACCCCGAAAACCCCCCGAATACCATACTTCACCGCGATTGAAGGACTTTTTGTATTTTGGCCTCGATTTCTGCTTTTTTTCCCCGCTGTGCTCCGCCATAAAAGACTAAAAATTCATAAATTTTTTCTCATATTTTTAATTCTATCGACGATAACGAAACCTTCATAAGAGCTCAACGAACGGCAGTTACTACTCACATCGTACAGAGAGTCGAGAATACTGTTGCCAAGGCTGTTTGGTGGTACGAGAGCGAGCCACAATTTCGCGATAGATTCCTCGTCGTCAATTGGACTTGGCGATGGATTGTAGAATGGGGAGTGTGCAAGAGCGCCGAGTAGCTCGAGGGCAGCTTTGCTAAACATCAAACATCGATATTTGTGCATAGTCGCACCCAGATAAGCCATTAATTGCGGTATCATTTGACGGAATTGAAGACACGACGATCTACGTCCAAGTCTCGACGATTGTCTCGCGGTCGCGTCAACGTTACATCGCAAAAGTTGCGTAACCATGCTCACGGCTAGGGATCCCGTTGCGAATTCGCCGTCGTCATCGCGATTCGTTCGATTTTCCATGGCGACGTCTTCGTCATCGAAATTTCCCGTATCACCGGATATCTCGTTGTCCTCGTCCATCTTTCGCGAACGAACAATTTCATCGAGCTTACAAAGTTCAATGCACGATAGTGTACAAGCCTGTGCCAGTAGGTACTCGAGGCTCGATGTGTCATTAGCGATCGAGGATTTAACGAGTTGTATACAGCCAAGAAGCAGAGCCAATAGCGTACGTCGTAGAGCGACACCGTAAGCCCCGTAAGAATGTATCATATTTTGCATCAATTGAACAATTTTTTCGACAAATTCGAATTTCTCACTGACGCAATCCGTCTTCCAAGTAGTGACGCAACGTAGCGCGAGCGACGCGAGTAACATCGTTATTCTCGCGTCGACGATATCCACGCGTGTCTTTTTTATCTGTACAGCCAGTGAATCGAGAGTTAGTCCCGTCGTGTCTCGTATCCTCGCGGTGTCAATGCGAGCAGCGCAGTTGCTATTTATCCGTGGATCCGTCAGGGTCACGATAAAATTGTACCACGCCTCGATATTCGCCTCGTAGAGCGGCGCTTCGATCTTCGAGTCTCGCGAATCCATCGTTGGATCAACGTCACGATCGACAAGAATGTATTTCGTTATTTTCTCCCAATAATCCCTTTTCAGCAATAATTTCTCAAGATTGACGGTAAAATCATTTTCACGAGCGCTCGGCGGCGAGGATTCGAACATTTCCAGTGTGATAATATCGATGAGTTGAGCGTAGCCACGTGCTCTGGGCACGAGAGGCCGAAAAAGTGGTGCGAACAGTTGACTCCAGAATTTCTCACGTTTACGAAAATAATTAACGAGTATCTCGTTGCGATTGTACCACATAGCTCGCAACAGACTCATCGTACTGTCGTAGAGACTGTCGTCGACGATTTTCTCCTCTTTATCGATCCGACGAAGATAAAGATCGAGGAAACGGCTGCAACCTTCGGTGAGAAATTCGTCGGCTGGACGTGGAAATATCCGTTTTCTCTCGGCCTGATGCATTATATTGAATAGCGCCTCGGTTAAACCTGGTTGACGCTCGAGGCAAACGGCAACGAGATCGATTATAGCGACTTTAACCTCGGCGGAACAGGTCGGTGACATCAGACGCGAGGCGAATGTTTCACGTATCGCTGTACCGTCCATTCCCATACAAACGAGCAGAGACATGGAAAACCCTTGAGCAAATTTTTTTAACAGTCTCACAGCCATCGCCTGCAACGACGGACTGAACCAGACATAAAGATAATTTACTATAGTCGGTACGATCAATAAACCGTTCGGTGCACATGGCGAAGCGTACAGGTCAATTTCCAGAGGTGATCTATCGTCACGACCAAGACCCAAACTCTGTCGAAACATCAGCAATCGATTGACCAACGACAGAGCAAATTGTACGTTTCTTATCGACGTATGACCCTTTCCACCGAGCCAATCAGTCTCGCACATCATTTTCGACTGTAAATTGCGTTCTCCGGTTCTCACGAGTTTCAGTAGAGCGTGTCGTGGCTCGAGATAGAGAAGACTATAAGCAACGACCAACTGAAGTTCCTTTCGTGGCTCGCCCTTTGGCAAATTCGAATCGAGAGCGCGATGTAAACACGACATTCCTTTGAACCACAGATCGATTCGCTCGGTTTCCGAGGCAAAATACCAGGAATCGAGTTTTGGTAATACAGCCTGCAATAGAAAAACCATACCGGGTATCTCGACGTTGTACATTGTCTCTTTGCTGTGTCTCATTACGAGATAATTCCAAAGTGTATCGAGATAAGCGCTCAAAATTGTGTACCGATGCTGTATGCTCTCGATACCGGAGAGCCACGAGGCTACGAGGCCGCCGTCGAACGAGACGGCTCGTGACAAATCTTTTGTGCTTTGGAGGGCATTGTTGAAACGCGGATATACACCGAGACGCATTCTCGACAATATTTCCTCGGGATATTTCAGTACCAGTCTCGATGTTACGCGACAACATGCCGCTACAATATTGTAGATATTTAATGGCAGAACTGGATACGAGAAACGATTTATTATCTCAAGACTCATTTCCGTTGGTATTACCATTCCTGGTGTTATATCGAGATCAGCGGCGAGTAGTTCGAACAGTAGACAAAAGCCTTGATAAACATTTTCGGGTAAACTCGTCTCTAGCTCACTGACGTTCGCCATACCGCCACCGGCTTGAGAGAATAATTGCTCGATTTTGTGATGAAAAGCATCGCCGTAACGTGATCTTTTACGCCATGTTATCACTTCCGTTTCCAAGGAATTTACCTCAATGATATTGGACTCGCAATCGTTGTCGATTGTAAAGTCGTTTCGATGCATCGTACATTCACGCTCGTAAGGTCGAAAAGATTGTCGATTAGTACCACCATTGCCACGATTCCTCGTCATCGGGAGAGTTACGGATTCAAGTCTTTCCAGGGCCTCGGCGATCTGTCAAAGAGTGAAAGAGTATTGTTGAATTTTCATTCAATGAAGAAAACAATATCCTCGTAATACAGTTCCGAAATTAAGAAATATTCGTGGAAAGCGCTGTCAGGGATTAAAAATCCATTTCGACTTAAAAAATTGCTTATACTTAATGATATCGAAGAACGAGAAATTTTCATGACTATAATTTCTCTCGTTCGAACAATTTTACACACCGATAACTGTTTTTTCGTTAAATATTTTGACAATGATATTTGAACTACCGATTAACGGGGGGGTAAGGTTTTTCACTTTCGAAAAAACGAATTTTTTTTTGTCTTATCTTATTGTTTAACATTTCGAGAATATGTCCTTAAAATTTTAAACCGATCTAAGCAATATTCTTGAAGTTATTGTCTCATTAATCTCCTGGCCTTTAACGCTATACCTTTAACAGCTGCGGGCGGTCGGGCTAGCAGTGCAGCTGTCGAACAGGTATACAGTTTATTCATTGCTATTGTGTATATAGTATATAGCGTATACTATACACTACAATATAAGCAAGTACATCTTTGATGATAGCAACATCCTTTATGGACCTGGCATTGACGATTCAGTGTGAGGTAAGCCGATAAAATTCGCTTATGAACGTTTTATACCAGATTTTTTAGTGTTCAAAACTTTAAAGCGCTTTCCTCACAACTCACGTTTTCAAAGTCGGCGTCCCTCATAACTTGAAAACTACAGCACCGATCCCTTTGAAATTTTCAACACTAATTCTGTACATAATTCACGAGGTGACGCTGGAGAGTTTTTTTCAAATTTGTTAATAATTTTTATTTTACAATAACAAATTGACCGATTTTTTTTCGTAAAAATCGCGTTTTTCCCTTCAAAATGTTCCAAAAAAATTGAAAAATTGAAATTACGAAAAACCCTCCCAGCGTTACCTGGGGAAAACTATTATCTAACAAATGAACTTTCATTTTTTCATTTCGGATGATCCAGCACCAAGTTATGAGGGACACCGCAATTCTACTTTTTTCCGAGACACGTCCGAATAATTGCTGCCATTGCCGTATTTTTTAAATATTTCTTCGCGAAAATTTTATATAATATTCTTCGAATGTCATATTTTACTGTACCATTAGTTTTAATAAAGAAATTTTAACTGCGTCGTCACAAAAAAATCACAAAAACATGCCTTTTTTTTGTACGAATTAACCTTACCCCCCCCCCCCCTTAAGGTAGTAGTCTGGTAACTTAAGGCGATTTTCATGTCTTTTTTGGAGGGCGTTTTTTTGTAGGAAAATGAATCGTTTTGGATATTTAGGATATAGGATTTAGGATTTTTATTTACATATTAAAGATACAAGACAAAATTTTTTTGAAAAAATTTAATAGTCTATTATTATTATTATTATTGATCAAAGTTGGCACCTCGAAAAAAAGCGCGTGGGTGGCCCAGGTGATTTTGGCTCTTGATGTTATCTGAAATAAAAAATTCTTGATAATTCTTAATCTATAGACATGTCATTCTGGTCGGAACTAATGAAGTTAAATTTCATGGATGAATAACAAAATGGCGGACTTTGGAAAAAAAAAAGTCTTTTTCCAAAGTCCGCCATTTTGTTATTTATCCATGAAATTCAATTAATGATGAATATATTGAATAATTGAAATGAAATTATCCATGAATAACTACTGAAGTTAAATTTCATGGATAAATAACAAAATGGCGAACTTTGGAAAAATACTTTTTTTTCCAAAGTCCGCCATTTTGTTATTTATCCATGAAATTTAACTCCAGTAGTTCCGACCAGAATGACATGTCTATACATTAAGAATTATCAAGAATTTTTGATATCAGATAACATCAAGAGCCAAAATCACCGGGGCCACCCACGCGCTTTTTTTTCGAGGTGCCAACTTCGATCAATAATAATAATAATAATGAACTATAACATTTTTTTGTGTATCTTTAATATGTAAATAAAAACATCCTAAATATCCAAAACGATTCATTTTTATTTTCCTACAACAAAAACGCCCTCCAAAAAAGTCATGAAAATCGGCTTAAGTTACCAGACTACTACCTTAAATCCATAATAAAATTTGCATTAACTCATGGAATTACCTTTTCCGCGCTGGATTTCGAAGCTCTAGCGAGTCCCGTAGCGATTACAGTGAGTGGTTCAAATCTGTATGGAAAAAGTGCCACGGCACGATTGTAAAAGGGCCACAATCCGGCGTCCCGTTCTCGTTCGTTCCAGAACAAATCAGCCAATTCGGCATATCGCAGAGTCGAACCAACAGCCTCGAAAATACCGTTAAAGCTGCTGACACGCGAATCATCAACGAACGAACATAACAACGTCAGTAAATTGTAAACGCTGCTACGTACGACACGAGCGTATTTCGTATCTTCGCGTATCATTTCGGTGTCCATGAGCGACTGTATTTGACGAAAAACATCAAGCTGTATGGCGCGAACGCCAAAAGGTCGATATTGATTTAATATCTCGGAATTTTCCGGCTCTATAGCGTAATTTGCCAACATCCATGCCAACAAAAAAGGTCCATCCTGTATCGTACTGTCCTTCGAACATTTGTGCTCGAGTGTATCTTCCATACCGCTACGTAGTTCCTTGATCAAGTCGATCGTATCGTCGTGCTTCGTAACGTCCAAACAAACAAGGAGTATTGCCGTTCTACAGTGTCCAATTTCATCGAGCTTTTTCGCCATTAATTCCTTATCCTCGTGGGACTTTGTACTGATGAGACGTCTCGGCTCGCCGCATATACTACCGTATATCGCCTCAAATTCTTCGGCATTTGGTGGCGTCTCGTTCAACAAAACCGTCAGTACGTGCAATAATTCACGTATTTCCACCAAACTACTGTTGTACAAACGATGAAGATGATGATCGCCGAGGTGTCCAAGAACGCGACTAGGTGGATTCAGGAATTTTAAACTCTCGATTTGCTTGCGCACGGATTTTAGAAGATCGTTGGAAGATATTTGCATAAAAAAATTGTTAAATTGCTTGCTGTGCGGATGACTGTCGTTACGATATTCGGCCATTAATTTTAGACACTTTATGAGCGTTATTCTCTCGAAATAATAAAAATTCCACACGTCGTCAATGAGATTTCTCATCGACGTCGTGTCAGCCAGCTGAGAGGCAAATGTTTCCGCGCAATTTCTATACTCGTACAGCATGAAATTGCATATTAGATCCCAGGCTATCGTTGCGTCTAGATTCTGTGGAAGAAAAATATGGTTTTTCAATAGACAATTTGATGTTTATGAGGCTGGAGTTGAATTTTTAACATTACGTTTGAATAACGAATTGCTAATACGCGTTAATACTCGTTACGCTAAATATGAGTGATAGGACCATCTCTGAACACAACTTTTCAGTTACCAGAAGAGGCGCTAGCCTTCCAATGAGATCGTACATCCTAGCCGGCGGATTGGTCTTATAAACTTTTTGAAGAGACGCTTCGGAATAATTCTTGAAGAAATTTATTCCTTCTTCGAGTAGCTGAGACGCATTTTTGATCTCGTCGACAACCAGAGCCTTGTCGCAACGACTCGTCGTACCGCATATAACGGACCAAAGCCCTTTACAGTACCTGCGTAAATTTCATTGAAATGCAATAGCAATGTTGACAAATACAAAATACCGAAAAACAAAATGAATAACATTGTTGCTAATGAACTGTAACTTACGGCAAATCGCCGATCGCTTCGACTTGTTGCATTATTATAACTTTTCTATTTGTACGAAAAAAATGTCGTTTTTACGCACCACCCGACAATTATATTTACACAATAACGTTATCATGTGTTTTATGTTGATAATTAGCAAAGAAAAGTCTGTACGTTATGAGGTTAGAGTAAACAATGAGGAGACATTGAGGGGGGAAAGCTAGGTATGCGCATCCTGGCGGTGAAATCTGCATTATTCAAGATGGCCGACCGGAAGAGCTATTTTTTTGACTTTATCAGTCCGCATATCAAGAAATGCGCATCACTCGAGACGAAAAAATTGAATATCATTTCTTCAAATTGATGAATCCGTAAAATTTCACTTTTCATCTGGACATCTTTATCGCGTAACATAAAATATTATTTCTTCGCACAAAGTTTTATTAACCTGACGATTCGTTCGTTCATGTACAAATGTTTGAATGATCCCGAACGAATCTTTCTATTTCGTTATATGAAAACAACGAAAGGCCATGTTATCATTATACATCGAGTGACTTAATCTCTATATTTATAGAAGTTGGAGAATAAGAGGAAAACCTCTTGCTCGAAATTTGTAAACTTAACGCGAGAGAGAACTCGGCAATAAATTTCGTCTCCAATTACCAACACCAAGAGCTTTGAATTCTTTCTTTTTTCATTGATTTGGACGAAAGTAAAATGACCTGTAACAGTAGCGATAAACTAAAGAATGAATAACGAGAGTTTTCAATCGAGGGCCATCCGCTCATCGTCGCCGTCGTCATCTTTCTCCTTCGCTTTACTCCCGGTTGGACCGTCCCTCGATGACGTTTGTTTCGTGCTCTGTTCATCCTCCGCCTCGGTTTGTTGTTCCTGCGCGTCAGCAGGTCCTTGCTGATCGGCATTAACACGTCCGACCTTCATCTCGGACTCGAGGGCAGTCACGAAATCCTCGAGATTACCGCTCGTCGCGGCGTTAATGACATCCGGTCCGAGGCCAAATTGACGAATGACTGGGCCCGCCTGGCCCGACTGCAAAGCAGACCAGAACATTGATAACGCCTGGGAGAACTGGGGGGACGATAGCGTGGTAGATAGGTTGTCTCCGGGTGGCAAGTGCCCGTTCATTGTCATCTCCAGACTTTCCGTAGACGTTATCGCCGCGGGGAAGGAATTCGTCAGCTCACTTGCTATACCCCTGTGCCGAACAATAAGCTTTGCTTTAGCCGAACTGGCGAGACATAGAAATCCCGCGACGCTAAGCCAACTGTTCAGCAACGTCAGGTAGTCGTGGAGCAACGCAAAGTTCATTTGAAATACTTTAACGACAAACCCGAGAATCATGTTTTTTCTTCCGATTTATTCGCGTTCGGGTTCACTGTCTCCGGATAAAAACGTCCAATACAACTTTTCTAGTAGCTATATTTTTACTCTCACTACAATGGCTCACTGAAAAAAAAACAAACAAAAAAGTTAATCAACGTGTTTTGATCCCCTTAAGTTACTGTATAACTGGACAAAATCAAGGAACATTGAACGATCTAAGAAATATCACAATGTTCTTCAAAGATTTATATATCGTGCTTCGATTACGATTCACGCGATTTCCGCTCGAGTTAGAACAAAACGTTCTCTATCATTAAAAAATTCAACGATAGTGTAAATAAAAACTTGACATTGCACTTGAGCATTTATCGATGAAGATACAACCGTGCTCACTCGGTCAACGACTTTTAACATTGTCCTTTTAAAAATGGTCCTATTAACATTTTTCTCGCGATCAATGCTACGCGATGGTTGACCATTTTCGTAAACAACGAAACATACGAATAAATGGGGAAAAAAAAACGATCGAACCACTACGTATACACAACGTTGACGGGGGAGAAGATCGAAAGGGGGACCGTGAAATAATCTTATCGCAAAGCGTTCGATACAGGGATAAAGGTATTTTCGATAAGAATAGCGTGCGCTTGCATTCGAACTTTGTTATTAAAAAGAAAAATTTATAACATTAAAAAACGAATTAGATAACCGAGAACGACGTTAGAGGAGTAGTACGTTAGCAGGAAGTTGAAATAGCTCGGATGTTCGACAATAAGATTGGTTGTCACATTTAAAAATTACCTTATGTTTTCGTGTTTTTTTTTTTAAACCCATCCCATAATGCCCGTATTCGTTCGGTCCAAATGATTATAGCAGAAAATTTGATATTACCGGAGGCACAGAATCCGAGCCGGCTGACGCAGGAATCCCTGAGAGCAAATTTTGTAAATCGCTCAGATGAATCGTGTTGTTCGTCGATATGATTCCTAGTAAATTCGTAGGTGCCGCGGTTCTACCAGTCGAAGGTTTTGGCGTACCTAGGTTATAAAGTACGCCGAAAAATGGTTAATAACAATAGAAAATGTTCACTCTATTTTCTCATAATTGCCACTCGCTGATGGGGCTCCATCGGCGAGGAAGTAATTTAGTACAATCAATAGGGAACCCGTTACTCTTGTCAATTCCACAAAAAATTACAAGAGTTAATTTTTTTTTTAATTAGGTTCAGTATCACGTACTGAATGTAAATAAACAAAATCCTTACAAATTCAGTGACCGCAAGTGCCGCCATTTTGAGGAAAACCGTATCGGCCAATATCTCCGTTACCGTGCACTTTAGGCCAAGAATGGTAATAACCTTTCTTGTAGATAATTGAATTTCCTATCTTTTTTTTTTATAATTTTTTTTTGTATCACTTACCGTTTACGACTTATACGGCTGTTAAAATTTATTTATTCACTTTTTGACCTGTATCTCTCCTAAGAATTGTTTAAACAATAAAATGCTAATAACTTATCTTTTAAATCCATACATTTCCCACACCTTTATTTTAAAACTTTTTTGTCTAAAGTTAATATTCTCAAAGTTATAACGCGTTTTTATTAGCCTTGCACCCGGTAACGTAACATTGAACGCGTTATAACTTTGAGAATGTTAATTTTAGACAAAAAAGTTTCAAATAAAAGTTGTGGAAAATGTGTGGATTTAAAAGATAAGTTATTAGCATTTTATTGTTTAAACTATTATTAAGAGAGATACAGGTCAAAAAGTGAATAAATAAATTTTAACAGTCGTATAAGTCGTAAACGGTAAGTGATACAAAAAAAATTATTTAGAAAAAAATTTAGGAAATTCAATTGTCTACAAGAAAGGTTATTAGCATTTTTGGCCTAAAGTGCACGGTAACGGAGATATTGGCCGATACGGTTTTCCTCAAAATGGCGGCACTTGCGGTCACTTAATTTGTAAGGATTTTGTTTATTTACATTCAGTACGTGATACTGAACCTAATTTAAAAAAAAAATAACTCTTGTAATTTTTTGTGGCACAATATTCTCTATTGATTGTACTAATTCTCGTTCCACCAAAGGTTCGAGAATCTCATTGTCGGCCAATTACTAGACATTTTTTTATTCTCCTTTTAACGAACCTGCTGGTTTTGGCGCATCGACGATTGTCGTTGGTGCGGGTGTTTGCGCTGTCGGGGGTCTTGCCGCGCTAGTCGTCACCGGTGTTGACGCCGTTGTAGACGGCAAATCGACGAATCGACCTCTCGTGCCGTAAGGTCCATTCATCGTAGTCAATACACTACCAAGGCCACCAATCTGACCGACACCTCCGAACAATTGCATCAATTGTTGCTGCGACATATTGTTCAATAGATTTTGCAAATATCCCTCGTGATTAGCACCGCTACTTCGTTGAGAACCCGGTGTAGGCGGATTGTTAAGAACCTCGTTGATCTTTTTACAATATTCTTCGTCCTTGTCCGTTTTGAATTCCTTAAATACAAGAAAATCGTTTTTTTTTTTTCGTTAACTACGTAATCGTATTGTTGAAAAAATTTTTAATAGCTTTGCTCATACAGTCACAATCAAAGCTTGATTGAAGATAAAAATCTTTCGAAAAATCAACCATCTTTATTTATTTTGGAACTAGCCCTTTTTTTCCACATGAATATTGTGAAACATCATATTTTCAGAACGTTTAGAAATAAAAATGAAATTTAATTGCCAATCTCTTAGAATTAGATGATAATATGATGATTTTCGTGAATATAAAATCGAGGCTTTTCCTCAATTTCTAAGCAATCTTACTTTTATCCGCAAGGGATAAAGTTTACTTAAGCATCGAGAGACACGGCGGTTGTTAAAAAAAGAATTTTCATTATTTTTACTGAAACACCTATTGACAAAGACTGTGATGACATTTATTGCAAAAGTATTTTTTCCTTCTACCAAAAAATCAATGTACCTGTCGAAAAAACTTGGATCAACGATTTAGGATGGAATCAAGACCTAGATGTGTTTGACAACGGCGTTTAGTTTTCCCTTAAAATTTTCTTTGCTGGACTTACGAAAGTAGTTTACCTGGAGCCAAAAAAAGAACTTTCTGCTAGATGACTTGAAACGCAGCAAATATACTCTGCCTGTTTTACACTGCGCTACATGTTTGTACTCGCAATCATCCGGAAAGATAATTAGATCCTGCAAAGAAAGATATTTCTTAGTAAATTATTTTTATTTAACGAATAAATAAGTATATTATAAATAAGTAATGGAAGGCAACAATAATGTTGTTTAAAGCAAACGGATTGTTTTGCTTGTATGTGAAAAATTAAAGGTAAAATTGACTAAGTGCCTTACGTCCTCGACGACACCGGTCGTGCGATCCTTCCAACAAAAGTGCATTAACGAATCGTCCGATTGATAGACATAAACTTGGCCCTTTCGACCATCCGCATTAACCATCTTATCCTTCATTGTCATTTTGCCAGCTTTAAATTCAACTAGATTTTTACTTGCGCCGCGAGACGCGTTGTTACTAAACAGTGCACCGCCTCTTGACATTTTTATATTTTTCGTAATGACACGGATTAATTGTGAGAATAATTTGGAAATTATTCGTATTCTCTCGGTAGAGGAACAAAAAAAAATACGCCGACAAAGGTGGCGAACGATTGATGACAGGAATAACAAATCTTTTTCCTCTTTATTTTTATTATTCCAAACTCATTGACTATAGACTCCCGGAAATGAATGGAGATATTAGTCCGGGCTCCATCGGTAAAGCCGCAACACGAATATAAAACTAAACGTAGATGTCGTCCTCGTGAATTGGTCCCCTGTTTAGCCTCCTCGCAATATAGACACTTTCCGAAGTACGGAGATCGGACTCCTTACTTATTGAAACTTCTTTTGTTAATAACTTTTTAACAAACACTGATCAACGGATAAAACTTTTTGTATGTTACTTAGGGGATATTCTTAACAACACATGTGAAGGACAAGATGATTGGGACTAGCTTGTATAAGGAAAATATCTATATGAATTATTAACTTTATTTTTTAATAACTTTTTAATAAATAACGTCCTCCAATTTAGTCGGAGGAAAAAATTGTTTCGCGTGCGAAAACGCGTCGAATGAGCCTATTACGAAAGGAATCGGAGGCGGGTTCTCTAAACCCGATGTTTACCCTTTATTATAGTAGTAAGATATTCAGTTTTAATGTACGTCGATCAATTCTAATTTTACTTTCAGATACTCTAACTTTGTCCTGACGAGATTAAACCCAGCTACATCCTCCTGCTTCGACGTTATTCACGAAGCATATTGACGTAGTAGTTATGCCTAAACGATTCTGTGCATGGGTTTGGGCTGTTCGCGACGACGACGTTTATACGCTAAAAATAATGATGTCTTTTCGCACCCTACATCCCTCACAAGGGTACAATTTACTTTGTTCTGCTGTACGAGAACGACATAATAAGGTTGCTAAAGAACTCTTGCTATGCGGCTCGAAAGTTAACAGCGAATGCAAACAGGATACTGATACGCCGCTTCACCTTGCTGCCAATAACGATGACACAGAGATTGCTGAGATGCTTCTCGACAGAGGTGCCCAAATTAGTGCCATAAATTGTGACGGCATGACTCCACTTCATTGCGCAGCTCAAAAAGGATCCGTAACGGTCGCTGAACATCTTCTAAATCGTGGTGCCGACGTCAATTGTAGTTCACGAGGGGGCGAGAAATATACGCCACTACATTATGCCTGTAAGAAAAGTAATGTACAAATCGTTAACCTGCTTTTGAGTCATGGGGCTGATATTAATGCGCGAACGACCGATGGGTCAACAGCCCTTCATGTCGCCGCTCGGAGACGACACGCAAAACTTATGAAACTGCTTTTGGATCACGGCGCTGATATTAATGCGCGAACCAACGATGGATCGACAGTTCTTTGTGTCGCTGCTCGGAGAGGTGAAAAAAAACTTGTTAAAATGCTTTTGGGTCATGGAGCAGCCGATGTGAACGCTAGAAACTGTGAAGACCGTTTGACCGTCCCCCAAATAGCTTTTGTAATAGGCGACTTCGAAACTCTTCAACATATGTTAAAGTCTTGTCCCGATGTCAATGACGAGATCAACAGGAGTCTCCTTCCGGAAGCGGTGCGCAGAACTAAATATAATAAAGAGAGAAATATCGTTGATACTCTTATGAAGCATGGTTTTAATATTACCCCCGAGGATGCTAATGACATCAAATTACTCCATGCCGCCGTTAAGAATGGACATTTCAATGTTGTTAAGGATCTCTTAAAGTACGGCGCGCACGTTCACTTGTCGCAACGACTCACAGCAGGATGTACGTTTTTACATATCGCCGCAAGGGAAAAGAACATAGAAATTGCGAAATTGCTGATACAACACAAAATCGATGTTAATGCCAAAAATGATAAAGGACAAACGCCGATATTCCACGCCATCGAAAATAAAGACGAAACTATGAGAAAATTGCTTCGGTCGAGTGGAGCTAAAATTCATCATGGACGTGCTCTTTATCGTACCGCAATTGAAAGTACCTGTATCGAGATTGTCGAAATTATTTTTAAACTTTCGTCGGATTCGAACATTAACGCAGTCGACGAGTCTGGAATGACACAGTTAGATTATGATGTTAACCGCTGCGTGATGACTTTATACAATTTTCTACGCTTTCGTCGTACGACCGAGCACGAAAAATGCCACGAATATATGAGGCTAGAACTTGCACAAAAAATTTTAAGTAGACGAGCCTGCGTCGATGTTCCAAATGAGAAAGGATACGTGGTGTTGCGTGCCGCTGCCGCTCGGAGATACACAAAAGTCGTCGAAATTCTTTTGGATTATAATCCAATTGCGAATGAATTAAATTACAATGGAAATGTCAAAAATGCTTTATCTTATGCTGCTGGAGCGGGATACAAAAGAATATGCAGGATACTGCTTGAAAATGGAGCTAGAGTAAATTCCAAGAAAAAAATTAATGGGAGAACCGCACTTCATATCGCGTGTGAAAGGAATCAACCAAATGTCGTAAAAATTTTACTGGCATTCGGCGCTGATATTGATTGTAGAAACAACGAAAATGAAACACCGCTTCATACTGCTGCCTTTCATGGTAGTTCAGGAATTGTTCATATTTTATTACATCAATTTTGCGTCGAGGTTGATATTAGAGACGTATGTGGTAGAACAGCCCTTCATGCCACTATGAGAGGTAGTAAGAGAGGGTGTTTCGACAGCTTATACGATCTTTTGGTCTGCGGTTCTGACATTAATGCTACTTGCAACGACGGTCACACACCAATAACCACCTGGAGTGGGAGGAGGGTCATTTGCAGCAGAGCAGAATTATATGCCATGTCGGATGCCTGGCTTGACAACCATATGCGGCATGCAGCTAAAATGATCGCACTCAATCTTTTCGTGTGTGAGAGGAATTTATCGTTGTTCGGTTACACGTACCAGCCCTTATCATATGAGTTCGAACGAGAAATTGAAAAGTTGAAAAGTACAAATATACGCGATAGCACTGTTACCTTTTATGACGTTTTGACAAAACCTACAACGCAAGTAGCGTTGTATGCGAAAAACAAAAGTATCGCCAAAGCGTTCAAATCGAGTCATTACAGAAAAATATCTCCAGCTTATTTTGACATGATACAAAATCGTTTAAGAAGAGGTAAACAACTAAACAGTTTGTTTAATTTTAGCAGAAAAGCTCTCTGCCGCTTGCTTGGATTCAATTTACCTGAATGCCCCTGTACGGAACTGTTCAGTTATTTAAGTATTCATGATCTCAAGAATTTGATGAAAGCTGGCTCTGAAGACGGTCATGAAGAGTGCGTTCACTAGATCATATGAATTTCTTAGAAACAATCTATTAAGAAAACCACGAATAAATAGTATTATGATTATTTTTGTTATTGACTAAATAAATTGTCCATATAAATTGAAATGATTGTTTTTATTGTGGTGGTTATTATTATTAATACATTTACCGGATGATACAGGTGGGTTTCTCCCAACACTCCCAACAGTTGGAACTACGTTCGTTGTCTAACCGCGATGTGTTTGCTCTTTAACCGTCATTTCCATCTCGCGGCTGTATACGTACTATAAGCAGTCGGTACACTCGCGATAGGCCCTGTCGGCATATTGACATTGTGTTCCCTTTTTAAGGTGACGCCAGGTGCCGCTGAAACTCCTCGTTTGATAAAAATTAAAATATCAAATGATCAATATTAAAAATCAATTTTATAATATAATTGATAATACAACAAAAATGATAGAACTAAAATGAAAAATCCCTTTTTTTCTTTCAAAGTAACTAGATATTCGTCCATCTGTGCAGTCATATTGATACTTGAATCAGTTCTGCTTATTGAAATATCGGAAAACGTTTCATAAGATGTATAACAGTGTTTTGCGCAACCTGTTCGAAACAACAAATGTTCCGTTTGCTGTCAATTTGACAGATGGACATATGACTTTTTACGAGAGGCTCGATTTTCACCCGCCATCATAGTTACAAGAAAAATTGAAAAAATATATGTCGATCAGTGAGTCAAATGAGTACCATGCATGACGAAATTGTTTTTAATGATTAACGACTTTTTTCAGAGTCTGGTTCCAGATTGTCCGCGACTCATGTCTCCGAAACAGGACGTCCCTCCGGACAAAAGTCCGCAAGAACAGGTTCAACCTTGCGTCCCGCCGGCGGAAGTACTGTTTCGCTTTTATGGCCGGGCAGAGGTAGCGCGGTATTCAGAACAGGAAAAACTGGCTTTAAGGTGAACCGGACTTTTTAGTAAAACAAAATTATCGTACAATTATCATATAATGATAGTAACAATATTTTGTTTAACGGTTCGATAGGTTCCACGATATCAGAACAGCTATCGACTCAGTCCGTTCAATCCATTCAAGTGTGAAATTGTTGAACGTATTCTAGAGGACGTTATGAGCAGTAATCTCACGGGAATAAAGTACAATCCGGAAGCTTGCCTGAAACTTTGTCAAGACATGTCGTCCGAAGTGCGAAGTCGCATATACAAAAAAGATTTTGATCGGTAAAATTTAATTTCTGATTGTCATCAAACTCTGTTAGATACTTTGGTAAATATGGAGCAAAGGGGACCCACTTCCGATTGACTTGCCTTTAATATATGTTGTGTAGGGACCCTTCCTGAACAACTTTTTTTTCTGACACAATTGGGGGTCGTTATTTATTAAATAGTTATTAACAAATAAAGTTAATAATTCATATAGCTATTTTCTTTATACCAGTCAGTCCTAATCATCTTGTCCTTCACATTTGTTGTTACGAATACACCCCTGAGTAGCATACAAAAAGTTTTATCCGTCGCCTATGTTTGTTAAAAAGTTATTAACAAAAAAAGTTTCATAAACCAAACATGAACTACTGGTTCTAGTGTATGGTGAACAGCACACGCATGAGAGGGGTTTTTGGGTTTTGGGTTTGGGTTTGGGTTTTTGGTTTGGGTTTATTTTGGATTTGTTGGGTTTGTTCGTTTAGGTTGTTTAATTTGGTTGTTTGATTGGATTATTTCGGTTGTTTTTGGTTTGTTTAGGTTATTTGGGTTTATTGTTTGTTTTGGATTTGTTTGTTTATTGGGTTTGGGTTTTTTGTTTTGGATTTGTTTGTTTATTGGGTTTGGGTTTGTTTTGGATTTGTTCGTTTGGGTTTTGGGTTTGCTTGTTTGCTTGGTTTGTCTGTTTGTTTCTTTAGGTTACTGGGGTTGTTTTGTGTTGTTTTTGGTTTGTCTATGGGCTGGTATGCGGCGGGGGCAGGGGTCCGCAACCCCTCCGGTCAGACGTGTACTGGGTTTGGGTTTTTTGGTTTGGGTTTGTTTGTTCATTGGGTTTGGGTTTGTTTTGGATTTGTTCGTTTGGGTTTTGGGTTTGCTTGTTTGTTTCTTTAGGTTACTTGTTTTGGGTTGTTTTTGGTTTGTCTATGGGCTGGTATGCGGCGCGGGCAGGGGGGCCGCAGCGCCTCCGATCATACGTGTACTGGCCACCATGCAAGTATTTCATATTCTATTTATGAATTTCCTTTTCTTAATAACTTTTTAACAAACAATGAGGACGGATAAAACTTTTGGTATGTTACTGAGGGGGGGTATTCTTAACAACACATGTGAAGTACAAGATGATTGGGACTAGCTGCTATAAGGAAATTAGCTATATGAATTATTAACTTTATTTGTTAATAACTTTTTAATAAATAACGACCTCCAATTGTGTCAGAGGGAAAAGTTGTTCAGAAAGGGTCCCTAGACAACATATATTAAAGGCAAGCGAATCGGAAGTGGGTCCCTTTTTCTCCATATTTACCGAAACTTTCACAGTTCTTCACTCGTGAAAAGCTTCATCTTTCTCACAAACGTTCTACCTGCTTTCAGCGAACAAGGGACGATTGTGGGATAAAAAAATAAATGTAAAAATGTCTAATTACCGCGTAATTTCTACCTCAGCTACAAGTACATCGTGACATTTTCGATTTTCGAGAGAACCGGTCAGGCTATAAATGTGGCAACGGGCCGTTTGGGAGACGTCGAGAGGGACACGTACTGCACGCGTTCCTTTGAAAATACCGAGCTCGTTTCCGTAGGCACCGTGTTTGGTGTCTATTACGAGTAACCCAACAAAAATAACATCGCTCGTTGGATGCTCAAGTAATTTTGTCAACGTAACTAAAATCATTAAACGAATTTCCGTTCCATCGGTTATATTGAATTTCGTAAAAATGACTTGTTTGAAATTTGTTGGATGCTCAATGTCGTTGCAATCTGTAGCTTGTAATTAAATTTATGAAAAAAAAACGGACATCAGATTGAAAATTTTTTACAATATTACCTGTTAATATTTTTCCGGTGCTCTTTACGCGAATTATCCGTAAAGTTGGCACGTACCGAACGCATCCTCGTTGTTTTCCTCGAAATATAGAATATATTGAATGCATATTTTTATTAAGATACAAATTTTAATGAGAAATTACAATTATTTTCCTCTTCGATGCTCGAGTCTCGGACGACCTTTTTTCGCCGCAGGCTTGTCTTTTCCTTTGTTCAAAAGAGGATGAATTTCTGGAGAGAAAAAAAAAGTAATATTTCCAATGACGAATACGAGAATTTGTATAAAGCCATTAGTCAGAGTAATTCTCACCGTCGGTTGGTGCTCCCTGCAAGTTAATATTATGAGAACGATGTTTTTTAACGGGTGGCTCGTGAGTGGTCGATTGATTTTCCTCGGATTCTTCGACATCCGGTGATATAGGTAAAAATTGTAACGATCCAATATCCTCGGTCTCCTCGTCGGAACTGCAGAATGCCGCTACCCTATCGATCGCGGCAACGTCAACCTCGACCTCCTCGTCCTGCGCCTCTTCACCCTGAATTACCGATTTATCCTCGTCGCTAAGGTCAAATTCACTTTCGCGCTCCTCGTACTCCACGTTCTCGTCGAGTTCTTTGAAATCGGGCGCAAAAGCCGACCAATTTTCAACCTGATTTTGCGCCCAAATCGATACCACGCCTGATGAAATCGAGGCTATTATTGGTCTCACCGGATGCCACTGTGAACCAAAAATCAACGATAGTTTTATCTATAGTTCCTTTCGACGAAGTCACATTTACTCACCACAACGTCGAGAAGAAGTTCGCCCTTAGTGCCGTGTAAAATTTTCACTAAATTCCCAATGCTCTTTTCCCAAACGTAAAGAGCGTGCTGTCGGGCTGAACCGGCGCATACGTACTCACCGTCGCCCGAGAAACAACACTTTTTCCACATAGTTTTGTTAACGAGATCCTGTAACTTTTGAATAGGCTCGGGTTCGCCGTCTTTTCCGCACGCCAATATTTCCGTACTGTCGTAAACTCGGATAACACGATCGGACGTGTTGATGAGAAAGCAGGAGCCGCGTCGAGCAAATTCGATACTCTTTACCGCGGTATTGCTCGCTGTACCTTGTGATATTTTGTAGGAGGCCCTTATCGACAAACTTTCGGAATCCAGCACTAATATACGACCACGTGCGTTACCGGTGAATACAAAACCTCCTCGCCTGTCGAATGACGCTACGATGTTTAAGTCACTCTGGAATCAAAGGCAGGTTTGTAGAAATTCAGTTTTTGATTGATCGGACGTAAAAATGTTGTTAGACAGTCAAATTATCGTTGAGTCTGTTAACGGGGGGATAAGGTTTTTCACTTTCGAAAAATCGAATTTTTTTTTTGTCTTATCTTATTATTTAACATTTCAAGAATATGTCCTTAAGGGATAACACCACTGTGACCCCCTGTTTTTTTTCACATTTTTCAAGAATTTTTTTTTGTGGGAAAAAAAAGAGATATTTGAAAAATTTGTTTGGGTTTTGTTCCTTGTTTATTAATGTATCAAAAAACATTTTTTTCACATTTTTCACGCCGCATGGTGGCGCTGGAGAAGCTCTCGCGTCAGGTGCTGTCATCTCTGCGGCACGCAGCAGAACTCTCTTCAACGTCGATCTGAAAAAAAATACCGAGTGTTTTCGTTAATAATGTGATATTTTAAAGAGAAGTACATAGGGATTTGGAAAAATATTGTTTAAAAAAAAATAGGCACGCCTTTGAAATTAAAGTTAGTTTCAAAGGCGTGCCTATTTTTTTTAAAACAATATTTTTCCAAATCCCTATGTACTTCTCTTCAAAATATCATGTTATTAACGAAAACACTCGGTATTTTTTTTCAGATCGACGTTGAAGAGAGTTCTGCTGCGTGCCGCGGAGATGACAGCACCTGACGCGAAAGCTTCCCCAGCGCCACCATGCGGCGTGAAAAATGTGAAAAAAATGTTTTTTGATACGTTAATAAGCAAGGAACAAAACCCAAAAAAATTTTTCGAATATCTCTTTTTTTTCCCACAAAACAAAATTCTTGAAAAATGTGAAAAAAAAACAGGGGGTCACAGTGGTGTTATCCCTTAAAATTTTAAACCGATCTAAACAATATTCTTGAAGTTATTGGAATCAGTAGTGGATCAAGCGCTCATGACTGGGCGCGATCAACTGACTCCATACGTGTAAGCCGAGCAGAGCAGGAAGCTGAAAAAAAAACTAATGAAGGCAGGATTCGTCGTAGACAGGAGCAAAAAGGTGCTTTAGACATCTTTGATGATAGCAACATCCTTTATGGACCTGGCATTGACGATTCAGTGTGAGGTAAGCCGATAAAATTCGCTTATGAACGTTTTATACCAGATTTTTTAGTGTTCAAAACTTTAAAGCGTTTTCCTCACAACTCACGTTTTCAAAGTCGGTGTCCCTCATAACTTGAAAACTACAGCACCGATCCCTTTGAAATTTTCAACACTAATTCTGTACATAATTTACGAGGTAACGCTGGAGAGTTTTTTTCAAATTTGTTAATAATTTTTATTTTACAATAACAAATTAACCGATTTTTCTCGTAAAAATCGCGTTTTTCCCTTCAAAATGTTCCAAAAAATTGAAATATTGAAATTTCGAAAAACCCTCCCAGCGTTACCTGGGGAAAACTATTGTCTAACAAATGAACTTTCATTTTTTCATTTCGGATGATCCAGCACCAAGTTATGAGGGACACCGCAATTATACTTTTTTCCGAGACACGTCCGAATAATTGCTGCCATTGCCGTATTTTTTAATATTTCTTCGTGAAAATTTTATATAATATTCTTCGAATGTCATATTTTACTGTACCATTAGTTTTAATAAAGAAATTTTAACTGCGTCGTCACAAAAAAATCACAAAAACATGCCTTTTTTTGTACGAATTAACCTTACCCCCCGCCCCTTAAAGTAAGAATATCCCGAATTTTTCTTTTACAGTGGGTCAAAAAAGTATTCATACACCTTGTTTTTTTGCGATAACTTTATAGACATAAGCGATACGGAAAGAAAGCCAATTTTATTTAATAGCACATCAGGCGCAGAGATAAACTGCAAATGGAGAATTTTTTCCCAGGAATAATAGAAGATTTATGCCAAAAAAACGAAAATTTTCGGGCAAAAAAAGTATTCATACACTTACGATTACAGTGAAAACCTACATCATCATAGTTGGTAATTATAACTAATATTTGGTGTGTATCCCTTTTGCTTCAATTATCGCCTCGAGTCTCTTAGGCATGGATTCTACTAGCTTTTGCGTTGTTTCTTTTGCTATTTTCGTCCATTCTTCTAAAAGCACTCTTTGGAGATCGGATTTGTTTGTTATTTTTCTTTTTCTAATTTCAAAATCCACCAAGTGCCATAAATTTTCAATAGGATTCATGTCCGGAGATTGTGGTGGTGTAGTCAATTGTTTGCGAACATAATAGAGTAACCATTCCCTCGTTTTCATGGCAGTATGTTTCGGGTTGCTATCTTGTTGGTAGTAGAAATTTCCATCCAGGCCCATTTTATCTACACTCGCTTTCAAATTTCTGCGCAACACGTCGATATACTTCTGGGCATTCATTGTACCATCTATAAAAGCCAGATTACCAACGCCATAATATCCCATACAGCCCCAAACCATGACGCTTCCTCCGCCGTGCTTTACAGTCGGTATTAAATTTTTCTGCTGGAGCTCGGTATGTGGTTTCCGCCGGACGAATGTTTTTCCATCGGACCCGAAGATGTTAAACTTCGATTCATCCGAGAATACGACACGTTTCCAAAATTCTATAGATTTTTTTACGTAGGTTTTTGCGAAACCTAAACGTTTTTCTCGATTAATATTATTAATTAGTGGTTTTTTGCGGGTAGTTCTGCCGTATATTTGGGCAGAATGCAAAACGTTTCGAATAGTCCGGGGACACATGCTCTTCCCCGATGTTGACGCGACATCATTCGCTAAACTGCGAGCACTTGTGAACGGTTTTTTTGTATCCTCTGTAACGATACTCCGACGCTCTCGTGCCGTTAGTATTCTCGGTCGACCGGTTCGTGGCTTATTTTCTGTGCTGTTTGTTCTTTCGTATTTTTTTTAATTATATATTGCACCGTTGCGAAACTTAGATTTAGTTCTTTACTAATTTTTCGATAACTTTCACCGCGTTTCCGAAGAAAAATCACTCTATCTCGCATAGATATTGATATTTCGCTTTTCTTTGCCATCGTGGCTGTTCAGAGCTTGAAGATCTACTACCGCATGGAATCGGTCAAAACCATCGTGTAAACGAGGACTCGTTTACATTGTACGCAGAGGTCAGACCGTCCGTGAGTGAATATCGAGGTTTAGCAGATCAATCGTAAGTGTACGAATACTTTTTTGGCCCGAAAATTTTTCGTTTTTTTGCATAATTCTTCTATTATTCCTGGGAAAAAATTCTCCATTTGCAGTTTATCTCTGTACCTGATGTACTATTAATCAAAATTGGCTTTCTTTGCGTATCGTTTATATCTATAAAGTTATCGCAAAAAAACAAGGTGTACGAATACTTTTTTGACCCACTGTAGCTGTACTTTCTTATTATCGAAAAAATCTATTGGATACAGAAGTGCAAAAAAAAAAACGTACATCTTCGTCCAGCGGTATAACACGATGAGAACCTTCGATGTCCACCATAACAGCTGCGTGCCTCATGGGACAGACAAGAAATTTATTTGGATTTCTCGGATGAAATTGTACTTTTAGAATTGGCGATGGAAATCTATATTTTTGATCGCACTCTCCCAACAGTACGTCCCATATACAAACATTGTTGTCCGTCGAAGCGCTCAGCAATTTGTGGCCATTTCTCGACCAGCTAAACGGTGCATAAATATTTTTTTTCAAAATACGACGCACATATATTATCTTCTAAATAATTCCAATCAACAACTCACCTCAGGGAACAAACTGGATGTACATGGGCGCTTATAATTTTCGCTATGCCCCTTGTCAAAAAGTCCCATATTACGATTCTACCGTCGTTACAACCGACGGCTAACAGAGTTCCTCTTTTATTGAAGGTACATGTTACGGCTAGCGATATACAATCCAAAGTACCGTCAAATTCCTTTGATGAAACAAAAACAAAAAAAAAAAAAACAGGAGAGAAAACAGATTATTTAGAGTTCTACTAATTTGGATGAATTTGTTTTCTCTTAGTATTGATGCTATGATCGTTTTTTTTCTAAGTTCTTCCTACATCTTTTTTAAATTTCATACATACTCAAGTTTAAGAAAATCTATAGGTTATCTGTTGTTTATCAAAAAAAATGCACTTACTTCTGGATAGTTCTGACCGAACGATTCTGCGAACGTGAAAATCGACATTTTATTCCAGATTATTTTGACTTTATCCGAGGCAATTGTTTAAACTTACCTAATAATTCTAAATTCATTGTTTATCGGTTTATTCAAAACATAAAGCTATCCTCGTCTAAGACGTCCGCCATTTTTCTTTTACTTTCGGTCTCCCGTAATACAGCGCCTCTGACGGATTGCGTATTAACTAAAACGATATTAGCTGCTGGTACACGAAAATGTATATTATGGAAGAAAGAATTGCTTTCCTTTTGTAGGGATGTTTTGAATAACAAAGAAAATGCACGGTATTTTTTTAAAGACTGCCGAAGCCTCTTCAAAAAATATAGACCGTTAGACAATCGCGTTTTTAACTATTGTAGAGGATTATCTTTAAGTAAAAGTGCATTTAACAATATAATCATTTGGATACTTACCTTCCACCGAGTTTTCTAAAATTTGTAACTTCACTCATGTCGAAGGCAACTGATACTCACGCTTTTAAATATATGCTTCCAACAATAAGACGTTATTTCTATGCTCATAGCATACCACTATTCGCACATTAATTCGAAATTGTCGGCGGAAGAACCAAATGAAACTTTGAAATTCAATATTATACCGTATAGCGCGCCTAACGCAATTTTGTTTTTTATATTTAAAATAATGTTATTTAAAACAATTTTTTTTTGCAAATAAAGTTGTAAAAAAAGGCAAAAAATCATGCTTTTTTGTTTCGGCCCCTGTAAAAAATTCAATTTTCTATTTTTTTGATAGCACTTAGGTTCATATAGAAGAGGGACATATAATAAAAGTAAATTCCAACCTTGTTTGATTTCAGATGAAAATTGCGGCTTCCAGAATGTACGGAAAATGCTGAGTCTGATTGTGACCTGCAATATGGGGTCGCTAATATCTTCGGTGTTTTTCAAGGAAATTCTTCAAAAATTTTATAGTATATACTTAAATATATGTATAAAATATTCTCGAAGTTTCAATAAATTATATTCATTTTTTATATTATAAAAAAATTCATGAAAATCATTGAGAAAACGCTGTCCTAAACCTATTTCCTCCCTTGAGGGATTAGGCAACTCTGGAGGCCGAAAATATAGGCTTTGTTGGGGATTTTATTTCAGAAAAACTACAAAATAAATCGAGATTAGAAAGTAGGGCGTTTATCATACATATCAGTGGCTATATACAATAATTTTTTAGAAGCGGTTAAGGCCGTAGTCGGGTCTAGAGCGAGATTTTTGACCTCATTTCTAATGTGCAATAACGTTTAAACCGTTGAAGTTGCTTGATGAAAATTTACACGTGCATTTATTGATCCTTAGAGAATACTTGTACATTAAAAAAAAAAATTATTTAAAATATTTTCATGTAGTTTTTTGCCTTGTTGCAACATGGCGCACCGAAATCGGCGCCCACTCTGGACGATGTTGTGTGCATCTGAAAAAAAAAAAATATATATATTCTCAATCTGTATGAGTATTCTGAGCACTGGTAGCAGAATTGGTACTTGAAAAAAATTTTTGACTAAATGGCGGCCTGTTGAACTTGCATTAATGGTATTTCATACATTTTCGGGTATTCGACGAGACAAAATTATTGTTTGACTCAATAAAAATTTTTTTTAAGTACCAATTCTGCTACCAGTGCTCAGAATACTCATACAGATTGAGAATATATATATATTTTTTTTTCTGATGCATACAACATCGTCCAGAGTGGGCGCCGATTTCGGCACACCATGTTGCAACAAGGCAAAAAACTGCATGAAAATATTTAAAATAATTTTTTTTTTTTAATGTACAAGTATTCCTTAAGGATCAATAAATGCACGTGTAAATTTTCATCAAGACAACTTCAACGGTTTAAACGTTATTGCACATTAGAAATGACGTCAAAAATCTCGCTCTAGACCAGACTACGGCCTCAAGGGATTAGGCAACTCTGGAGGCCGAAAATATAGGCTTTGTTGGGGATTTTTTTTCAGAAAAACTACAAAATAAATCGAGATTATAAAATAGAGCGTTTATCATACATATCAATGACTGTATACAATAATTTTTTTGAAGCGATTAATTTCAAAATGGCGGCTGTGCAGCGTTTTAGCGATGACATCTCCGTTTTTTGTTGGCCGGAAACATAACTCAGACAATTTTCAACCGGTTTACTTGAAATTTTCAATATATCTTTAAAAATACATTGTCTATGGTAGTGCGTAGGATTTTTCTCGATAGATTGATTTTTGGCCAAATGGCGGACTTCTAAAGTGGAGAGTGAAAAATTTGCTTAAAAAATCGTCAGAAAATTGTTAATAACAAATGAACTATGCAATATAAAAAAAAAATCCTACGCACTTTCATAGACAATGTATTTTTAAAGATATATTGAAAATTTCAAGTGAATCGGTGGAAAATTGTCTGAGTTATGTTTCCGGTCAACAAAAACGAAGACGTCATTGCAAAAACCCTGCACAGCCGCCATTTTGAAATTAATCACTTAAAAAAAATTATTGTTTACAGTCACTGATGTGTATGATAAACACCCTATTTTGTAGCCTTGATTTATTTCGTAGTTTTTCTCAAAAAAAATTCCCAAAAATTCCGCGGCCACTCTAGAGCCCGAAAAAATAGGCTTTTTTGGGGATTTTTTTTCAGAAAAACTACAAAATAAATCGAGATTATAAAATAGAGCGTTTATCACACATATCAGTGACTGTATACAATAATTTTTTTGAAGCGATTAATTTCAAAATGGCGGCTGTGCAGCGTTTTTGCGACGACATCTCCGTTTTTTGTTGGCCGGAAACATAACTCAGACAATTTTCAACCGATTCACTTGAAATTTCCAATATATCTTTAAAAATACATTGTCTAAGGAAGTGCGTAGGATTTTTTTTTCTATATTGCATAGTTCATTTGTTATTAATAATTTTCTGACGATTTTTCCAAGCTAATTTTTCACTTTTCACTTTAGAACTGCGCCATTTGGACAAAAATCAATATATCAAAAAAAAATCCTACGCACTTCCATAAACAATGTATTTTTAAAGATATATTAAAAATTTCAAGTGAATCGGTTGAAAATCGTCTGAGTTATGTTTCCGGCCAACAAAAACGGAGACGTCATTGCAAAAACGCTGCACAGCCGCCATTTTGAAATTAATCACTTAAAAAAAATTATTGTTTACAGTCACTGATATGTATGATAAAAACCCTATTTTGTAATCTCAATTTATTTCGTAGTTTGTCTAAAAAAAAATCCTCAAAAAAGCCTATTTTTTCGGCCTCCTAGAGTGGCCTAAAAGTAATGTCAGGAAATTAAGAAAATGTTGTCTTCAAAAAGTATTAATAACTAATTGTAGCGACTCCCAGCTCTCGGGGCGATTAATAAACGTCTTTTCTCAAACACCGGTTTGCTATATAGGCAAAAAACTCATTATTGTGTTTAAATATCTTCTCAATGAAGGTGCATTATCATGATGAACAGCGAGCTGGTACCTACATTATCCCGTGGCTTCTACACTCCAGCTATGTTATTACGGAAACTGTAAATCTAAAATTGTCCGGTAGTAGCGAGGTAGATGCCGGTACATTGCAACGATAGTCATGCGATAAGTCATTTATGATTCACAGTTAGTGCTTTTAGGATGCGCTCAGACGTTAATATAGGTAATACAAAAGAGAGTGAGACCGTTATTTCGTCCTATCTTGTTGAATTTTATATTAAAGAAAAAACTATCCTTTGCCTAGAATTACACTTCAGTAATTAAGGATTACCGTTAATTTTGTATTTAATGTTAAAAAAAAAAAAATGTTAGGAGAGGTCAATAAAAATCTGGCAAATGCTCTATAACAATTGGACTTATAAACAAAACTCTGAATACCCTTTTTTTCCCTTAATTTCTTAATTAATCGTGGGTTTATTTTACCTTTAAGTTGGAGGACACCATCGTTTTTGGCATTACAAAATGATGTAACGAGCATTTTGTGGAAACTGTACAGTATTGAGGAAGAAAGGAAAAAAAATATCTGCCTTACTCGTTCATTACACAATAGGTATTCGAGCGAGCAACCCTCTATGGTTCGGCGCACGTTCGTCCCATTTACTGGCTACCCTGGACTCGTCTAAATCCACCCTCTAGACACCACGGTTTTCGCGTCACGGTTGTTTCGAGCCAGAAGCAGCTGACGATCGTAACAATACACTCCCTTGATATACATATGCTGTTAGAAAACTCGAACATACTGAAAAATTTACCAGAGCATACGTGCTCTTCTCAATAATAAATTGACTGTATTTAAAAAAAAAAAACGTATTTCTTCCTTCATATTCTATTCAATCCTAGTCACTATTAAAAATGCCATTCCTTTCTATAATTATTAATAATGCGATCTGAATATTTCTTTAACGGGCCACTCTAAAGGCCGAAAAAGATAGGCTTGTTTGGGGAATTTTTTTTCAGAAAAACTACGAAATAAATCGAGATTACAAAATAGAGCGTTTATCATACATATCAATGACTGTATACAATAATTTTTTTGCAGTGATTAATTCCAAAATGGCGGCTGTGCAGCGTTTTTGCGACGACGTCTCCGTTTTTGTTGGGCGGAAACATAACTCAGACAATTTTCAACCGATTCACTTGAAATTTTGAATATATCTTTAAAAATACATTGTCTATAAAAGTGCGTAGGATTTTTTCATTCATATTGCATAGTTCATTTGTTATTAACAATTTTCTCACGATTTTTTAACCGAATTTTTTATTTTTAACTTTAGAAGTGCGCCATTTGGAGAAAAATCAATATATCGAAAAAAATCCTACGCACTTTCATAGACAATGTATTTTCAAAGATATATTCAAAATTTCAAGTGAATCGGTTGGAAATTGTCTGAGTTATGTTTTCGGCCAACAAAAACGGTGACGTCTTCGCAAAAACGCTGCACAGACGACATTTTGGAATTAATGGCTTCAAAAAAATTATTGTATGCAGTCACTGATATGTATGATAAACACCCTATTTTATAATCTCGATTTAAGGCCGTAGTCTGGTCTAGAGCGAGATTCTTGACGTCATTTCTAATGTGCAATAACGCTTAAACCGTTGAAGTTGTCTTGATGAAAATTTACACGTCCATTTATTGATCCTTAGAGAATAATTGTACATTAAAAAAAAAATTATTTTAAATATTTTCATGTAGTTTTTTGCCTTGTTGCAACATGGTGCGCCGAAAACGGCGCCCACTCTGGACGATGTTGTATGCAACTGAAAAACAAAAAAAAAAAATTTTCTCAATCTGTATGAATATTCTGAGCACTGGTAGCAGAATTGGTACTTAAAAAATTTTTTTATTGAGTCGAACAATAATTTTGCCGACATTTTATAACTCGTCGAATAATGAAATATCATTAATGAAAGTTCAACAGGCCGTCATTTTGTCAAAAATTTTTTTCAAGTCCCAATTCTGCTACCAGTGCTCAGGATACTCATACAGATTGAGAATATATATATATATTTTTTTTTCAGATGCATACAACATCGTCCAGAGTGGGCGCCGATTTCGGCGCACCATGTTGCAACAAGGCAAAAAACTACATGAAAATATTTAAAATCATTTTTTTTTTTAATGTACAAGTATTCTCTAAGGATCAATAAATGCACGTGTAAATTTTCATCAAGACAACTTCAACGGTTTAAACGTTATTGCACATTAAAAATGACGTCAAAAATCTCCCTCTAGACCAGACTACGGCCTTAAATCGAGATTATAAAATAGGGTGTTTATCATACAAATCAGTGACTGCATACAATAATTTTTTTGAAGCGATTAATTCCAAAATGTCGTCTGTGCAGCGTTTTTGCGAAGACGTCTCCGTTTTTGTTGGCCGGAAACATAACTCAGACAATTTTTAACCGATTGACTCGAAATTTTGAACATATCTTTGAAAATACATTGTCTATGAAAGTGCGTAGGATTTTTTTCGATATATTGATTTTTGTCCAAATCGCGCACTTCTAAAGTGAAAAATGAAAAATTTGGTTAAAAAATCGTCAGAAAATTGTTGATAACAAATGAACTATGCAATATAAATAAAAAAATCCTATGCACTTTCATAGACAATGTATTTATAAAGATATATTCAAAATTTCAAGTGGATCGGTTGAAAATTGTCTGAGTTATGTTTCCGCCCAACAAAAACGGATACGTCGTCGCAAAAACGCTGCATAGCCGCCATTTTGGAATAAATCACTTAAAAAAAATTATTGTATACAGTCATTGATATGTATGATAAACGCTCTATTTTGTAATCTCGATTTATTTTGTAGTTTTTCTGAAAAAAAAAAATCCTCCAAAAAGCCTCTTTTTCGGCCTCTAGAGTGGCCTAATCCCTTAAGGGCCCTTATGCACTTTCATAGACAATGTATTTATAAAGATATATTCAAAATTTCAAGTGGATCGGTTGAAAATTGTTTGAGTTATGTTTCCGCCCAACAAAAACGGATACGTCGTCGCAAAAACGCTGCATAGCCGCCATTTTGGAATAAATCACTTCAAAAAAATTATTGTATACAGTCATTGATATGTATGATAAACGCTCTATTTTGTAATCTCGATTTATTTTGTAGTTTTTCTGAAAAAAAAAAATCCTCCAAAAAGCCTCTTTTTTCGGCCTCTAGAGTGGCCTAATCCCTTAAGGGCACTCATACACTTTCATAGACAATGTATTTATAAAGATATATTCAAAATTTCAAGTGAATCGGTTGAAAATTGTCTGAGTTATGTTTCCGCCCAACAAAAACGGATACGTCGTCGCAAAAACGCTGCATAGCCGCCATTTTGGAATAAATCACTTCAAAAAAATTATTGTATACAGTCATTGATATGTATGATAAACGCTCTATTTTGTAATCTCGATTTATTTTGTAGTTTTTCTGAAAAAAAAAATCCTCCAAAAAGCCTCTTTTTCGGTCTCTAGAGTGGCCTAATCCCTTAAGGGGGGAAATAGGGTTAGGCGGTTGAAAAAATCAATTTTTTTTATTTCATAAATTGTTAGTAAAACTATTGAAAAATATGTTCCCAAAATTTTAAATGAAAATTCCGACTCGTTCTATTGTTATAAGCCATTAAAGTGAGTAGCTCTTGCCCCGAGCGGTCACTATTTTTTCAAACGCATTTATCTGAAAACGACTTTTTTTGAACTTGCGTACACGCTGGTTTGAAAATTTTTCAACTAATCGTTTTGAAAATTGGCAGTTACTTTCTCCATAGTATTGCGCTCTATATGAACCAAAAATCGAAATATTATCGTTATTTGAAATAATTTTTTTTTTGCAAATAAAGTTGTAAAAAATGTCAAAGAGTCATGCTTTTTTGTTTTGACCCCTGTAAAAAATTCAATTTTCTATTTTTTTGATAGCACTTAGGTTCATATAGAAGAGAGACATATAATGAAAATAAATTCCAACCTCGTTTGATTTCAGATGAAAATTGCGGCTTCCAGAATGTACGCAAAATGCTGAGTCTGATTGTGACCTGCAATATGGGGTCGCTAATATCCCCGGTGTTTTTCAAGAAAATTCTTCGAAAATTTTATAGCATATACTTAAATATACGTATAAAATATTCTCAAAGTTTCAATAAATTATATTCATTTTTTATACTATAAAAAAATTCATGAAAATCATTGAGAAAACGCTGTCCTAACTCGATTTCCCCCTTTAAGGCATTCTAGAAACATTTCTGCACTTCTCGGACCAACGCATTTTGTCCCGGTTTCCTCTACTATACGTGTAGACTATAGTTGGGCGAACGACCGACGGATGACGATGTGCAAATCCACAGGGGAAATCGAGCTTACGCGCGAGCCCAACGTAATCCGATATCTCGTAAGTTTTTACTGCAAGACATCACTCGTCCATCGGCCATGTCACGTCTATACCACGTAGTATAGTATCGCGTAATATTAAAATATCTCTCGTTCGAAACGTCCGCGGCAGTCCGACCGCAAAAAAACATTCATTCCACAAGGTGGATCGCACAGGATGCGCGCTGTTGATGTTATTTTGTTGTTGGTAAGATTGTGCGAGGAAGCGGTACGTTGGAAAGAAACATCGTTCATTTGATTCCAATGGGATTCCTAAACCCTACAAGAGTCCTGGGAGTTTGACCCTTTTTTTTTTTTTAGATGAACGAAGATCGGTGAAAGAAATGAGGAAAAATATGTTGGATGTTCTCCATCTGTTCTTGTCGTTGTCTATTCTTATCTTGTCGATTCTATTGTGGAAACACAATAGAATTGAATGATCCAATGAGGTTAAAACGGATAAAAAACATCTCGGTATCAGACAACAGCTGTCTCAACGAAGAAACATCTTCCACTTCCTCCCTTATCGGTTCTACGACGGCGACGTCTTCGAGTCAATTATTCAAACAAACTCAATTCTTCCGATCTTCTTTCCGGAAGGATAAAACGGGGAAGAAGGAATACGAGAGATGATAATTAAGGTAATAGTCTGGTAACTTAAGCCGATTTTCATGTCTTTTTTGGAGGGCGTTTTTTTGTAGGAAAATAAAAATGAATCGTTTTGGATATTTAGTATGTTTTTATTTACATATTAAAGATACAAAAAAAAATTTTTTTTTTTTAATTTAATAGTTTATTATTATTATTAATATTGATCGAAGTTGGCACCTCGAAAAAAAAGCGCGTGGGTGGCCCCGGTGATTTTGGCTCTCAATGTTGTCTGAATTCAAAAATTCTTGATAATTCTTAATCTATAGACATGTCATTCTGGTCGGAACTACTGAAGTTTAATTTCTTTTTATTTTACAACCCCTTCTTTGCTAAAATAAAAGGACTTTTTTTTCCAAGCCATTTTGTTATTTATCCATGAAATTTAACTTCAGTAGTTCCGACCAGAATGACATGTCTATAGATTAAGAATTATCAAGAATTTTTTAATTCAGATAACATCAAGAGCCAAAATCACCGGGGCCACCCACGCGCTTTATTTTTCGAGGTGCCAACTTCGATCAATATTAATAATAATAATAAACTATTAAATTTGTTCAAAAAAATTTTTTTTTCTATCTTTAATATGTAAATAAAAACATCCTAAATATCCAAAACGATTCATCTTTATTTTCCTACAAAAAAACGCCCTCCAAAAAAGACATGAAAATCGGCCTAAGTTACCAGACTACTACCATAATTGAAAGAAGAAAAATTGCTCCATCGTACTTCCATTTGAAGGGGGTGTGGAAACCGGAACTTGCGTAAATGATCTTCTCTGCTAATTCAGCAACGTCATCGTCGCTCGTTTTCAAACAGACGTCATTCCAGACTCGTCGGGTTCAGGGGATCCCTGTTTCTTTCGTCCCATCCGCTTTAGCTTCTCAATTTCGTGTGTGCACATGTGACGCTGTGGTTTGGCGAGCCCCCTCTCGACCAGTTTTCTTCCAAGCTCCCTTGCGATAATAACAATATTTTCGGTCCTACATCCCTAACATCGTCGTTCAAACGATATAGTATACGCCACTACACTTTGGCAACGGTATATTGAATAGTCGGAGCATGGAGCATCCCCCTCTGCGAACCCTATTTCAGTATTCATTCAACCTCTCGTGACGCTCCAACACCAAACTCTCATCGTCCATCGGGAGTACGCAGTTTTAATCGTTCTTCGCGTTAACGGGCATCGAACGATTATAATCCAAAGTGTACCGAGTGCACAGAAGGGGGACGTTTAAACATTAATGTTTCACGGATATGACGGACGAATGAATCGACATTAGTGGTCCAGGGTAAAAATGTTCGTTGAATACCGGAAGCTGTGGTAGTTGAGATTACGACTATAGCGAATGAGGATGCCCTTGTTTCTTCACAGTTCGGTGGCGTGGATGTAGCATCCCATCATCTTCTACATAGTCATTCAATTCCTGTAGCCATTGATCGTTTCTTCTAAACGATTTTTCCTCGCTTTTAACACTGCTAGAATATTGAACTTCAGCTACAATTGTCGAGCATTGTTTCTCAGCCCAATATTCATCCGGCGATGTCTTCTTCATAAAACCTTACGGCCGTAGTATGGTCTAGAGCGAGATTTTTGACGTCATTTTCTAATGTGCAAAAACGTTTAATCCGTTGAAGTTGTCTTGATGAAAATTTACACGTGCGTCATTTATTGATCCTTAGAGAATGCTTGTACATTTAAAAAAAAAAATTATTTTAACCCTTAACTGGTAACGTCTTTTTCGACACCTTTAACTGGTAACGTCGGGTCACTCGTGTCCGGCGCTTAAAAAAGTACTTTAAAGTGCTCTTAAAAATCTGAAAAAAATCATGTAAATTCGTTAACTATCGTAGTTTAACAACCAATTGCTATACTGCCGATTTTTTCATTTGTTTAAACAATATAATTGTTTAAACAAATGAAAACGTGAAAAAAAGATCATTATTTTCAAAAAATCAATACTATGACAAAAATTAACATTTTTTAAAAAATCCAACGGGAAATTGAAGATGAAGAATAGTACTTTTAAGAAAAAAATATAAAAATTTTGTATGAATTAATAGGATACTTAAGTTTTGAGCATCAACATCACGTTTTTTCACTCGTGTCCGGCGCTTAAAAAAGTACTTTAAAGTGCTCTTAAAAATCTGAAAAAAATCATGTAAATTCGTTAACTATCGTAGTTTGAGAACCAATTGCTATACTGCCGATTTTTTCATTTGTTTAAACAATATAATTGTTTAAACAAATGAAAACGTGAAAAAAAGATCATTATTTTCAAAAAATCATTACTTTGACAAAAATTAACATTTTTTAAAAAATCCAACGGGAAATTGAAGATGAAGAATAGTACTTTTAAGAAAAAAATATAAAAAGTTTGCATGAATTAATAGGATACTTAAGTTTTGAGCATCAACATCACGTTTTTTCACTCGTGTCCGGCGCTTAAAAAAGTACTTTAAATTGCTCTTAAAAATCTGAAAAAAATCATGTAAATTCGTTAACTATCGTAATTTACGAACCAATTGCTATACTGCCGATTTTTTCATTTGTTTAAACAATATAATTGTTTAAACAAATGAAAACGTGAAAAAAAGATCATTATTTTCAAAAAATCAATACTATGACAAAATTAACATTTTTTAAAAAATCCAACGGGAAATTGAAGATGAAGAATAGTACTTTTAAGAAAAAAATATAAAAAGTTTGTATGAATTAATAGGATACTTAAGTTTTGAGCATCAACATCACGTTTTTTCACTCGTGTCCGGCGCTTAAAAAAGTACTTTAAAGTGCTCTTAAAAATCTGAAAAAAATCATGTAAATTCGTTAACTATCGTAATTTAAGAACCAATTGCTATACTGCCGATTTTTTCATTTGTTTAAACAATATAATTGTTTAAACAAGTGAAAAAAGATCATTATTTTCAAAAAATCATTACTTTGACAAAAGTTAACATTTTTTTTTAAATCCAACGGGAAATTGAAGATGAAGAATAGTACTTTTAAGAAAAAAATATAAAAAGTTTGTATGAATTAATAGGATACTTAATCCTTAACTGGTAGCGTCTTTTTCGACACCTTTAACTGGTAACGTTGGGTCACTCGTGCACTTTTCAAATTTCAACTAGCTCTCACAACGCCTGTTTACGCACGGAACCGTCGGTACTTTGGGTGCTAGTAGTCTACTTCTACTAGTATACAATTTTTTCCAAAATAGTTTGGCCTTGCCCATCACTCCACCCTTCGAGCTACAGGACACAGTCATTTTCGTCAGGGCACGAGTGACCCGACGTTACCAGTTAAGGGTTAAATATTTTCATGTAGTTTTTTGCCTTGTTGCAACATGGTGCGCCGAAATCGGCGCCCACTCTGGACGATGTTGTATGCATCTGAAAAAAAAAAAAAAAAATATTCTCAATCTGTATGAGTATTCTGAGCACTGGTAGCAGAGTTGGTACTTAAAAAAAATTTTTTGACAAAATGGCGGCCTGTTGAACTTTCATTAATGATATTTCATTATTCGACGAGTTATAAAATGTCGGCAAAATTATTGTTCGACTCAATAAAAAAAATTTTTAAGTACCAATTCTGCTACCAGTGCTCAAAATACTCATACAGATTGAGAATATATATATATTTTTTTTTTCATATGCATACAACATCGTCCAGAGTGGGCACCATATTGCAACAAGGCAAAAAACTACATGAAAATATTTAAAATAATTTTTTTTTTTAAGTGTACAAGTATTCTCTAAGGATCGATAAATGCACGTGTAAATTTTCATCAAGTGAACTTCAACGGTTTAAACGTTATTGCACATTAGAAATGACGTCAAAAATCTCGCTCTAGACCAGACTTAATGCGTTCACGAAAAGGAAGATATTCGCGAGCGTTATCCTCGCCTGAAGTGAAGAGTAGCGTTGTATAAAAGACTAGATGTTAAACGTCCGATCTATTATCAACGTTCTTTGGATCGCGTTGGACCTCATAACGGTGGCCGATGAAAATACTGTGCGAAGAAGAGATGAAGAAACACGCGCGTTGATAGACCGCGACGAGAAGAAAATACGCCAGAGTGAAATGTGACTTGTTTTCTCGTCCCCTACTCTCTCACTCACCGACAACCGGCTGCACGTTCCTCCTCGTGTGTTCAGGCAGTTTGCCCACTGTAAAATAGAAAGATCGGTGGTACACAGGGAGGTGAAAAGAAACGAGCGAGAAGGGGGATAAACTCCGAGTTCTGTTACTCACGGTTCTCTTCTGTAGTGGCAGGTCAGTTTTGTCCCGGTTGCAGCGGTGCACGCTTCGTATATATGTGTCGTTCACGATTATCCGACAAACTTTTCTCATTGTCGTTGTTGCTGTTGTTGTTGTTGTTGTTTTTTTCACGTTTTTACGGCGACTCTGCAAACTAGTAGCGGCCAATACTGCGCTTCGTTCGTCATAGTTGGGGCTAAAAAAAAAAGAAGAAAACCTGCTCAATTTTATCTGTGTACAATTGTTCGGGAAACACACACGAAAAAAATCAACGTGATATGCGCGAGTGCGAAGAAGCTACGAGAAGAAAAGAAGTTTAGTGTCGCACGTGGGACTGTGGAGTGGAAGTTGCAGCAGGTGAGGATATACCGACGCGGCATAAACGTTATAAATACGATTATTTGGAATTGACTAAAAGAATAATTGCTTTAAGGCCGTACTCTGGTCTAGAGCGAGATTTTTGACGTCATTTCTAATGTGCAATAACGTTTGAACCGTTGAAGTTGTCTCGATGAAAATTTACACGTGCATTTATTGATCCTTAGAGAATACTTGTACGTTAAAAAAAAAAATTATTTTAAATATTTTCATGTAGTTTTTTGCCTTTTTGCAAAATGGTGCGCCGAAATCGGCGCCCACTCTGGACGATGTTGTATGCATCTGAAAAACAAAAAAAAAATATATTCTCAATCTGTATGAGTATTCTGAGCACTGGTAGCAGAATTGGTACTTAAAAAAGAATTTTGACGAAATGGCGGCCTGTTGAACTTTCATTAATGATATTTCATACATACATTTCACACATTTTCGTATTCGACGAGTTATAAAATGTCGACAAAATTATTGTTCGACTCAATTCTGCTACCAGTGCTCAGAATACTCATACAGATTGAGAATATAATTTTTTATTTTTTTTCAGATGCATACAACATCGTCCAGAGTGGGCGCCGATTTCGGCGCACCATGTTGCAACAAGGCAAAAAACTACATGAAAATATTTGAAATAATTTTTTTTTTTAACGTACAAGTATTCTCTAAGGATCAATAAATGCACGTTTAAATTTTCATCAAGACAACTTCAACGGTTCAAACGTTATTGCACATTAGAAATGACGTCGAAAATCTCGCTCTAGAACAGACTACGGCCTTAAGAGCTTTCCGGATTGATCAATTGCGGGAGAATTTAAACTGGGAAGACTTTTAACGGGTTATACGCAGTTGCAACGCCAAAAAGAGTCGTTTTTTTTACGAATTTTTTACTGAAAAGGGATTTTATTTGACAAATACAAGAAGTATTAAGAGGGGGGTAGGGTTTTAAAGGCGAAAAAAAAGCATATTTTTATGATTTTTTTGCGGCGACATGAGTAATATAATTTTATTAAATAGAATTACATATTATTGTACAATTATTGAAGTATCTCAGAGAAAATTTTCAATGAAAAATATTGATAAATAAGCCGGTGACGTTGAATCTGCAGAGGCGCCTTGAAAAAAAGTGGTTTTGCGGTGAACATTATAACTCGTTACCGGATCATCTGAAACAAAAAAATTGATATGCATTTTAAAGGTGATGTATTTCTCGAGGTAATCAGGAAGAGTTTTTTTTTTTTTTTTTTTTTTTTCTATTTTTTGCAGCACTTGGAAGTGAAAAACGCAATTTTAGCTCAAAAAATCGCGCTTAATTTGTTATTAAAAAATTGAAAAAAATGAAAAAAAAAAAAAAACTCCTCCTGATTACCTGTTGATTTATGTGAAGAAGTAATGTTTAAATTTTCAAAAGGATCGGTTCAGTAGATTTTGAGTTCTAATGTTCACAAACTTCAAAAATGACGTTTTCGGGAAAATCGATTTAAAGTTTTTTATACGTACCGAGCGGCTACCGAGCAGGTATAAAAATCAGGTATCACGGCCGGTCGTTTGAAACGCTGTAACTCCGTTAGTTTTACTCCGATTGACTTAAAATTTATACACAATATTCTCGACATATCGTTCATTCAGAAAAAAAATGAAAAAAAATGCAAAAAAAATAATTTTAAACCCTACCCCCCCCTAAGATAGTAGTCTGGTAACTTAAGCCGATTTTCATGTCTTTTTTGGAGGGCATTTTTTTGTAGGAAAATAAAAATGAATCGTTTTGGATATTTATGATGTTTTTATTTACATATTAAAGATGCAAAAAAAATTTTTCTCGAAAAAGTTGAATAGTTTATTATTATTATTATTATTGATCGAAGTTGGCACCTCGAAAAAAAAAAGCGCGTGGGTGGCCCCGGTGATTCTGGCTCTTGATGTTATATGAAATAAAAAATTCTTGATAATTCTTAATCTATAGACATGTCATTCTGGTCGGAACTACTGAAATTAAATTTCTCTTTATTTTACAACTCCTTCTTTGCTAAAATAAAAGGACTTTTTTTTCCAAGCCATTTTGTTATTTATTCGTGAAATTTAACTTCAGTAGTTCCGACCAGAATGACATGTCTGTAGATTAAGAATTATCAAGAATTTTTGATTTCTGATAACATCAAGAGCCAAAATCACCGGGGCCACCCACGCGCTTTTTTTTCGAGGTGCCAACTTCGATCAATAATAATAATAATAAACTATTACATTTTTTCAAAAAATTTTTTTTTCTATCTTTAATATGTAAATAAAAACATCCTAAATATCCAAAACGATTCATTTTTATTTTCCTACAAAAAAACGCCCTCCAAAGTAGACATGAAAATCGGATCAAGTTACCGGACTACTACCTTAATAAATGTAGCGGTAGCTTTTAGCTTTATATCGGCATTTTTCATTTTCAAAAGTATCGATTTACACTGCTCCTGTAGACGATCTCCTGGAGGTCCGACAAACAGAAAAAAACGGTGTCTGACGGTGAGCACGATATCTCCGGTTTGGATTATTTAAAATAAAAAAAGCAAAAAGATTCTTTTAGTGGATAGATAAATCTAGGTATTGATCGAAGGAATAGTTGAAATTTTCATTTTTGACGAAATGCCCGCTGCTAAAAGAAAAAATTCCAATTTTCGACGAAAATTTTTTCGTTGATACGTTCAAAAAAAATAGAAATAATTATCGGAAATGTTATTACTCCGATCAATACCTGAAGAATAGATCTGAGAAGGTTGTGTTAAAATTGCAGACCGATCGGTTGAGCCGTTTTGGAGAAATTGCGCTCACCGACTGTTGAAAAAACCGTTTTGAGAAAAACGTCCTCAGAAACATGCATGTGTCTTCAAGAATATTTGCCGGATCGATTTGAAATTTTCCGAGAATATACACAAATATATGTACATTCCGAAAATGCAATAAAAAAAAAACAATTTTTTTGAATTTTCCAACTGCGTACGACCCCTTAAAGTAATCGGGAAATCTACTGATTTGTTTCACGGGGAAAAGAATTGTTACAAATTTATAATAACACTTGTGAGATAACAAATAACGTGGAAACATATTTTCAGTGGGAAAATTTGAAATATTGTTGGCTGGCCGAGTTACATATGAATCTGGACGGGGTTTAACTGCAACGGGAATTAAGAAGGAAAGCTGAAATTTAAACATTGTGTTAAATACTCTAAATTTTACAACACACCGCTGTCACACGATGGAGGAATATTGAGGGTGAAGAAATAGAAAGAAAAAGAAGAAAAAAACATTCACTGGGACCTTGTTGCAATTACACCTTGAGAAGCCTTTTAGAAGCAAAAGTTTACTGCCCTTCGTCTTTCGCGTATTCTAAATGTCATATACATATATATATATATTAGGGTGGTTTTTAATTTGGTGATCTTGGAAATTCTTTGGTATTGTTCCTCAAAAGTAATCAACATATCTAGAAAAAAAATTGGGCGCAAGCGGAACTTTGTCCAATAATTCTAACCCAACCCCACCGAGCTGTCGAATTTTTATATGAAAAAATGCATGCATTCAAAATTTTGTTAAGAAAATTGTTTATTATTTCAAAACTATTTATGATAAAAGAATTTTATATAACGTTTTTGTAGGAAATATAATGTTCTACAAAAAAGGTATCTTGTGAAATTCTCGTGAATCTAATATTTATCACGTAATTAGCAAAAAAACTGTCATCATTTATTCCAAAAGTCGATCATTATGGTCAAAACAGGAGTTTGACGTCGAATAGCTGCAATTTATTTTTCGTATGTATATAAGATTATGAAGAAATACGTAGCGCACTCAGCAATGAAATGTAAGCACTATTCAAATTTTCAATTTTATTAATTTTATTGTGAATTATAATGAATGATGTCATATATTTTAAAAATCAACTTACAATAATGAATTACATCGGTTGGAGCAAAGTTGCTTTGTTAATATCAGGATATTTTTTTTTACACTCTTCAATTATTTGTAGAATGAATTGTTTCTGATCTTCATCATAAGTGAGACGATCATTGTACTGTCTAATAAGTTTCACTCCTCTTTCTGCAACATCGTTAACCACTTTAATTCCTTTAACTATTTTTAAGCCTTGTAAATAATTTTCATTAAAAATCCACTCGCTCACATCGATATCAAATAATGAGGACTTGATTTCAAATCTTTCGAAAAAAGCCATCGATTTGGAACTGATAAAGAAATCAATGTCCTTATCGATCAAAGAAGAAAAATTTATCATGAATGATAATAAAATTGATAAAATTGAAAATTAAAATATCGTTCACATACTGTTATTGAGTGCACTGCGTATCTCTTCATATTTCTAATTGCATATGAAGAATACATTGCAGTTTTTCGACGTCAAACTCCTGTTTTGGCCATAATAATGGACTTTTGGAATAAATGATGACAGTTTTTTGCTAATAACGTGATAAATATTAGATTCACAAGAATTTTACAAGATATCTTTTTTGTAGAGCATTAAATTTCCACTGAAGACACAATATACAATTTTTTTATCATGAATAGTTTTGAAATAATAAACAATTTTCTTAACAAGTTTGCAGTTTTTCGACGTCAAACTCCTGTTTTGGCCATAATGATGAACTTTTGGAATAAATGATGACAGTTGTTTGCTAATAACGTGATAAATATTAGATTCACAAGAATTTTACAAGATAACTTTTTGTAGAGCATTAAATTTCCTATAAAAACACAATATAAAATTTTTTTATCATGAATAGTTTTGAAATAATAAACAATTTTCTTAACAAAATTTTGAATGCATGCATTTATTCATATAAAAATTCGATAGCTCGGTGGGGTGGGTTAGAATTATTGGTTAGAATATATTCAAGGAACAATACCAAAGATTTTCCAACATCACCAAATTAAGAACCACCCTAATTATATATAGATGAAAAACATACACAATAATCAGGCAAACTCTCGCGACTTGTTCGTGACTGCACATCTGCTCATCAGCAGATTCAGGTCTTTCGCATCCGGGGGCCGCGTGAATGAAGTTTGCTTTACAAACGTACACACACAAGCAGGGGCACGCAACGGCCCCCACGATCATAATTGGATCGTGGCACGAAAGATGCGTTTGGAATATGAGAATAGCATGCTCGCCGTACCCGTGAGCGAATTTATACCGAATGTTTCGAATAGTTGCATTTCAATCAACAACTCGAAGAGATAAAAAAATCGCGTGAGAAGCAAAAAAAGAAAATGAAATTAAGAGTGAAGCGAGTCTGTCTTTTGTGTCGTAACATGATTAGGCCGATGTTATCAGGGGCAGAAGAAATAGAAACTCATCGTTGCGTGTAATTGGTCATAATTGACACGACAAAAAAAAAACCAACAATATGCACGTTCCGAGCAGTGGTTTAAAAGTTTAGGATTTTTGTTGTTGTTATTTATCATCATTTCGGGATTTAAACCTCCGGGCATAAAACTCTTCGATGACTTTTACTTCCCTAAAATGCGGAATTAACGAACGTGAGGAATTGAAATTGTCGATCCAACATTGAGGAAGTAAGCCCAATTTGGCGAGAATGAAATGAAGAAAAAAAGAAACGAAGAAAACCTGTCGTAAACGTAGTTTTAAATCGAGGCGAGTAAAAATAAGCGCACGGTCACTGTACCTGCATGAACCTATACGGTATAGCGTTAACTCCCAAGAGATAGAGAGAGGGAGAGAGAGAGAGAGCGAGAAAGAGATAAAGAGCAAAGCGTTGCTCTTTGCCGAGTGCCCTCGCACTTGTTCCCCGCGGGGCACTTTTTCCTTCGAAGAAATTCTGTGAAATTCTGTCTCGGGGTCGCCAAGAGAGCGATCGCGGACGAGCCGAGCATCGCAAAGGCGAGGCTTCCCTCCGGTATTATATACGCCCGAGAAGATGAGAGAAAAGAGGACCGGTGCGTGCGCACCTTGCACCATAAAGTCAAGAGTAGTTATTGTGTTACTCCGATGCGTGTGCTCGTTGCTCACCTCGTTCGTAGTGACTGTCGGCGGCTGGCTGAATCCTGGAATCGCTTTGCGGTACTATCTGTTCGCTTCGCCGCGAGTTAACTAATGCGCAGACGCAATGAAGCCGCCGAACTCCTTTGCCCCGAAGCCTTCCGAGGAGTGGGGGAGCCTCTTGTCTCATTTGCGTGAAGGCGCTCGCGGGAGCAACAGCTGCTGTTCTTCTCCTACGCATGGTTACCGTTTCGTATCACAAACTCGATACCGTTCCGCTCTTTTATGTCGAAGGATTGCTTCCCGTTGCCTGTCGTACAGTGACGGGAGCAAAAGTCGAATGTATCTTCTTCGGGATGCGTTAGATAGATGTTGGAATCTCGTGAGATAAATAAAGATGTCACGAGAAGCAAACGTCATCAGCCCGAAATGCTGCTGTTGATATTACTTCGTACGGTAAAAACTAGGGCGGGGATCGAATTAGGAAACGGAAAAAAAAGTCGTACCACCCTGTCCCTTCGTTCCGCAATAAAAAATTTAAAGGCCGTTGAATTAGGCAAGCTATTTTATTGTCCAATTACGTTAAGCCACTCACGCTGTACGTTTCGGGTTTGGACTGAGTCAGCGGAAAATAAAAATAAAAATTTTACACGTGCCCGCCGATAAATGACGGGATGGTAAGAGATCTCTTTCTCTCTCTGGCGGAGAGTCACGCTATTGGGAATATATCGGCGTGACCGTTGCACGCACAGTGCCGTTATTCACAACGGTGCATTCGATAAGAGAACGTCGAGCGAGTAAACCCGTGCCGAGTTTTTTTTCTCTATCTCTCTAGATTTATAGCACGCGCAACACCGATGGAGAATCCGATATGTTTGACATGAAACCTAATGAGAATATTTTTTTGATGCCACTCTTTTATTCACGACTCCGATTGAATTCCCATGCGAAATCAATGAATCGGGAAGTTCTTAGAGCGGCCCCAACGGGTCACATCCACTTTAACGCACAGCTACTTAATATTATGCTGCAATATTGATATGTTCAAGTAACGAATACAGCGACGAATGGTCGATGTTGATTTTATTTCGAAGAGGATTAGCTTCGGCAACTATTTACGATCAATTGGAGGGGTTCGTAAAAAAAAAATTAATAAAATGAATGATTAAAGCAACAGATATCGGAAATGTGTGCTTTAGCAATAGGCGTATCCTCGGCGATGTACAAGTTAATTTATTATATCTACCACACGTTGGAAACCAAGGAAGCCGAGAAGGGGCTGTAGCGCCGGCGCTCTGTCATTTATACCCTTCTACCTTGGTAGCCACGGAAAACTACAGGACTAAAAGAGTCCGAGCTACCCTCGAGGGCATGAAATACCACTGCGGATCAGTGCGATAGCGCGAGCGCATGATACAACAACTCGTTTTACCAGACTCGATTCTTTCTGACACGTGTTTATTCTCGTTTTTTATCGAAAAAACCGCGCAAATAAAAGTGTAAATAATAACACTAATAAGGCGATTATTATTCTCTTATCCGGCCAATGAAATTCAACATCAGCGAATTTTCGCCAAAGATCTATTAATTTTAAACGAAAGTAACATTCGTCGTTGCTGTTCAATGGAACTTGAAAAATTAATTTCGCCACAAATATAATATTCGTGGGATATCATCGCGGAAAAAAAGGATCTCAGGCTCAGAGTCATTTTCCACGGGACGCATTTTCCTTCGACCCAATTTTCCTTATCGAAATCCATCGATTTATCGATTTTACCGAATTTTCATTGTGAATCAAAATTTTTCACGACTGATAAAAATGTGAACAAATCGATTTCATAATATTAAAGTGGACGAGACCGCGCGAATTTATCGAAACGATGTTAGGCTTATCAGGAAAATATTGATCGGGTACATGTGATCGGCGGCTGAAGATATTACCACCGAAAATACGATTTTCAGAGGATAGACATACAAGCGATTAGGCTACTCTAGAATAGGAAAAAAAATTCCCAAAATATGCCTATTTTCTTCTTGCTCCAGAGTGGCCTAATCCCTTGAGTTATAATCCGGAAAATCGAAGTAATATGCAGCTTCTATCGGGCTTCATGGCGCGACATCTTAAACGTGGTCCATCATTGAAAAAAGGTATAAACAATCGATTTGTAATTGTCAACATCAAAATGTCATTCGTTCCGAGGAAGAATAAATGAATTTATTTCAAGGAAGTTCATCTCGGTATTCCAATCAAGTTCATTGTGATAAATGTTATATCGATTACGGGGAAAAAAAATCTATCGATCGATCTGCTCGTTAGTTTCGTCGAGAGAAAATTAAACTTGGATAATCTCTGCCAATTTATGTATTTCCCGCATATGTAGTTTGCTCACGTGTCATTCTCGTGTGCAAATTATCATTCGGGATAGAACCTTTTGTTAAAAGTTCTGGAATTGTGCCAAGGTGAAGTGAAGTCTTGCGAGAAACGTAATAAAGATAGGGAAAGAGAGAAGAAGAAATAAAACGAAAAAATTCCTGGACGCGCGTCGCGCTACGTGGCGAAATAACATTTCAGATTCGTATCTCTTTTTTTTGCTTCTTTTCGTACTTTAACCGCATAGATCTGCACGATATCGATCGTCAAAGGACAAAGAGGTCGCGCAATGAACAGAATCGAGGTAACGTGAAGTCTTCTTGGTCGCCAGAAAACCTAGGGTTTTGTTACAGAAATTGTACAGAAGAATTACAATCCAGGTCATAATCATTGGCCCTGTTCGTGCTCACGCACGAGCCATTAGATATGCAAGATTGGATCAATGATTAAGAACATTAAGGGTATACCGAGGTAACGAGGGACCACCGGAAGGTTATTCCTTCTCATCAAAGATCCTGAGGCAATTTCACGAAATTAACAAAATCTTATTTTACAATAATACATTTGAGAACTGAACCTTTTTTCATCGCATCATTAAGGCAGTCGTCTGGTCTAGAGCGAGATTTTGGACGTCATTTCTAATGTGCAATAACGTTTAAACCGTTGAAGTTGTCTTGATGAAAATTTACACGTGCATTTATTGATCCTTAGAGAATACTTGTATATTAAAAAAAAAAAATTATTTTAAATACTTTCATGTAGTTTTTTGCCTTGGTTGCAACATGGTGCGCCGAAATCGGCGCCCACTCTGGACGATGTTGTATGCATCTGAAAAAAAATATATATATATATTCTCAATCTGTATGAGTATTCTGAGCACTGGTAGCAGAATTGGCACGTAAAAAATTTTTTTGACAAAATGACGGCCTGTTGAACTTTCATTAATGACATTTCATTATTCGACGAGTTATAAAGTGTCGGCAAAATTATTGTTCGACTCAATAAAAAAATTTTTTAAGTACCAATTCTGCTACCGGTGCTCAGAATACTCATACAGATTGAGAATGTATATATATTTTTTTTTTCAGATGTATACAACATCGTCAAGAGTGGGCGCCGATTTCGGCGCACCATGTTGCAACAAGGCAAAAAACTACATGAAAATATTTAAAATAATTTTTTTTTTAATGTACAAGTATTCTCTAAGGATCAATAAATGCACGTGTAAATTTTCATCAAGACAACTTTAACGGTTTGAACGTTATTGCACATTAGAAATGACGTCAAAAATCTCGCTCTAGACCAGACGACTGCCTTATGGGGTGAGACCACTGTAGATGCCGAAAAAGTAGGCTTTTTTGGGGATTTTTTTTCAGAAAAACAACAAAATAAAACGAGATTACAAAATAGGTTGTTTATCATACATATCAGTGACTGTATACAATAATTTTTTTCAAGCGATTAATTTAAAAATGGCGGCTTTGCAGCGTTTTTGCGATAACGTCTCCGTTTTTGTTGGCCAGAACCATAACTCAGACAATTTTCCACCGATCCACTTGAAATTTTGAATATATCTTTAAAAATACATTGTCTGTGGAAGTGCGTAGGATTTTTTTGAATATATTGATTTTTCGTCAAATGGCGCGCTTCTAAAGTGAAAACTGAAAAATTTGCTTAAAAAATCGGCAGAAAATTGTCAATAACAAATGAACTATGCAGGATGAAAAAAAAATCCTATGCACTTCCATAGACAATGTATTTTTAAAGATATATTCAAAATTTCAAGTGAATCGGTTGAAAATTGGCAGAGTTATGTTTCCGGCGAACAAAAACGGGGACGTCATCGCAAAAACGCTGCACAGCCGCCATTTTGAAATTAATCACTTCAAAAAAATTATTGTATACAGTCACTGATATGCATGATAAACATCCTATTTTGTAATCTCGATTTATTTTGTAGTTTTTCTGGAAAAAAATCCCCAAAAAAGCCTATTTTTTCGGCCTCCAGAGTGGTCTAACCCGTTAACGAGTTACACGCGGTTGCAAGGCCAAAGAAAGTCGTTGTTTACGAATTTTTTCTGAAAAGGGATTTTATTTGACAAATACAAGAAGTACTAATAAATATAGTGGTAGCTTTTTACTTTATAGTGGCATTTTTCATTTTCAAAAATATTGATTTACACTGCTCCTGTAGACGGTCTCCCGGAGGTCCTCGAAAAAAAGGTGTCTGACGGTGAGCACGATATCTCCGGTTTGGATTATTTAAAATAAAAAAAGCAAAAAGATTCTATTAGACTATAGATAAATCTAGTTATTGATCGAAGGAATAGGCAAAATTTTGATTTTTGACAAAATGCCGGCTCCAAAAAGAAAAAATTCCAATTTTCTACGAAAATTTTTTCATTAAATTATTTAACAAAAATAGAAATAATTATCGGAAATATTATTCCTTCGATCAATACCTGAAGAATATATCTGAGAAGGTTGTGTCAAAATTGCAGACCGATCGGTTGAGTTGTTTTTGAGAAATCGTGCTCACCGTTTTTGAAAACACCGTTTTAAGAAAAAAAAGCGTTCAAAGTTTAGGCCGCCTACTTTGTAACGCTCCGAGGGTCCTTACAAATATGCATGTATCTCCAAGAATATTTGCCGGATCGTTTTGAAATTTTCAGAGAATATACTCAAACATATGTACATTCCGAAAAAGCAATAAAAAAAAATCAATTTCTTGAAATTTCCCACTGCGTATGACCTTTTAAACGGTCTCCCTAACGCGAATTCCCGTTCATTTACTCTCAAGCTTTCTACAGTCAACTTTGCATTCTCGGTAAATCTGTGTGGTGACTTTAAGATCGATCACAGACACGAGTTGGTCGTAAAGTTGTTGTCGAGAAATTGTTAAGGTCACGAGGTCCGCATCTATCTTGCTAATCAGCATTGCCCTAACAAGGCGTATTATAGAGGGTAGTTCCATCAAGGACGAGCAACTGGAAAATTTATTAAAGGACACACATCAGATTTTAAGTCGGATTAAAAATTCCAACGATATTATTACCGCGAAGCAGTGAGACAAAAGTTTGATGAAAAATAAAGCAACTTTTTCGCGCAGGAACCTCACGTTATAGCAATAATGAATTAAGGCCGTAGTCTGGTCTAGAGCGAGATTTTTGACGTCATTTCTAACGTGCAATAACGTTTAAACCGTTGAAGTTGTCTTGATGAATATTTACACGTGCATTTATTGATCCTTAGAGAATACTTGTACATTAAAAAAAAAAAAATATTTTAAATATTTTCATGTAGTTTTTGCCTTGTTGCAACATGGTGCGCCGAAATCGGCGCCCACTCTGAACGATGTTGTATGCATCTGAAAAAAAAATATATATATATTCTCAATCTGTATGAGTATTCTGAGCACTGGTAGCAAAATTGGTACTTAAAAAAAATTTTTGACAAAATCGCGGCCTGTTGAACTTTCATTAAGGGAGAACACCGCTGTGACTCCCTGTTTTTTTTCACATTTTTCAAGAATTTTTTTTTGTGGGAAAAAAAAGAGATATTCGAAAAATATTTTCGGGTTTTGTTCCTTGTTTATTAATGTATCAAAAAACATTTTTTTCACATTTTTCACGCCGCATGGTGGCACTGGGGAAGCTCTCGCGTCAGGTGCTGTCATTTCCGCGGCACGCAGCAGAACTCTCTTCAACGTCGATCTGAAAAAAAATACCGAGTGTTTTCGTTAATAATATGATATTTTGAAGAGAAGTACATAGGGATTTGAAAAAATATGGTTTTACAAAAAATAGGCACGCCTTTGAAATTAACTTTAATTTCAAAGGCGTGCCTATTTTTTTTAAAACAATATCTTTCCAAATCCCTATGTACTTCTCTTCAAAATATCATATTATTAACGAAAACACTCGGTATTTTTTTTCAGATCGACTTTGAAGAGAGTTCTGCTGCGTGCCGCGGAAATGACAGCACCTGACGCGAGAGCTTCCCCAGCGCCACCATGCGGCGTAAAAAATGTGAAAAAAATGTTTTTCGATACATTAATAAACAAGGAACAAAACCCAAAAAATTTTTTCGAATATCTCTTTTTTTTCCCACAAAAAAAAATTCTTGAAAAATGTGAAAAAAAACAGGGGGTCACAGTGATGTTCTCCCTTGATGATATTTCATTATTCGACGAGTTATAAAATGTCGGCAAAATTATTGTTCGATTCAATAAAAAAATTTTTTAAGCACCAATTCTGCTACCAGTGCCCAGAATACTCATACAGATTGAGAATGTATATATATATTTTTTTTCAGATGCATAAAACATCGTCAAGAGTGGGCGCCGATTTCGGTGCATCATGTTGCAACAAGGCAAAAAACTACATGAAAATATTTAAAATAATTTTTTTTTTTAAAGTACAAGTATTCTCTAAAGATGAATAAATGCGCGTGTAAATTTTCATCAAGGCAACTTCAACGGTTTAAACGTTATTGCACATTAGAAATGACGTCGAAAATCTCGCTCTAGACCAGACTACGGCCATAAAAAAGTTAATTTCTTTTTGTTTTTGTCTAATCTTTCGCTGAACTAGAATTCTTCGACCGGAAACATTTCTGCAACTGTTATCCACTGTACTGCCCAGAATAATTACGTGTATTTATCTCAAACACACTGTTAATACCAAGAAGGGGATTTTAACATTTCTCATTGCTTCTACGTAAATTTTGTTTCCGCAACGTGAATGATACTGATGGATAACCGGAAGTTAAGAAAATACGGACACGCGATTTCCCTCTCACTCGACATATACATATATCTGTAAACGTAGGCTATTAATGGTTCACGAGGTTGTTTATATACAGTGGAGAGTACAATAAATCAGTCGATTGTTGATTTTTTTTTTCATTTTGGACGTCTGGTCCCAGGGATAAATGCGAGCCAATTAATTAGCAAAATTTATCGCGTTTATCGCCAGGCATAATAGTCGTTAACGTGACAATTCCCTATATCTAACTGTCCGGAAATGAGAGAAGTTGACCGGAAAAACAGAGGGTCAATATTAGTGGGAAAAGAAAATTGATTAAATTAATACAAATAGATTTTGATGAATTAAAACGTAATGGAACTTGAAACTACCGCTACTTCAATTCCTCTCGAATATTTAAACAGAGAAATTTAATAATAATAGAAAAAAACATATTTTTTTCAAATTGATATTTCATCGGGAGTTTTTTATTTTTTGTTTCTTCCCAATATTTTAGGAAAACGCGAAGGCAACGGTGGAAACGGTTTCGCAGGATCTTCGTCGGGTCCACTGGGGGGGCCTTTGCGACCCCTCAACGATTCCAACAACTGTGGCACAAACGGTTATCCAAACATGATATCGGACGAGCCAGCTACCGATGAAGAATTTTCACTTGCCGTTAATCAAAAAAATCAGGTAATGTCGAGAGAATGCGAGAAAAACGAGAGGGCCAAAGTGAGAGATGCATTGCTGGTCGCTCGTTACTCTCGCTCTCGTAAGGGGATGCGTTGTGGGGTGGCTTGGGGTGGCTTGAATTGGATGTGATCCTTAGCGGATCGAGCCAATAAGTTCCCGATCATCCCTCGTATTTTATGCTAATTTTGATCTTGCAAATTAGGCCACCGTGAGGGGCATGAAAAACGTATAAAAATTCAATCATTTATTTTTCATTGCCCCTATTTGTTTGTTTTTTTTTTTTTTTTTTTTTTCATGAACATATATAAATTATCTATTGGTGGAAAAAGTGGTCAAAAAAATCCAAATACATACGAGTAGTTGTTTCAGAAAAAAAAAGAGTTGAATTTGGGGAAAAGTGTTTCTTCGCGTTTTCACAAGTTTTATTGCAATAACTCAGCAATCGCTGAGACGATTTCGCCAATAGTTCACTCAAGTCTTAGTTTCATGGAGACGCATAAATTGCAAAAAAAACATTTTCAATCCCAAAGTTTCCCAAGGAGAAATCGTCGATTTTGTGTAAAAGTCATTTTTGTTTTTAATAGTTTTAGCCAAGTATCGACGAAACCGTTCAGGCGATCATGGTCACACTCCTTTCTGCTCTAAGTTAGGTCAAGAGCCTTCGTTTGATGAGAAAAAAAAAATCGAATCGCTCCATTCATTCGTGAGATAACGTTCGACAAAATTTTACTCACATGCGTACATACACACAGACAGACATGTTTTCAAAAATGTGTTAGAATGAATCTGGGGGTCATGAAATGTGGAAATATTTTGAAATTTCCACTTTCGATTTTCGGGGTCATTACAATAACTTCCCTCTAGAATCAGTAAGTTAAAAAAGAGACTATTTCGATCAAGCGTAATTTGAGTAATTTACAATGAAATCCAGTGATTTTTTCACATTATTGTTGGAAGAATTGAGACGTTAAGTTTTTGTGGCTTTTCTTCAATTTTGAACAATATTAAGGGGTTATACGCAGTCAGGAGACGAAAAAAAGGCGATTTTTTAAGAATTTTTCCTGGAAAAACATTTTTATTTATTAACGTAAAAATTTATATACTTACTGTGGTAACTTTTAACTTTATTTTCATATTTTTTATTTGTAAAAATAATGATTTTTAAAGCTGCTATAGCCAATGTCCGGGAGCTCCTCTAAAAAAAAAATGTGTCTGCCGGTGAGCACGATATCTCCGGTTTGGAATATACAAAATAAAAAAACCAAAAAGATTCTGTTAGTGGATAGATAAATCTAGGTATTGATCGAAGGAATAGTCGAAAATTTCATTTTTGGCAAAACGCCAGGTCCAAGAAGAAAAAATTCCAATTTTCGACTAAAATTTTTTCGTTGAATTGTTAAAAAAAAATAGAAATATTTATCGGAAATGTTATTCCTTCGATCAATACCTGAAGAATATATTTGAGAAGGTTGTGTTGAAATTGCAGACTGATCCGTTGAGCCGTTTTTGAGTAATCGTGCTCACCGACATTGAAAACACCGTTTTGAGAAAAACACGTTTAAGGTAGTAGTCTGGTAACTTAAGCCGATTTTCATGTCTTTTTTGGAGGGCGTTTTTTTGTAGGAAAATAAAAATGAATCGTTTTGGATATTTAGGATGTTTTTATTTACATATTAAAGATACAAAAAAAATTATTTTGAAAAATGTAATAGTTTATTATTATTATTGATCGAAGTTGGCAGCTCGAAAAAAAAGCGCGTGGGTGGCCCCGGTGATTTTGGCTCTTGATGTTATCTGATATAAAAAATTCTTGATAATTCTTAATCTATAGACATGTCATTCTGGTCGGAACTACCGAGAAATTTTTTCACCCCTAACTTTTTATTTTACAACCCCTTCTTTGCTAAAATAAAAGGACTTTTTTTTCCAAAGTCCGCCATTTTGTTATTTATCCATGAAATTTAACTTCAGTAGTTCCGACCAGAATGACATGTCTATAGATTAAGAATTATCAAGAATTTTTTATTTCCGGTAACATCAAGAGCCAAAATCACCGGGGCCACCCACGCGCTTTTTTTTCGAGGTGCCAACTTCGATCAATAATAATAATAATAATAAACTATTAAATTTGTTCAAAAAATTTTTTTTTGTATCTTCAATATGTAAATAAAAACATCCTAAATATCCAAAACGATTCATTTTTATTTTCCTACAAAAAAACGCCCTTGAAAAAAGACATGAAAATCGGCTTAAGTTCGGGTAGATGCATATTTGTAAGCGTCTTTACAAATATGCATCTACCTCCAAGAATATTTGCCGGATCCATTTGAAATTTTCCGAGAATATACTTAAATATATGTACATTCCGAAAACGCAATAAAAAAAATTGATTATTTGAAATTTCCAACTGCGTATAATCCCTTAAAACATTGTTACGCCGGGAAATTTAAAAAGGGCACTTTTTTCGTGAACTCCAGAAATTCCTTCAGCTAAATAATACTCCAAAAAATCGTGGCTCCGTTATATTCGTAATTTTTTTCGTCCAACCTACCCCTTGTTCTTCCCGCATCACATAACTCATTACATTAGTAATTATTATCACGATTATTATTATTAAGCATTGCACAAGATCTAAAGTTGTCGGAGCAACCGGATGTGGTGGTTGATGCTCCAGCGACAAAACCGAGCATTCTCGTTCTTCGGGCACACGGTGGTGTACAATGGAAAACAAGGCTTTTACCCCGAGTAACCGCAGACATTGCCCCGGTGCCGTTCTTCCACAATACCGATCCTACGATTGTCGTATACCGAGTCATTCAAAAATAAAATACTCCAAAATGAATTATATGATTTTTCGAAAATTTCTAATCGCGCTTCGTCGTCTCAGAAATTTATAATTCTTCCATTTACTCCCTTCTCGTCTTTTACAAAATTCCGTTGCGCGTGATACGACTTGAAAGAACTAAAGTATGTCAATTTAGGAAGCAAAAACAAAAAAAATGTGTACATTAAAATTCCACGACGAGTTTTACGACAGACCGAAAAATAGAAACGATGGAAAAAAAAGATGTCTTTCAAAGGATGAGACTGAAGAAAAAAAAAACAAAGAAACAAATTCTCCAAGCTAGAACGCTTTTTTTTACCCTAAAAGGTGCGGTTCGTTCCCGAGCAAAGTCCGAAGGGATTATACGAGACGCGGTCCCCGAGTTGCTCGTTGTACATTCGATATAACACAGGACACACATTGTCTCGGCACACCGCAACAGACTTTGGCATTCATAAAAGGCATCACAGCGCCGTACGTGACGGGGAGGATTGTTCGTGCCTCGAGACACTCGTACGAGCCTATTGTAGTAGCTGGAAAAAAAGAAATAGAAAATATTATTGTCAAACGAATGTTTTTTTTAATTCTTTTTTTTCTCAAGCACCAGTCTATAAAATATTCGAATATTTCTCGTGGCATTTTTGTTGTCCAAGGCGAACATAGAGCACGGCAGTAAAGGCAGAAAACTACGGTACAACGTAATATAGTTAATTGGCCATTCCCTACCAACTCTGTTATCGATCTGGCGGGTTAAAAAAAAAACACAAAATACTTTCTCAGTTTACAGTAGTACCAGAGATTACCTTGTAACATTTTTTCTTCTTCTTCAAATTTAAAATCTTTCAGTCTCTGTGGTGAAGTGCAATATTTCGGATCTAGGAAGAAATGGCCGGGAAAAAAAGGCCGAGAGAAAAAATGGCCGATGGAAAAAATGGTCGATGGAAAAAAAATTAACCCCGAAATCACTGAACCAAATATTAAAATATATTCTTATAGGAACTTTATTACCACAATGTATCACAAACCCAACTTGCAAGCCAAACCAAACCAAACAAACACCACACGCCCACAAACACCCAACTTGCAAACCAAACCAAACCAAACCAAACAAACGCCACACGTCCACAAACACCCAACTTGCAAACCAAACCAAACCAAACAAACACCACGCGCCCACAAACACCCAACTTGCAAACCAAACCAAACAAACCAAACCCAACTTGCAAACCAAACCAAGCCAAACCAAACAAGCACCACACGCCCACAAACACCCAACTTGCAAACCAAATCAAACCAAACCAAACAAACACCACACGCCAACAAACACCCAACTTGCAAACCAAACCAAACCAAACACCACACGCCCACAAACACCCAACTTGCAAACCAAACCAAACCAAACAAACACCACACGCCCACAAACACACATACACACACACAACACACGCGCGCGCCAGTTATTTTAACATTGACGTTTTTTATTCCATCGGCCATTTTTTCCGTGGCCATTTTTTCCGCGGCCATTTTTTCCCTCGGCCTTTTTTCCCCGGCCATTTTTTCCGCGGCCATTTTTTCCACTGCCATTTTTTTCTGATACCCAATATTTCAGAGCGATAACGAAAAATTCGTACGAGCTGGAACGTAAACGAATGAATTAATTGAAAAATGAAAATGATCAATTGACGAACAAATCATAGAAATACCGACGATTTTACAGCAAAACATTGCACACAGCATTACGTTGCGTGGTAGTGAATTGTGAGACTGAAAAAAAAATAATTAAAAAAAAGGAATAGACGCCTAGTACTTGTACACGTATATCATTCAGTCTGCATCGTTGCAGTCTAAAACCCTCCTACGCTCTTCGGAATGGTAGGTCGCAGTTGCGGTGTATATAGAGTGGCTACAACTTGCATTGAGATTTTACAATAGTTTGTGCTTGTGTGCGCAGCCAGGAAAACACGTATTTTCTATTGTAATATATAGTGCGGCGGGGCGGAGGTTCGAGCCCACCTTTACCAGTGGCTTATCGTACAATCACACCGTGTCTTCGACTCTACGTAGAAAGCTTCGACCACTATATAACAATAACGGGCCCGTATTACGATGCACATCGGGACCGTTACAATATTCGTAACGATATTACAATATAACCAGCTATGCCCCGCGATTTCACCCGCGTTAAAGGGGAAATACGGTCAGGACAGCGTTTTCTCAAGGATTTTCATGAATTTTTTTATAGTATAAAAAATGAATATAATTTATTGATACTTTGAGAATATTTTATACATATATTTAAGTATATACTATAAAATTTTTGAAGAATTTCCTTGAAAAACACCGAAGATATTAGCGACCCCATATTGCAGGTCACAATCAGACTCAGCATTTTGCGTACATTCTGAAAGCCGCAGTTTTCATCTGAAATCAAACGAGGTTGGAATTTACTTTTATTATATGTCTCTCTTCTATATGAACCTAAATGGTATCAAAAAAATAGAAAATTGAATTTTTTACAGGGGTCAAAACAAAAAAGCATGATTTTTTCCCATTTTTTACAATTTTATTTGCAAAAAAAAAATTATTTTAAATAATGATAATATTCCGATTTTAGGTTCATATAGAGCGCAATACTATGAAGAAAGTAACTGCCAATTTTCAAAACGATTGGTTGAAAACTTTTCAAACTAGCGTGTGCGCAAGTTAAAAAAAAGTCGTTTTCAGCGAAAAACGCGTTTGAGAAAAAATGAGTGACCGCTCGAGAGCTACTCACTTTAATGGCTTATAACAATAGAACGAGTCGGAATTTTCATTTAAAATTTTGGGAACATATTTTTCAATAGTTTTACTAACAATTTATGAAATAAAAAAAAATCGATTTGGACGGTCCAACCCTATTTTCCCCCTTAAGAGGTCAGACCACTCGAGAAACCGAAAAAATAGGCTTTTTTTGGGGATTTTTTTTTTTCCAGAAAAACTATAAAATAAATCGACATTACAAAATAGGGTGGTTATCATACATATCAGTGACTGTATACAATAATTTTTTTGAAGCGATTAATTTCAAAATGGCGACTGTGCAGCGTTTTTTCGATGACGCCTCCGTTTTTGATGGCCGGAAACATAACTCAGACAATTTTCAACCGATTGACTCGAAATTTTCAATATATCTTTAACAATACATTGTCTATGGAAGTGCGTAGGATTTTTTTTTTATATTGCATACTTCATTTGTTATTAACAATTTTCTGACGATTTTTTAAGCAATTTTTTCACTTTTCACTTTAGAAGTGTGCCATTTGGCCAAAAATCAATAGATAGAAAAAAACCTATCATACATATCAGTGACTGTATAGAATCGGTTTTTTGGAGCGATTAAATTAAAAATGGCGACTGTGCAGCATTTAGCAATGACGTCCCGGTTTTTGCTGGCCGGAAACATAACTCTGACAATTTTCAACCGATTCACTTGAAATTTTCAATATATCTTTAAAAATATATTGTCTATGGAAGTGCGTAGGATTTTTTTTGATATATTGATTTTTGGCCAAATGGCGCACTTCTAAAGTGAAAAGTGAAAAGTTTCTTAATAAATCGTCAGAAAATTGTTAATAACAAATTAACTGTGTAATATTTTTAAAAAATCCTACGCACTTCCATAGACAATGTATTTTTAAGGATATATTCAAGATTTCAAGTGAATCGGTTGAAAATTGTCTGAGTTATGTTTCCGGCTGACAAAAGCGGAGACGTCATCGCAAAAACCCTGCACAGCCGCCATTTTGAAATTAATCGCTTCAAAAAAATTAATGTATACAGTCACTGATATGTATGATAAACGCCCTATTTTGTAATCTCGATTAATTTTGTAGTTTTGATGAAAAAAAAAAAATCCCCAAAAAAGCCTATTTTTTTGGCCTCTAGAGTGGCCTAAACCCTTAACGCGGCCGAAACCGCGGGGCAGAGCTAGTTTCTGGATGGTATTTTTAGTTAATGAGATGCACTTGTTTATATACTCATAATGCTCATAAGGCAGATATATAATCCAACGGATTAGGCCACTCCAGAGGCTTTTTTGAGGACTTTTTTTTTCAGAAAAACTACAAAATAAATTGAAATTACAAAATAGGGTGTCAGGGCGCCAAAAACAACGAAAATCTTTCGAATTAAAACGAAACGATGAGGCTCATGGGGTCGTAGATTTCGAATTAAATGTAAAAATCATGAGATCTGAAACGACGAGACACCCGAGCGAGGATTTACCGTTCCTCGAAACTGCTAGTAATTAAATTTGACCCAAAAACATACTTAATAACAACTCCACAGCGTAATTTATAAAGCGAATTATTATCATTATTCCTTCAGATTATAATATTCGTGGTAATGTTCGTGGACAATAATTTTTTCAAATGGCTGATTTTTCATTAGAATTTTGATGCTGTTGTTGTTGTTTTTTTTTTAAATCCGTGATTTAAACGGGTATATTACGTATTCACCTGTAGGCACGAGTGGTCTCTACGCGTTTGGACCCGGTGAGATCAAACAACTTTCTAATTGACGAAATGCTTTCGCAGTTACATCCGCTTCTACCGATACCGTTACATCGGCGACCAGAAGTGGAAGATCAGTTTTGGCATCTGTTTAACCGTTTCCGTATGCTCTCCGCGGGATCGTCGAACTCGAGTTACAAGAAAATAAACTGATTCGTTCGATACATTTTTTTAAATTGATTAAAGTTGTTTTGAAAAAAATTGCAGAAAAATATGCTTTGAATTTAAATTCGGTAAAGCACGTTCGGCAATTTTTATTTTTTTTCACCCAAACGATTGGTAATCTTACTAATATAATAAAGCTAGAGATTGTGTGTTTGTTTGTTTGAACGCGCTAATCTCAGGAAATACTAATCCGATTTGAAAAATTCTTTTTGCATTAGCTAGCGCGTTCATTCAGGAAGGCTCTAAGCTACATAACTTTATACTATAACTCTAATCTTACTATCTTACCACTATACTACATCTGCGCTGTACTATGATACAGCTGGAGAGTTTGTATGTTTGTTTGAACGCGCTAATCTCAGGAAATACTAATCCGATTTGAAAAATTCTTTTTGCATTAGATAGCCCGTTCATTCAGGAAGGCTCTAGGCTACATAACTTTATACAACAACTCTAATCTTACTTTCTTACTACTATACTACATCTGCGCTGTACTATGATAAAGCTGGAGAGTTTGTATGTTTGTTTGAACGCGCTAATCTCAGGAAATACTAATCCGATTTGAAAATTTTTTTTTGCATTAGATAGCCCGTTCATTCAGGAAGGCTCTAGGCTACATAACTTTATACTATAACTCTAATCTTACTATCTTACTACTATACTACATCTGCGCTGTACCAGGATACAGCTGGAGAGTTTGTATGTTTGTTTGAACGCGCTAATCTCAGGAAATACTAATCCGATTTGAAAAATTCTTTTTGCATTAGATAGCCCGTTCATTCAGGAAGGCTCTAGTACTACATAACTTTATACTATAACTCTAATCTTACTATCTTACTACTATACTACATCTGCGCTGTACTATGATACAGCTGGAGAGTTTGTATGTTTGTTTGAACGTGCTAATCTCAGGAAATACTAATCCGATTTGAAAAATTCTTTTTGCATTAGATAGCCCGTTCATTCAGGAAGGCTCTAGGCTACATAACTTTATACTATGACTCTAATATTACTACCTTACTATTATACTACATCTGCGCTGTACTATAATAAAACTGGAGAGTTTGTATGTTTGTTTGAACGCGCTAATCTCAGGAAATACTTAACCGATTTGAAAAATTCTTTTTGCATTAGATAGCCCGTTTATTCAGCAAGGCTCTAGACTACTTAACTTTATGTTATGACCTTAAGGAGCGACGGCAGCGGCGCGTTGAATCGGGGGAGATGGAAATTGAACGCGGGTGAAACCGCAGGGCCACGGCTCGTGTTCCCCGATACGTTTTTTTTCTTTCTACCAATTGTCTCAACGCACTATTACGTATTAATAACAAAAAAATTCTGCACTATACACGCGTTGATAATGAACGATCAAAGAAGCTCTACGATGGTAAGATAATTGGGCCAACGAAATAAAAACCATGCAACATTTAACGCGCGCTCTCACTCTCTTTCTCTAGTTCACCCTTTATCGCAATCTCAATCCTCGATCGTTTTCGTAGTCAGGTTAATGACGCTCGCGATATGACGTCACGAGAAAATAACCCGGTATAGATTTAAACACGCGATGTTGCGTGAGCTCGTCGTGGCAAATTGTGTTCCACATTGTGCGGCATTGGAACGTATGAGAGAAAGAGAAAACGCTAAAATGTATCAGGTGGCAATAAAGCCACGATCATACACCGGGGCCTCGGAAACATCTGAATTGTTATTTCTTAAAATTTAATTTTCATTTCAACCCCCTCGTAATTGTATAAATTTTTAAGTGTAAAATATAGATTTGTACGAGGGCATTTCAGGCAAAAAATCGATATGGATCCTTGGGAACATCAAGTTAATTTCCGTGGGAATTTACAGAGAGACGCGGAAGCTTTTCGCGGCGCTCTTTACCTCGGTGCGACGGTGACAATAGCTTGGATCGTCGGTGCTACAGGACTATCGTTAGCTTGGCTACTACTCGTACTTGGAATCGCTTGTACAATCGTTAAAACGCGATTTTCAAGATTGCTACAAACGTCACTTCAGCATGAATTGGCACGATTACGAAGAAGAAGAGCCCTTTACATGGACGAGACCGCCGAATGGCTGAGCCTTTTGGTGAACAGATGGTAAACGTTTATATTTATCTGTTATTTATCTTTGTTACCGTTTACCCCCCTTTAAAATGTCGCTTCCTTCATTGATCTACAATTTTGTCCTTTTTCAATAATACATTTTTTTTTTTTCATTCGTAGATTTTAAAAATTGGATCACCGATATTTCCTCAATTTTCTCATAAGTACTTGTCATCTTTTTCACAAATTTTCGACCCCCTTTTACGAAAATTAAAAAAATCAATGAGTAAAATGCGAAAATTGAAAAAAAATCACTTTTTGGACGATTTTCAATGAAATTTCGAGTTTCTCAAGGAAATGACCATTGAATTAGTAATCAGCGAGTCAAGATACATCGAAATAGCGTTGTAGAAGAAAATTTTGGAATTCAAAATTTTTTTGCATTTTGGCCAAAAAGAAGTGGCTTCACTAAAATCGCTGTAACGTTGCTCCCCGATGGAGTTGGAACCTCACTCTGTGCTCATTCTTTTCGTAACCGTTCAACCTTCAAAATGCCGCTTCGTTTATTGAGCTACGATTTTTTTTCGATTTTTCATCGATTTTTGAAGTTGGATCATGAATTTGTGCGAATTTTTCCATACATACCCCTGCCCATTTTTTTCGTCATTTTTCAACCTGCTCTCACGGCTACAATAATTGAGATATCGGGATGATCCAAAATGCATTCTCTAAGTCTACTCGAGACGTTTCCAAAACCCTCCTCAAAATTGAGAATCGATCAAACGGGAGCCAAATTATGGCCATTTGAAATTTCTACATTTTAAGATTTCTGAAGGCAAAAAATTACAAAAAATTTTTATTTTTTTTTTCAATGTTTCGATACCCTATTCGATCGGAAATTTTCCACTGATTACGAATAACACCGAGTTGTTGTCGAAAACTCAAAAAATCAATGGGAAAAACGCAAAAATCGAAAAAATCACTTTTTGGTCGATTTTCAATGAAATTTCGAGTTTCTCAAGGCAATGGCCATTGAATTAGTAATCAGCGAGTCAAGATACATCGAGATAGCGTCGTAAAAGAAAATTTTTGAATTCAAATTTTTTTTTGCATTCTGGCCAAAAAGAAGTGGCTCCACTAAAATCGCTGTAACGTTGCTTCCCGATGAAATTGGAACCCCACTCTGTGCTCATTCTTTTCGTAACCGTTCAACCTTTAAAATGCCGCTTCGTTTATTGAGCTACGATTTTTGTTCGATTTTTCATCGATTTTTGAAGTTGGATCATCAATTTTGCGAACTTTCCCATACATACCCCTTCGCATTTTTTTCGTCAATTTTCAACCAGCCCTCACGGCTACAATAATTGAGATATCGGGATGATCCAAAATGCATTCTCTAAGTCTACTCGAGACGTTTCCAAAACCCTCCTCAAAATTGAGAATCGATCAAACGGGAGCCAAATTATGGCCATTTGAAATTTCTACAGTTTGAGGTTTCTAAAGGCAAAAAATTACAAAAAAATTTTTATTTTATTTTTTCAATGTTTCGATATCCTATTCGATCGGAAATTTTCCACTGATTACGAATAACACCGAGTTGTTGTCGAAAACTCAAAAAATCAATAGGAAAATCGCAAAAATCGAAAAAATCACTTTTTGGTCGATTTTCAATGAAATTTCGAGTTTCTCAAGGCAATGGCCATTGAATTAGTAATCAGCGAGTCAAGATACATCGAAATAGCGTCGTAAAAGAAAATTTTTAAATTCAACATTTTCATTGCATTTTGGCCAAAAAGAAGAGGCTTCACTAAAATCGCTGTAACGTTGCTTCCCGATGGAGTTGGAACCCCACTCTGTGCTCATTCTTTTCGTAACCGTTCAACCTTTAAAATGCCGCTTCGTTTATTAAGCTACGATTTTTTTTCGATTTTTCATCGATTTTTGAAGTTGGATCATCAATTTTTGCGAATTCCTTCATAGAAACCCCTTCTTATTTTTTCCCCCAATTTTCGACTCCTTCTTAGGTACACAATAATTTAGCTTTCGGGATGAGTCCAACGGTGTATTATAGACTCCATGAGATATTCAACCCCAAAATAAATCAGGTTTACCCTTGCGGTTCTGCGGATCGTCGATTTTTTTTTCGTCAAAATAAAAAATGGACAACCATCCGAATGTCTACTCGACAAACGTTGAAGAAACGTACCCCGCTTAATCCTGCATTCATAAACCTACCACATTCCACTCTGACACATATATCCCCCTTTCACATACTCGGCCAATACGTGTAAACGGTGAATGTCATAAAATAAAAAAAAAAAAAGAATTAAAAAACAAACAGGAACTAAACTAGCGTACCTATACATTTAGCGGCAAGGGTATTACAGTGCATTTGTATAACATGTATCGGCATGAGGGCGTGGGCGGGGGTGAACTTTATTCAAACGCAAACGTGCGCGCCAGATAACGAGAGTGTCGAGAATCTTGTACCGAACAATACGGAAGAGAGGAGAAAAGATATGATTAAAAATAAAAAAGAATCGTGATAAAAGTCCATTCGAGGGATAAATAAGTCACGTAATAAAGCAAACACGATGATAGCAATATAAATTTTTTGTTTAATCGCTGACCAGGTTGCTCGTGTATAGCAAAAAAAAAAAAAGCGAAGCGAAAAGATCAGCAAGATTGGTCACGAAAATTTCTCATTACCACTATTTTTTTCGCTCCGCTTTGAGGTAGTAGTCTGGTAACTTAACGCGGTAGTCTGGTCTAGAGCGAGATTTTTCACGTCATTTCTAATGTGCAATAATTTTTAAACCGTTGAAGTTGTCTTGATGAAAATTTACACGTGCATTTGTTGATCCTTAGAGAATACTTTTACATTAAAAAAAAAAATTACTTTAAATATTTTCATGTAGTTTTTTGTCTTGTTGCAAAATGGTGCATCGAAATCGGCGCCCACTTTGGACGATGTTGTATGAATCTAAAAAAAAATATATATATATATTCTCAATCTGTATGAGTATTCTGAGCACTGGTAGCAGAATTGAGTCGAACAATAATTTTGCCGACATTTTATAACTCGTCGAATACGAAAATGTATGAAATGTATGTATGAAATATCATTAATGAAAGTTCGACAGGCCGCCATTTCGTCAAAAATTTTTTTTAAGTACCAATTCTGCTACCAGTGCTCAGAATACTCATACAGATTGAGAATATATATATATATTTTTTTTTCAGATGCATACAACATCGTCCAAAGTGGGCGCCGATTTCGGCGCACCATGTTGCAACAAGGCAAAAAACTACATGAAAATATTTAAAATAATTTTTTTTTTTAATGTACAAGTATTCTCTAAGGATCAATAAATGCACGTGTAAATTTTCATCAAGACAACTTCAACGGTTTAAACGTTATTGCACATTAGAAATGACGAAAAATCTCGCTCTAGACCAGACGACTGTCTTAACGCGATAGTCTGGTCTAGAGCGAGATTTTTGACGTCATTTCTAATGTGCAATAATTTTTAAACCTTTGAAGTTGTCTTGATGAAAATTTACACGTGCATTTATTGATCCTTAGAGAATACTTGTGAATTAAAAAAAAAAAATATTTTAAATATTTTCATGTAGTTTTTTGCCTTGTTGCAACATGGTGCGCCGAAAGCCGCCTCAATCGGCGCCCACTCTGGACGATGTTGTATGCATGTGAAAAAAAAATATATATATATTCTCAATCTGTATGAGTATTCTGAGCACTGGTAGCAGAATTAGTACTTAAAAAATTTTTTTATTGAGTCGAAAAATAATTATACCGACATTTTATAACTCGTCGAATACCCAAAAATGTATGAAATATCATTAATGAAAATTCAACAGGCAGCCATTTCGTCAAAAAATTTTTTTGATCCTTAGAGTATTCTCGAAGGATCAATAAATGCACGTGTAAATTTTCATCAAGACAACTTCAACGGTTTAAATGTTATTGCACATTAGAAATGACGTTAAAAATCTCGCTCTAGACCAGACTACGGCCTTAATCGCTTCTAAAAAATTATTGTATATAGCCACTGATATGTATGATAAACGCCCTATTTTCTAATCTCAATTTATTTTGTAGTTTTTCTGAAATAAAATCCCCAACAAAGCCTATATTTTCGGCCTCCAGAGTTGCCTAATTCCTCAAGGGAGGAAATAGGTTTAGGACAGCGTTTTTTCAATGATTTTCATGAATTTTTTTATAATATAAAAAATGAAGATAATTTATTGAAACTTTGAGAATATTTTATACATATATTTAAGTATATACTATAAAATTTGTATACATATATTTAAGGCCGTAGTCTAGTCTAGAGCGAGATCTTTGACGTCATTTCTAATGTGCAATAACGTTTGAACCGTTAAAGTTGTCTTGATGAAAATTTACACGCGCATTTATTGATCCTTAGGGAATACTTGTACACTAAGAAAAAAAAATTATTTTAAATATTTTCATGTAGTTTTTTGCCTTGTTGCAACATGGTGCGCCAAAATCGGCGTATTCTCAGCACTGGTAGCAGAATTGGTACTTAAAAAAATTTGTTGACAAAACGGCGGCCTGTTGAACTTTCATTAACGATATTTCATACATTTTCGGGTATTCGACGAGTTATAAAATGTCGGCAAAATTATTGTTCGACTCAATTCTGCTACCAGTCCTCAGTAACAGGCTACTTAAGGTACGTGCAAAATTTGAGCTCGATCGGTCCATTAGTTATCGAGATATCGTGGGCGCCGATTTGAAAAACATAGTTCTGAGATAAACGCGTTCAATGTTTTGACACCGTTAAATGAGCGACTCAGTAGCCTCTGCGTTAGCTGCTTCCCGACCGCGCTACCTCAGCAGCGCGGCTTGCTTAGAATTTTTATTTCTCGGCTAATTTTTCAAATATCAATAAACGGTTTTCAGGAGCGTATGAAGAAAGGTCTGAGGAATAAGAAAATGGAAAAAAAAATCGATTTTTTCAAATTTCTAGACCAGTCTACCGCCTTAAGCCGATTTTCAACGCTTTTTTGGAGGGCGTTTTTTTGTAGGAAAATAAAAATGAATCGTTTCGGATATTTAGGATGTTTTTATTTACATATTAAAGATACAAAAAAAAAATTTTTTTGAACAAATTTAATAGTTTATTATTATTATTATTATTGATCGAAGTTGGCACCTTGAAAAAAAAAGCGCGTGGGTGGCCCCGGTGATTTTGGCTCTTGATGTTATCTGAAATAAAAAATTCTTGATAATTCTTAATCTATAGACATGTTATTCTGGTCGGAACTACTGAAGTTAAATTTCATGGATAAATAACAAAAGTTTTGGAAAAAAGTTTTTTTTTCCAAAGTCCGCCATTTTGTTATTTATAAAAAACGAAAATAGTCCACGATAAATTTCACCTCATAAACGAGAGCGTATGAAAATTTCAAACTAAGATTTTTCGTCGTTCGTTCAAATATTTAATTTCCCCTCGCCTGTACCCTCTGACATGGGTGATGGATATTTTATATTTTTTTTCTAATTCATTTGGACGAAACGAAGCGTGCAGGTAAATGGCCCGTGTGGATCACCAAGTGACCACTCGGAGATAACAATTTATACATCGTTATCTTATTTTATGTTCCACGTTCTACTTGGCAATTATCGTTTGTTACGACGACACGAACGTAGCAGAATGTTTGTTTCACGTACACAAAGTGACGTAAATATCGTTGTATCAGTAATGAGAGTATAATTATCGACGTTCTCGTATTTTTATTTTATTATTATAATTTTATTTGTCGCAGGTGGAGATTCAGTGCCGCGGGTATATTTTCCCTCGCGAAGGAACGACTCGAGCCCATTCTAAACGAGGCCAAACCGGGAATACTTGGTAGGAAATAGTTGATGAAAAAAAAAATCATTCTCGACAAACGTGTTGTTAACGGTTTATACCCAGTTGCAAGGCCAAAAAGTCGTTTTTTAACAAATAAAGCCTATTTTTTCGGCTTCTAGAGTGGCCTAACTCCTTAAGGTAAGGGTCTGGTAACTTAAGCCGATTTTCATGTCTTTTTTGGAGGGCGTTTTTTTGTAGGAAAATAAAAATAAATCGTTTTGGATATTTAGGATGTGTTTATTTACATATTAAAGATTAAAAAAAAATGTAATAGTTTATTATTATTATTATTATTATTATTATTATTATTATTATTGATCGAAGTTGGCACCTCGAAAAAAAGCGCGTGGGTGGCCCCGGTGATTTTGGCGCTTGATGTTATCTGAAATAAAGAACTCTTGATAATTCTTAATCTATAGACATGTCATTCAGGTCGGAACTACTGAAGTTAAATTTCATGGATAAATAACAAAATGGAAAAGGACGTTTTTTTTCCAAAGTCCGCCATTTTGTTATTTATCCATGAAATTTAACTTCAGTAGTTTCGACCAGAAAGACATGTCTATAGATTAAGAATAATCAAGAATTTTTTATTTCAGATAACATCAAGAGCCAAAATCACCGGGGCCACCGACGCGCTTTTTTTTCGAGATGCCAACTTCGATCAATAATAATAATACTAATAAACTATTAAATTTTTTCAAACTAATTTTTTTTTGTATCTTTAATATGTAAATAAAAATATCCTAAATATCCAAAACGATTCATTTTTATTTTCCTACAAAAAAACGCCCTCCAAAAAAGCCATGAAAATCGGCTTAAGTTACCACACTACTACCTTAAAGTAAAATAGAAATGTTTAAAAAATCGGCTTTCCTTTGCTTCGAGGGGTTTTTGGCGCTTACTTCCCCGGAAAGATCGTGGCGATTTATTAAACGAGAATTGAATCGATCCGAACATTTCGCCCACGCAGGTCCGCTGGAATTACGAGAATTGACACTCGGCGAACAAACACCGTGCATCACGCGAGTAAGGACTCTTGATTATTGCAGCGACGAGGACACCCACCAGAGTCGACCAGGAATTTCTCGACTATCGATCGAGGCCGATCTACGACTCGATTGCGAACAATTTCGAATGCTCATCACAACGAGATTGTTTGGCAAAGGGTACGGGGGTTGTATTTATATTTATCAAAAGCTTCTCGTCAATTTGTAGGAATAGTTTTTTTTTATCAATACGAGGGAGGACCCAAAAAAAAAACGGGAATTTCGTCATAATTTCTTTATTTTTTAATATTTTTACACCAAACTTTGATGACCTTTAAAGTATTCTGCCTTGACCACAACGCATCTCTGCAAACGATCCTTCCAATGTTCAAAACATTTTTTTAAATTCACTTATCGGGATGTTCTTTAGGCTTTCCAGCGATTTTTGTTTTACCTCATCCACAGTGGCAAAACGCTTGATTGCTGCTTTGTTTCGGGGTCGTATCCATAGCACCACGATTCATCACCGGTAATCACCTTGGAAAAAAGTTCAGGGTCCTCTTCGAGCTGATTTTGAAGTTGAAAACATGCCTGAAGTCGACGCTCCCTTTGCTCGTCTGTGAGAAGGCGAGGGACAAATTTCGCTGCAACTCTGCTCGTGTGCAAATCTTTGGATAAAATCCTCTGAATCGTATTACATGATATCCCAGACATCTCACAGAGTTGATCAATGGTTCGGCGACGGTCTTCACGAATGAGAGCATTGATTTTGTCGACGTTTTCGTCACTTCTTGACGTTGAGGGGCGTCCTGAACGGGGTTGGTCTTCAATTGACATTTCTCCATTTTAAAAACGTGAAAACCACTCGTAGACTCTGGTTTTACTTAGGGCAGCATCTCCATAAGCAGTCTTAAGGGAGGGGTAAGGGTTTCAGCGTAAAAAAAAACACTTTTTTGCGATTTTTTTTCTCAAATACGGATTGAGCAATTTTATTCGAACCTTTTGTACATTATTGAGCATACTTTTGACAATGTTGTGTAATTTTTTCATGCAGATATATTGAAGCATAAGCCCGTAACAGAGCTTCCCCCAGAACGTCTTGGAAAAATAACAATTTGCGGTGTTCACTATAACTCGGCCGGAAATTATCTGAAAATGAAAAACCATGAAAATTGTGTCGAATTATAATCAAATCGTCCCCCCAACGTTCTCTGATAATTTTTTTTTTCATTTCAAAATTTTTCGCGGCCATCTACCAGGGGTGTTAGTTGAAATTTGCCGGTTTTTGCGATAAAGAAAACACTTAATTTTCAGAGGAATCTCAACATTTTTTGATTCAAAGTATTGACCATTGGTTTCTACACATTTCGCCCATCTCTCAGGCAAATTATGGATACCATCCCAAAAAAACTTTTTCTCTTTCGAGGTAAACCATTCGACGAGCCATTTTTCGACTTCTTCAAAATTAGCGAAGCACTGCTCCGCAAGGGAGTGTCCCATCGATGCGAAAAGGTGATAGTCGAACGGGGCGAGGTCTGGAGAGTACGGCGGGTGTGATAATATTTCCCAATTAAGTGTTTTTAATGTGTCTTTCACCAGTTTAGCGGTATGAGACGGCACGTTGTCATATTGCAAGATAACTTTGCTATGTCTTCGGGCCCATTCCGGCCGTTTTTCGATCAACGCATAATTCAAATTGATCATTTGTTGTCGGTAGCGATCCTTGTTCACCGTTTCACCAGGTTTTAACAACTCGTAGTACGCCACACCAAACTGGTCCCACCAAACACAGAGCATTGTCTTACGGCCAAAGCGATTTGGCCTTGCAGTCGATGGGCCGGCTTCACCAGGTGAAAGCCATGATTTTTTTCGCTTCGGGTTCTCAAAATAAATCCACTTTTCGTCCCCCGTGACAATTCGATGCAGAAAAGATTTCCTTTCGAATCGTTTAAGCAGCATTTCACAAACGGTTTTTCGATTTTCCATTTGTCTATCGTTCAGCTGGTGTGGCACCCATTTTCCATACTTTTGGATCTTTCCCATGGCTTTTAAACGTTGGCAAATTGCTCCTCGAGTCACATTTAGTGTTTCGGCCAATTTTTGTTGCGATTGGGTTAGATCAACATCCAATAACGCCTGCAATTCCTCGTCTTCGAACTTTTTCGCTGCACCAGGACGTTCATTGTCTGTCAAATCGAAATCTCCACTTTTAAATTGACGAAACCATGTCTCACATGTTCTAATCACTGGGGCATGTTCACCATAAGTTTCTACCAGCAACCGGTGAGCTTTAGCTGCTTTTTTCTTTTGATGAAATAAGAAAAGCAACGAATGCCGCAATTGCGATTTACTTGGAAAGAAACTCGACATATTCACTGGGGTAAACAAATATGACGCTATTATTTTGGCGGAATGTGACTTGCGTATTTTTGTAGGTTAATGTCAATAGAAAAAAATGACATACATGCCAAATCATAGAAATGTATACATATTGCTAGCGACATCTACTGGTAAAACCGGCAAACTTCAACCAACACTCCTGGTAAAGTGTGAACTGTTATTTTCCACGAAAAATTCCGCCATTTTGTAGGTGGGAAACACCCTTAATGTAAAAAAAAAAAATTTAACTAAACGTTGGGGGGAGGTATTTTATATGTAGAAAATGTGTACAAAGTTTGAAATGAATCGGTCAAGTAGTTTTTAAATGACAGTGAACACGGATTTTGAAAAAGTAGTTTTGAGAAAAACGCGTCTAAAGTGCACGGCTAGCCCGACCGCCCGCGGCTGTTAGAGGTATGGCGTTAAAAGCCAGGAGATTAATAAGACAATAACTTCAAGAATATTGCTTAGGTCGGTTTAAAATGTTAAGGACATATTCTTGAAATGTTAAACAATAAGATAAGACAAAAAAAAAAAATTCGATTTTTCGAAAATGAAAACCCTTACCCCGCCCTTAAGCATTACAGTAGTTTCCGCGGCCGATTTCCCCAACAGGAAACGAAATTTCACAGCCGCGCGTTGCTCTCGACAATCGGCCATCACGTTTTCGCCGAAATGGCAAAAGTTGTTTCACTACAAAAATTCCCACGGGCCGATGCACTCACGGCGACAGAACTTTGCACACTAATTCAGGAGACGCGTCCCCAACGGACACCTGGTCGAGCAATGGGTTCCCCCACTCTCCCGCCCCGCCGCAGCGCAATTCCCGTTTTTTTTGGGTCTCCCCTCGTATATCAAAATGATATATCGTTTTGATCGAATTAAGAAGTAATGGTCCAATGGACCATTGAATGATTCAATGGATCTAAATGATTTTTTTTTTTCCCCTCATAATCGATCAATGACCAAACGTGCATTTACACCTCGGTAAAGGGTGGGTATGGATGTTGACGTCGCGGTGGAAAAGCTTTCGGTATCGGGAACGATACTGGGCACACTGACGATGGACTCGTCGGCACCATTTCCTCATATGACGCATCTCAGCGTGAGCTTTGTCGAGAAACCGGATGTTTGGTTCAGCGTCAAGGTACTGCGAGCCGTTCAAATGATGGAGGTGCCATTGGTAAAAACTTGGCTGCACGCTGTCGTGTCCGATGCTCTTGCGAGTTGGCTCGTCGATCCAGGACATTTGGAACTCGATCTTAGGGCTCAGGAACGTCCGGGACCGAGTATCGATTCTATGACAGCCTCGGTACCACAGGGTGTTCTCACCATGACGCTAAGCCAAAGTTCAACCACTAACGGAGGTAATTTATTTTATTTCCTACCTCATAGAGGAAACTTTGGTAACGTCCAAACGTTTTCTACTCTTTTTGTTTTCACCTTTTCAACGTCAATATTTAAAAAAATTGGACCTTACGTCGGTAAAATAGATTTCGACAAAAAAATGTCTGCACGTGGTTTGAGTATGTGTAACTGACTTGCAAGAAATTTGGTAAAAAAACAATGTACACGTTAAAAAACAATGTGCAATGGTTTTGGGGATGTGCGAGAGTTGTTCGTTTTTTTATATTCGTTTATTCCGTCATCCAGGTATTTCCGGTGATGAGGAAAGATGGTTAACGGTGACGTTAGGTGATCAGAAGCGTATTACGACGCAGCTAAGTCAATCATGGCACGAGGATGTTTCGTTTCTCGTTGGACCGCTCGAGAACGAGAGGGTCGTTGTAAAATTGAAGGAAAAACGTCTCGTCAGTGCGATAACCGTTGCACAATTCGAGCTATCGTTGGCCGTTTACAACTGGGACAATTCGCAAACGTGAGTGAACAAATTTTTTCTTCATCCGTAAACTGATATAGTTTCCCCGGTTAATATACTTTTGTACGAATTTTCTCGTGATTTCCTTCTTTTTCACGACAGTGTCGAGGCGGTGCTACAGCAGAAAAAACCATCGCGAAGCAGCGCGAATATTCCAAACATAAATGCTAAATTGGAGTTTACCGCGCTGCCGACAATCGAGCCGGATTTACCGCAACCGGAAACGACGGAGGATCTCTTGCAACCTGCGGGTAACGATAATTTTTTTTGTTAATAAAGTTTCAAAGAAAAAAAAATGAAAATTCGTCACGCTGACCTTCTTCTTTAAGGGAGAACACCACTGTGACCCCCTGTTTTTTTTTCACATTTTTCAAGAATTTTTTTTTGTGGGAAAAAAAAGAGATATTCGACAAATTTTTTTGGGTTTTGTTCCTTGTGTATTAATGTATCAAAAAACATTTTTTTCACATTTTTCACGTCGCATGGTGGCGCTGGGGAAGCTCTCGCGTCAGGTGCTGTCATTTCCGCGGCACGCAGCAGAACTCTCTTCAACGTCGATCTGAAAAAAAATACCGAGTGTTTTCGTTATTAGTATGATATTTTGAAGAGAAGTACACAGGGATTTGGAAAAATATTGTTTTAAAAAAAATATCCACGCCTTTGAAATTAACTTTAATTTCAGAGGCGTGCCTATTTTTTTTAAACAATATTTTTTTAAAACAAAACCCAAACAAATTTTTCGAACATCTCTTTTTTTTCCCACAAAAAAAAATTTTTGAATAATGAGAAAAAAAACAGGGGATCACAGTGGTGTTCTCCCTTAATGGCCAGTTGATCGATGATAAGTTTTCATATTTTACCGACTTATACAATGAAATATTAATTTTTTTTTTATCCAAGTAAAATCATTTTTTTTAAATGTTTTAAATACAAGGATTTCGAATTTTCAGCGATCCGTAAAAATGTTTCCCGATGCCGAGCAGGTAAAGGTCTAAAAGGAAGGAGATGAAACAAAAAAAATTGTTTCGATGTCAATTATTCAACCGCACAATTGCTCGCATGCATTATTTTTATTTTTTTCCCCACATTTTTTTTACAAATGCTCACTGTGATCGGCGTTTCACGCATTTTTTGTCTACTTTCGAGTGATTGGCAAACAGCTTTACGAATATATTGTAGTAAACGTGCTGTTGTAGTTCCTAAGACTTTCGAGAAAAGAAAACACGAAAAAGGATAGGAGCAAGAATTTTAATGCGATACGTTTAAATTACGTAATTAAATGCATTTACGAGTAGAATTTCAATGATTTTCGAGGATCAAGTTTAAAAAAACCGAGAAACGATCGTAGGGATGTATTAAGGGGTTAGGCCACTCTGGAGGCCGAAAAAATAGGCTTTTAGGGGGATTTTTTTTTTTTTTTTTTTTTTCCAGAAAAACTACAAAATAAATCGAGATTAAAAAATAGGGTGTTTATCATACATATCAGTGACTGTATACAATAATTTTTTTGAAGCGATTAATTTCGAAATGGCGGATGTGCAGCGTTTTTGCACTGACGTCTCCGTTCTCGTTGGCCGGAAACATAACTCGGACAATTTTCAACCGATTCACTCATAATTTTGAATATATCTTTAAAAATACATTGTCTATGGAAGTGCGTAGGATTTTTTCGATATATTAATTTTTGGCAAAATGGCGCACTCCTAAAGTGAAAAGTGAAAAATTTGCTTAAAACATTGTCAGAAAATTGTTAATAACCAATGAACTATGCGATATAAAAAAAAAATCTTACGAACTTCCATAGACAATGTATTTTCAAGGATATATTCAAAATTTCAAGTGAATCGGTTGAAAATTGTCTGAGTTATGTTTTCGGCAAACAAAAACGGAAACGTCATAGCAAAAACGCTGCACAGCCGCCATTTTTAAATTAATCGCTTCAAAAAAATTATTGTATACAGTCACTGATATGTATGGTAAACACCTTATTTTTTAATCTCGATTGATTTTGTAGTTTTTCGGAAAAAAAAAAAAATCCCCAAAAAAGCCTGTTTTTTCGGCCTCAAGAGTGGTCTAACCCGTTAAAAACTGTAATTATTGATCGAGATCGTTCCAAGAAGTACGAAGTACGTTCTCGAATAACTATCGTTTGTTCGTAACAACATATTTTTCCATTCGCATTACCATTTTCCAATGATATATATTTCAGGAGTACTCGTAGTCTACATACACTCGGCGAGGGACCTGAACAGCGAGTCATCGCAGTGCAATCCTTACTGCTTGTTGTTCAATAATCGCAAAAAGGTTTGTTGCAAAAAAAATCGATAATTAAAACGGAAAATGATGCTATGACAAAAAGTTATGAATAATTAGAGTGAAATTAAGCAAAAACAAAAAAAAGGGGGTTTGTTTTTAAGGTAAAAGTCTGGTAACTTAAGCCGATTTTCATGTCTTTTTTGGAGGGCGTTTTTTTTGTAGGAAAATAAAAATGAATCGATTTGGATATTTAGGATGTTTTTATTTATATATTAAAGATACAAAAAAAAAAATTTGTTTGGAAAAATTTAATATAATATAATTATTATTATTATTGATCGAAGTTGGCACCTCGAAAAAAAAGCGCGTGGGTGGCCCCGGTGATTTTGGCTCTTGATGTTATCTGAAATCAAAAATTTTTGATAATTCTTAATCTATAGACATGTCATTCTGGTCGGAACTACCGAAGTTAAATTTCATGGATAAATAACAAAATTTATTTGCTAAAGTAAAAGGACTTTTTTTCCCAAGTCCGCCATTTTGTTATTTATCCATGAAATTTAACTTCGGTAGTTCCGACCAGAATGACATGTCTATAGATTAAGAATTATCAAGAATTTTTTATTTCAGATAACATCAAGAGCCAAAATCACCGGGGCCACCCACGCGCTTTTTTCGAGGTGCCAACTTCGATCAATAATAATAATAATAGTAAACTACTAAATTTAAAAAATTTTTTTTTTTTGTATCTTTAATATGTAAATGAAAACATCCTAAATATCCAAAACGATTCATTTTCATTTTCCTACAAAAAAACGCCCTCCAAAAAAGACATGAAAATCGGCTTAAGTTACCAGACTACTACCTTGAAGCCTGAAAAGGACATAGAAGCAACAAACGATAGTACCGCTACAATTCAAACGTAAGCTCAAAGTTTTCTCGACAAAAACGCTTTCACGCTGTTTATTAAAATAATTTTCAGGTAAAAACGACGCATTACGTTCGAGGAACAACATCACCGAGATGGGAATCGAGAGCTCAATTTCTCGTGCAAGATTACACCCAAGTGTCACTGAGTTTCGTCGTTTATTCGTGGAACGTATCGAAAATGGCCGATACCGATATACTAGGGCTCGCAATGATGTCACTGTCGCAGGTGATTTAAAATCCAGCTGGGATTTCGAACGAAAAAAAAACAGAGAACACCTCCCGATGTTTATCGCGAATGTTCCAAAAGAAATTCTCAAAAAAAAACGTACGTTTTTTCTTCTTCTTCCAGGAAACTCGATGGGTGGTGAAAAAAGATTTGATTCTCAGTGGCTCGAATGGCGAATCGACCATGAGCATATCCGTACTGTTTTATCCGGTTCGCAGTGTTCAGCAAGCAATGCCAACTCGTCGAAACAGCATAGCACCGACAATGAACGACGACGAGCCAAAAGTCAAAAGGAACAGTCTTCCGTGGATGCAGCAAGCGGTTTGTTAATTATGTTTAAGGGTAGGGGTAAGGTTAATTCGTACCAAAAAAAGACACGTTTTTGTGATTTTTTTGTGACGACGCAGTTAATATCTGTTTATTAAAACTAATGGTACAGTAAAATATGACATTCGAAGAATATTATATAAAATTTTCACGAAGAAATATTTAAAAATATGGCAATGGCAGCAACTTTAAGGAAGTGTCTCGGAAAAATGTAGAATTGCGGTTAACTTGATGCTGGATCATCCGAAATGAAAAAATGAAAATTCATTTGTTAGATAATAGTTTTCCCCAGGTAACGCTGGGAGGGTTTTTCGAAATTTCAATTTTTCAATTTTTCGGAACATTTTGAAGGGAAAAACGCGATTTTTACGAAAAAAAAACCGGTTAATTTGTTATTGTAAAATAAATATTATTAACAAATTTGAAAAAAAAACTCTCACGCGTTACCTCGTAAATTATGTACAGAATTAGTGCTGAAAATTTCAAAGGGATCGGTGCTGTAGTTTTCAAGTTATGAGCGACACCGACTTTGAAAACGTGAGTTGTGAGGAAAACGCTTTAAGGGGGGTTTTAAAGGCGAAAAAAAAAGCATATTTTTATGATTTTTTTGCGGCGACATGAGTAATATAATTTTATTAAATAGAATTACATATTATTGTACAACTATTGAAGTATCTCAGAAAAAATGTTCAATGAAAAATATTGATAAATAAGCCGGTGACGTTGAATCTCCAGAGGCGCCTTGAAAAAAAGTGGTTTTGCGGTGAACATTATAACTCGTTACCGGATCATCCGAAACAAAAAAATTGATATGCATTTTAAAGGTGATGTATTTCTCGAGGTAATCAGGAAGTTTTTTTTTTTTTTTTTTTTTTTTCTATTTTTTGCAGCACTTGGAAGTGAAAAACGCAATTTTAGCTAAAAAAATCGCGCTTAATTTGTTATTAAAAAATTGAAAAAATTGAAAAAAAAAACTCCTCCTGATTACCTGTTGATTTATGTGAAGAAGTAATGTTTAAATTTTCAAAAGGATCGGTTCAGTAGATTTTGAGTTATAATGTTCACAAACTTCAAAAATGACGTTTTCGGGAAAATCGATTAAAAGTTTTCACGTATCACGTATCACGGCCGGTCGTTTGAAACGCTGTAACTCCGTTAGTTTTACTCCGATTGACTTAAAATTTATACACAATATTCTCGACATATTGTTCATTCAGAAAAAAAATAAAAGAAAATGCAAAAAAAATCATTTAAAAATCCTACCCCCCCGTTAAAGTTTTGAACACTAAGAGGTAGAGGTATACTACTTAGAGGTATAGCGTTAAAGGTCAGGAGATTAATAAGACAATAACTTAAAGAATATTGCTTAGATCGGTTTAATATTTTAAGGACATATTCTTGAAATGTTAAACAATAAGATAATACGAGAAAAAAAATTCGATTTTTCGAAAGTGAAAAACCTTACCCCCCCGTTAAGAAAAAAACAAACGACAAAACCCCTTTTTTTTCTTTCCAGATCTCCAATCTCGTTCGTTCTGTAATGAATTAATTTTGTTCACAGAAATTACTATTGACACATCGGGATAACGATCCAGCCTCGTCGGACATATCGAGTCTTTTGTCCACCGGAAGTGGACTAATGGAAGTAACGCTGCTCAGGGCGAGGGATCTCGTTGCAAAGGATCTCAATGGTTTTAGCGATCCTTTTTGCGAGCTCAAGCTCAACAACGAAACGAAGTACAAGAGCAGCGTTAAGAAGAAAACTTTGAATCCCTGCTGGGACGAGAGTTCGATAATGGGACTGCCGAGAACCGGCGAAACTTTGGATGTCGTAAGATATCGTTTACTTTTTTTTTTAATTGTCGAGGGCATTTAAGGGATAACACCACTGTGACCCCCTGTTTTTTTTTCACATTTTTCAAGGATTTTCATTTGTGGGAAAAAAATGAGATATTCGAAAAATTTTTTTGGGTTTTGTTCCTTGTTTATTAATGTATAAAAAAACATTTTTTTCCCATTTTTCACGCCGCATGGCGGCGCTGGGGAAGCTCTCGCGTCAGGTACTGTCATCTCCGCGGCACGCAGCAGAACTCTCTTCAACGTCGATCTGAAAAAAAATACCGAGTGTTTTCGTTAATAATATGATATTTTGAAGAGAAGTACATAGGGATTTGGAAAAATATTGTTTAAAAAAAAATAGGCACGCCTTTGAAGTTAACTTTAATTTCAAAGGCGTGCCTATTTTTTTTAAGAGAGTTCTGCTGCGTGCCGCGGAGATGACAGTACCTGACGCGAGAGCTTCCCCAGCGCCGCCATGCGGCGTGAAAAATGGGAAAAAAATGTTTTTTTATACATTAATAAACAAGGAACAAAACCCAAAAAAATGTTTCGAATATCTCTTTTTTTTCCCACAAAAAAAAATTCTTGAAAAATGTGAAAAAAAACAGGGGGTCACAGTGGTGTTATCCCTTTAAAAAAAACGAATATGTGGTTAACGTTTTTTTCAGTTTTTTCTTCTTCTTTCGTTCGATCAATTAGGTATTGTGGGATCACGACAGTTTCGGCATGAAAGATTATCTTGGTAAAGTGTCGCTGACCCTCGAGGATATAAGAAAAATATCGTGCGCCGATCAGTCTCATTGGTTCACACTCAGGGGAACCAAATCGGGATCTGTCGAGCTTAAAGTCAAAGTACTGTCCGAGGAGTGCGAGGTGAAATATTTCCTAATACCTAAGTTGACAAAAAAACCAAAATATATCATCATAATTTTATGTTTTAATTTTTTTTTCTCTACTTAACTTATTTAAGACTCAGAGCACATACGCTGCCAGCAACGTGAGTGAGGCTTCCTCTCGGCCGATCGTCGAGCCCGAAATTATTTCCGGCGTTATACGCAGACCATCGATGGAAAAGTCAAAAATGCGATTACACTTGGAGCCCGTTGTACCGCCACCTCCGCCACCGCGAACCGTAACATTGCTCAAACCAACGACAATCAATAATTCGGGTACGGCATTGTTATTCTAAAAGAAAAAACAAAAAAATTAATTTTCACTTTACACGGAATATTACCAAGTTTTGTATAAATCGGTAAATATTTGTTTGGAAAAGTGGGGTTTTTTTTTCTCAATTCAATTTTCGTTTTAAGCTTCCGACAAAATGAGCACAACGAGCAAAGAATCTAACGAAATAAAGTGTGGAACGAACAACTGGCTATCGGGAGAAATAACTGAATCGATCGTCGATCAATCGGACGAGACGGACACGGGCAAACTGACCGAGAGGAGATCGTCAAATCACAGTTTGACGCCGAGTCCCGATCAGAGCTTTGGCAAAAAAATGCCGCATTACAGCAGTTTTCGCGTTATGAAACAAAAGGTACGTTGCACCTTTGATTAAAAAACGAACGATTAAGAAAAAAAAAAAAACACAATCTCAGGACATCGACCAAGATAATAAACGGGAAAAACTGAAAAAATTTAATGAGTTAGCGGAGCTTTTTGATTGACGGGAAAAATTGTCTCTAAACAAAATGACTGAAAATTATTTGGCAGGTAAAAAGAGGATTGAAACTTCGTAGATTTCGTTCCGAGGTTAATATCGAGGAGAAGGGAGATTCGACAAAGGCGGTTACACTGAGTTTGGAGCCTCGAGGTGGTGGCGAGGCGGACGCAACGGAACTTCTTCGAGGTGCTGGTCTCTCGCACGCGGTTTCACAGCCCGATATGCTCGGTAGGATAAGACAACCAAGCCCACGCATGAGGATACGACCAAATGGTACGATTATGTTCCCTTTAAGGGAGGGGTAAGGGTTTCAGCGTTTAAAAAAACACTTTTTTTGCGATTTTTTTTCTCAAATATGGATTGAGCAATTTTGTTCGAACCTTTTCTACATTATTGAGCATACTTTTGACAATGTTGTGTAATTTTTTCATGCAGAAATATTGAAGCATAAGCCCGTAACACAGCTTCCCCCAGAACGTCTTGGAAAAAAAAAACAATTTGCGGTGTTCACTATAACTCGGCCGGAAATTATCTGAAAATGAAAAACCATGAAAATTTAGTCAAATTATAATCAAATCTTCCCCCCAACGTTCTCTGATAATTTTTTTTTTCACTTAAAAATTTTTGGCGACCATCTACAGTGTGAACTGTTATTTTTTTAAGCAAATTTTTCACTTTTCACTTTAGCAGTGCGCCATTTGGCCAAAAATTAATATATCGGAAAAATCCTACGCTCTTCCATAGACAATGTATTTTTAAAGATACATTGAAAATTTCAAGTGAATCGGTTGAAAATTGTCTGAGTTATGTTTCCGGCCAACAAAAACGGAGACGTCATTGCAAAAGCGCTGCACAGCCGCCATTTTTATTTTTTTTCCGAAAAACTATAAAATAAATCGAGATTACAAAATAGGGTGTTTATCATACATATCAGTGACTGTATACAGTAATTTTTTTTTTAGCGATTAATTTCAAAATGGCGACTGTGCAGCGTTTTTGCTCTGACGTCTCCGTTTTTGTTGGTCAGAAACATAACTCAGACAATTTTCAACCGATTCACTTGAAATTTTGAATATATCTTTAAAAATACATTGTCTATGGAAGTGCGTAGGAATTTTTTCGATATATTGATTTTTGTCCAAATGGCGCACTTCTAAAGTGAAAAGTGAAAAATTAGCTTAAAAAAATCGTCAGAAAATTGTTAATAACAAATGAACTATGCAATATAAAAAAAAAAATCCTACGCACTTCCATAGACAATGTATTTTTAAAGATACATTGGAAATTTCAATCGAATCGGTTGTGAATTGTCTGAGTTATGTTTCCGGCCAATTTGAAAAATGCACTGACGCAAAAACGCTCCACAGTCGCCATCTTGAAATTAATCGCTTTAAAAAAATTGTTGTATACAGTCACTGATGTGTATGATAAACACTCTATTTTGTAATCTCGATATATTTTGACTAGTTTTTCTGGAGAAAAAAAAACCCAAAAAAGCCAATTTTTTCGGCCTCTAGAGTAGCCTGACCCCTTAATGGAAGAGCCATTATTTCGTCGTCTACTCAATTATACGATTTCATTAATACAATTTGAAAACCTTCAGAATTAACGCCGGTGAACGGTACGAGAGAGAAATACTCGGGGGTTGAGGGAAAGGTTCTTCAAGCTCAAGGACTACACGTCGCTCACATTGCCCAACTGTACTGTCGAGTTAAAGTTCAAACGTAAGAAAATCAATAGCGAAATTTCGCCATCGATAATACTGAGAATTACCATTTAGCAGCCTGACCTCTCGTTTTAATTACAATTATCGGGGCCTCCTTTAAGGGGGGGGTAAGGTTAATTCGTACAAAAAAAGGCATGTTGTTGTGATTTTTTTGTGAGTTTTAACGCAGTTAAAATCTCTTTATTAAAACTAATGGTACAGTAAAATAGGACATTCGAAGAATATTATATAAAATTTTCACGAAGAAATATTAAAAAATACGGCAATGGCAGCAATTATTCGGACGTATCTCGGAAAAAAGTAGAATTGCGGTGTCCCTCATAACTTGGTGCTGGATCATCTGAAATGAAAAAATGAAAGTTCATTTGTTAGATAATAGTTTTCCCCAGGTAACGCTGTGAGGGTTTTTCGAAATTTCAATTTTTCAATTTTTTGGAACATTTTGAAAAATTGAAATTTCGAAAAACCCTACCAGCACCAAGTTATGAGGGACCCCGCAATTCTACTTTTTTCCGAGACACGTCCGAATAGTTGCTGCCATTGCCGTATTTTTTTAATATTTCTTCGTGAAAATTTTATATAATATTCTTCGAACGTCATATTTTACTGTACCATTAGTTTTAATAAAGAGATTTTAACTGCGTCGTCACAAAAAAATCACAAAAACATGCCTTTTTTTGTACGAATTAACCTCCCCCCCCCCCCCCCCCCAAAGGACACGGGCCTAAATGGACGAGAGAAGCGAGAGCAATACTCAAAATGAAAATTTGAAAAACCTATATTCCATTAATTCCATTAATTCCCCAACGATTGGTGCGCGTAGTACGAAAATTTGTTCATTGTTTACGAAACAATGACTTTTATGATGTTTCATCTGTAAATCTGTACTTGCAGTTGTACGAGTCCGGACAAAATAATATCTTCCATAAACGGTGGTAAGACGATAGCGAAATCTCGTCTTTTGCCAGCAATGCCGAATCCGCAATTTAGCATAGATTTTCATCTCGAGAGCGACAGCGTACCGCGACAGGCTCTGCTTATATTCGAGATAAGAAGTGCCAGCAAGGAATTGTTGGCCAGTCGACGTATCACTCTTCACGAACTTCTAGGTAAGACGGTTTAGATTTTCTCTTTTTTTTTCTTCCTCTAATCTCCCACCCATTGAGAGGATTGACGAAAGAAAAAATCGATAGAATTATCGATAAGTCCGAAACGCTCTCCGAGTACATGGCTCCGATGTGGATCATCCTCCGGTCAATAGAGCGAATTAAATCTTCCGTCACGACGAGACGACTCTGTAAAAAAAATTAATCAAACCCCTCCCCCCCCAAGTCATCGTTATTAATTGTTAAATAATCTTTGGGGATTTTTCAGGCGCAACGCCAGCTTCGAACGACGTGCATACGTGGCTGGCTCTGAATAACGGTGCCTCGCTCGAGGTACAAATAGCCCACGGCAAGGAACTCAAGAGCAAGTCGTCGAAAAAATTGTTTCGATCCTGGTCGGTTCATCGAATTGGCAAAATATGAATGATAAATTAAGGCAGAGTATGAGAAACGAGACAAATTATTATACGGATCAATAGAATCGACGTTGAATATGAGAAACCGTATTTAATATTCAGTTGTTGTTTGTTTTTTTTTTTTTTTCATGCCAACCGGAAATGAGCACGATTTGAAACAAATAATTGATTAACAAATAATCTTATAAAAACTATATGGATAGCCGACACCGTTAATTCGGAAAAGAAGTTCTACTTCTTTTTTTATTTTTTAAAATTGATCAACAATTATTTTGAGACAAAGTCAGTCTCACAATCAGTGAATTCTTTATTCGAATAATGATTATTTCTGTTTTTCCAATCGGACAGCCGCGACGTCACAAAAAATCGAATCGCGTTTCAATGTGTAAATAAATGGGCGAAAAAAAACATTTCTAATATTATTCTATATGCGCGTATGTACTGTAGTATAGCGTACGAATTTTTATTGTAAATTTTACGAGAGCACACGTCGTCCTGTCGATTTTATTCCGCGTTTTTATGTTAAACAATCAAAATGTCGAAAAAGAGCTTCAAAGTATTTATTTGCTCGGACGAACCGACCCCATTCGTGTACATGTGTATTCGTCAGTCTGAGAGATTGAAAAGTAACCGATGAATCTTGAGAGAAAAATAAAATGAGAAAAAAGAATTGATATGACAAATATATAAGAAAAAAAATTCATACAAATCCTGAGTTTGTATACATATTAGGGCGATTTTTTTTTTTCGACTATTTTTCTCAGTCCCCACTTGAAATTTTGTTGGATATGTCGAAAAAAACAAATTCCCTGAAAGTTACAGCCCTTAATATTAATTCTAAGTACTTTCCCTTAGCGCGAAAAGATTTTCCATCTAAAATACACGTAAATCGAATTTTTTTTTTCTTTCAAAATTCTATAACTCAGCCGCATTTTATGCTATCATATTGTTCTTGGTTTCGATTTACTCGGAATAAAACAATCTAGAAAAGTGCCTATTGCGGCGAAAGTGTAAATTGTACTGGTGAGTTGGTACGGGTCACTGAAGTTGATTTTTCCCTAAAATTCTCGTTTTTTTTTGCTGTTATCTCCGAAACAATTAACTTTACGAAAAAAATGTGAATGAAAAATTTGTTGGAAATTTAATCTCCTAAAAAAAAGGTCCTATCGACCCAATTGCTCAGGTTAATATTTCTTGAGATATTGAACTTTAACTTATGAGTAGTATGAAATTTATAAAATATCAAATATTAAATAAAAAAAATAATAAAAAATAAATAAAGTTTAATATCTCAAGAAAAATTAATCTAAGCAATTGGGTCGATAGGACTTTTTTTGTAGGAATTTAAATTTCCAACAAATTTTTCATTTACATTTTTTTCGTAAAGTTAATTGTTTCGGAGATAACAGCAAAAAAACGAGAATTTTGGGTAAAAATCGACTTCAGTGACCCGTACCAACTCACCAGTACAATTTACACTTTCGCCGCAATAGGCACTTTTCTAGATTGTTTTATTCCGAGTAAATCGAAACCAAGAACAATATGATAGCATAAAATGTGGCTGAGTTGTAGAATTTTGAAAAAAAAAAAAAAAAAAAACTCGATTTACGTGTATTTTGGGTGGAAAATCTTCTCACGCTAAGGGAAAGTACTTAGAATTAATATTAAGGGCTGTAACTTTCAGGGAATTTGTTTTTCGACATATCCAACAAAATTTCAGGTGGGGACTGAGAAAAAAAAATAGTCGAAAAAAAAAATCGCCCTAATATATATATATATATTTGTTTGTTATTAACTTCCCGATAGAGGAAGTTATTGTAACACATCCACTTCAACGCGCAGCTAGTTTCTTTTACTATTGTTTGCTCCAACGTATATCCTTGCGGGTTTTTACGTATGAGCTTTCCCAATTTTCCTCCTATCACTCCCTGCCCGCAGTCTGCTAAGCTAGCTTAAGGGAGGGGTAAGGGTTTCAGCGTAAAAAAAAACACTTTTTTTGCGATTCTTTTTCTCAAATATGGATTGAGCAATTTTATTCGAACCTTTTGTACATTATTGAGCATACTTTTGACAATGTTGTGTAATTTTTTCTTGCAGAAATATTGAAACATAAGCCCGTAACAGAGCTTCCCCCAGAACGTCTTGGAAAAAAAAAAAAAAATTTGCGGTGTTCACTATAACTCGGCCGGAAATTATCTGAAAATGAAAAACCATGAAAATTTAATCAAATTATAATCAAATCTTCCCCCCAACGTTCTCTGATAATTTTTTTTTTTATTTAAAAATTTTTCACGGCCATCTAAAGTGTGAACTGTTATTTTCCACGAAAAATTCCGCCATTTTGTGGGTGGGAAATACCCTTAATGTGAAAAAAAAAAATTTAACTAAACGTTGGGGGGAGGTATTTTATATGTAGAAAATGTGTACAAAGTTTGAAATGAATCGGTCAAGTAGTTTTTAATTGGCAGTGAACACGGACTTTGAAAAAGTAGTTTTGAGAAAAACGCGTCTAAACTTTATGAAGTAAAAAAGTGAAGAAAATTTTTTTTTTTCCAACTTACACAGAATCATCGATTCCAGCTCCTGACGCTCGTTTCTTCTTTTAAAATATTGTAGTGTATAGTATACACTATATACTATATACACAATAGCAATGAATAAACTGTATACCTGTTCGACAGCTGCACTGCTAGCCCGACCGCCCGCAGCTGTTAGAGGTATAGCGTTAAAGGCCAGGAGATTAATAAGGCAATAACTTCAAGAATATTGCTTAGATCGGTTTAAAATTTTAAGGACATATTCTTGAAATGTTAAACAATAAGATAAGACAAAAAAGAAAATTCGATTTTTCGAAAGTGAAAACCCTTACCCCGCCCTTAAATTCCGTAGCATCGGCAGTTGCTTTTTAGCTAAAAACTGCCTCGCGCTCACTAGTCGACGTGCAAAAGCCAGTGCCTGGCTAATCGATCACCCATCTCAGTACTGACCTGCTTAACATGGGAAATCGCCGAAGCCTCGCACCGACCACGCGTTCACCGATCTCGGTCTGTGTCTGTATATATATATATTTTTTTTTCAACTATTTGTCACCCTGAAATTTTTGGATTTGGCATGGAACAACACGGAGAAGGAATTACAGGTTTTACCTCCCGTTAACTCTCATTCCAAACCGATGTATTTATTTTTAATACTTTTTTTTTTTTTAATAAATAATATCACATCAATTGAAATATAAATTTACAATATATTTGTAAGAAAAATCGTAAAAGTTTTGGTTGTAACGCGATCGAGTAGATTATTGACATAGAATCCGGCGTGAGGTCATTGACATCATATTCCTGTTTATCTTTCTCTTCCTATTTAATTTATTTAACTATTAAATAATTGAAAATGAATTTTCAAAAAAGTTTTTTGAAGCCAACTCTCTATCAGTAAATTTAACATACTAGAATTGATGTGCATGCTTCGCGCGCCGCTTTGTAAGTTACATTCGTTATCTACGTTCGTGCGATCCGAAGTACGCACTTGATCGAACTTCGAGCACGACATCGACGGCCAATCCGTAATGACGAGTTAGTCCGGCTTAAGAAATAAATCGCATTTCGAGATATTTCGTGACATGTCTTTTATATAGGGGGGGGATAATGTTTTCCCGAAGTGATTTCTACCCGAAACGAAATTCACACTTTTCATAAAACAAACTTGAATCTACGTACGTTCTCGATGTCTCCGAATTTCATGCCCAAAGAACGCCCCATCGCCCAATGAATTAACGAATGCATATAATGTAACTGTTTCTACGAAAATCAAGCCAAACTTTTAAATCTCAATTAATGCAAACTTGTAAAAGGACGGAATGAAATGAATCGTGTATTGCAAGTAAATTTTTTCGATCTACGAAGAAAAGAAAATAGATAGTGTAAAGACTCTTTGAACAATCGCGACTGCGAACAGCTGACAAAGAAGAAATGCGCTCGCGAAGTAACAAGTACCATCGAGTACTGTAATAAAAATTGAGAAAAATAAAACGGTAAATAAAGCTGTATCGTAAATAACGTTCGTATAACATTTCTGTGGCGAAATAAAGCCCTCAAATATAAATCGAACGACAGGAATCGTCGACAATTCTTGCCTTTCGTTTCCCTCATCGACAGACCGTCAATGACAATATTCAATTCAAATATGCCATTTATTTCTCATAAATGGCAGTGATCCTGGGTAAAACTCCCCTACGCACGTGCACTGCGTGTATGTACATATAAATACTTTAATTTGTATTATTCGTTTTTTTCCTCTCGCCCCTATCTTTTCATTGAATATGTATATTATCATAAATAGTATGATTGCAGACTTAACGAATACTCGCAACTTTCGTAGCCAAGTTAGGTGCAAATTAATATATATAGAAGTGTAGGATTTTTTTTCTTCTCCATCGAATGTAAAAAGCGTAGGACGCTATACGTTGAAAATAAATTCATTGATTACTAATGGGATTTGTTTTTCATCGCCGTAAATTAATAATATAAAAAGACCAGAGCACGGCGGCCCGTGTTACAATTTGTTCCCCATGGATCTTCGGTTCGAGCGTGTATAGATATGGAAAAATCCGTTAGTCTTTTTTTTCAATTATATCGTTATACAACGTCTTTGGACGTTTGTTCGTAATGTCGCAAAGCGCCGTGCGTGATTACACGCGACATTTTTTTAACCAGACAGGCGTGTGATGAATTAAAAACATTTCTTGTATATTCCCTTACCACATAATCCTATAAGTTAGTCGACGATTTCCATGGGTATTCATTTCTTTCTCTGTGACGCTCATTTAATTGACTTGCCACTGAAAACGAAGAGAAAAAAAATAATGAATGATGCGCTATATCCAAGGAACATAATTTTTTTATACCATCGTGTGTTCCAACGAATACCCTTTTGGGTTTGTAATTCAATTTTTTTTTTCATTTTTTTCCTGTAACACTGACCCGATTGTACGAGCGACCGTTTACCTTCAGAGCGTTCTGCGGATTGATGTTTCCAGCCTCTTCTTCGCGTTTTTCGCGCTCCATAGCCATCTGTTGTTGTCGCTTAACTGCGTTAACATTGCCTATACCGCGCTGTTCCTGTTCAGCCTTTCGTTTTTCAGCCGCTTCTGTTTGCTGACGCCTGCGTGTTTCCTGAAAATTAAAATCATAAGATTACAGCCGTTCGTTTGTGAAGTAACATGTAGATTGACGAAATTGCGTTCAATATTTTGGATTCAAGAGCTTGGGACGATAAAAAACGAGACGGACACTGAATCTTGATACGATTATTAATCGATTGTGTTAACGTTCACGTAGATATTATTTTTTAACTCTTTATCGATGCATCCGTGAATCTTATCAGTCAAACACCTTGAAACACTTCTTTCCTGTTTCTTTTTGTAAGCAGGAGCCCAATAACAAATGGCGGCATAGAGTGAAAACAATGATCAATCGCTCATAACCTCTGTATAATAAACTACGTCTTACCGCATCGGGCGTCAAGTCCTCGTACGAAGACGATTCCTTGCAACAAGACGTACACATACCCATTTTATATTCGGGATGAAGAGAACGTACCCCGATAGAATGTCGGTTTGACCGTCAATAATAGCTTTCAAACGGACGCAGGAATCGTTTTTTTCTTTTCTTTCTTTAACAAGACGCTAACAACGTGAAGCAAATAATCTTTCAATACTGTTCGGTTGTTGCGAATAACTACCAATAACTACAGAACAACCAACAGTAACGGACTTAACTGACTCACTGGACTGCTAGCCACTGACACAGTGTTGCCAGGTGGTCCGTGCGGATTCCCCCCAGGTTCATTTTGTTTCCCCCTAGAAATCCCCTAGATAGCCCCCACCCGCCGCCAGGCCATTGTTCATTGTGCCAACGGCAAAGTGTCAACTTTTCAGCTCGAAGGGTACCCGGCTGTCGAAAAATTCGACAGCTCGGTGGGGTGGGTTAGAATTATTGGACAAAGTTCCGCTTGCGCCCAATTTTTATTCTAGATATGTTGATTACTTTTGAGGAACAATACCAAAGAATTTCCAACATCACCAAATTAACGACCACCCTAATATACATATACAAATGAACTTAGACTTCGGAAGAATGAAACTGTTTGTTGTGATCTACAATCTAGACTGACTTCACAACGAAAAAGCGTTCTGAAGTCAGTCTAGATTCTAGACTAACTTCAGAAGGCTCAAACACAACAGAAACTTTGAGACATCCACACGTTTCCGAAAAAGCGGAACGCGTGGAAGTCTCATAATTTATGGCTTTATGATCCCCTAAAATACCCTGACGAATCAGAATCCCCCTAAAAAAAACCCCTAAACATATTTTACCCCTGTTTCTCTTCTGAGACACGTAGAATTCCCCTAAATCTAGGGGGAAATCCCCTAACCTGGCAACACTGCACTGACATGCATACGTGAGTCAACTTGAGTGAACAAACACAACTGAACACAACATATCGTACCGCTACCGAATTCAAATTAACGACGATATGTCAACCACGATTGACATATCGTCTACGGTACAAAAAAACGAAACGTAATCGTTAAAATTAAGTAAATAATATTTTATCCATCGCGACGAGAATTTCAAATATTCATATTGTTCGAATTGACAAACAAATTTCTATCTTCGGTTCAATAAGAGTGTACAATTGACCAGAGTAGTTAACGTCTTGCTCAGACAGCGGCCATATTATTTTTTGTGCACAGGTGCTGAAGATCTTCGGGAGTGTGCACGGAGAGCAGCGAAAATGTTGTCGAGATTGGCATTGAAGAATGGTAATTATCGTTGCTCCGAATTACGCTCGTAAATTTGAGAATAAACCGAAAATAAGTCTCTTCGTTCGTCCGCTATTTGGACAATTTTTTTTTCTTCTCTCTAACACTCTAATCGTGCAATAATTTTTCGTTCATTATGTAATGAGAATATTTTGCGATTCTACCGTCATACTTTTGACGTATCTTCTCGCGTTTATCTCGTGACACACAACACGATGTTGTTTTTAATTTATTTCTCACAAACAAATAAATTATACCACGATCGAAAAATTCATTGATTTGTTAACCTAGGCTTGTCCGTTTACTTATCGTCTTCGACCGTCTATCGCTAATGATACCAGGCGGGTAATGATGGTCACTCGCAGAAAAATGATTGATTCTCAATAATCTCAATAATCTCAATGAAAATCCAATGTTTCCGAATAAACGAAATATGGAAGGACACTGTCGTCTTTTTTTTAGAAAGAAAAACACTTTTTTTTATGGAATAACTCTCGTTAACTTTACAGTTGTGCCAAAAGGCGATACAACGGTATAGCCATAAACTCAAAATTTCCAACTTGACACATTCTACCTAAATATCAAACTTTTCATATTCATTATTTTTACTCTCTGTCGTTCTGATATTGTAAATATTCGTTTATTACTTACTCGTATTGTCGTAACGCGTAAGTATTATTTTCAGCTCGGGCGTTGCCGACAATGGCTCGCGGTTCGCAGGCCATGTCAACTATATTGCCTGGATTCGAGCGAAAACCAAGACCCGTCGATCCGTCGCCCGTACGATACGGTTTCGTTCCCGAAGGATGGTTCACTATGTTTTATCCTAAAACTGGTGTAACCGGTGAGTGGGTAACAGGCGTGTTACGTTAGATCTAAAAAAAAATTTATATCGACAAGGTGAATCTTGCGATAGTTCAGAATTAATGTTGACAATTTACGGGATACTAATATTAAACACTTCTGAACGAGCCTTTTCTCTTCTTTCTGATATGTACCGTCCCAATTTTCTGTTATAATCATAAATCCACTCACGCTACAATGATTTAGTTAATTATACAAATTATCGGATGATCCCATTTACTTCCCATTACTATGTTATAAAATGGTGATTAACAAACTTTATTTTGAATTTTAGCCTCAACAATATTGATTATAAGTCAAATGTCTTGATTCTAGCTGCGCAAATATGCTAAAATGCTCGAAATACTTTCGCGCCATATTCGTATTTCACTTTTGCTTTTTTTTTGTTGTTGTTTCTCTCAAGGGAGAGTAAAACGGCTAATCCTGTCGATGAATAACAACAAAAAAAATAATAATTCAATAAATCAAATGATTTTAGGACCCTACATGTTTTTCTTCGGCGTGGCGACCTATCTCATGTCCAAAGAGATATACGTGTTGGAGCACGAATTTTCCACCGGTTGTTCAATCGCCATAATGGCTGTAGTGGCGATAAAGAAATTAGGTCCGCCGCTCGCCAAATACCTTGATAAAGAAGTGGACGCGGAAGAGGCAGAGTTAAATGAATTGCGTACAAGCCAAATCGACGAATTGCAAACGCAAATCGAGGACGAGCAGAGCGAACAAAGAAGAGGTGAAGCTCAGGCGCTTATCATCGAAGCCAGAAAGGAAAACGTTCTCATGCAACTCGAAGCTGCGTATCGTGAAAGATTAGCGACTGTCGGTGCCGAGGTAAATTCGTAACAATTAAATAGTGTAAAATTCCTAAATTGAAATACATTCGAATTCTTAATGAAATAAGAATCCTGACCTGTTTTTTTTTACAAACGTTGAAATAACACGATAAAATTCATTGGTAGCGAAACGAAAAACCTTACCCTAGGAATAATTTAACGATTAACATAACGAAATGTTTCAGGTGAAAAAACGTTTGGATTATCAGCTGCAAATTTCTCACGTCGAGCGCCGTTTGGCACAGAGGCACATGTCCCAATGGATAATCGGTAACGTGATGAAGGCGATAACTCCCGAACAAGAAAAAGCCTCGCTCCAGCAGTGCATCAAAGATCTTCAGTCGCTTGCGCCCCGAGCGTGAAAAAATTTGTCGAAACGATTAGACGAAGTAGATTAATAATATGTGGTAACAATGTCGTTGATTAAAAATGATCAAAAACATTGGAAAAAAAAAAAGGAAAAGAAGAAACAGGAAAAAAAAAGTGAATACCTCAAACTGTAATTTCATTCAGTCGATCTAATGATGTATAACGTCGAAATAAATGATTGAACCAATCGCTCGATCGTTAAAGGGTGAAATAAATTTGTACGATTCACGGTCTATCGTTTCCTACCATACCCGCTAGAAACGAGCGAGTATAAAATTACGAAAGAGCAGAGCAGTTCTATATTTCTTCATGCACGTATATACTCAGAACGACAGAGAAGTAGAGAACGCGTATGCCCAGTATGCCTGATATGCAACTGAATTTGGGGAACATGGGTTTGTCCTGGCGCGACGCGCGAGTCGGTAACAGTGTATCGTCCGTCCGTTTTTCTCACGTTGATCATCGAGTCGAGACATAGCCTCAAAAAACTGGCTCGTAATGCTCTGAGACTGTACACATTGTTTATTTTCTCACGACACTTTTATGAAATAATTTTCTTTTATCGTTTTAACGCCTATATATATATATATATTTTTTAAACGAGAAGCGTTCGCCGACAAAAAAATGGCGATAATGAAGATACTATTACGTGCGGAAATTCGAAAAATTTCTGGTGTCAGAGTAAGTTTTCTGCTCCGCATAATTTTAATGAAACGCAAGTTTTTTTTTTTCTTTCATTGTTTATTCGCACGACCGACAGCCAGTGGTTTTTTGTTGTTGTTGTGACAGTGTTTGTTTACCTGTGCTAACTTCATAATGGCTGTCGCGGGTCGTTGAACTGTCATAATTGTTTAGAAGAAAACATATATCTATACGTATACACGTTTCTTTTCTTCATTTTCGTTTCGTACTCGATATGGACATGAAAAATTTCATTTTTATCTTTACATAATAGTCCAAGATTAGAAAGTAGACGCCTGTTTCGTAAACGTTTCGTTTCGAAACGCGTCCTCTATCCTCCTCAGGCACGTGTGTGTTTATACGCATAGATGTTTTATATTTTTTATAAAAAAACATGAAACATTACTGGGACAATGATAACAAAGGATAATGTTTCGCTCCGTTTCCTTTTTCTTCGCTCTTTTTTTCTTGTCTTTCGCTTTTTTTAACACAACAATTCTTCGTCAATCGTTCTCAATTGATGCTTTGTACCGTGTGTACTTAACGGATCAAGGTCCCTTGTGTCTATGCGACAATTCTAAAAATACATTTACCTTGCGTCAATAGCGGTATTGTATATTTTTATTCTCACTTGTATAATCATCAGACTCCGTGTAAAAGCGTTGTATTTTTACACGGTGAATGCATATACGGTCGTTGCATTTATGTTTTTGAATTTGATTGAAGGGTGTAAGGAGAAAAAAAAGTACACGTGAACTTTGGATAACTCTTTGTGCAAAGCGCAAGCGATCGAATGACTGTACGAGCGAGGAAAACTTTGTCAATGATACAACGAGGAAGTTAGGATATGAGCGAACATTGTGGCCTTTAATTGCTCGAAAAATTTGGACGAAATTAATTTACAGGGATTTTCCGTTGCACGATAGGCTGGAAATATATACGCGAAGCATCGTCGAATTTTCTTTTTTCAACGGCAGGACAAGACCGAATGAAATTGCTTTGTAAAAGAAAAAAAAGCGAACTCTCAAGTTTCCGTTCAAATTGCAACTCTAAGACAAACGACGGAATAAAAAAAAAAGAAAGAAGAAATATCTAAAACACTCAAACGCTCTGATTGTATTTTCTCGTTTCAGCACCTGAGCAACAAGCCGAAATGTGGTATGATATTCGACATCGACGGTGTGATAGTACGCGGTAAAACGGTACTGCCACCGGTACCGGAAGCGTTCAAGAGATTGTGCGGCGAGGATGGTAAATTTCGCGTGCCAACGGTCTTCGTAACGAACAGTGGTAACGCTCTGCGCAGTCAAAAAGCGAAAGATCTAACGGAATGGATAGGTATCGAAGTTAGCGAGGATCAAGTTGTAATGGCGCACTCGCCGCTCACCCTTTTCAAGCAATTTCACGAAAAGCAGGTGCTGATATCCGGCCAAGGGCCGGCGACTGAGATAGCGCGAGAATTGGGTTTCAAGAGAACGGTGACGATGGACGAATTGGTGAAAAATTTTCCGAGTTTGGATTACGTAAATAAGAACAAGAGAAATCCACAGTGCGGTCCGGTTGATAAAAATTTTCCGACGATAGAGGGTCTGTTGTTGTTGAGCGAGCCAACAACGTGGGAAACACCGTTACAACTTATGGTCGATCTTTTAATGACAAACGGAATGCCATCGTCGTTGCCCAATGATATACCATATCCACATATACCGGTATTGGCGTGTAACATGGATTTACTATGGGTATCGGAAGCACCGATACCGCGTTACGGTCACGGTGCCTTTCTCGTTTGTCTCGAGGGGCTTTACAAAAAAGTCACCGGACACGATTTACAATATTCGGCATTGGTCGGTAAACCCAGCGAGGTCACCTACTATCACGCAAATCATATGATAATTAAGCACGCGAGAAAATTGGGTATCAAACACAACATAGACACTATATACGCTATTGGGTAAGAATTTAACGATCGACGGATATTATCACCGTTTCGGAGTAAAACTATCAGAATTTGCAAGTGAAAGATTTTTTTTTTTAATTTAATAAATCCATTTCACGTTGTTTTTTTTTTTTACTTCCAGGGACAACATCAACACCGACATATTCGGCGCAAATTTGTACGACAAGTATTTGGCGCGTTACTCTAAAGGCAAAGGAACGAAGTCGCGAGGAATGGAATCGCTACTCGGTGACGATTTGCAATCGCCGACCGTGAAAGCGTGCATAAGTATATTGGTCGAGACCGGCGTTCATAAGCGCGATTCAAAATTCTTCTCCGAGCACAATCCGCGAGATTTTTTGCCGATGGAGGAGGGACTATGTAAACCGGCGTTTATCGTCAAGGACGTTGGTTGCGCGATAGATGTCGCGCTGAAAGAGGAGAAGTTAGATTGAATTTTTTCGTCGAATAGTTCGTACCGGCGGGACATAAACAATGACAACGATAAAGAGAGCCTCGCAAAAATCGCGAATTTGTGGAAACAATTATGTAAATTCCTCGCTCGAATGTTCGCTGTGAATATTTAAAACAACAATTTCTCTCCCCCAATTGTACATATACCTTGTAGATAGAGAATTCATTATTTTACGAGAGATATATTATGACATAGATATTTTATTTTCCGAATAAAGTTTTGTTGAACTCGCGGGCGATTTAACGGACATTTATAGACCCGCCGCGTTTTAAGAGAAAAATGAAATGCGCTGTAAGCTTCGAGTTTTGTCGAGCTCCATCCTCGCCCTCCTGGCCCATTATCAAACGGCCCCCGTGACGATATTTGGAATTACCTTTTGGCAAACTGACCTCTCGCGGTCAAATTTCAAACCACTCTCTCCAAGCCGCTGTCCAATGATCACCGTGCCGAATATGTCACATTTTTTATTAATCATAATTCGCTGACTGACTTGGATTGACTGGGAGTGAGCGGCCATATTGTGTGGGTCACGGCTCCTTGGTAATTCCCAATACGGGCGTCGTTTACTACAAGAACTCACTTAAAACTGAGCGATTTAGCGTTAAGTCGACGAAATGATGTCTAATTGAGCATAATTCTGGTTTTCATCACAAAGATTCTAGTCTGGCAATACAATTATATATGCTAAATTCACTTGCGTGTGATAATTCATCCGGAGTTATAAAAATAATAATATGGCAATAATGCATCTCATTTTTTTTTCTTTCTTCTTGCGAGAACTGACAATGGTCGTTGAGCCCCATTTTTTACGAAAATTTGTCAATGAATTCGTTACTTCAAAAATTGGCAATGAGGAACATTTCCATTGTCAATTATACTTCTCAAATGGACAATGGGGCTCCGTGAGCTACGGATTATCGAAACAATATATCATTTGAAACCTTGAATTTATCACTCGTACGTACACTGAGAATCATCACTCGCACAAGCTCAATATTATATAGTAACCTTGCGAATTAAAAAACAGCGTCTACGACACTTGCCGAAACTTTTTCCGCCAAAGCAAAAGTAGCACAATGAACAATGTATACATTTATCATTTGCGCCCCTAATAATTCTAATATTTTGCTCATTAGAGAAATGTAAATGTTAAAAAACGTGTAGTCTCATTGATTCGAGCATTTGAACGCTTGTATCGGACTTTTTTTTTATTTTTCGTTCACGAAAAACAAATACTCAGTGATGAAATAAAAGTTGTACATGAGACACAAAGAAAACACTAAGCATTAAGCGAGCGATAATCGAGCGTGTACTATTGGAAAATTAAAAAGAGAAATCAATTATATATTAATTATGAAAATTCAAGTGTTTGATCGCAAATTTTATATCCCATACCGTTATGTCGATTATTCGTTTTTGCGAGTCCTCGTGGAGGAAGCTTTGTTTTTCGTGAAAACATTCTTTTGGCAGATTTTCACGCGACATTATCCTGAAACGTTTCAAAAGGTCGAAAAATCATATTTGAACAAGAAGCTATTTGCAAGTTTTGAGATTTTTGTTTTTCTCGACGATCCGTGGAATTTGTTCACTGAAAATTCGTTCAACTCGGAGTACATGCAGTAACGATTTAAGGGCGGGGTAAGGGTTTTCACTTTCGAAAAATCGAATTTTTCTTTTGTCTTATCTTATTGTTTAACATTTCAAGAATATGTCCCTTAAAATTTTAAACCGATCTAAGCAATATTCTTGAAATTATTGTCTTATTAATCTCCTGGCCTTTAACGCTGTACCTCTAACAGCTGCGGGCGGTCGGGCTAGCAGTGCAGCTGTCGAACAGGTATACAGTTTATTCATTGCTATTGTGTATATAGTATACAGTGTATACTATACACTACAATATTTTAAAAGAAGAAACGAGCGTCAGGAGCTGGAATCGATGTTTCTGTGTAAGTTGGAAAAAAAAAAAAAATTTCTTCACTTTTTTACTTCATAAACTTGAGACGCGTTTTTCTCAAAACTACTTTTTCAAAGTCCGTGTTCACTGCCATTTAAAAACTACTTGACCGATTCATTTCAAACTTTGTACACATTTTCTACATATAAAATACCTCCCCCCAACGTTTAGAAATTTTTTTTTTTTTCTACATTAAGGGTGTTTCCCACCCACAAAATGGCGGAATTTTTCGTGGAAAATAACAGTTCACACTTTAGATGGCCGCGAAAAATTTTTAAATGAAAAACAAAAATTATCAGAGAACGTTGGGGGGAAGATTTGATTATAATTTGACTAGATTTTCATGGTTTTTCATTTTCAGATAATTTCCGGCCGAGTTATAGTGAACACCGCAAATTGTTTTTTTTTTCCAAGACGTTCCGGGGGAAGCTCTGTTACGGGCTTGTGCTTCAATATTTCTGCATGAAAAAATTACACAACATTGTCAAAAGTATGCTCAATAATGTACAAAAGGTTCGAACAAAATTGCTCAATCCATATTTGAGAAAAAAAAATCGCAAAAAAAGTGTTTTTTTTTTACGCCGAAACCCTTACTCCTCCCTTAACCGATTTGAGGGATTTTCCCTTTGAATTCGTTCCTCGTTAATATCGCGTGAACAAAGTGAAGGAACGAACACGCCAATTATTGATCGTTGTCTCTCGACGAGTATGGCGTCTGGATCTCATGACCCGCGGGTCACTATCGTCAATTGTTCGATTAAAATAATTTCATTGTAATGAAATGGCAGGGTGGGGAGCGAAATAACGATTAAATCAGAACGAACTTTTGAGCTTTGATAAACTCGTCATCGAGCTATAATCAGCGTGAAACTATAATTTACCACCTGGACAAAGTAAAAAAAAAAAAAAAGAAGCATGGTGAAATTCTAAAAAAAATTGGACAATAATCATTTTATTGTTGTATTAAAATTAACCAACGAGAATGATTTTTGTCAACTTTAAAAAAATAAAATATCGAATCTTACTTCAGTCTCAATTTGTGCATTCTACAAACAGTAAGTTTATTAATTATTTTACTTGAGCCACAAAATTTGTTCGTTCACAAAAACCCAACAAAAGTCTAAGAATAGAGTTCGCTATGGTTACTCCTAACACACGTTTACTTTTTAAAACACTTTTTTTTAGTTTATAAAAAAATGAATTCACTCGCCGAGTGCGCAAGAATTTTATTATTTTTACTTCTCGGTGATTAATTGAGAACCTGTTGAGAGCGCGTCCTGAATTCCAGTTCAGGTAAGCGGGCACGAAAGATCCGAGAAACGGGGTTCAACGACAAATAATACCGTACAGCAGGCGCAACTAAGTAAAGTATGCGGAACTAAAAGTAAAGTCGCTATGATTCCACGGACGATTGTGCGACCATGATTCCGGACGTTCTGCTCATTCGAATCGAAAAAACACATCGCCATGGAACCATGGCGACTCGAAACCACTTGGCACCTTTAATTAATTTTTTTACTGTAATCGAAAAAAAAAAAAAATGCGCAAAGTGCCTGCAAGTATCGATGAATAATTGAAGAAAAAAAGGAGACTAAGGTTGAAATATTTAATAGTACCTATGATCTTTTTTTTTCCTTCAAAGAAGACTGTCTCAGAGAGCTCGTATAGATCTTGAACGATGCGGGACGCCCACTCGCTGGAACGAGTATTTTTGGCGAAAAAAAACATCGATTAATAAACAGGTGCTGCGGAATTGTATCCATTGTTTTTTGGCAAGCCATTGTAACAGATAAGTCTACACATTTCCAAAGTTCTAAGGAGTCATTCGCAGTCAGGAGACCGAAAAAAGGCGATTTTTCAAGAATTTCTCCCGGAAAGAAATTTTAATTTATTAACGTAAAAATTTATATACGTATTGTGGTAACTTTTAACTTTATTTTCAGATTTTTTATTTGTAAAAATAATGATTTTCAAAGCTGCTATAGCCGATCTCCGGGAGCTCTTCTAAAAAAAGGTGTCTGACGGTGAGCACGATATCTCCGGTTTGGATTATCCAAAATAAAAAAACCAAAAAGATTCTATTAGTGGATAGATAAATCAAGGTGTTGATCGAAGGAATAGTCGGAATTTTGATTTTTGACAAAATGCCGGCTCCAAAAAGAAAAAATTCTAATTTTCGATCAAAATTTTTTCGTTGAATTATTTAAAAAAAATAGAAATAATTATCGGAAATCTTATTCCTTTGATCGATACCTGAAGAATATATCTGAGGAGGTTGTGTTAAAATTGCAGACCGATCGGTCGAGCCGTTTTTGAGAAATCGTGCTCGACGACTTTGAAAACACCGTTTTGAGAAAAAACGCGTTCAAAGTTTAGACCGCCTACTTTGTAACGTTTCGAGCGTCCTTACACATATCCATGTATCTCCAAGATTATTTGCCGGATCGATTTGAAATTTTCAGAGAATATACTCAAATATATGTACATTCCGAAAATGCAATTAAAAAAATCGATTTTTTGAAATTTCCAACTGCGTATTACCCCTTAACGAGTCATTCGCAGCCAGGAGACCGAAAAAAGGCGATTTTTCAAGAATTTTTCCTGGAAAGACATTTTAATTTATTAACGTAAAAATTTATATACGTATGATGGTAACTTTTAACTTTATTTTTATATTTTTTATTTATAAAAATAATGATTTTCAAAGCTGCTATAGCCGATCTCCGGGAGCTCTTCTAAAAAAAGCTGTCTGGCTGTGAGCACGATATCTCCGGTTTGGATTATCCAAAATAAAAAAAACCAAAAAGATTCTATTAGTGGATAGATAAATCTAGGTGTTGATCGAAGGAATAGTCGGAATTTTGATTTTTGACAAAATGCCGGCTCCAAAAAGAAAAAATTCTAATTTTCGATCAAAATTTTTTCGTTGAATTATTTAAAAAAAATAGAAATAATTATCGGAAATCTTATTCCTTTGATCGATACCTGAAGAATATATCTGAGGAGGTTGTGTTAAAATTGCAGACCGATCGGTCGAGCCGTTTTTGAGAAATCGTGCTCGACGACTTTGAAAACACCGTTTTGAGAAAAAACGCGTTCAAAGTTTAGACCGCCTACTTTGTAACGTTTCGAGCGTCCTTACACATATCCATGTATCTCCAAGATTATTTGCCGGATCGATTTGAAATTTTCAGAGAATATACTCAAATATATGTACATTCCGAAAATGCAATTAAAAAAATCGATTTTTTGAAATTTCCAACTGCGTATTACCCCTTAACGAGTCATTCGCAGCCAGGAGACCGAAAAAAGGCGATTTTTCAAGAATTTTTCCTGGAAAGACATTTTAATTTATTAACGTAAAAATTTATATACGTATGATGGTAACTTTTAACTTTATTTTTATATTTTTTATTTATAAAAATAATGATTTTCAAAGCTGCTATAGCCGATCTCCGGGAGCTCTTCTAAAAAAAGCTGTCTGGCTGTGAGCACGATATCTCCGGTTTGGATTATCCAAAATAAAAAAAACCAAAAAGATTCTATTAGTGGATAGATAAATCTAGGTGTTGATCGAAGGAATAGTCGGAATTTTGATTTTTGACAAAATGCCGGCTCCAAAAAGAAAAAATTCTAATTTTCGATCAAAATTTTTTCGTTGAATTATTTAAAAAAAATAGAAATAATTATCGGAAATCTTATTCCTTTGATCGATACCTGAAGAATATATCTGAGGAGGTTGTGTTAAAATTGCAGACCGATCGGTCGAGCCGTTTTTGAGAAATCGTGCTCGACGACTTTGAAAACACCATTTGAGAAAAAACGCGTTCAAAGTTTAGACCGCCTACTTTGTAACGTTTCGAGCGTCCTTACACATATCCATGTATCTCCAAGATTATTTGCCGGATCGATTTGAAATTTTCAGAGAATATACTCAAATATATGTACATTCCGAAAATGCAATTAAAAAAATCGATTTTTTGAAATTTCCAACTGCGTATTACCCCTTAACGAGTCATTCGCAGCCAGGAGACCGAAAAAAGGCGATTTTTCAAGAATTTTTCCTGGAAAGACATTTTAATTTATTAACGTAAAAATTTATATACGTATGATGGTAACTTTTAACTTTATTTTTATATTTTTTATTTATAAAAATAATGATTTTCAAAGCTGCTATAGCCGATCTCCGGGAGCTCTTCTAAAAAAAGCTGTCTGGCTGTGAGCACGATATCTCCGGTTTGGATTATCCAAAATAAAAAAAACCAAAAAGATTCTATTAGTGGATAGATAAATCTAGGTGTTGATCGAAGGAATAGTCGAAATTTTGATTTTTGATAAAATGCCGGCTCCAAAAAGAAAAAATTCTAATTTTCGACCAAAAATTTTCCGTTGAATTGTTTAAAAAAATTAGAAATAATTATCGGAAATCTTATTCCTTTAATCGATACCTGAAGAATATATCTGAGAAGGTTGTGTTAAAATTGCAGACCGATCGGTCGAGCCGTTTTTGAGAAATCGTGCTCGACGACTTTGAAAACACTGTTTTGAGAAAAAACGCGTTTAAAGTTTAGACCGCCTACTTTGTAACGTTTCGAGCGTCCTTACACATATCCATGTATCTCCAAGATTATTTGCCGGATCGATTTGAAATTTTCAGAGAATATACTCAAATATATGTACATTCCGAAAATGCAATTAAAAAAATCGATTTTTTGAAATTTCCAACTGCGTATTACCCCTTAACGAGTCATTCGCAGCCAGGAGACCGAAAAAAGGCGATTTTTCAAGAATTTTTCCTGGAAAGACATTTTAATTTATTAACGTAAAAATTTATATACGTATGATGGTAACTTTTAACTTTATTTTTATATTTTTTATTTATAAAAATAATGATTTTCAAAGCTGCTATAGCCGATCTCCGGGAGCTCTTCTAAAAAAAGCTGTCTGGCTGTGAGCACGATATCTCCGGTTTGGATTATCCAAAATAAAAAAAACCAAAAAGATTCTATTAGTGGATAGATAAATCTAGGTGTTGATCGAAGGAATAGTCGAAATTTTGATTTTTGATAAAATGCCGGCTCCAAAAAGAAAAAATTCTAATTTTCGACCAAAAATTTTCCGTTGAATTGTTTAAAAAAATTAGAAATAATTATCGGAAATCTTATTCCTTTAATCGATACCTGAAGAATATATCTGAGAAGGTTGTGTTAAAATTGCAGACCGATCGGTCGAGCCGTTTTTGAGAAATCGTGCTCGACGACTTTGAAAACACTGTTTTGAGAAAAAACGCGTTTAAAGTTTAGACCGCCTACTTTGTAACGTTTCGAGCGTCCTTACACATATCCATGTATCTCCAAGATTATTTGCCGGATCGATTTGAAATTTTCAGAGAATATACTCAAATATATGTACATTCCGAAAATGCAATTAAAAAAATCGATTTTTTGAAATTTCCAACTGCGTATTACCCCTTAACGAGTCATTCGCAGCCAGGAGACCGAAAAAAGGCGATTTTTCAAGAATTTTTCCTGGAAAGACATTTTAATTTATTAACGTAAAAATTTATATACGTATGATGGTAACTTTTAACTTTATTTTTATATTTTTTATTTATAAAAATAATGATTTTCAAAGCTGCTATAGCCGATCTCCGGGAGCTCTTCTAAAAAAAGCTGTCTGGCTGTGAGCACGATATCTCCGGTTTGGATTATCCAAAATAAAAAAAACCAAAAAGATTCTATTAGTGGATAGATAAATCTAGGTGTTGATCGAAGGAATAGTCGAAATTTTGATTTTTGATAAAATGCCGGCTCCAAAAAGAAAAAATTCTAATTTTCGACCAAAAATTTTCCGTTGAATTGTTTAAAAAAATTAGAAATAATTATCGGAAATCTTATTCCTTTAATCGATACCTGAAGAATATATCTGAGAAGGTTGTGTTAAAATTGCAGACCGATCGGTCGAGCCGTTTTTGAGAAATCGTGCTCGACGACTTTGAAAACACTGTTTTGAGAAAAAACGCGTTTAAAGTTTAGACCGCCTACTTTGTAACGTTTCGAGCGTCCTTACACATATCCATGTATCTCCAAGATTATTTGCCGGATCGATTTGAAATTTTCAGAGAATATACTCAAATATATGTACATTCCGAAAATGCAATTAAAAAAATCGATTTTTTGAAATTTCCAACTGCGTATTACCCCTTAACGAGTCATTCGCAGCCAGGAGACCGAAAAAAGGCGATTTTTCAAGAATTTTTCCTGGAAAGACATTTTAATTTATTAACGTAAAAATTTATATACGTATGATGGTAACTTTTAACTTTATTTTTATATTTTTTATTTATAAAAATAATGATTTTCAAAGCTGCTATAGCCGATCTCCGGGAGCTCTTCTAAAAAAAGCTGTCTGGCTGTGAGCACGATATCTCCGGTTTGGATTATCCAAAATAAAAAAAACCAAAAAGATTCTATTAGTGGATAGATAAATCTAGGTGTTGATCGAAGGAATAGTCGAAATTTTGATTTTTGATAAAATGCCGGCTCCAAAAAGAAAAAATTCTAATTTTCGACCAAAAATTTTCCGTTGAATTGTTTAAAAAAATTAGAAATAATTATCGGAAATCTTATTCCTTTAATCGATACCTGAAGAATATATCTGAGAAGGTTGTGTTAAAATTGCAGACCGATCGGTCGAGCCGTTTTTGAGAAATCGTGCTCGACGACTTTGAAAACACTGTTTTGAGAAAAAACGCGTTTAAAGTTTAGACCGCCTACTTTGTAACGTTTCGAGCGTCCTTACAAATATCCATGTATCTCCAAGATTATTTGCCGGATCGATTTGAAATTTTCAGAGAATATACTCAAATATATGTACATTCCGAAAATGCAATTAAAAAAATCGATTTTTTTTAATTTCCAACTGCGTATTACCCCTTAACGAGTCATTCGCAGTCAGAAGACTGAAAAAAGGCGATTTTTCAAGAATTTTTCCTGGAAGGACATTTTTATTTATTAACGTAAAAAATTATATACGTATTGTGGTAACTTTTAACTTTATTTTCAGATTTTTTATTTGTAAAAATAATGATTTTCAAAGCTGCTATAGCCGATTTCCGGGAGGTCGTCTAAAAAAAGGTGTCTGGTGGTGAGCACGATATCTCCGGTTTGGATTATCCAAAATAAAAAAAACCAAAAAGATTCTATTAGTGGATAGATAAATCTAGGTGTTGATCGAAGGAATAGTCGAAATTTTGATTTTTGATAAAATGCCGGCTCCAAAAAGAAAAAATTCTAATTTTCGACCAAAAATTTTCTGTTGAATTGTTTAAAAAAATTAGAAATAATTATCGGAAATCCTATTCCTTTAATCGATACCTGAAGAATATATCCGAGAAGGTTGTGTTAAAATTGCAGACCGATCGGTCGAGCCGTTTTTGAAAACACCGTTTTGAGAAAAAACGCGTTCAAAGTTCAGACCGCCTACTTTGTAACGTTTCGAGCGTCCTTACAAATATCCATGTATCTCCAAAAATATTTGCCGGATCAATTCAAAATTTTCAGAGAATATACTCAAATATATGTACATACCGAAAATGCAATAAAAAAATCGATTTTTTGAAATTTTCAACTGCGCATAACTCCTTAAGCAACCACAACTTTTCATTACTACAGTCGTTGCATCCACAATACCCTGTCCACTATGTTTACAATTTTTTTTAAATCTCTAAAGGTAGATTGTAAATCTCGTTAAAATGTTGCAACCGCAGCTAACATATGTTCGCAAATGTGCCGTTAAGATTAAGACCACCACTTTTCTTTACCACAGTCGTTGCATTCACAAGACCCTGTCCAGTATGTTTACAATTTTTTTTAAATCTCTAAAGATAGATTGTAAATCTCGTTAAAATGTTGCAACCGCACCTAACATATGTTCGCAAATGTGCCGTTAAGATTAAGACCACCACTTTTCTTTACCACAGTCGCTGCATTCACAAGACCCTGTCCAGTATGTTTACAATTTTTTTTAAATCTCTAAAGGTAGATTGTAAATCTCGTTAAAATGTTGCAACCGCACCTAACATATGTTCGCAAATGTGCCGTTAAGATTAAAAATCGCAGCAATGTTTTCTTCTAGATTCGAGCAGAACGTCCCGAAGTCTCGAGTGTCACGTTCGCCTGCATTCCAGGTATCGTGCTTCTACGAAGAATATGGCATAAATCTTTGAGTTGAAACGTGAACATATATATGCATGTGTATACAGGCGGAAAGTCATGATTGTACAAGTCTTTTGGACGAGGATATCCAAGCGGTTAACGGTTGATGGCATTATCATCGGGATGTTTGAACTTGGCCTCGAGGCATATTCGTCTCGTGTCGCATATATATCTAAAGTGTGCTCGCGCGAGATCACGTCGTTCCGTTTAACCGCGCGACCATCATTAGGACCCTTGCCGCTCGAATCTCTCATCGAGAATAATTCCAAGAAGGAATAAGTTATAAGAAACAAAAAAAAAAAAAAAAAAACGTAAGGCGCGTGTTCACCGGCTATCGAAATCATTCCTCGTTTTACATACATTATCATATTTATGAAAAGTCAATATATAACACGCCGAAGGTGAAATTCAAATGACGATATTACTTTTCGACCACGATCAATTTTACGCACACAATATACATGTGTACATGTATACACATGTATAATAAATAAGAGAAATATAATAATTAACGCGGAAAAGCAACGTGAAATCCGACCAATCCTTCTCATTGACATTTATCGTTAAGGTCAAAGTTTACTGACCCACGAGAGAAAGTGAAAAGTAATCACGCCAGATCACTGATCCCGTTACTGACTTCCCAAGATTCATCATCTTCGATCCTCCGTTTTAATGCCAATAACGACGTAAAGCGATCCCGCGCAAACAAACTTCCCAACTAGAAGAGATTGCTCTGCGTGAGATTTGAAGATCATTCAAATTTACAGATGAAAATAATACATTATGACAATCGTTGACGTATGTTTTTTTTTTTCAACGACCCGGCGCGATATCTCTATAAAATGACGTAGGTTCAAGAGTATATCTACGTATTGTCCTTCGAACGGCCATTTTCTCTGCGCCTTCGCGCCGCAAAATGGCGTCTTCACGCCATTTCGCGGCGCGCATCATTGCTATTTGAAATCAGCTTCGAATACGATTGTCGAGTGTCGCGGGTGCCTCGGGTCGTCGTAAACACGCTGTGACATCGACGATTTTCATTGATGTATTACTTTAAGGGAGAACACCACTGTGACACCCTGTTTTTTTTTTCACATTTTTCAAGAATTTTTTTTTGTGGGAAAAAAAAGAGATATTCGAAAAATTTTTTTGAGTTTTGTTCCTTGCTTATTAATGTATCAAAAAACATTTTTTTCACATCTTTCACGCCGCATGGTGGCGCTGGGGAAGCTCTCGCGTCAGGTGCTGTCATCTCCGCGGCACGCAGCAGAACTCTCTTCAACGTCGATCTGAAAAAAAATACCGAGTGTTTTCGTTAATAATATGATATTTTGAAGAGAAGTACATAGGGATTTGGAAAAATATTGTTTTTAAAAAAATAGGCACGCCTTTGAAATGAACTTTAATTTCAAAGGCGTGCCTATTTTTTTTAAAACGATATTTTTAGAGAAGTACATAGGGATTTGGAAAAATATTGTTTTAAAAAAAATAGGCACGCCTTTGAAATTAACTTTAATTTCAAAGGCGTGACTATTTTTTGTAAAACAATATTTTTCCAAATCCCTATGTACTTCTCTTCAAAATATCATATTATTAACGAAAACACTCGTTATTTTTTATCAGATCGACGTTAAAGAGAGTTCTGCTGCGTGCCGCGGAGATGACAGCACCTGACGCGAGAGCTTCCCCAGCGCCACGATGCGGCGTGAAAAATGTGAAAAAAATGTTTTTTGATACATTAATCAACAAGGAACAAAACCCAAAAAGATTTTTCGAATATCTCTTTTTTGTCCCGCAAAAAAAAATTCTTGAAAAATGTGAAAAAAAAACAGGGGGTCACAGTGGTGTTCTCCCTGAAAAGAAAAAAACCGCCAAGTTTGAGGTTCGAATGGTCGTGAAATAGAAGAAAAAAAAAGGCCGATCTAAATTACGGTTATTCCCGTTCGTTCTCTCGATTCTTTTCTCCCGTAACTTTTCGTATTACGTCACTGCAGCGTTGACCATCGGTCGGCGTAGTATCGCGAGACAATGACGGGCTCTTCAAACAATCGAATCCACCGAGCTCATCGATTTTTTTCACCGTTTTCTCCCCGTACTCCTGAGCCAAGATGGCTTTGGCAAACAAAGCCTGATGCGTCAGGAAGTATTCCTCGAACGGAGTGAGCTTATATCCCGGATTCCATCCCTCCGGGTGTTTGTCATAGTCACGAATCGAGGGGGCTTCGAGAAGCTCCATTGGCCGATTGTATTTCCGCAACTCGCCGATATCCGGACGTTTCTCGTCAATCGATCTTTTCTCCACTTTCCTCACGCTCTCGCGCTCCGCTCTCATTTCCTCGAGTTCCATGTCGCGCGCGATCGAATTATCGCGTATCCACGACTCGTACTCGTCGATCAATTCGTCGGCGTAATAATTACCCTCGTGGGCTCGTCCCATTGATCGTTTTTGTACGAGAGCCGATAGCGCAAGGGTCAACGTTGGTATCGTCATACCGAGCAAAAACATTGGATTCATCATGTTCTTCATTCCGTGATTCTTAAAGCCGCTCAACAGTTCCGACCATATGCTCTTCTCCTCGTTGTTTTTTCCCAATTTACCGTACAGCCAGGGCTTTATTTTGCCCGTTTTAGCGATATAATTGTAATAATGAGGATCGTAAGATTGAGCATAGAGCTGAGAGTAATAGAGATCCTTTTGTGACGGTGGCCGAGAGGAATCGGGAAACCGCTTGTTCGCGTCATCGTGTGGAACGAGATGATTGGCGAGTGTCGTTTGAGCGGACTCGAAGGAGACGGGTGGCCTGGTGTATATAACTTCGACGGGTTGCTGCTTCCAATTGCCATTGATATTAACCGGTGGTCCTCCCGGTGGCGATCCCGCAGTTATTATCTCCGATCTTTTTCGATTATAAATCGTTGATGCGGTTGGTGGTTGCTGCAGCCAAGAATTTCCGCCGAGTGTCATTGGCGGGCGATAAAGAGGATAGCGTCTGGTCGGTAAAGAAGCGAGCGAAGGTTCGCGTCTGTACTGCGAGCCAATCTGACTCCATCGTCTCAACGATGGATATTGTTGCCGGTAGTGTTGTCGCGGTAAGTAAGGAATTTGGCCGATTGTATCCGTCGACAAAACAACGGGAATATCGTCGATCGGTCGTTGACCATTGCGACTATCGAAATTCGCCGATATTTCATTGTCAATACCGTCATTAACGCGCGTTCGCCGATTGATATCTCGTACGGTTTGTTCGATATCGTCGTTACCGTTGAACCGTTGAGCAGAGAGGGCTCGCTCGCGCATCGTCAAATAACTCCCTAGTGCTATTTCGGATTCCTCAGGCGTCCTAGAATTGAGAAATTGTCCGAGTGCTTGACCGGAGGCCCGAGCTATCGATGATTGTTCCGGTGTTAAGTAAGCCGAATTATCATACGTCAGAGGGTTCACCGGGGACAATGCCGATTTATATAATGTCGTTTGCGACGATTCAATCGGATAATCTCGTAACTGACGGGTTTCCGGCGCACGAGAATCGAACGAGGCTTCGCGGAAATCCTGGCCTCGGTCGGTAACATGCCTCGTTTCATCTGTTCGATCCGGTGAAGCGATTGGCGAATAAACGCCGCTACGATTAGCCTCGACCAATGGCGAACGATTGTCCTCGAGTATCGTTTCGCGCGTTGTCTTTTTCGATCGTTCCTCGTACACCGTAGCGTCATCGTTAACGAACGAATGTTCCGTTAGTTCACCAATCACCGGAGCATCAAAAGCGGATTTTCCAAGTGGAGACCCCTTCGACGATTCGTTCGTTTGGCGATCGGCAACCTCGGAACGTTGATTATCCTCTCGCGCGTTGAGTCCCGCCGACTGACTCTCCTGAGCCGTATATTCGATCGTGTCCGTCAATGGATTACCCTCGTAATTGAGCTGAGCATGGCCAACAAGTCCGCCGGACAATACCGCGCAAACGATTATTATGAACTGCATCGTTCGTCTTTTTCTCAGTTAATTTTCTGCGAAACGATACAAAGTACGATCGTTAAAATACAATTAATAAAGCAATCGCACAGGACGATCGGTAACTCGTTACCCAACATTTTACGAATCATACTATCGGCAAAAGTTCTAATGTCATTTAAGACGGTCGGTACCGTATCGACGGCTGTATTTCTTACGTTCGTCTTAAATCGACATAGCGTTGAAAACGAAAATTGGCAATCGTCTGGTCTAGAGCGAGATTTTTGACGTCATTTCTAATGTGCAATAACGTTTAAACCGTTGAAGTTGTCTTGATGAAAATTTACACGTGCATTTATTGTTCCTTAGAGAATACTTGTACATAAAAAAAAAATTATTTTAAATATTTTCATGTAGTTTTTTGCCTTGTTGCAACATGGTTCGCCGAAATCGGCGCCCACTCTGGACGATGTTGTATGCATCTGAAAAAAAAAAATATATATATATTCTCAATCTGTATGAGTATTCTGAGCACTGGTAGCAGAATTGGTACTTAAAAAAAATTTTTGACAAAATGGCGGCCTGTTGAACTTTCATTAATGACAATTCATTACTCGACGAGTTATAAAATGTCGGCTAAATTATTGTTGGACTCAATAAAAAAAAATTTTAAGTACCAATTCTGCTACCAGTGCTCAGAATACTCATACAGATTGAGAATATATATATTTTTTTTTTTTCAGATGCATACAACATCGTCCAGAGTGGGCGCCGATTTCGGCGCACTATGTTGCAACGAGGGAAAAAACTACATGAAAACATTTTAAATAATTTTTTTTTTTAACGTACAAGTATTCTCTAAGGATCAATAAATGCACGTGTAAATTTTCATCAAGACAACTTCAACGGTTTAAACGTTATTGCACATTAGAAATGACGTCAAAAATCTCGCTCTACAGCAGACGACTGCCTTAAATTCGAGCGCCGCAACGATTTGTGCTGTCATTTGAGTTGTAAAAAAAAGTTACGAACTCTTTTAATTTACCCATACGTCCGAGTGAACTGTACGGAGGGTCACCGGTTTCTAGGTCACGGATGAACGTTTACAGAGGAAGGGAAAAAAAAAAAAAATCGAAAATTCCTCGTCATTGCCAAGAAACACGCCGAGCCGAATGAATATCGTTGCGCGATTTGCATTATAACGGATAGAATTGCGGACAATCGAATGCGAGAAGCGAGAGGGCTATGAAAAAAATAAGCAATTTTTTTGCCATTGGAAAAAAAATGATCAAAAAGGAATTGTAAAAGAATACCGTTCGGGTGTTTATTCTGCGGTAGGTGCACTTTTGGCTCACCGTTGGACAGCTCGTGGGTACGCGTTAGAAAACGTTAAGGGGGGAAATAGGGTTGGACGGTTCAAAAAAATCGATTTTTTTAACTTTCATAAATTGTTAGTAAAACTATTGAAAAATATGTTCCAAAAATAAAAAATGAAAATTCCGACTCGTTCTATCGTTATAAGCCATTAAAGTGAGTAGCTCTCCTTCAGGCCCCGATACCCGCCACTTGTATAACCGAGCGTACTATTTTTTCAAACGCGTTTTTCTGAAAACGACTTTTTTTTAACTTGCGTGCACGCTAGTTTGAAAAGTTTTCAACCGATCGTTTTGAAAATTGGCAGTTACTTTCTTCATAGTATTGCGCTCTATATGAACCTAAAATCGGAATATTATTAAAGTTGTAAAAAATGGCAAAAAATCATGCTTTTTTGTTTTGAGCCCTGTAAAAAATTCAATTTTCTATTTTTTTCATAGCATTTAGGTTCATATAGAAGAGATACATATAATAAAAGGAAATTCCAACCTCGTTTGGATTTCGGATGAAAATTGTGGCTTCCAGAATGTACGCAAAATGCTGAGTCTGAATGTGACCTGCAATATGGGGTCGCTAATATTTTCGGTGTTTTTCACGGAAATTCTTCAAAAATTTTATAGTATATACTCAAATATATGTATAAAATATTCTCAAAGTTTCAATAAATTATATTCATTTTTTATACTATAAAAAAATTCATGAAAATCATTGAGAAAACGCTGTCCTAACGCTATTTCCCCCTTTAAGATCATACATTTTGTACGGCGGCGTGCGTTCTGCAATACACTTTGCACTCATCAACTCCCGGGAGAACTTCGCGAACAAGAACGAAAACGAGTTTCAGTACGGTCGTGCAGAAAAATCGTTGGTGCGTGCACGAGGCATTTCGCGCTAAATTGACCTATAGATTTTGTTATTATTTTGTTATATTTTTTTACAATTAACGTTATTTAATAATGACACTTTTTTTAACATACCGCGTGGAATATTAAAACTTTTAAGTTCAAATATTTTACTGGCAAATTCTCGGACCAATCTATGGTCAGATTTTTTTCCACTTCCTGCAAACAACAGTTTACCGTAACGCTTTTTTTTTTAGAAACAATCGACACAAGTGGAAATTAAGGGCTCACATACCCCTGCGCGTGCTGAAAACCCAATAAATTTGAAAAATTCTTATAAAGGTTATAGGATGGAAAAAAAATTAAATTGTTGATTTCACATTTTTTATTAACTTTTCAACTATAAGAAAAAATTTTTTTTAATTTTTTTTTTCAATATCAAAATTTTTTAAACGCGTTTTTTCTCGAAACTATGTTTTTAGGCAGTGTCGGCGCGATAACTCAGTCAATTTTTGATAGTTTTTAACTTTTTTTTTTTAAAGGGGTAGGGCCACTCTAGAGGCCGAAAAAATAGGCTTTTTTGGGGATTTTTTTTCAGACAAACTATAAATCAAATCGAGATTACAAGAAAGGGTGTTTGTCATACATATCAGTGACTGTATACAATAATTTTTTTGAAGCGATTTAATTCAAAATGGCGGCTGTGCAGCGTTTATCTCAAAACTGCATTTTTGAAGTTGGCCGGAAACATAACTCAGACAATTTTCCACCGATTCACTTGAAATTTCGAATATATCTTTAAAAATACATTGTCTATGGAAGTACGTAGAATTTTTTTCGATATATTGATTTTTGGCCAAATGGTGCACTTCTAAAGTGAAAAGTGAAAAATTTGCTTTAAAAAATTGTCAGAAAATTGTTAATAACAAATGAACTATGCAATATAAACAAAAAATCCTTCGCACTTCCATAGACAATGTACTTTTAAAGATATATTGAAAATTTCAAGTGAATCGGTTGAAAATTGTCTGACTTATGTTTTCGGCCAACAAAAACGGAGACGTCAGCGCAAAAACGTTGCACAGCCGCCATTTTGAAATTAATCGCTTCAAAAAAATTATTGTATACAGTCACTGATACGTGTGATAAACACCCTATTTTGTAATCTCGATTTATTTTGTAGTTTGTCTGAAAAAAAATCCCCAAAAAAGCCTAATTTTTCGGCCTCTAGAGTGGCCTAAACCCTTAATCTTGATAATTATTTTCTGTATACTCGAACGAGAGGTTTTTTAATTTTTTGGTTGGAAATTTTTTTTATAAATTATAAAATACCATCTATTATTTAATTACATACTAAAATTTGAAATACTGTAATTCTTTTATTGTTGAGAAAAAAAAATCCCTCCGTCAGACTATTACTACTACATAATTTTACTAAATTCTTTTTTATTTTTGCAGATTGAATAATTTTCGGTGAAGTTATGATGTCGACAAGGAGGCGGCATTGTTTCCATCAGTAGTCCATTTATACCCATAAAAAATAATGTTAATATTAAAAAAAAAAAAATTTCTAATTTTTTTTCATACAGTTGAAAAGGTAACAAAAAATGTGAAGCCAACGATTTAATTTTTTTTTCACCCTACAACCTCTGTAATAATTTTCCAAATTTGCTCGGTTTTCAGCGGTCGCAGTGTTACGTTAGCCCTTGAGGTAGTAGTCTGGTAACTTAAGCCGATGCTCCTGTCTTTTTTGGAGGGCGTTTTTTTGTAGGAAAATAAAAATGAATCGTTTTGGATATTTAGGATGTTTTCATTTACATATTAAAGATACAAAAAAAAATTGTTTGAAAAGATTTAATAGTTTATTATTATTATTATTATTGATCGAAGTTGGCACCTCGAAAAAAAAGTGCGTGGGTGGCCCCGGTGATTTTGACTCTTGATGTTATCTGAAATAAAAAATTCTTGATTATTCTTAATCCATAGACATGTCATTCTGGTCGGAACTACTGAAGTTAAATTTCATGGATAAATAACAAAATGGCTTGGCAAAAAAAGTCCATTTATTTTAGCAAAGAAGGGGTTGTAAAATAAAGAGAAATTTAACTTCAGTAGTTCCGACCAGAATGACATGTCTATAGATTAAGAATAATCAAGAATTTTCTATTTCAGATAACATCAAGAGCCAAAATCACCGGGGCCACCCACGCGCTTTTTTTTTCGAGGTGCCAACTTCGATCAACAATAATAATAATAATAAACTATTAAATTTTGTCAAACTAATTTTTTTTCGTATCTTTAATATGTAAGTAAAAACATCCTAAATATCCAAAACGATTCATTTTTATTTTCCTACAAAAAAAACGCCCTCCAAAAAAGACATGAAAATCTGCTTAAGTTACAAGACTACTATCTTAAATCAACCCTTCATGTCGATAACGATCGAACAAATTCTCCGAAAAATCACTAAACATTGGCGTCGACTTTTTGAAAAAAAATCTCAAGTCTCGTGAAATGATCAATTCGGCCCGGAGTGGCTCATATATAAATAAACGGCTCAAACTGCTCGATTGATCCTGGCGTTTCTTAATATATTTTTTGTTTGTTTGTGCTTGCCAATTTTTGCCGCAACGAAATGAACGACAAACGAGCGGGGCGAGTCTCGTCGTAAAAAAAAAACGAGACTTTGGAATAAAAAGCGTGCGGGGCTAAGCACAAATTTTGTCGAACGAGGAAGAGAAACACGAGTTGGCGTGCACGGGTGGAACCGGAGGAGGAGATTTTAATCGGCCACAGAGTTGCGGATAAGGAGAGATCTCGGGCTTGAAATCGGAGAATCCGGGCCCCGCCAATCCGGCATGAATGATTCGAAGCTCAAAATATATTCGTGTTTTTTTGACTTTTTTTTTTCTTCTTTATTTTTGTACCGTCACAAGCCGGACGAAGAACGCGACTCACACGGTCAATCGACTTTCTAAAACCGTTATATTTAATTATTACGACGTTGCGGTGTTGAACTATAAATCGCGTTTCTCTATTTCTCAGTGATTTCCCACGATGAATATGAATACTTTGTTTGTGATCCTCGAACAATTTCCGTTCGCGACGCCAAAAGCCCACTCCGGGAATGAGCCACGAACGGATAGATCGTTTTCGTGGCCGATTCCCCGGTCGCGGAACGAATTTCCGTCGAATTTTCCCACGTCGAATTGAAGTTAATTCTCTTGTTATCTCGTAATCGCGCGGCAAAATTTTTGTACCCTTTATTGAAATAATAATTCATCAAATCGAGTCGCTTCAATTTCACGGATTAAAACGACACGTTGTTTTTTTTTTTTCTTAAGTTTCGTACTAATGTGGGAATTATTTCGTCATTTAATGTTTCGTTCCATTGTAAAATGACACGGTCAACTTGATTACCGTAATAATCATCTATTAGTTTAGTAATACATGCAATTTGTTTGTTCGTAACAAAAAAACATTCGATTAATTACCAAAACTTTATTTAAAAAAAATGAAAAAAAAAAAAAAACAACCAACTGACAGCACTAATCATTATTTTTTCTCAATAATCTACATCGTTAAGTAATGGCCGATTGCACACGACTAACATGGCCACGTGCAGTGAAGGAAAATAAAAAACGAAGTTCTGAACTACAACGTGACGTGACGTTTAGAGGCCGAAAAAATAGGCTTTTTTGGGGATTTTTTTTTCAGAAAAACTACAAAATAAATCGAGATTACAAAATAGGGTGTTTATCATACATATCAGTGACTGTATACAGTAATTTTTTTGAAGCGATTAATGTGAAAATGGCGGCTGTGCAGCGTTTTTGCTCTGACGTCTCCGTTTTTGTTGGTCAGAAACACAACTCAGACAATTTTCAACCGAATCACTTGAAATTTTTAATATATCTTTTAAAATATATTGTCTACGGAAGTGCGTAGGATTTTTTTCGATATATTGATTTTTGTCCAAATGGCGCACTTCTAAAGTAAAAAGTGAAAAATTAGCTTAAAAAAATTGTCAGAAAATTGTTAATAACAAATGAACTATGCAATATAGAAAAAAAAATCTTACGCACTTTCATAGACAATGTATTTTTAAAGATATATTCAAAATTTCAAGTGAATCGGTTGAAAATTGTTCGAGTTATGTTTCCGGTCAACAAAAACGGAGACGTCATTGCAAAAGCACTGCACAGCCGCAATTTTGATTTTTTTTTCAGAAAAACTACAAAATAAATCGAGATTACAAAATGGGGTGTTTATCATACATATCAGTGACTATATACAGTAATTTTTTTGAAGCGATTATTTAAAAAATGGCGGCTGTACAGCGTTTTTGCGCTGACGTCTCCGTTTTTGTTTGCCGGAAACATAACTCAGACAATTTTCAACCGATTCACTTGAAATTTTTAATATATCTTTAAAAATACACTGTCCATGGAAGTACGTAGGAATTTTTTCGATATATTGATTTTTGTCCAAATGGCGCACTTCTAAAGTGAAAAATGAAAAATTTGCTTAAAAAAATCGTCAGAAAATTGTTAATGACTAATGAACTATGCAATATAGAAAAACAAATCCTACGCACTTTCATAGACAATGTATTTTTAAAGATATATTGAAAATTTCAAGTGAATTGGTTGAAAATTGTCTGAGTTATGTTTCCGGTCAACAAAAACGGAGACGTTATTGCAAAAGCACTGCACAGCCGCAATTATGATTTTTTTTTTCAGAAAAACTACGAAATAAATCGAGATTACAAAATAGGGTGTTTATCATACATATCAGTGACTGTATACAGTAATTTTTTCGAAGGGATTAATTTAAAAATGGCGGCTGTGCAGCGTTTTTGCTCTGACGTCTCCGTTTTTGTTGATCAGAAACACAACTCAGACAATTTTCAACCGATTCACTTGAAATTCTTAATTTATCTTCAAAAATATATTGTCTACGGAAGTGCGTAGGATTTTTTTCGATATATTGATTTTTGTCCATATGGCGCACTTCTAAAGTGAAGAGTGAAAAATTTGCTTAAAAAAATCGTCAGAAAATTGTTAATAACAAATGAACTATGCAATATAGAAAAAAAATCCTACGCACTTCCATAGACAATGTATTTTTAAAGGTATATTCAAAATTTCAAGTGAATCGGTTGAAAATTGTCTGAGTTATGTTTCCGGCCAACAAAAAAGGGAGATGTCATCGCAAAAGCGCTGCACAGCCGCAGTTTTGATTTTTTTTTCAGAAAAACTACGAAATAAATCGAGATTACAAAATAGGGTGTTTATCATACATATCAGTGACTGTATACAGTAATTTTTTTGAAGTGATTAATTTCAAAATGGCGGCTGTGCAGCGTTTTTGCTCTGACGTCTCCGTTTTTGTTGATCAGAAACACAACTCAGACAATTTTCAACCGATTCACTTGAAATTTTTAATATATCTTTAAAAATACATTGTCTATGGAAGTGCGTAGGATATTTTTCGATATATTGATTTTTGTCCAAATGGCGCACTTCTAAAGTGAAAAGTGAAAAATCTGCTTAAAAAAATCCTCAGAAAATTGCTAATAACAAATGAACTATGCAATATAGAAAAAAAAATCCTACGCACTTCCATAGACAATGTATTTTTACAGATGTATTCAAAATTTCAATTGAATCGGTTGAAAATTGTCTGAGTTATGTTAGCGGCCAACAAGAAACGGAGATGTCATCGCAAAATCGCTGTCCAGCAGCCATCTTGAAATTAATCGTCTCAAAAAAATTATTGTATACAGTCATTGATATGTATGATAAACGCCCTATTTTGTAATGTCGATTTATTTCGTAGTTTTTCTGAAAAAAAAAAAAAAAAAAAACCCCAAAAAGCCAATTTTTTCGGTCTCTAGAGTGGCCTAACCCGTGAATTTATCGAATAATTTTATTGAAATTTGGTACTTGCCGTTTCTATATCTCGACCCAAGAATATAACGTTTAACATGTGTAAAACACGTACATATACATCTGTATAAACCGCGAACTCTCGTCTCTATTCCGGCGAATCTGAGAAATTACGTTGTATTTTTCTTCGTCTTTCTTCCTTTCTTTCTTTCGCCCTCTTCTTTGCGCCGTGACACTCGTTGGAGTTTCGATAGAAAATTCGATGGAACAGCGATCAATAATTTTTCCAAGCTAACGATTTCACGGTCGATCGTTCGATCTTGACTTTGGCGCGAGGCGCGTCCATCGGAGATCGAGGTGACAGAAACACTGATCAAAGCGTCGTGCGGGACTTTTAAAACTATAGTCGCTTCGGCGATGAGAAAGGTTTATTAACCGCACGAGGGACTCCCCGTTCACCGTACAAATAACTCCCTACTTTATTCGATTATCCGCTAGCCTACGGCGAACACCGGTGGGGTTAACACCTTTCCGGACATCGGACACCGCAAACAAGAAAAAACCCACCGATAATTCACGACCCACGCGCGCGCCTCCGCCCGCTCGCCCGGACATTCTTCAATTCAATCCGATTATCCGTCGGACGCTTTCGGTAAGAACCAATATTTTTTGCGCAGAAAATTATAAGACATTCTATTTTTTAAAATAAAATTGCTCTTAGAATTTGTTATATATCAATCGTTCTATTTTTTTATACGAATGGAAAATCACTCTCAACGATATTTCGTTTAATTCAATGATTTCCGAGGATTTTGTTTTTTCTTCTCAACATCAGACAGCGCTCATCATTCATCCGAATTACAAAACATGCGAGAAAAGAATTGTTTTTTTTTTTTTCCTTCGATGCCGGTACCATCGGATTAAATCTCCGCGGCCAAAACCCACGCATCGCGTGCTCCTTGCGAAATGCTCAATTTCGCCCAATTCCAAAATCTCTCGGTGTAATTATTAAAAATGTTGAGAGATAGAGGAGGAAGAAAAACCACGTTAATTCGTCAAAGATCGTCGATTCGACGATGAAAAAAAAAAAAAAAAAAAACGGATCGTTACCGTGAATTTCATCATTTTTTATCTGCACATCTCTACTCTCGATCATTTGGGTCGAGTACTCGGAATCGGTTAACGCGCGAACATTTAAAGGGAGCGTCAAATGAAATCAGGCATTCTTCTGTAAATGAAAATTAACGGTTTAGGCCACTCTAAGAGGACGAAAAAATAGGTTTTTTTTGGGGACTTTTTTTTTCCCACAAAAACTACAAAATAAATCGAGATTACAAAATAGGGTATTTATCATACATATCAGTGACTGTATACAATAATTTTTTCGAACCGATTAATTTCAAAATGGCGACTGTGCGGCGTTTTTGCGATGACGTCTACGTTTTTGTTGGCCGCAAATATAACTCGGAGAATTTTCAACCGATTCACTTGAAATTTTCGATATATCTTCAAAAAATACATTGTCTAAGTGCGTAGGATTTTTCTTTTCATATTGCAGAATTCATTTGTCATTAACAATTTTCTGACGATTTTTTAAGCAAATTTTTTCACTTTTCACATTGGAAATGCGTTATTTGGACAAAAATCAATATATCGAAAAAAATCCTACGCACTTCCATGAACAATGTATTTTTAAAGATATATTCAAAATTTCAAGTGAATCGGTTAAAAATTGTCTGATTTATGTTTCCGGCCAACAGAAACGGAGTCGTCATCGCAAAAACGTCGCTTTCATTCTCTTTTTCAAGTATTTTTATTCATATATTGTTTTCACAAATGTGTTATTATCAGTATTGCCCCTAGGGTCTCTAAAGCATTGACTATTACTTAGAATTAGATTTTTTTTGAGTTTAACTCGCTCTTGATTTTTATTTGCCTTTCGGGTTATTTGCATTTTTCTACTATCGTGTTCTATGGGGTGATTCTAGCCTAGGATGGGGTGTTATGGTTGAGGGTGTAATGGTTGCTGAAGCGGTAAAATGCCAGGGGTTTTCTCGCCTATCGGGAGGACAGGGCGTAGAATGTTCCTTTTTGCATGTTTAGTGTGAAATTCACGTCGGTCGTCGTCAGTTAACGAGTTCAGGTACGGACATACCGAGGTCGTTCATTTTTCGATGTTGGCTAGGTGTAGGTCACGTAGTCTCTCACGAAATGGCTTTTCGTCTAGAATTATCCAGAGGTCCTCCGTTGGGAATTGCATTGGTAAGCCGGCGGCGTTTTTGAGAGCTTTTTTGTACGTCATCTCAAGTTTTTTGTGGTTAGTTTCGTAGTATAATGGCAAAAACGCCGCACAGTCGCTATTTTGAAATTTATCGCTCCAAAAAAATTACTGTACACAGTCACTGATATGTATGATAAACACCCTATTTTGTAATCTCGATTTATTTTGTAGTGTTTCGGAAAAAAAAAATCAAAATGTCGGCTGTGCAACGTTTTTGCAATGACGTCTCCGTTTTTGTCGGCCGCAAACATAACTCCGACAATTTTCAACCGATTCACTTGAAATTTTCAATGTATCTTTAGAAATACATTGTCTATGGAAGTGCGTAGGATTTTTTTTTTTATATTGCATAGTTCATTTGTCATTAACAATTTTCTGACGATTTTTCAAGCAAATTTTGCCACTTTTCACTTTGGAAGTGTGCCATTTGGCCAAAAATCAATATATCGAAAAAAATCCTACGCACTTCCATAGACGATGTATTTTCGAAGATATATTCAAAATTTCAAGTGAATCGGTTGAAAATTGTCTGATTTATGTTTCCGGCCAACAAAAACGGAGTCGTCATCGCAAAAACGCCGCACAGTCGCTATTTTGAAATTTATCGCTCCAAAAAAATTACTGTATACAGTCACTGATATGTATGATAAACGCCCTATTTTGTAATTCCGATTTATTTTGTAGTTTTTTTGAAAAAAAAAAAAAAAAAAAAAAAAAAAAAAAAAATCCCGAAAAAAGCCTATTTTTTTCGGCCTCTAGAGTGTCCCTGCCCCTTAAGCAAGGCTGCAAGTTGAAACTAGCAAGTTGTTTCCACGAAATTATCGTAACAACTGCCAAAGATCCGGGACCCCTCGTTACGTTTGAACTAAAAGAAAAAAAAACATTATTAATATATTTATCATATCATTATTCGCATTATTAATTTTTTATCAATAATTTTAAGTATTTGGTACCGATGGACGGTGATTTTGATAAATTTGTATAAAAATCACATTTAGATAAAAAAAAAAAAATACCTGAAGTTATTGATAAAGAATCATTAAAAATTATGGAAAAATTTTACGGAAAATAAACTAATGTTCTTTTATATTTTCATTCATACCCAACGAGAGGTGCCGATTTCTGGGGCATTGGTTACGATAATTTCGCGACTGTAAAACCGTCCGGCAATTAAATTGTCAGCAAATCGCCGGGCGTTCTCACATTGCGCCAGTCTTACCCCCCTAAAACCTCGGATGAACCCGATGAACCGTAGCAAGTACGTTATATAATATAGAGATAAATTACTCGAATCGTTGCGATCGTCTCTGTGCGATCTTGACGATTCGTAAAGGAGGCTCGGACCGTCATGGGCGAACTCAGTCGTCACTCGGATACGAAGGATATCGTACAATCGCACGATGGAGACGAGCCGTGACTATCGAGTGATCGTCTGGTGGAATATATTAAAATCTTCAATTAACAATTGTCACTTTGATCCGGATGAAATTTTCTATCGGTGAGTATCTCCCGTACGCGATTATTCCGTCGATACGCGGACTTGGGCTTTTAAGAAAAAGAATATATAGGGTTTTATTTAAGGTAGTAGTCTGGTAACTTAAGCCGATTTTCATGTCTTTTTTGGAGGGCGTTTTTTTGTAGGAAAATAAAAATGAATCGTTTTGGATATTTAGGATGTTTTTATTTACATATAAAAGATACAAAAAAAAAATTTGTTGAAAAAATTTAATAGTTTATTATTATTATTATTATTGATCGAAGTTGGCACCTCGAAGTTGGCGGCCCGGGTCCTAACTTTTTTTCTACCGAACCGATTGCTTTCAAATTTTAACAGGCTACTCTACACACTTATAGTTCTCGTCGGAACTATCGAGAAATTTTTTCACCCCTAACTTTTTATCTTACAACCCCTTCCTTGCTAAAGTCCTTTTATTTTAGCAAAGAAGGGGTTGTAAAATAAAAAGTTAGGGGTGAAAAAATTTCTCGGTAGTTCCGACGAGAACTATAAGTGTCTAGAGTAGCCTGTAAAAATTTGAGAGCAATCGGTTCGGTAGAAAAAAAGTTAGGACCCGGGCTGCCAACTTCGAGGTGCCAACTTCGATCAATAATAATGATAAACTATTAAATTTTTTGAAAATTTTTTTTTTTTCGTATCTTTAATATGTAAATAAAAACATCCTAAATATCCAAAACGATTCATTTTTATTTTCCTACAAAAAAACGCCCTCCAAAAAAGACATGAAAATCGGCTTAAGTTACCAGACTACTACCTTAACGGCAAGGTATATCGTCTGGTTTTCAGTGATTTCACTTTTCGTCACATTTTTTGGAATAATTAAGCACCCGTTAATGAGCGATTGTCGATTAAAATTTATGGTGATACCTATTGAGATGTTGGCAAATTTCGAGAATTTTTTTTTTTTACCCATCAAGGATAAAGGACATTTAACGAAAATCGTATGGATTTTTCGCGATGAATTAATTAATTTTTTTTTTTTGCGAATGTCCCGAAAGTGTGAATTTTTTAAAACTGAATACATTATTTAGAGAAGCTAATCATTTTTTGAATTATTTAGCGAAGCTAATAATTTTTTGAATTATTTAGAGAAGTTAATAATTTTTTGAATTTTTCTTTCTCTCTGAATTATCAGAATAGGTTTGAGCATAGGGAGAAAACCTTGGTTATGGCTGCTGGGATCGCTGTGCATTAGTTGCGTATTCGGGCCGGGAATGTTACTTTGGCGGGAAGAAATCGACGACGTCGAGCTTTTCATGCCAATGGATTCGATTGTACGATTGGACGCGGCGTGGGTGAAGAAAAATTTCCGGGACGATCTCAGATACGAGAGTGTCATAATCAGCGCGCCGAATGTGCTCGAGCCTGAGGTTCTTCAAATGGTAAATATTAACTGATCATTGGAGAGTTTCGGGAAGAAAAAAAAAGTCATATGCGAGCTCCGACGGAACTTTTAATCGCAGATATCGGAGATCGAGGAGAGCGTCAAGAGGATAGTCGTTAAAAATAATACGTGGAAAGACATGTGCGCGGGGTGAGACTCTTGAATCAATTCTTCAACCAACCGTTAATCGTAGTAATTTCTTTCCCCTCCAAGAGATGTATTTTAAATATTAATTTGATTTTTCTAATTTTTTTTTTTCTCTTCACTACTCAGTTATTTAACGTGGTTTCAAGACCACACGCTGTCGATGAGCGACGATGACATGGAGTACGTGAATGGAGTGATAGAAAAATTGAATCGAACGTTGCTCGGGGACAACGGTTGTATATATCAGTCGTTGTTGAAATTGTGGAAGAACAAAGAGCCGAGAGATTTCGCGAAATTAACGAGGCGACAATTGCTCAATGACGTTTCTCATGCGCTGAGCGAAGCGTGAGTATTTCTCGTTGTTGTTTGTTTCCAAATTGTACGATTAAGGGAGAACACTACTGTGACCCCCTGTTTTTTTTTTCACATTTTTCAAGAATTTTTTTTTTTTGTGGGAAAAAAAAGAGATATTCGAAAAATTTTTTTGGGTTTTGTTCCTTGTTCATTAATGTATCAAAAAACATTTTTTTTCACATTTTTCACTCGGCATGGTGGCGCTGGGGAAGCTCTCGCGTCAGGTGCTGTCATTTCCGCGGCACGCGGCAGAACTCTCTTCAACGTCGATCTGAAAAAAAATCCCGAGTGTTTTCGTTAATGATATGATATTTTGAAGAGAAGTACACAGGGATTTGGAAAAATATTGTTTTAAAAACAATAGGCACGCCTTTGACATTAAAGAATGATTTTTGAGCAAAATTTCTCGTCGAACATAGGCTATAACTTTTATAATTATTGAGATATCGAAAAAATCCTATGTACTTCTCTTCAAAATATCATATTATTAACGAAAACACTCGGTACTTTTTTTTCAGATCGTCGTTGAAGGGAGTTCTGCTGCGTGCCGCGGAGATGACAGCACCTGACGCGAGATCTTCCCCAGCGCCACCATGCGGCGTGAAAAATGTGAAAAAAATGTTTTTTGATACATTAATAAACAAGGAACAAAATCCAAAAAAATTTTTCGAAAATTCTTGAAAAATGTGAAAAAAAAACAGGGGGTCACAGTGGTGTTTTCCCTTAATGGTATATTTTTTCCCGCACTGATCAAATTCTTTTTGAACATGTTTTTCGGTTTTTTTTTCTCGTCTCTCGGCCCGGAACTGTCCAGAGGATCGAACGAAAATTTATTGATGGACGTTGCGCCATTGTTGTCGAGGGTGCGTTACGACAAAAACGGGAGCGTGATCGGTGCCGAAGCGACGATATTAAGTTGGCCGATGAAAAGATCGAGCGGGAATTTGCCCGATTGGGAAAACGAATTTATCGCGAGCGTGTTAAGTTCAAACAGAACGGTGCCAAATGGCGTTAGATTGTACGCGGTAGCGTCGAGAAGCTTCAAGGATTTTCTTCGTCAAGTGTTGGAGAACAATATGGCGGTGTTGCTGTGCGGTTTGTCGCTAATAGCAATTTACGTTACGGCAATGATCGGTCGTTTCAACGTTGTACAACAGAGAATATATCTGTCGTTGATGGGCGTTTCGGTTGTCGGACAAGCGATATTATCGGCATACGGTTTGTCCTATTATTTGGGCTATTTTTACGGTCCCATACATCCGATACTGCCGTTTTTGTTGCTCGGTATTGGCGTCGACGATATGTTCGTCGTGGTGCAGAGCGTTGAAAATTTGTCGAGGACAAGGGAGACGCGCAACGAAGCGATACCGATACGTATCGGCAATGCTCTTCGTCAATCGGGCATGTCGATAACGATAACATCGATAACGAATATCGTCGCGTTTGGAATTGGCGCGACAACGATAATGCCCTTTCTCAAATCCTTCTGCGTATTCGCGACACTGGCAATATTGTTTCTCTACGTTTTTGAAATCACGTTTTTCGTCGGTTGTCTCGTGCTCGACGAGCGTCGTCTGATACTAACGAGGGACGGCTGTTGCTGTCGACGAAAATCCGATTGGACGCCGAACGATTGCAGTCAGCGTAACGTGCAGCGTGTGATATTTGAAAAATTCATCGGTCCGTTTGTCGTTAAAAAACGAACGAAAATAATCGTTCTTCTCGTGACCGTTCTGTTGCTTTTCGTCAATGTCTGGGGCGTCTTTCAGCTTCAACAAAATTTCGATCCCCTCTGGTATCTCAATCAGGAGTCGTATCCGATTAAATTCAACGACGCGCTCGTGCAATATTTTCCAAAGTACGGGAAACGAGCGTCGATTTATTTGTCCGGCGTCGATTATTACGGCGATAAAAATGTTCTCGGGCGAATTGTCGAGACGCTGAGGAACAATCCGTACGTTAATAATCGTACCCTCGATCCTTGGTTCGTCGCTTACGATTTGTGGCTTAAAACATCGGGACACGGTAATTATTTGTGTATTATGTTTATCTATTCTTTTCTCTCTCTTTTTTTTTTTTTTAGAGAGTTCGATAAACGAGAAGCTCCGAGATCGCTGATCAAAACGAGTAAATTTAGGATTGCCGACTGTAAAAGAAGAAAAACAAAATATGATATTAATACGGGAAATTATAAATGAGCATTGCTCCCTGATCATTTTACACATTATCAGTAAAAAAAAAAAATTAAGTACCTCGCGGAAGAAACTTTGTAAATGTGGAAAAATAATGGAGAAAGTCCAATGTCCAATTTTTTATTTCTATTTTATCGTTATTATTATTGTTGGATATTTCATTATTTAAAAATGAAATAACTTTTTTCTTATCCCCCAGTCGTAGACAACAGGGATGAATATTATGGTTATCTATCGGAATATCTGCTGTTCACTAAGGAGGGACAATCGTATATTCAAGACATCAAATTCGACAGAGTGCCCGCCGGGGATTATAACATTACGGTGAAATATCAGAAACTCCGTTAATTCTCACGAATTACGTCAAAACTCCAATTTTCCATCGAAAATTCGATTAATTTTGCTCACTAATGGGGAAAAGCTTTGGTTTCGTGGGAAAAAAAAAATCTCTAATCTCTCGCATCTAACTTCAGTAAATTTTGCAGAATGATAGTAAAGAATCATGAAACTTTGAATTCCGGTGGCACCTTAGAACAAGAAACTTGCACATTGCTTCCTCGTGATTTTATTTCGTTAACAAAACTCCCACCATCAGGAAACCAATATTGAAGAATCAACTTGTCAACAGAGGGGAATTCGTGAACGATGATAAAATCATGAGGAAGCATCGTGCAATTTTCTCATTTCCATCTTTTTATCATTCTCTTTGTTTTGCGCACAGACCTCAAAGATACAGATTCAGCACGTTCTCATCAACACAACAAACGATCAGGTTCGAGCGATGCGTTCGATAAGAGACACACTGGACGCTGCTAATTTTTCCCATGGAATCGATCATGTTGCTGTATTTTCTCAGGATTACGTATCTTGGACGGCAAATCAGGTAAACATTTTCCACACAAAACATAATTAAGATCGAGTTACTACGATCACCGATGAGGAAATTAATTACATCTTTTTTCAAGACATCTTGATGAATTAATGAAACGAATAAATAATCAAAGCTAATAACTGACCTCTTACGTTTGAACGTACAAAAGATCCTCGTAAAAATTGTTGGAGTAAACAGCGACAATAACAAATTGATTTGCTTGAAGATTATCGGTGAGGAGCTGATTCACAACTTGAGTCTGGAGATATTGGCGGTTGGATTGGTGACGATAGTGATATTGAGAAATGTTCGAGCATCGATTTGGGTGATATGCTGTGTTTTATTCACTCTGATCGATCTACTTGGCTCTATGCACTATCTCGGTTTGACAATAGAAATTTCATCGAGCATTATGATTCTATTGTGCGCCGGACTTGCCGTTGATTATGCGGCTCATATAGGACTGGAATTTACCCGTGCTACGGGCACCAAAGACGGTATTCACAATGTTTTTCGAATAATTAACGATAATAACCGGCATGTACCTAACCTAACTATACCTAACTATTCGTGAAAAAAAAAGCAAGAGAAAATTGTATCGAAATTTCGAAATGAGCGATCCTTGATGCCTGTTAATTTTATAACAATTGTATACAATGGGGTCGGGGATCGAAATATCGAAAATTGAAAAAACTTTGAGACTGAAATAGCGAAAGACGAAAAATTCGAATACCAATAGGCACATTCCAACCACCCATTGGTAAATCAACTTTTTAATCTCTCGCTATTTCGACCGTACGATTATTTGAATTTTAGTACGATGTATTTTCAGAACGTTCGATATCGACCCTCGGACTAATTGGACCAGCTGTATTCAACGGTGGACTGAGTACATTTTTGGCGTTCGTTCTACTCGGTGCCAGTGATGCTTATTTATTCAGTACTTTTTTCAAGGTACAAACACGATTTTCCAAACGACAATATCCGTCCAGTATGTTTAAAAATTAATTTTCCTATCTGCATCGTAATTGTGTTTTTCAAATTCAGCTATTCACGTCCGTCGTCGTGTTTGGTTTGTTTCACGGATTGATATTTTTACCGGTTGTTCTGAGCCTGTACGGGCCGAACGAAGAGCAGAAGAAGACTAGGAAAACGAGGAAGGACGAAAAAATTAACAATTGTAATCGAGAACAAAATGGTTTTACGACTGTCCATTTACCACCAGTCCGTCCAGGTGAGGAGTTGAAAAATTTTCATCTTTGCATCAACGACATTCGTATAGATTATTTCAATGATTATTGCAGATCCGGTCGTGAAATCGACTCTAACCAATTCACAAAGACTGCCCGTGTAATATATCGTTAAGGGATTTTCTGAAAATTTCTCCATTCTGAGATTGTGTGGACGATAAGGAACTTTGTACCGCAAAATTAGCTCTAACGTATGCTTGTAATTGTTATTATTATTTTTTTGTATCAAATACACGATAAGTACGAGGGAATTATTTTTTTCTCCTCGTCTTTACCTCCACCCAATCGTCATTCGTTGTATCCATACTTTTGTCGTTTTGTTCGTCGTCGTCCGAGCTCGTTTCGTCTTCGTCATTGTTGGACAAAGATAGAATATTTTTTTCCCTAATTGATTCTCTCGACACGATCCAAGGCTGAAGCGGCGAAAGTTTTGACAATTCTTCCGCCGCTACAACCTCGTTGCCCTCCGTGCAATATCGATAGAAACGTAATAATTCGTTAGCTACTTGCGTCGCGCTATTGTCCTCTAATTCTGTATTGAAATTTGTGTCCATGTAATCTTCGAGTTCCGCCGCTATATCGTCGTTTTCCAGTTTTTCTGTAATAACAGGAAAAAAAAAAATCTCGTCGCTCACTTGTTTACGGTTTATTATGCTCATAACGCAACCATACTTTTGGCAACAAATTTAATTGGCGGAAGGAAATCATGAGTGCGGAATATTAGCAAATTTAGCTAATGAAAATAAAATATAATCAAGTACAAACCATTCATGTACATCATTTCCGTTACATACGGACAAAATTCAATTGCCCGATTCTTTGATCCCATGCCGTGCTCCACTGCCAGCTAAAACATATTATTATAGTCAAGAAAAAGATCTAACTATGCTCAAAGAATGCTGGAGGCTAATAAAATTGTATGAAAGTTGCTGAAAAGTGTAATAACAAAAACAATTGTCGTAGAATTTTCAGGTTATGTTCACAAGATCCGTGTGCCGGTGTAACTTTTGTTACGCGTTGTTCAAATAATATTCGAACGTTCAATTCGTATTGATTTATTGGAAACATAAATACTTATAGTACCCTCAATGCCGTCCAATTACTGAATAGCCGCTGTGTAACCGTGAGAAAGAAATCTTTCGTATTCGCCATATTTGAGGTTATGTCACCGAACGCAGGGGCTGGAAACTCCCATGTTAAGTAGCGCAGCCACTGTTTGTAGCGCTATCTATATACGATCCTTCTAGTCGGAACTAAACAGGTATACATCCAGCCGCGGCGCGCTATTTGAATGAAGAGTTGGCATGAAATTAAAAAGTCGAACCGAATGAGTACTGTTTTGATATAGGCAACATATGTACATTAGGGCGATTTTTTTTTTCAGTCCCCACCCGAAATTTTGTTGTATATGTCGAAAAAGAAATTCCCTGAAAGTTACAGCCCTTAATATTAATTCTAAGTACTTTCCCTTAGCGTGAGAAGATTTTCCATCTAAAATACACGTAAATGGAATTTTTATTTTTTTTTCAATTTCTATAACTCAGCCGCATTTTATGCTATCATATGGTTCTTGGTTTCGATTTACTCAGAATAAAACAATCTAACAAAGTGCCTTTTGCGACGAAAGTATAAATTATACTGGTGAGTTGGTACGGGGCACTGAAGTTGATTTTTACCCAAAATTCTCGTTTTTTTGCTGTTATCTCCGAAACAATTAACTTTACGAAAAAGATGTAAATGAAAAATTTGTTGGAAATTGAATTTCCTACAAAAAAGGTCCTATCGAACCAACTGCTTAGATTAATATTTCTTGTGATATTGAACTTTAACTTATGAGTAGTATAAAATTTATAAAATATGAAATATTAAATATAAAAAAAAAAAAATTATAAAGTTCAATATCTCAAGAAATATTAATCTAAGCAATTGGGTCGATAGGACCTTTTTTGTAGGAAATTAAATTTCCAACAAATTTTTCGTTTACATTTTTTTCGTAAAGTTAATTGTTTCGGAGATAACAGCGAAAAAACGAGAATTTTGGGTAAAAATCAACTTCAGTGACCCGTACCAACTCACCAGTACAATTTACACTTTCGCCGCAATAGGCACTTTTCTAGATTGTTTTATTCTGAATAAATCAAAACCAAGAACAATATGATAGCATAAAATGCGGCTGAGTTATAGAAATTTGAAAAAAAAAAAAAAAAATTCGATTTACGTGTATTTTAGATGGAAAATCTTTTCACGCTAAGGGAAAATACTTAGAATTAATATTAAGGACTGTAACTTTCAGGGAATTTGTTTTTCGACATATCCGACAAAATTTCAGGTGGGGACTGAGAAGAAAAAAAAGTCGAAAAAAAAAAATTCGCCCTAATGTACATATCACTATGGCTGCGTTCATTAATTCGGTTTTTGCGCACAGACTGCGCAGTATGCAAAAAGATCGTTCTTTTATGGTCGACCATTGTCGATGTATCGACAATGATTCAAACTCAGGAATAAAATAAATTTCGTTCGTTAATTCTTATTATTCGTTTTTATTACCTCAAATTCTCGCTTAAGTATCCCAGAGCAACGAATTATCGCTCGAAAACCGTGCCAAGATATTTCCCCTCAAACGCGATAACAATTTTAAAAATCGACGATTTATGTAAGAAAAATTCGACATCCATATTGTCTCCTTTCCAATAACTTATAATTCCAACGGGACCTCTGGCCTTCGAATAAAAATATCTCAATTCTACGATAACAAGTTGACCGTAGACTATACCAATCTTTCGTTCCACAAACATCTCTGATTCTGAAAAAAAAAAAAAAGAAAAAAAGATATCCTTTTTTTTAAATTCAACCGGTACGTACAACTCAATAATTGTATCAAATAATCGTTTAATCGATAAACGTAAGATCATGGCGTTATTAAAAACTGAACGCTTCGTAAATATTTGCAGCTAGAGTCTTGATCTTGTCGTTAACAATGTTCGCTTGAAGCCAATCCGAAGCGATATCACCATTTTTCGGTACGTCTCTAATCTGACCATTTATGATTGGTATTATCTTGGCCATTGACATTGTTATTTTGTTCATATTCATATAACCGTTTGTCAAGCCATTATCAACAATAGATTTTTCACCGTTAATACAATTTTCAATAGGATTTGTCGTTAATTTGTCAATATTACCGACGGATGAATCAATAAAGTACTCGGAAATGTGATCGATGAGAAGTGCAAAACCGCTTCTTATCGTGGATTGTGCCAAATTTTGTATCTCCTCGCTCTCCAAGAGATCTTGAGTCTCTCGTATCATTTTCGTAACAGCCTCATTGGTAGAATTTTGTTGATTCGCGCGCAGCACATAAGTCGTTAAATTTTTCACCGGATCGCGTTGTCTATCGGCGGTAACGCTAGACATTAAGGACCAATAAATTTGCTCAAGATCACGAAGAGTTAATTTGTCAACTAGCGAAATCGAGGATGTTATATCATTGACCTTTTCACGTATAAAATTTGACAATTTCTCAACGCCCTCCACCATCAGATAACTGCATAGCGTGAGATATTCCTGTCTCTTCGTTTCGTCGATGGAAGGAGAATTTTCGAAATTTTGCGAATACTTAAACATCAGTCCGCCAACGAGATTCAATTGAATTCTCAGCGTAAGTACCAGCATCGTTGTGGAATATATTACAACGGCGGAACGTGCAATGGACAAACCCTTGAGCTCGTTCCATGCTCCAATTTTGTCGTCGCATCCCGTTCTCAATGTCTCTATAATGCTCTCCGTATCGAGCGACTTTGTTACGGAATTTCTCAGACAAACGGAAAGATGTATTATTGTCTGATTGCAAGATCTCTCTGTGCTCTCAAAGTGTTGTATTCTTCGCGATCTTTGCAACAATTCGTGTACTTCCCTCTCTTGCCATTCTCGTATCTTACGCTGGCTGTACCTGGTCACAAAGAGAAAACCTCCCACCAACAATCCTCCGACGACGAATTTTCGTCTATGACGACTGAGAAAGCTTCTCACGGCGGAAAACATGTTGCGGAAACTATTTTGTTTCGATATTTGTTTAACAGAGAACGGAGATTATATTTAGAAATCAGTCATCTTTGCAATTAGCATTTGTGTGGTTAAGCAAGTTCCAAAGTTCAACGCAGAGCCTTTTTTTTTTTAATTCTAATCCCAATCGGCGTTTGAATTTGTTGTTACTCGCTGTAATCTGTTGGTTATGAAATTCGTTGTGTCTATGAAACGCTCGACGCAATTAACAACGCAATCCTTAGTTTTAGACTCCAAACGCGAGGCCGGCTTGTCGACGCATTTGTCCCAACAAATATCAGTCAGATCGTGAACCAAACCCTTGGGAAAAACAAAAGGCGCAAGAGAGAAGGATCAAGTACGATTAAAGATTTTTTGGTGTTGTTGAAAATGTTCGTATTTCTTTATCAATTCACTGAAAAAAGAAAAAAAAGAACATTGAAAGGGATATTAGTTTTGTTTCATTAAAAACTAACCTGAAAACGCTGATTCGCCGACACGACTTCGATGAATTTCTTCAGTTGTAAATCAACCGCATCTTTCGTACCTCTGTCACCAGCTAAACTCATACTTTTACGATTGTTATTATTATTTTTTATTATTCGCGTTTTTCTTTTTTTTCTTACTCTTTATCGTATATTGTTGATAGAAAGACTGGAATGTTCTCGTTCATATTAGAGGCCATGCAGACTAGAGTTAAGGAGAAAGGAATCCGATCTCCGGTTTGGAGCGGACCGTATAACGATTACAGATATCGCTAAAAGCGTCTCTGTCGGCCAAGGTCTTGTATACAGGTTTGTTCTGGGATTCTATACTTTTCTACCGACAACTATCAGTGTCGTTAACGAGCGACAGCCAATTGCAAGCAAGATTCCAGCGGAAAGGTGCGATTCTCATAAGCTATCGCTCGCTAAGGACATCGATCGTTGTCGGTAAACAAGTGAAGAATCTCAGCTCTGTGCTGGGATTCTGTACTTTTTTACCGATAACTATCGCTGTCGTTTGCGAACGTTAGCCTATCAGAGTCACGCCTTTTCGCTGGAATCTTCTTTGCAATTGGCTGTCGCTCGCTAAGGACACCGATAGTTGTCGGTAGACAAGTACAGAATCTCAGCTCTGCCCTGGGCCTGAATTCCATACTCGTCTACCGACAACTATCGGTGTCGTTAGCGAGCGACAGCCAATTGCAAGGAAGATTCCAGCGGAATAGTGCGTCTCTCATAGGCTATCGCTCGCTAAGGACATCGATAGTTGTCGGTAAACAAGTACAGAATCTCAGCTCTGTGCTGGGCCTGAATTCCGTACTCGTCTACCGACAACCATCGGTGTCGTTAGCGGGCGACAGCCAATTGCAAGAAAGATTCCAGCGGAAAGGCGCGACTCCCATAGGCTATCGCTCGCTAACGACACCGATAGTTGTCGGTAGACGAGTACGGAATTCAGGCCCTGCGATTCTGTACTTTTCTACCGATAAGTATCGGTGTCGTTTGCGAACGATAGCCTATCAGAGTCACGCCTTTTCGCTGGAATCTTTTTTGCAATTGGCTGTCGCTCGCTAAGCCACCGATAGTTGTCGGTAGAAAAGTACAGAATCTCAGCTCTGGAAACTCCTCCGCCGATAATGGACCTCTTAAGCCATCTTTTAATTTCTGTAGCAACCACTAGAGGCGCTGCGATCGGGTAAGGCCAATCGACATAACCTGAAAGCCCCTCGATACTGCTATTTCTGCATATTATGGTTATTTGGTGTAGATCACAGTCTCTTAGTGATTATTATATTAAGAATGACGAATCGGTGTGTGGTACCGCATTACAAAACCGGTAGTAAAATAAAGAAAAAAATGTTCTACATTCCCAGTGCCAAACGACATTGGTATGTGAAAAAAGTGGAAACAATCTATTCCAGGCATTATAAAATTACAACACACAAATCGTGTGTGTGAAAGCATTTTAACAATGAAGACATAGTTCGCGAATGGGTCAAGCTCGACGCAAATGGCCAAGTAATTGCACGGGTAAGTTTGTTGAAAAGATTTTACACATAGTTTGAGAAGATAGTTACTCATATCGTTCATTTGCAATATTTAAGGTCCCATGCAAAACTATGCGACTGCCAACACGCCGTGCCAACACGAGACATTTTTTTATCCGTTTCTATTATAATGGTAACATTTTTTCAGAATTACGCTATACAATAATAGTAATATCCACTTTTGTTTTTGACCTGTTTGTTTTTAGTTGGAAATGTACATTTCTATTTTGAACTTTAATATTCTCTGGTATTCACGATAGAGATACAGGTGCTCAGAACAAATTGACCAAATTTCAAATCATTCGGTTTCATAGTTTAGGAGTGGTATCTCGCCGAAAATTTCCATGCACTCTATCGGTTATACGGAGTTGGTAATACAGATCTTTCGCATGCTCTTAAATAAGGTTATCAGCGACTTGAAAACAAAGTCGTCCACTCTGCACCACTCTTCCATATATCTCGAATTTTTATTATCTTTTCACTTTAGTTTCGAAGCAGTAATAAAAATAAACATATACATATTGTCGAATGGCAATGATTTAGTTTCGCTCCCGAGTAACCTCGAATTTTTAGGTCACATTTTATGTACGTTCTCGAACATATAGATAAATGTACAACGCGCTGAAGTGACACCTATCTTTTTGTAAAGTCGTTAAATTCCCGATACACATACGTAATGAAAAAAAAAGTGTCTTCCACATGTATTGCTTGTTGGTCGAAAATTAAATTCATTCGGCAGTTCATTGAAATGCCGTATTTAGATGGTAAAATTTGATTTTCATAATGTGTACTGCGGTTAAGTGATAACACGCAGTAAGGATTTAAAGAGAAAAAAAAACTTTTTCGTTTTATTTTCGTAATGTCTTTATATTTAAGTATATACACAGAAAATTTCATGTCAAACCGACAAATATTCTTGAAGTTACACGCATATTTGTAAAGTCGTCTCGGACCGTCTGAGCATGATTTTGAGAGTTTAAATGCGCTTTTCTCGAAACTGTGTTTTTGAACTCGGTTAGCAAGACTCCTCGGGAACGGCTAAACCGATCAATCTCGAAATTTTTACACAAGCTTTATAAATATATTTTTAATTTTACAAACAATGTAAGGCCAAAGTTTTTATCGAACATCGAATTTTTCTTTTAAGTAGCCGCCACTTTGTTAAAAATTAATATTTTGCTTATTGCTTCGATTAAATACTAGATAATACCTTATATTAACGAAATCTTTTTTTGTTTTTTCATTTTCGATGAAAATTATTGAATTTTCGATGATTCAATTCAGAGATATCGTGCTAACCGCAAGACGCTTTTTTTTAGAGGAGCTCCCGGAGATCGGCTATAGCAGCTTTGAGAATCATTATTTTTACAAACAATAAATATGAAAATAAAATTAAAAGTTACCGCAATACGTATATAAATTTTTACGTTAATAAATTTAAATGTTTTTTGAGGGAAAATCCTTGAAAAATAGCTTTCTTTCATTCTCCTTGACTGCGTATAACTCCTTGAATCGAAAAAAAAAATAATTAATTTAAGATCAATGCGTTTCAGTCTTTTGAAAAATAGGTGACGTTAATCAACGTCATTTCGGTATAACGAACGTGTAGTGAACAAGTAGAAGAACAAAATTGACCAAAACGTAAGTTTTACTGTGATTAAGGGTGGAGTAAGGGTTTTCACTTTCGAAAAATCGAATTTTTTTTTGTCTTATCTTATTGTTTAACATTTCAAGAATATGTCCTTAAAATTTTAAACCGATCTAAGCAATATTCTTGAAGTTATTGTCTTATTAATCTCCTGGCCTTTAACGCAATACCTCTAACAGCTGCGGGCGGTCGGGCTAGCGTGCACTTTAGACGCGTTTTTCTCAAAACTACTTTTTCAAAGTCCGCGTTCACTGCCATTTGAAAACTACTTGACCGATTCATTTCAAACTTTGTACACATTTTCTACATATAAAATACCTCCCCCCAACGTTTAGTTAAATTTTTTTTTTTTACATTAAGGGTGTTTCCCATCCACAAAATGGCGGAATTTTTCGTGGAAAATAACAGTTCACACTTTAGATAGCCGCCAAAAATTTTTAAATGAAAAAAAAAATTATCAGAGAACGTTGGGGGGGAGATTTGATTATAATTTGACTAAATTTTCATGGTTTTTCATTTTCAGACAATTTCCGGCCGAGTTATAGTGAACACCGCAAATTGTTTTTTTTTCCAAGACGTTCTGGGGGAAGCTCTGTTACGGGCTTATGCTTCAATATTTCTGCATGAAAAAATTACACAACATTGTCAAAAGTATGCTCAATAATGTACAAAAGGTTCGAATAAAATTGCTCAATCCATAATTGAGAAAAAAAATCGCAAAAAAAGTGTTTTTTTTTTACGCTGAAACCCTTACCCCTCCCTTGATGTTTTTGTTTTGATGAAAAATTGCCAAAAGTGCTTAAATTTGTACCGTTCATCACCGGTATGAGCTTTATTCACAAGTAAGTATTCAAAAAGATTTAAAGATATTCGTAAATTTTGTACACTTCTTTTTTAACTGACTTATTGATCATTATTATTGCAATTATTATTGACATTTTTTTATGTGCAAATATATATTCATGTGGAAAATATGTGAATGTGCAAAAACAACGAGGAACATATATGCAAGTTTCAATTTGGATAATATTTCTTATTTTAGTACTAATTTTAGCACTACTTTGTCCTGTGACTAAACCTTAAATGCTCAAGGTCTATTGAATACGGCTTACCGCTAAATACATTTGTAAATAACTTTTAAGCACCTTGTGATACGTAAGAGTGCCCGGAATAGATGCCAAGCCGGATGTTTATATATACTTGGATCAATGAACCTGTTTTTGTTTACACTTTTCGTTTCACTACAATGCTAGTGTCTGTTGCCACTTCACATATTACTTTGCAATGTTCTTAATTTAAATTTAGACGGAGAAAATGTTGATGAAATTCGCGACATGGTCGTGGCATATAAGAATTGACCATTAACGATTGAACGATTATTTATAAAATGGTCATCGCATTTTTTATTAGTTATTACAATTTTTTGGTAAGGCAGAAATGCTCTTAAATTTCATTGTCATAAAAAAAGTATAGGTAGCGCCGGTGAAATATAAGTGAACAAAACCAGAACACTTCTCCACGATTACAGTGTATTTTTTGGGCAAATGTTATTTTGTTAATTTTGCACATACAGCAATGAACAAAGGCTTGTTAGACAGGATTTTAATCCAAATTTTTCTGAATTACACTATACAATAATAATTATGTCCATTTTTGTTATGGACCTCTCCATTTTTGGTTGAAAATCTACATTTCTGTTTTGCACCTCAACAATTTCTTAGCTTTACGTACCGGACAAAAGTGTCCAGAATTACTGGACCAAGTTTCAAATCATTCCGTTTGATAGTTTAGAAATAACGTTTAACCGAAAATTTCAATGCTATTTATTTCGTAACACTATCGGTAAAACAGATGCTTTTCAAGCTCTCAAAAATAATTTACGATAATTAATATTGTCTAAAGCGACCCTGGGCCCTTGTGCAAATGCGATACAGTAGAGCGTTAGGAAAGAGCGGCTAAAGATAACACTCGTGGGAGCGAAAGGGTCTCAAGGAATGGAAATGGGAAGAAGGAACGTGAAAATCTGTAAAGGTATGCAATGGAAATAGTAATATTTTATTTTATTTTTATTTTCTTTGTTTCAACGAAAAAAAACCTGCGGGTTTTAACGTGTGACCCTTCCCAATTCCATTTTTTTCCATTTTTCCCCCATCACAGCCTACCCCCACTTCGCTAAGCCAACCTACCTTCCATTGCGCCCGAAGACGTCTTAGCTACGGCGTATCGCATTTGCCATGGGCACAGGGAAACTGCGGAAAGCCCGTGTGAATATAGACGGTTTTGTTTCAACTGAGTTTTAGTTGTATTTGCTACGTCAGAAATTCACTAAAATTGCCTGCCGCGCAACAGTCGGCGTGCCAGTTAGTGCACAACTAAGCGGGTCACCCATCCAAGTAGTAACAACGACCAAAGCTGCTTAACTTAGGTGATCGTCAGAGCCACACACCGACCACCCGTCCACCGTTGTCTGTTTCTGGAAACGCTAATAATATTTAAAAAAAATATTTCTTAATAATACTGATGACGGAATGAAAAGGGAAACAAATATTTTTCAATCAATATTAATATTTTATTTATAAGTTTAATCCGAAATATTGTTTAATTGTCATACAAGACAAATCCTTCGACGGTCCAAAACATGTGCACTTCATTTACAGAGTGTGCATTTTTTCGGGCAAATATATTTTCCAACGCAATAATCATAATAATAGCAACGGCATCGATTCACCGACCATGTTTTGGTCAAACCCCCTCACTAATCGTCTTACTCATCGTCAGACAGCTCATCATCCAGATCGCCTCAAGTCTCTTCTGCCAATCGCAATTCGCCGATTATCACCTCAGTTTCGGAGAACGGGATTTCCGAGAAAAAGTCGGTGACGTTCCTGATGTTGGAATTTATCAAACTTAGAGCCCACAGCTTTTTGAGATGAACGAAAGACTTATTATGCACTTCGCTCAACAAATTGCCCTCCAGATTTAATAACCGAAGATCCGGCAAATTAAGACTTCCTTCCTCGATTGTGGTTATATTATTGTTACCGAGATCCAGCAAATACGTTGGCACTGCGTGGAATGTTCCATTTTTTAGAGTTTCAATCCTATTCCACGACAGGTTGAGTATCTTCAGGGTTTCCGGCAGACCGCGTAGCCAGCCATTCGAAATTGTTGTTAACTTGTTTCGATCAAGATGGATAGTTTGTATATACTTAAGACCGCTGAACGCGTCCTTATCAATCACACTTAAATTGTTCCTGTAGAGTTCTAGGAGCACCAGATGTTCTAGATTATGAAAGAAACCTGGCTCGATCTTTGTCACGTAATTTTCCGACAAAAATAAATTCTCCAGACGGGGAAGTTGAAGCCGGGATGAGTTTTCAAGCGCGATTATATTGTTACCAGCGAAATTGAGAGTAGTCAGGTTGGTGAGCCTGGAGAAGTACCAACCGGATATGTTCCTGATCTGATTGTCATTCAGCAATAACTTGGTCAGATTATGCGGCAGAGTCGCGACGAATCTTGTGTTCGTGAGTCGATTATTGCGCAAGCTAAGATTCGAAAGCATCGTGTTCTCGAAGGTACCCTCCTCGATCACGCTAATGCGGTTGTCGTCAAGAATCAATGACAGCAAATACATATTCACGATCTCTCCCTTAACCAAACGCTCGATCTTATTCCTAGTCAGACTGACTTCTGTTATATAGACAGGCAGATCGTTCAGAATTTCACCCCGTACATTAACGATGTTATTGCCATCCAAATGCAGCCTATGTTTGGACCTGGTAATATCTGTTGAATAGATTTTATACCAGTTTTTGGAAAATTTTGATATATTCCATCCGTTTAGTAACAGATTCCCGGGCCAATCGTTATTGAAAACCTCGCAGTGAGATTCTGGACGCTCGTTCCTGACGACATATAGACCTTCGAGTGTTTCATTACGATGGCACAATTTTAGCTTTAGGTTTTCGGTGACATGGCTACTGGCCATCGTCAGCTCGATAATGTTGTTGAGGACCACCGTGGTCAGAACGAAGTCGAATATCATCATGTTATGTTCCTTGTCCGTGGATCTATTAATTGAAATTAATAATAAATGATTATTGCGAAGAAAAAATGACATTCGGGAATTTAACGAATTTAATAAGAATACATTTTTTTTTTAACATGCCGCCTTTTTGAGAGAAATTAATTTTAAAAAATACCTCTCCTTAACGAAAACTACATTTACGCCGATTAAAAAAATATGTTTTATTAATTTTCATTGCCAACGTATACTTTTTTCGGGTTTTTACATACGACACTTCTCAATTCAATTTTTTCCACTTTTCCGCCTATCACTCTCTACCCACACTTAGCTAACCTGACTCAACTTGCATTGCGTCCGCAGATGTCTTAGCTACACCGTATCGCATTTGCCATTGGCACAGGGAAACTGCGGAAAACCCGTGCCGATACAGACGACTTTGATTCTTTACTGAATTTCGAGTTGTCTTACCATCGGAAAATCCGAAAAACTGCCTCCCGCTCAGTAATCGGCGTCAATACCGCTTAAGATGGGTGATCACCGAAGCAGCGTACCGACCACGCGTCCAATGCTGTCGGTTGATTTGATTAATATGTAGCTATCATTATAAAAAATCTATAAACGTCTGACAAAGTTCATGGGAGTTGACTGATATATCGAAACACCGAAATCTCGTAAGGAATTTTAAATATGGCCCGTCCGTTTGCTAATGAGTCTTTTATTCGATCTAATGGTGTATCGTTTGCATAGAAAAAAAACTGATAATTATAAATTTACATATAACATGATTGTCATTTAGTTTTTCCTTCAGTTTAGATACATTGACAATAGCGCGCTCGAATTCTTACGTGATATTGTATGGATTTTCGCAAACGCATAAATGAATATACGACTTCCTTGAAAGTGACATGTCTTTTGTCCTTCTGCAAAATCGTAAAATACCAGAACGGTGTGCGTCGGCAAACAAATGGTCTATAACTATACTTGAGTTATAAAAAAAATTTGTTTGCAGTATTTTCAAGATCCCGGAGATATTAATTATGTTCCATTTAATTAACATATAGTTATCACTATGAAAAATCTATAAGAATCTTATAAAGTTAATGGGCGTTAACCAAAATATTGAAACATCGAAATCTCGGCTCCCGAATTAAATATTCCTGGACAAAATCTTCCCCCAAACAATATTGAGCTGTGCACAGAACACTCTAAAAGAAATGATATCATATATTTATATAATATAGTTATTACGGGTATTATAGTTATCATAATATTATTATTCTTATCTTATTGTCAATAACCATGTTTGCTATATCACACACTTATGATCATCACATTGCACAGTTCGATATAGCACGGTGAGACAGTGAGAGACCACAACTCTATATCTATACGATACATAACAATACTCTATATTTCGTCAACCGGAAGGCAGCCCGGCCCTATCTCACCATTTGTAATATTTTTTATTTTATTTTTTTTAAATATTTTTATTCAATGTTTCGGTTACATTTACAGTATGCCAGTTAGGCTTATATTGATCAAACAAGTGTGATGAGATCCTTATAATTCTCGCAGATTTGTCTTGCGACAGTGCTGTGTTGTTTATTGTTTTTTAATAACTTGTTTTGTCCATTTGTAATATTTCGATTGAAAAACAAATACACGAACTCCACAGTCGAGCGGGCTCGCGCACACATTCACGTACACAAATGAAAATTAAGGTAGTTCTAACGCAAATGAAGAGTAATGCAAGTTTAATGAATTTTTGGGAAAACCTAGAAAAAGTACTGAAGAATAATTATGCGAAATTTGAGACTGTTTCACCGTACCGTTTTCAAGATATCGTTTATCAAAAATTGCAAAATTTGCATACTAACGTATACCTATACCGTACGAAATGAGCACTTCCCGGATATTTAGTCACCAAAATGTACGAAGGAGTAATGAAAAATTCTTGAAATTTGGCACGAAAGTAGTTTAGTAGATGAAGAATAACATATATTTTACAGTAAATTTTCGACCATACAGTAAAAAAGTATGGATTATTGAAAAAATATTGTTTTGAGGCTAGAAGAACTCGTGAGCATGACAACGTCGCTGCGCGACGTGGCTGCCCTCCTCGCGCACCGCTCCTTCTATCCCCTCCCATTTCTTGTGTTAGAACTACCTTAATCAAGCATATCACAGCGTGTACGACAATTCGAGAAATTCTATATGCTAAGGAGATTTCGTCCGGGGAGATTTCGTCCAGGGCCATTTAGGCCGGACACCGAAATAATCTCGTAATGAACTTCAAATATGACACTTTCGTTCGGTAATGAGTATGTGAATTTGACAGTTTGGAAAATCCTGTGGTAGTAGTGATGCAACAAGCGAGACGAGACAAGAAAAAAATCGAGATCGAGCCTAACTTCTCGAATGTTATAGCCAAGACATACTCTTGTTTTCGAGTTTGACAGGGGAGTTTTTGTCTCGTCTCGATCTCGTCTCGAATCTCGCTTGTATTCCAATATCGATTGGTTCGAACTAGAAGTTATCAAACTGTCGCGATGAAACGCACATCGAGTGACATTGGCCCCACGTCGGCTACCGATACTGGAGAAAAACGTATGTGCATCGATGATATACCACAAGGAATTGTATTTCCATAGGGATGTTTTAAAAGCGATCATTTTAACGCGAGGGCGCACACCCTTCGATTACTTCAAAAACAAAAATTGTACTTTCTCCGAAACGGCACAACTGTCCGGACTCAGATAGCTTAGCCCAAGCAGAATTGTGGGAAAAAGTGGTTAAGTTTTTGCTGTTTGAAAATAATCCACCGTTTAGCAGTCGGTACAATTCTAATATTACAACTATGTCTCTTGCACTGATGTGCGACGTGGTAACATCTAAACCATCGCCATCATAGTAAGGGTTCCCATTTAAACAATAAAACATTTTACTATAATCGAGATTCTCGTTTGGTCTCGCTTGTCAATTCAATACATATCGAGACGAGATTATATCTGCAATTCACGTCATGCAATCGATATACAAATTTCATATAAATGACAATCGCAAGCGAGAACGGGCGAGACGGTGGAGATTCTCGTCTTGTTTTGCATCACTATGTGGTAGAATACACGTTTCCGATTATTCGACATTATTCGATTTAAGGAAAACCGGTTCTTGCCTCAATTTAATTTTTCGCAAAAGACAAATAAATATTGTACTAGTATAAGGCAAGTGATGTTCAAGCGAAATTAAATAATGAGGAAGCAATGTTCAAGCGATGTCCCTTTCGGGTTCTTACGTATGACGCTTCCCAATTCCAGAAACGTGTCACGTTTATCACCAAATTTCATAAGTTTAATGCTTAAAAAGAAATTCATGCGAATTTTTCGCATGAATTTCTTTTTAAGCATTAAACTTATGAAATTTGGTGATGAACGTGACACGTTTCTGGAATTGGGAAGCGTCATATGTAAGAACCCGAAAGGGCTTACGTTGGAACAAAGAAAAATAGATAAATAAGTGGTCGTTGCAAAGAAAAAATGACATTAGGGAATTAAACCGAAAAAAAATTGCTTTACTTTAATTCAATAGATTTTTGGATTCTCAACTCAAATGGCGTACGTATTTACCTTGCAACAACGATATTACCGGTTGCCTTGTTATAAACATCGTAATTGATCTGATGTGGTAATTGGATATACCCAGTCGTATATTCGACATATACTCAACTTTTCGGCGATTAATAAAAATATATCGAGTATTGGGAATTACCACGGAGGCGTGGATTATTCTATATGGCCGCTCATTCTTAGTCTGCCCAAGTCAGCCAGCATTAGTTAGCACGGGAAACAGTAGTGAGCCCTCAATAATCATTTATTTTTTGGTGAAATTTAATGCTTTTAGTCCGATCTGACAATCAGGATTATTACCGCTCATGTTTGTGCGTGAACATAATCAACTGCGACAATTGGATATAAACGTCCTACACGACGTGTCATATCCCATCTCAATGTCAGAAAAATATTACCCGTCACTCTACGGCTAAATAAATGACTTCGAACAATAAGCTATCACTGAACTATTACTTATAACGTCAACCTATCACATAACCTACCGTTTTATTTATAAACTGTTTATTTTTCAACAATTATGCCATTTCAGTCCCGCCCCTTGTTGTTTACACGATACGAATAGAACGGTGCGAACATCGTGCGACACGATGCGAATGTGTCACGTTTTAATTATCATTAAAACGTGACACATTCGCATAATAATCATCGGGCACCGACTGTGAGAGAATGGTTTGAAATTTGACCGAGAGAGGTCAAGCTGCTAAATATATATATATATATAACGTATTTATTGTTCAAATTCGGTCGTATTTACATGATTTAAGATCATTGCCCCTAGGGTCTCTATACACTTATGGGATAGAATTGTTTTACTTAATTTTGTCTTTTCCTAACTCGATGTTTGTTATAACTTTTGCTTTTCAGCAACTTAGTTTTGTTTTGTTTTTAACATCTTTATGGAACTGAATTCTACTGATAGGATGAGTGAAAGGTGAAGAGTGAATAGTGGAAGATGATTTCTAGAAGGGGTAGATGAACTGGACAAAGGATATTAGCTTTTGCAGCTGCACTATTGTACGGTCTTCGATCTTCTTCCGTAAGTCCTCGTAAGTAGGGACAGGCGTGATGTCGCTGCTCATCTAGCCTGTCTTGGTGTATTTGGCAAAGTCTTTCAAGGAAAGGTTTCTCGTTCGTCATCAGCCACAGGTCAGCGGTTGGAAAAGACATCGGTAGGCCGGCAGCATACTTTAGTGCTTTTTTATAGTATATTTCCATTTTGCGTAGGGATGTCTTGGTGTACAGCGGTAGTAAACACCCTGTGCCATAGTCCAGCGATGGCAGCACACATGCTCGGATTATTCTTAGCTTTATGTATGCTTCTACTTTGCTGTAGCGCCCGATGATTCCTTGCAGGCAGTTTACTACAAATTTAGTGATGTCGAGTCTTTTGTCTGTTTGAGGTGTTATTTTTAACGTTCTCGTAACAGTGACTCCGAGGTAATTAAGTTTTCTTGATGGGTCGATTATCTCGATGTTATTAGTTTGTGGGTGCGTTATGCTAATGGTGCTGCTAAATAGTAATTCCCAATTTTCACATGCTCTTTGAATGCTATTCAGATTTCTAAGGTTCTCACTATGCCGACGCCGTTGGTGTTTCTCCAACATCCTCTTATATGAAGCCAGAAATGCAAAAGGACATGTTCTTTTTAATATTCTCAATTATACCAAAATCTGCGATGCCAATGCCGCACAGATATTTTTATATTTCGTTCCGAAACCGTATATGTTAATGGGGCAAAAATCACTGAATAGTTGAGAAGTGAAACAAAAAAAAAAATTCCGACGAATGTTCAGCCATTAATATTAAATGGGCATAATGCCATTTATTTACAGCAGGATACGTGGTATATATGACGAACCGATCTGATAGCGGACGTGTATAAAATGGTCATGTCTCATTCGAAAAACTATTGTCCCGCGTCCGTATTATAAATAATATGTATAAGAGACCAGTCTTGATACAAATTTCTTCACGAGAAATTACGAAAAATATGTATCTAGACAATTATTCTGGATTTTATATTCAAGACAAGTTAAAATATAATTTTAGGCAGTTTTTCAATAAATTGGGTGATTTATAAATGTGTCTATATATTTATTAAAATGTTAAATAAACAATCACTGAATCGAAAATAATTGATGACTTCGGTAATTTGAAAATACTGGAAACAGGATTTTTTTTATATCAAGTATGTTATAGACCATTTGTTTTCGGACGCACAAGGTTCCGGGATTCACGATTTTGCGGGAAGACAAACAGAGGTCATTTTCTAGCACGTCGTATATTCATTTATGTGTTTGCGGAAATGCATAAGATGTTGCGTGAGAAGTCGAGTTCGCTATTGTCAACGTATGTAAGCTGATATGGATGAACCAAATGCCAATTGAGCATATGTATGTTTCTAATCAACAGTTTTTTTTTCTATGTAAACGATACATCTATTATGTCAAAAACTTAGTTATTGCGACCTATCAATACTTTTGGACGATTGTCACGTTTGAATTTGACTGAGAATCTCTAGTGTCGGGTCCTTCTAATCAAGGAGAAACTCCCGTTTTACTACTCTTTGAAACAGTCCCAAACGCAAACTGCCTTTTCTAAGTGTAACCTTTCGGGAAATTACTCCGGATAGGGTATATTGAAATGCTAACGTTTCAAGGTTTTAGGGTATTGGTTGAAATTGAAACAAGCGTTTCGATGATGAATGATTATCCCCGAAATTGTAAAAAAAAAAAAAAAACGCGCGTCTTAAAGTGAAACTATTTCATCCCTTTGGTAGCCGTAACTTTTATAAAGTCATTTTATCCAAATTTGTTTTCATAAAGTGAGATTAGGTGGGGGTGAGATGAAAGACAAAACAAATTTCGTCTTTGATCTGCGTTTACAAAATATCTATTCATCAGTTTCAATATCCAAAATGATACAATAGGTTTATGAAATGAAAAATACGATATAAATACTTTAGACTGTAGATTGCCTAAATTCCTTGCAAATACAGCATCAATTGTGGTGCCTGATCTTGTGGTTCGTTCGTTTACACTATTATTGATTGTTAAATTTAATTTGTCTTTCAAAAATTATACAAGTGGTTGTGATTCCTCCGACGCAAAATTTATATTAAAATCTTCACTTAAAATCGTAGGCATCTTCTCCTAACTCTGTAGCACCGACAGGTGTACATATAAGCGAGCAAACTACGATGGATGAATTTTATAATGTCAGCTATCTTTTGATTCGGACTAATATAAATGACGATCATAGCTATACTTTGCCGACTTTCCACAACACATTCGGCAGCACAAATGTCTCCAACAGCAGTCGCGTTTACTGATACGATCTCATTGGTACTTCACGACTAATACCCCTCTCGATTTCAATTTATAATTGAATTTATTCGCGCTGTTCTGTTTCTATACTCTCGAACGCGTTCCGCTGCCATTTT